>JAIOJX010000029.1:93934734-96334734 GCA_022376925.1 Tragulus kanchil
CATCAAGATATGGAACAACTCCTACAGAGAAGCCTCTAAACAACAGCAGAAAACCTTCGGCCTCTAAAGGGGCAAGCTAAGCTCCTTGGAGTGAGAAATCAAACCAATATTGTAAAGCAATCATCAGTTAAAAATAAATATTAGAAATAAATAAATATTTAAAATTTTTAAATTAAACAAAACATTAACTCTTTCTTCTGAGTCCTTGTGCCTCATCTTTCCCTCCATAAACTCCACCAGTCTCTTCACATCCTTCTCTAGATGTCTTCTGTATGTACAGGCAAGAGAGGGGAGTCCAGCCAAAATCTATGTAAATGTCCAGTTTTTTCCCTGCAAACCTTTTATCTGAGGATGGGGACCATGCAGTCTCTTATCACTGTGTGTTTTTCACAATTTCTAAAATATGTCCAACCAACAAAAATCAGAAAAGACTAAATGGCACTGGACAAAACAGAAGCCACCAAAAACAGTTTGGGGAAAAAGAATATCTTAAACCCACAAAATGTATTTCTGATAATAATGGGCTTGCAATTATAGGGTGTAGATAAACAACACTGTTATTTCGGGAGCTATATGTTTGAAATTTAAACTCAAGAGGGCACAAGTTGATATTTTGGAATTCGAATCTCCTCGTAGATACCCTGAGAGGGGGCACTGGGCTCGAGTCTCATGTCTGACTCAGACCCACAGACTCCACTGGGTGACTAGGGGGGACCAGTTGGCTTGAGGAGCCACCAGAGGAGAACCCAGGAGCTGGTGGTGGCTGTTGGCAGAAATTACTTTCTGTTTCTTCACTTGGGAGCCTGCACCTACTTCCTGGTGACCAAGCACTGGAACGGAAGTGGAGTAAACCTTGGCTCCCCATCTCCGCCCCATTTCCAGAGCCGCAGGCTGGATAAATTCAACTCCAAAAGCATACAGAGTGAATGCAGATTTTATGGCATTTTCTTGGTGGAGAGATACAGGAAAGGATCATTCACACCTTACCTAACAAGCTTTTCTCCACATCTTTAAAACAAACCTCTTTGGCAGTGGAAGAAGACAGCAGAGGAGTAAGACAGTGAGATCGCCTGGCTTCCCACAAATATAGCAAAGACTCATCAAGATATGGAACAACTCCTACAGAGAAGCCTCTAAACAACAGCAGAAAACCTTCGGCCTCTAAAGGGGCAAGCTAAGCTCCTTGGAGTGAGAAATCAAACCAATATTGTAAAGCAATCATCAGTTAAAAATAAATATTAGAAATAAATAAATATTTAAAATTTTTAAATTAAACAAAACATTAACTCTTTCTTCTGAGTCCTTGTGCCTCATCTTTCCCTCCATAAACTCCACCAGTCTCTTCACATCCTTCTCTAGATGTCTTCTGTATGTACAGGCAAGAGAGGGGAGTCCAGCCAAAATCTATGTAAATGTCCAGTTTTTTCCCTGCAAACCTTTTATCTGAGGATGGGGACCATGCAGTCTCTTATCACTGTGTGTTTTTCACAATTTCTAAAATATGTCCAACCAACAAAAATCAGAAAAGACTAAATGGCACTGGACAAAACAGAAGCCACCAAAAACAGTTTGGGGAAAAAGAATATCTTAAACCCACAAAATGTATTTCTGATAATAATGGGCTTGCAATTATAGGGTGTAGATAAACAACACTGTTATTTCGGGAGCTATATGTTTGAAATTTAAACTCAAGAGGGCACAAGTTGATATTTTGGAATTCCGAATCTCCTCGTAGATACCCTGAGAGGGGGCACTGGGCTCGAGTCTCATGTCTGACTCAGACCCACAGACTCCACTGGGTGACTAGGGGGGACCAGTTGGCTTGAGGAGCCACCAGAGGAGAACCCAGGAGCTGGTGGTGGCTGTTGGCAGAAATTACTTTCTGTTTCTTCACTTGGGAGCCTGCACCTACTTCCTGGTGACCAAGCACTGGAACGGAAGTGGAGTAAACCTTGGCTCCCCATCTCCGCCCCATTTCCAGAGCCGCAGGCTGGACCGTTTTCAGGCACGGGGACACTCTCTGAGGGCAGGTTCCTAGAAGAAGCCAGGGTTTCTAGAACAGTGATCAGTGGGTCCTGAGGGGAAACAGGGCATGAAACAGCAAGATGTACGTGGGAGAGGTAAAAATAGAAATGGAGTCCAGAGACCAAAAATGGGTGAAGAATGGAGCTAATGCCAGGACCAAAGGAAGTGAGAGGGTGTGCCCTGCCAGCGAGTGGATCTGAATCTTGTCCAAAACATTCATTTGTTACTAGGTCAGGGTTTAAAACTGCAACAAACTGGGAAGTCTCCTACAAAACTATACTGGGTTCCCTTCAGAATCAGGAATACACTATTCATCAACAGCTTAGAGCTCTGTGATGACCCAGAGGGGTGGGAAGGGTGGGGTGGGGTGGGAGGGGACCTATGTATACATATGGCTAATTCGTGTTGTTGTACAGCAGAAACTAATACAACATTGTAAAGCAATTATATTCCAATTTAAAAAACAGAATATAAAAGTACATGACTTGTACAGCCAATTCGAACCAATTTCATGAGAACTGCCAGAGAACATAGTTATATTTAAAGTTCAGATAGACAACCAGTAATTATTGGGTATAGGTATGACACAAAATCAACAGTGTAATTATCTTATAAAGTGTGTTTCCATTTGTTAAATCTGGAGATACAGGAGAATGGGTGAAAGGAGCCTGAGCTAGTTGGTGGGACAAAGACAGGCTAACCACAGGACAGGTTAACCATAGGATCTAACATGGGCAAGAGCGCTACAATTGGACAGTCTCAGGAGGGTTCTTCTTACCACGACCATCCACAGCCAAGGCAAAGAGAGACAGAAAGTAAAGCTCGTGGCTGATCCATTTCCTCCTGGAGACATAACCTGGGGTTTCCCGACCTCCCAGTCACCCTACTCCCGTCTACCCTGAGACCCACTCTTCTCGATAGTGGGGGTGCCCTTCCTCAGTCTCCTGAACAAAACAACCTCCTTCAGAAAGGAGTCTCATGTCTCTCTAGGATTCTTTAAGCAGCTCAGAAACTGGAAACCATCTTTAAAACAGCTGGTCCACAGAGGGAATATATCCAATATTTTGTAATAACTATGAACAGAGTATAATCTATAAAAATTTGAATCACTACGTTGTAGACTTGAAATTATACTTCCTAAAAAGGGAGTTGGGCCATGCTTCATTTATGTCCATATATGTGTTAGTGGTCCAGTCGTGGCTGACTCTTTGTGATCCCATAGACTGTAGCCTGCCAGGCTCCTCTGACCATGGGATTTTCCAGGCAAGAGTGCTGGAATGAGTTGCCATGCCCTCCTCCAGGGAATCTTCTCAACCCAGGGAAGGAATCCAGGACTCCTTCATTGCAGGCAGACTCTTTACTGTCTGAACCACCAGGGAAGCCCATACTATACTTGATGTTAACCAAAATGCCAATAAGTGATATGTCCACGTATAGGGACAGTTATGTTCACAGACAGGGAGATAGACCCTGCTGTTCCCCAAACAACAGACTCCTGAAATACACGAAGCAAAAACTGATAGAACTGAAGGGAGAAAAACTGATAGAATTCAAAAAGAATAGTTAAGACCACAATTTCCCATTTTCGACAGCAGATAAAACCACAAGGAAGAAGATTAACAAAGAAACAGACCAAGTGAACAAGACTATATAAACCATCTGGACCTAATAGACATGTAAATGCTCCACCCAACCACAGACTAATTTACCCTCTCCTCAAGTGCACACGGAACATTCTCTAGGACAAAACATATGCAAGGTCATGAGGTCATATATGGGCACTCAGTAAAAGATAGTGTTACTGCTGCCCTTCCATTTTTTATGAAGTGAATGCTTACAGCAGTCTATCTCACAGCACAGTATCATTTTAGGACATGTGTGTGTGTGCGCGCTCAGTCGATCAGTTGTGTTTGACTCTTTGTGACCACCAGGTTCCTCTGTCCATGGAGTTTTCCAGGTAAGAATACTGGAGTGGGTTGCCATTTCCTCCTCCAGGGGATCTTCCCAACCCAGTGAGTGAACCTGCATCTCTTGGAATCTTCCACAGTGGCAGGCAGATTCTTCACTACTGTGTCACACCTGAGAAACCTCCATTTTAGGATGACTAGCCTATATATCCAGTAGCTCTATTTCATACCCATTTTAGATAGTGGTTAAAAGTGAGAGATGACTTTGCAAGGTGTGTAACCCCCTGGTTTCCCTAGTAACCACAGGATGAGTTGGTATATTCAAGAGTGAAGATGAGGTACCTATCTCATGGTATCCTTTACAGCCACCAACCCAGGAAGAGCAGGCTGGAGAATGCCCAGCTTTGTGAACTCCTTCCTGGTCACAAGTCAGATGTGTTTTTGTACCTTAAAAATTTATCGTCTCTGGTCTCATGATGTTCTATCTTAGAAACATGTTTCTCTTCCAGTTGGGCCCTGGACCATGCACAAGAAGGGGACAACAGCCCATGGGGACAGAGCATCACAAAGTGGCACATGCCCCATGGACACTGAGCAGTGGGGAGGGCATGGGATTTTGAACGGGTGTGTTGACTTGACCTTAGTGCCACTCTTCAGGCAGAAAAAAAGTGAGGCAGACCCACTGAGCCCCAGACAGTGGCTTCTCTTCATCATGGAAGTTTACCTGAATGCTGCATTCGCTGAGTGGGGAGTATCCGTCAAAACCCGGGACCCAGGAGATGAGGATGCTGTGTGCGGTACTGTTGCGGACCTTGACTTCAGTTGGCGGGGAGGGAATTGCTACATAAAAGATAAAGACACACCACACACACAATTACAAACCATGGGAGGCCGCAGGTACCAAACAGATGCATTAATGCCAAACCTATGCCTGCTTCTTGAGAGTGGGAAAATTAAACATAGGTTTTAAAGAGGAGCCACCCTATGGCTGAGGGTAATTGTAATAGCCTACAGATTGATCCTGCTGTGACAGGACGGCTCTGCCCGGGGCCGAGATGTGGGATGTAGGCCTGCATTCCTGCCCACTGATGACGTAAGAAATTTTAGCTGGACAAGGATGGGGAGACCTTCATTTCCTCCTGCCGTCTGCAGGGCTCTTGCTGATCCTCTACATGGAGATGGAGAGCCATGGCTCTGCCTGTCTGCCTTATGTTGTTATTGTTGTTGTTCAGTCATGTCTGACTCTTTGCGACCCTGTGGACTGTAGCCCACCTGGCTTCCCTGTCCTTCACTATCTCCCAGAGTTTGCTCAAATTCACGGCCATTAAGTAAGGGATGCCATCCAACCATCTTATCCTCTGCCACCCTCTTCTCCTTTTGCCTTCAATCTTTGCCAACATCAGAGTCTTTTCCAGTGAGTTTATATTTCACATCACTTGGCCAAAGTATTGGAGCTTCCGATTCAGCATCAGTCCTTGCAATGAGCATTCAGGGTTGATTTCCTTTAGGATTGACTGGTGTCTTCTCCAGCACCACAATTCTTTGGTGCTCAGGCTTCTTTGTGGTCCAACTCTCACATCTGTACATGACTACTGGAAAAATCAAAGCTTTGATTTATATGGACCTTCGTTGGCAAAATGATGTCTCTGCTTTTTAACACACTGTCTAGGGGGAGGGCATGGGATTTTAAACTTGACCCTTAGTGCCACTCTTCAGGCAGAAAAAGTGAGGCAGACCCACTGAGCCCCAGACAGTGGCTTCTCTTCATCATGGAAGTTTACCTGAATGCTGCATTCGCTGAGTGGGGAGTATCCGTCAAAACCCGGGACCCAGGAGATGAGGATGCTGTGTGCGGTACTGTTGCGGACCTTGACTTCAGTTGGCGGGGAGGGAATTGCTACATAAAAGATAAAGACACACCACACACACAATTACAAACCATGGGAGGCCGAGGTACCAAACAGATGCATTAATGCCAAACCTATGCCTGCTTCTTGAGAGTGGGAAAATTAAACATAGGTTTTAAAGAGGAGCCACCCTATGGCTGAGGGTAATTGTAATAGCCTACAGATTGATCCTGCTGTGACAGGACGGCTCTGCCCGGGGCCGAGATGTGGGATGTAGGCCTGCATTCCTGCCCACTGATGACGTAAGAAATTTTAGCTGGACAAGGATGGGGAGACCTTCATTTCCTCCTGCCGTCTGCAGGGCTCTTGCTGATCCTCTACATGGAGATGGAGAGCCATGGCTCTGCCTGTCTGCCTTATGTTGTTATTGTTGTTGTTCAGTCATGTCTGACTCTTTGCGACCCTGTGGACTGTAGCCCACCTGGCTTCCCTGTCCTTCACTATCTCCCAGAGTTTGCTCAAATTCACGGCCATTAAGTAAGGGATGCCATCCAACCATCTTATCCTCTGCCACCCTCTTCTCCTTTTGCCTTCAATCTTTGCCAACATCAGAGTCTTTTCCAGTGAGTTTATATTTCACATCACTTGGCCAAAGTATTGGAGCTTCCGATTCAGCATCAGTCCTTGCAATGAGCATTCAGGGTTGATTTCCTTTAGGATTGACTGGTGTCTTCTCCAGCACCACAATTCTTTGGTGCTCAGGCTTCTTTGTGGTCCAACTCTCACATCTGTACATGACTACTGGAAAAATCAAAGCTTTGATTTATATGGACCTTCGTTGGCAAAATGATGTCTCTGCTTTTTAACACACTGTCTAGGTGTGTCATAGCTTTCCTTCCAGGAAGCAAGCGTCTTTTAATTTCATGGCTACAATGACCGTCCACAGTGATTTTGAAGCCCAAGAAAATAAAATCTATCACTGCCTCCACTTTTTATCTGCTTTTCAGTGTGCACTAAATCGCTCAGTTATGTCTGCCTCTTTGTGACCATATGAACTGCAGGCTGCCAGGCTCCTCTGCCCATGGGATTCTCCAGGCAAGGATAATGGAGAGGGTTGCCACTTCCTTCTTTAGGGAACCTTCTAGACTCAGGGATCAGAACTGGCTATATGCCTTTATCCTCATCTAAGGGCTGAGCTAGGGAGACACACACTGACCGAGGAGAGTGACCATGGGAATATGCAGGCGTGTGTGTGTGAGCAAGCCTGCATGCCTATGTGTAACTCTGTTGGAGGAAGGAAGCTTTCCAGGCCGAGGAAATGCATGAGAGTTAGCTCAAGCCAAAGGGCCAAGAGCATCTGCTTGCCAGGAGGGGAGGGCAGGCCGTAATGAATGTGCAATGAACCTCAGCCACAGGTGGGACATGGATATTCATTATTAATAGATTATTAATAATAATCTATTATTTATAGAATCCAATACATTATTCATAGACTCCATCACAGACCTGTTTTTTGTTAAAAAGCTATTACCATCTGTGAATCAATACTATTTTTATTTTTTAAAATGTATTTATTTTTGGCTACGCCATGCGACTTGTAGGATTCTTAGTTCCCCAGCTAGGAATCAAACTCTCGACCTCAGTAGTGAAAGCCCATAGTCCTAACCATTGGACTGCCAGGGAATTCTCATACATTAAACTTTTTTAAAAATAATATTTTGACGTGGGCCATTTTTTAAAGTCATTATTGAATTTGTTACAATATTGCTTCTCTTTTTAGATATTGGTTTTTGACCACAAGGCATGTGAAATCTTCACTCCCCAACCAGGGATCGAATCTGCACCCCATGCATTGGGAGGTGAAATCTTGACCACTGGATTACCAAAGAGTCCCTAACTTAGTTAATGTTAATAACCACATTTATGGGCTTCCCTGGTGGCTTAGACAGTAAAGAATCTGTCTGTAATGCCCAACTTGGGAAGACCCAAGTTCCAACCTTAGATTGGGAAGATTCCCTGGAGGAGGGCATAGCAACCCACTCCAGAATTCTTGCCTCATGGACAGAGGAGTCTGGTGGGCTACAGTCCCTGGGGGCGAAAAGAGTGAGACACGACTGAGTGACTAACACACACACACATACAATCATATTTATAATCCAAAAAGATGACTAATGTTTTTGAGTGAGTGTTTACTATGGGCCAGGAGCCTTCCGGACTTCATTTGATCATAATGAGAACCTTATCAGAGAAGCAGTCTTACAGTCTCCATTGATGCATGAGGAAATGAGAGTCCGAGATAGTTAAAAACACGCAGAAAACTCACAAAGCTCATAAGCAGCAGCATGGGGACCTGAACTCAGGTCTACCTCACCCTAGAGCTTGTATCTCTTTAAAGGTTTACACGGGACCAGCGTGAGTATCAGCTTACTAGGGATTGTGGCCGACATGGAGTTAGCTGCCCTGCTTGCCAGGAGGGAGGGCAGGCCGTAATGAATGTGCAATGAACCTCAGCCACAGGTGGGACATGGATATTCATTATTAATAGATTATTAATAATAATCTATTATTTATAGAATCCAATACATTATTCATAGACTCCATCACAGACCTGTTTTTTGTTAAAAAGCTATTACCATCTGTGAATCAATACTATTTTTATTTTTTAAAATGTATTTATTTTTGGCTACGCCATGCGACTTGTAGGATTCTTAGTTCCCCAGCTAGGAATCAAACTCTCGACCTCAGTAGTGAAAGCCCATAGTCCTAACCATTGGACTGCCAGGGAATTCTCATACATTAAACTTTTTTAAAAATAATATTTTGACGTGGGCCATTTTTTAAAGTCATTATTGAATTTGTTACAATATTGCTTCTCTTTTTAGATATTGGGTTTTTGACCACAAGGCATGTGAAATCTTCACTCCCCAACCAGGGATCGAATCTGCACCCCATGCATTGGGAGGTGAAATCTTGACTACTGGATTACCAAAGAGTCCCTAACTTAGTTAATGTTAATAACCACATTTATGGGCTTCCCTGGTGGCTTAGACAGTAAAGAATCTGTCTGTAATGCCCAACTTGGGAAGACCCAAGTTCCAACCTTAGATTGGGAAGATTCCCTGGAGGAGGGCATAGCAACCCACTCCAGAATTCTTGCCTCATGGACAGAGGAGTCTGGTGGGCTACAGTCCCTGGGGGCGAAAAGAGTGAGACACGACTGAGTGACTAACACACACACACATACAATCATATTTATAATCCAAAAAGATGACTAATGTTTTTGAGTGAGTGTTTACTATGGGCCAGGAGCCTTCCGGACTTCATTTGATCATAATGAGAACCTTATCAGAGAAGCAGTCTTACAGTCTCCATTGATGCATGAGGAAATGAGAGTCCGAGATAGTTAAAAACACGCAGAAAACTCACAAAGCTCATAAGCAGCAGCATGGGGACCTGAACTCAGGTCTACCTCACCCTAGAGCTTGTATCTCTTTAGGACACGGGCAGCTGGTTTCAGGGCCAGCGAGTAGACCAGCGTGAGTATCAGCACATGTACTAGGGATTGTGGCCACCACGTAGCCAGCTGCACGGCCCTTGGACAATTCAATGCCCTCTCTACACTCAGTTTTCTCTTCTATTAAGAGAGGAGTGAGTGCGCTGCTCTATGGGGTTGAGGTGATGGTGAAATGATGTCACACATGCAGGCAGTCCGGGGGAGATGCTGTGGATGAAGAATGCACAGGAGAGAAGGGGACAGAAGGACCATATTAAGCACTCACTGGATACCATGTTCAGAAGTTGCAGTTTTACCAGGAGACACATAGCTTGATGAATGAGAAAGCCACTGTTTCATCTGACTCACTTCCCTAAATACATTATCTGCTTTTCCAGGTCAAAAATCTGGCCAGGTGTTCTTTGGTTGATACCAGATGGGCAGAGAGTTTTGGCTGCTTTGACATACCTGTTTAAATCAGTGAAAGCCCAAACCCTGAGTTTCCGAAACAGAATGTATTAAAGTCCTACTTGAGATTCTGTCTGAAGCATAAAATTGAAGAAGTGCTTCTCATTTTAGGGATTTTTAAACTTTAAGATGCTGATGCTTTATGAAAATGTCTTTATAAATTTACGCCCACTGGTAGATTCCTGAAATTCCCAGCATTTCTTTTGAAAATGGTAATAATGTGATTTGTAATGAAGGAAGGAAGTTATACAGTTCCTCTCGTAGTAACTTTCAGTTTGCACATTTTTCAGTTCCAACGACGTTTTAGAAAAATGCTCTCTCATAGCCGCTTCTAGTTGATCTTCTGAAATTAAACATCAGCACTTTTAAAAAGTACAATGTCTTATAATTTTTTTTTACTTATTTTATTTATTCTTTTTACAGAGTTTTTTGATTTACTGCCACACATCGACCTGAATCCACCATAGGCAATGTCTATAATTTTGAGTCTCCTGCTATTTCCCTCTATTATTTCTGCAAGGAGTATGAATTCAGTATTTGATATTGAATAGGATATTGAATTGAATATGAATTCCAAGTTCAAAACCAAAGGGAGCATGAATTCAATATTTCCTTCTCAATATTTAAATTAATAACAAAGAACATAGAGACTACACTGGCGGTTGCCAAGGTGGAGGGGTTAAGGGAGGGATGGACAGGTAGGCTGGGGTTAGCAGATGTAAACTTTTACATATAGGATGGGTAAACAACAAGTGCCTATGGTAGAGCACAGAGAAATATATTCAATATCCTGTGATAAACCATGAAAAAGAATATTTAAAAATGTATATATATATATATATATATATAAACGGAATCACTTTGCTGTACAGTAGTAATTAACACAACATTGGAAATCAACTACACTTCAATAAAAATTAATTAATTAAAAAATAAACTGGGCTTCCCTGGTGGTCCAGTGGGTAAGGACACTGCCTAGTGCAAGGGGCGCTGGTTCGATCCCTGGCCTGGGAAGATCCCACGTGCTGTGGGGTGGCTGGACCAATGTGTCCAATTACCGAGCCGGAGCTCTGGAGCGCATGAGCCCAGAGCCAGTGCTCTGCGACAACAGAGGCCACCACGATGGGAGGCCCACACAGGCCAAAGAACAAAGATGGATGAAAATGGACAAATGTATTAAAGTCCTACTTGAGATTCTGTCTGAAGCATAAAATTGAAGAAGTGCTTCTCATTTTAGGGATTTTTAAACTTTAAGATGCTGATGCTTTATGAAAATGTCTTTATAAATTTACGCCCACTGGTAGATTCCTGAAATTCCCAGCATTTCTTTTGAAAATGGTAATAATGTGATTTGTAATGAAGGAAGGAAGTTATACAGTTCCTCTCGTAGTAACTTTCAGTTTGCACATTTTTCAGTTCCAACGACGTTTTAGAAAAATGCTCTCTCATAGCCGCTTCTAGTTGATCTTCTGAAATTAAACATCAGCACTTTTAAAAAGTACAATGTCTTATAATTTTTTTTTACTTATTTTATTTATTCTTTTTACAGAGTTTTTTGATTTACTGCCACACATCGACCTGAATCCACCATAGGCAATGTCTATAATTTTGAGTCTCCTGCTATTTCCCTCTATTATTTCTGCAAGGAGTATGAATTCAGTATTTGATATTGAATAGGATATTGAATTGAATATGAATTCCAAGTTCAAAACCAAAGGGAGCATGAATTCAATATTTCCTTCTCAATATTTAAATTAATAACAAAGAACATAGAGACTACACTGGCGGTTGCCAAGGTGGAGGGGTTAAGGGAGGGATGGACAGGTAGGCTGGGGTTAGCAGATGTAAACTTTTACATATAGGATGGGTAAACAACAAGTGCCTATGGTAGAGCACAGAGAAATATATTCAATATCCTGTGATAAACCATGAAAAAGAATATTTAAAAATGTATATATATATATATATATATATATATATAAACGGAATCACTTTGCTGTACAGTAGTAATTAACACAACATTGGAAATCAACTACACTTCAATAAAAATTAATTAATTAAAAAATAAACTGGGCTTCCCTGGTGGTCCAGTGGGTAAGGACACTGCCTAGTGCAAGGGGCGCTGGTTCGATCCCTGGCCTGGGAAGATCCCACGTGCTGTGGGGTGGCTGGACCAATGTGTCCAATTACCGAGCCGGAGCTCTGGAGCGCATGAGCCCAGAGCCAGTGCTCTGCGACAACAGAGGCCACCACGATGGGAGGCCCACACAGGCCAAAGAACAAAGATGGATGAAAATGGACAAATGAAAGACCAATAGAAGTAGCCCACCTGCTCCCCTCCCTCCCCACCCCACCCCCCAAAAATAAATAAATAAATAAATAATCTTTAAAAAAAAATACTAAAATATAGCATTTCCTTGAATTTCTATGAAAAAGGTTAGGGAGATAATTTAAAAAGGGAACAAACGGTTTTGTTACCCAGACCAAGCTTGCTCTGTTCGCCCCACAGCACCTCAATGAATCTGAGAGATGAGGTGCTGAGGAAAGGAAAACGACTTTATTCGGAAAGTAGTTGATCGAGAAGATGACAGGTGAGCACCTCAAAATAACCATCTTAGGGGTTCTGGATGTCAGGCTCTTTACAGATCAGAGATGCAGGGAGGTGCAGAAGCAAAGTAAAAAGGCCATTCATCTTGCAAACATCTCCTAGAATGGCAAGCCTCAGGCAGGGGATGTGTTCATTTCTCCCTTCCTGCCATCCACAGGGGGACAGGATTCTGAACAAAGGCACTGGAGTTGGACAGGCTGGCAGAGGAGCAGGATTCTTTAAGGCAAACCATTCTGTATGATTATAATAACAAAAGCAACAAAAAGCAAGCCAGAAAACCAGTTCCATCATGGGGTCAGAATTGGCTTCCTCTCTGCCACAGTTTTCCTTTCAAGTTTTAGGTGTCTATTTTTTAAAAAGTTTTTATTGGAGTACACTTGCTTTACAATGTTGTGTTAGTTTCTGCTGTGCAGCAAAGTGAATCAGCTATATGTTTACATACATCCCCTTTCTTGGGGATTTCCTTCCCATTTAGGTTGTCACAGAGCATTAAGTAGAGGTCTCTGTGCTCTACAGTAGGTTCTCATTAGTTATCTATTTACTATGTAGGATCAACAGTGCATATACATCGATTCCAATCTCCCAGTTCCTCTCTGCTTCCTGCCTTGGTATTCACGCTTGTTCTCCATTTCTGCTCTGCAAATAGGTTCATCTGTACCAATTTTTCCAAAGTTTCATGTTAACTTTAAATATCTTTGATCCCATAGAAGGGGGAGGAAGAAGCAGATGTTGGATTGGAATGTCTCTGCTAGCCTGGGGGAGTCTTCTGACTTGGGCCTTTCAATCTGTTACAGCCAAGTTCAGTGGAAGGACGGGGCAGGGGCATGGAGAGTAGGAGAAAGAGGGACAGGAGCCTCGGGCCCCCAGGAGAAGAGTGACTCTGACCTTTTCCCTCCTTCTCTCTCCTGCTTGTGGGGATTGGCTTCAGCCCCAGCTGCCTAAGGAAGGACACAGCCCATCCTTAGATCAGTGCTCTAAGCCTCCCAACCCTGGGGGCTCTTCAGCAGGTAATGGGGACTACTTCAGAGTAGAAGAGGAAAAATTGAAAAGAGGCCAGCTGATGTTGATCAAAGACAGGTGTTAGGCCCTGTTTTGAGCATTCCTTCTTGCAATATCTCATTGAGCCCTCAACAAGAGGTAGGTTCTGTAATGATCCCCATTTTACAGAGGGGAACACTAAAGGCAGAGAGATGCACCGACCTGTTTAAGGCCACAAAAGGGAAGATAGGGCTCAATCCCAGGCAGCTGGCAACACAGCTCACATCGTACCCCCCCACCCCAACCTGCAGGGGGGACCCTACCCCGCTACTTACCTTTGATGTTGATCTGCACGCCCTTGGACACAGTCAGTCCTTTGAGATTGTGGGCCTCACAACTGAAGATGGCGGCCTCAGTCAGACCTAGAGGAGAAGGAGACCCGTGAGACCAGCGGTGCAGCGACAGGCTACTGTTTATCAGAATCCTGAGAGGGTCACATCCTTTGACTTTGTGGTTCTGTGCTTCCAGCCATAAATGCAAAGTTAATGAAAAACATGTGTTGGTGCTTGAAAAACAAACCTAGGATTAAAGCCTAGGTACCAGGAGCAGAGCAATGATGGGTTTAAAAGACACCTGTAGCTCATTAAAATCCTTTGCTTTTCCCGACAGTGAGACATGAGGTATCAAAGCAGTATCATCTGACTGTAAGCTTTCTGCAAGAAGCTTTGGGAATTGTGTGCGTGCTCAGTTGCTCAGTTGTGTTCAACTCTTTGTGACCCCAAGGGCTGTAGCCTGCCAAGCTCACCTGTCCATGGAATTTTCCAGGCAAGAATACTGGAGCCAGTTGCCATTTCCTCCTCCGGGGCTTTTCCCTACTCAGGGATCAAACCTCTGTCTCTTGCACCTCCTGCATTGGCAAGTGGATTCTTAACCACTGAGCCTCCTGGGAAGCTCACTATAGGAATTACTGGCCCCAACATTAAGACAAGTGATTTCTGAGTCTCACCCAATCCCTTGCTTAGCACTCATACCTCCTATATTACACACTGTGGACATGTCAGGACACCAGAAACAGCAAGATAAAAGTCACAGTTTTAAAAATTTCAAATGAATGAAATTTCTGTTACAATGATTCTTTTTCAATAGTAACAATCTATATATTCATAAGGAATTATGTAAACAGAAGGCATCATTATTACTTGAAGACACTGGTGCTGAATGAAGAAAAATTTTATCATTTCATAGGCTTGAAGCCATCTTAGAGGCAAAAAAGAGAAAATCAGTTCATTCATTAATTTTAAGGAGAAAGGAGAAAGGTAATCCAGATCTTGGTTTCTTTATTTTTATTACTATTTTCATTTTTCGGCCACACCATGTGGCATATGGGATCTTAGTTCCTCAACCAGGGATTGAATCTGTGCCCTGCATTGGAAGTACGGAGTCTTAGCAACTGGACCACCAGGGAAGTCCCAGGATCTTTGTTTCTTATAGTACTATTCTCCAGTGAAAGGAACCAGAGGGCCTTGGAGAAATGGCTGAAAATCAGTTTGGAGCAGTAAACAGATTAACCTGGAGCAAAATATACAACAAGCAGCATACAACATAGACACACAGAGGGCCTGGGGCTGGCGGCAAAGAGACACAGGAGCCGCCAGCTAAGAGAACTCCTCCTGGCCAAGGTGGGAACAATTTGAGCAAGAACATAGAGTAGCATTAGATTGTAACCCAAAGATTAAAATAATGAGTCAATACCAATATTTGTTGTTGTTTAGTTGCTAAGTTGTGCTCAACTCTTTGTGACCCCAAGGGCTGTAGCCTGCCAAGCTCACCTGTCCATGGAATTTTCCAGGCAAGAATACTGGAGCCAGTTGCCATTTCCTCCTCCGGGGCTTTTCCCTACTCAGGGATCAAACCTCTGTCTCTTGCACCTCCTGCATTGGCAAGTGGATTCTTAACCACTGAGCCTCCTGGGAAGCTCACTATAGGAATTACTGGCCCCAACATTAAGACAAGTGATTTCTGAGTCTCACCCAATCCCTTGCTTAGCACTCATACCTCCTATATTACACACTGTGGACATGTCAGGACACCAGAAACAGCAAGATAAAAGTCACAGTTTTAAAAATTTCAAATGAATGAAATTTCTGTTACAATGATTCTTTTTCAATAGTAACAATCTATATATTCATAAGGAATTATGTAAACAGAAGGCATCATTATTACTTGAAGACACTGGTGCTGAATGAAGAAAAATTTTATCATTTCATAGGCTTGAAGCCATCTTAGAGGCAAAAAAGAGAAAATCAGTTCATTCATTAATTTTAAGGAGAAAGGAGAAAGGTAATCCAGATCTTGGTTTCTTTATTTTTATTACTATTTTCATTTTTCGGCCACACCATGTGGCATATGGGATCTTAGTTCCTCAACCAGGGATTGAATCTGTGCCCCTGCATTGGAAGTACGGAGTCTTAGCAACTGGACCACCAGGGAAGTCCCAGGATCTTTGTTTCTTATAGTACTATTCTCCAGTGAAAGGAACCAGAGGGCCTTGGAGAAATGGCTGAAAATCAGTTTGGAGCAGTAAACAGATTAACCTGGAGCAAAATATACAACAAGCAGCATACAACATAGACACACAGAGGGCCTGGGGCTGGCGGCAAAGAGACACAGGAGCCGCCAGCTAAGAGAACTCCTCCTGGCCAAGGTGGGAACAATTTGAGCAAGAACATAGAGTAGCATTAGATTGTAACCCAAAGATTAAAATAATGAGTCAATACCAATATTTGTTGTTGTTTAGTTGCTAAGTTGTGCTCGACTCTTCTCCGATTCCATGGACTAAAACCTGCCAGGCTCCACTGGCCATGGGATTTCTCACACAAGAATACTGGAGTGGGTTGCCATTTCCTTCTCAAGGAGATCTTCCCGATCCAGGGATCAAACCTGCATCTCCTGCGTTGGCAGGGAGATTGTTTACTGCTAAGCCACCTGGGAAGCTTCTTTACCGACACAGACATATGAATAAATGGAGAGAAGAGACAAACCCCCATGCAGAAGAATTCTCAGTGATATCTATATCCACGCTTGGTTCCTAAAAAGGAGCATTAATCCTAACTCCTGCACATTGTGACTTCCTTCCAAAGAGAACAGTATGGAAAGGGTAATCACAGAAAAACTTTTGAGTGAGAAGCTGACAAACTCTAGCTTGGCTGGATAGTCAAGGTCAAGGCCAAGGCCAACAATGGGAAGTCATGCTGACAGAATGTACCCTTGATATGATGTGATGAAAATGGCACTTGCCCTCTGTGGTCTCCCTCTCCCCAAACATACAACCCAAATCTAACCATGAGAAAAGGGAGAGAAATGTCAGAGAGACACACTGTGAAAAAAAAAAAAATTAACTAAAAACCAGCACTCCTCCAAACCATCCAGGTCATTAAAAACAGGGGAAATTTGAGAAACAGTCACACCAAGAGGAACCTTAGGAGACAAAACAACTAAATCCTAGGACAGTAAAAGGACATTAGTTAAAAACTAAGGAAATCTGAACAAACTGTGCACTTTAATTGATAATGATGTATCAGGAATCCTCAGAGATAACAGAATAATCGCGACAGTCCATGGAGTCACAAAGAGTCAGGCACAACTTTGGGACTGAGCACCAGCACGATGAGTATATATGGCTGTACGCTTTACAAATGGTCTTTTAAAATTTTAGAGTAGTTTTGGATCTATAGAAAAGTCATATGCCATTTTGTATAGAGTATTCCCCTTAATTCCCCCCACTCTCCCCTGGAATCACGATTACCGGGAGAAATATCAATAACCTCAGATATGCAGATGACATCACTCTAATGGCAGAAAGTCAAGAGGAACTAAAGAACCTCTTGATGAAGGTGAAAGAGGAGAGCAAAACATCTGGCTTAAAATACAGAGTTCAAGAAAAGATCATGGCATCCAGTCTCATCACTTCATGGTAAACAGATGGAAAAAAATTGGAAACAGTGACAAACTTTATTTTTTTGGGCTCCAAAATCACTGTGGATGGAGATTGCAGCCATGAAATTAAAAAACACTTGCTCCTTGGAAGAAAGACTATGAGAAACTTAGCATATTGAAAAGCAAAGACATAACTTTGTCTACAAAGATCTGTATATTCAAAGCTATGGTGGTTTTTCCAGTAGTCATGTATGGATGTGAGAGCTGGACCATAAAGAAGACTGAGAGCCAAAGAATTGATCCCTTTGAACTGTGGTGTTGAAGAAGACTCTTGAGAGTCCCTTGGACAGCATGGAGATCAAACCAGTTAATCCTAAAGGAAGTTAACCCTGAATATTCATTGGAAGGACTGATATTGAAGATGAAACTCCAATACTTTGGCCACCTGATGTAAAGAGACAACTCACTGGAGAAGATCCTGATGCTGGGAAAGACTAAAGGCAAAAGGAGAAGTGGGTGGCAGAGGATGAGATGGTTGAATGACAACACTGACTCAATGAACTTGAGTTTGAGCAAACTCCCTTGATCCCCATCACCTCATTATAGATCCCAAAGTAAGATGAGTTAGGCCCCTAGCTTTCTGGAACTGCAAGATTGGTTGATGTTGAGCATGAAACCTCTCCTCATGGAACATGATTTTAGGTTAAGTGGGAAGTCATTTTTCCTCTTCGTATTTCTCTTCAGAAGGCACACAAAGTCAGGGAAACAATCAGCAGCTAATTTCCCGGCATAAGAGACCACTCCGATACCAAACTGCCTGCAAGTAGCCAAACCATCGAGGTTAGCAGTTCCACCCCAGGGGCTGAGGTGCTGAATACTCACAGGTCAAAAGATGCCAACAGGGCTTCCTGGTGGTCCACTGGGTAAAGAGTCCGCCTTGACAAGGTGCCAGTTGCCTGGGGCAATAACCTCAGATATGCAGATGACATCACTCTAATGGCAGAAAGTCAAGAGGAACTAAAGAACCTCTTGATGAAGGTGAAAGAGGAGAGCAAAACATCTGGCTTAAAATACAGAGTTCAAGAAAAGATCATGGCATCCAGTCTCATCACTTCATGGTAAACAGATGGAAAAAAATTGGAAACAGTGACAAACTTTATTTTTTTGGGCTCCAAAATCACTGTGGATGGAGATTGCAGCCATGAAATTAAAAAACACTTGCTCCTTGGAAGAAAGACTATGAGAAACTTAGCATATTGAAAAGCAAAGACATAACTTTGTCTACAAAGATCTGTATATTCAAAGCTATGGTGGTTTTTCCAGTAGTCATGTATGGATGTGAGAGCTGGACCATAAAGAAGACTGAGAGCCAAAGAATTGATCCCTTTGAACTGTGGTGTTGAAGAAGACTCTTGAGAGTCCCTTGGACAGCATGGAGATCAAACCAGTTAATCCTAAAGGAAGTTAACCCTGAATATTCATTGGAAGGACTGATATTGAAGATGAAACTCCAATACTTTGGCCACCTGATGTAAAGAGACAACTCACTGGAGAAGATCCTGATGCTGGGAAAGACTAAAGGCAAAAGGAGAAGTGGGTGGCAGAGGATGAGATGGTTGAATGACAACACTGACTCAATGAACTTGAGTTTGAGCAAACTCCCTTGATCCCCATCACCTCATTATAGATCCCAAAGTAAGATGAGTTAGGCCCCTAGCTTTCTGGAACTGCAAGATTGGTTGATGTTGAGCATGAAACCTCTCCTCATGGAACATGATTTTAGGTTAAGTGGGAAGTCATTTTTCCTCTTCGTATTTCTCTTCAGAAGGCACACAAAGTCAGGGAAACAATCAGCAGCTAATTTCCCGGCATAAGAGACCACTCCGATACCAAACTGCCTGCAAGTAGCCAAACCATTGAGGTTAGCAGTTCCACCCCAGGGGCTGAGGTGCTGAATACTCACAGGTCAAAAAGATGCCAACAGGGCTTCCCTGGTGGTCCACTGGGTAAAGAGTCCGCCTTGCAGTGCAAGGGGTGCCAGTTCGATCCCTGGCCTGGGAAGATTCCACGTGCCACGGAGCGGTTGGACCGATGTGTCCAACTACCAAGCCAGAGCTCTGGAGCACATGCGCCCAGAGCCGGTGCTCTGCAGCGAGAGAGAACACTGCGATGGAAGGCCCACACAGGTCAAAGAACAAAGATGGATGAAAATAAATAAAGGAAAGACCAATAGAAATGGACAAAAAGAAAAAAATTGAAAAAAAAAATTTAAAAAAAAATTTGCCAGCAGAGAAACATGGAAACTGATTCCAACCTGAAGTAACTTTCTCTAGAATTGGATGGGCAAAAACTTAAGGCCAAATGTATTCAGTGACACACATTTTTGCTTAATGGCACGATCTTCCCACCTGGAGACCCATTTATAAGCCTAGGTTGAAAACAACAATCATGGTGGACTAAGAATGGCAGCTCCCCCATCATTTGTCCATTCTCCCTTGGAATGAACAATGACCACCAGACTGCAAAAGACCTTGAAATTTTAGAGCCAACCCTTGTGTCTTTCCAGACAGAAAAAGCACCCACCCACCATGGCTCCACCCCGCCACCCACTCTTCCAAACATCTCCAACAGCAGTGCCTCCAGATTTCCTGTGGCTGTGTCTGCTTCTCGTGGGGATCCCCCTACTCCATGACACCCCATCCAAGTCCTTTATGATGGTTCATGCCCCTCTTGCTTGGTCCTCTGCTGGTTTAAAAAAAAGACAGCCCCTGACACAAGGTCTGAAAGATATTTTAGGGAAGCCACACGATGTTCCCGTGAGAGAAGGACAATCAGAACTGCTGAGGAGGCTGTTCCTAAGAGCACAGTTAGGGTAGGTCTTTGAGTTCTGGGTTAAGCAATCCTGTCCTAATTTTTCTCCCCAGTGTTCATGTTTCTACCCAAAGAGACAAGAAACAGAACAATACACTGCGCAAATGAAGGACGTATGAGCTTGGAACTCATGGTATTCCCTGAATTCGCTCACTCAACATTTATTGAGTAGCTGCTATGTGCCAGATGTTTTCCCAGCCACCTGGGATCTCTCCATGAATAAAACAAAGATCCTTACTCTTACAGAGCTCACATTCTCAATGGACAAAAGAGGATGAGGAATAAATACATGGTACTGGATAAATAAGTGTTATACTGAAAATACTGAATAAGAAATAATGAATGCTGAATGAATAAGTATTACTGAAAGGAGTCTGTGGGTCTGGCTGCTCTCTGCTCAAAAGCCACTAAAACAGGCCTGATTGGGAGAAAGGAAAATCTGCTTTATTTCACATTCTGGAAACTGAGGGGAGGGAGGGTGGAGGAGGGTGGCAGACATCTGTCCAAAGGTCAACTCCGCCCTTCCCTGACAAGCAGTGGGTGAGAGCTTTTATAGACAGAATGTGTGTGGATGGGCATGGGGGTCTACAGACAGAGACAGCACAGTCCTCTCTAAGTCATCTTCAAATCAGTGGGCTGACCAGTGTCATCTTGGTGGCTTTAGGTAACAGTTCCACAGTCCATTTGTTCCCACTTCTTTGGGGCCAGTTCTCAGGATCATGGCAGAATTGTGGCAGCTCAATGAACAATGACCACCAGACTGCAAAAGACCTTGAAATTTTAGAGCCAACCCTTGTGTCTTTCCAGACAGAAAAAGCACCCACCCACCATGGCTCCACCCCGCCACCCACTCTTCCAAACATCTCCAACAGCAGTGCCTCCAGATTTCCTGTGGCTGTGTCTGCTTCTCGTGGGGATCCCCCTACTCCATGACACCCCATCCAAGTCCTTTATGATGGTTCATGCCCCTCTTGCTTGGTCCTCTGCTGGTTTAAAAAAAAGACAGCCCCTGACACAAGGTCTGAAAGATATTTTAGGGAAGCCACACGATGTTCCCGTGAGAGAAGGACAATCAGAACTGCTGAGGAGGCTGTTCCTAAGAGCACAGTTAGGGTAGGTCTTTGAGTTCTGGGTTAAGCAATCCTGTCCTAATTTTTCTCCCCAGTGTTCATGTTTCTACCCAAAGAGACAAGAAACAGAACAATACACTGCGCAAATGAAGGACGTATGAGCTTGGAACTCATGGTATTCCCTGAATTCGCTCACTCAACATTTATTGAGTAGCTGCTATGTGCCAGATGTTTTCCCAGCCACCTGGGATCTCTCCATGAATAAAACAAAGATCCTTACTCTTACAGAGCTCACATTCTCAATGGACAAAAGAGGATGAGGAATAAATACATGGTACTGGATAAATAAGTGTTATACTGAAAATACTGAATAAGAAATAATGAATGCTGAATGAATAAGTATTACTGAAAGGAGTCTGTGGGTCTGGCTGCTCTCTGCTCAAAAGCCACTAAAACAGGCCTGATTGGGAGAAAGGAAAATCTGCTTTATTTCACATTCTGGAAACTGAGGGGAGGGAGGGTGGAGGAGGGTGGCAGACATCTGTCCAAAGGTCAACTCCGCCCCCCCTTCCCCTGACAAGCAGTGGGTGAGAGCTTTTATAGACAGAATGTGTGTGGATGGGCATGGGGGTCTACAGACAGAGACAGCACAGTCCTCTCTAAGTCATCTTCAAATCAGTGGGCTGACCAGTGTCATCTTGGTGGCTTTAGGTACAGTTAATTGTCAGTTCCACAGTCCATTTGTTCCCACTTCTTTGGGGCCAGTTCTCAGGATCATGGCAGAATTGTGGCAGCTCAGGTCCTGGGTACAGTCTGGACTGGAGTTAACATCTCCAGCTGGTGTTTTGTTATCTATAAAACAGCTCACAGGAAGTGGCTCAGAATATTATCTACAGTCCTTGAGAAAGAGCTAAAGGTCCTCGACTATGCTTAATGGCTACATTATTTAGTCTCCTTGGATTGTTTTCCTTTGTTCCCACATTTCTCACTTCTCGGATTAAACTTACTCTTTGACTAAAGTTTTCCACAGACAAAAGGCAGGCCGAAGACACGGTGTGAGGGGGAGGCAAAGACCACAGCTTCTGCTCTGTTTCATAAACTGCATGCTGTACTAGAAGGTGATTAGTACTAGGGAAAAATAAGAGGATCAGGGATCTGGGTGCAGAAGTGGTTGTCATTTTAAATATGCGGGTCAGAGGTGGCTCCTTTTGAACTGTCCTCTGAGGAAAGACTTGGAGTGAGGGAATGGGCCAAGTTAATTTGGTAGAGGGAGGGGAGGGAAGGTTTGAAGGGAGGGAATATATGGGTCAAGTCTTTGTCCTCCAAGAGAGATGGGAAACTGGGGGTTTTGAGCAGAAGACTAACATGATCTAATGTATGTTTTATGAGGATGGCTTCAGCCACACAAAGGCTAGATCTTAGGCGAGCAGCTCCAAAATTTTTCCTGGTTTGTAAAACAGAAATTAAAAAATATCTAAATGTATCAGGAGTTTCTATGAGATTATTCTTCTTAATTTTTTGTTTTGCCTCTAAGTCATCATTTTGTTTTCATCCACCTTTATTCTTTGGCCTGTGTGGGCTTCCCGTGGCAGTGGCCTCTCATCGCAGAGCACTGGCTCTGGGCACATGCACTTCAGAGTGCTGACTTGTCATTGGACACACCAGTCCAGCTATACCACGGCATGTGGGATCTTCCCGGGCCCAGGATCGACCCGGTGCCCCTCACATTGCAAGGTGGACTCTTTTACCCACAGGACCACCCGGGAAGCCTGCTATGAGGTTCTTTATTGAAAGGTACAGTTAATTGTCAGTTCCACAGTCCATTTGTTCCCACTTCTTTGGGGCCAGTTCTCAGGATCATGGCAGAATTGTGGCAGCTCAGGTCCTGGGTACAGTCTGGACTGGAGTTAACATCTCCAGCTGGTGTTTTGTTATCTATAAAACAGCTCACAGGAAGTGGCTCAGAATATTATCTACAGTCCTTGAGAAAGAGCTAAAGGTCCTCGACTATGCTTAATGGCTACATTATTTAGTCTCCTTGGATTGTTTTCCTTTGTTCCCACATTTCTCACTTCTCGGATTAAACTTACTCTTTGACTAAAGTTTTCCACAGACAAAAGGCAGGCCGAAGACACGGTGTGAGGGGGAGGCAAAGACCACAGCTTCTGCTCTGTTTCATAAACTGCATGCTGTACTAGAAGGTGATTAGTACTAGGGAAAAATAAGAGGATCAGGGATCTGGGTGCAGAAGTGGTTGTCATTTTAAATATGCGGGTCAGAGGTGGCTCCTTTTGAACTGTCCTCTGAGGAAAGACTTGGAGTGAGGGAATGGGCCAAGTTAATTTGGTAGAGGGAGGGGAGGGAAGGTTTGAAGGGAGGGAATATATGGGTCAAGTCTTTGTCCTCCAAGAGAGATGGGAAACTGGGGGTTTTGAGCAGAAGACTAACATGATCTAATGTATGTTTTATGAGGATGGCTTCAGCCACACAAAGGCTAGATCTTAGGCGAGCAGCTCCAAAATTTTTCCTGGTTTGTAAAACAGAAATTAAAAAATATCTAAATGTATCAGGAGTTTCTATGAGATTATTCTTCTTAATTTTTTGTTTTGCCTCTAAGTCATCATTTTGTTTTCATCCACCTTTATTCTTTGGCCTGTGTGGGCTTCCCGTGGCAGTGGCCTCTCATCGCAGAGCACTGGCTCTGGGCACATGCACTTCAGAGTGCTGACTTGTCATTGGACACACCAGTCCAGCTATACCACGGCATGTGGGATCTTCCCGGGCCCAGGATCGACCCGGTGCCCCTCACATTGCAAGGTGGACTCTTTTACCCACAGGACCACCCGGGAAGCCTGCTATGAGGTTCTTTATTGAAAGCACTGTAAGAATTACAAACTAACATAAAAATTCTAGCTATTATTGTTACTGTTGTTATTATAACAAATATTAAGAACGATACGGATTTCCCTGGTGGTCCAGTGGCTAAGACTCCATGCTTCCACTGCAAGGAGCGCCAGTTCGATCCCTGGTCAGGGAACTAAGAATCTTGCATGCCTTGCTGTGTGGCTAAAAAATATCGATTAAAAAAAAAAAACACACACTAATATAGCCAATTAACTAAAACCAAGACTAGCCTAGCCGTCTTCCAAATGTGAACTGTAACATAAAATGAGCATTTTTAAAAAGTAAAACCCAGGGCTTCCCTGGTAGCTCAGTGTTAAAGAATCCACCTGCCAATGCAAGAGACACGAGTTCGATTTCTGGTCCAGGAAGATCCCACATGCCGGGGAACAACTAAGCGGATGCGCCACTAGCACCAGGGCTCTGCAACAATAGAAGCTTGTGTACTCTAATTAAGAGTCACCCCCACTTGTTGCAACTAGAGAAAAACCTGAGCGGCAACGAACACCCAGTACACCAAAAATAAAGAAGTCAATACAAGTTTTTTAAAACAGTAAATACCTGAAAGATTAGCCCAAGTCCCTGATCTCGGTAGGTCGGCAGCTCAAAATCAACAGTGAGTTAGTAACTGTTTTGTATAAAAATTTGTATCTGGTAACATTTAAGTCATTCCTATAGGCTGCTTTTGTACAGGGTCTTTACATCCATTATTTCACTGAATCCTCATAAATGTTTCACGAAATAGACACTGTTATTACCCCTATTTTATATAAAGAAGGTAAGTAACTTGCTAGAGACACAGAGCCGTGAACTGGCATTAGTCTGTGTCAAAGTTGGGGATCTTAACCACTAACCTATAACATGTTCCAGCACTAAACACCATGCAGCAAAAGCTTTTTTCCCAGTTCTGCGCTTTATTTTGGGACTTGATTTTGCTGATAACGAAATACTTTCTTGAGCTTAAAAAAAAAAAGGAAGCTTTGTTTTGAAATAGCTTTCAATTCACAAGAAATTACAGAAATAGTACAGAGTTCCTAGCATCCTTCACCCAGGTTCCCCTAATGGTAACATATTACATATCACAATACAAAGATCCAAACCAGGAAAGTGACTTCGGTACCATGTGTATGTGCTCAGTCACTCAGTTGTGTCAGATTCTTTGCGACCCCATGGACTGAAGCCCACCAGCCTTCCCTGTTCATGGGATTCTCCAAGCAAGAATACTAGAGTGGGTTGCCCTTTCCTTCTCCAGGGAATCTTCCCAATTCAGGGACTGAACCTGCATCTCTTGGGTCTCCTGTTTTATCAAGCAAGTTCTTTATCAGTAAACCACCCAGAAAGCCCAATACTAGTAACCAAAAGACCTTATTTAGATTTCACCAGTTTTTTGGTTTTGTTTTATTTTTTTATTTGGTTTGGGGGGAGGGGGGATTTTTATGAAATTTTATTACAGGTACAAATTTGTGTACAAACGGAGAACTGCTTCATCACCAAAAGAAAACCTCCCCCAGGGACTTCCCTGGAGATCAAGGGGCTAAGACTCCAAGCTTTCACTGCAGGGGGCTCAGGTTCAATCCTTGGTTTGGGGAACTAAGATCCCATGTGCCCTATGGTGAAAGCTCCCCCATGCCACCCCTTTTGGGAACATCCTTCCCTCAACCTAACTCCTGGCAGGAGCTGATGTGTACACCATCCCTCTAACCCTGTAATTTTAAGAAAATGTTATCTAAATGGAATTGCACAGCACGTAACTTTTGAGATTGGTTTGTTGACTCAAAGTCATACCCTTTAGACAAAGCTCTTCTTCGCTCACGCTTCTTAATTATAGCACTTAAGTCAGAGAAGAAGAAAAACCAGTAACGTGAGGGAAATGTGTATGATCTTCCTGATCATAAATGTGTCTGCTCCAGGTAGGCTCTGAGAGGGTGAGCAGCCCCTTGGAGCATCTTCGTCAGAACAGCCGCAGCCTAGCTCCCTTAACATGACCTGCTTACTGTGACAGGCTCAGGTACCACACCAAATTGTCCTCAAAATTAAAAACAGATGTAAATAAGAATGAGTCTGTGGGCTTCCTGATGGCGCCGTGGTAAAGAATCTTCCTGTCAATGCAAGAGACACAGGTTTAACCCGTGGTCCGGGAAGATCCCACATGCTGAGGGGAAACTAAGCCACAACTACAGAGCCTGTGCACTAGGGCCACAACTCCGGAAGTCACAGTTACTGAAATCCACGTGCCCCAGAACCTGTGCTCCACAACAAGAGAAGCCACTGCAATAAAAAGCTCAGCCCATCTACCACAACTAGAGAGTAGCCCCTGCTCTCTGCAACTAGACAAAAGCCTGAGCAACAACAGCTTCCCAATTCAGGGACTGAACCTGCATCTCTTGGGTCTCCTGTTTTATCAAGCAAGTTCTTTATCAGTAAACCACCCAGAAAGCCCAATACTAGTAACCAAAAGACCTTATTTAGATTTCACCAGTTTTTTGGTTTTGTTTTATTTTTTTATTTGGTTTGGGGGGAGGGGGGATTTTTATGAAATTTTATTACAGGTACAAATTTGTGTACAAACGGAGAACTGCTTCATCACCAAAAGAAAACCTCCCCCAGGGACTTCCCTGGAGATCAAGGGGCTAAGACTCCAAGCTTTCACTGCAGGGGGCTCAGGTTCAATCCTTGGTTTGGGGAACTAAGATCCCATGTGCCCTATGGTGAAAGCTCCCCCATGCCACCCCTTTTGGGAACATCCTTCCCTCAACCTAACTCCTGGCAGGAGCTGATGTGTACACCATCCCTCTAACCCTGTAATTTTAAGAAAATGTTATCTAAATGGAATTGCACAGCACGTAACTTTTGAGATTGGTTTGTTGACTCAAAGTCATACCCTTTAGACAAAGCTCTTCTTCGCTCACGCTTCTTAATTATAGCACTTAAGTCAGAGAAGAAGAAAAACCAGTAACGTGAGGGAAATGTGTATGATCTTCCTGATCATAAATGTGTCTGCTCCAGGTAGGCTCTGAGAGGGTGAGCAGCCCCTTGGAGCATCTTCGTCAGAACAGCCGCAGCCTAGCTCCCTTAACATGACCTGCTTACTGTGACAGGCTCAGGTACCACACCAAATTGTCCTCAAAATTAAAAACAGATGTAAATAAGAATGAGTCTGTGGGCTTCCCTGATGGCGCCGTGGTAAAGAATCTTCCTGTCAATGCAAGAGACACAGGTTTAACCCGTGGTCCGGGAAGATCCCACATGCTGAGGGGAAACTAAGCCACAACTACAGAGCCTGTGCACTAGGGCCACAACTCCGGAAGTCACAGTTACTGAAATCCACGTGCCCCAGAACCTGTGCTCCACAACAAGAGAAGCCACTGCAATAAAAAGCTCAGCCCATCTACCACAACTAGAGAGTAGCCCCTGCTCTCTGCAACTAGACAAAAGCCTGAGCAACAACAGCCAAAGACCCAGCACAGCCAAAAATAAATAAATAAATTAAATTTTAAAAAGACTAAGTTTGAATGTAGTTATCTCACAGCGAGACAAAGGTTTTAAAGTCTAAAAAACTTTTTTATTCTGAAATATTAATCATATATTTCCAGACAGGGATTTCCACTTATCCTTCACCCTACCTCCCCAATGTTAACGTCTCAAATAACTGCAGTGCCAAACCTGGAAAACCTGACATCCACAGAGTTTATTCTGATTTTGCCAATTACATGTGGACTCATTTGTGCGTGTGTGTTGCTTTATGTAACTTTATCACATGCGTAGCTTCATGTAATCCTATCCCATTAAAAAGTGTATTTTAATAAACGTACTATTAGCCTATAAAATGCTCAAACTTCTATTTTACTATTTTACTTATTTTACCTATTTTACTTCTATCTTCTCGACCAAAGTCGGGGGGCGGGGGGAGCATCTTCAAATGAAAGAAAGTAAAATGAAGACTGTAAAGAACCTAGAGCCCAAACATGTTTCAGTTGTCATGGTATACCTGAATCACTTAGAAATAAACAAGGTCACTGAGCTGAGACAAATTATATCAATACATAGCCTTGGGTATTAAGTTTTTTTTTTTTGTTTTGTTTTGTTTTGTTTTTAAAGATTTATTTATTTATTTATTTTGGGCGGGGGTCGGGTTGGGGAGGGAGGGGAGCAGGCGGGCCACTTCTATTAGTCTTTCGTTTCTCTATTTTCATCCATCTTTGTTCTTTGGCTCCTGTGGGCCTCCCATCGCAGTGGCATCTGTCGTTGCAGAATGCTGGCTCTGGGCACATGCACTCCAGAGCTCCGGCTTGGTGATTGGACACATGGGTCCAGCCGCTCCGCGGCACGTGGGATCTTCCCAGGCCAGGGATTGAACCAGAGCCCCTTGCACTGCAAGGTGGTGTCCTTACCCACTGGACCATCAGGGGAAGCCCGGGTATTAAGTTTTGCAGATCCTTCTACTTGCTAAGAAAACAGACAGAAGAGGGAAAGTTCTGCGTGAACAGAGGCTTTCACAGTGAACTTTCCTGGTGGTACAGTGACAGGGACTCATCACTTCCCAACTACTGAGCCCGGACGTGAGGGCGACCTGGTTTTGACATCTGTCACCTCACTGATCACCAGGGTAGATTCAGCTGATCTGGTTGGCTAGGCGGGTGTCTCCTTCCTCCCTCACTGCTCCTCCATGTGCGTCCCTCCTGAAGCTGTGCACTCCATCGAAGAGGATGACCATCCCTGATAGAGGAGGACCGATCTTTGGTCAAGGGCATATGAGTAGCTGCGCTCCCCTGCTAGAACCTCCAAACAAGCTCTCAAGGTCCAACTACTGAGCACATGCACTCTACAGCCTGCACTCCACAAGAGAACCCATCGGAGTGAGAAGCCCTCGCACAGAAACTAGAGGTGAGCCCCTGCTCACAGCAACTAGAGAAAAGCCTGCACAGCAACGAAGACCCAGCAGAGCCAAAAATAAATGAATAAATAAGATTATTTAAAAAAAAAAAAAAAAAAAAGTAGCCAAGTGAGCTGATTTCATGAACTGATGTCAACTCAGAGGTTGCCTGATTGCCTCTGGGCTCTGTCCTGGGTTAGATTAGAATCTAGACAGGAAGTAAGCAGAGAACTTGCTAATCCAAAAGGAGAATCAAGGTTTAAAAATGGCCTCAGCGTTAAAACCTATCCTATCATATGTGAAAAAAATAGCTATTGTCATTGCGCTGTGAGAAAAGGATCCTGCAGGGTGCATGGGGGAAAATAGGCTATTGTCGGGTGGGGAGGGAGGGAGCAGGCGGGCCACTTCTATTGGTCTTTCATTTCTCTATTTTCATCTGTCTTTGTTCTTTGGCTCCTGTGGGCCTCCCATCGCAGTGGCCTCTGTTGTCGCAGAGCACCGGCTCTGGGCGCATGCGCTCCAGAGCTCCGGCTCGGTATTGGACACATCGGTGCAGCCATTCTGCGGCACGTGGGATCTTCCCAGGCCAGGGATTGAACTAGAGCCCCTTGCACTGCAAGGTGGTGTCCTTACCCACTGGACCACCAGGGAAGCCCGGGTATTAAGTTTTGCAGATCCTTCTACTTGCTAAGAAAACAGACAGAAGAGGGAAAGTTCTGCGTGAACAGAGGCTTTCACAGTGAACTTTCCTGGTGGTACAGTGACAGGGACTCATCACTTCCCAACTACTGAGCCCGGACGTGAGGGCGACCTGGTTTTGACATCTGTCACCTCACTGATCACCAGGGTAGATTCAGCTGATCTGGTTGGCTAGGCGGGTGTCTCCTTCCTCCCTCACTGCTCCTCCATGTGCGTCCCTCCTGAAGCTGTGCACTCCATCGAAGAGGATGACCATCCCTGATAGAGGAGGACCGATCTTTGGTCAAGGGCATATGAGTAGCTGCGCTCCCCTGCTAGAACCTCCAAACAAGCTCTCAAGGTCCAACTACTGAGCACATGCACTCTACAGCCTGCACTCCACAAGAGAACCCATCGGAGTGAGAAGCCCTCGCACAGAAACTAGAGGTGAGCCCCTGCTCACAGCAACTAGAGAAAAGCCTGCACAGCAACGAAGACCCAGCAGAGCCAAAAATAAATGAATAAATAAGATTATTTAAAAAAAAAAAAAAAAAAAAAGTAGCCAAGTGAGCTGATTTCATGAACTGATGTCAACTCAGAGGTTGCCTGATTGCCTCTGGGCTCTGTCCTGGGTTAGATTAGAATCTAGACAGGAAGTAAGCAGAGAACTTGCTAATCCAAAAGGAGAATCAAGGTTTAAAAATGGCCTCAGCGTTAAAACCTATCCTATCATATGTGAAAAAAATAGCTATTGTCATTGCGCTGTGAGAAAAGGGGATCCTGCAGGGGTGCTGTGCAACGGCCTGGAGGGGTGGGATGGGCGGGATGTACATATGACTAATCTGGGATCATACATATCTGTAAACAACAAAACTCTGTAAAAGTAAACAGTAAAATAAAAATTTTAAAAAATGGCCTCAGTAGATTGTGACGATGAGATAAATTTTTATAGGGATAAATGTCACATGGTAGGCTGAAATCCCAAAATAATTAAATATACAAAAAATAGGAGTGCTTTCATTTTGCAGCAATTCAAGAGAAAAAGGCCTGGGCATTTCAGTTAACACCGCAAATTCAACATGAACTAATACATTAACCTTCATCAAAAAGATAATGCCAAGTGCGTTATCGGAAATATAGGATTCAAGATATTTAAAATGGATCACCAACGAGGACCTACTGTGCAGCACAGGGAACTCTGCTCAATGTTACATGGCCACCTGAATGGGAGAGGAGTTTGAGGGAGAAAAGATAAATGTATGTGTATGGGTGAGCCCCTTTGCTGTACACCTGAAACTATCACGATACTGTTAACTGGATAACTCTGGTATAAAATAAAAAGTAAAAAAAGTGCAAGGTAAAAAAAATTAAATATAGCAAAACATAAGAGGTCATGAATTCCCCTTAACTTCACACACATCTTTCCAAAATAACACCATTGCTACCAACCTCTTCAGCAAACAGGAGAGGGGAATGCTTTCCAGCTGTTTCATGAGGTCAACACTACTCAGATGCCAAAGCCAATATCACAAAAACAAAATTATAAACCAATTTCCTTCAGGAGCAGTGTTGTATGATAAAGACTTGGACTAGCTTTTGTCCCTAGCAATTTCCTGAGCAACAAGAGTGGCTTTGTTAGGCTAATGAGGTGACTCAAGGTGGATCCACAGGTAACTTCGAGGTGGGGACTGGTCCCCAGAATGACTGAATCACGTGATCGGAGGGTTGAGACCTTGATCCACATGGTTTTAGCTCAAGCTCCTGACCTCTAGGCCAGAGAAGGAGGTCTGCAGATGGTATTCCACCACATGGTTGATGTTATGCCACACCGTGAAGCCCCAATATAAATTCTAAACCCCAGAGCACAGTAGTTTTGTGTTCTGTGAACCCACTGATGCACCAGGAGGTGACACTCGAATTCCACATGCCAGGGCAGAAAGGCTCTGCATGTGGGACCCTCCTGGACTTCATCCTGTGTATATCCTTGGTGAAATAAACTAGAATCATTCAGTATAACACCTTCCTGATTTCCATGAGTTATTATAGAAAATTATCGAACCCAAAGAGGTCCTGGTGGTTGTTGTTTAGTCGCTAAGTCGTGTCCGACTCTTTTATGACCCCCTGGACTGTAACCCGCCAGGCTCCTCTGGTCCATGGAACTTCCCAGGCAAGAATACTGGAGTGGATTGCCATGCCTTCTTATAGGGGATTTTCCCGATCTAGGGATTGAAGCCACGTCTCCTGCACTGGCAGGCAGATTCTTTACCACTGAGCCACCTGGGAAGCCCAAGGGGTCATAGGAACCTCCAAATTTACAATCGGTAGGTAAGAAGTACAGGTGGTTTTGAGATTTCCTTGAGACTTTGTGGCAGCAGCTGAGGTGAGGGCAGTCTTGTGGCAGATGTTGTCGTTCTTAAACCACGGGGTCTTCAGTAACTCAGAGTGATTAGGATCAGAACCGGCTTGCAGTACAAGTAGTCAGTGTTAAGCCTAAATGCAAAAAGCTTTAACTAAATCTCAGACCATGGAATCTATCCCAGTACATCATGACCAAGTTGAGCTTAGCCCAGGAATGCAACACTGGCTTAACATCTGAACACCCAATCAGTGTAATTTGCCACATGAAGAGAATAAAGGAGAAAAACTATATGATCTCTATAATAGAGATCAACACAAAAGAATATATACTTTCTGATTTCATTTCTTTAAATTTCAATAACAGGCAAAATCGATCTATGAAAATAGACATCAGAACAAGGCCACCAATGGGAGGTGGGGGCTGATCGGAAGGTAAAAAAGAACTTCCTGAGGTAATAGCAATGTTCTATTTACTGATTGAAGTGACCGTTACATGAGAGTCTACATTTATCGTGACCCATTGAGATGCGTGCTTAAGTTCTATACATTTAATTGTAAGTCAATTTAACCTACATATTTCATTGTTTATCCCATAAATCTTCTTTATGGGACTTCAAAACCATCATCCAGAGAGGGTGGAAAGTCTTATTTTTTTTTTTGTAATTTTGGCCGCTTTTTTTGTTTATTTATTTATTTATATCCATCTTTATTCTTTGGCCTGTGTGGGCCTCCCATTGCAGTGGCCTCTCTCATTGCAGAGCACCAGCTCTGGGCGCATGTGCTCCAGAGCGCTGGCTCATAATTGGACACACTGGTTCATCCACTCCACGGCACGTGGGATCTTCCCAGACCAGGAATCAAACCGGTGCCCCTTGCACTGCAAGGTGGACTTTTTACCTACTGGAACACCAGGGAAGCCCTGGAATGCCCTTTTTTTAAAAGTTGATTTTGAACAAGTAAGTCACTTAATGATCAATTCCTTGGAGAAATTCGAAGAAAACTCAGATGAAGGCAGAAGCATTTCTCATGGAGTCAGGAGTAAGAAAAATGATCAGACGCGACTCCAGGCTGGCAGTCACTTGCTACTCTATTCTCACCAGAAACATTCAAGAAGTATTACCATGAATCAGGCTCTGCCTTGGGAGAGGAAAATTCCTTGTCCTTACTGAGCACACATTCTCTAAAAAGCCAAGCAAGGAGACTAAACAAACAAACACGGTAATTACAGACTGTGACCAATGCAATGAAGGAAGTCCACAAGAATACATGCCTAGGAGTCAGTGTCAGCAAAGGAGTGGGGAGGACCCAAAAGAATGACCAGGAAAGATCTTGGTGCAGAAGTGATATCTGAGATGAGTCATGGGATGAAGGGCAGATGGAATAACCTTGCAGGGCAGAGAGAAAAAACAGTGCAAAGGTTCTGAGGCAGGAAGAAAGGCGATGTTTCTGAGAAAACGAGAGTCAGTCAGTGAGACTGATGCTTCATTAGCAGGCAGGAGAGAGTGAGTGGGGGTGGGATTGGAAAGTTGAGTGAAGGTCAGAGCACGCAGATGTGATGCGCAGGGGCAAAAAAGGGCTCTTGAGTGACAGCCAGAGATAATGGGAGCCACTGAAGAGTTCCAGCAGGCAGGGGACACGATCTACTGTTAAGGACAAGAGAGGGGACAAGGCTGGAAGCAAAAAGACCAGTTAGAATGCTACTGCAGAGACGCTGGCAAGAGTTGGTGGTAACCTGGACCAGGGCAACGCAGCAGAGATACAGAAAAGGAAGGTTAGAGATGCACGGTAGGAATGCAACTGGCAACCTCCTGAGGCATTCAACCCACCCGAGGAGAAGAAGGAAGGATGGGCAGATGGTGATATGATTTACTACGACGGAGAATTCTGTGGCTGAACAAGTCTGGAGCGAGGAATCAAGAGTTTCATTTAAAGACACTTGCATGTCCAGCAGGTGGAAATGCCGTGTGAGGAGCAGAGTCTGAGCTGGAGATACAAAGTTCAAGATCATCACCACACTTCAAGGTCAAGCTGGGGGTCCAGAGGAGAACTCCAGGTGGGAGACTCAGAGGGCCAGGACCGAGCCCTAGGGCACCCGACAAGTTCAAGAATCGTAAAATTTCTCATGGAGTCAGGAGTAAGAAAAATGATCAGACGCGACTCCAGGCTGGCAGTCACTTGCTACTCTATTCTCACCAGAAACATTCAAGAAGTATTACCATGAATCAGGCTCTGCCTTGGGAGAGGAAAATTCCTTGTCCTTACTGAGCACACATTCTCTAAAAAGCCAAGCAAGGAGACTAAACAAACAAACACGGTAATTACAGACTGTGACCAATGCAATGAAGGAAGTCCACAAGAATACATGCCTAGGAGTCAGTGTCAGCAAAGGAGTGGGGAGGACCCAAAAGAATGACCAGGAAAGATCTTGGTGCAGAAGTGATATCTGAGATGAGTCATGGGATGAAGGGCAGATGGAATAACCTTGCAGGGCAGAGAGAAAAAACAGTGCAAAGGTTCTGAGGCAGGAAGAAAGGCGATGTTTCTGAGAAAACGAGAGTCAGTCAGTGAGACTGATGCTTCATTAGCAGGCAGGAGAGAGTGAGTGGGGGTGGGATTGGAAAGTTGAGTGAAGGTCAGAGCACGCAGATGTGATGCGCAGGGGCAAAAAGGACTCTTGAGTGACAGCCAGAGATAATGGGAGCCACTGAAGAGTTCCAGCAGGCAGGGGACACGATCTACTGTTAAGGACAAGAGAGGGGACAAGGCTGGAAGCAAAAAGACCAGTTAGAATGCTACTGCAGAGACGCTGGCAAGAGTTGGTGGTAACCTGGACCAGGGCAACGCAGCAGAGATACAGAAAAGGAAGGTTAGAGATGCACGGTAGGAATGCAACTGGCAACCTCCTGAGGCATTCAACCCACCCGAGGAGAAGAAGGAAGGATGGGCAGATGGTGATATGATTTACTACGACGGAGAATTCTGTGGCTGAACAAGTCTGGAGCGAGGAATCAAGAGTTTCATTTAAAGACACTTGCATGTCCAGCAGGTGGAAATGCCGTGTGAGGAGCAGAGTCTGAGCTGGAGATACAAAGTTCAAGATCATCACCACACTTCAAGGTCACGAAGCTGGGGGGGTCCAGAGGAGAACTCCCAGGTGGGAGTGACTCAGAGGGCCAGGACCGAGCCCTAGGGCACCCGACAAGTTCAGAACTCCTTTCAAGAGCAGAGGAAGCACAGAGAGGCAGGAAGCAAGCCAGTGATTTCAGGTCACCTCTGGTGGACAGTAGCCTCACAGAACATTCCCTGAGTCTGTGAAGACGGGGAGGCTTGGCGGGGGGTAACCTTGTCAGATGTTGCTGGAAGATGCAAAGAGGGGAGTCAGAGAGGAGCCCATCATATTTTGCAGCACAGAACCATCAACAGGGCTGACCCTCAGAGTCCTGTGGGATGAGGGCTGGGACTCAGCCAGGCCATGCCCACTTAGAAGGAAATCAGATGACCTCAGGGCAGCCACAGGCCTGTGGTGACTCAGTCCTCCCACAACCACCCCCATGACCAAGGCATTCTCCTCGGCCAGACCTCGGAAGACCTGAGGTCTTCACATCCGTGGTTCCTGAAAGGCAGGACCCGCCAGGACAGCTGAGCCACAGCTGTCCCAGGAGATGTGAGCCATCCGGCTGCCCGGGCTCAAGGATTCCGGTCACTTTGCCAACTTAACCACAGACACCTGTGGAGGGGCGGTCCCTGTGCCCTAGTCCTGGGCTGTGACCTCTGACCCCCGAGATTCCCACCTGCCTCCGTATCCATCTGGTCCCCATCCTTCACCACTGCCTGCTGCGGTACCCTCCGGCGCTCATCCAACTTCTGCTCCCGTTCACTATTAGAAAGCAAACTGTAAATAAATCCCCACAGTGAACTCACCAGGAACAGTCAGGATGGAGGGAGATCTTTCCGGAAGCTCATTAACACGGCTGCTATTTTGAACCCAGTAAATGCTGACAGGCTCAGGTGGGCCCACAGCCTGACAGGTGAGGTTGAAGGCCGTGTCTCTGGTGACATTCATGCTCTCAGGCAGCCGCGTAAAGTGAGGAAGTCCTACAGACGAAGAGGTAAGCAAAAGAAGGTTTTAGATCCACAGGCCAAGGCACAGACCAAGGGGAATGGAAACCACACCGTAATTTGGCGATGGGAATTTTCTCTGTCCACCATCCTGCAATGCAGGAGACCCAAGTTTAATCCCTGGGTTGGGAGCATCCCCTGGAAGAGGACATGGCAACCCACTCCAGTATTCTTGCCTGGAAAATTCCATGGACAGAGGGCCTTGGCAGGCTACAGTTCATGGGGTCACAGAGTTGGCCACCAATGAATGACTAAACTTTTACTTTCTGTGCACCACTCGCGTCTGAAATGGTCATTTTTCACCTCCCTGAAGTTGGTTAAGAAAGAACACAGAAGCTAATGCCTACCAGCTTAGCACTGGCCAGCTTTCTAGGACACCTTCCCAAAGGAGTAGTGGTGATTCAGAACTGGTTTTTCCAGAAGGGAGGCCTTGTGGTTGTGAAAGTAGGTGTTGCTCAGGCTCTTGGGAAAGGCTGGCAGGCTTTCAGTAAACACAGAGTGAAAACAAAACCTTATAACAGGTCTGCTGTTTTTTTTCGCCTTTTTTATATTCAAGTATAGTTGATTTATGGCTTCCCAGGTGGGACAGTGGTTAAGAATCTACCTGCAAATGCAGGAAACATGGGGGACATGAGTTCAATCTCTAGGTTAGGAAGATGCCTTGTTCTCCTCCAGGGGAGGAGGAAAGGGCAACCCCCTCCAGTACTCTTGCCTGGGGAATCTCATGGACAGAGGAGCCTGGCGGGCTACAGTCCATGGGGTCACAAGAGAGTTGGACACAACTGAAGCAACTGAGCAAGCCTGCACACATACTTGATTGATCATGTGGTACTAGTTTCAGGTGTATGGCTAAGTGATTCAGTTAACTGTATGTAAAATTTTATTTTTTTTCAGACTCTTCTCCATGACCAGTTATTACAATATGTTGAAAAGAGTTCCCTGTGCTTTGCGTGCTGTTTGTTTCATACATAGTGATATGTACCTATTAATCCCAATCACCTGTTAATAATTCAGCCCTTCCCCTCTTTCCTCTTTGGTGCTCACAAGTTTGTTTCCTATGCCTGTGTGTCTGGTTCTGTTTTGTAAATAAGTTCATTTGTGTCATTTTTTTTCAGTTCCACATACAAACGATATCATATGATATTTGTGTTTCTCTCCTAACTTCACTTAGTATCTAGGTTCATCCATGTTGCTACAAATGGCATCATTTCATTCTTTTTATGGCCCATATTCCATTGTATATATACATCCTTTTCTATCCATTCATTGGCTGATGGACATTGAGGTTGCTTCGTGTCTTCAGTTCGGTTCAGTTCAGGACCTCAGTCGTGTCCGAGTCTTTGTGACCCCATGGACTGTAGCCCGCTAGGCTTCCCTGTCCTTCACCAGCTCCTGGAGCTTTCTCAAACTTATGTCCATTGATTGACTCAGGGATGCCATCCAACTGTCTCGCTCTGTTGTCCCAACCTTAGTCAAGGTTGCTCAGGCCTTCCCAAAGGAGTAGTGGTGATTCAGAACTGGTTTTTCCAGAAGGGAGGCCTTGTGGTTGTGAAAGTAGGTGTTGCTCAGGCTCTTGGGAAAGGCTGGCAGGCTTTCAGTAAACACAGAGTGAAAACAAAACCTTATAACAGGTCTGCTGTTTTTTTTCGCCTTTTTTATATTCAAGTATAGTTGATTTATGGCTTCCCAGGTGGGACAGTGGTTAAGAATCTACCTGCAAATGCAGGAAACATGGGGGACATGAGTTCAATCTCTAGGTTAGGAAGATGCCTTGTTCTCCTCCAGGGGAGGAGGAAAGGGCAACCCCCTCCAGTACTCTTGCCTGGGGAATCTCATGGACAGAGGAGCCTGGCGGGCTACAGTCCATGGGGTCACAAGAGAGTTGGACACAACTGAAGCAACTGAGCAAGCCTGCACACATACTTGATTGATCATGTGGTACTAGTTTCAGGTGTATGGCTAAGTGATTCAGTTAACTGTATGTAAAATTTTATTTTTTTTCAGACTCTTCTCCATGACCAGTTATTACAATATGTTGAAAAGAGTTCCCTGTGCTTTGCGTGCTGTTTGTTTCATACATAGTGATATGTACCTATTAATCCCAATCACCTGTTAATAATTCAGCCCTTCCCCTCTTTCCTCTTTGGTGCTCACAAGTTTGTTTCCTATGCCTGTGTGTCTGGTTCTGTTTTGTAAATAAGTTCATTTGTGTCATTTTTTTTCAGTTCCACATACAAACGATATCATATGATATTTGTGTTTCTCTCCTAACTTCACTTAGTATCTAGGTTCATCCATGTTGCTACAAATGGCATCATTTCATTCTTTTTATGGCCCATATTCCATTGTATATATACATCCTTTTCTATCCATTCATTGGCTGATGGACATTGAGGTTGCTTTCGTGTCTTCAGTTCGGTTCAGTTCAGGACCTCAGTCGTGTCCGAGTCTTTGTGACCCCATGGACTGTAGCCCGCTAGGCTTCCCTGTCCTTCACCAGCTCCTGGAGCTTTCTCAAACTTATGTCCATTGATTGACTCAGGGATGCCATCCAACTGTCTCGTCCTCTGTTGTCCCATTTCCACGTCTTGGCTATTGTAAACAGTGCTGCTGTGAACACTGGGGAGCTTGAATCTTTGTATCTTTTCAAGTTAAAGTTTCCGTCTTTTCTGGATATACATCCAGAAGTAGGATTGATGGATCATATGGTAACTCTATTTTTAATTTTTGAGGTATCTCCATACAGTTTTCCATAGTGGTTGCCAATTTATATTCCTGCCTTCAGTGAGGAGGGTTCTGGACCTTTTGGTGATGGCCATTGTGACTGGTGTGGTCTGCCTGTTTTTGAGGACAATCTATTATCGTATGTGAGAATTTCCACTGGGTGATAATGAAGTTTAAAATATGTAAACCTATGTAGGGCTGAACAATGTTCCAATTCCATTCTCTTGAAAATGGTGCAGACAGAATTACCCAGTTACAATCCCCAAATCTTCCAGTTTGATTCCAGAACCAGGGTCATTGGGAAGGGATGTTAAGAATAGTCCAGAGAAAGCCAGTGAGTACTTACTTGGGGCATGTGCCAAGAATTTAACAGATCAAGCAAACTGACCTCAAACCTTTAAATTGTGTTCTTCAGGGACTGGGAGCTCACAAATCTGGTCCCAGCAGGAAGGACACAGAAGTGGTAAAACGGGGATTCTTTTTTCAAGTTACTTTGTTTTACCAAACTCCATTTGGACCTAACTCATTCCTACCCTGGACACTTTTTTTCTGGGATTTTACAAATAAAATGTTCCTCTGAATCTATGCCTGTGTGTCTGGTTCTGTTTTGTAAATAAGTTCATTTGTGTCATTTTTTTTCAGTTCCACATACAAACGATATCATATGATATTTGTGTTTCTCTCCTAACTTCACTTAGTATCTAGGTTCATCCATGTTGCTACAAATGGCATCATTTCATTCTTTTTATGGCCCATATTCCATTGTATATATACATCCTTTTCTATCCATTCATTGGCTGATGGACATTGAGGTTGCTTCGTGTCTTCAGTTCGGTTCAGTTCAGGACCTCAGTCGTGTCCGAGTCTTTGTGACCCCATGGACTGTAGCCCGCTAGGCTTCCCTGTCCTTCACCAGCTCCTGGAGCTTTCTCAAACTTATGTCCATTGATTGACTCAGGGATGCCATCCAACTGTCTCGTCCTCTGTTGTCCCATTTCCACGCCTTGGCTATTGTAAACAGTGCTGCTGTGAACACTGGGGAGCTTGAATCTTTGTATCTTTTCAAGTTAAAGTTTCCGTCTTTTCTGGATATACATCCAGAAGTAGGATTGATGGATCATATGGTAACTCTATTTTAATTTTTGAGGTATCTCCATACAGTTTTCCATAGTGGTTGCCAATTTATATTCCTGCCTTCAGTGAGGAGGGTTCTGGACCTTTTGGTGATGGCCATTGTGACTGGTGTGGTCTGCCTGTTTTTGAGGACAATCTATTATCGTATGTGAGAATTTCCACTGGGTGATAATGAAGTTTAAAATATGTAAACCTATGTAGGGCTGAACAATGTTCCAATTCCATTCTCTTGAAAATGGTGCAGACAGAATTACCCAGTTACAATCCCCAAATCTTCCAGTTTGATTCCAGAACCAGGGTCATTGGGAAGGGATGTTAAGAATAGTCCAGAGAAAGCCAGTGAGTACTTACTTGGGGCATGTGCCAAGAATTTAACAGATCAAGCAAACTGACCTCAAACCTTTAAATTGTGTTCTTCAGGGACTGGGAGCTCACAAATCTGGTCCCAGCAGGAAGGACACAGAAGTGGTAAAACGGGGATTCTTTTTTCAAGTTACTTTGTTTTACCAAACTCCATTTGGACCTAACTCATTCCTACCCTGGACACTTTTTTTCTGGGATTTTACAAATAAAATGTCCTCTGAATAGTATCCCAGATTAGCAGTCAATGTAGGAACCCTCCCCTCTGGCAGATGTGGACAAAACCCTGTGGCAAGGCTGTCCAGTCCAAGATGGGCTCAAAGCAAAGCTCCAGAACAGGCTCTCCTGAGAAGCCTCCCACCCTCAGGCCTCCTGCAGCATCTGTGGGCATCAAGTTCTGGCTTACGAGAGAATGGGCAGCACAGCAGCCTTTCAGTGAGAGACGAGTCTCTTTGAACTTTGCTGTGCTCAGAAGTCTGTGATGAGAAGAGTCAGGAGAAAGCAGAAAAGTCATTGTTCTGGTGGCTCTGCTGAAGGGGAGCCTTGGCCAGCAGGGATACAGAGCCTGGGACAATGGGGAGTGGCCACTCGGGGTGATAATGAAGACGCTTCCTCCTTGAAGCCCCTCGTGGAGGCCCTGCCATTGCTGAAGCAGACAGGCAAAGCCCAAGATACAGGACTTGGGCTCACCTGTGCATCAGCTCACGTCCCCCACGAGAGTTCAGGTTCCTCGACGGCAGAAACTGCCTTTCCCTTGCCTGAGGCCCCAGTTCTCCCCCAGCAAGCCCATCCTCATGTCACGCCATGGAAACTGCACGGAATCCCAGGCCTGACAAATCCTAGCGATCGAAAAAGGAATTCCAGGCAGAGCAGCTGGCCCAATGAGAAAAACAGCTCACTCTCCCTGGTTTCGCTCTCTGCATAAGCAAGAGAGGAAAACCAGGGGACCTCAACCTCCAGGATCTAATGCCTGATCATCTATGGTGAGGTTGATATAATAATAATAGAAATAAAGTACACAATAAATAGCATGAACTTGAATTATCCTGAAACTATCCCCCTCATTTACCTCCTCCATCTGTGGAAAAATTGTCTTCCATGAAACTGGTCCTTAGTGCCAAAAAGGTTGGGAACCGCTGCAGTAAAGGATACTAAATAATAAATAATTGGCACTTGACCAGGTGGCTAGCATCTGTTACAGATTGCATTTGCTTCTTAAAATAAAGAAACTTCAGGGTTTTTTGTTCTGTTTTGTTTTTTGGCTGTGCTGGATCCAGTTGCCCGTGGGCATGAGGGACCTTAGTTTCATGACCAGGGATCAAACCCATGTTCCCTGCATTGGAAGGGGGATTCTTTACCACCAAGCCACCTGGGAAGCTCATATCTGTATGAAAGTGAAAGTCACTCATTCATGTCCAACCACTTGGCGACCCCATGGACTGTAGCCTGCCAGGCTCTTCTGTCCATGGAGTTCTCTCAGATAAGAATACTGGAGTGGGTAGCCATTTCCTTCTCCAGAGGACCTTCCCAATCCAAGGATGGAACCCAGGTCTCCCGCATTGTGGAGGGGGGGGATTCTTCACCATCTGAGCCACCAGGGAAGCCCCATATCTGCATCTATATCTGTATCTGAATCACTTTGCTGTACACCAGAAACTTGCACAACATTGTAAATCAACTACCCTTGACGTGTTTAAAATAAAAAAAGACCAACAACAAACAAATGGGCATGCCACATTCTGGAGCATTATACACAAAAGGATGAATGCAGATCCTAAAACAGACCACCAAGTGGCAAATGGACACTCTGTGGCCTCTGGACTCACCTTGAACCTCAATGTAGATGGGGTCAGACACGATCTCTTCGTTGTTTATTTTCATCTTACAGATGTACGACCCATTGTCTGAGCGCTGCACACGGGTGATGCTTGAGAGAGAAACACAAAGATATTTAATGTGACGACCTTCCGAGTTTTCACTATAGGAATGAACATTCTTTACCTTCTCGGTCTTTTGCTGTGATGATTAACTGTGTGTGTCAACATGGCTAGGTCATGGGACCCAGATATTTGGTCAAATATTATTCTACATGTAAAGATATTTTTATGTGAAGGGATTTTTCAGATGTGATTCACATTCAAGTCACTAGACTCAGAGTAAGGTAGATTAACACTTAAATGTCTTATAAGCACAGACTGAAGTCCTCTGAGGAACAGAAATTCTGCCTCCAAACTGCCTTCGGAACCCAAGGCTGTAACATCAACTCTACCCTGGGTCGCCTGCTGACAGCCCACAGATTTCGGATTTGCCGGCACCCACAATTACTTGGTTGTAAGAAAGACTGAGGGCAAAAGACGAAGAGGGCGGCAGAAGATGAAAGGGTTAGATTGCATCACCGACTCGATGGACATGAGATTGAGCAAACTCTGGGAGACAGTGGAGAAGGGCGGAACCTGGTGTGCTGCCGTCCATGGGATTGCAAAGAGTCAGACACGACTTAGCGACTGAACATCAACAAAAATTACATTACGGGCCTCCCTGGTGGCTCAGTGGTAAAGCAACCACCTGCCCATGAAGGAGATGCAGGTTCCATCCCTGGGTCAGGAAGATTCCCTGGAGGAAGAAATGTCAACCCACTCCAGTAGGCTTGCCTGGGAAATCTCATGGACAGACCAGCCTGGTGAGCTACAGCCCATCAGACACGATTTAGTAACTAAACAATAACAACAACAATAACATTAGCCAATCCTTTAAGTCATTCTCTCTTGCACTGTGTGTGTGTGTGTGTGTGTGTGTGTGTGTGCACGCGCATGTGTGTGTCCTAACGGTTCTGTTTCTCCAAAGAACCCTGCTTAACACCTGTGTGGTCATTTGTCTGGATTTCCGCAGTAGCCTCTACACCAGGGTCCTTCACATCAGAGTGCGGCCTCTCAAAGCATTCTGCCAATTTCTGGGGCTGTCCTGGATGGTCACATAACTAGGGGACAACATGGCTTTTAAGGTCAGAGGCAACCTTTCCACAACCCAGATGACCTTCAAAGACTAGAACCTAACCCCACTGTACACACACAAAGCATTCTGCCTGAGGTTAATATCCACTTCGTTTCCCAGGATCATGAAAATGATCGGTCTTGTCCTGTTTTGAACTTGGCAGTGACTCGATGATCGTCTACAAGATGGACTGCCGACGGCATCCCTCTGTCTGCAGTGGCTGTGTGCACGACTGCAAGGTGCTATGGACTTTATTGCCTCTCCTGGTGCGGTCAGGCCCAATATTTACATGTTTACATTCATAGTATTTACTTATCAGTAACCTTTTTGTTTCCCTCCTCGTACAGTGTAAACACGGTATGGTATTAAATATCTGATACGAACAGAAGGCCTTGCCTCTAAGAGGTTCAGAGTCCTGCTTGCCAATTTCTCAACATGTTTATAAACAGGGAGTTACACCACAAACCTGAAACCTGCTCTAAGCTGGGGCAGGAAGGGGTGAGAGAACGAGGAACACTTTGAAATGCTCTCAGATATTCCCTGCAAGAGGACTCCTTTATTAGCCCCAAAGCACTGGTTTCTTCTCAGTGCAGCAGACACAGCCAAGAAGACTGTGACCAGCGAAAAAAAGGGAAAAAGGAAAAACATGGAGAGGTCCGCCTGTCTTCCTAGCAGCTTGCTCCATGAGGCAACTTATCTGTGAAAGTGTTAGTTGCTCAGTCGTGTCTGACTCTTTGTGACCCCATGGACTGTAGCCCGCCAGGCTCCTCTGTCTGTGGGATTTTCCAGGCAAGAATACTGGAGTGAGTTGCCGGGCCCTCCTCCAGGGGATCTTCCCACCCCAGGGATGGAACCTGCATCTCCTTCATGGACAGGTGGTTGTTTTACCACTGAGCCACCAGGGAAGCCCCTGGTGTAATTGTTGTTGATGTTCAGTCACTAAGTCGTGTCTGACTCTACGATCCCATGGACGGCAGCACGCCAGGTTCCGCCCTTCTGTTTACCACTTCTCTTTACCAGATTCTTTTTACCCTTCTCTTTATCAGATTCTTTACCACTGAGCCACCTGGGAAGCCCCATCACAGGATAGTTGATCCTTCCTGAGAATCTGCTGGGACATCATGGTGACCAGAAGGGGCTGAAGAAAAAGGAGCAGGTGTCGAGAATGGTGTGGGTCGCACCCAGAGCAACACGTGGCTTCCGGTAGATTCTGCATTCTGAGCAATCCAGCCTTCCTGGCAGTTGCAAGGGACCAAGGTCATGGCTACTGAACAGATGATCCTTTCCATTCATTTCATAAGTTCACATTCTAAGAAGCACCGTTTTCTTGAGGGAAAACCTGTCGTGCACGACTGCAAGGTGCTATGGACTTTATTGCCTCTCCTGGTGCGGTCAGGCCCAATATTTACATGTTTACATTCATAGTATTTACTTATCAGTAACCTTTTTGTTTCCCTCCTCGTACAGTGTAAACACGGTATGGTATTAAATATCTGATACGAACAGAAGGCCTTGCCTCTAAGAGGTTCAGAGTCCTGCTTGCCAATTTCTCAACATGTTTATAAACAGGGAGTTACACCACAAACCTGAAACCTGCTCTAAGCTGGGGCAGGAAGGGGTGAGAGAACGAGGAACACTTTGAAATGCTCTCAGATATTCCCTGCAAGAGGACTCCTTTATTAGCCCCAAAGCACTGGTTTCTTCTCAGTGCAGCAGACACAGCCAAGAAGACTGTGACCAGCGAAAAAAAGGGAAAAAGGAAAAACATGGAGAGGTCCGCCTGTCTTCCTAGCAGCTTGCTCCATGAGGCAACTTATCTGTGAAAGTGTTAGTTGCTCAGTCGTGTCTGACTCTTTGTGACCCCATGGACTGTAGCCCGCCAGGCTCCTCTGTCTGTGGGATTTTCCAGGCAAGAATACTGGAGTGAGTTGCCGGGCCCTCCTCCAGGGGATCTTCCCACCCCAGGGATGGAACCTGCATCTCCTTCATGGACAGGTGGTTGTTTTACCACTGAGCCACCAGGGAAGCCCCTGGTGTAATTGTTGTTGATGTTCAGTCACTAAGTCGTGTCTGACTCTACGATCCCATGGACGGCAGCACGCCAGGTTCCGCCCTTCTGTTTACCACTTCTCTTTACCAGATTCTTTTTACCCTTCTCTTTATCAGATTCTTTACCACTGAGCCACCTGGGAAGCCCCATCACAGGATAGTTGATCCTTCCTGAGAATCTGCTGGGACATCATGGTGACCAGAAGGGGCTGAAGAAAAAGGAGCAGGTGTCGAGAATGGTGTGGGTCGCACCCAGAGCAACACGTGGCTTCCGGTAGATTCTGCATTCTGAGCAATCCAGCCTTCCTGGCAGTTGCAAGGGACCAAGGTCATGGCTACTGAACAGATGATCCTTTCCATTCATTTCATAAGTTCACATTCTAAGAAGCACCGTTTTCTTGAGGGAAAACCCAGGGAGGAGCTGAACAGAGTGGACAAGGAGATCCAAGATGCAGTGAGCCAGGAGCCATAGAGGATGGAAGACCAGAGAGGAAGGCAGGCCACAGCCCTAGGGAGGCGGCACCCAGGCCATGGATGCAGCGCACACTGCAAACTTGAAAAATCAACGGGCATGAAGAACCGTGATGCGCAGGCGCTGGGTGCAGAAATCAGAAATCAGACAAGAAAGTCCAGGGGTATCTTCAGCCAACCAACAAGGAGAATTCAGACTAGCAGTAGAGCAGGAGAATACAAAACTCAGTAAGTATTTGGTCATTTTTTATTTAAAATAGAAAGAAATACAAAGAAGGATCAATAAAGTCTTACCAGAAAACAAATAAGACATGGTCTTTACTCATTTGAATTAGGCAGGGTTGAGTGAGAAGGACCATTTGTGTCTGCCTTACTTACCAAGTCCAGCTTCGTCTTACCTATATTATAGGACAGGAACGGTTTTTCACAAATAATTCTAATTTTTGCTTTACAGACATCACATAAAGGCTCCCAGGATGAAGAAAGGGAGTGGGTGGGACTGCAGATGGACAAGTGGTCCCCATCTTCTCCTTCTCCCTGACAGAAACAGCAGCAAAGGCTCTGATCTCAGAATAGCAATTGAGACATTCCGATGACTGAGTACAGAGTTCCAGAAAGAACATGGGGTGGGGGAAAGCATGATTCAAGAAAATGCCCAGAACTGGAGATATGGATCGTTCCAAACCTGACAGAGAAAAGACCCGCCGAAGGGCTTCACCAGGCCACGTCACATGTCTAATATAAAGTATAGACCCCCAAAAGCTTCCAGAGAAAGAAAAAGCAGGTAATTTATGAGAGTGAATCAGAATAGGGTCATGCTTCTTAAGAATAACTCTCTGAACTAAAAGGAAATAGATCAATGACTTCATGATGATAGCAGGAAATTATTTTCCTCTTAAATTCTATATCTGATCAAATTACCTCTCAGTGGGCGTAGGAAAATATCATTTTGACCCAAAAAAAACCTTTCCATTCATTTCATAAGTTCACATTCTAAGAAGCACCGTTTTCTTGAGGGAAAACCCAGGGAGGAGCTGAACAGAGTGGACAAGGAGATCCAAGATGCAGTGAGCCAGGAGCCATAGAGGATGGAAGACCAGAGAGGAAGGCAGGCCACAGCCCTAGGGAGGCGGCACCCAGGCCATGGATGCAGCGCACACTGCAAACTTGAAAAATCAACGGGCATGAAGAACCGTGATGCGAGGCGCTGGGTGCAGAAATCAGAAATCAGACAAGAAAGTCCCGGGGTATCTTCAGCCAACCAACAAGGAGAATTCAGACTAGCAGTAGAGCAGGAGAATACAAAACTCAGTAAGTATTTGGTCATTTTTTATTTAAAATAGAAAGAAATACAAAGAAGGATCAATAAAGTCTTACCAGAAAACAAATAAGACATGGTCTTTACTCATTTGAATTAGGCAGGGTTGAGTGAGAAGGACCATTTGTGTCTGCCTTACTTACCAAGTCCAGCTTCGTCTTACCTATATTATAGGACAGGAACGGTTTTTCACAAATAATTCTAATTTTTGCTTTACAGACATCACATAAAGGCTCCCAGGATGAAGAAAGGGAGTGGGTGGGACTGCAGATGGACAAGTGGTCCCCATCTTCTCCTTCTCCCTGACAGAAACAGCAGCAAAGGCTCTGATCTCAGAATAGCAATTGAGACATTCCGATGACTGAGTACAGAGTTCCAGAAAGAACATGGGGTGGGGGAAAGCATGATTCAAGAAAATGCCCAGAACTGGAGATATGGATCGTTCCAAACCTGACAGAGAAAAGACCCGCCGAAGGGCTTCACCAGGCCACGTCACATGTCTAATATAAAGTATAGACCCCCAAAAGCTTCCAGAGAAAGAAAAAGCAGGTAATTTATGAGAGTGAATCAGAATAGGGTCATGCTTCTTAAGAATAACTCTCTGAACTAAAAGGAAATAGATCAATGACTTCATGATGATAGCAGGAAATTATTTTCCTCTTAAATTCTATATCTGATCAAATTACCTCTCAGTGGGGGTAGGAAAAATATGGCATTTTTAGATATTCAAGGGCCCCAAAAGTGACTGGGGGAGGTGGGCTCCATGCCAAAGTGAGGGAGTGAGCCAGGAAGAGGGGGAGCCGGGCTCCAGGAGACAGGAGCTGGAAATCAGGAGTAATGAGGCTCCCAACAATAAGAGCAAAGGTGACTCAGCCAGACCCCGGACCTGGAGGGCAACATGTCTGGACTGGAAAGAAGGGACCGGCTCCAGGTCTGGCACCTCCGAGGAAAAACACCAGTCCTGAGAACTCGGTCATTTTGAGAGGAGATGCATATTTTCCTTTAGAAGCTGGGGGAGAAGGAGCGACTGAAACTCAGACAATTAAGCGAATGAACAGACAGGCAAGGAAACTATTAAGCTTAGGAAGATCAAAAAGCTCCACGAGAAGTTCAATGTAATTACAGTCTGACGATGTGATTTGGCTGAAAATAGTATTTCCACAGCCTCAGAAATTGTGAAGTCCGGGTATTGATTTAACCACGGCTGTGAGTAATCCTCTGTTAGATTAACATACCATGCTGGGGCCCGGCACAGGGATGCATGCCCCCCCCCCCCCCCCCCCCCCGACAGGACTCATGGATTGAATAGCTCTGGAAAGCTACCCTATAAATGGGTCACCTCCACTCCCCATCAGGAAAGTGCTGAAAGCTAGAGTGGACAGACAATTTGTAGACAATTAGATTACTTTACCATGTGTAGGCACCTTTTAAAAAGGGTTTAAGAATTCCCTCAGATTTTCGTCATACATCTGAAAGGGGGAACACCAAAGAAACCATAGACTCGGCCCTGGTGTCTAGACAGGAACCACCTGCAGGGAGCCGAGGCAAAGAGGGAGAAGTGTTGAGGCAGGGAGTGGCAGCTGCAAAAGCCCAACCCACCAGATCCCCTCAGCTGGCACAGCCAGGACATCCTACAAGGACACACAACCTCTCTCTGGCCCTCAGATCTATTACAACTAGGCTGAGCTGCTCAGAAATGGCTTGCAGTAGTGGTGGAGGTGTAGTTGCTTAGTCATGTCCCACTCTTTTGCGACCCCATGCACCATAGCCTGGCAGACCCCTCTGTCCATGGGATTCTCCAGGTAAGAATACGGGAGTGGGTTGCCATGACCTTCTCCAGGGGATCTTCCCAAACCAGAGACTGAACCCAAGTTTCCTACATTGGCAGATGGATTCTTTACCACTGAGCCCCCATGGAAGCCCAATTAAACCCTCAAATCTTCTTAAAAGAAATACCTTAAATTTCAGACGAGATCGGGCACATTCAGGGTAGTGTGGCCGTAGACGAAATTTCAAAACTAGACTACAAAATGCATGCATATTCAGAGAAAACCCTATAATCCACCATATTAGTGTCATGAATTCCCCTGTGGGTCCTGTAAAATGCTGGCACGTTCCCATAATCCACTGATGAGTTCACTGAACCAAAAAAGGATGAATCACTTCTTCTACCTTCATTTGACACCTTGGATCAAAGTAGGTCTGAAAAGAAACACTTATTAGCAGACTTCCCTGTTGGTCCAGTGGTTAAGAAGCAGCCTTCTAATTCAGGGGACATGGGTTCAATCCCTGGTCTGGGAAGATTCCACATGATGCGCAGCAACTAAGCCAGTGTGCCAAGAGCCTGTGCCTTGCAACAAGAGAAGCCACCACAATGAGAAGCCTGCACATTGCAACTAGAAAGTAACCCTCACTTGCCAAAACTAGAGAAAGCCTGTGCACAGCAACAAAGACCCAGCACAATCAAAAAAAAAAAGAAAAAAAAGAAATAATACTTAAAAAAGAGAAACACTTATTAGCTACAGTGGAGGTGACTGAGAACTGGGGCAGGAATAGGCGGATCAAGGTTTGAGTCCTGGATTTTTCGTCCCCTATATGTGGATGTGGTTTGGTTGGTAAGTTGTGTTCAACTCTCTGCAACCCCATGAACTATAGACCGCCAGGCTCCTCTATCCATGGGATTGCCCAGACAAGAATACTAGAGTGGGTTGGCATTTCCTCCTCTAGGGGATCTTCCCGACCCAGGGGTCAAACTCATGACTCCTGCTTGGCAGGCAGATTCTTTACCACTGAGCCACCCAGGAAGCTCCTGTTATGTGTACATTACAACAATTAAAAAATTTTAAATGAAAGAACAAAAACTTTAAAAAAGAAATACAAAGACCCACTGCCACGCATCCTGTTTTAACCCACCATCATTCAAATGGTGCTGACGGGATTCCACGGATAACCCGAGTTCAGGAATCTGAGCTGAAAGGAAGTCTGAACTGAATATACAGCGAGTCCAAAAGTCTCAATCATCTGTGGCTAAAAATCATTCCAGTGGATGCCTTGGCTAAACAGATGACGTTCTTACTGTCAAGATGTTTGGCTGACCTCTCATGTACGATGATTCCATCTTTAGGGTCACCAAAGGCAGTAGGATGAACCAGCGGTGATGGCGTTAGGCAGACCCACCAGGGGACAGGCTGGGGGGCAACGGTCTCTGCTCGCAATGCCTGGAGGGGCCCCACCAACAAAAGCCTCTTAGGCACCAGGAGCCCACAGGGACCCAAACTACCTACTTCACATGTTTACCAAGAAAATGTACTAAGAAAGTAAAATCCTTCCAGCTTTAGCTACTGGGAAGAATGCCAGAACTTTAAAAAAGCAATTGTTGGTCCAGTGGTTAAGAAGCAGCCTTCTAATTCAGGGGACATGGGTTCAATCCCTGGTCTGGGAAGATTCCACATGATGCGCAGCAACTAAGCCAGTGTGCCAAGAGCCTGTGCCTTGCAACAAGAGAAGCCACCACAATGAGAAGCCTGCACATTGCAACTAGAAAGTAACCCTCACTTGCCAAAACTAGAGAAAGCCTGTGCACAGCAACAAAGACCCAGCACAATCAAAAAAAAAAAGAAAAAAAAGAAATAATACTTAAAAAAGAGAAACACTTATTAGCTACAGTGGAGGTGACTGAGAACTGGGGCAGGAATAGGCGGATCAAGGTTTGAGTCCTGGATTTTTCGTCCCCTATATGTGGATGTGGTTTGGTTGGTAAGTTGTGTTCAACTCTCTGCAACCCCATGAACTATAGACCGCCAGGCTCCTCTATCCATGGGATTGCCCAGACAAGAATACTAGAGTGGGTTGGCATTTCCTCCTCTAGGGGATCTTCCCGACCCAGGGATCAAACTCATGTCTCCTGCTTGGCAGGCAGATTCTTTACCACTGAGCCACCCAGGAAGCTCCTGTTATGTGTACATTACAACAATTAAAAAATTTTAAATGAAAGAACAAAAACTTTAAAAAAGAAATACAAAGACCCACTGCCACGCATCCTGTTTTAACCCACCATCATTCAAATGGTGCTGACGGGATTCCACGGATAACCCGAGTTCAGGAATCTGAGCTGAAAGGAAGTCTGAACTGAATATACAGCGAGTCCAAAAGTCTCAATCATCTGTGGCTAAAAATCATTCCAGTGGATGCCTTGGCTAAACAGATGACGTTCTTACTGTCAAGATGTTTGGCTGACCTCTCATGTACGATGATTCCATCTTTAGGGTCACCAAAGGCAGTAGGATGAACCAGCGGTGATGGCGTTAGGCAGACCCACCAGGGGACAGGCTGGGGGGCAACGGTCTCTGCTCGCAATGCCTGGAGGGGCCCCACCAACAAAAGCCTCTTAGGCACCAGGAGCCCACAGGGACCCAAACTACCTACTTCACATGTTTACCAAGAAAATGTACTAAGAAAGTAAAATCCTTCCAGCTTTAGCTACTGGGAAGAATGCCAGAATTTAAAGAGCATTTGGGAATCCTTAGACTACAAAGAAAACAAGTATCAAATACCTTCCCTTTGCCATGAATCACCCAATAACAAAATCTGCCTGTCAATACACAGGACTATCAACTTTTGTTTTTGCTGAGGGCGGGTCTCCTTAAGCCTCTTGAGCTGAAGGCTGGTGCCTTCTTGGAAAATTTTACCTGATGAGACAGTCAGGTTTCAGCCTAAGCCTGAGAGTTTTTCATACCTCAGACCAGACTTTAGAGCTAACAGTTATTGTTGTCTAGTTGTGTCAGACTCTTCGGCAACCCCATGGACTGTAGCCTGCCAGGCTCCCCTGTCCATGGGATTTCTCAAGCAAGAATCCGGGAGTGGGTTGCCATTCTTTTTGCCAGGGTATTCTTCTGACGCAGAGATCAAACCTGCATCTCTTGCCTTGGCAGGCAGATGCTCTACCACTGCAGCAACTTAGAAGCCATTTGAAATAACTGTGTCCCAGGAATTACACCTTTCTTTAGAGACTTCATTGGGAGGTTTTGGCTCAGCAGGGTCTCTGGGCTAGATGAACAGACACCCTGTGGGTTGAGGTCATGTCCCTTGTAGATGGGGCGAGATGCTGGGTGGAGTGTCTAGGGGGATGTCCAGCCTGGTGACAAGTCCCATAACAGAGTCTAGCAATTGCTTTCAAGGGATGCACCAACCAGGATTAGGCAAGGGGTGAGGGATACGGGGCCAGGAGTAAGGAAGGGTGTTGGTGGATATTTTCAGTATTAACCATCAAGCCATCCATTGATTAGGAAGGAATATTCCAACCAGATGTTGAGTGCTCCCTATACTCATTAATGAAAGGTGACTCCTGAGTCTCTCCATACTAATAGACATCTGACTCCTGCCTATAGGCAGACACTCATCTTTTGTATAGTCCCTTAAATAAACGTGGTTTATGCCAGTACTGTTAGTGGCTTCTCTAACAAAATTGCAGGCTAATGAATTCCTGATAAAAATGGCATCCACTGGAGGCTTAGAAGTGATTTTTACCTCTTCATTGTTTCTGGGAAGCAGAGTGGATTTCCTTGGGGCCCATGAGATATGAGAAGAGAGGCTACTACGAGAGGTGTGCAAATCAGGCTCCTTGGTTAAGCTTACTTCCAGTGTACTATCTAGTGACCCTGGACAAGTCACCCAACTTATAATGACTTCAGGGTCCTCATATAAAAGACATCAACTTAAGTTCTCCATCATCCTTCTATCTTGTGAAGAAATTATACAAATGTTGATTCTCTTGTTGATCAAGTCACTTTAATTGACTTCATGGAATTAGTCACAGCTACAGTGTTTATCAAGTTGAGGAATATCTCAGTGGTGAGCTTTGTGCTGTTCCAGGTATGACTTGATTCAGCTGAGTGGCCATCCCTTGCAAGAATTCTGATCACTAAGCTTGCTTAGTTGGGAGGCACATAAGATTTGCTTCCCTCCCGAATGAGTTTATGAGAGTTCAGCCAAATACGCGCATAAGCATACATTTTCCTATCCCAGCTTTTGATATCTGACTGACACTCTAGAAGTGGGCGACGAAGAAGCCTCCCAGACCTTCCTGGCTCTTTCAGTCTCGGGCTGCCCTCAACTGCTTCTGACAGACAGAGGTCAAGTCATCACCGGTGGCTGAGATGGTAAGGAGTCCGCCTGCAATGCACGGGACTCAGGTTCAATCCATGAAGGAGGGCATGACACGCCACTCCAGTCTTCTTGCCTGGGAAATCCCATGGACAGAGGAGCCTGGTGGGCTACCGGCCATGGGGTCACAGAGAGTCGGACACGACTGAGTGTCTATCACATCACATATGTTTTTCTCTTAAGTTCTCAAAATTCAGTCACCTTCCGGACTCTAAAGACCTAAGTGCAAAATAAGACACTGCCTACTTCAAGTGTAAGAGGGCTTCCCTGGTGGCTTAGAGGGTAAAGGCAATGCAGGCGACCCAGATTCAACCTTTGGGTCAGGAAGATCCCCTGGAGGAGGGCATGGCAACCCACTCCAGTATTCTTGCCCGGAGAGTCCCATGCACAGAGGAGCCTGGTGGGCTACAGTCTGTGGGGTCACAAAAGGTCAGACACAACTAAGCGACTTTCACTTACATTCTAAGTGTTAACACTTTCCAAGTCTTTTGAATCACGGCCCTTTGGAGCACACCTGGAGCTGCCAGTCAAGTGGACCAAACCCATCACTTTGAAAAGACAGGCAGGAAAGAGGCGGCCGCTCACCCAAGGTCCCAGAGTGGCCAGTGGGCAGGACCTCCACTTGGGACTCCCAACCCAGAGAGCAGGGCCATGCGTCCTTCTAAATGACATCAGGTGAGACCAATGTGCCAATTTCTTATTTTTATAAGCCTTTAAACCATATTCATTATGAAATGGTGATTTTATTTCTTCCATCTGAAGCTGTGTCTATAGAATGGAAAAACATCTGTGTTTTGTAGCTGATGGAGAAAAAATACTGTCAAATCTTCCAAGTGGTCTCAGTCCCTGGCTGAGAAGGGCAGCTCAGCAGACCCAGTCAGAGTTTAAACTGACAGATGGAAAAGACAAAAGTTGTTTTCTTGGCCTTGATGATGACCAAGATAACTTGGAAAATGCAACAACAACAAAAAAAGGTTGGCGGGGGGAGTCATCATACAGAGGTGTTGACACACTAAACTCTAACTGGAGTCATCAGGTCTGTGGTAACTCAAGAGGTGTTTTTTCTGAAAAGAAAACATACAGTGATTCACCAAAAGACACGATGCAGTCTGGAAGGGGCCCAAATATCAGGTCAGAGAAAGTGAAAACACAACAGATCAAAGAGGGCTCCACTCAGGGTGGAGGAATCCCAGAGAAAAGTCTCTTGCATCATAGTTGCCTGGCTCAGACCACATTTTCAGCTTTTAGCGACTATAATCCAGGCAACTGTGCTAAGTCGTTTCAGTCGTGTCTGACTCTTTGTGACCCTTGGGACTGTAGCCCGCCAGGCTCCCCTGTCCATGGGGACTCTCCAGGCAAGAATATTACAGTGGGTTGCCATGCCCTCCTCCAGGGCATCTTCCCAACCCCGGGATCGAACCTGTGTCTGTTACGTCTCTTGCATTGGCAGGCGGGTTCTTTTTTTTTTTAATTTTGGCCTCTTTTGTTGGTCCTTCATTTATTTATTTTCTTGCATCTTAATTCTTTGGCCTGTGTGGGCCTCCCATCGCAGTGGCTTCTCTCGTCGCAGAGCACCAGCTCTGGGCACATGCGCTCTGGAGTGCTGACTCATAATTGGACACACTGGTCCAGCTGCTCCGCGGCATGTGGGATCTTCCCAGGTCAGGGATCGAACAGGTGCCCCTTGCGCTGTAAGGCGGACTCTTTACCCACTGGACCACCAGATAAACCCAGCAAGTGGGCTCTTTACCATTAGTGCCACCAGAGAAGCCTGGTTCTAAAACTGTACAAGCTAGGAGGTCCTGATGTAAAAACAAACAAACAAAACCCCTCCTGGCTAAGAGGGAACAGCATGAAAAGGGAGAGAATCCCCTGGTAGTCCAGTGGTTTGACTCCTGTGCGTCCACTACAGTTCTGTAGGGGACTTGGGTTCGATTCCTGGTTGGGTGTTTTGTAGCTGATGGAGAAAAAATACTGTCAAATCTTCCAAGTGGTCTCAGTCCCTGGCTGAGAAGGGCAGCTCAGCAGACCCAGTCAGAGTTTAAACTGACAGATGGAAAAGACAAAAGTTGTTTTCTTGGCCTTGATGATGACCAAGATAACTTGGAAAATGCAACAACAACAAAAAAAGGTTGGCGGGGGGAGTCATCATACAGAGGTGTTGACACACTAAACTCTAACTGGAGTCATCAGGTCTGTGGTAACTCAAGAGGTGTTTTTTCTGAAAAGAAAACATACAGTGATTCACCAAAAGACACGATGCAGTCTGGAAGGGGCCCAAATATCAGGTCAGAGAAAGTGAAAACACAACAGATCAAAGAGGGCTCCACTCAGGGTGGAGGAATCCCAGAGAAAAGTCTCTTGCATCATAGTTGCCTGGCTCAGACCACATTTTCAGCTTTTAGCGACTATAATCCAGGCAACTGTGCTAAGTCGTTTCAGTCGTGTCTGACTCTTTGTGACCCTTGGGACTGTAGCCCGCCAGGCTCCCCTGTCCATGGGGACTCTCCAGGCAAGAATATTACAGTGGGTTGCCATGCCCTCCTCCAGGGCATCTTCCCAACCCCGGGATCGAACCTGTGTCTGTTACGTCTCTTGCATTGGCAGGCGGGTTCTTTTTTTTTTTTTAATTTTGGCCTTTTTTGTTGGTCCTTCATTTATTTATTTTCTTGCATCTTAATTCTTTGGCCTGTGTGGGCCTCCCATCGCAGTGGCTTCTCTCGTCGCAGAGCACCAGCTCTGGGCACATGCGCTCTGGAGTGCTGACTCATAATTGGACACACTGGTCCAGCTGCTCCGCGGCATGTGGGATCTTCCCAGGTCAGGGATCGAACAGGTGCCCCTTGCGCTGTAAGGCGGACTCTTTACCCACTGGACCACCAGATAAACCCAGCAAGTGGGCTCTTTACCATTAGTGCCACCAGAGAAGCCTGGTTCTAAAACTGTACAAGCTAGGAGGTCCTGATGTAAAAACAAACAAACAAAACCCCTCCTGGCTAAGAGGGAACAGCATGAAAAGGGAGAGAATCCCCTGGTAGTCCAGTGGTTTGACTCCTGTGCGTCCACTACAGTTCTGTAGGGGACTTGGGTTCGATTCCTGGTTGGGAAACTAAGATCTCACAGGCCACATGACAGCCAAAATAGAGAGAGAATGAAAATGGACAGTGAGAAGAGAAGGCACTGTCTTCAGGATCTGGGATCTGAGGACTCAGCCCTTGGGAGGATGGGCTGTGTCCTGGCCTGGCTTATCCTCGCTACTCTCTCAACTCACTGGATCTGCCCCTGCCAACAGAGTGGAATGCTGAGACGGTGAGCCAACTGGCTGAAGGTCTGCCTCAATTTCCCAGAGTTCAGGCTTTCTGCCTTCTTCCTACCCCACGAGGCCACCATCAGTACCAATATCTGTTGCTACAGGGGCTACTGGGAGAGGAGGGAGGGAAAGGAGATGGACAAAATTAAAGGGATGGAGGGCAAGCTCCATGCCCACCTGGTGATTTCAATGTCTCTTCACGCCAGGTAAAGACACTGTTCTCCCTCACTGGGAGAGCTCTTGCATCCAGCAGGACTTGATGGGATTTGCAAACCAGCTGGGAAGTGCATCTGATCACTCGGGGGCCAAAATCCATTGACGAGGGACCAACAATACAACCAGCTATTGATCTGTACTCAAATGGAGTAGTGGGGCTGCTCACACACACACAAAAAGGCTGTTTTGATTACTGGCAAGCTTTTGCTTTTGGATCCGCAAAAGCATAAGCATTCTCAAAGAAAAAGGAAGAAAGAACACTTACCTGAAGGAAGCAATGACTGCTGTGAATTCATCATCTGGATAAAACTGAGTAATTGCATGATGGGCCCCCAGCAATTCCTTCCCATCCTTCCACCAAGAAATAGCTGCGGTGTCCTGGTAGATGTTAGGTATGCTGATGGAGCAATTAAACTTGACATCTTTGTGTTCAGAAAGGACTATGTGGCCAACCGTGTGATTGAATGCAAGAGGCGGTAGGAACTTGGACCTGGTTGAGGTCACCCCAGGAAAGGCTGCATTTCTAGTGTCCATTCTTCCAGGATGGACGGGTGGAGACATGGAGGTGGCTATGTGGGGGCTAAGAGGGAACAGAAAAAAATCCCCTGGTAGTCCAGTGGTTTGACTCCTGTGCGTCCACTACAGTTCTGTAGGGGACTTGGGTTCGATTCCTGGTTGGGAAACTAAGATCTCACAGGCCACATGACAGCCAAAATAGAGAGAGAATGAAAATGGACAGTGAGAAGAGAAGGCACTGTCTTCAGGATCTGGGATCTGAGGACTCAGCCCTTGGGAGGATGGGCTGTGTCCTGGCCTGGCTTATCCTCGCTACTCTCTCAACTCACTGGATCTGCCCCTGCCAACAGAGTGGAATGCTGAGACGGTGAGCCAACTGGCTGAAGGTCTGCCTCAATTTCCCAGAGTTCAGGCTTTCTGCCTTCTTCCTACCCCACGAGGCCACCATCAGTACCAATATCTGTTGCTACAGGGGCTACTGGGAGAGGAGGGAGGGAAAGGAGATGGACAAAATTAAAGGGATGGAGGGCAAGCTCCATGCCCACCTGGTGATTTCAATGTCTCTTCACGCCAGGTAAAGACACTGTTCTCCCTCACTGGGAGAGCTCTTGCATCCAGCAGGACTTGATGGGATTTGCAAACCAGCTGGGAAGTGCATCTGATCACTCGGGGGCCAAAATCCATTGACGAGGGACCAACAATACAACCAGCTATTGATCTGTACTCAAATGGAGTAGTGGGGCTGCTCACACACACACAAAAAGGCTGTTTTGATTACTGGCAAGCTTTTGCTTTTGGATCCGCAAAAGCATAAGCATTCTCAAAGAAAAAGGAAGAAAGAACACTTACCTGAAGGAAGCAATGACTGCTGTGAATTCATCATCTGGATAAAACTGAGTAATTGCATGATGGGCCCCCAGCAATTCCTTCCCATCCTTCCACCAAGAAATAGCTGCGGTGTCCTGGTAGATGTTAGGTATGCTGATGGAGCAATTAAACTTGACATCTTTGTGTTCAGAAAGGACTATGTGGCCAACCGTGTGATTGAATGCAAGAGGCGGTAGGAACTTGGACCTGGTTGAGGTCACCCCAGGAAAGGCTGCATTTCTAGTGTCCATTCTTCCAGGATGGACGGGTGGAGACATGGAGGTGGGCTGGTACCCACTGGTGTGAGGAAAGGAAAACAGCGTGTGGTCAGGCTGTATGCTTCTGGGGAGAGGTCTGGAGAAAGGTGGATTGGGGGTAGTTCTTTCCTTCATCTCAGCCATAGCTGCAAAACAGAACATTGGATTTTTAGCTCTTGAAAAAACACCTAATCATTTAGTTTTGGCTGTGCTGGGTCTTCACCGCTGCTCAAGCTTTTCTCTAGTTTCAGAGAGCAGGAACCCCTCTCAAGGTGTGGTGCATGGGCATCTCATTGCAGTGGCTTCTCTTGTTGTGGAGCATGGGCTTTAGGATGCTCAGGCTTCAGGAGCTGCAGCACATGGGCTCAGTAATTGCCATCTCCAGGCTCTAGAGCACAGATTCAATGGTTGTGGCAAACTGGCTTAGTTGCTCCGTGGCATATGGGATCTTTCTGGATCAGGGATTGAACCTGTCTCTTCTACACTGGCAGGAGGATTCTCTATCACCGAGTCACCAGGGAAGCCCTAGTCTTTTTTTTTTTTTTAATTCTTTTTTTTTTTTTTCCTTTTTTCGGCTGAGTCATGCAGCATGTGGGATCTTAGTTTCCCAACCAGGGATCAAACTTGTGCTCCCTGCATTGGAAGTCCAGAGTCTTAACCACTGCACCACCGTGGAAGTGCCGAATTTTTAGCCTTTTAAACAATGGAGTTTCCCAAGTAGGTCCCCAACTTATGAGGCCAGGATGAGAGAGAAACAGGCATTTTCAATGTTCTTAGAAATCATGATTGGAATTTAACACACATGAATAGTGTAAATATTCTCTTTCACAAGTTCATTCATTTGCTCACTTTCTTCTAAAGAATACTTAAAATATTTCCCCATCAAAATTTTTCTTTTTTTAACTTGAGATATAATTGGCACATATATAACATATTGGGTTTCGCCAGTGGTGCAAGTGATAAAGAACCCGCCTGCCAATGCAGGAGATATAAGCGACATGGGTTCGATCCCTAAGTTGGAAAGATCCCCTGGAGAAGCGTATGGCAACCCCCTCCAGTGTTCTTGCCTGGAGAATCCCATGGACAGAGGAGCCTGGTGGGCTGCAGTCCAGGGGGTCGCAAAGAGTCAGACACGATGGAGTCACTGAACCACCGCGGTAAGAAGAGGTGAAGCCCATTTTCTCTGATGTTGGGGTCACTCTGGTTCTTTATCTGGTCTGCCTGCAGACCCTCCGCTAGAACAGTCTTTCTCTACAGGCTTCAAAGCACCTACAATTCACCTGTGCTTCCTAGAGGCCAACTTACCGGCAAATCCTCCCTATTTGTCGAGCTTGGGAGTCAGGGGGTGTGTTCAAATGACATTTTCAGCTGCTAATTTTCAGTGTTCTGCACCTGCTCAAGCTTTTCTCTAGTTTCAGAGAGCAGGAACCCCTCTCAAGGTGTGGTGCATGGGCATCTCATTGCAGTGGCTTCTCTTGTTGTGGAGCATGGGCTTTAGGATGCTCAGGCTTCAGGAGCTGCAGCACATGGGCTCAGTAATTGCCATCTCCAGGCTCTAGAGCACAGATTCAATGGTTGTGGCAAACTGGCTTAGTTGCTCCGTGGCATATGGGATCTTTCTGGATCAGGGATTGAACCTGTCTCTTCTACACTGGCAGGAGGATTCTCTATCACCGAGTCACCAGGGAAGCCCTAGTCTTTTTTTTTTTTTTAATTCTTTTTTTTTTTTTCCTTTTTTCGGCTGAGTCATGCAGCATGTGGGATCTTAGTTTCCCAACCAGGGATCAAACTTGTGCTCCCTGCATTGGAAGTCCAGAGTCTTAACCACTGCACCACCGTGGAAGTGCCGAATTTTTAGCCTTTTAAACAATGGAGTTTCCCAAGTAGGTCCCCAACTTATGAGGCCAGGATGAGAGAGAAACAGGCATTTTCAATGTTCTTAGAAATCATGATTGGAATTTAACACACATGAATAGTGTAAATATTCTCTTTCACAAGTTCATTCATTTGCTCACTTTCTTCTAAAGAATACTTAAAATATTTCCCCATCAAAATTTTTCTTTTTTTAACTTGAGATATAATTGGCACATATATAACATATTGGGTTTCGCCAGTGGTGCAAGTGATAAAGAACCCGCCTGCCAATGCAGGAGATATAAGCGACATGGGTTCGATCCCTAAGTTGGAAAGATCCCCTGGAGAAGCGTATGGCAACCCCCTCCAGTGTTCTTGCCTGGAGAATCCCATGGACAGAGGAGCCTGGTGGGCTGCAGTCCAGGGGGTCGCAAAGAGTCAGACACGATGGAGTCACTGAACCACCGCGGTAAGAAGAGGTGAAGCCCATTTTCTCTGATGTTGGGGTCACTCTGGTTCTTTATCTGGTCTGCCTGCAGACCCTCCGCTAGAACAGTCTTTCTCTACAGGCTTCAAAGCACCTACAATTCACCTGTGCTTCCTAGAGGCCAACTTACCGGCAAATCCTCCCTATTTGTCGAGCTTGGGAGTCAGGGGGTGTGTTCAAATGACATTTTCAGCTGCTAATTTTTCAGTGTTCTGACCGTTTCAATTGTATAAGGCCCCTCCCCCCTGTTTTTCCTCAAAGAAGTAGAATATTTTAAAATTATTTGGGAGAGGGTGATGGCAGGAGGCTAAGAGTAGACCAAAAAATTTTTAAACTTTTCATTTTTATTATCACATTGTTATTAGCTCTCTCCTAGATGGCAAATGTGGTGGGCCTATCCAATGATTCATACTGTGGAGACAGTTTTTTTAGCCCATGTTGGAGATGTATTAAAAAAAAACAACCCATCCAGAGACTTAATGAGGATTTGGTCCTTTGTCCACAGAACAGGTGGAAAAGCAGGCTGCTTGTGAAATTCTCCAGAAATCGTCCCTCCTCCTCGTTCCCCTCCCTTCTTCTCATAAGGCTATTTCCTTGTATGGACTGGTCAGGAGCTAAAGTGGGAAGTTGCGCCTCACAGGCAAACACAGTTGAGCAACCCGGGCAAGTGGCCTCCCACTCAGGTCCAAGGGTAGCTTCCCGGGGCTCCAGCAGCTGCATTTGCCAAGCCCAGGGGCCACACCCATCCCGGAGTTGGTCATGGAACACGCCTGCCCTGTTCTCATGTGTTCCCAGCCCTTGACCAGACTCCAAGGTCACCTTCATAAAGACAAGGGACGTGTGCCCATCATCTTCCATCAACACTCAGCACAGGGACAGGTTCCACGAGATATGATGAGCAAATGTTTCGCTAGCCAAGGAAGAATGTGATTAGATCTATTGTCCATCGTATAGGGTTTGCCATGTCCTTCTGAACACATTTCCCTGAGGGCAGAAGCTGGCCTCCTCTGAACCCTTGCTGATGGCCCACACGGAGTCCATATGCAGTGAATGCCCACAGAATACATGGGTATGATGGGTGTGATGTGGGCAGGAGGGATTCAGAAGGGTGAGTCGGGAAGAGAGGTGGTCCAGGCAGGGACACTGCTGTGGCCGGAAGTGCGACTGTGGTGGGAGTGGAGCCAGGCCTCTGTGGCAGCACCTCTTTCCCCAACCACATCGAAACTATGCAGAGGTGCAGAGGGACCCTGGTCTTTTAGATTCAAAACTGGTCCATGAGGGGAAGCTAGGGAAGGAGATATTTTCTGAACCAAAACTTGAGTTGCTGTACGATCCAGCAATCCCACGGTGGCACAGTGGGTTGCTGGTTTGATTCCTGGGTCAGGAAGATCCCCTAGAGAAGGAACTGGTGACCCACTCCAGTATTATTGCCTGGTAGGAGTTTCATGGACAGAAGAGCCTAGCAGGCTATAGTCCAGGGGGTCACAAAACAGTCAGACACGACTGAGCGACTGAGTGCATGATCCAGCAATCCCACTCTTGAGCATATATCTCAATGAAATGCTAATTCAAAAAGATACATGCACCCCTATGCTCCTAGCAGCACTATTCAGAATAGCCAAGACACAGAAACCACCTAAATGTCCCTCGACAGACGAATGGATAAAGAAGAGGTGGCCCATATCTACAATGGAATATGACTCGGCCATTAAAAAGGATGAAATAATGCTGTCTGCAGCAACACGATGGAACTAGAGATGATCACACTAAGCGAAGTAAGCCTGAGAAAGACAAATACTGTACAACATCATTCATACATGGAATCTAAACTATGACACATATAAGCACATCTATGAAACAGAAATAGACTCATAGAGAATAGATTTGTGGCTGCCACGGGGGAGGGATAAACTGGAAGTTTGAGATTAGCAGGTGTAAACTACTGTATATAGCATGGATAATCAGCTAGTTCCCACTGTATGGCCCAGGCAACTATATTCAACCTCCTGTAATGAATCACAATGGAAAATAATATGAAAATATATGCATATATATGTATATAATGGAATCACTTTGGTATATGCCTGCAACTAACACAACATTATAAATCAACTATATTTCAACAAAATAAATTTTTAAAAAACAAGCTATGGGCTTCCCTGATGGTCCAGTGGGTAAAGAGTCTGCCTTGCAGTGCAAGAGGCACCGGTTCAATTCCTGGTCCAGGAGGATCCATGTGCCGCAGAGCAGCTGGACTGGCGTGGCCAATTACCAGCCAGCGCTCTGGAGCACATGTGCCCACAGCCAGTGCTCTGCAACAAGAGGCCACCGCAATAGGAGGCCCACACAGGCCGAAGAATAAAGATGGATGAAAATAAATAACTAAAAAAACAATAAAAGAGGCCAAAATTTTAAAAAAAGAGCATACTTTTAAAAAACAAACAAACAAGCTTTGTGTGATCAAGTAGAACCTCCCACCCTTAAATCCATGCATGTTTGCTGAATGCTCGCTGAGCGTGCATGAGGGCAGGAGGCTGGTGGGTAGTGATGCTCAGGGTTGACCAGCGGCTCTGCGTTTAGAGCCGAGGCCCACCCAGTCCCTGGATGCCTGAAAGGTGACCTTGGCAAAGCTCTGTAGCTCGCTGACACCCTGCAAGGAGAGGAGGACCCGTGGAGGGGCTGGCAGGGGGAGAAGATCATCAGATGTACCGGGTCCATCAGCACGGTCCACAGACACCAGCTGCCACTGGGACTGTGTTGCATCTGAATCTAGCCTGGCTTTTCTGTTTTTTTTATTTTAAGTATTTTGGCTGTGCTGGGTCCCTGTTGCTGCATGCCGGCTTTTCTCTAGTTATGGCAAGTGAGGGCTACTCTCTCGCTGTGGTGCATGGTCTTCTCCTTGCGGTGGCTTCTCTTGCTGAGGAGCACAGGCTTTAGGCAGACACTTTCCAGTAGCTGTGGCGCACAGGTTTAGCTGCTCTGTGGCATGAGGAACCTTCCCAGACCAGGGATCGAATATGTGTCCCCTGTATGGGCAGGTGGATCCACTGGACCACCAAGGAAGCCCTGAAGCCCTGGCTGGTTGAACCAACAGGTGAGGCCTCCTCACACAAGGCAGAGCAAATAGCAACATGACACCCATACTTCCAGTGAAAAATCACACTGCCAGTCTGTGGTGGCCAGAGGCCTCTGGCCCTAAGGAATCTCCCCGGGGTTGGTCTCTACCATCTTCTAGGAGGAGCGCCTTCAGATTCTCTTGAAGCCTCAGGACCACAGCCCACGGTGAATCAAGGGGAAAAGCAGCAGCTACTGAGGCAGGAGGAGTGGGTGGAGGGCAGCTTCCGTGCCTCCTGACTCTGGAGTCCCTTCAAGCTTGGGAGGAGAGCCGGGCAGGGCAGCGGCCACATGGGACCGAGAATGCAGACTGCAGCTCTGTGCCTTCAGCCTGCTTTATTACTCTGGGATCTGGGAAAGGGGCGGAGCAGAAGCTCCTTGGCCGGATGGGTCAAATAAGGATACGGCTGAAGCGTCAGCCACTGAACCACACCTGGCTCTTTGTACTTCTTCTTAGACAACAGAACAGGTGGAGACATGAGCTGAGCTCTCCGGAGTTCAGCCTCAAAATCCAGAGGCCCAGAGGAGGCTAAAGCAATGAGGACTTATCCCTGAACTTCTAGAGGTTCTGTGCTTCCCACCACAGAGTAGAAGTGGCCAGAAGGATGCGCTTTTGTTCAGTCACTAAGCCATGCCCCACTCTTTGCGATCCCCTGGACTGTAGCCCACCAGGCTCCTCTGTCCATGAGATTTCCCAGGCAAGAATACTGGAGTGGGTGGCCATTTCCTTTTCCAGGGGATCTTCCCAACCCAAGGATCGAACCCACACTCTTGCATTGGTGGACAGTTTCTTTACCACTGACCCACCAGGGAACCCTGGGTTGTGCTTTGCCCAGGTGCTAAGGGTTCCTCGGGCTCGCTGTTTCAGGGTGACATTTGCTATCAAGCAGGCCCTGTGGTTGGGAAGAGACGGGCCCCCTTCTGGGGTGGGTTTGTGGTTTACAGAAAAGGCTTCTGGCATCTGGAATTCCATTAGTGACCACTGCCCTGTCTCCTTCCCTTGTCACACCCTGTGTCCTCTCACTGCAGGAGAAAGGGCTGTGTGTGGACCTGAGGCCCCTGCCTTCCATGTGTGCTCCCTAGGCTGGCTGATATCTGAATCATGTCCCTGAGCGGCTTCCCTGTCACTTGGTTAAAAAGTGCTCCTCTGGGCTTCCCTGGTGGTCCAGTGAGTAAGGACAACGCCTTGCAGTGCAAGGGGCGCCGGTTCCATCCCTGGCCTGGGAAGATCCCATGTGCCGCGGAGCGGCTGGACCGATGTGTCCAACTACCGAGCCAGAGCTGTGGAGTGCATGCGCCCAGAGCCGGTGCTCTGCGACAACAGAGGCCACCGCAATGGGAGGCCCGCATGGGCCAGAGAACAAAGATGGATGAAAATAGATAAATGAAAGACCAATAGAAGCGGCCTGCCCACCCCCCTCCCTCCCCACCCCAACCCGCACCGCCAAAAAAAAGTGCTCCTCTCACCCCAAACTGGTCGAGGCCAAACCTCCAACAAGCAAAAACTTTCTACTTAGTATCCATGCACTTTAGGCAAATAGGAGTCTGGGTTGATAAAGGAGTCTCAGTTGATAAAAGGGTAGCAATCCTGAACAAGCTGACATTTTTTAAAAGCCCTCCAACCTGAAATCACTTGACTTGATTGCTCCCAAATTATAAATGGTAAACACTAATGGGAGTGCGTGACACCTCTGCCACTTGGAGAAAATTTAATATAAGAAAGGCCATTCAAGAGGAAGTAACAAGGAAACCTATAGTGTTATGTGTGGAAAAGATAGCTAGTGTCATAGTGCTAAGGGAATAGGAGTGCTTACAATGGCTTGGGGCGAAGGTCTGGAGGGGTGGGGTGGGGGGAACTGGGCAGGTGGGGACCATGGATATGCATATGACTGATCTGGGAACATACATGTCTGTGAACAACAAGACTCTGTAAAACCTTTAAAATAAAGAATAAAAAAAAAAGAAACAGAAAAAAAAAAAAAAAGAAAGGCCATTCAAGAGACGACTGTTCCCAATGAAGCAAAAGCCTGCCGGCAGAAACCATGAGCTGACCTGAGGGAAGGGGCCCACCGGAAAGAAAGGGGAGTGACCGGTGGGCTACGTGTGCCTTAAAGGGTCACAGCCTCAGCAGAAATAAGCAGAGGAGCCAGAGAGCAGTGAGGCCTGCAGAGAGTGAAGAAAGTGGAGTTGGTATAGAACACGGTGCTGGCGGGTCAGAGCCTCTACATGGGTGGGTGGAGAGCGAGTGGGGATAGAGTTGCCAGATAAACAACTGGACGCCCCAGTTACACTTGGACTTCAGATAAAGGATGCCTATGCAGTTTATCCTTAGCTAAGTAAATGCAACTTAGTATCCTGGAGCTCAAGGCTGCAGCTAATGCCCACAGAGTTCCCTGTTGCCCTCCCCATGGACTGGCCTCCTGGGGCATAAAGCAGAAGGAGGAGAGGGTATGAAGGGGTAACCAGGACCCCAACACAACAAACAAGCTGCCCATCTTTTCTGAGCCCTCATCTGAAGGTGTGTAAGGGCCTCTGAGCTGAACCCATGATTATCAGGGTGACCCACTTCCCCTGCCGCTCCAATACACCGGCTCAATAAAATGTGTGGACCCCCACACCATGTGCACACACTTCAGCAGCAGAAGCTTCAAGGACCTCAAAGGGCTCTACAGCCCCCTAGCACTCTCTTCAGCCTGCTCTCATTTTTTTGACTTAAGCATCTGACTTTTTCTTGGTCAAAGTGCTTTGAAAAGCAGCTTCCCTAGCAGACTGCGACCCCTCTAGTCCTTTCTGTTGTGTGCATGCTCAGTTGTGTCCGACTCTTTGTGGCCCCAAGGGGTAGCCCGCCAGGCTCCTCTGTCCGTGAGATTCTCCAGGCAAGAATACTGGAGTAGGTTGCCATTTCCTTCTCCAGGGGATCTTCTCGACCCATGGGATAGAACCTGCATCTCAGCATTTGCAGGTAGATTCTTTACCACTGAGCCACCTGGGAAGCTCAGTCCTTTCTGACAGGCAGGCAGTAATGGACCCAGAAAAGAGAGCTCCAGATTTGGACTGTGAATCTCCACCATCATCTCCTGACTGTCACCATGCTCTGGAAACCAGCAGAATATCAGGATTTCTAGGGAGGCGTTTAAACCTCTGAGGCCTGGGTTTCACCCAGAGCTTGAATTTATTAGCCAGGAGTGCAGTATGTAAGCATTGGGATTTTAAAAAATCTCTAGTGATTCTAGAGAAACTGGGGTTAGACCTAATTCCTAAGGAATTACAGAAGGGAGAATTAGAGAATGGATCTATCTGGTGGCCCAAAGTATCTGGACATTTGGGATGGGGCAGGTTCCTGAGGGTTTAGCCCAAGAATCCTGATGCTTCGAATGCGTGTGGCCTGGGGGCCCGGGATGAAGAAGGACTGTGGTGCCGGAGTTCAGTCCCAGCGTAGTCGCTCAGAAGCCAGATGACCCTGTGCCGGTCCCTTGTCCTTTTTTTTAACTGGCCACACCGCAGGGCATGTGGGATTTTATTAATAGTTCTTCAACCAGAGATTGAACCTGGCCCCCACCCCACTCCCTCCCTTCAACCGTCCCATCCATTTTTGGACTGGCCTCCTGGGGCATAAAGCAGAAGGAGGAGAGGGTATGAAGGGGTAACCAGGACCCCAACACAACAAACAAGCTGCCCATCTTTTCTGAGCCCTCATCTGAAGGTGTGTAAGGGCCTCTGAGCTGAACCCATGATTATCAGGGTGACCCACTTCCCCTGCCGCTCCAATACACCGGCTCAATAAAATGTGTGGACCCCCACACCATGTGCACACACTTCAGCAGCAGAAGCTTCAAGGACCTCAAAGGGCTCTACAGCCCCCTAGCACTCTCTTCAGCCTGCTCTCATTTTTTTGACTTAAGCATCTGACTTTTTCTTGGTCAAAGTGCTTTGAAAAGCAGCTTCCCTAGCAGACTGCGACCCCTCTAGTCCTTTCTGTTGTGTGCATGCTCAGTTGTGTCCGACTCTTTGTGGCCCCAAGGGGTAGCCCGCCAGGCTCCTCTGTCCGTGAGATTCTCCAGGCAAGAATACTGGAGTAGGTTGCCATTTCCTTCTCCAGGGGATCTTCTCGACCCATGGGATAGAACCTGCATCTCAGCATTTGCAGGTAGATTCTTTACCACTGAGCCACCTGGGAAGCTCAGTCCTTTCTGACAGGCAGGCAGTAATGGACCCAGAAAAGAGAGCTCCAGATTTGGACTGTGAATCTCCACCATCATCTCCTGACTGTCACCATGCTCTGGAAACCAGCAGAATATCAGGATTTCTAGGGAGGCGTTTAAACCTCTGAGGCCTGGGTTTCACCCAGAGCTTGAATTTATTAGCCAGGAGTGCAGTATGTAAGCATTGGGATTTTAAAAAATCTCTAGTGATTCTAGAGAAACTGGGGTTAGACCTAATTCCTAAGGAATTACAGAAGGGAGAATTAGAGAATGGATCTATCTGGTGGCCCAAAGTATCTGGACATTTGGGATGCGCGGCAGGTTCCTGAGGGTTTAGCCCAAGAATCCTGATGCTTCGAATGCGTGTGGCCTGGGGGCCCGGGATGAAGAAGGACTGTGGTGCCGGAGTTCAGTCCCAGCGTAGTCGCTCAGAAGCCAGATGACCCTGTGCCGGTCCCTTGTCCTTTTTTTTAACTGGCCACACCGCAGGGCATGTGGGATTTTATTAATAGTTCTTCAACCAGAGATTGAACCTGGCCCCCACCCCACTCCCACAGTGGAAACCCAGAGACTTCACCCTGGACCACCAGGAATTCCCCAGTCACTTGTCCTTCTGAGACTCAGTCTCTTGTCTGTGAAGACAGATGGGTAAGGCCTCCTTCTCGCCAAGCTCAGAGCAGAACACTGCGCATGCACAGAATCCACGCCTGTTACGGTTTGCATAACATGAAATGTCTGATCTGCTTTGTTTCCAAGGCGCAGCTAGTCCCGCCTGGAGGACCCACGGCGGACACGTGGAACTGATTATGCTGACTTGGCTCATTCAGCCTCTTGCAGGGAAACAGGAATATATGTTTACCCAACCAAGGGGGGTTTTCCTTCTCTGTCCCCTTTGGCAGCATGCCAAGTGTCACAGAAAGGCGGATGGGACGCTTTCTGTTCGGGCTGTGTAGGCTGGCCTCCATGCCTGGGGCTGGTTATCCACAACGGCCAGTTGTGGCTTTCACAAAACCCAGAAGACTTGCTCTGTCCCCACGTTTAACTCCTCTGCCCTGACACCCGAAACACACATCCTCCAGCCCACCCATACCTGAAATTCTATTAATTGTAGCCCTTCCTTTCTGGGGAAAATATTTTCTTTGCAAATGTGACCATCTCAGACTTCCATGGTGGTCCGGTGGTTAAGAGTCCGCCTGCCAATGAGGGGGACATGGGTTCGATCCCTGGTCTGAGAAGAGCCCACATGCTGAGGAGAAACTAAGCCTGTGCACCACAACTACTGAGGCCTTGTGTGGCAACTACTAAAGCCCATGCACCCAGAGCCAGTGCTCTGCAATCAGAAACCTGTGCACTACCATGAAGAGCAGCCCCCACTGCCACAACCAGAGAAAGCCTGATGGTAGCAATGAAGGCCCAGTACAACCAAAAATAAAATAAATGAGTCATTGAAAAAATGTGACCATCTCTAAGGACCAAACACCTTAGCCGGTACATTTGTTCAAGCTTTTCCCAAGTGACAAAGGGCAAAGAATTCCCTCCCAAAGCAGAGTAAATGGACCTTTCCTTATTTCTTCCACAGTGTATGTGCTAAGTCACTTCAGTCGTGTCCAGCTCTTTGCAACCCCATGGACTACAGCCCACCAGGCTGCTCTGTCTGTGGGATTCTCCAGGAAGGAATACTGGAGTGGGTTGCCATTTCCTCCTCCAGGGGATCTTCCCAACCCAGGGATCGAACCTAGGTCTCTTGCATTGCAAGCAGATTCTTTCCTGACTGAACTATCACTGGGCATTATATATAAAAGGAATATTTTTTAAAATCCTGAACAGTGGAGAGACAATAGGTGGCCTAAGACCTAGGGACCCAAGAACAACACGGTGACAAATTTTCTGGGCCTCCTTCCATTCTGTGTGTCCTAGATTTGGAAATGTGAATAGGCAAAGACAAAAAAACCCAAAAAACAGAAGTTATCTCTTGTCAAAGGATGAGGAAAGGCCAGCCAGGCAAGACAGAGGGTTTTTAAACAGTAAACTGCTCTTCTCCAGGAAAACGGTCCAGAAAAAGCCCCAGCCCCAGCCCCATCCATGTCAGCAAAGGGCAAGCGGGGAGCCGAGACCTTGATCCTGACCAGGCTGTCAAGAGGGGCCACAAACGCTCCGCAGGGTGGCATCAGAGAGGGCCAAGGAGGGAGCTGGCACTTCATCCCCACGGGCTGGTGTTAGTAAAGCCCATGAGAGGAACGTGGACTTTGATTCCCACATGACATAAATGAGGCATTCCCCATCGTCCCCAGCAGGGTGGTATCAGAGGGGGCCCAGTAGAGGGTCAGAGCTTTCACTACCCTCCTAGTGTCAGGGGAGCTCAGGTGGGAACAGTCAGAGCGTTACCAGGCACTCCTACCCCTGCCCAGCCAGAGCCCCTGCCCCACCCCTGACCAGAAGTAACAAGGACAAGACCATTCCACACTTAAACATCAGTGGAGTCTGAGTGGAAACCAAGAATTCTAGTCCCATCAGGCCGTGAGGCTTCTACCACAGCCGTCCAGAGGAAACCAAGTAAAACAAAAGGCAAATACGAGTTTCATAATCCTCCCAATATCTAGGTTTCAATTTAAAAAATCATCTATCTCAAATTGAATGAAATACAATTGAATGAAATACAAGCATCATGATAACAGAGACTTATCTGAAAAAGCTTTTAAAGGAAAGGCCTGTGGCAGCAGTGAAAACCCAGAATAGCCAAAAAGGAAAAAAAAGGCTTTTAAAGAAGCAATCCTTAAAATGCTTCACGGAGGGACTCTCCTGGTTAGCCCAGTGGCTAAGACGCCACAGTACCAATTTGTGGGGAAACCCAAGGGCCCTATGCTGCAACTAGGAGTTCTCATGCTACAACTGAAAGATCCGTATTGCAAAGTGGGCATTATATATAAAAGGAATATTTTTTAAAATCCTGAACAGTGGAGAGACAATAGGTGGCCTAAGACCTAGGGACCCAAGAACAACACGGTGACAAATTTTCTGGGCCTCCTTCCATTCTGTGTGTCCTAGATTTGGAAATGTGAATAGGCAAAGACAAAAAAACCCAAAAAACAGAAGTTATCTCTTGTCAAAGGATGAGGAAAGGCCAGCCAGGCAAGACAGAGGGTTTTTAAACAGTAAACTGCTCTTCTCCAGGAAAACGGTCCAGAAAAAGCCCCAGCCCCAGCCCCATCCATGTCAGCAAAGGGCAAGCGGGGAGCCGAGACCTTGATCCTGACCAGGCTGTCAAGAGGGGCCACAAACGCTCCGCAGGGTGGCATCAGAGAGGGCCAAGGAGGGAGCTGGCACTTCATCCCCACGGGCTGGTGTTAGTAAAGCCCATGAGAGGAACGTGGACTTTGATTCCCACATGACATAAATGAGGCATTCCCCATCGTCCCCAGCAGGGTGGTATCAGAGGGGGCCCAGTAGAGGGTCAGAGCTTTCACTACCCTCCTAGTGTCAGGGGAGCTCAGGTGGGAACAGTCAGAGCGTTACCAGGCACTCCTACCCCTGCCCAGCCAGAGCCCCTGCCCCACCCCTGACCAGAAGTAACAAGGACAAGACCATTCCACACTTAAACATCAGTGGAGTCTGAGTGGGAAACCAAGAATTCTAGTCCCATCAGGCCGTGAGGCTTCTACCACAGCCGTCCAGAGGAAACCAAGTAAAACAAAAGGCAAATACGAGTTTCATAATCCTCCCAATATCTAGGTTTCAATTTAAAAAATCATCTATCTCAAATTGAATGAAATACAATTGAATGAAATACAAGCATCATGATAACAGAGACTTATCTGAAAAAGCTTTTAAAGGAAAGGCCTGTGGCAGCAGTGAAAACCCAGAATAGCCAAAAAGGAAAAAAAAAGGCTTTTAAAGAAGCAATCATTAAAATGCTTCAAGGAGGGACTTTCCTGGTTAGCCCAGTGGCTAAGACGCCACAGTACCAATTTGTGGGGACTGGGTTCAATCCCCAGTAACTGGATCCCATATGCTGCAACTAGGAGTTCTCATGCTACAACTGAAAGATCCCGTGTATTGCAAAGAAAGAACCCACATGCCACAACGCAGATCAAAGATCCTGCATGCCACAGCTAAGGCCCAGTGCAACCAAATACATATTTAAAACATACTTCCATGGGCAATTACAAACATGAAACTCATGAATAAAATAGGAAGCCTTTTAGCAAATAAATATGAAGTCTCAGTAAAGAAAGAGAAGACAGAAAAGAGAAACAAGTGGGAATTTCTGAACTAAAAAATACAACAACCAAAATAAAAAACCCAGTGGATGGGCTCAACAGCAGAATGAAGGGGCAGAGGAAAGAACTGGTAAACCAGAAGACAGAGCCTAGGAAATTATCCAATTGGAACAACAGAAAAAAAACGAACAGTCTCTGCAACCTGTGGGACTGTTAGTAAAGAGGCAACATTTACATCATCGGAGTCCTGGAAGGAGAAGACAAAGAGGGCAAGGCTGAAAAAGTGCTTGGAGGAGTAATGGCTGAAAACAACTCCCATAGGACAAAAGACATAAGCCTACAAAATAAAGCATCGGAATGAACCCCAAATAAGATAAAAAAAAAAAAAAGTCCATACTAAGCCATATTATAATCCAGCTTCTGAATACGAAAGGGAAAGAAAATCGTTTTGAAAGCACTGAGACAGAGAGATGATACTTTACCTGGAGGGAGAAACCAGTTCAAACAACAGTGAACTCTCATAAAAACCCATGAAGGAAAAAGGAAGTGGCACATTTTTCCTAAGGTGATGAGAGACAAGAAATAATAGCTCACAATTGCTCTGGAATGAATGGAAATCAAAATATTCTCCTATTAGGGAAAACTAAAAGAATTTGTCATCAGCCAGCCAACCCTAAAAGAACAGCTAAAGGAAATTCTCTAAAGAGAAAGGAAACAATAAAAAATAAATAGAATCTGAATCATAAAGAGGGGAAACAGAAAGCAAAAATATTGGGAGACATGTAATTTCTTCCTCCCTTGATTTCTCTAAACTATATATGATAGTTGAAGAAAAACTGCAATACTGTCTGATATTGTTTTATATATGCAGAGGAAATATTTAATATAATTATACCTTAAATGGGGAAGCTAAAGGAACTTAAAAAGGATTTAAGGGTTCTATAATTCACTTGAACTGGTAAAACATCAACACCTAATAGGCCACTCATTACATGAAATACAAATGATCTAAATATTTCTAGTAAAAGACAAAGTAGATTAAAGAAACATGACCCGAATATCTGCCATTTACAAAGAAAATTCACTCCAAATATAATCATATAGGCAAGTTGAACACAAAAGGTAGAAAAATATATATATCATACCACTACAACCAAAAGAAAAGCAGGATGCTTACATTAACAACAGATAAAGTTGATTTCAAAACAAAGAAAATGACCAGAGACAGTAAGACATTTTATGTAATGATAAGAGTCACTCTACCAAGAAGATATAGCAGTCTTTTTCTTTTTAAAAAAAGGTTTTTATTTATTTATTTATTTTGGTGGGGTTGGGGTGGGGAGGGAGGGGAGTAGGCTGACCACTTCTAATGGTCTTTCATTTGTCCATTTTCATCCATCTTTGTTCTTTGGCCTGTGTGGGCCTCCCATCTCAGTGGCCTCTGTTGTCGCAGAGTACCGGCTCTGGGCGCATGCGCTCCAGAGCCCCGGCTCGGTAATTGGACACATCCGTCCAGCCGCTCCGCGGCAAGTGGTACCTTCCCAGGCCAGGAATGGAACCAGCGCCCCTTGCACTGCAAGGCAGTGTCCTTACCCACTGGACCACCAGGGAAGCCCCGATATAGCAGTCTTAAATGAGTACACACCAAAGAGCTGCAAAATATGTGAGGTAAAATTCAAAAGAACTGAAAGGAGACATAAACAAATCAGCAATTATAATTGAAGACTTCAACATTTCTTTTTAAAAAACTGAAAAGATAGCTGGGCACAAAATAATCAAATAAGCAAGGATATAGAAGAACCTGATAAGACTGCCAATGAAAAGAATCTAAACTACATTTATAGAACAAGCAACCCAACAACAGCAGAATACACATTCTTTCCAAATGACGATGGGATATAAACCAAGATAAACTACATCTTGAGCCATAAAGCAAATCTCAACAAATTTAAAAGAACTAAAATGGTACAGTTTTTATTCTCTGATTACAATGGAAATAATAAAAAATTAATAACAGAAGGTAACAAAAATTTCCCCAAACACTTGCAAACTAAAGTCAAAACATCAACACCTAATAGGCCACTCATTACATGAAATACAAATGATCTAAATATTTCTAGTAAAAGACAAAGTAGATTAAAGAAACATGACCCGAATATCTGCCATTTACAAAGAAAATTCACTCCAAATATAATCATATAGGCAAGTTGAACACAAAAGGTAGAAAAATATATATATCATACCACTACAACCAAAAGAAAAGCAGGATGCTTACATTAACAACAGATAAAGTTGATTTCAAAACAAAGAAAATGACCAGAGACAGTAAGACATTTTATGTAATGATAAGAGTCACTCTACCAAGAAGATATAGCAGTCTTTTTCTTTTTAAAAAAAGGTTTTTATTTATTTATTTATTTTGGTGGGGTTGGGGTGGGGAGGGAGGGGAGTAGGCTGACCACTTCTAATGGTCTTTCATTTGTCCATTTTCATCCATCTTTGTTCTTTGGCCTGTGTGGGCCTCCCATCTCAGTGGCCTCTGTTGTCGCAGAGTACCGGCTCTGGGCGCATGCGCTCCAGAGCCCCGGCTCGGTAATTGGACACATCCGTCCAGCCGCTCCGCGGCAAGTGGTACCTTCCCAGGCCAGGAATGGAACCAGCGCCCCTTGCACTGCAAGGCAGTGTCCTTACCCACTGGACCACCAGGGAAGCCCCGATATAGCAGTCTTAAATGAGTACACACCAAAGAGCTGCAAAATATGTGAGGTAAAATTCAAAAGAACTGAAAGGAGACATAAACAAATCAGCAATTATAATTGAAGACTTCAACATTTCTTTTTAAAAAACTGAAAAGATAGCTGGGCACAAAATAATCAAATAAGCAAGGATATAGAAGAACCTGATAAGACTGCCAATGAAAAGAATCTAAACTACATTTATAGAACAAGCAACCCAACAACAGCAGAATACACATTCTTTCCAAATGACGATGGGATATAAACCAAGATAAACTACATCTTGAGCCATAAAGCAAATCTCAACAAATTTAAAAGAACTAAAATGGTACAGTTTTTATTCTCTGATTACAATGGAAATAATAAAAAATTAATAACAGAAGGTAACAAAAATTTCCCCAAACACTTGCAAACTAAAGTCAAAATAATCTGTGGATAAACAGGAAAGTCTCTAGAGAAATTTAAAAAAAAAATACATTTAACTGAATGAAAATAAAGTTACAGTGTATCAAAATATGTGGGACATAGTTGACACAGTTCTGAGGAGAAATTTTATTCAGCAGTCTAAGGCAAAGAAACAAGCAGAAGGAATGAAGTAAATATACCAAACAAAAAAAGAAAAGCAACAGAGAAAATCAATGAAACAAAGAGTCGATTATTTGAAAAGAACAATAAAATTGATAAATCTCTAAAAAGACACAAATTATATACTAATATCAGGAACGAAACAGTCACTACAGACTCTGAAAACATAAAAAGTAGAATAATTAAAGGGCTTCCCTGATGGTCAGTGGGTAAGGTGCACTGATGGTGCAGTGCAAGGGGTGCCGGTTCGATCCCTAGTCTGGGAAGATCCCACGTGCCGCAGAGCAGCTGGACCGATGTGTCCAACTACTGAGCCAGCACTCTGGAGCACATGTGCCCAGAGCTGGTGCTCTGCAATGAGAGAGGCCATTGCAATGGGAGGCCCACACAGGCCAAAGAACAAAGATAAATAAATGAAAGATCAATAGAAGTGACCCCTCCTAAAAAAAGTATAATAATTAAATACTATGCTTGCAGTGAAATGGAAACAATTCAAATCAACTAATTTATAAAACCAAATCGGATTCACAGACATAGAAAACAAACATATGACTGCCAAGGGGGAAAGGAGATGGGAAGGAATAAATTAGGAGATATTAGTCCCTTGGACAAAAACTGAAAAGATAGCTGGGCACAAAATAATCAAATAAGCAAGGATATAGAAGAACCTGATAAGACTGCCAATGAAAAGAATCTAAACTACATTTATAGAACAAGCAACCCAACAACAGCAGAATACACATTCTTTCCAAATGACGATGGGATATAAACCAAGATAAACTACATCTTGAGCCATAAAGCAAATCTCAACAAATTTAAAAGAACTAAAATGGTACAGTTTTTATTCTCTGATTACAATGGAAATAATAAAAAATTAATAACAGAAGGTAACAAAAATTTCCCCAAACACTTGCAAACTAAAGTCAAAATAATCTGTGGATAAACAGGAAAGTCTCTAGAGAAATTTAAAAAAAAAATACATTTAACTGAATGAAAATAAAGTTACAGTGTATCAAAATATGTGGGACATAGTTGACACAGTTCTGAGGAGAAATTTTATTCAGCAGTCTAAGGCAAAGAAACAAGCAGAAGGAATGAAGTAAATATACCAAACAAAAAAAGAAAAGCAACAGAGAAAATCAATGAAACAAAGAGTCGATTATTTGAAAAGAACAATAAAATTGATAAATCTCTAAAAAGACACAAATTATATACTAATATCAGGAACGAAACAGTCACTACAGACTCTGAAAACATAAAAAGTAGAATAATTAAAGGGCTTCCCTGATGGTCAGTGGGTAAGGTGCACTGATGGTGCAGTGCAAGGGGTGCCGGTTCGATCCCTAGTCTGGGAAGATCCCACGTGCCGCAGAGCAGCTGGACCGATGTGTCCAACTACTGAGCCAGCACTCTGGAGCACATGTGCCCAGAGCTGGTGCTCTGCAATGAGAGAGGCCATTGCAATGGGAGGCCCACACAGGCCAAAGAACAAAGATAAATAAATGAAAGATCAATAGAAGTGACCCCTCCTAAAAAAAGTATAATAATTAAATACTATGCTTGCAGTGAAATGGAAACAATTCAAATCAACTAATTTATAAAACCAAATCGGATTCACAGACATAGAAAACAAACATATGACTGCCAAGGGGGAAAGGAGATGGGAAGGAATAAATTAGGAGTATGGGATTAATAAATACATTATCGATGCCTTCAAACTGTGGTGCTGGAGAAGACTCTTGACAGTCCCTTGGACAGCAAGATCAAACCACTTAATCTTTTTTTTTTTTAATTTATTTATTTATTTATTTTTTTACATGTATGTTCCCAGATCATTCATATGCATATCCCCGGACCCTCCCCCCACCCAGTTCCCCTCCCCCATCCCTCCAGACCATCGCCCCAAGTGGTTGTAGGTACTCCTATTCCCCTAGCACAATGACAATAGCTATCTTTTCCACACATGACAGTATAGGCTTCCATGCCACTCCCTCCATGCCTCCCTCCCACTGTTCGGTCTCCACAACGTTTTTATGTCTATTCTCTGTTTTTTCATGACAAACCACTTAATCTTAAAGGAAATCAACCCTGAGTGTTCACTGAAAGGACTGATGCTGAAGCTCCAATACTTTGGCCACCTGATGCAATAAGGTGACTTACTGGGAAATTCTGATGCTAGGAAAGATTGAGGACAGAAGGAGAAGGGGGCGACACAGGATGAGATGGTTGGATGGCATCACCAACTCAATGCATATGAGTTTGAGCAAACTCTGGAAGATAGTGAAGTACAGGGAGGCCTGGTGTGCTGCAGTCCACGGGGTTGCAAAGAATTGGACAAGACTGAGCAACTCAACAGCAACAACAAATGTTTGCAGCAACTCAGTCCACTGTGCTCCTTTCTCCCAGAGAATCCAGTGTGAAACAGTTTCAAACAGCGGCCTCCTCGGCAGTGTATGTACGCTGCTGTCTGTATAGGTGCTCTAAGGGATCCTGGAGACTTGTTTTTCCTGTGAACCCTCATGTCTGGCATGTTGTCCCCAGTCTAAGCTCCAAACAGGTATGCACGGTGCCTTTGGAAAGCCCCAAGGCACGGCAGCCAGGGTCCACAGCCGCCAAATCACAAGGTCCACTTGCAACAAGCTGTAGAATAGAGCCTGTGATTGAGGCCCTGCACAGGGCCAAGTTCAAGTTCCCTGGTTGCCATAGGATCCATGCCTCCAAGAACTGAGGATTTACTAAGTGTAATGTAGATAAATTTGAAAATTAGGTGACAGAAAAGCAACTCATCTCAGATGCCTATGGGGTCAAATACATTCTTAATTGTGGCCCCTGGACAAACAGTGGGCCCTGCACTCAGGAGAGCCTTGGCACTGTCTCCTCCTTACTCATGCCCACCAATAAATCCTATTGTACTGTCAAAAAAACATAACAGTAACTAAATACTATGAACAACTCTGCACACGAATTTGACAACATAGAGGAAATGGACCAGTTCCTCAAAAGACACAACAACTCAGTCAATATGAAATAGATAATTTGGATCACCCCAAATAATGAAATTGCATTTATCATTTAAAGAACACCCACAAAATGAATTTCCAGGACCAAATGATTTCACTGGAGAATTACACCAAGTGCTTAAAAAATTGCTTAACCCCAATTCCACATGTTGTGGTTCAGTCGCTAAGCTGTGTCTGACACTTTCGACCCTATAGACTGTAGCATGCCAGGCCTCCCTGTCCCTCACTATCTCCTGGAGCTTGCCCAAGTTCACGTCCATTGAACTGATGATGCCATCCAACCTTTTCATCCTCTGTCACTCTTATCATGTTGCCCTCAATCTTTCCTGTCATCGGGGTCTTTTCCAATGAGTCAGCTCTTTATATCAGGTGGCCAAAGTACTGGAGCTTCAGCTTCAGCATCAGTCCTTCCAATGAACATTCAGGGTTTATTTCCTCTAGGATTGACTACCTTGATCTCCTTGCTGTCCAAGGAACTCCCAGGAGCCTTCTCCAACACCACAATTTGAAAGTATCAAATTACCCTCAGTCTTCTTTATGATTCAGCTCTCACATCCATACATGACTAATGGAAAGACGATCTCTGACTATACAGATCTTTGTCAGCAAAGACATATCTTTGCTTTTTAATACAGTGTCTAGGTTTGTCACAGCTTTTCTTTCAAGGAGCAAGTGTCTTCTAATTTCATGGCTGTAGTCACCATCCACAGTGATTTTGGAGCCCAAGAAGAGAACATCTGTCACTGTTTCCATTGTTTGCCCATCTATTTGCCATAAAGTGATGGGAAGGGATGCCCTGATCTTAGTTCTGTAATGTAGATAAATTTGAAAATTAGGTGACAGAAAAGCAACTCATCTCAGATGCCTATGGGGTCAAATACATTCTTAATTGTGGCCCCTGGACAAACAGTGGGCCCTGCACTCAGGAGAGCCTTGGCACTGTCTCCTCCTTACTCATGCCCACCAATAAATCCTATTGTACTGTCAAAAAAACATAACAGTAACTAAATACTATGAACAACTCTGCACACGAATTTGACAACATAGAGGAAATGGACCAGTTCCTCAAAAGACACAACAACTCAGTCAATATGAAATAGATAATTTGGATCACCCCAAATAATGAAATTGCATTTATCATTTAAAGAACACCCACAAAATGAATTTCCAGGACCAAATGATTTCACTGGAGAATTACACCAAGTGCTTAAAAAATTGCTTAACCCCAATTCCACATGTTGTGGTTCAGTCGCTAAGCTGTGTCTGACACTTTCGACCCTATAGACTGTAGCATGCCAGGCCTCCCTGTCCCTCACTATCTCCTGGAGCTTGCCCAAGTTCACGTCCATTGAACTGATGATGCCATCCAACCTTTTCATCCTCTGTCACTCTTATCATGTTGCCCTCAATCTTTCCTGTCATCGGGGTCTTTTCCAATGAGTCAGCTCTTTATATCAGGTGGCCAAAGTACTGGAGCTTCAGCTTCAGCATCAGTCCTTCCAATGAACATTCAGGGTTTATTTCCTCTAGGATTGACTACCTTGATCTCCTTGCTGTCCAAGGAACTCCCAGGAGCCTTCTCCAACACCACAATTTGAAAGTATCAAATTACCCTCAGTCTTCTTTATGATTCAGCTCTCACATCCATACATGACTAATGGAAAGACGATCTCTGACTATACAGATCTTTGTCAGCAAAGACATATCTTTGCTTTTTAATACAGTGTCTAGGTTTGTCACAGCTTTTCTTTCAAGGAGCAAGTGTCTTCTAATTTCATGGCTGTAGTCACCATCCACAGTGATTTTGGAGCCCAAGAAGAGAACATCTGTCACTGTTTCCATTGTTTGCCCATCTATTTGCCATAAAGTGATGGGAAGGGATGCCCTGATCTTAGTTCTGTTTTTTTTTTTTTTAATCTTTTTGGCCATTCTGGGTTTTCACTGCTGTCACAGGTTCTTCTCTAGTTGCAGGGAATGGAGGCTACTCTCTAGTTGAGGTGAGCAGGCTTCTTGTTGTAGTGACTTCTCTTGTTGTGGAACTCGGGCTCAAGGGCTCACAGGCTTCAATAGTTGCAGCACATGGACTCCCTAGTTGTGGTTCCAAGGCTCTAGAGCACAAGCTCAATAGTTGAGGCTCACAGGCTTAGGTGTTCTGCAGCATGTGGGATCTTCCCAGATCAGGGATTGAACCCATGTCTCCTGCATTGGCAGGTGAACTCTTTTCCACTGAGCTACCAGGGAAGCTCTAGATTCTTTTTTTTTTTTTTTTTACATACTTTATTTTTAATTTATTTTTTGGCCCAGGCCCATGGCAGTGAAAGTGCTGAGTCCTAACCGCTGGACTACTAGGGAACTGTGAATACTTTATTATTTTATTGACTTATTTAATTTTGGTCACACAGGTAGGCATTCAGGATCTTTAGTTCCCTGACTAGGAATCCATCCCAGGCCCCTTGCTTTGGAAGCATGGAAACTTAGCCATGCTGGACAGCCAGGGAAGTCTCATGACTCCGTTTTAAGAGGCACCCTGCACTGCCTCGGGCCCCATTTCTAGACTGATGCTTGAGACACTCAGTCAGAGTCAGGCACAGGGCTGAGATGGCTGGGAGTGGGAAGAAACTGCCCCAGCCCCACGTCTCTCTATCAGATGCAATCCATTTCTTGACTAGAATCTCCTGTCTGCCTCCAACCCCCTCCATTTAATCAACAAAACATGGAATTTCAGCAAGGTGAATGTCCCTGCCAGTTGTAACTGGAGTGAGGACTTGTACCTTCAGACTCCCAAAGTGGTGTTTTTTTTTTTTTAACCTCATGCTTTAGATTTCCTGCAAAGTCTAAGAGCTTCCTTTTTCCTTTGTCCTCAAACTTTCAAAGAACATTGTTTTCATCAACAAATCTTCAAGTCATGTGCCCGGATTGTTAAAAAAAAAAAAAAAGAAAGAAAGAAAAGCTTACGGGCTGCTTTCACTTCCTGTGTAGAGGCAGCCTGCCCTGAATTGCGCCAAGTGGAAAATGGGCCTCCAAAATCAGGCCACCCTTGGGAGTCCATGAATATTCATCACTTCGCTGTGCATTCACACTGAGTAGCGCCTGGACAGAAAAGTACTTTCAGCAAGTTTGAGTTTAGGTTCTAATATTCTCCACGAGGACAGCCTGTTCTTACTTGTAGACAAGATCATTTTCAAAAATGATAATGAGGTCAGTCTTCTATGAGTAGCTTTGAAAGCCCTGCGGCTTACAATAGCCAAACAATCCCTTCTCCAAAATAAACAAGGCTTTCCTTTGTACATCCACGAGGAGGAAGAACCAGAGCAAAGGCAGATCCTAAGACGTCCCCTGGCCCTGAATGTGGACTAACTGTAGCCTCCACCCCCAATCCCTGACCCCCAAAACAGGTTATAAAGAAAACAGGGCCTGTCAGACAGCGTCTGCTTGATCATCAATTCCAGCCTAAGACCTAAATTCTGAGGATGGGCCCTGTCCCGGAGCGAGCAGGGGCAGAGCTCAAACCCTGTGACAATGATCAGATTCTGCTGGGGCCCTGGCTGACTGTCCTGAAGGGGTCGACTGGGAAAAAGCCAAAAGACACCATTAATAACTGAGGATGAGGAGAAACATAAAAGCTTAACCTCTGCTGCCACAAACATCTATGCATTGTGATTATGAAATGCAATGTTTTTTCTGCAAGTATAAGTCCCTCACACATGCCGAGCTTTTGGTAGGCGTGTAAAACTTCTCAATTCAAACAGGAAGTCAACATCTGCCTCCTTCCTCGCTCTTTTTCTCCATCCAGGGAAGCCCTTCTCCTTCCTCTATCCCTGCCACCCGCAAGACTCATGGAAAACCCATTTTACCAGTAAGTGAGAAAACCACTAACGGTAAATGAACTGGACAAAAGGAGGAAATAAACAGTTTTAGAATGAAGCGCAGGATTCTCAACAAACTCTTTAAGACATTACTATTATTCCTTGATAAGGGTTCCATCCTTGGGTCAGGAAGATCCCCTGGAGGAGGGCTTGACAACCCACTCCAGTGTTCTTGCCTGGAGAATCCTCATGGACAGAGGAGCCCGGCGGGCTACAGTCCATGGGGTTGCAAAGGGTCAGACATGACAGAGTAACTAAACAACAACAATATCCTTCCTTCACTTTAAAACATTGGGACCCTAAGGAGGTCACCTGGATGTGGCAGCCAGGCCGTGCTCTCTGCATCCCGGCTAACAGAGGCCCAGACAGAGTAGGCATGGCGACCAAGATGGCAGACTGACCAGCTGCTGGTGGGGCCAAGCTTTCAGACATCATGAAACTGGGGAAAACTGGGCCCTCGCTATGGATAAGAATCGTCCATGGGACTCCCCTGAAAGTCCAGTGGTTAAGACTTCGCCTTACAATGCAGAGGGTGATGGTTTGGTCTAATAAGATCCCACCTGCCTCGTGGACAATAAAAACACAACATAAAACAGATGCAATGCTGTAAAAAATTCAATAAAGATTTTAAAAATCATCTATACTGGGGCTTCCTTGGTAGACACAGGTTTGATCCCTGATTTTGGAGGATCCCACATGCCGCAGAGCAACTAATCCTGTGTGCTACCAACCATTGCACCTGTGCCCTAGAGGCCGGAAGTCACAGCTACTGAAACCCATATGCCCAAGAGTTCCTGCTCTGCTATAAGAGAAGCCATCCCAATAAGAAGGCTGCACACCCACAACCAGAGAGGAGCCCCCACTTGGCCCAATTTGAGAAAAGCCTGGGGACAAAAAAAAAATCTCTGCTGCCACAAACATCTATGCATTGTGATTATGAAATGCAATGTTTTTTCTGCAAGTATAAGTCCCTCACACATGCCGAGCTTTTGGTAGGCGTGTAAAACTTCTCAATTCAAACAGGAAGTCAACATCTGCCTCCTTCCTCGCTCTTTTTCTCCATCCAGGGAAGCCCTTCTCCTTCCTCTATCCCTGCCACCCGCAAGACTCATGGAAAACCCATTTTACCAGTAAGTGAGAAAACCACTAACGGTAAATGAACTGGACAAAAGGAGGAAATAAACAGTTTTAGAATGAAGCGCAGGATTCTCAACAAACTCTTTAAGACATTACTATTATTCCTTGATAAGGGTTCCATCCTTGGGTCAGGAAGATCCCCTGGAGGAGGGCTTGACAACCCACTCCAGTGTTCTTGCTTGGAGAATCCACTGGACAGAGGAGCCCGGCGGCTACAGTCCATGGGGTTGCAAAGGGCCAGACATGACAGAGTAACTAAACAACAACAATATCCTTCCTTCACTTTAAAACATTGGGACCCTAAGGAGGTCACCTGGATGTGGCAGCCAGGCCGTGCTCTCTGCATCCCGGCTAACAGAGGCCCAGACAGAGTAGGCATGGCGACCAAGATGGCAGACTGACCAGCTGCTGGTGGGGCCAAGCTTTCAGACATCATGAAACTGGGGAAAACTGGGCCCTCGCTATGGATAAGAATCGTCCATGGGACTCCCCTGAAAGTCCAGTGGTTAAGACTTCGCCTTACAATGCAGAGGGTGATGGTTTGGTCTAATAAGATCCCACCTGCCTCGTGGACAATAAAAACACAACATAAAACAGATGCAATGCTGTAAAAAATTCAATAAAGATTTTAAAAATCATCTATACTGGGGCTTCCTTGGTAGACACAGGTTTGATCCCTGATTTTGGAGGATCCCACATGCCGCAGAGCAACTAATCCTGTGTGCTACCAACCATTGCACCTGTGCCCTAGAGGCCGGAAGTCACAGCTACTGAAACCCATATGCCCAAGAGTTCCTGCTCTGCTATAAGAGAAGCCATCCCAATAAGAAGGCTGCACACCCACAACCAGAGAGGAGCCCCCACTTGGCCCAATTTGAGAAAAGCCTGAACAACAACGAAGACCCAGCACAGCCAAAAATAAATAAACAAAATTACTCTTTTGTAAAATGGACCATAAAAAAATCTTTCATACAGTTCAATAGCCTCCCTTCAAAGAAAACGAAAGCCCAGGAGGGAGAAAGTGCTAGCTGGTAGGTACTCTTGAGTATTCTTGCTCTTTCCAAAACAAGCTCCAGGAGCCTCCTGCCAGGCTGCATTTTCAGCATTTTAGCTGGAGGTAGGAGGGCTGGAACCAGGAACAAGAGAGGGAATAAGTGCCTTCTGGGTCAGGGTGGCTCAGATGGTAAAGAATCTGCCTGCAGTGCAGGAGACTTCGGTTCAATCCCTGGGTTGGGAAGATCCCCTGGAGGAGGGCATGGCAACCCACTGCAGTATTTTTGTCTGGAGAATCCCCATGGACAGAGGAGCCTGGAGAGCTACAGTCAATGGGGTCGCACAGAGTCGGACGCGACTGAGCGGCTTAGCACAGCAGAGTGTGGGAGGCAGAGGAGTCTGGGCATTTCCCAGGGTACCTGGCGACTCTCTCATCATACATGCCTACAGGCAGGATGCCTCTGGAAGCCAGGTTCACTCCTGGGGCTCTCAGCCCAGTCCCTCTGCTATAAGACCATCTGCACAGGTCCATTCAGACACATGCCCAGTGAGCTGTCTGAGAAATGAAGCCTCATTGTCTAGTCACTGCAACCAGAAAGCCTGCAAACCTAGTTTTACCTTGAGAAAAGGAAAGGAATTATCTGAATGTTTACACTCAAACAACCACAAAAAAAAAAGCAACCAAAATAAAACCACACCCACTTTCCAGTAGAGCGGGGTGGGAAACGCTGAGCAGGAATTGGACTTCATTTTTATACCTTCCTGAGGGGCACATGACAGGAAGCGATTCCTGGACTAAGTTAAGCCTGAATTCAACAAGTGAGGGTCCATTGGGGCCCGAGGGGCAACACGTGTGGGCTTGTAAGACTAGAGTAAGCGATTCCAATAAGAAGGCTGCACACCCACAACCAGAGAGGAGCCCCCACTTGGCCCAATTTGAGAAAAGCCTGAACAACAACGAAGACCCAGCACAGCCAAAAATAAATAAACAAAATTACTCTTTTGTAAAATGGACCATAAAAAAATCTTTCATACAGTTCAATAGCCTCCCTTCAAAGAAAACGAAAGCCCAGGGGGGAGAAAGTGCTAGCTGGTAGGTACTCTTGAGTATTCTTGCTCTTTCCAAAACAAGCTCCAGGAGCCTCCTGCCAGGCTGCATTTTCAGCATTTTAGCTGGAGGTAGGAGGGCTGGAACCAGGAACAAGAGAGGGAATAAGTGCCTTCTGGGTCAGGGTGGCTCAGATGGTAAAGAATCTGCCTGCAGTGCAGGAGACGTGGTTCAATCCCTGGGTTGGGAAGATCCCCTGGAGGAGGGCATGGCAACCCACTCTAGTATTCTTGCCTGCAGAATCCCCATGGACAGAGGAGCCTGGAGAGCTACAGTCAATGGGGTCGCACAGAGTCGGACGCGACTGAGCGGCTTAGCACAGCAGAGTGTGGGAGGCAGAGGAGTCTGGGCATTTCCCAGGGTACCTGGCGACTCTCTCATCATACATGCCTACAGGCAGGATGCCTCTGGAAGCCAGGTTCACTCCTGGGGCTCTCAGCCCAGTCCCTCTGCTATAAGACCATCTGCACAGGTCCATTCAGACACGTGCCCAGTGAGCTGTCTGAGAAATGAAGCCTCATTGTCTAGTCACTGCAACCAGAAAGCCTGCAAACCTAGTTTTACCTTGAGAAAAGGAAAGGAATTATCTGAATGTTTACACTCAAACAACCACAAAAAAAAAAGCAACCAAAATAAAACCACACCCACTTTCCAGTAGAGCGGGGTGGGAAACGCTGAGCAGGAATTGGACTTCATTTTTATACCTTCCTGAGGGGCACATGACAGGAAGCGATTCCTGGACTAAGTTAAGCCTGAATTCAACAAGTGAGGGTCATGGAGGGGGACGGAGAGAGTGGTCAGGACAGGCTCTGCCTCCATGGAGGCAACACGTGTGGGCTTTGCTCACAGAACGACTAGGAAACAGTTCCACAGAGCAAGGAATTCTGCGCTCGAGAATGGAGATCCTACAGCTCCTCCACCAAAGCAAGATGACCAGTGCAGAGGGTAGCCCCGCAGGTCTGCCCTCATATTTCAAGTTGCAACTTAGGACACAGTCCCGTGAGAAAAGGAGAAACTTTTCCCCCAGTCCCTTTTGTTTAAGAAAAACAATTACCACAAAATTTGAGTTCAGAAGGCAGGGAACACGGGTAACGGTGGCTGATAGCTTGGGAGTTTTTACCACGTGGCCCTGAATAACGAAGAGTCCCACTGGACCTGTGAGGGAATTGAGGTCCTGAGAGTTAGTCACCGCACCCAGGGCTCCCCAGAGGCCAGCCGGGCGGGACAGGAAGCCCAGCCCAGTGGTCACTCAGCCCCGTTAACATTTTCATTCCAATCCCTTGAAGCACACAGGTTTATAATAAGCTGCTTTTTTCAGGTTTCATAATAATTAACTTCCTGCGGAGATGCATCCCCACTCTGTGTCCTGTGCTTTGGGTTAAGATTAAACTAGTAACAACAGGCCAAGGTCAAAACACCAGGGGTCACGATGACCTGGGAAGTGGGCAATTTGCTCTGGGCAAGGAGCTGCTAAACTGTCTTTAACAGGAAAAAGTCACATGGCTTGTGACTTTTTTTTAAGTTAAGAGACTATAAAACATGTTAATCTTGCTCTATTGGCCTTATCACAGTCCCCAAAACTACCATAATGTTTCTAGTAATGAAATCATTTTGGTAACACAGTGAAATGAAAGATTGCTTTTTAGCAACCAAGCCCCAAGCACAAGGGCGTGGGAGCTGCAGTAGTTGTTTCTGGAAAAGCCAGAAGGAAGAGAGAAATGGGAGGAAGACACAGTGAGACCCACAGAAGCCTTGGTCCTTGCAGATACTGAGCAGGCTTCCCTGGTTGTTCAGTGGCAAAAAAAAAGAAAAAAAAAATCTGCCTGCTAATGCAGGAAACTTGGTTCCATCATAGCTGGGGAAGATCCCCTGGAGAAGGAAATGGCAACCCACTCCGGGATTCTTGCCTGGAGAATCCCATGGACAGAAGAGCCTGGCGGGCTACAGTCCATGGGGTCACAAAAGAGTAGGGTAGGACTTAGTGACTAAACAACATTAGCAGATACTGAGCACCTGAAATGAGCATCGTGCTGGGAAAGCAGAGATGAACCCGTCAGGCAGCTGTAGTTCTAGGTGATGGAGTGTGTGTAAGTCTTGCAGCAGTGGCAGTGAGGAAAGGACTCTTCAGGACAGCAACTGAGCCAAACGACCAGCAAGAGCTGTGTGCAGAGATCTCGGGAAAAGACTGCAGCCAGAGGGAACCTCCACAGCAAAAGAGCCAAAAAGAAACCATTGTAGCTGGAGCAGAGGAATAGGTAGAGTAACTGAAACTGAGTCAAAGAGGAGAGGAAGGCCCCAGTCCTTGCCAACCTTGGTACGGAATAGGGGGCCACTGGAGAATGTCCGACAAGGGGATACCCTCGTCCAATTCAATTTCAAAGTCTCATTCTGGCCACTACTTGGAAAGCAGAGTCAACATGCATTCATTTCCAGGTGGGGGAACCCATTTAGACCAAGGCTCAGCCTCTTTGCTTGGCGCTGTGTTAACAATTCACTGACACCTAAAGATTCAATCTACTATAACCAGCTCTGGCAACCCATGGGCCCTGCTCCTGGGATTACTTAGAAGTTATTTTTTAAAATAGGATTGAAACAATAATTATTATTATTTTGAAACATAATAGTGTTCTATTCATCACTTTGGGCTTCCCTGGTTGCTCAGTGGAAAAGAATCTGCCTACCAACGCAAGAGATTCAGGTTCAAACCCTGGGTTGGGAAGATCTCCTGGAGGAGGAAATGGCAACCCACTCCAGTATTCTTGCCTTGAAAATTCTGTGGACAGAGGAGCCTGGTGGGTTACAGTCCATTGGGTGGCAAAGAGTCGGGTCCGACTGAGTGTCTGAGCACACACATACACATGCATTCATCACTTTAAGGCAACAGAACAAAGTAAGTTTTGAGAAGTTACTTATTTTTGACATGTGTCCTACTTCTTTGCACAAAGCATTTGAGTCCATTGATACCAAGCCCATCAGTAACTAGACAGCTTAAAGTTCTTTTTGAAACAACGTTTACAATATATTGTAACACGGTGTCAACTTCAGTTTCGGAGAGAAACTGTAACACTAGAGGGTTTTAAAAACCCAATGAAGGACTTCCCAACTAGTCCAGTGGTTAAGAATCCACCAGTGCAATGCATGGGTTTGATTCTTGGTCACTAAGATTCCACACACCTCCCAGCAACTAAGCCCGGGCCACAACTAGAGAATCCCCAGCTCACAATGAAAGACACTGAATGATATAACAAAGATCCCACGTGCAGCAACTAAGGCTTGATGCTGAGACATGATGCAACCAGGTAAGTATATGTATATATTTTTAAATTTTGGTCTCTTCTTATTGATTTTTTATTTTTATTGATTTTTCATCCATCTTATTCTTCGGCCTATGTGAGCCTCCCATTGCAGTGGCCTCTCTCGTTGCAGAGCACTGGCTCTGGGCGTCCAGCCTCTCTGCGGCACGTGGGATCTTCCCCAACCAGTGCCCCTTGCACTGCAAGGTGGACTCTTTACCACTGGACCACCAGGGAGGCCCCAATAAGTATTTTTTTTTAAATGAATGTTTTTCAAAAACACGAAATGTATACATATATACGCCTAATTAGTTCTAAGCGTTGAGTTCAGGGGCAAGCACAGACTCATCACCAGTGAGATCCTTGCAACGTCTTCACTTTTATCCACTTCTGTATTTCTCATCCTCTCGCTTCTCCTGGGCCTCCAGAGCTACCCTTCGCCTGATTTGTTGCTCACTGGCACCCCCATCAGAGACGGAACAGAAAGGACGGGAGAGCCCAGAAATGCCTCTGGTTCAGCAGTTTCAGTTCTCTGTGTTTATTTTTGTTGAGAGGGTGTTGGTGCACATGGGGTGAGGGTGAGGGGTAGGGAAGATTCAAAATGATTCACAAATTGTAACTATCCCTTCTCCTACAGTATAGCGTCTACATACACGTTCACACCCTGTCTCTCCCCTGCTGTCTGGTGAGGTAACCAGCTGGAACCACAAAATGCAACATGAAAATCTTAAAACTAGATAAGAGGTCCAATTTCCATTTTTAATGTCTTCGTACAGCACTCTCGAGTGAAGGGAAATGGTAGTCGCTCAGTCGCGAAAGACTCTCTGTAGCCCATCAGGATCCTCTCTCCATGGAATTCTCTAGGCAAGGACATTGGAATGGGTAGCCATTCCTTTCTCCAGGGGATCTTCCCAACCCAGGGATCCTACCTGGGTCTCCCACGGTGCAAGCAGATTCCTTACCACCTGGGCCACCAGGTCTGCTTTAACTCAGCCAGTGAGAATCCCACTCTTTGAGCTTTCGCAAAGTAATATGTAACCCTGACAGACACCTTACAGGTAAATTCAAGATAAAATGCAAAAGGTAGGAGAAGAAACATTGGAGAAATTTTTCATTCTTCCAGCTGGGTGCATTTTAACAGACCTTTTATGATTATCTGCCTAAAGTGACTATCAGCTACAGAAGTTTATTTTTTATTACTACAGCTTTTAAACAAAACTAGAAAAAGAAGAACAACATTTCATGTAAAAAATACCTTCCACCAAAACTACTGTTTCTGTTACTTTTCCTATAATTTTCACCACATTTACTATGTCAAGACTACTTATGGTCAGTCTAGCAAAACATAACCAGATTTGTGGCAGATTATGAAAAATGGATCTGGCAGAAATGCTGAGGAATTTTTGAGGGTTAGGTGGGGACGTGGGGTAAAGAATAAAACTTTTCTTTCTTTGCTTGGTTTAGACTCTGGATGTTTGCTTCAAATTGTTACACTACCTCAAATTATAAATTGCATATGCGATTTAATGTGTAACAACGGGGTGTGCTGCTTGAGAACTTCTGATTTGAGCAACTGAGCTTCCTAATGAAACCCTCAAAGGGACAAATCTGAAGTAAACTGCTTAACTATACTGAACTTTCCAGGTACCCTTCGAAAACATTTTTGACCTTAATAGGTTTATATAAAAGCTAAACCTATAAAAGCTAACCTTTTGGGCTAAGGAAAAATGCTAGAGGTTTGTGGAGTTTTTTGTTTTTTTGTTTGTTTGTTTTTAGTATAAAGCCTGGTTAAGTTACTTCCAGGTCCCTGCAGAAATGCATCAGAAGTTAAACTTCTAACCCGTTCGTTAATCACTTACTCTCTAAACAAGCTGCAGATGCAGAATGGAACCTGCCTTCTTTGGCCTCCACGTACCAATCTGGTATCCTACATTGGAATGCCTGGCCGGGCAGAGCTAAGCCTAGACGCTGACAAAGCACGTTGGATCCTGTACGGCAGGAATAGGGGTAAAAAGAGCGCTTCCCCTTTTAATCGGCAGCCCCCACTCACAGGGTGCCCAAGCTAAGGTAGTCCCGGGGGGCCCGGCGGCTGCAGTCGAACGACAGCCCCTCCGACCGCACTTTGGCCTCGTGGATTGCAGCGCTGGGAGGGTGACCCCAAATCCCGCACGCTGTGTGTCTCCCGCCCCCCGGAGTAAAGGTGGGGTCTGCGACTCTCAGAGAATTCCTGCCAGAGTCAGAGTCCAACCACACAACCAGGTCCAGGGAAAAGTTTTCGGCGCATTCTCCTCCGCCGAAAGCTTCCAGCCTCGCAGCGCGCCCGGCGGCGCTCGGCGGTTAAAGCGGGCCCTCGGTGCCCACCCCTCCCCGGCTCCCCCGGGACGCGCGCCCACGACCCAGCCTGGATGCCAGGACCGTGGGCGCGTGGACCGTGGGCGCGTGGAAGCCCAGCACCTCAGCACCTGGCGTGCTTGGGCGCGGGGCGGTGTCTGCAAACCTGCCTGGGTGCCCCCCTATCGGCGCGCTTCCTCCCCCGAGCTCCGGGACGCGAGCCCCCGGCCCCTGGCACTCACCTCCCCTCCAGAGCGCAGGGAGGAAGAGCCACGGCAGGAGCCGCAGCAGGGCCCGCCCCATCCTGAGACTGCGGAGCTGGAAATTCTCTCCCGACGGACGAATGGACGACCCGAACCTGCCGCGTCGCCGGCCAAGCGCGCCCGCGAAACTGCCCAGTCCCCGCGACTGGGGCAGCCAGCGCCGAAGTGGCGGAGCCGAGCCGCGGCCGGAGGCGCTGAGGGCTGGAGGGGGCGGGCCGGGGGCCGAGTCAGAGCGACCCAGCCAGTCCGAGAGGGGAGGGGGCGGGAAGGAGGCCGGGAGAGGAGGGCCGCAGAGCCACAGAGGGGTAGGAAAGGGACGGGACTGGACCAGGGGCGGACCACGGGGCAGAGCCTGGGCGGACTAGGATGAGGGTGCTGAAAGCGGGTGTTGGGGGGGAGGTGAGGACCTAAAGAGGAGGGGCGACGGGAGGCGGGGGGGGAGAAGGGGGGCCCCCGGGCCCGACATCCGACACCTGCAGGTGGGAAGGACTGAGAGAGAAGACTGGGTTGGGGAGGAGCGCAGGGTGCCCGAGGCGGCCCCCAGGTTTAGGACTAGGCGCCTGCGGCTTGGAAGCTGAGGCTGTCCCTCAATCGCGGCTCAGAGGACTCAAACCTCAGGCAACAACGCTCCCAGAAGCCGAGGCCACGGTGGTAGCGCTCCCTGCCGAACGCCACAGACCTCCGCTGTCTGCCAAGCCTCCTCTGGATACCGGGGCGAAAGTGTGAGACAGTCCTGGCATCGAGGAGCTCCCCGCCTCCGGGGAAGAACTCTTTGCTGTGTGTCCAAGAGAGGTGATGCTTATCGGGGGAGATGAACGTCCACGAAGTGGAAAAAGGCAACCCCCACTCACCCAAGGGATTCAAGTTGAGGGGGGTGACAACGCAGAAGCAAAGAAAGTTAATCATAAAAGAAATGTCAACCGCTTGTACTAATAATGCCAAGAGTAACTTATACACACACACATATTGGCGGTTCTAGTAGTCAAGAACCCACCTGCCAGTGCAGAAGACATAAGAGACATGGTTTCAATCCCTGGGTGGGGAAGATCCCTGGAGGAGCGGCCCCTGGCCACGAGCGCAGGAGGAAGAGCCACGGCAGGAGCCGCAGCAGGGCCCGCCCCATCCTGAGACTGCGGAGCTGGAAATTCTCTCCCGACGGACGAATGGACGACCCGAACCTGCCGCGTCGCCGGCCAAGCGCGCCCGCGAAACTGCCCAGTCCCCGCGACTGGGGCAGCCAGCGCCGAAGTGGCGGAGCCGAGCCGCGGCCGGAGGCGCTGAGGGCTGGAGGGGGCGGGCCGGGGGCCGAGTCAGAGCGACCCAGCCAGTCCGAGAGGGGAGGGGGCGGGAAGGAGGCCGGGAGAGGAGGGCCGCAGAGCCACAGAGGGGTAGGAAAGGGACGGGACTGGACCAGGGGCGGACCACGGGGCAGAGCCTGGGCGGACTAGGATGAGGGTGCTGAAAGCGGGTGTTGGGGGGGAGGTGAGGACCTAAAGAGGAGGGGCGACGGGAGGTGGGGGAGGAGAAAGGGGCCCCGGTCCCGACATCCGACACCTGCAGGTGGGAAGGACTGAGAGAGAAGACTGGGTTGGGGAGGAGCGCAGGGTGCCCGAGGCGGCCCCCAGGTTTAGGACTAGGCGCCTGCGGCTTGGAAGCTGAGGCTGTCCCTCAATCGCGGCTCAGAGGACTCAAACCTCAGGCAACAACGCTCCCAGAAGCCGAGGCCACGGTGGTAGCGCTCCCTGCCGAACGCCACAGACCTCCGCTGTCTGCCAAGCCTCCTCTGGATACCGGGGCGAAAGTGTGAGACAGTCCTGGCATCGAGGAGCTCCCCGCCTCCGGGGAAGAACTCTTTGCTGTGTGTCCAAGAGAGGTGATGCTTATCGGGGGAGATGAACGTCCACGAAGTGGAAAAAGGCAACCCCCACTCACCCAAGGGATTCAAGTTGAGGGGGGTGACAACGCAGAAGCAAAGAAAGTTAATCATAAAAGAAATGTCAACCGCTTGTACTAATAATGCCAAGAGTAACTTATACACACACACATATTGGCGGTTCTAGTAGTCAAGAACCCACCTGCCAGTGCAGAAGACATAAGAGACATGGTTTCAATCCCTGGGTGGGGAAGATCCCCTGGAGGAGGGCATGGCAACCTACTCCAGTGTTCTTGCCTGGAGAATCCCATGGACAGAGGAGTCTGGCAGGCTACAGTCCATGGGATCACATAGGATTGCACAGAGTTGGACACGATTGAAGGGACTTAGCATGCACCCAATGCACATGTACACATAGAAACATTTTTAGAATTAATATATTTTAATGTGATCCTAATAGAAGGCAAAAGGAGAAGGGGATGACAGAGGACGAGATGGTTGGATGGCATCACTGAGTCAATGTACATGAGTTTGAGCAAGCTCCAGGAGATGGTAAAGGACAGGGAAGCCTCGTGTGCTGCAGTCCATGGGGTCACAAAGAGTCAGAAATGATCGACTGAACTGAACTGAATGTGATCCTCTGATACTGTAAACCAATCATGCCAGTCCTGTGTTCAAAACTGGACAGTGATTCCCAATATCTCTCTGCATGAAAGCTGAAGTCCTGCCTTGTGGCCTACCGGGTCTTACGTGACTGGTCGCCTCTCCTCACTGACCTTATCTCCTTACTCAACTTCCATTTACATTGCTTTCTTGTTCAGAATCCCTGAGCCTTAGTCTGGCAGGCCACATGGGCTAGATTTGGCAGTAAGGAGGGATTTAGCCCAATTGGATTTAGATCAGTTGCAACACTGACAGAAAAATCAGCCTGATCTCAGCTCCTGGCGTCGCTGGTCCCGTAGGATGACCCTAAGCTGGAGGGGCAAAATGGATGGCGTGACTCTGCATACCGGGGCGAAAGTGTGAGACAGTCCTGGCATCGAGGAGCTCCCGCCTCCGGGGAAGAACTCTTTGCTGTGTGTCCAAGAGGTGATGCTTATCGGGGAGATGAACGTCCACGAAGTGGAAAAAGGCAACCCCCACTCACCCAAGGGATTCAAGTTGAGGGGGGTGACAACGCAGAAGCAAAGAAAGTTAATCATAAAAGAAATGTCAACCGCTTGTACTAATAATGCCAAGAGTAACTTATACACACACACATATTGGCGGTTCTAGTAGTCAAGAACCCACCTGCCAGTGCAGAAGACATAAGAGACATGGTTTCAATCCCTGGGTGGGGAAGATCCCCTGGAGGAGGGCATGGCAACCTACTCCAGTGTTCTTGCCTGGAGAATCCCATGGACAGAGGAGTCTGGCAGGCTACAGTCCATGGGATCACATAGGATTGCACAGAGTTGGACACGATTGAAGGGACTTAGCATGCACCCAATGCACATGTACACATAGAAACATTTTTAGAATTAATATATTTTAATGTGATCCTAATAGAAGGCAAAAGGAGAAGGGGATGACAGAGGACGAGATGGTTGGATGGCATCACTGAGTCAATGTACATGAGTTTGAGCAAGCTCCAGGAGATGGTAAAGGACAGGGAAGCCTCGTGTGCTGCAGTCCATGGGGTCACAAAGAGTCAGAAATGATCGACTGAACTGAACTGAATGTGATCCTCTGATACTGTAAACCAATCATGCCAGTCCTGTGTTCAAAACTGGACAGTGATTCCCAATATCTCTCTGCATGAAAGCTGAAGTCCTGCCTTGTGGCCTACCGGGTCTTACGTGACTGGTCGCCTCTCCTCACTGACCTTATCTCCTTACTCAACTTCCATTTACATTGCTTTCTTGTTCAGAATCCCTGAGCCTTAGTCTGGCAGGCCACATGGGCTAGATTTGGCAGTAAGGAGGGATTTAGCCCAATTGGATTTAGATCAGTTGCAACACTGACAGAAAAATCAGCCTGATCTCAGCTCCTGGCGTCGCTGGTCCCGTAGGATGACCCTAAGCTGGAGGGGCAAAATGGATGGACGTGAGCAGTGGGTGGCTCTGCCACTGAGCTGTCCACTCTAAAGATTTCTAAATCTAAAGATTCATAGATTTTTACAGGCGGCTGTGTTCTTGTGGGGAGGAGGAGGCATGGAGGGAAGAGATGGAAACTCCTGTGCTCATCTGAAAGTCTGGAGAAGGTAGAGAAACTGGCATGCTGGCAGAGGGGGATATGAAACAGCCTCCAACAGCTGCTGACCAGGTCCACCTCCTTGCCTCAGGAGAAATCATGGGACAGTCTGCCAAGACTCGGGTAGGATTGCAGTGAAGCCTCACCTGTATGCCCGCGTGGAGATGTGCAGGGCCGCCAGGGCGTCTCAGCAGAGCTCTATTCTCCCGCAGCATCCTTGCTGCTGCTCATATACATCAGTCTTTCTTCCACCTTGCCATTCCCTCTGCTCTGAATGGTCTTCCCCTAGACTCACACCCTCTTGGTTAATTCTCCTCCTTCAAATCTTTGCTAAGCCTCATGTTCTTGATGAGGCTTTCATTGTTCAGTTACTAAGTCACGTCCAACTCTTCCAGGCTTCCCTGTCCCTCACCATCTCCCAGAGTTGGCCCAGATTCATGTCCATTGAGTCAGTGATGCCATCCAACCATCTCATCCTCTATCACCCCCTTCTCCTCCTGTCCTCAATCCCTCCCAGCATCAGGGGCTTTTCCAGTAAGTCATCTCTTCACATCAGGTGGCCAAAGTACTGGAGCTTCAGCTTCAGCATCAGTCCTTCCGATGAATGAATACTCAGGGTTGATTTTCTTTAGGATTGACTGGTTTGATCTCCTTTCTGTCCAAAGGACTCTCAGAAGTCTCCTCCAGCACCACAATTGGAAAGCACCAATTCTTTACCCTTCAACCTTCTCTATGGTCCCACTCTCACAACCATTACATGACTACTGGAAAAACCAGTAGCTTTGACTATATGGGCCTTTGTCAGCGAAGTGATGTCTCTGCTTTTTGATATGCTATTGATAATGAGCCTTACCTAGTGTAACACTGGTTGCCTACTCCTGTGTGATAGGCCACCCCAAACCCAGCATGGGTGAACAGCAGCCTCTGTGTCAGATTCACAGATTCTGTAGGTCAGAGATTTGGACAGGATACAAAGAAGGTGTGTTGTCTTTCCTCTTCCGACTCTGCTGAAAAGTTAGTCTTAATGACCGGGGACTAGAAGCATCTGGAACAGGGGTCAGCGAACTACAGCTTGTGGGTCTATTGCCTGCCTTTGCAAATAAGGGTGATTGGAACACAGTCATTCCCAGTGTGTTGTCCACAGATGCTTTCGTGCTGCGATAGCAGAGTTGAACAGCTGTGACAGAGATCAGAGGGCCCACAAAGCTGTGCAATCTGGCCTCTTACAAAAGCTGGTTAACCCCTGATCCTCACATAGCTACTAGCTACACTGGTGTGGTGGTTTAGTCATGAGCTCTATCTGACTCTTACAACTCTGTGGACGGTAGCCCACCAGGCTCCTCTGTCCATGGGATTTTCCAGGTTAAGAATACTGGAATGGGTTGCCATTTCTTTCTCTGGGGGATCTTCCCAACCCAGGAACACCAACCCAGAACCCATACACCATGCCACTCCTCCTTCAAATCTTTGCTAAGCCTCATGTTCTTGATGAGGCTTTCATTGTTCAGTTACTAAGTCACGTCCAACTCTTCCAGGCTTCCCTGTCCCTCACCATCTCCCAGAGTTGGCCCAGATTCATGTCCATTGAGTCAGTGATGCCATCCAACCATCTCATCCTCTATCACCCCCTTCTCCTCCTGTCCTCAATCCCTCCCAGCATCAGGGGCTTTTCCAGTAAGTCATCTCTTCACATCAGGTGGCCAAAGTACTGGAGCTTCAGCTTCAGCATCAGTCCTTCCGATGAATGAATACTCAGGGTTGATTTTCTTTAGGATTGACTGGTTTGATCTCCTTTCTGTCCAAAGGACTCTCAGAAGTCTCCTCCAGCACCACAATTGGAAAGCACCAATTCTTTACCCTTCAACCTTCTCTATGGTCCCACTCTCACAACCATTACATGACTACTGGAAAAACCAGTAGCTTTGACTATATGGGCCTTTGTCAGCGAAGTGATGTCTCTGCTTTTTGATATGCTATTGATAATGAGCCTTACCTAGTGTAACACTGGTTGCCTACTCCTGTGTGATAGGCCACCCCAAACCCAGCATGGGTGAACAGCAGCCTCTGTGTCAGATTCACAGATTCTGTAGGTCAGAGATTTGGACAGGATACAAAGAAGGTGTGTTGTCTTTCCTCTTCCGACTCTGCTGAAAAGTTAGTCTTAATGACCGGGGACTAGAAGCATCTGGAACAGGGGTCAGCGAACTACAGCTTGTGGGTCTATTGCCTGCCTTTGCAAATAAGGGTGATTGGAACACAGTCATTCCCAGTGTGTTGTCCACAGATGCTTTCGTGCTGCGATAGCAGAGTTGAACAGCTGTGACAGAGATCAGAGGGCCCACAAAGCTGTGCAATCTGGCCTCTTACAAAAGCTGGTTAACCCCTGATCCTCACATAGCTACTAGCTACACTGGTGTGGTGGTTTAGTCATGAGCTCTATCTGACTCTTACAACTCTGTGGACGGTAGCCCACCAGGCTCCTCTGTCCATGGGATTTTCCAGGTTAAGAATACTGGAATGGGTTGCCATTTCTTTCTCTGGGGGATCTTCCCAACCCAGGAACACCAACCCAGAACCCATACACCATGGTCCACACTCTCTCCTGTATCTCGTGAGATTCTGCGTGTTACACAGAGGAGCCCCTACTTGTATTATGTAAGAAAAAGAGAGTATGTCAAAGGCCCATAGCAGTGTTTATTCCAGGGGCCGGGGAAGACCGCTCCCACTGGTGCAAGGGTAGAAGGGCTGTGTCCCAAATCAGGCAACACTGTGATCACAATCCAGGCATCAAGCATGTTCAGCATATCAGTGAGGAGATTTAAGACTAATAGCTTAAGTCCCCAGAGGAGCTTGCCAGATTACACACGAAAAACGTAGAGTCAGTCCTAATGGCCTTAATCTATTTTTTTAAGTTTTAATTCAGTACAATTGATTTGCAGTGTTGAGTTAATTTTCACTGTACAAAGTGACTCATAGTCTTTTTCATTATAGCTTATCACAGGATATTGAATAGAGTTCATTATATAGGCTGTACAGTAGGGCTTTGTTGTTTAGCCTTCCTATTTATAATAGTTTGCATCTGTTAATCCCAAACTCCCAATCCTCCTCCCAACCCCATACCCTCTTGACAACCACAAATCTATTCTTTGAGTCTGTTTCTGTATCTTCGTGCCATGTGTTAGATTCTACCTATAAGTCGTATCATATGGTATTTGTCTTTCTCATTTTGACTTATTTCACTTAGTATGATAATCTATAAAAATCTATCCATGTTCCTCAAATGGCATTATTGCATTCTTTTAAATGACAAATAGTCCATGGTATATATATAGTACATCCTCTCTATCCATTCACCTGTTGATGAACATTTAGATTGTTTCCATGTCTTGGCTATTGTAAACAGTGCTTCAGTGAACACAGGGGTACATGTATCATTTTGAATTATAGTTTTGTCTGGGTATATTTCTAGGTCGATGTTATTGTTGTTCAGTCACTAAGTCATGTCCCACTCTTTGCAACCCCATGAGCTGCAGCATGCCAGGCTTCTTTGTCCTTCACCATCTCCCAGAGTTTGCTCAAGTTTGTGTCCATTGAGTCGGTGATGCCATCCAACCATCTCATCCTCTGCTGGATCAATGACCCTTTTTGAAACTCTCATCCTATCTCTGTCGTCCTAGCCACCTACCTACATACCGCCCTCACCCCCTCAGCCTTATCTCCATCTGGAGCCTATAATTGACTTCCCACTCCCACCTCCAACCTGCCACATGGACTCCCCCCTCCAATGCAAGCTAGTCTCCTCCCCTTCTCTCTTTTTTTTTAAATTTTATTATTTATTTTTGGGCGGGGGTTGGGTTGGGGAGGGAGGAGAGCAGGCGGGCCACTTCTATTGGTCTTTCATTTGTCTATTTTCATCCGTCTTTGTTCCTTGGCTCCTGTGGACTTCCCATCGTGGTGGCGTCTGTCGCTGCAGAGTGCCAGCTCTGGGCGCATGCGCTCCAGAGCTCCGGCTCAGTAATTGGACACATGGGTCCAGCCGCTCCGCGGCACGTGGGATCTTCCCAGGCCAGGGCTCGAACCGGCGCCCCTTGCACTGCAAGGCAGTGTCCTTACCCACTGGACCACCAGGGGAAGCCCCTCCACTTCTCTTTAACACAGTGCAGACTGCCCAGTACTTAGGGACATGGCTTAGTCAGACGATATTCTGTGAATGACGGTGTGCCAAGAAATGGTCTCATCCTAGTTTCAGTGCCAGAGAACAATTTATTTATTTATGATTCCACAGAAATCTACTGAGCATGTGCTCAACTCAAGGTATAAGACCAACACCTGGCTTGTGTATTGGAGCCAATGCACAGCACCTCCATCAGGGAGTTCCAATGGATATGCATTCTTTTAAATGACAAATAGTCCATGGTATATATATAGTACATCCTCTCTATCCATTCACCTGTTGATGAACATTTAGATTGTTTCCATGTCTTGGCTATTGTAAACAGTGCTTCAGTGAACACAGGGGTACATGTATCATTTTGAATTATAGTTTTGTCTGGGTATATTTCTAGGTCGATGTTATTGTTGTTCAGTCACTAAGTCATGTCCCACTCTTTGCAACCCCATGAGCTGCAGCATGCCAGGCTTCTTTGTCCTTCACCATCTCCCAGAGTTTGCTCAAGTTTGTGTCCATTGAGTCGGTGATGCCATCCAACCATCTCATCCTCTGCTGGATCAATGACCCTTTTTGAAACTCTCATCCTATCTCTGTCGTCCTAGCCACCTACCTACATACCGCCCTCACCCCCTCAGCCTTATCTCCATCTGGAGCCTATAATTGACTTCCCACTCCCACCTCCAACCTGCCACATGGACTCCCCCCTCCAATGCAAGCTAGTCTCCTCCCCTTCTCTCTTTTTTTTTAAATTTTATTATTTATTTTTGGGCGGGGGTTGGGTTGGGGAGGGAGGAGAGCAGGCGGGCCACTTCTATTGGTCTTTCATTTGTCTATTTTCATCCGTCTTTGTTCCTTGGCTCCTGTGGACTTCCCATCGTGGTGGCGTCTGTCGCTGCAGAGTGCCAGCTCTGGGCGCATGCGCTCCAGAGCTCCGGCTCAGTAATTGGACACATGGGTCCAGCCGCTCCGCGGCACGTGGGATCTTCCCAGGCCAGGGCTCGAACCGGCGCCCCTTGCACTGCAAGGCAGTGTCCTTACCCACTGGACCACCAGGGGAAGCCCCTCCACTTCTCTTTAACACAGTGCAGACTGCCCAGTACTTAGGGACATGGCTTAGTCAGACGATATTCTGTGAATGACGGTGTGCCAAGAAATGGTCTCATCCTAGTTTCAGTGCCAGAGAACAATTTATTTATTTATGATTCCACAGAAATCTACTGAGCATGTGCTCAACTCAAGGTATAAGACCAACACCTGGCTTGTGTATTGGAGCCAATGCACAGCACCTCCATCAGGGAGCCCTGATCTCATGGACCCAGATAGCAGTCAAGGAACACTTTGGGTCTCGCCTGTCCAGCAGCCATTCCATGGTCCTCCAGTCACAGCACCCTGGTTTTCTTTACTCTTATCGCTGAGTCCAGAGGTGGGATTTTCTTTACTGCCTGAAGACCATTCTCTGCCCCTCTTTCCAGAGTCTTAGGCTTTGAATCTCATATCATCAGACCTGCTCGCCGTGGACACCACAGGCCCTTAGGTCTCTCCCTCTCATTCCTTGAAGATTCCAGTATTTGTATCAATGTCACTCTCTTCATACCATCCCTGCCACAGCTCTTGGTGGCCTCCGTACTATTAATATATAAATGACATTCCAATGCCACAGAGTCTAAGTCCCCTGACTTCCTATCCCCCAAGTCATGTGCTGAGCTACATATCGGAAATCCATGTAAGTGCCAAGTTCTTGAAGTTTGCTGGGAAACCGAGATGGTGCCTGTAAGAAAGTCAACTCAGAACACTCCACACCTAAAGGGAAGCACCAGCCTTGTGTAGTTTCTTAGGCATCATGGATGGTGCATAGAAGGCCCTCCATTTAGTGTGCTGAGCAGCAAGCCAGGAGTACTGGCATATAGTTCTTAGGGGGCCATGCTGCAGGTGAAGTAATCCATCTGGAATACTACGTTGAACACCAGTGCACTGGTACAACTAAGTGGCAGTTAAACAGGAATCCCGTTGCTAAAGACTCACCAGATCCAAAGCCTACAGTTTGTTACAGAAGGAGGACATGATATAGCATCAGTAGTAAGTTAATACACATCACGGTTGATGGTGGTTTCACTGTAAGGGCTCCAGAGAGGACAGGCACAGGACTGTTTGTCCACCCTTTCTGGAACATACGTGGCCAGATGCACTCCTGTCTTGGATCAGGAACCATTTGGAACACCTTGGAATCAGGAAGCAGAAAATTGAAGCTCACCTGGGATTTTTGTATGTCCCTTGTATGTATGTATGTATATATGTCACGGGTCACCTGGCTTCAACAACAACACCCTCTATGGGTCTCACCAAGACAATGTGCAAATCCCATATCTCACTACTTTTTATTTAAAAAGTTTTTTAAAAATTGAAGGATACTTTTTTCACAATGTTGTGTTAGTTTCAAGTGGACTTCAAAGTGATTCATTTATACATAAAAGCACACATATTCTTTTTCAGATTTTTTTTCATTAGAGGTCATTGCAAGATGGTGACTATAGTTCCTTGTGCTGTACAGTAGTTCCTTGTATTTTGTATTTTTCAGTAAACAGCACTGACAGGCTGGTACAAATCTCCCTGAACCTCCTTAAAACCACAGATCAACATTACTAATCAATTGGCTTCATTCCCTGACTGGGAGCTCACATTAATTTCAGACTCTCCAAGCATAATGGTTTCCATTAATGTTAGTCGTTTAGTCCTGCCCAACTCTTTGCAAAACTCTGGATTGTAACCCACCAGGTTCCTCTGTCTATGGAATTCTCCAGGCAAGAATACTGGAGTGGGGACTTCCCTGATGGTCCAGTGGTTAAGACTGTTTTCCCAATGCACAAGGCCCAGGTTCAATCCCTGGTCGGGGAACTAGATCCCACATGCCACAACTAAATAAATAATAATAATAATTAAAAAAACAAAAAGAATACTGAAGTGGGTTGCCATTCCCTTCTCCAGGGGATCTTCCTGAGTCAGGGATCAAACCTGGATCTCCTGCACTGCAGGCAGATTCTTTATTGTCTGAGCCATCAGGGAAGCCCAATGGCTTACAAAGTCATTGCAAAACAATACAAAGAAAAGTCTCAATTCAGCACAGAGAACATGATGGTGGAATCAAAGTGTTTCCTTTTGTGGTTTGGGGACTTCAGCATGAAAATCCATTCTGTAGGCAAAAGGCGAAAAAGTGTTTTTTTTTTTTTCTTTTACTGGAAGTAAACTTGTCAGAATCAGAAAAGGGACGGTGCTATTTAAAAATTCCCCTCCAGGGACTTCCTGGTAGTCCAGTGATTAAGACTCTGCAGTTCCACTGCTGTGTGGCACAGGTTCAATCCCTGGTCAGTGAACTAAGATCCTACATGCCATGTGATGTGGCCAAAAAAAAAAGTCTCTCCATGGCTACAAGAATGATTGTTGAGCTTTTGTAGTTTGCTGGGGAAGTGCATTGTACATGTGAGAGAAGCTATGTGGTATCCTGGGAAAAAGTAAGAGAAGCTCAAATATCTAAGAGTGACAACTTAGTAACAATGAGATGGTGTATGTCTTCACCATGATGAGGAGCACACTGGAGGCATTGTCTTGCACTTGTAATGAATGGATTGATGCACACATATTCTTTCGATTCTAGTAAACTATAGTTCCTTGTGCTGTACAGTAGTTCCTTGTATTTTGTATTTTCAGTAAACAGCACTGACAGGCTGGTACAAATGTCCCTGAACCTCCTTAAAACCACAGATCAACATTACTAATCAATTGGCTTCATTCCCTGACTGGGAGCTCACATTAATTTCAGACTCTCCAAGCATAATGGTTTCCATTAATGTTAGTCGTTTAGTCCTGCCCAACTCTTTGCAAAACTCTGGATTGTAACCCACCAGGTTCCTCTGTCTATGGAATTCTCCAGGCAAGAATACTGGAGTGGGGACTTCCCTGATGGTCCAGTGGTTAAGACTGTTTTCCCAATGCACAAGGCCCAGGTTCAATCCCTGGTCGGGGAACTAGATCCCACATGCCACAACTAAATAAATAATAATAATAATTAAAAAAACAAAAAGAATACTGAAGTGGGTTGCCATTCCCTTCTCCAGGGGATCTTCCTGAGTCAGGGATCAAACCTGGATCTCCTGCACTGCAGGCAGATTCTTTATTGTCTGAGCCATCAGGGAAGCCCAATGGCTTACAAAGTCATTGCAAAACAATACAAAGAAAAGTCTCAATTCAGCACAGAGAACATGATGGTGGAATCAAAGTGTTTCCTTTTGTGGTTTGGGGGACTTCAGCATGAAAATCCATTCTGTAGGCAAAAGGCGAAAAAGTGTTTTTTTTTTTTTCTTTTACTGGAAGTAAACTTGTCAGAATCAGAAAAGGGACGGTGCTATTTAAAAATTCCCCTCCAGGGACTTCCTGGTAGTCCAGTGATTAAGACTCTGCAGTTCCACTGCTGTGTGGCACAGGTTCAATCCCTGGTCAGTGAACTAAGATCCTACATGCCATGTGATGTGGCCAAAAAAAAAAGTCTCTCCATGGCTACAAGAATGATTGTTGAGCTTTTGTAGTTTGCTGGGGAAGTGCATTGTACATGTGAGAGAAGCTATGTGGTATCCTGGGAAAAAGTAAGAGAAGCTCAAATATCTAAGAGTGACAACTTAGTAACAATGAGATGGTGTATGTCTTCACCATGATGAGGAGCACACTGGAGGCATTGTCTTGCACTTGTAATTTGTGATGGGGCTGAGAAAGTTCCGTGGACGCAATTCACCTAACGTGCTGAACTATATACCACAGGCTGGATGCCCAGTTCTTGAATTTATTGGCAGATGATAATGGAACATGTAAAACACCTTGCTCCATGTGGGAAACAACAGATTGAAAATTCCCCAGCTCATATATTTGCAATGGGTGTATGTATTGGGGTCGGAGGATGCAGACTGTGTGTTTAGAAGGTTCAAACCATAAAGATCAGCAACAGTACCAATGACCCTTGAACAACACAGGGGTTAAGGCCACAGACTTTCTCTTTCAGCTGAAAATCCACATCTAACTTTTGAATTCACCCAACCTTAACTACTAATAGCCTAATGTTGACCAAGAGTCTTACCAATAACATAAACAGTTGATTACCATATAATTTGCATGTTATATACATTATATGGTCTTCCTTTGTGGCTCAGTTGGTCAGGAATCTACCTGCAATGCAGAAGACTCAGGTCCAATTTCTGGGTTAGGAAGATTCCCTGGAGAAGGGAATGGCAACTCACTCTAGTATTCTTGCCAGGGAATTCCATGGACAGAGGAGCCTGTCATAGGGTCGAATCCTTGTCTCCTGCATTGGCAGATGGGTTATTTACCACTGAGCTAGCAGCGAAGGCCCTGGTGAGTTTTTCAGTCCTATATTTCCTTTTGACCCATGATTGAAGTTGTAAAACTAAGTTTGTAGTCCTTTCTGTATGAGTGAAAATTTAGAGGGGGAAAGAAGACTTCTTGCTTCCTCATGAAAGCAAGGAAAGTAATCTTATCTTGTAGGATCATTGATTTATCTATAACTTTTCCTGTATCCTGCTGCTTCTCACTTTGGCAGGAACACACAGATCATAAAACCTTATTATGGTATGCTTCATCTAGAAAAATCTGGTGCAGACATACAGATCTTTAAGGGAAGAAAATGTATGCAAAGACTGATGGAAATGTATTAGACGAGATTGGGTGTGTTCAAGGTGGCATGGCCGTATACTGATGGAAATGTTTTAAACTGATTTTATATGTTGAAGAGATCAAATGGGACGACTCTGTTTAAAGGTCTTACTTGGTGTGAATAAGCAAATGAAGGAGCTAGAGCATGTGATGGTCAGGGCGCGACTGTTTCTGGATCCTTCTGTGTTTCTGGGCCTTCTGAGAAATCTAGACATAGGAGAATGTGGCTTTCTCTCCCACAAAATTAGAGAGGTCCCCAAAATATTCGTGTGAGTCCGTTAGAAATGTGAGGGCTGCATGTTCAACAATAAAGTATGAGTAAATCTGAGAAGCTAGGCCCCTAACTAGCCACAATCTGTCTGAACAAGTACTACATACAACAAAGGGCTTAATCCAGCTATTAGCTCCTCTTGAGGGTCCTAGCTTGCCCGAGAATAATTGGTCTTCTGGAGGAAACATCAAATGAGCCACAGTTGAGGACTGTTCCATAGATCCAGGCTTTCCAGAATAAACTGCACTGCCAACTCCGACTGCTTGTTAACTTGTATTTAAAGGCTGAGGTACTGTGAGAAAAGCAGATCCTTCATGGGTGCTGTATGACGGTCTGGAGGGGTGGGATGGGGGTGATATACATATAACTAATCTGAGAACATACATGTCTGCAAACAACAAAACTCTGTAAAAGTTAAAAGTAAAATAAAAGTTTCTTTTTAAAAAAAAATAATAGTCAAATAAATAAATAAACAAATAAAGGCTGAGGTAGGATTGCAGACAGTTTAGTCCAGAAGGAACAAATGCATGAAAGTCCATGGTTTAATTCAGAAGCCACAAAAAACCTACTTTAATTTAATTATAGATAAGATTCTATTTCTTTCTTTTCTTTAATATTTTTTTGTGGACTTTCTTTTTTTTTTTTGCCTCTAAGTCATCATTTTTATTTTTCATCCATCTTTATTCTTCGTCCTGTGTGGACCTCCCATGGCAGTGGCTTCTCTAGTTGCAGAGCACTGGCTCTGGGCATATATGCTCCAGAGTGCTGGCTTGTAATTGGGCACACCCACATGGGTCCAGCCGTTCCTTGGCACGTGGGATCTTCCCGGGCTAGGGATCAAACTGGTGCCCCTTGTACTGCAAGGTGGACTCTTTACCCACTGGACCACCAGGAAGGCCCCAAGATTCTATTTCTAATGAGCACATTGAAAGTTTTTTTTATCTCTAGCCATCAATTTTACTTCTATACTTGTTGTATAAGCTGTAATGCAGCATTTAAAAAATAGTTAGCTTATACCAGCTGACCCCTCAGAATTCAGAAAAAGCAATCCCCTGAAAGATTGTCACATAGATTATAACCAGGGAAACATAATGATGATTCTGTTATGATTAAGGACATATATTGATTAGGCTTATCTATAAAACCACTCAGAACAATGGTAACGGAGCTCCAGTGGCGCAATCGGTTAGCGCGCAGTACTTATAAGAACAATGGTGACATTGGTTAAATGGTTAAATATTATACAAAGCATCTTACTCAGTTTTCTTTTTTCATAAAATTTTTTTTGCATAGTCTCAGTTAGAATATGTTCTTTTCACTGGGTAATGTTGGATAAATCATAACTGTGGTCATGACAAAGGTCTCATTTAAGAATGACAAGAGCTGAGTCAGATCCTGGAACAGAAAAGGAATATTTGGTAAAAATTAATGGATCTGAATAAAATATGGATTTCAATTTCTGTTAATGCACTGATATTGGTTGATTACTTTTAACAAATGTATCACACAAAGTAACAGAATAATAGAGGAAACTGGATGTGGGGTATACAGAAATTCTGCCCTCAAAGCCAAGATTTTCTTACTGCGCATTACTAAAGATTTAGGGTTCCTAAACTTGCTGTTCTTTCCAGGGATGCCACCCAGGGCTAATGGAGATGTCACGTGGTCTTCTTCACAACCACCCTGTGGGAACTGGGGCTCAGAGAATTGGCACAAAAAAGCTGATCCTCCACTCTAAGTAATACATTATCTTTCATTTCTGATCCAGCAATTTACTGGTTTCTGCCAGCATTTATACTGTGGCCGGCAGACAGGGTAAAAATCTCAGACCTCTCAGAGTTCGTAAAAAGCTATAGAAAGGACGTACTGCACATATTCCCTTGTGGAAGTTGGAATGCCCCTTTTTTTCCCCTCAGAGGGGAAAATATAAATACTATATAGTTACCTCTTAACCTATTAACTCCTGGAGAAGGAAATGGCAACTCACGTTGGTATTCTTGCCTGGAGAATCCCTTGGACAGAAGAGCCTAGGGGACTGCAGTTCATGGGGTCTCAAAGAGTCAGACAAGACTGAAATGACTTAGCAGCAACCTATCAACAAGCAAGTAAGAATTCAAGCCTTGTAATTCTTTATTAACATACGATGTCCCTCTTTCTCTACCAGCGTTAACCACTCCCCCTTACCGGATAGTTTCACACTGAAATGAGACACTATGAACAATGGCTGAATGCCTTTATCATGGAGGGATTTTAGAAAGTATTTCCTTAGTTGCTGGTTACATTACCTTTCGTGAAATGACTGCTTGGTGCCATTTGTGACTGATGTCCTCATTCAGTACTTACAATAACATAGTCACTATGCTATGAAAAAGTCCCCTATATATTCACTATTTCAAGTCTCACTGGGCATTAATTTAGCATGAACAGCCAAGAGACCCAAAGGCTTAAAATAGTAAAATGTTGCTAGTCAAAATTAGAACTGGGAGAAGGGACTTCCTGGTGGTTCACTAAATAAGATTCATAACTCCTAATTCATGACACCCGGATTTGATCCCAGTTCAGGCCCAATTGATCCCTGGTCAGGGAACTAGATGCCATATGCTGAAACAAAGACCCGGTGCAACCAAATTAAAATAAAATAAATAAAATCAGAATTGGGAAGCAAGAACTTAAATTTCTTAGCTTGTTTCCTAAACTTGCTGTTCTTTCCAGGGATGCCACCCAGGGCTAATGGAGATGTCACGTGGTCTTCTTCACAACCACCCTGTGGGAACTGGGGCTCAGAGAATTGGCACAAAAAAGCTGATCCTCCACTCTAAGTAATACATTATCTTTCATTTCTGATCCAGCAATTTACTGGTTTCTGCCAGCATTTATACTGTGGCCGGCAGACAGGGTAAAAATCTCAGACCTCTCAGAGTTCGTAAAAAGCTATAGAAAGGACGTACTGCACATATTCCCTTGTGGAAGTTGGAATGCCCCTTTTTTTCCCCTCAGAGGGGAAAATATAAATACTATATAGTTACCTCTTAACCTATTAACTCCTGGAGAAGGAAATGGCAACTCACGTTGGTATTCTTGCCTGGAGAATCCCTTGGACAGAAGAGCCTAGGGGACTGCAGTTCATGGGGTCTCAAAGAGTCAGACAAGACTGAAATGACTTAGCAGCAACCTATCAACAAGCAAGTAAGAATTCAAGCCTTGTAATTCTTTATTAACATACGATGTCCCTCTTTCTCTACCAGCGTTAACCACTCCCCCTTACCGGATAGTTTCACACTGAAATGAGACACTATGAACAATGGCTGAATGCCTTTATCATGGAGGGATTTTAGAAAGTATTTCCTTAGTTGCTGGTTACATTCCCTTTTCGTGAAATGACTGCTTGGTGCCATTTGTGACTGATGTCCTCATTCAGTAATTACAATAACATAGTCACTATGCTATGAAAAAGTCCCCTATATATTCACTATTTCAAGTCTCACTGGGCATTAATTTAGCATGAACAGCCAAGAGACCCAAAGGCTTAAAATAGTAAAATGTTGCTAGTCAAAATTAGAACTGGGAGAAGGGACTTCCTGGTGGTTCACTAAATAAGATTCATAACTCCTAATTCATGACACCCGGATTTGATCCCAGTTCAGGCCCAATTGATCCCTGGTCAGGGAACTAGATGCCATATGCTGAAACAAAGACCCGGTGCAACCAAATTAAAATAAAATAAATAAAATCAGAATTGGGAAGCAAGAACTTAATGCAGGGCTTCCCCTGGTGGTCCAGTGGGTAAGGACACCACCTTGCAGTGCAAGGGGCGCCGGTTCCATCCCTGGCCTGGGAAGATCCCACGTGCCGCGGAGCGGCTGGACCAATGTGTCCAATTACCGAGCCAGCGCTCAGGAGTGCATGCGCCCAGAGCCGGCGCTCTGTGAAGACAGAGGCCACCGCGATGGGAGGCCCACAGGAGCCAAAGAACAAAGACGGATGAAAATAGACAAATGAAAGACCAATAGAAGTGGCCCGCCCATCTCCCTCCCTCCCCACCCTACCCCCTAAAAGAAAAATTAAAAAGAAAAAAAAAAAGAACTTAATGCAAAGGTCCTAAGCAAATGAACTTCAGAGTTGTCTCTGTAAAACAGACATTTGAATCCAAATACAGAAAGCTCAATCCGGTTGAGTTTCCACGTGATGTGTGTGCATGCTAAGTTGCTTCAGTTGAGTGCAATTCTTTGTGACCCCATGGACTGTAGCCCTCCAGGCTCCTCTGTCCAAGGGATTCTCCAGGCAAGAATACTGGAGTGGGTTGCCATGCTCTCCTCCAGGGGATCTTCCTGCGTCAGGGATGGAACTCTTTACGTCTCCTGCATTGGCAGGCAGGTTCTCTACCATTAGTGCCACCTGGGAAGCCCTTCCACAAGGCACCTAACTCTGATTATAGCTCTCTAGAATTGTGTTTTTCTAGGAAAGGTGGGGTTATTGAGATTTGAAAAGGTAGCATTTACATTCAGTACTTACAATAACATAGTCACTATGCTATGAAAAAGTCCCCTATATATTCACTATTTCAAGTCTCACTGGGCATTAATTTAGCATGAACAGCCAAGAGACCCAAAGGCTTAAAATAGTAAAATGTTGCTAGTCAAAATTAGAACTGGGAGAAGGGACTTCCTGGTGGTTCACTAAATAAGATTCATAACTCCTAATTCATGACACCCGGATTTGATCCCAGTTCAGGCCCAATTGATCCCTGGTCAGGGAACTAGATGCCATATGCTGAAACAAAGACCCGGTGCAACCAAATTAAAATAAAATAAATAAAATCAGAATTGGGAAGCAAGAACTTAATGCAGGGCTTCCCCTGGTGGTCCAGTGGGTAAGGACACCACCTTGCAGTGCAAGGGGCGCCGGTTCCATCCCTGGCCTGGGAAGATCCCACGTGCCGCGGAGCGGCTGGACCAATGTGTCCAATTACCGAGCCAGCGCTCAGGAGTGCATGCGCCCAGAGCCGGCGCTCTGTGAAGACAGAGGCCACCGCGATGGGAGGCCCACAGGAGCCAAAGAACAAAGACGGATGAAAATAGACAAATGAAAGACCAATAGAAGTGGCTCGCCCGTCCCCCCTCCCTCCCCACCCCACCCCCCAAAAGAAAAATTAAAAAGAAAAAAAAAAAGAACTTAATGCAAAGGTCCTAAGCAAATGAACTTCAGAGTTGTCTCTGTAAAACAGACATTTGAATCCAAATACAGAAAGCTCAATCCGGTTGAGTTTCCACGTGATGTGTGTGCATGCTAAGTTGCTTCAGTTGAGTGCAATTCTTTGTGACCCCATGGACTGTAGCCCTCCAGGCTCCTCTGTCCAAGGGATTCTCCAGGCAAGAATACTGGAGTGGGTTGCCATGCTCTCCTCCAGGGGATCTTCCTGCGTCAGGGATGGAACTCTTTACGTCTCCTGCATTGGCAGGCAGGTTCTCTACCATTAGTGCCACCTGGGAAGCCCTTCCACAAGGCACCTAACTCTGATTATAGCTCTCTAGAATTGTGTTTTTCTAGGAAAGGTGGGGTTATTGAGATTTGAAAAGGTAGCATTTACATTGTGGCCTCAAAATATTGTAAACCCTCTCTTTAAGGAGGGAAAATTGAAAACCAGAAATGTAAATTCCCATTTGAGCTGGGGCAAGCTTTGATTAAATGAATGAAACCTGTAATTTCCTAGATTTTTAGACTGCCTGTTTATTCAGTGCCAATGTCAATTGCCCTGATATTGAAATGGCTTTTACTAATACTTGTGAGACATGTCTTTGAGCCAGCCAGGGAAGCCATGAGTTTCAAATAGAGAAGACATTGTATTTTCTAGGCTTCAGGGTTTATTACCCAAGGTCTCAGAAGGTAAACTTTTGCTCAGAGGCATGTAAAACTAGACTTTTATCACTGCAAATTAGGGTGACCAGTGGTCTCAGTTTGCCTGGGATGTCTGATTTTAAAATGGAAATGCCTTCTCTGGTTGTCCAGTGGTTAAGATGCTATACTTCCAGTGTAGGGACATGGGTTCAATCCTTGGTTGGGGAACTAAGATCCTGTATGGTACACAGAGAGAAGTTAAAAAAAATCCTTAAAAGAACTAATTTTTTTTTTAAGAACCCCTCCCACCCAAAATAAATAAAATGGAAAGTCCTACATTTTAGGACACTTCAGGACTGGGAAAGCATCATAGGCTGAGGCCATGGAGAAGCATCTTGAGGAGAATTTACAGGCAGAGAAGGGAACACTCAGGAGGAAGAGCTGGGTGAACCCTTTCAGTGACTCTATTCACAGACTGGACAATGAGCAGCATAGGACACTCTTTGTGGACTGTGTTCCCTAAAAAAATAGAGCTGGAGGCAATTTGTTGAGTCCTGATGCTCTGGCCCAAGAGAGAGAGAATGAAGGCAGGGGGAAATGGAGCAGAGACGGATGAGAAGCACTGCCTTGACCACTGCCAAAGTCTCAGCTGACTGCTTGGCAGGCGTGCCCGCTCAGCCACAAAGGATGTTTCCTGGCAGGCTGTGCAGAGAAACCAGGCTGTGCAGAGACTAGTCCGGCAGAGGGAAGAGAAAGGGGAATGTATTTCTTTGACTCCTACCTTCCTTGTTGATCAAAATTTGTCTTGATCAGAGCTTGCTCTCTGGTGACTCAGACTGTGAAGAATCTACCTGCAATGCATGAGATCAGGGTTCAGTCCCTGGGTTGGGAAGATCCCCTGGAGAAAGGGCAACCCACCCCAATATTCTTACCTGGGAAATGCCATGAACAGAGGAGGCTGGTGGGCTACAGCCCATGGGGTTGCAAAGAGTCAGACACGACTGAGCGACTAACATTAACGCACTAAATTTGCTCTCTAAACTTCTGGGTTGATGTCTTTGGCCCCTTCAGAAGCCAGCTCACACACATCATGGGGAGGCACTTCCTCCAAGTCTGGCAGCAGTAGAAGCCGGTGCCCCCAGCAGAGCGAAGCCAGGGGAAAGGGCCTTGTGACTGGTGGGGGACTGAAAAAAGCGGTGGAACCGTAGGGCCTGCTTGTGGTCAGGGGTGACTGAGGTGGGGCAGTAAGTGGATGGGGGTATGCGGAGCCTCTGAGAGGCAGCTGGGTTATGTCCTGATGTAGCTTCTCTCAAAAAGTTCAGGTCATGGAGGAAGAGGACTTGGAAGGGCAGGTGGTGAAGGACAGGGAAGCCTGGTGTGCTGCAGTCCGTGGGGTCAAAACAAGTCATACACGACTTAGCAACTCAACAACAACAACCAAGGTAGAGCAGGAAGGATGTGATTAACTCGACCTCACTCGTAGCCTCGAGGCAGAGATGCGAGTGTGCTCAGTTGTGTCCGTCCCTATGGACTGCAGCCTGCCAGGCTCCTCTGTCCGTGGGGTTTCCCAGGTAAGAATATTGGGGTGGGTTGCCATTTCCTTTGTCAGAGGATCTTCCTGACCCAGGGATCAATCCCATGTCTCCTGTACTGGCAGGTGGATTCTTTTTCACTGGGCCACCTGGGAAGCCCCTGAAGCCAAGATGTCTGGGGATGGTTTGGTCTCAAACTTTAAGACAGACTAAATTTTATCTTAGTCCCTTTGGGCACTATACCAAAAACACTATAAATTTATGAACAACAAACACTGCTTTCTTATAGGTCTAGAGGCTGGCATGCCCAAGATCATGGCGCCGACTGATTCCGCGTTTGGTGAGCTTCTGCTTTCTGGTTCATTGACTGTGTCTTTTGGTGGCAGGGGCCAGGGAGCTCTGTGGGGGCGCTTTTACAAAGGCACTCAGACCATTCACCAAGGCTCCACCCTCTCATGACCTAAGCACCTCCCAGAGGTCCCACTTCCTAACACCATGACATAGGGCATTAGGTTTCAACACACAAATTTTAGGGGTACACGTATATTCAGTTTTCAGCAGGCTCCTTCCTTTTATAGTAAAGCCTTCTGAAAAGAAACATTTGAGCTAAACCCTCAAGGTTGACATTTCAAATCAAGTGATGAGAATGAGCCAAGATATTAAGGCCACCAACTGAGAGTCTGGAGACTCTAAGTAGATAAATTTCATGAGGACATAGTTTCAGACAAGTTATATTTCCGGATAAAGAATTTGGTCTTTATTTCTTAGGCAACAGAACTGTTATCAAGTCTTTTAGTGTAGAAACACCATGCAGTGGGAGATTACAGTTCAAGAAAGTTGTCCAGTTTCCACAAGTGTAATATTCTACAGCTGAATCCACAAGTAAGGAGGAGGAGGTAAAGTTGGGGCTCTTAACTTGGGTCTATGAATCACTTGGGAAAGTTCTGTGGAGCTCAGATATTACACTTAGTTTTTATGAGGACCTCCACATCTTTCATCAACCTTTCAAAGGGTCCAAAGGGTTAAAGTGCACTGGGGGAAAGAAAAATCAGTAGATGCCTCACTGTTTTTCAAGTCTGGAGGCATATACCTCCACTTGGTAGTCAGGAGTTGAGAAAGAAACTGGCCAGAAAATCTTCTAATTCATAGTTATGAGGTGGTTTAGGTTTGTACTGACATGATGTGGAGATTTGGATGCCAGGAAGGGGCTATTCAGTATAGACTCTGTTCAAAGTACTTCTGCTTTGGGGATCGGTGCTGTGATACAGAAGGTGGACTCCAGTTCAGTGCAGTCACTCAGTCGTGTCCAACTCTTTGTAACTCCATGGGCTACAACATTCCAGGCTTCCCCGTCCTTCATCATCTCCAAGAGTTTGCTCAAACTCATGTCCATTGACTCAGTAATGTCATCCAACCATATTGTCCTCTTTTGTTCCCTTCTCCCCTGGCCCTCAATATTTCCCACCAGCAGGGTCTTTTCCATTGAGTGCTCTCTTTGGATCAGGTGGCCAAAGTATTGGCGTTTCAGCTTCAGCATTATTCCTTTCAATGAATATTCAGGGTTGATTTCCTTTAGGATTGACTGTTTCCTTAGGTTTCAACACACAAATTTTAGGGGTACACGTATATTCAGTTTTCAGCAGGCTCCTTCCTTTTATAGTAAAGCCTTCTGAAAAGAAACATTTGAGCTAAACCCTCAAGGTTGACATTTCAAATCAAGTGATGAGAATGAGCCAAGATATTAAGGCCACCAACTGAGAGTCTGGAGACTCTAAGTAGATAAATTTCATGAGGACATAGTTTCAGACAAGTTATATTTCCGGATAAAGAATTTGGTCTTTATTTCTTAGGCAACAGAACTGTTATCAAGTCTTTTAGAGTAGAAACACCATGCAGTGGGAGATTACAGTTCAAGAAAGTTGTCCAGTTTCCACAAGTGTAATATTCTACAGCTGAATCCACAAGTAAGGAGGAGGAGGTAAAGTTGGGGCTCTTAACTTGGGTCTATGAATCACTTGGGAAAGTTCTGTGGAGCTCAGATATTACACTTAGTTTTTATGAGGACCTCCACATCTTTCATCAACCTTTCAAAGGGTCCAAAGGGTTAAAGTGCACTGGGGGAAAGAAAAATCAGTAGATGCCTCACTGTTTTTCAAGTCTGGAGGCATATACCTCCACTTGGTAGTCAGGAGTTGAGAAAGAAACTGGCCAGAAAATCTTCTAATTCATAGTTATGAGGTGGTTTAGGTTTGTACTGACATGATGTGGAGATTTGGATGCCAGGAAGGGGCTATTCAGTATAGACTCTGTTCAAAGTACTTCTGCTTTGGGGATCGGTGCTGTGATACAGAAGGTGGACTCCAGTTCAGTGCAGTCACTCAGTCGTGTCCAACTCTTTGTAACTCCATGGGCTACAACATTCCAGGCTTCCCCGTCCTTCATCATCTCCAAGAGTTTGCTCAAACTCATGTCCATTGACTCAGTAATGTCATCCAACCATATTGTCCTCTTTTGTTCCCTTCTCCCCTGGCCCTCAATATTTCCCACCAGCAGGGTCTTTTCCATTGAGTGCTCTCTTTGGATCAGGTGGCCAAAGTATTGGCGTTTCAGCTTCAGCATTATTCCTTTCAATGAATATTCAGGGTTGATTTCCTTTAGGATTGACTGGTTTGATCTTCTTTCAGTCCAAGGGACAATCAAGAGTCTTTTTCAACACCACAGTTCAAAGCTATCAGTTCTTTGGTGCTCAGCCTTCTTTATTGTCCAGCTCTCACATCCTTCCATGACTATTAGGAAAACCATAGTTTTGAAAACTACTAGGAAAACCACAGACTTTCGTTGCCGGCAAAGTGATGTCTCTGCTTTTGAATATCTGTCTAGGTTTGTCATAGCTTTTCTTCCAAGGAGCAGTTACCATCCACAGTGATTATGGAGCCCAGGAAAATAAAGTCTGTCACCGTTTCCATTGTTAGTCCATCTATTTGCCATGAAGTGATGGGACTGGATGCTGTGATTTTTGTTTTTTGAATATTGAGTTTTAGGTCAGCTGTTTCACTCTCCTCTTTCACCTTTATCAAGAGGATTTTAAATTCTTTGCTTTCTGCCTAATGGTGGTGTCATCTGCACAACTGAGGTTATTGATATTTTTCATAAGGTGCAAGTAACCTAGTAATTTCAGTCTCTGAGCATCCTTCCTGCTACTGCGCAGGCGCTGGAACCGCGGACACTCCGCCCACATCCGGCGAAGCCCCGCCCCGGCGCTAGGTAGGACGGGAAAATCAAGATGGACGCGTCCATTTGAACATCGTCGGCTGAGAGGTTTTCCCGCTCGCCTTCCTGTCGTTAGCAGTCGTGTTCGCAGCTGCCGGCCAGTTTTCCTCCGAAATAGAGGAGGGAGAGGGAATGAGAAGCTGCAGAGGCCGAGGAGTCACCGTGACCATCCCCGCCGCTACCCTCGGGCCCTCTCGGCCCCCGCGCCTCCGGGGAGCAGCCGGGGCTCGCCGCGCCTGACGCGTCCCGAGTCACACAGGTACGGTCCTGGGTCTGCAGCGCCTGGTGGTGCGTCGCGTGTCCCAGGGCGCTCTCACTTGTCCCGGGGCCTCCCCGCGCCCGGTGACCGGGAGGGCTGGGAGCCCGGGACGGGCCCTGAGAGCGCGCTGGAGCCAAGGGGACCCCCAGCTTTCGGGCTGGGCTTTGCAGGGTGCGCCTCCCGGCTCCGCTTCGCGCCGGCTCTCTTCTGAGCTCAGCGAGGTGTCCCATGCGGGCCTCAGCTTCTGGGTCGGCCCTTTTGCCCCGCTGATATGAAGTTCTGAGTCAGAGGCTCAGGCTAAGGCCGGTTGGTTTCAGCCCGACCCTAAAGAGGTCGGGGAAGCTCTGCCTTTTCTGCAGCGTCTCAACTCAAGGTGTCTCTGTGTGCACATGGATTTAGTTAGATTTACTCTTGAAGCAACTTTGTGGTTTACCTCTGGCAGGGTCGTTTTTGTTGCTGGTTAGCAGTATTGGTATCTTAATTTATAGCGTCTGTTTAATATAGTACTTTCATCTGTAGCTCTTTATGTTGCCCCTGATAAGTAGAAACAAGTCAAAAATTCGGGGGATTGCAGAAGTGTTAAAATGTATTGTCTACAAAAGTATTGCACCGTGAAAATAACCCTATAATTAATAGTTGTGTAATTTTCTCTCAAAGTTTGAATAGAATAACATTTCAAATTTGCACACCTGAAGTCGGATGAACTCGCCAGTTCTTTAATGTTGGTTATCCCGTTCATAGGAAGACCAGCTGAATTTTGTTGTTTTCTTGTAAGTTTTTAAGGTACCGTTTCAATTATATCCCAAGTCCAAGTCTTCTCCATTCTGAATTTTAGCTGGAGTGTTTGGATTAGGACACACAGGTGTGTTAGGAATTAGCACTGAACTCAGGAGAATAACTTTGACACTGGAGAAGTGGCGTAGGAACAAGGGCTTCGAGATAATTGCAGGTAAACCCCCTACCGATGCTCCAAAGACCTCAGATGGGAAAAGAAATACAGCAAGTTTAGTTAAACTTTTAATTGTGAGTGCTGTTCCAAACACTGTCTATGATGCTATGGTTAAATGTTGGTTTTACTGTCAGTGTTTGAGGACTTCAGCTTAAGTGTGATGTCACAAAATGCATTTTTTTTTTGTCTCTAAGTCGTCATTTATTTTTCATTCATCTTCATTCCTTGGGGTGTGTGTGCCTCCCATCGCAGTGGCCTCTCCTGCTGCAGAGGACTGGCTCTGAGCGCATGTGCTTCAGAGTGCTGGCTCATCATTGGACACACCGGTCCAGCCACTCTGCCGCTCGTGGGATCTTCCCACGTCAGGGATGGAACTGGTGACCCCTGTACCACAAGGTGTACTCTTCACCCATTGGACCCCTCCATTTTTCATATAGGTGTTGTCTTAGAGAGAAAACTGGCATTCACCTTATATAACACATCATATGGTGAATTTTACCAGCTGCCAGTTACTGTATCTAGAAATGTTTTGGTAGTAAAGGAGCATGTTTCCACAAACAGCACAGCCATATCTATATAGTGATAAAGTACAGTAATAGGTTTCGTTACTTAAAATCTAGGACTCATACATCTGCTACAAGCATGGCGGTCCTGTGGCCAGAGTCCTTCATGGCTTGGTTTCCTGTGTTTGGACCTCAAGTCGGAATCGATTATAGTTACATGTTTTAGTGGACTGGGACATTAGAACCACATAACATTTGACAGTTTATTAGTCTCTTGTGGATTGATCAGCTGAAGGGAGTAATTCAACTTGTGATGAATTAGAACTAATATGAGGTTTTGGGGGTTTCTTTTTGTTTGTTTTATTCCAGTATGCCAGTGATCCTTGAAGAGCGTTTTTCAAATTAGGTTCCAGCACCTGAATAGAAATGACCTTTCATGTTAAGAACCCAGGCATGCCTGGGTTATAGTATGTCTACATGCTTCCTGGGGGAGTGTGGAAAAACCAGTGTACATAGTGGCGTGGAGCGTGGGAAAGGTGTTGTGGGACTAAGCGCTCATCTCAGCCTGGTGGTTGCCTTCAGTGATACCATCTCTTGGTTGGTCTCCAGCAAAACGTGATGACTGTCCTCACGGGACAGGTCTGGAACAAGCTTTGCTGTTAAGATTTCTTGCACACCTACAATATAAGAGGGTTATTTGGCACTCATTTAAGAATTGATGACTCTTCTGGAAACTTTCATGATGTTTGATTCTGGTTTTGACTCTGCAAGCTGACCACCATGTGTTTGAATTCACACAGAAATAATGTTGATATTTGGAACCCATGTCGAACTTCTATGAAGAGAGGGCAACAATGATTGCAGCCAGGGATTTGCAGGAATTTGTTCCTTTTGGTCGCGACCACTGCAAGCACCACCCCAATGCCTTGAACCTCCAGCTGCGCCAGCTGCAGCCGGCCTCCGAGTTATGGTCTTCTGATGGTGCTGCTGGCCTGGTGGGATCCCTTCAGGAGGTGACCATCCACGAGAAACAGAAGGTTCCATTAAGTTTCTTACCCATAATACTTTTGAAACCTAGAACGTTGTGACCTCCTTGTAACTGAACTGAGAAAGGAGTCTAATGGTACTTCCAGAGAAGATTTGGTGGTTCCCTTCAAGACTCAGATAGTGACTTCATTGTGTTATAGTGTGATAACTGCTTATTTAGATGTATGATTTGTGGTTTTATAACTGCTGTGATTATGGTTCATTCTAAACCTCTTTCCCTTCACTTAGTATGTGGGGACCAGATTTCATGTTTGATTAGATGGTGGAATTAGAGGTCCCTGCTGCTAAAAAAAACACACACACACACGCACAAAACTTATTCTAGAGGATAATAAAAGAAACAAAACCATGTAAGTAGATACAGAGGAGGTCTTGAATAGGAAAATGACATGTTAACATGTATCAGAAAATCAGTCTTTCCCACCTTCCTCCACTTTGATTCCATTTGGATACCAAAATCTTAGGGAGAGAAAGTCAGTGTAGTTAGAAATCTGAACCCTTCTCTCTCCCTTTTATCTTGATGAGTGGGACCAGGGAAGGAAGTTGATTGTATGTGTAGTTGTGAAGCAGGGAGGTCTGCCCTGTGAATAAACTCCCCTAGTGATTCCCCACGCCCCTCACTGCCCCTCTCATCATTTCTCTATACACTTCACATACCACCTAGCTTCCTCAGCATGTTGGATTCATTTTTAGATCTGCAGACATGGTATGCTTTCTATGTTTTGGATGAATAATACAGTTGTATAATATAAAAGGGAAGATCCCCTGGAGGAAGGCATGGCAGCACACTCCAGTACTCTTGTCTGGAGAATCCCATGGACAGAGGAGCCTGGCGGGCTACAGTCGATTGGGTCACAAAGAGTCGAACATGACTGAGCAACTGAGCACATAATATGAAACGTCCTATAAGACATATAGGGCATGTGCCCACACACCCCATTTTGTTAATCAGTGGCACTAAGCATCTAAGAGTTGGGCTTAAGTTGAGTCTTACTCCACAGGCAAAGAGAGCATAGAAGACTTGTGACTTATCTCTGGATGATTATTTGATTTGATTCATAAATCTTGCTCTACTATTAAAAAAGCGCTTAAGCATGACTTACATATGTTAACTTTTAAGGAGAGTTGGCAGTTAAGGAAAGGTGTCAGTGAAATTGGAGAAGAAGTGGATTACGATGAGGAACTCTACGTGGCTGGGAACATGGTTATCTGGAGCAAAGGAAGTAACAGTCAGGCACTGGCTGTTTATAAAGCGTTTACAGTTGACAGTCCTGTTCAGCAGGTGAGTTGATTTGAATTTTAGCATTTGATTGACTATTCACCACTTAAAAAATTTTTGTCCAAAAATTTAAGAGAAATAGTAAAAACAGCACAGTGATCGCAGCAACTGGGCATTTTTTTTTTTTTTAATATTTATTTATTTTGGGATGGGGGTGCTGGTTGGGAGGGAGGGGGGCGGGCGGGCCACTTCTATTAGTCTTTCATGTATCTGTTTGCATCCATCTTTGTTCTTTGGCCCATGTGGGCCTCCCATCGCGGTGGCCTCTGTTGTCACAGAGCACCCGCTCTGGGCGCATGTGCTCCAGAGCTCCGGCTTGGTAGTTGGACACATCAGTCCAGCCGCTCTGCGGCACGTGGGATCTTCCAGACCAGGGATCTAACGGGCAGCCCTTGCACTGCAAGGTGGTGTCCTTACCCACTGGACCACCAGGGAAGCCCTGGGCATATGTTTTTAAAAAAATTTCATTTGTTTTCTATATCATCACTTTTTTTTAACCCTATTGTTTGTCAGTTTAATGAATGCTTAAATATTGTTCTTGAGTAATTTGATTCATTATTCTCAATAAAAATTCTAAGACATTGAGGGTACAAAGAATACTTTAACACATGATGATTTTAATTGATTGCAGAGTACTCAATAAATAAAAATCTGGTTCCTAGTGATAATCAGAAAAAGAAAGAGAAAAGCTAATTTGCTGTCATTGCAGTTGGCTATAACATCTAACTCTGATCTGAAAATTGGTAATTAAAGGGAAGGAATTAGGAAGACATGCAGTTCATCTGCCTTATTTGTGGAAGAATGCCAACTAACAAAAACAGAAGGGTAGAGTTTAAAAAACAAAATCACCGTTTTGTAACCTCCAATGTATTAATTGATTCAGAAAAGGATTGTTAATGGATATTAACAGTCTTGGGTGAAAGGACATTATTGTGGCACCCAGGTATTACCCTGTGGATGACTTGCTAAATATAAGGGAACAAAGGTGTCTCTCTGTTAGATGTCTCTTGGTCTCCATTTCACCCCAGTGATTGTTTGCCACCTTTAATAGTGGGACGAAGGGTTACTGACTCCAGCTGCAGTGCAGGATGAAGTACATGCTGTCACCCTCTCAGTTTTCTTCCTCAGGTTATATAATGTGAATATCTAGTGCTACCATCCAGTTATAGGAAATAGCAAGACTAGAGGGTAAATTTTTAAACTATCATGAAAGAAATGGGTTGGAGGTATAGACGAAACAAGAATGGGGCTTCCCTGGTGGTTAAATGGGAAGAGAGTCCACTTTGCAGTGCAAGGGGCACCAGTTGGATTCCTGGCCCGGGAAGATGTCACATGCCGCGGAGTTGGCTGGACCAGTGTGTCCAACTAGGAGCCTGCGCTGTGCGAGAGAGGCCATTGTGATGGGAGACCCACACAGGGCAAAGAATAAAGATGTATGAAAAATGAGTAATTAGAAAATCAATAGAGAGGCCAAAAATTAACAAATAAAACAGGAATGACCAGAGGTTGATAATTATTGAAGCTGGCTAATGAGTATTCATTATATTGTACTGTTTACTTTTTATTTAAAAATTTCCATAATAGGAAGCTGAAGGGAAAAAACACTCTAAGGAAACGATTGTAGAAGTTTAGACTATCTACAATTGCAATCAAGCTATCTACAGTGGAACAATCTACATTCTGGCTTCTTTAAAAAGTTAGTCAAGGAGAAAGGAAAACAAAATCAGGGCTGTTCTAGATTAAAAGAGGCCTAAAGTACATCACCATATGCAATATTTTTTGAATATTCTTAAAGGAAGTTTGAATCTTGGTTTGAGAACTGGCTATGAAAGACATTTTTGAGAAAATCTGAAATAGTTGGAAATGGACTGGATATCAGGTGCTAGTAGAAAATTACATTTTTTTCCCTCAGTGGGGATAATGGTTTTGTGGTATATAGGAGTATGTCTTTAGTTTTAGGAAATACGTGATAAAGTGGAAATACGTGTTGACGGGTTTAGGGCATGGACTGTCATGATGTGTGTGGTTTTCAGAGAGCACCCACCCCGCAAGTCCTCATGTACAGCAGTGTTATGCACAAACAGATACAAGAACACATAAACAGAAACCAGGTTAGTAGTACCTGTCAGATTTAGGTGACACTGATGTTCACTGTAACATTTCATCTTCTCTTACTGAAAGTTTTTAGAATACCAAGTTGGGGAAAATGAAAACATTTCTGGTAGTTGAGTTAATTATTAGCCTTTGGCAGGAGGTTTTAGATGCCTTTTATTCATATGAAGTTCCTTATTTGTAAACACTGAAATCATACCTCCCTCAACACTGCTTATTTTGTTTTTCCATTAGCTGTTTTTTCTTCTTTTTTTTGGCCTCTTTTATTGGTTTTTTATTTTTAATTTTCTTCCTGTGGAGAGAGAGTCCACTTTGCAGTGCAAGGGGCACCAGTTGGATTCCTGGCCCGGGAAGATGTCACATGCCGCGGAGTTGGCTGGACCAGTGTGTCCAACTAGGAGCCTGCGCTGTGCGAGAGAGGCCATTGTGATGGGAGACCCACACAGGGCAAAGAATAAAGATGTATGAAAAATGAGTAATTAGAAAATCAATAGAGAGGCCAAAAATTAACAAATAAAACAGGAATGACCAGAGGTTGATAATTATTGAAGCTGGCTAATGAGTATTCATTATATTGTACTGTTTACTTTTTATTTAAAAATTTCCATAATAGGAAGCTGAAGGGAAAAAACACTCTAAGGAAACGATTGTAGAAGTTTAGACTATCTACAATTGCAATCAAGCTATCTACAGTGGAACAATCTACATTCTGGCTTCTTTAAAAAGTTAGTCAAGGAGAAAGGAAAACAAAATCAGGGCTGTTCTAGATTAAAAGAGGCCTAAAGTACATCACCATATGCAATATTTTTTGAATATTCTTAAAGGAAGTTTGAATCTTGGTTTGAGAACTGGCTATGAAAGACATTTTTGAGAAAATCTGAAATAGTTGGAAATGGACTGGATATCAGGTGCTAGTAGAAAATTACATTTTTTTCCCTCAGTGGGGATAATGGTTTTGTGGTATATAGGAGTATGTCTTTAGTTTTAGGAAATACGTGATAAAGTGGAAATACGTGTTGACGGGTTTAGGGCATGGACTGTCATGATGTGTGTGGTTTTCAGAGAGCACCCACCCCGCAAGTCCTCATGTACAGCAGTGTTATGCACAAACAGATACAAGAACACATAAACAGAAACCAGGTTAGTAGTACCTGTCAGATTTAGGTGACACTGATGTTCACTGTAACATTTCATCTTCTCTTACTGAAAGTTTTTAGAATACCAAGTTGGGGGGAAAATGAAAACATTTCTGGTAGTTGAGTTAATTATTAGCCTTTGGCAGGAGGTTTTAGATGCCTTTTATTCATATGAAGTTCCTTATTTGTAAACACTGAAATCATACCTCCCTCAACACTGCTTATTTTGTTTTTCCATTAGCTGTTTTTTCTTCTTTTTTTTGGCCTCTTTTATTGGTTTTTTATTTTTTAATTTTCTTCCATCTTTGCTCTTTGGCCTGTGTGGGCCTCCCATTGCAGTGGCCTCTCTCACTGCAGAGCACCGGCTCTGGGTGCATGCCCTCCAGAGCGCTGGCTCATACCAGCTGGTCCAGCTGTTCCAGCTGTTCCACGGCACATGGGATCTTCCCCGGCCAGGGATCGAACTGGCACCCCTTGCACTGCAAAGTGGCCTCTTTACCCACTGGACCACCAGGGAAGCCCTATGTTATGTATGTTTTACCACAATCAAAAAGACACATAAAAATGCCATTGAATAATTTCAATAAGTAATTGTCAAGCATGCCAGTTAAAGTTTAATGGCTTTTCCTAGTTTATGTACACACACATGTATTTTTAAGATGAGCCCTTAAGAAAGGGAACTGTTTTTCTAAATATTTTTTCTAGGTGAGAGGGATAAGATCATTAGGTTAAGTCTGGAGATTATAAAATAGCTTGACAATTTTCAACTCTTATGGTAATCTTTAGCTATGTATAGGATGCAGGCTTAGTTATAGGTTGAGCTGCTATTTGAGTTCACTTTTGCTGCATAGCCTCTGTCTTAGGTTTCCTGATTTTTGTTTTCTCTTTTCTTTCTCATAAAGCTTCCTTGCAGGCATATTTATCATTTCTTAAAATAGTTTTCATTCTTTAGTGTAATTTTATCTTATTTTTCTTCATTCCCATATGTATGCATTGAGCTGGTGTGGAGGGACAGTTATGTAGATGATACTGTTATTTAGATACTGCTAATTAATAGGTTATTATTTAGATATAATTTTCTTAGGTAAGCATTTTGTTTTGATTTTAGGCATTGTGGTGTGACTTCATTATATCACAGGATAAGTCTGACAAGGACTACAGTAAGTTTCTTTTTGAAATTTTATTTGATCTTCTGATTCCAAATGTATATCTCATTTTTTTTTTCATTTAAAATAAGTAGCCACTAATAATAGTGGCTTAGCTTGAGCATTTTTATATTGTGCATTAAAGAATTTGTGCTATTGGGAATTTTATTGAAAAAAATGCATGTCTCTTATTCTCTTTTCAGGTAGTGATGAAGTAGAAAAATGCATATGTATATTGCAAAGCTCATGTGTCAACATGCATAGTGTAGAAGGAAAGGATTACATAGCTTCTTTACCTTTTCAGGTAAGTTTGAGTATTTCAGTGTTTTAATGTTTTATTGGAGAATATTCTTTTTTTGTAAATGAGTATTCTTGAATTAATTGCTTTCAGAAGTACTGCTACTCTCATGTCTTGTAATTAAAAATGTTATTTTTACTGAAATAAAATAGCTAAATTTTACCAGCTGTAGTTGCTTACCGTTTCCATCCTTTGCCTAAAAAATTAATCATCTGGGCTTCCCCTGGTGGTCCAGTGGGTAAGGACACTGCCTTGCAGTGCAAGGGGCGCCAGTTCGATCCCTGGCCTGGGAAGATCCCATGTGCCGCGGAGCGGCTGGACCGATGTGTCCAATTACCGAGCCTGAGCTCTGGAGCGCATGTGCCCAGAGCCGGTGCTCTGTGACGACAGACGCCACCGCGATGGGAGGCCCACAGGAGCCAAAGAACAAGGACGGATGAAAATGGAGAAGTGAAAGACCAATAGAAGTGGCCCGCCTGCTCCCCTCCCTCCCCAACCCGACCCCCGCCCAAAATAAATAAATAAATAAATCTTTAAAAAAAAAAAAAAATTAATCATCTAGTGAAGTGAATTATGAAATCTCTTATGGAAATTTTTTTTTTCCGCTTAAGAGGTGTATAAGAAATCACTTTGGTTATATTCAACCACTTGAGCAGTATTAGTCTTTTTCCTGTTTCTCCTTTCTTTTTTTCATACCCTCATGGTGTTGTTACACTTTAATCCCAGTGTCATTTTGATACTGATATTAGTCTCTGGCAGGAATATCAGCTCAGATCAAACTTGTCTTCCTTATCTTTGATTTTGTCATAGATTTCCTTGTAAGAATTATTTCTGAAAAGAATAATGATTATTAATGGATCATTAGTCTGCAAAAACTCTTACAAAATTCTTTTAATGTTGTGTTTTTGCATCCTTTCACCCAACAGGTTGCCAGTGTTTGGCCCACCAAGTATGGACTGCTGTTTGAACGAAGCAGCTCTTCACATGAGGTTCCTCGAGGCCCACCCAGGTACGCAGGTCACAGTGTGATTCCCTGGGCCTTTTTGTTGTTCTTGAGGTAAAACTGTTACCCCAGCGTTTGGGATGAAGGCCGCTTCCATGCTGTCAGCACAGATGGAGGCCTTTCTCTCTGTTCTTGGCACTGCACTCATGAGTTCTATTGAGTCTTCTCACCTGACGCTTAATTCTACAGCTGTTTTTTCCAAGGAGTAAAATTGAGCAAACACTTGGCTTAAAGATGACATGACTCTGTTCTTAGCTGTGCCATGTTTTTCCCATCATGATACTTTGGGAAGATCATTAGCTTTGGCTTTAGTTTCCTTATCTGTTACAGAAAGAATACTGTCATTTACTTGTTAGAATTTATGCAGATTTAACGAGCCAATGTACAGAATCTCTGACAGGGAGCTTCATAGTTTTAGGTGTGTAATAAGTGATAATGGAGTTGTCTTGTGTCCCTAATCAGCTGGTCAGCTTCCTGAAGGGCAGGAGCATACAGTATCTGTCAATGTGGGCACAGGTAGTAGATCCTGAGTTTTAAGATTTCTGTGTTCAGATAGAAGGTGTGTTTTTTGTTTTGTTTATTTTTTTTTTCTTTTCTCCAATCATTCCTTAAAAAGATGCAGCCGTTTAATTTACTCGAAGCGTTTGTTCTTTTTGTTCAAGCACAGTCCTTTGTAAATATGTCTAGGAGACTAAATTTCTTTCGTAACTGCAAGAGACACACTGCCACTCAGAGAAGGATTTTTTTGAAAATGACTGTGGCTCTTTTGGTTCTATAAGGTGACGACTGCTGCTCCAGGTGCTCCCTGGACCACACGGAACTCCCGCTCTGCAGACTTACTCTATAGAAGAGGGATGGTTCCTGGAAAGAAAATAAAAGATACTGTGAGAAACAGTGTCAGATGTATAGACGGTTGCTTTTTGAGATAGTAGGTTTCTCGTAGGTGATTGGTATTTCTATATGCTTGTTTATTTGTTCTTTACTAGAGAACCGTTACCCACTATGTTTGGCATGCTGCATCCACTGGATGAAATTACACCACTTGTTTGTAAATCTGGAAGTAAGTATATTTTCATAAATTCTTCTGTGTGGGCTCTATTTTGAGTTTGGGAGTAGGGAGGAAATAAAGTAACATATGAAAATTTGATTTGTTTCATGAAAATAAGCATTACAACTTTAATTATGAAAATAATCCCTATTAATTAATTCATTGGATACCCTGGTATTAACTTTTAAGAGTTCTTCTTTTAATAAAAATAGAGTATATACATCAATTAGGAATCCTGATAGATTCTCTAACTTACCTGTAGATGACTGTGGACTCTGTTCCTCAGTAATTAATAATAAATGAACATTATTTAGATAAACTAAAATTGTTTGTTTTTCTTCTGAAAAAAAGAAATGGAGGGCCTTAGATCTTTACTGTGTAAATTTTAATAGTTCATTTTCCCTGCTCATAATACCATAATTTTCTGGACCTCAGACTTTGACTGTGTTCTAGAGGTATTTCTATATGCTTGTTTTAAAACTTTAAATATGACTGAACATAGGTTATTTTGAATAATGAGGACTTGAAGGCTAAAAAAAAAAAACCCACTTATGTTCTTCGATTATACTTTAAGGACTTTATTTATTTATTTGTTTAAAAAATTTTTTTTGGGGGGGTGGGTTGGGGAGGGAGGGGGACGGGCAGGCCACTTCTGTTGGTCTTTCATTTAGCTATTTTCATCCATCTTTGTTCTTTGGCCCGTGTGGGCCTCCCATCGCAGTGGCCTCTGTTGTCGCAGAGCACCGGCTCTGGGTGCATGCCGCTCCAGAGCTCCGGCTCGGTAATTGGACACATCGGTCCAGTCGCTCTGTGGCACGTGGGATCTTCCCAGGCCAGGGATCGAACCCGGCGCCCCTTCCACTGCAAGGTGGTGTCCTTATCCACTGGACCACCAGGGAAGCCCTAAGGACTTTATACTTTAAGGACTTTATCCCAAGTGTATATTCTTGAAATACTACTGAGATTTTTATCTTCTGTATCAGAGCTTGGGAGACTACAGCTAAATCCAATTTATTTTCCTAAGGCTTATGAGCTAAGAGTGGTTTTTACCTTTTTTAAAAAGTTGTAGGAAAAAAACAGCAAAAAAGTTATGCCATAGAGTTCATATATGGTCTACAAAGCCTAAACTATTTACTTTTTGGCCTGTTACAGAAAATGTTTGCTGATAATTCTATATTGTATTGCTGACATCTACAAACCTAAACAAATGTGTTAGAGCATATGGTTGAACGAAATGCAGCCATTATTGATCATGTTTTTAAATACTATTTGATAACCTCAGGAATTGCTTATTCATAATATTAAGTAAGGTTCAAAACTAAATGCAGTATGATTCTAATTTTGTAAAAACTTCAAAAATATGTCTATATAGGAAAAAAAAACTGAGAGGAATGCTCCTAAATATTTTAGTAGTAGTTATTTTGAATGGAATTCTGATGATTTTCTTTATAAAGTACTTCTTAGTTTTATAAACTCATTCTTTTAAACATTTTAAATATTTTACCTGAGAAGGAAGCATTTAGGAAACTGTCAAATAAGGATATGGGAACCAGTTTCTGGTAGTGTTAATGTAAAAGCTGACCTCACCAGCAAAAATGATTTTTACACATCTCTCCAGTAAAAAGGAAACACTGTACTGTTCAGCACTGTTTGAACAGTAACCATAGAGGACAGGTTTCATACAGAAGAAAAGAACCACTAAAAAAGTCAAATTTGGCGGAATAGTTGATGGAAATTTATGAGTAAGACAGTTTTTAAAGGAGTCATGGACCTTTTACCTGTGTTTGAACAACTGAATGGTTTAAATTCATGAACAATGAATTACACGTGTGTGAAATAAAAAGTCATAAATCTCATCATATTTTAAAGAAATTGATGCCCAAATTATATTTATTAAAAAGTGTGAGTTAATTACATATTAATAGATTTTGTGCCTTAATTACCTTGACCCTTTTTTCGAGTCACTTCATAAACAGCAGTCTTGTGAAGCCCATTTTTATTTTTAAGGACTTTATCCCAAGTGTATATTCTTGAAATACTACTGAGATTTTTATCTTCTGTATCAGAGCTTGGGAGACTACAGCTAAATCCAATTTATTTTCCTAAGGCTTATGAGCTAAGAGTGGTTTTTACCTTTTTTAAAAAGTTGTAGGAAAAAAACAGCAAAAAAGTTATGCCATAGAGTTCATATATGGTCTACAAAGCCTAAACTATTTACTTTTTGGCCTGTTACAGAAAATGTTTGCTGATAATTCTATATTGTATTGCTGACATCTACAAACCTAAACAAATGTGTTAGAGCATATGGTTGAACGAAATGCAGCCATTATTGATCATGTTTTTAAATACTATTTGATAACCTCAGGAATTGCTTATTCATAATATTAAGTAAGGTTCAAAACTAAATGCAGTATGATTCTAATTTTGTAAAAACTTCAAAAATATGTCTATATAGGAAAAAAAAACTGAGAGGAATGCTCCTAAATATTTTAGTAGTAGTTATTTTGAATGGAATTCTGATGATTTTCTTTATAAAGTACTTCTTAGTTTTATAAACTCATTCTTTTAAACATTTTAAATATTTTACCTGAGAAGGAAGCATTTAGGAAACTGTCAAATAAGGATATGGGAACCAGTTTCTGGTAGTGTTAATGTAAAAGCTGACCTCACCAGCAAAAATGATTTTTACACATCTTTCCAGTAAAATGGAAACACTGTACTGTTCAGCACTGTTTGAACAGTAACCATAGAGGACAGGTTTCATACAGAAGAAAAGAACCACTAAAAAAGTCAAATTTGGCGGAATAGTTGATGGAAATTTATGAGTAAGACAGTTTTTAAAGGAGTCATGGACCTTTTACCTGTGTTTGAACAACTGAATGGTTTAAATTCATGAACAATGAATTACACGTGTGTGAAATAAAAAGTCATAAATCTCATCATATTTTAAAGAAATTGATGCCCAAATTATATTTATTAAAAAGTGTGAGTTAATTACATATTAATAGATTTTGTGCCTTAATTACCTTGACTTCTCTGTGTCTTTAGGAATTGCAAGAAGTCACTTCATAAACAGCAGTCTTGTGAAGCCCATTGTTCTGTACCTGATCATTTTGTGTTTTATCTTTAAGGTCTTTTTGGCTCACCACAGGTACAGTATGTTGTAGATCATGCAATGAAAATTGTTTTTCTGAACACCGATCCCTCCATTGTCATGACCTACGACACTGCTCAAGGTCTGCATTCTGTGTGGGCCCTCCGGAGAGTCAAACCAGAGGTAAGGGTGAAGCTAAGTCACTTCTTAACAGAAAGAGATAGTGAATACTAAAAACTTTGAATTTTTAAAAAAAGTTTTGTTGCCCATTTAAAATTTTTTAAAAAATTTATTTATTTTTAATTGAAGGATGATTGCTTTACAACATTATGTTGGTTTCTGCTATCCACTGACATGAGTCCGCCATAGGTATACATATGTCCCTCCTCTTGAACTGCCCTTGCACCTCCCCCCCATCCCACCTCTAGCATGGGTGGTTCAGTGGTAGAATTCTCACCTGCCATCCCAACCTCTAGGCTGTAACAGAGCCCTGGTTAGAGTTCCCCGAGCCATACGGTGAGTTCCTAGTGGCTATTTTACATATAGTGTGTGTATGTTTCCATGCTACTCGCTCCATTTGGCCCACCCTCTCCTTCCGCACTGCTGCCCGTGTCCGTAAGTCTGTTCTCTGTCTGTGTCTCCATTGCTGCCCTGCAGATAAGTTCATTAGTACCATCTTTCTTGAATCCATATATATGCATTACTGTATATATTTTGGGATGTTTTAGAAGACTGACTTGTGAAATAGGTTGAATATCTTAGGAAAAAATGTTAATGTTTCATACAGAAGAAAAGAACCACTAAAAAGTCAAATTTGGAATAGTTGATGGAAATTTATGAGTAAGACAGTTTTAAAGGAGTCATGGACCTTTTACCTGTGTTTGAACAACTGAATGGTTTAAATTCATGAACAATGAATTACACGTGTGTGAAATAAAAAGTCATAAATCTCATCATATTTTAAAGAAATTGATGCCCAAATTATATTTATTAAAAAGTGTGAGTTAATTACATATTAATAGATTTTGTGCCTTAATTACCTTGACTTCTCTGTGTCTTTAGGAATTGCAAGAAGTCACTTCATAAACAGCAGTCTTGTGAAGCCCATTGTTCTGTACCTGATCATTTTGTGTTTTATCTTTAAGGTCTTTTTGGCTCACCACAGGTACAGTATGTTGTAGATCATGCAATGAAAATTGTTTTTCTGAACACCGATCCCTCCATTGTCATGACCTACGACACTGCTCAAGGTCTGCATTCTGTGTGGGCCCTCCGGAGAGTCAAACCAGAGGTAAGGGTGAAGCTAAGTCACTTCTTAACAGAAAGAGATAGTGAATACTAAAAACTTTGAATTTTTAAAAAAAGTTTTGTTGCCCATTTAAAATTTTTTAAAAAATTTATTTATTTTTAATTGAAGGATAATTGCTTTACAACATTATGTTGGTTTCTGCTATCCACTGACATGAGTCCGCCATAGGTATACATATGTCCCCTCCCTCTTGAACTGCCCTTGCACCTCCCCCCCATCCCACCTCTAGCATGGGTGGTTCAGTGGTAGAATTCTCACCTGCCATCCCAACCTCTAGGCTGTAACAGAGCCCTGGTTAGAGTTCCCCGAGCCATACGGTGAGTTCCTAGTGGCTATTTTACATATAGTGTGTGTATGTTTCCATGCTACTCGCTCCATTTGGCCCACCCTCTCCTTCCGCACTGCTGCCCGTGTCCGTAAGTCTGTTCTCTGTCTGTGTCTCCATTGCTGCCCTGCAGATAAGTTCATTAGTACCATCTTTCTTGAATCCATATATATGCATTACTGTATAATATTTCTGGCATGTTTTTAGAAGACTGACTTGTGAAATAGGTTGAATATCTTAGGAAAAAAATGTTAATGTCTTTCATAACTGGCAGTTACCCTGCAAGGAAACTGCCCTCCTAGTTATTGTGTCCTCTCCTCATTTTGCCTTAAGGAAGAGAATGTTGTTTTAAAGTTCTCTGAACAGGGGGGCACCCCCCAGAACGTGGCCACTAGCAGCTCGCTCACAGCACACCTCAGAAGTCTCTCCAAGGGCGACTCCCCCGTGGCTTCCCCCTTCCAGAACTACTCCTCCATCCACAGCCAGAGTCGCTCCACCTCCTCACCCAGCCTGCACTCCCGCTCTCCCTCCATTTCCAACATGGCAGCTCTCAGGTGGGACTCAAGTGGTGGACATGTTTCCTTGTTTTAAACATGACATCCCAGAAAAAGATGCCTTCTTTTTTTTCAACGTTCTCTTGTGATTGGAGGAATTTAAAATTTCTGTTGACAGGCCCTGAGTATCTTTTCAGGAAAACGGCAGTATTCCTATTGTGCTGTTTTTACTAGGATCCAGTCCTCCTGTGTTGCCTTGCCAGTGACTCACACTTAGAAGCGGCCAGTCCCTGTAAGAGTGCCACGTGGTCACCACCGCAGGGCAGCAGTTTGATAAATATTAATTGCAGGAATATTTTGGTACTATTTTCCTTGTCTTAGTTAGCATTAGCTTTTCTTTTGTTTATGTTAATAATATGTCTAGTGCTGTAGGGACATAGTTTTGTTGGGGCAGATGTGTCTGAATGCACAAGAACAAAGTTTTGACTTTTGTATAATTCTAAACAATTCAGTTTCTCAGGCAGAAACTGAATAGATTTTCAGTTAAAGAAAAAAAGAATTCCAGCAGGAGTTCTAAATCTGTAGAATATAATGAAGCAGGTTGACAAACCATTTAAATAGCTACTCTCTTACGCCCTGTGCGTAGAGTTTGGAAGGCTTCATGGGAAGTGTGCTGTGTCAGCCTGCGTTGTTAACTGTGGGCCCTCTTTCCTCTGTTCCTCTTGCAGTCGTGCTCACTCTCCTGCCCTGGGAGTGCACTCCTTCTCAGGGGTGCAGAGGTTCAACCTTTCAAGCCATAATCAATCTCCAAAGAGACACAGTATTTCTCATTCTCCAAGTAGTAATTCCAAGGGCTCCTTCCTTACCCCAGAAACAGAGCCAATTGTTCCTGAACTTTGTATTGACCACTTGTGGACGGAAACAATTACTAACTTGAGGTTTGGAGTCTTTATATATATGTATATTTTAATATTTATTTATTTGGCTGCATTGGTCTTAGTTGTGGTATGTAGGATCTTTGTAGCATTGTGCAGGGTATTCTGTTGTGGTACACAGACTCTATAGTTGTGGCACAGGGGCTCAGTAGTTGCAGCATGTGGACTTAGTTGCTCTGTGGCGTGTGGCATCTTTAATTCCCCAACCAGGGTTTGAACCCTTGTCCGCTGTATTGCAAGATGGATTCTTAAAACACTGAACTACCAGAGAAATCGCCTGGAGTCTGTATTTTTATATTCAAAGAAAAATGATGCTAAAAGTTCTAGAAACTACTTTGTGCTTTGTGTAAAGCTTCCTTTGAGTAAAGCATTTAGAAATACTTGTAAAAATGCATTGAGATGTATAGTAAAGGTTACCTCAGTTTCAGTGGGGGGTGTGGCTTGCCAGGTGGTGCTAGTGGTAAAGAACCTGCCTGCCCATGCAGGAGACATAAGAGACGTGGCTTCCATCCCTGAGGAACATAGATCCTACGTGCCACATGGTGTGACCCACAACTTAAAAAATAAAAAAGTAAATGAAAAGAAAATACTATCATAACAAGGAAAAGAATTATTTCTCCCTAAATACTGTATTACTAATTGTATATATTGCAGACTCTTATTTTACAGTTACAGTCCTCTAAATCACTCTACAGAGAAACTTTGGAGAACAGAGAATTTTTGAATACAGTTTAAAAAAAAAAAAAAGATGAAGTGCAGCCTAATCTGAGAGAGAGTGGGAGTGGATTGGGGTGGTCATGCGATACAAAGTCTGACCCCTTGGGCCCTGTAAGGGATGTAAATTTGCATTACTTTAGCAGTAGGCAGCTAGCATGATGTGGAATTAAAGTATTTGTTGGTAATGATTCCATTTTTGTCGTTTTCTGTGTAGTGGACTCCATATCAGAGAACTGAAAGGAATCTTAGAAAGGTTGAAGTTCAGTTCTTAGAGGTGCTTTTGTGTCTTCAAGGATATTGCCTGGCCCAAGTAGTGTTTCTTGTAGAACATATTCAGTGACTTTTAATAATGACTGAGGTAGACTTTTAAAGCAGTGCCAGCAGGTTCTTTATTAGTATATCCATTCCAGGGAGAAGAATTCACAGGCCTCCAAAGTCTTTATTACCTCTGACCTGTGTGGGCAGAAGTTCTTGTGCTATTTAGTGGAGTCCCAGCACCAGTTACGGTAAGTGCATTTGTGCTTCTCATTGATTTGCTGTAAATAAACCTGGGGCTGTGCTTTCTTTTCTTTTTTTTTTTGACTTAAGTAACTTTATTGAAATAGTTTGCATACCGTAAAATTAGCATGTTTTAACTGTATAATTAAGTGATTTTTAATAGATTTACAGTTATGCAACATGACCACAATCCAGTTTTAAAACTTTTTTTTTTTTTTTAACACTTTCAAAAGATCTCTTGTGTTTGACTTACATTGGTCTCTGTTCCTATTTCCAACCTCAGGCAACCAGAGTATAGACTTTTTGCCCCTGCAAATTTGCCTTTTCTGGATATTTTATATAAATAGAATCATATCATACATAGTTTTTTTGTGCTCCCTTCTTTTTACTTAGCCTGTTTTATAGGACCTACCATGCTGCAACATGTATAAGGATTTTATTCCTCTTAAGTGTAGTACTGTATACATGTACCACATTTTTATTTGTTGGTTGATGGACATTTGGTTTGTTTCCACTTTTTTGACCATTGTGAGTTATGGCACTGTGAACATCAGAGCTAAAGTCTCTGTGTGGACAAACATGATTGTAGGTAGGTAGGTAATCAGGAGTGGATCAAATGATAAATTTATTGTCAACATTTAAAGAAATTGCTCAATTTATTTTCCAAATAAATGGCACCATTTTGTATTCCTGCCAACAATGTTTGAGTGTTCCAGTTTCTTCATCCTTGATGACATTTGATATTGTCATTTTCTTTGATTGTAGCCCTTCCGGTATGTGTGAAGTGTTTTTATTCTGCATTTCTCTGATGACTTAGAATGTTGAGCATCTTCTCATGTGTTTATTAGCCATTTGCTTATCTTCCTAGGTGAAATGTGTATTTATATATTTGCTGGTATATTGACCTTTTGATTTTGAAATTGTTACAAATCACAGGAAGTTGTAATGCAGTAGAGGGCTTGTATACCATGCACTTTCCCGCCAGAGGTAACATCTTATGTAACCACAGCGCATTACCACAGCAAGGGCATTGATGTCAGTACAGTCCACAGACCTCACTCCAGCTTCGTCAGGTTTATGGCACTTTCCCTGGAGAGATAACATCTTAGGTAACCACAGCACATTGTCATGACAAGGACGTTGATCTCAGTACAATCCACAGACCTCATTCCAGCTTTGTCAGGTTTACATGTACTCTTTTGTGTGTGATTTCCATGAAGTTTTTTCAGATGTGGACTTGTGTAGATACCACAGTCAAGATTCTGAGCTTCTGTATCACCTCACGGATCTCTCTTGTGGTACCCTTTAGAGTCACATACACCACACCCGGACTTCCCAGGTGGCTCAGTGGTAAAGAACCTGCCTACCAGTGCAGGAGATGCTGGAGACAGAGGTTTGATCCCTGGGTGGGAAGATCCCCTGGAGGAGGAAATGGCCACCCTCTCCAGTATTCTTGCCTGGAAGATTCCGTGGGCAGAGAAGCCTGGCGGGCCACAGTCGATGGGTCACAAAGAGTCAGCCATGCCTGAGCGCCTGAGCACGCACACCACACCCACCTACCACCCCCAGTCCCTGGCAGCCACTGATCTGTCCTCTGTCTCTGTGATTTTGCTGTTTGAGAATGTTATGTAAATGGAATCCAGAACTAGCCTCCTGAAATTCGGCATTTTACAGTCAGTATGACGCCTTTGAGATTAGTACAGGTTGTTGCATGTGTCCATACTGTATCTCTTTTTTAATTTGATTGTTTAGATGTGTAAAGTTTCAAGAGAGTAATGATAAAACGCAGCTCATCTTTGGATCTGTCACCAACATTCAGGCAAAGGATGCGGCGCCAGTGGAGGTAAGTGTGGGCTCATTTCTTGAAAGGTTGAAAATCTTTGTGCTTTATAATTTGCACAATTGGAAAATAAAATTTTTGCCCACCCTCCTTTTCTTTTCTTTTATTTATATATTTGCTGGTATATTGACCTTTGATTTTGAAATTGTTACAAATCACAGGAAGTTGTAATGCAGTAGAGGGCTTGTATACCATGCACTTTCCCGCCAGAGGTAACATCTTATGTAACCACAGCGCATTACCACAGCAAGGGCATTGATGTCAGTACAGTCCACAGACCTCACTCCAGCTTCGTCAGGTTTATGGCACTTTCCCTGGAGAGATAACATCTTAGGTAACCACAGCACATTGTCATGACAAGGACGTTGATCTCAGTACAATCCACAGACCTCATTCCAGCTTTGTCAGGTTTACATGTACTCTTTTGTGTGTGATTTCCATGAAGTTTTTTCAGATGTGGACTTGTGTAGATACCACAGTCAAGATTCTGAGCTTCTGTATCACCTCACGGATCTCTCTTGTGGTACCCTTTAGAGTCACATACACCACACCCGGACTTCCCAGGTGGCTCAGTGGTAAAGAACCTGCCTACCAGTGCAGGAGATGCTGGAGACAGAGGTTTGATCCCTGGGTGGGAAGATCCCCTGGAGGAGGAAATGGCCACCCTCTCCAGTATTCTTGCCTGGAAGATTCCGTGGGCAGAGAAGCCTGGCGGGCCACAGTCGATGGGTCACAAAGAGTCAGCCATGCCTGAGCGCCTGAGCACGCACACCACACCCACCTACCCCCCCCAGTCCCTGGCAGCCACTGATCTGTCCTCTGTCTCTGTGATTTTGCTGTTTGAGAATGTTATGTAAATGGAATCCAGAACTAGCCTCCTGAAATTCGGCATTTTACAGTCAGTATGACGCCTTTGAGATTAGTACAGGTTGTTGCATGTGTCCATACTGTATCTCTTTTTTAATTTGATTGTTTAGATGTGTAAAGTTTCAAGAGAGTAATGATAAAACGCAGCTCATCTTTGGATCTGTCACCAACATTCAGGCAAAGGATGCGGCGCCAGTGGAGGTAAGTGTGGGCTCATTTCTTGAAAGGTTGAAAATCTTTGTGCTTTATAATTTGCACAATTGGAAAATAAAATTTTTGCCCACCCTCCTTTTCTTTTCTTTTTATTTTAGAAAATAGACACAATGCTGGTCCTGGAAGGCAGTGGAAACCTGGTGCTATACACAGGGATGGTGAGGGTAAGTAAGACATAGCATGCAGTGCTTTCAGTGGGACTGCTTCCTTAATTCTTATTTTTTAATGTTATTTTTGTTTGACATTTAAAATTTGTAACCTCATGACTGCAGAATTGGGCAGAAGTTTCTTGTCAGAGCTGAACATGAACCCTTCAGTTTAGGTTGGACCTAATTTGAAAATTGGTCTTCCCTGGTGGCTTAGCGGTAAAGAATCCACCTGCAGTGCAGGAGTCACGGGTTCAGTCCTTGGGTCGGGAAGATCCCCTGGAGAAGGAAATGGCAACCCACTCCAGTATCCTTGCCTAGAGAATCCCATGGACAGAGGACCTTGGCGGGTTATAGCCCATGGGGTTACAAAAGAGTTGGACGTGTCTTAGTGACTAAACAACAGTTTGGAGATCTAGGTCTCATGGTCATTAGATGGATTGGCTCTATGAGCACGGTTCAGTTGGGAGACCTTTAATGAATATAGATAAATTATTTAAAAAGAAAAAAGGTTAACTGAAGCTTTGTAAAGAATGTTATTAAAATTAATGTGTGGGTAGGTATGTTAAGTCTCAAATTTTTAGTAAAGTTACATTATGTTAAATGTGTAATATGTATGTTGGCGATCTTTGTTTTTTTTTAAGATTTATTTATTTATTTTGGGCGGGAGTTGGGTTGGGAATGGAGAGGAGCAGGCAGGCCACTTCTATTGGTCTTTCATTTCTCTATTTTCATCCGTCTTTGTTCTTTGGCTCCTGTGGGCCTCCCATCGCGGTGGCGGCTGTTGCTGCAGAGCGCCGGCTCTGGGCGCATGCGCTCCAGAGCTGTGGCTCAGTGATTGGACACATGGGTCCAGCCGCTCCGCGGCATGTGGGATCTTCCCAGGCCAGGGATCGAACAGGCGCCCTTTGCACTGCAAGGCGGTGTCCTTACCCACTGGACCACCAGGGGAAGCCCTGTTGGCGATCTTTTTAAAGAGTTGTGAAATTTATATATGGGATAATGTACATTTTACAAGTATATATTATGAAATTTAAATATGCACAGTTTGAAAAATAATGAAGTGAACATTCAAATAACCTGTATCCATGTTAAGAGACAGGATTTTTGCCAGCGGTCTTAGAATCTTCTGGTATCCTTTCCACATGTCTTCCTCATCCCCCAGAAGAGACAGTGTCTCTGAAAGTGTTAGTCATTCAGTTGTGTCTGACTCTGCGATCCCGTGGACTGTCTCCTTTCTCCATGGAATTCTCCAGGCAAGAATACTGGAGTGGTTTTGCCATTCCTTTCTCCAGGGAATCTTCCTGACCTAGAGATCGAACCCAGGTCTCCTACATTGCAGGCAGACTCTTTACCATATGAGCCACCAGGGAAGCCAGTATCTTTACTTGCAATAAATCAGTTCCCTTTGTTGTTACTAGTTTTTGCAATTATATCACAAAAGAATAAATTGTAAATTTGTTTCTGAATTTTCATATAAATGAAACATATCATATGCTGTTGTCTGACCATTTTGCTCTACATTATATTATTGGATATTTTTAGCATTTTTTTGTAGAAGACACATAGCTGTTGTTGACTCACTGTTAGGTAGTTTTCCATTATATGAGTATGACCACACAAGATCTTCACCAGCCATGAGGATTGTTTTGCTGTTTCTGCTGTTTTCTCTAGTAAACAATGCTTAAAAGAGTTAAAAAAGAAAAGCTTATATCTCCTAGTCTTTAGAATATATGCATATGCAACCTAGCCCCATGGTGCCATACTGTTTTCCGTGTGTAGGTTGGATCAAGGTTGCATGGTTGTACTGCTTGCTTCCAGCAGTGTGTGAGAATTCTCAAGGCTTCTTCACATTCTTGCTAATCCAAAGTATTACAGTTTTTTTTTTTTTTCTCCCAAATTGGTGAGTCATTAGAGCCAAGTGAGAACGAAAGTCCAGTTTCCCACCTGGTCTTTGTTCACCGGTCTGAGGGTGGGGTGCAGTATTTTCCCTCAGTGTTTGTCAGCGCTAGATTGGTTATTGAAAGCTTGTTAAGCTTCTTTCCGGATTGGATCTTTTTTCCCGTCTGCTCCCATAATGAGATTGTTATCTGCTTGCACTTCCACCTTGCCTAGAGGCCTGCTTGAGAACTGAATGGTGTTACAGATCAGATGTTCTCACATCTGTTACTGTGTCACTGTTGGTCATTTTCACACAGGGGTCACTCAGAGGCCTGCCCAGAATTTCACACACATACATATAAAGTCCTTTTTTCCGTTTCCTTCCTCTCTGTTCCTCCCCCTTTCCCCCCTAGCTGGAGGTTATTAATAACTGTCTGGTTATTACAGGCTGGGGTAAACTAGAGTTCTCCACCCACAGTCTCTGAAAGAGGAGAGGCAGGCCACCTTATCATTACAGAGCCAAGAGGAGAGCCAGGCTCCTTCCTCTTGACAGTTGCTATGCACTGTGGGGAGGTGGAGGGGGCTGCCTCATGGCTGTGAGAAACGTGTCCACAGTCTGTGCAGCGGCAGAGCCTGTTGAATGAGGCCATGCTGCCTGGTGACTGCAGAGCAGGGGTAAGATAGGCCTGGCCTCCCGCCTCTGTGCTGGAGCAGGGCACAACACAGAAAGAGACTCAACATGGCAAGACTGGGCTTCCCTGGTGGTCCAGTGGGTAAAGAGTCCGCCTTGGAATGCAAGGGGCGCTGGTTTGATCCCTGGCCCTGGAAGATCCCACGTGTCGTGGAGCGGCTGGACCAGTGTGTCCAATTATGAGCCAGTGCTCTGGCGCATGTACCCAGAGCCGGTGCTCTGCAACGAGAGAGGCCACTGAAGCTTATATCTCCTAGTTTAGCATATGCAACCTAGCCCCATGGTGCCATACTGTTTTCCGTGTGTAGGTTGGATCAAGGTTGCATGGTTGTACTGCTTGCTTCCAGCAGTGTGTGAGAATTCTCAAGGCTTCTTCACATTCTTGCTAATCCAAAGTATTACAGTTTTTTTTGCTCCCAAATTGGTGAGTCATTAGAGCCAAGTGAGAACGAAAGTCCAGTTTCCCACCTGGTCTTTGTTCACCGGTCTGAGGGTGGGGTGCAGTATTTTCCCTCAGTGTTTGTCAGCGCTAGATTGGTTATTGAAAGCTTGTTAAGCTTCTTTCCGGATTGGATCTTTTTTCCCGTCTGCTCCCATAATGAGATTGTTATCTGCTTGCACTTCCACCTTGCCTAGAGGCCTGCTTGAGAACTGAATGGTGTTACAGATCAGATGTTCTCACATCTGTTACTGTGTCACTGTTGGTCATTTTCACACAGGGGTCACTCAGAGGCCTGCCCAGAATTTCACACACATACATATAAAGTCCTTTTTTCCGTTTCCTTCCTCTCTGTTCCTCCCCTTCCTCCCTAGCTGGAGGTTATTAATAACTGTCTGGTTATTACAGGCTGGGGTAAACTAGAGTTCTCCACCCACAGTCTCTGAAAGAGGAGAGGCAGGCCACCTTATCATTACAGAGCCAAGAGGAGAGCCAGGCTCCTTCCTCTTGACAGTTGCTATGCACTGTGGGGAGGTGGAGGGGGCTGCCTCATGGCTGTGAGAAACGTGTCCACAGTCTGTGCAGCGGCAGAGCCTGTTGAATGAGGCCATGCTGCCTGGTGACTGCAGAGCAGGGGTAAGATAGGCCTGGCCTCCCGCCTCTGTGCTGGAGCAGGGCACAACACAGAAAGAGACTCAACATGGCAAGACTGGGCTTCCCTGGTGGTCCAGTGGGTAAAGAGTCCGCCTTGGAATGCAAGGGGCGCTGGTTTGATCCCTGGCCCTGGAAGATCCCACGTGTCGTGGAGCGGCTGGACCAGTGTGTCCAATTATGAGCCAGTGCTCTGGAGCGCATGTACCCAGAGCCGGTGCTCTGCAACGAGAGAGGCCACTGCAATTGGAGACCCACACAGGCCAGAGAATAAGGATAGATGAAAGAAAAAATCAATAAAACAGGCCCAAATTAAAAAAACAAAAACAAAAACATAGTAAGCCTAATGCTTCTGATCTCTGAAAGCTCAGCGTTCTTGTTGCCTTTACCAGCTCAGCGTTCTTATTGCCTTTACTACCAGGAAGGTAGAAAAATGTGGAGTGTACTTGAATTTTGTTTAATGTCTTGACTATATTAACATTTCTCCTGTTTCCTGCCCCCTCAAACTTCTTAGTAATGAAAAGAAGGAATCAGACTAAGAGGATTTTTTTTTTAATTTTAAATTTTGGCCTCTTTTTATTGATTTTTTATATATTTATTTTTCATCCATCTTTATTCTTTGTATGGGCCTCCCAACTCAGTGTCCTCTCGTTGCAGAGCACCGGCTCTGGGTGCATGTGCTCCATAGTGCTGGCTCATAACTGGACACATGGGTCCAGCCGCTCCAAGGCACGTAGGATCTCCCCAGGCCGGGGATGGAACCAGTGCCCCTTGCACTGTAGGGCGGACTTTTCACCCACTGGACCACCAGGGAAGCCCCACTAAGAGGCTTTTTGCTGAGATACTTGTACTTGGATGGTAGAATTTGATACATTGCTAAAATTCTAATTGTGTTTGGTGCATAAACTTTGAAATAGCAGGTCTCTTTATGTGTCTGCTTACATGTTTTACTTAAGAACCTGATACACTAAGATTAATGTTTTTTCCCCATTTTTAATTGCTTACAGGTGGGGAAGGTTTTTATTCCTGGGCTGCCAACTCCCTCCCTGACAATGTCCAACACAATGCCTCGGCCCAGCACCCCGCTTGATGGTGTTACTGCTACTAACCCTCTGAGTAAGCAGTTTGGATCCCTGGATGAGGTAAGACTGGGAGTACGTGCTGTCAAAAATTAACAGTGTTAGAGAAGTTTGGTCAAATATTAGCTCTTTTCATGGTTAACATTTTGTTCTGTTTTTTTTTTTTTTTAAAAGATTTATTTATTTATTTATTTAGGGCGGGGGTCGGGTTAGGGAAGGAGGGGAGCAGGCGGGCCACTTCTATTAGTCTTTCGTTTCTCTATGTTCATCCGTCTTTGTTCTTTGGCTCCCGTGGGCCTCCCATCGCGGTGGCGTCTGTCGTTGCAGAGCGCCGGCTCTAGGCGCATGCACTCCAGAGCTCTGGCTCGGTAATTGGACACATCAGTCCAGCCGCTCTGCTGCACATGGGATCTTCCCAGGCCAGGGTTCGAACCAGCGCCCCTTGCACTGCAAGGCGGTGTCCTTACCCACTGGACCACCAGGGGAAGCCCTGTTCTGTTTTAAAAATGGCAGAATTGAAAGTTTGACTAATGCTTGTAGAATATGAATGTTTTCAAACACAAGTGATTCAGTAAGCAGACAGTGGCTTCCTTTGTGATATGTAAGGTTTTTTTTCAAGGTGCTACAGTGAGGAGAGTGCTGCGTTCTCTTTCATCTAGAGATCTCACTGTTTACTTGTATGGAACAGATGTTCTGTCTGTTTTTACAGAAATTATAATTTAATACTCACTTCGGTAGCACATATACTGAAATTGGAATGATATGGAGAAGACTAGCATGGATGCCATGCCAATTCATGAAATGTTCCATATTTTTAGTAGGTAGCTAACGAGAACCTACTGTATAGCACTAGGAACTCTACCTAATGCACTGTGGTGACCTGAACAGGAAAGAAGTTAGAAGGGAGGGGGCGTATGTCTATGTATGGCTGATTGATTTTGCTATAGGCTAGAAACTAACACAACATTGTAAAGCAATATGCTCTAAAAAAATTAATTAAAAAATTATAGTTAAAGAAAATATTAAAACATTAGAAGATAGACTGTTTAGACATGTGAATGAGAAACAGAAAATACCATAGGAGATTCACTGAGCAGAAGAGACTGATGGGATGAGCTGGTGGAACAAGAGGCTCCTCTCCTCTCCAAGTGAGGGCAGTTTGGATCCCTGGATGAGGTAAGACTGGGAGTACGTGCTGTCAAAAATTAACAGTGTTAGAGAAGTTTGGTCAAATATTAGCTCTTTTCATGGTTAACATTTTGTTCTGTTTTTTTTTTTTTTTAAAAGATTTATTTATTTATTTATTTAGGGCGGGGGTCGGGTTAGGGAAGGAGGGGAGCAGGCGGGCCACTTCTATTAGTCTTTCGTTTCTCTATGTTCATCCGTCTTTGTTCTTTGGCTCCCGTGGGCCTCCCATCGCGGTGGCGTCTGTCGTTGCAGAGCGCCGGCTCTAGGCGCATGCACTCCAGAGCTCTGGCTCGGTAATTGGACACATCAGTCCAGCCGCTCTGCTGCACATGGGATCTTCCCAGGCCAGGGTTCGAACCAGCGCCCCTTGCACTGCAAGGCGGTGTCCTTACCCACTGGACCACCAGGGGAAGCCCTGTTCTGTTTTAAAAATGGCAGAATTGAAAGTTTGACTAATGCTTGTAGAATATGAATGTTTTCAAACACAAGTGATTCAGTAAGCAGACAGTGGCTTCCTTTGTGATATGTAAGGTTTTTTTTCAAGGTGCTACAGTGAGGAGAGTGCTGCGTTCTCTTTCATCTAGAGATCTCACTGTTTACTTGTATGGAACAGATGTTCTGTCTGTTTTTACAGAAATTATAATTTAATACTCACTTCGGTAGCACATATACTGAAATTGGAATGATATGGAGAAGACTAGCATGGATGCCATGCCAATTCATGAAATGTTCCATATTTTTAGTAGGTAGCTAACGAGAACCTACTGTATAGCACTAGGAACTCTACCTAATGCACTGTGGTGACCTGAACAGGAAAGAAGTTAGAAGGGAGGGGGCGTATGTCTATGTATGGCTGATTGATTTTGCTATAGGCTAGAAACTAACACAACATTGTAAAGCAATATGCTCTAAAAAAATTAATTAAAAAATTATAGTTAAAGAAAATATTAAAACATTAGAAGATAGACTGTTTAGACATGTGAATGAGAAACAGAAAATACCATAGGAGATTCACTGAGCAGAAGAGACTGATGGGATGAGCTGGTGGAACAAGAGGCTCCTCTCTCCTCTCCAAGTGAGAGACGCATCTCACTTGGTTTGGACCTGGAGGATGAGTAGACTATTTGTAGTTGGAAGGGGGCATCGAGGAAAAGAGGAATCCCGTGGGCATGGAGGCAGGTCAGTGCAGAACATTGCTAACACAGAATTGTGTCTCCATCTCCTGGTACCCTAGTTAAGACTCAGCAAGTCTGTGGGATGAATAAATGCTTATGAAAGTACATGTGGTCTGTTGGGTAAGGCAGGGGAGGGCGTGGGAGAATAACAGCTTGTTTTCTAGTGTTATCTGTGTGCTAGAAACTGCTTTAATTGTTGTGTATGTACTAACTCACTTAGTCCCTTAGAACAGCTTTATTAGGGAAATAGTAATCCTTGTTTTACAAATGTGTGCTTGGAGACACAGGGAAGTTACTTGTCTAAAAAGGTATAGCTCATAACTGGTAGAGCTGGGATTTCTACTCTACCTGACATACTCTTAAAGAAGAAAGGATGAAAAGGTCTTTTATTCTGAATGCAGTCAGTAGGGCATTGTAGGTTTTTGAGGACGAAGGTAAGAATGTTAGGATTTGTGTTTCAAATGAGTTTATCTCGAGATTGAAGATAGACCAGTTAGTTCCCAAGTGGTATTAATCTCTGGGGCCACTTATTTCCGATTCCTTTCTCTCTTGATCTTGATCCCTCAAGTCCAGATTAAACCCACAGCTCTCCAGTGCCATCTGTCAGATGTGCTAATAGAATTGCCTTTTCCTAGTTGCTTTTGGTGAGCACCTTGGTTCTTACTCATGCTTAGAGAAGAATGGTTTTAAACCATCGTGTGTCATTGTTGGTTAGACCATATGCAAAAAGGCATATTGTTTCTTCATCTTTAATTTCTCAAAAGATGCTTCCCATGTGTTGTGTTTGTGACTTTTTACAGGTTGTTCTTTTGTCCCCAGTTCCAGAACTGAGGGATTCTTCTAAACTTCATGAGTCTCTCTATAACGAGGACTGTATTTTCCAGCAGCTTGGAACTTACATTCATTCTATAAGAGACCCTGTCCATAACAGGGTAACATTAGTAAGTATGCACATATATTTTTCAAAGGTTGGGTACCTTTCTAGGAATTATAGTTGTTATTTAAAGTTTGTCGAGATGCAGACTTTTATCTGAAAAGTAGGAACAAATATTTCTTGTGATTTTTTAAAATCTCTTGTAGTGCATCATTTTCTTTTTGCTCTGTTTTTCTTTAAAGTAGTTCCACCCAGCTTTTCTTAAGATTATATATTATTAAAATTTTTATTGGAAACAAAGCTTATATTCAGTCAGTTGAATTTTCTATAGGCATGATTTTTGTCTTTCTGTTAAAAGTGAGACTTTTTTTGGTGATGATGACTTGGTGTCTATATGAAAACTAGACACTTTGTTAAAGACAAGTTATTATTTATTTATTTATTTATTTATTTTATTTTGGGTGGGGGTTGGGTAGGGAGGGGAGCGGGCGGGCCACTTCTGTTGATCTTTTTCATTTCTCTATTTTCATCCGTCTTTGTTTTTTGGCTCCTGTGGGCCTCCCATCGCGGTGGCCTCTGTCATTGCAGAGCACCGGCTCTGGGTGCACGCACTACAGAGCTCTGGCTCGGTGATTGGACACATCGGTCCAGCCGCTCCGCGGCACGTGGGATCTTCCCAGGCCAGGGATCGAACCAGCGCCCCTTGCACTGCAAGGCGGTGTCCTTACCCACTGGACCACCAGGGGAAGCCCAAGACAAGTTTTTTATAAATGTTTTACAAATAAGCACATTTATTATGTCTGAAGTTTTGAAGTATTCACTTCTGTTTTTAAAATACTGCTTATTTTTATTTTTCATTTATGTTATTGCTGTTCTTTGACAAATAGTTTTGTAGAGCATCAGGTATTTTCAGATATCCCAAAAAATTGTTGGTTAGACCATTGAAAACTTTTTCTTCATCTTTAATTTCTCAAAAGATGCTTCCCATGTGTTGTGTTTGTGACTTTTTACAGGTTGTTCTTTTGTCCCCAGTTCCAGAACTGAGGGATTCTTCTAAACTTCATGAGTCTCTATAACGAGGACTGTATTTTCCAGCAGCTTGGAACTTACATTCATTCTATAAGAGACCCTGTCCATAACAGGGTAACATTAGTAAGTATGCACATATATTTTTCAAAGGTTGGGTACCTTTCTAGGAATTATAGTTGTTATTTAAAGTTTGTCGAGATGCAGACTTTTATCTGAAAAGTAGGAACAAATATTTCTTGTGATTTTTTAAAATCTCTTGTAGTGCATCATTTTCTTTTTGCTCTGTTTTTCTTTAAAGTAGTTCCACCCAGCTTTTCTTAAGATTATATATTATTAAAATTTTTATTGGAAACAAAGCTTATATTCAGTCAGTTGAATTTTCTATAGGCATGATTTTTGTCTTTCTGTTAAAAGTGAGACTTTTTTTGGTGATGATGACTTGGTGTCTATATGAAAACTAGACACTTTGTTAAAGACAAGTTATTATTTATTTATTTATTTATTTATTTTATTTTGGGTGGGGGTTGGGTAGGGAGGGGAGCGGGCGGGCCACTTCTGTTGATCTTTTTCATTTCTCTATTTTCATCCGTCTTTGTTTTTTGGCTCCTGTGGGCCTCCCATCGCGGTGGCCTCTGTCATTGCAGAGCACCGGCTCTGGGTGCACGCACTACAGAGCTCTGGCTCGGTGATTGGACACATCGGTCCAGCCGCTCCGCGGCACGTGGGATCTTCCCAGGCCAGGGATCGAACCAGCGCCCCTTGCACTGCAAGGCGGTGTCCTTACCCACTGGACCACCAGGGGAAGCCCAAGACAAGTTTTTTATAAATGTTTTACAAATAAGCACATTTATTATGTCTGAAGTTTTGAAGTATTCACTTCTGTTTTTAAAATACTGCTTATTTTTATTTTTCATTTATGTTATTGCATTTTTCTTTGACAAATAGTTTTGTAGAGCATCAGGTATTTTTCAGATATCCAGAGACTTAGAATGAACAGATTCTATTCACGTGCCCTTATTTATTTCTGTATTCTCCCTAGGAACTGAGTAACGGCTCCATGGTGAGGATCACTGTTCCTGAAATTGCCACCTCTGAGTTAGGTACAGTTGAGGCTCAAACTTCACTTTCGTGTGTTCTTAGTTTGATTGAAAAGATTTGGAGTAATTGCTGATTTCCATTAACAACTGGACTTTAAACATCTGGCTGTTTTTGAATCTGTGGGATGGAATTTTTTCCTGTGCTGAGCAGCTGGAGCACTTGGTGCTGCCCACTCCACCTGTGCTCTCAGGCCGGAGGACCCTGGGAGTGGGCGCTAGTTCAGCTTCTGTGAGATTTCTTAGGAAAAAGAAACCATGCAGTGAGATTACAGTATGTGGATATGCCCCTTGCAAGAAAATCTGGAAAACAAGCCCAAGCAACTAAAATTGTTTTTGGCATATTTGATGGTTTTTAATCAAAAAATTAATCTCTCCATTGTTAAGATAAATTGAGAAATTAACATTGATTGCCTTTAACTGAATAAAACTTAACATTATAGCAAAAATACAGTCAAGTATTTTGGTGAAATCAGAGTCTGCTTGAATTATTATTGAAATGTTATTAGGAAAGTACTAGATGGAGAGTATTTATGAATATAGAATAGTAAAGAAAACCATGGAATTGAAAAGATTGCCCAACAAATATAAGTTAAGAAAAGAATGCTTATGTGATGTAAGAAAATTCAGGATGTCTGTTAGTTTCAAAATCTAACTGCCAAAGCAAGCATTGGCAGGTGGGATGGCTTTCTGATTTTAGGGAATACCGTTCGTCAGTGTGGGAAATGGTATTCTGAGCTGTATGGAGAGGCCTTGCTTTTCTAAAAGGTATTTAGCCACTGATCTGAAGAAGTATAAGCCTAACCAAATTATATAAAACAACAAATTAATTAAAATAAATAAAAACAAAATCTACTCTTACACAAGCGAAATAGAGGTCATGCAAGTAGCCCTTGGCACCGTGAGGGGTGACTGTGTAACTGTCATTTATTATGTCTGAAGTTTTGAAGTATTCACTTCTGTTTTAAAATACTTTTTTTTTTTGTTATTGCATTTCTTTGAAATTTTTCAGGTATTTTTCAGATATCCAGAGACTTAGAATGAACAGATTCTATTCACGTGCCCTTATTTATTTCTGTATTCTCCCTAGGAACTGAGTAACGGCTCCATGGTGAGGATCACTGTTCCTGAAATTGCCACCTCTGAGTTAGGTACAGTTGAGGCTCAAACTTCACTTTCGTGTGTTCTTAGTTTGATTGAAAAGATTTGGAGTAATTGCTGATTTCCATTAACAACTGGACTTTAAACATCTGGCTGTTTTTGAATCTGTGGGATGGAATTTTTTCCTGTGCTGAGCAGCTGGAGCACTTGGTGCTGCCCACTCCACCTGTGCTCTCAGGCCGGAGGACCCTGGGAGTGGGCGCTAGTTCAGCTTCTGTGAGATTTCTTAGGAAAAAGAAACCATGCAGTGAGATTACAGTATGTGGATATGCCCCTTGCAAGAAAATCTGGAAAACAAGCCCAAGCAACTAAAATTGTTTTTGGCATATTTGATGGTTTTTAATCAAAAAATTAATCTCTCCATTGTTAAGATAAATTGAGAAATTAACATTGATTGCCTTTAACTGAATAAAACTTAACATTATAGCAAAAATACAGTCAAGTATTTTGGTGAAATCAGAGTCTGCTTGAATTATTATTGAAATGTTATTAGGAAAGTACTAGATGGAGAGTATTTATGAATATAGAATAGTAAAGAAAACCATGGAATTGAAAAGATTGCCCAACAAATATAAGTTAAGAAAAGAATGCTTATGTGATGTAAGAAAATTCAGGATGTCTGTTAGTTTCAAAATCTAACTGCCAAAGCAAGCATTGGCAGGTGGGATGGCTTTCTGATTTTAGGGAATACCGTTCGTCAGTGTGGGAAATGGTATTCTGAGCTGTATGGAGAGGCCTTGCTTTTCTAAAAGGTATTTAGCCACTGATCTGAAGAAGTATAAGCCTAACCAAATTATATAAAAACAACAAATTAATTAAAATAAATAAAAACAAAATCTACTCTTACACAAGCGAAATAGAGGTCATGCAAGTAGCCCTTGGCACCGTGAGGGGTGACTGTGTGACAGTGTGGCACTGTAACTGTCACATTACTGCTACTGAATCTTTAGGAAAGACACAGATTGCATCGCGTTGATTGACCTTTTCAAGACAGACAGCATGTAGAAACATGCTCTCAGAAACAATGAAAGGTTATAAAGCTTTGGTTAACTGGGATGTTTAATTACTTAGAACATATTTTAAATGCCAGGCAAGCACTGCTATTTGAAGATGTACATATTGATTATTCTGTATTTACTGAAGTATTGAAGCAATATTTTGTATGAATTTATTAATGTAGAAATTGTATATTTTGTTAGAGTGACCTTTAATGTATTGTCCAAACAAGGACATTTTTGGGAGTGAAATGGGGAGCTCTTAATAATTGCTGGGACTGTGGATGTTAATCAGTTCTGTCTTAGGTAACCCGGGCTGTGTGGTTTCTGACCGCACATTAATGATCAAAAAGCTGCCCTGAAATAAATAACTAAAAAAAAAAAAGAATAAAGCTGCCCTGAGACCTCTCGTGTGCCGCGTTAAACTCAGTATCAGATGATTAGCTAGGTCAGGTTTGTGTCTCGTTTGCTCTTTGATGGCAATTCTATTTTCATATAGCAGTAATTTTAAATGTTCTTAGTAAAAGGGGGAAAAGAAATGCATGCATAGGAAGCATACTAAAATTAATCTTTGTGTTTTTTATCTTTATCTTTTATTGTCATTTTTAATTCTTTGCTTTTAATAGTACAAACTTGTTTGCAAGCGATTAAGTTTATCCTAGATGGAGAGTATTTATGAATATAGAATAGTAAAGAAAACCATGGAATTGAAAAGATTGCCCAACAAATATAAGTTAAGAAAAGAATGCTTATGTGATGTAAGAAAATTCAGGATGTCTGTTAGTTTCAAAATCTAACTGCCAAAGCAAGCATTGGCAGGTGGGATGGCTTTCTGATTTTAGGGAATACCGTTCGTCAGTGTGGGAAATGGTATTCTGAGCTGTATGGAGAGGCCTTGCTTTTCTAAAAGGTATTTAGCCACTGATCTGAAGAAGTATAAGCCTAACCAAATTATATAAAACAACAAATTAATTAAAATAAATAAAAACAAAATCTACTCTTACACAAGCGAAATAGAGGTCATGCAAGTAGCCCTTGGCACCGTGAGGGGTGACTGTGTGACAGTGTGGCACTGTAACTGTCACATTACTGCTACTGAATCTTTAGGAAAGACACAGATTGCATCGCGTTGATTGACCTTTTCAAGACAGACAGCATGTAGAAACATGCTCTCAGAAACAATGAAAGGTTATAAAGCTTTGGTTAACTGGGATGTTTAATTACTTAGAACATATTTTAAATGCCAGGCAAGCACTGCTATTTGAAGATGTACATATTGATTATTCTGTATTTACTGAAGTATTGAAGCAATATTTTGTATGAATTTATTAATGTAGAAATTGTATATTTTGTTAGAGTGACCTTTAATGTATTGTCCAAACAAGGACATTTTTGGGAGTGAAATGGGGAGCTCTTAATAATTGCTGGGACTGTGGATGTTAATCAGTTCTGTCTTAGGTAACCCGGGCTGTGTGGTTTCTGACCGCACATTAATGATCAAAAAGCTGCCCTGAAATAAATAACTAAAAAAAAAAAAGAATAAAGCTGCCCTGAGACCTCTCGTGTGCCGCGTTAAACTCAGTATCAGATGATTAGCTAGGTCAGGTTTGTGTCTCGTTTGCTCTTTGATGGCAATTCTATTTTCATATAGCAGTAATTTTAAATGTTCTTAGTAAAAGGGGGAAAAGAAATGCATGCATAGGAAGCATACTAAAATTAATCTTTGTGTTTTTTATCTTTATCTTTTATTGTCATTTTTAATTCTTTGCTTTTAATAGTACAAACTTGTTTGCAAGCGATTAAGTTTATCCTGCCGAAAGACATAGCGGTTCAGATGCTTGTCAAGTGGTACAGTGTCCACAGCGCTCCGGGAGGGCCCAGCTATCACTCAGAGTGGAACTTGTTTGTGACCTGTCTCATGAACATGATGGGTTATAACACAGACCGCTTAGTGTGGACAAGGAACGTGAGTACCTACAATTGTTTTTCCTCCTCAGACCTGCCATTATTAATGGAAGGAATGTTTGCATAATTGGTAATACAGCATTCAGAGTATGAGCAATGTATCAGTTTAGTAGTAGGCATACCTTATTCTACCAAATGGAGTAATGCTAAGGCTCACTGTGTGTCTGCATTGTAAGTCAAATATTGCTTTAATGATAACATTTTATTTGTACTTAGAATTATGGTTTTATAAGGTGAACCATTTCAGATGGTTCATTTCAGATGAACTGTTAGTTCATCTTTGTAAAATGGCTGCAAATTATGCTCAGATTAGTAGGAAAATAGGGTTGATTTTATTGATGAAGAAACCGTGTCACAAAGAGATCATAGACTAGAGATTGGCTTAAAACTGGGCCTCTGTTATATCTTCTGACTCATGATTAATGTTCCTTTTTGGAAGCCCAGACTCTCTTTTTACACATAATTGCTTGGTCTGTAAGGAAGGTTTAATTTTGAACGGGATTTGAAGTACTTTAGCCTCAGTATCTAGTCTGTTAATGATAGAAGCTGCGTTCCTCATCTCCCTTCCCAGAAACTTTCTTATAGGCCCTTCATAGGTTTATTTACAAAATCAGCAGTGTAGGGCCTTCGGTCTTGCTGATTTCATTTTGCTTCTGGAGACCAGGACAGCCTTGCCTGGGTCACTCTGAAGAAATCACTGTAGAATACACTTACCTGTCTCCAGGTAACTCAGCTGTACCTGTCAATACATTTGGATTTCATAGCAGCAGGTCCTTTTAATAAAAAGTCATTGTTTTTCTTCACTATGAGAGTATACATGCTTACTGAGAAAACTCTCAGATGAATGGAGGAATTAAGAAGAAAATAATGCTAAGAGATAAGCACTCGAAACATTTTCATCGTTGTTGCACATAAATATATCAGTGAAAATTTCCTATATTAAAAATTCTTCAAACCGCCCCCCCCATATTATTATCCTATAATAGGCTAGCATGTGGCTTTATTATAGTTGTGAAAAGGTGAACGTGTTAGTCTCTCAGTCTTGTCCAACTCTTTGTGACCCCATGGACTGTAGGTCACCAGGCTCCTCTGTCCATGGGTTTCTCCAGTCAAGAATACTAGAGGTTGCCATTCCCTTCTGTAGGGGATCTTTCCAACCCAGGGATCTAACCTGTATCTCCTGCATTGCAGGCAGATTCTTCACTATCTGAGGCACCAGGGAAGCCCCAGTAGCTAATAGTTGAATTGTTCAATCAGTTTCTTTTCTTAGGAGTAATTTGAGTAGCATTCTTCTGTACACAGAGCTTTGCATCTCTAGTCAGTTCCGAAGAGTTGAACCTTAAAAGAGAAATTGCTGGGTTAAATAATGTTCAAAAAGGACCATCTGGGGCTTCCCTGGTGGTCCAGTGGGTAAGGATATCACCTTGCAGTGCAAGGGGTGCTGGTTTGATCCCTGGCCTGGGAAGATCCCCCATGCCGCGGAGCGGCTAGACCGATGTGTCCAACTACCAAGTCGGAGCTCTGGAGTGCATGCACCCAGAGCCTGGTGCTCTGCAGCGAGAGAGGCCACTGCGATGGGTGGCCCACACAGGCCAAAAAGAACAAAGATGGATGAAAAATGAATAAATGAAAGACCAAAAAAAAAAAAAAGGACTATCTGTCCAATCAACATTCTCACCAGTGTCATTTAAAAGTGTCTGCTTCACCACCTTGTTATTCGTGGTGTGGTGAATCTTTGCCAGCTCAGAGAGAAATACTATTATTTCTGTATAGGTAAATGGGAATGGTTTTCCAAGTTTTTTTTTAACTTCTGGCTCATCTTTGCCTTGCTCACATTGTCTCCACCACACTGGTTTCCATTCTTTCTCCTGAACACGCCAGACATGTTCCTGTCTCAGGGTCTTTGCATTTGTCCTTCTCGCTGGAGAAAGTGGAGCCTTCCCAGGTGGCTCAGTAGTAAAGAATCTGCCTGGGCTTCCCCTGGTGGTCCAGTGGGTAAGGACACCGCCTTGCAGTGCAAGGGGCGCTGGTTCGAGCCCTGGCCTGGGAAGATCCCACGTGCAGCAGAGCGACTGGACTGATGTGTCCAATTACCGAGCCAGAGCTCTGGAGTGCATGCGCCCAGAGCTGGTGCTCTGCAACGATAGACGCCACCACAATGGGAGGCCCACATGGGCCAAAGAACAAAGACAGATGAAAATCGAAAAATGAAAGACCAGTAGAAGTGGCCCGCCCACTCCCCTCCCTCCCCAACCTGACCCCCGCCCAAAATAAATAAATAAATAAATCTTTTAAAATAAAAAGAATCTGCCTGCCCATACAGGAGACATAGGAGACATGGGTTTGAGCCCTGTGTCAAGAAGTTCCCCTGGAGAAGAAAATGACAACCACTCCAGTATTCTTGCCTGGAGAATGCCATGGACAGAGGAGACTGGCAGGGCTACAGTCCATGGGGTCACAAAGAGTCGGACACGACTGAGCGACTGAGCACACACTCGCGCATGCTGGAGGAGATGCCTTCCTCAGACAAGATGAGCCGAGGCCTTGTCCAGATGTCAGCTCAATGCAGCCTGCCCTGTCCCTTCTATGTAGAATTGTACTATCCCCCTCCCCTCCACTTAACTATCCCCTTTGTCTGTTTTAGTTTTCTCTTAACCCTAATTAAACATATTACAATGTATATTTTACTTATTATTCTGTTTGTTTGTCTCTTTTCCCATTGAAAGGTAAATAGCATTGCCTGGCATAGACCGATGCTTAGTGAACACTTACTGAATGAAAGCCCTTTTCCATCTAAATGAAGTATTATTTTTGAGTGTTTATGTCTGTCGTATTATATGAAAGAACTGCCCTGTGTAGTTTTCCTTGGGAAAAGTTTTACTGGGAAAATAGAGACAGTTTTCTTATTCTAAACAATTACATGAACACCAGATTTTTCGTTCTGTCCAGATTTTTCTTTGTTAATATGAAAATATTGAACCTTATAGAAACTGAGGATTTCTACAGTTTGAGTAAGTTCGCTTCATCTTTTTGCAGTTTTTGTGTGTTGCTGTCCTATCTGACTTGTTGATGAATCTAGATGACTGTGCTCCATTTCTCTAGCAGAGAGTCCGTGCCCCCTTGTATTTCCAGGTTGAGGAGGACTGAGTACCTACTGTTTTCTTCCTTGGTAGAGAAGAACATGACTCTTTGATTATTACTTAATAGCCCTCAAGGAAGGAACAAGGAAATCAGCTCTGAGGCTGAGTTGCTTTGACATTTGTTTGTAGGACTGTGTAGTTAAACCCTGTCTTGGTTATCCTTTTAGTCAAAGCTCAGGATGAAATGGTCCTCAGTGGCAAATGGTTTTTGTTTTGCTTTGTCCAGATATATCTTCTTTTTTGTTTTCAGTTAAGTAGTAGGATGAGAATAAGAGAGTACAGCTTTAGCCTGCCCATACAGGAGACATAGGAGACATGGGTTTGAGCCCTGTGTCAAGAAGTTCCCCTGGAGAAGAAAATGACAACCACTCCAGTATTCTTGCCTGGAGAATGCCATGGACAGAGGAGACTGGCAGGGCTACAGTCCATGGGGTCACAAAGAGTCGGACACGACTGAGCGACTGAGCACACACTCGCGCATGCTGGAGGAGATGCCTTCCTCAGACAAGATGAGCCGAGGCCTTGTCCAGATGTCAGCTCAATGCAGCCTGCCCTGTCCCTTCTATGTAGAATTGTACTATCCCCCTCCCCTCCACTTAACTATCCCCTTTGTCTGTTTTAGTTTTCTCTTAACCCTAATTAAACATATTACAATGTATATTTTACTTATTATTCTGTTTGTTTGTCTCTTTTCCCATTGAAAGGTAAATAGCATTGCCTGGCATAGACCGATGCTTAGTGAACACTTACTGAATGAAAGCCCTTTTCCATCTAAATGAAGTATTATTTTTGAGTGTTTATGTCTGTCGTATTATATGAAAGAACTGCCCTGTGTAGTTTTCCTTGGGAAAAGTTTTACTGGGAAAATAGAGACAGTTTTCTTATTCTAAACAATTACATGAACACCAGATTTTTCGTTCTGTCCAGATTTTTCTTTGTTAATATGAAAATATTGAACCTTATAGAAACTGAGGATTTCTACAGTTTGAGTAAGTTCGCTTCATCTTTTTGCAGTTTTTGTGTGTTGCTGTCCTATCTGACTTGTTGATGAATCTAGATGACTGTGCTCCATTTCTCTAGCAGAGAGTCCGTGCCCCCTTGTATTTCCAGGTTGAGGAGGACTGAGTACCTACTGTTTTCTTCCTTGGTAGAGAAGAACATGACTCTTTGATTATTACTTAATAGCCCTCAAGGAAGGAACAAGGAAATCAGCTCTGAGGCTGAGTTGCTTTGACATTTGTTTGTAGGACTGTGTAGTTAAACCCTGTCTTGGTTATCCTTTTAGTCAAAGCTCAGGATGAAATGGTCCTCAGTGGCAAATGGTTTTTGTTTTGCTTTGTCCAGATATATCTTCTTTTTTGTTTTCAGTTAAGTAATAGGATGGAGAATAGAGAGTACAGAATTTCTGCCCATGACTAGCTATGTCACTCTGACATTTCTTTGGACCTTCTTGAATTTGCCGATATGCTAAATGAGAGCACTGGGCCAGATGATGTTTCTTTTTGGTTCTTAGGTTCTGTGAGTGGTTGCATCTAGGTTTCACTGTTCTCTCCTTTGGGATGATCGTATTTTCATCAGATAGATATTGAGTCCCTGCTGTGGGCCAGGCATGAAGCCAGGCTTTTCAGATGTGCATCAGGCAAGGCAGATAGTTCCTCTTGTAGAATCGACTGTCCTGGGGAAGGGAGATAAATGAGTATTTTATGTATAGGTTTTGATAGAGCAAGATGAGGGATCCATATGACAGGATTGACTAACCTGTGACATAGTAAAATAATGAAAATAAAACAGATCCATTTGTCACAAAGAGGTATTTTTGTGTCAGACAACTTCCACTATTTTTTCCTGTAACTCCAGGTCTTCATGAATTTGATAACCACAGTAGGGGCATTCTTTCTGGCTTTGGGATTTAGACTGTATATATCACACACATGTGCTATATTTGGTTGAAGTTTTAGGTAAGATAGCTATTATTTCATCTGATGCTTTGATTTTGCTCTTGTCGTTTTTATCTTTTGATAATACTGTGAGGTGGCCTGTGTTTTCTTTGAATGCTTCACAAGAAAACTTGTTCTCTTTATCAGTTTTAAAAGTTACTTTATTATTATTATTTTTTTGATTTTGGCGGGGGGAGGGAGGGAGGGGCGGGCCACTTCCACTGGTCTTTCATTTGTCTAGTTTCATCCATCTTTGTTCTTTGGCCTGTGTGGGCCTCCCATCGCGGTGGCATCTGTTGTCACAGAGCACCGGCTCTGGGCGCAAAAATTACTTTATTTTAAAAAATACTTTAGTCAGTTTTATATTTAAACATTGTTTTAAATGTTGCTGTCTATGTTTAATTTTTATATTAAGTCAACTTTCAGATGAGTAAGATTGATAAAGTTAAGTTTTTATAGCATAGAAAAATAGCCATTACCATTGTTAGGGTTATGGTTGGTGAGCTGGTAGTTCAGTGCCTATGTGATGTAGCAGAGGGGGCAAAGGTTATGCCAGAGGGAACTGAATTAAGCTGAACTTTTAGAAAATTGCTTTCATGTGACTGTATTAGAATAGGCTATTATAACAGAAAGCCCTCAAAAGATGTAATGGCTCACGGACATTAAAAATGTATATTTTGGGGGCTTTCCTGGTGGTCCAGTGGGTAAAAAGTCTGCCTTGCAGTGCAAGGGACACTGGTTTGATCCCTGGCTCAGAAGATCCCATGTGCCATGGAGTGGCTCGACCTGTGTGTCCAATTACAAGCCAGCGTTCCGGAATGCATGCTCCCAGAGTCAGTGCTCTGCAACCAGAGAGGCCACTGCAATGGGAGGCCCACATAGGCCAAAGAATAAAGATGGATGAAAATAAATAAATAAATAACAAAGAGCTTGTGACATGAAGTTGAAAAAAAAGTTTAAAAAAATGTATATTCATATAACAGTACTTAACAGGTAAACTGGCCACATGGTTGAATTAGGGACCCAGCCTAATGGAGCACCTGTCCTCTTTAACATGATATTGCAAAGATCATCTTAGAGTGGACACCACCCAGTCAGATGCAAGGGACAGAGCCTAGGGGAGATTACTTGGGAGGTTTCCATCAACTGGCCTGGCAGAAGTGACATCCACTTTCAGTTGTAGTCGTGGTCACAGGGCCACACGTCACTCTGCAGAGTGGGGACATGCAGCCTGGCTGTGGGTCCAGGAGAAAGATGAGAACACAGACTGTGGAGAATGGCTACTCACCCCTGCCATAGACTTGTCGGGTTGTTGACAGACTGTAAACAACCATTGGCTTGGGTCTGGTGCTTGGCTCACATTGGGTTGATTCTTTGAGACTGGGCGTGTTTTGGATATGGCTAATGCTCCTTGTTCTACCCATCGAGTGACAATTTGTGTCATCAGGGAAATAGGGGAGGAAGGGAAGCTTCCATCGCAGAGCCTGTGAGCTGGACCCTGGACTGGCTGCTTACCTAGATGCTTTTATTTCCTCTTCACAGTGACCCTAGAAGAAAGGGGTTCATACCATGTTGTTCCAGATGAGAAAATGAGTTTTGATGTCATTCCTTGGTTTCCATAACTGATTTCTGAATCCTTTAAGTTAATCAGTGGTCAGTGATGAATGTGCATGATCTTGTCTTTTCTCTTGGGGTTGTCTTCCAGTTTGACTTTGAAGGATCACTGTCCCCAGTCATTGCAGCCAAAAAGGCAAGGCCTTCTGAGACGGGATCTGATGATGTAAGCACTGTTTTTTTCTTGCTGATGTAAATTGATTTGTGGATTCGTGTACTCGTCCCCGTGTTTGTGATGTTCCTGTTGATCTGTGTATGTTTCTAACACCTTTTGCTTATTTTCAAACTGAGTGACAGTTATTTTGAAGGATAGGGCCTGTTCAGTTTTCTTTGATTATTTATTTACTGTTGTCTTTAATGATCGTCATAAAATTATTAAACATACATAATGCTGTGTGATTTAAATTTGGGTTTATAGATGTTTTACTGCCAATTAATCACCTAATGTGACAGCATTTACCTTTTCATGCAGTGTTTTTCCCTAGTTTAAGTTCTCAAACATATCAGATTCTATGGGTAGATATTCTTGTATTTCAACACATTCTTTTAAAATTGAGGTATAATTTACATAAATGAAATACTCAGATCTGAAATTTACAGTTTGAGCAGTTTTGACAGATGCATACTTGTGTAACCCACACTGCTCTTAAGAACATTTCTGTGAGTCCATACAGTGTTCTTGAGCCATTTTTAATCTTAATGTTCACTGATTTGATTTTGATCATATCTTAGTTTTGCCAACTCTAAAACTTAATATAAATAAAACGGTACACTGTGTAGTCTGTTATAAAATTTCCCTCATTCAGTATAATACTTTTGAGATTCATCTATGTTGTTGCAGCTATTGGTAGTTTGTGCCATCTTATTGGTTATTTATATATGCCATAATTTGTTTATACATTCTTCTGATGGTTTATATTCATAAACTCTAATCCCCAGAGCAATTTGTGCCATCAGGGAAATAGGGGAGGAAGGGAAGCTTCCATCGCAGAGCCTGTGAGCTGGACCCTGGACTGGCTGCTTACCTAGATGCTTTTATTTCCTCTTCACAGTGACCCTAGAAGAAAGGGGTTCATACCATGTTGTTCCAGATGAGAAAATGAGTTTTGATGTCATTCCTTGGTTTCCATAACTGATTTCTGAATCCTTTAAGTTAATCAGTGGTCAGTGATGAATGTGCATGATCTTGTCTTTTCTCTTGGGGTTGTCTTCCAGTTTGACTTTGAAGGATCACTGTCCCCAGTCATTGCAGCCAAAAAGGCAAGGCCTTCTGAGACGGGATCTGATGATGTAAGCACTGTTTTTTTCTTGCTGATGTAAATTGATTTGTGGATTCGTGTACTCGTCCCCGTGTTTGTGATGTTCCTGTTGATCTGTGTATGTTTCTAACACCTTTTGCTTATTTTCAAACTGAGTGACAGTTATTTTGAAGGATAGGGCCTGTTCAGTTTTCTTTGATTATTTATTTACTGTTGTCTTTAATGATCGTCATAAAATTATTAAACATACATAATGCTGTGTGATTTAAATTTGGGTTTATAGATGTTTTACTGCCAATTAATCACCTAATGTGACAGCATTTACCTTTTCATGCAGTGTTTTTCCCTAGTTTAAGTTCTCAAACATATCAGATTCTATGGGTAGATATTCTTGTATTTCAACACATTCTTTTAAAATTGAGGTATAATTTACATAAATGAAATACTCAGATCTGAAATTTACAGTTTGAGCAGTTTTGACAGATGCATACTTGTGTAACCCACACTGCTCTTAAGAACATTTCTGTGAGTCCATACAGTGTTCTTGAGCCATTTTTAATCTTAATGTTCACTGATTTGATTTTGATCATATCTTAGTTTTGCCAACTCTAAAACTTAATATAAATAAAACGGTACACTGTGTAGTCTGTTATAAAATTTCCCTCATTCAGTATAATACTTTTGAGATTCATCTATGTTGTTGCAGCTATTGGTAGTTTGTGCCATCTTATTGGTGAGTAATGTGGTATATTTATATATGCCATAATTTGTTTATACATTCTTCTGATGGATATCTAGCCTATTTCCATTATTCGACTCTTACGAATAAAGCTGCTGCCACCATTCATTAACAAGTCTTTGTGGACATGTTATTTTCCTTTCTTTTGGGTTAATACTTAGTAGTAAACTTTCTAAGTCATTACTGTTTCTCAGATTGTACCATGTTACACTCTGACCAGTAGTTTTTGAGTTGGCCAATATTTGCCGTCTTTTTCCTTCTAACTGCTTGAATGAGAACGGAGTGGTTTCTCTTAAGTGGTTTTAATTTGCCCTCCCCTAATAGTTCATGACGTTAGGCACTGTTTCATATGCTTATTAGCTACTTACATATCTTTCTGTGATGTTTCTATTCAGATACTTTACCCGTTTTAAAATTGGGCTTTATTGTACTATGGAAGTTCTCTATGTATTTTAGATATGAATTTTTTGTCATATGTGTATATTGAGAATACTTTATCCTAGTACCTGGCTTAACAGTATCTTGGTGAGCATAAGTTTTTATTTTGGTTGTCTAACTCATACATTTTAAAATTTATGATGGGTTCTATGTTTATTCGAAGAGTTTTTAGGTTAGAATAGTACACTGTAATAAGCCTGACAAAAACACCAGTAAATTCCAAGTTCTGAAGAAACCATAGACTACATTGTCTCAACACAAAGCAATAGATTACACGAGAAACTAACACAGTCAATACTTGTAAGGTGTGGCACCATTCAGATATAAAGTTCAGTTGATTACTAGGTATATTCCTAGCCTCAGCATCCTATCAGCATGGAAAGATACATATACCAGCTGGATACAGGTGGACCTCTCCTCTTAACGCCAACCCATGTCAGTGTAGTGATCCCTACACCTGCCTGTCTTCACTTCCAGCCTGTCCTTCTTTCCTTTTGGCTCGTAAGGCATTGCCTAATATGTATAAACGTATACTGTGTAGTCTGTTATAAAATTTCCCTCATTCAGTATAATACTTTTGAGATTCATCTATGTTGTTGCAGCTATTGGTAGTTTGTGCCATCTTATTGGTGAGTAATGTGGTATATTTATATATGCCATAATTTGTTTATACATTCTTCTGATGGATATCTAGCCTATTTCCATTATTCGACTCTTACGAATAAAGCTGCTGCCACCATTCATTAACAAGTCTTTGTGGACATGTTATTTTCCTTTCTTTTGGGTTAATACTTAGTAGTAAACTTTCTAAGTCATTACTGTTTCTCAGATTGTACCATGTTACACTCTGACCAGTAGTTTTTGAGTTGGCCAATATTTGCCGTCTTTTTCCTTCTAACTGCTTGAATGAGAACGGAGTGGTTTCTCTTAAGTGGTTTTAATTTGCCCTCCCCTAATAGTTCATGACGTTAGGCACTGTTTCATATGCTTATTAGCTACTTACATATCTTTCTGTGATGTTTCTATTCAGATACTTTACCCGTTTTAAAATTGGGCTTTATTGTACTATGGAAGTTCTCTATGTATTTTAGATATGAATTTTTTGTCATATGTGTATATTGAGAATACTTTATCCTAGTACCTGGCTTAACAGTATCTTGGTGAGCATAAGTTTTTATTTTGGTTGTCTAACTCATACATTTTAAAATTTATGATGGGTTCTATGTTTATTCGAAGAGTTTTTAGGTTAGAATAGTACACTGTAATAAGCCTGACAAAAACACCAGTAAATTCCAAGTTCTGAAGAAACCATAGACTACATTGTCTCAACACAAAGCAATAGATTACACGTAGAAACTAACACAGTCAATACTTGTAAGGTGTGGCACCATTCAGATATAAAGTTCAGTTGATTACTAGGTATATTCCTAGCCTCAGCATCCTATCAGCATGGAAAGATACATATACCAGCTGGATACAGGTGGACCTCTCCTCTTAACGCCAACCCATGTCAGTGTAGTGATCCCTACACCTGCCTGTCTTCACTTCCAGCCTGTCCTTCTTTCCTTTTGGCTCGTAAGGCATTGCCTACTTAAGTTTTTCTCTCCCAGTGTCTACCTAGATAGTAGGATTCTTCCAAAGTCTATTCCCTAAAAAGGCATGACTACATTTTTTTAAATGGTTCTTAAATGTGGCTTGTCTTAATATTAATTGCTGGCACATGGGAGTTGCTAAACTGTTTAGGGTGTTGGTTCTGATATTTCAGCATCATGATTCTTTTTCATGTCCCTAACTTACTGTGAAAATGGAACTTGAGTTGTTTTAAGTGAATTAGATTTACTTTTTTAGTGATGACATTACAAAGAGGGATTATTTAAAAAGTTAATATCCTTTTTATTCTTCTCAGGACTGGGAGTATTTACTAAATTCAGACTACCACCAGAAGGTTGAGTCTCATCTTTTGAACAGATCTCTGTGTTTGAGTCCTTTGGAAATTCCACAGACGAAGGATGAGGACTTCTCACAGAATCTCAGCTTGGACTCTTCTACCCTTCTCTTCACTCACATACCTGCCATTTTTTTTGTTCTTCACCTGGTCTATGAGGAGCTCAAGTTGAACACACTGATGGGAGAAGGAGTTCGCTCACTTGTTCAGCTTCTCGTTCAGCTGGCGAGGTAAGTGCTGTCTGTCAATTAGACCTCTCCAGCAGGTCGTTAGGTGACTGTATCTTGGCCATGGATGCCATATAGGAACCTTGGGAATAAATTTCTGACACCTCCATTCTCAACATACCCGAGCATTTCTGTAAGCCACAGATCTGCTGGAAGGAATCCACTGTGTAAGGGCCGGGGCCATAGGGAACCTTGGGAATAATTGCTCATTTCTGAAGAAACCATAGACTACATTGTCTCAACACAAAGCAATAGATTACACGTAGAAACTAACACAGTCAATACTTGTAAGGTGTGGCACCATTCAGATATAAAGTTCAGTTGATTACTAGGTATATTCCTAGCCTCAGCATCCTATCAGCATGGAAAGATACATATACCAGCTGGATACAGGTGGACCTCTCCTCTTAACGCCAACCCATGTCAGTGTAGTGATCCCTACACCTGCCTGTCTTCACTTCCAGCCTGTCCTTCTTTCCTTTTGGCTCGTAAGGCATTGCCTACTTAAGTTTTTCTCTCCCAGTGTCTACCTAGATAGTAGGATTCTTCCAAAGTCTATTCCCTAAAAAGGCATGACTACATTTTTTTAAATGGTTCTTAAATGTGGCTTGTCTTAATATTAATTGCTGGCACATGGGAGTTGCTAAACTGTTTAGGGTGTTGGTTCTGATATTTCAGCATCATGATTCTTTTTCATGTCCCTAACTTACTGTGAAAATGGAACTTGAGTTGTTTTAAGTGAATTAGATTTACTTTTTTAGTGATGACATTACAAAGAGGGATTATTTAAAAAGTTAATATCCTTTTTATTCTTCTCAGGACTGGGAGTATTTACTAAATTCAGACTACCACCAGAAGGTTGAGTCTCATCTTTTGAACAGATCTCTGTGTTTGAGTCCTTTGGAAATTCCACAGACGAAGGATGAGGACTTCTCACAGAATCTCAGCTTGGACTCTTCTACCCTTCTCTTCACTCACATACCTGCCATTTTTTTTGTTCTTCACCTGGTCTATGAGGAGCTCAAGTTGAACACACTGATGGGAGAAGGAGTTCGCTCACTTGTTCAGCTTCTCGTTCAGCTGGCGAGGTAAGTGCTGTCTGTCAATTAGACCTCTCCAGCAGGTCGTTAGGTGACTGTATCTTGGCCATGGATGCCATATAGGAACCTTGGGAATAAATTTCTGACACCTCCATTCTCAACATACCCGAGCATTTCTGTAAGCCACAGATCTGCTGGAAGGAATCCACTGTGTAAGGGCCGGGGGGCCATGCTGGGGTCGCAGGTCTGTGTCCTCAGATGAGCAGGAGGGCATGAGTGACTGTTGCAAGGTGAGGATGACTTGCTCAGCTTTCATTTTGAGACAATGACTGTGGTGGAAAGTGGTATAATGATCGCTATGTTCAAATAGTGTTTACAGCTAACAGAATTGTACATTACGTGTAGAAATTGTCAAAGTAGATACTACAGTCCCTGTTTCAGTGATGTGCTAAAGTTTAAAAAAGTTTTTTATGATGTGGACCATTTAAAAAAAAGAATTTATTTATTTTTGGCTGTAGTGGGCCTGTATTGCTGCATGAGCTTTTCTCTAGTTGTGGCGAGCAGGGGTTAGTCTTTAGTTGCTGTATGGGCTTCTCATTGTGGTAGCTTGTCTTATCGTGGAGCCCGGGCTCTAGGGGTGTGGTTTTCGGCAGTTGTGTCTCCCGGGCTCTAGAGCAGAGGCACAGTAGTTGTGGTGCACGGTCTTAGTTGCTCCCCAGCATGTGGGATCTTCTTGGACCAGGGATTGAACCCACAGTCTCATGCATTAGCAGGTGGATTCTTTACCACTGAGCCACAAGAGAAGCACCTCTAGGTTTTTTTTTTTTTTAATTTTATTTATTTAGTTTTGGCTATTCTGGGTTTTCACTGCTGCCACAGGCTCTTTTCTAGTTGGAGGGAGTAAGCGGGCTTCTTGTTGTGGTGACTTCTCTTGTTGTGGGACTCGGGCTCTAGGGCTCACAGGCTTCAGTAGTTGCAGCATATGGGCTCCATGGTTGCAGCTCCGAGGCTCTAGAGCCCAGGTTTCATAGTTGTGGCTCATGGGCTTCGTTGCTCCACAGCATGTGGGATCTTCCCGGATCAGGGATCGAGCCCGTGTCTCCAGCATTGGCAGGTGAACTCTTTACCACTGAGCTGCCAGGGAAGCCCTTGAGTTTGTTTTTAAGAACAAGTGTCATTTGCTAGATGTCAGTTGTCTTGCTGATCCTTTGTTGCCTCAGTCTGTGGTCTTCTTCCACTTTCAGACTCTCGTAGTGGATCCACAGTAAGATTGTTCTGATAATATTTTTAACAGTCTTTTCTGGCATCTTTTGTTTGACACTGAACTAAAAAAGGTTTATATTTAGGTGTTACCTGAGCCTTTGTGATCCTTGGTGATAAATTTGAATGGAAATGCCAGCCTCTGCATTAATATTATAGTATATTTTCTAATTTTGTTATCTTTCTTGAGATACTGAAATTCTTTTCTGAAACATGGCAGTTTTAGTTGATGGTCACTTTCTCTTTATGACAAGTCATTACCGTGAAGAAGATATTATTGTAATGAAGTGATTTTCAAACCCTGATCTTGGCTCTCTAAAATAGGTAAAATCATTAGAATGTTTTGCATTTTATAAGGTATTTCTCACACATATTATCTAATATTAAAAACTTGAGAGTGAGTTACCTAGTGTTTCCTTATTTTCTAGAAGAGAAAAATACTAAGATTTGTAAAATTGACTTGCTGAAGATCAGATAGCTAATAAATTAACAGAGGAGAATCTGAACCACAGTGATTTCACAGTAGTTTTGCCCGCAGAGTTCTTTTAGCAAGAGGAGTTCTGGATGCATTTGTCACATAGGGCCTTTAAAGTCCAAAAATAGAAGACTGTATATGTAGATGTGGTTGTCTTCTTTCTCATAATTGAAATTTTTTAATTTAAAAAGTTCAAGTGATGAGTTCTTCTAACTGTTGTGGAGGAAGATGCTATAGTACCTTGCTTGTTATTTCTTTTTATGTGTTCTTATTGTTTTAGGGATTTAAAATTGGAACCTTATGTAGATCATTACTACAGAGACTACCCAACACTTGTCAAAACTACTGGACAAGTGTGCACCATTGATCAAGGTAAGTGATCATGCTGCTCAGGATTTTCTTAGCAATTGTAATGACCTCAGCTTTTATTTTTCTTGGTAAATAGCAGAGGATATATTTGTTACTATTAATCTCTAAATTAGGGGCAGTATCTTTCCACCAGGCAGATTTTAGCCTGTGGTGTTTGATCTCTGACTTGTAGTAAGCCATAACTTCTTTAGTATGGGGGAAATTTTACTCATCTGAAAGACTTTGCCTTGTACAAGCTTGCAGCTTCCAGTGCCAAGGATGCTTTGCTGTCCTATGCTATCCAGTTACTAGCCACCTGCCACATGCTGTTCTAGTTAATTATACTAAAAATTCAGTTCCTCAATTGCCCTGGCCGCACTGCAAGTGCTCAGGGGTCATATGGGGCTGGTGGTTGCCATACTGGACAGTATAGACATAGAACAGTTCCAAAGCCAGTGTATTGTCTTAGACCCTTAGTTGAAGAGACTCAGGATTCTGGCCCAGTTGTTGCAACCGAGCAGAATCCTGGATGTCTTGTCTTTTCTCATCATTAAAGTTAGAACAGAAAATTTTGGTTAGATTCTTTATATACTTTGAACCCAAGAATTTGCTAAATTTACATACAGGATTGGTTAAAATATTAGTTAGATTCCACATATTATAATGTGTTCAGGTGTTTACTGTGGCAGAAAGCCTGAAGCATGTTGGAGAAAATGAAAAAATGATACTCTGTTTTCAAATGACAGGTATTGTTGATTATTTTTCCTTTAGAATAAAACAGCAGTGTCTTAGTGTATTCTTTTTTGGGGGGAAGGGTGGGGGGACCAGGTTGGGGAGGGAGGTGGGGCGGGCAGGCCACTTCTATTGGTCTTTAATTTCTCTATTTTCATCTATCATTGTTCTTTGGCCCATGTGGGCCTCCCATTGCAGTGGCCTCTGTTGTCACAGAGCACTGGCTCTGGGCACATGCGCTCCAGAGCTCTGGCTTGGTAATTGGACACATCGGTCAAGCTGCTCCGCGGCATGGGGGATCTTCCCAGGCCAGGGATCGAACTGGCACCGCTTGCACTGCAAGGTGGTGTCCTTACCCACTGAACCACCAGGGAAGCCCTTAGTATACTCTTGTGTCTTTATAAACACTTACCTAATTCTGAAGGTCAAACAGGGTTTATGCAGCATCCGTCATTTTTCATTCCCGAGCCGCCCAGTATTTACCAGTGGGTGAGTTCCTGTCTGAAGGGTGAAGGAGTGCCACCCTATCCTTACCTTCCTGGCATCTGTGAAAGAAGCAGACTTGTAGTCTTGGTAAGTATCCAGTGTGTTGCCGAACTTGTTTTTTCTTTCTCTCTTTCAGTGTAATTTAAAAACTTACTGTACAGAAGAATTAACTCCCTCCCTGCATTTTGTGTATCACTGTGGATTTCAATAAATGTCGAGTTCATGTAGTCACTGCCATAGTTAGGATTCAGAATGGTTGTCACCCCCCTCAGAAAATTCCCTCCTGCTTTTGAGATTCATTGAAGTATTGTTGTATCAGCAGTTCACTGCACTTAATTACCGAGAACTAGCTATACACTGTGTGGATATATCACATTGGTTATCCCCTCATCCATTGAAGATGTTCGAGTTGACTCCAGTTTTTAAGCAGTTATGATACAGCTGCTGTAGACATACACGTCAAGGTTTCTGTGTGCACAGAAGTTTTCATTTCCCTAGGGTAGGTACCCAGAGGTGAATTGATGGCCTATAGTAAATATATATAAGATTAATATATTTAAGAAACTTTTCAGACTATCTGTTCTTGTTTAGTTGCTAGGTCGTGTCCATCTCTTGTCAACCTCATGGACTACAGCAAGCCAGGCTCCTTTGTCCTTCACTATCGCCCAGAGTTTGCTCAACTTCATGTCCATTGAGTCAGTGATGCCATCTAGTCATCGTATCCTCTGCCACCCCTTTTTCCTTTTGCCTTCTTTCCCAGTATCAAGGTCTTTTCCAAAGAATTGGCTCTTTTCATCTGGTGCCCAAAGTATTGGTGCTTCAGCATCAGTCCTTCCCATGACTGTTCAGGGTTGATTTCCTTTAGGATGGACTGGTTTGACCTCCTTACAGTCCAAGGGACTGTCAAGAGTCTTCTCCAGCGCCACAGTTCCAAAGCATCAGTTCTTTGGCACTCGGCCTTCTTTATGGTCCAGCTCTCACATGTGTACATGACTAATGGAAAAACCATAGCTTTGAATATACAGACCTTTGTTGGCAGAGTGATGTCTCTGGTTTTTAATACGCTGTCTAGGTTTGTCATAGCTTTTCTTCTAAGGAACAAGAGTCTATTCATTTACCAGTGGGTGAGTTCCTGTCTGAAGGGTGAAGGAGTGCCACCCTATCCTTACCTTCCTGGCATCTGTGAAAGAAGCAGACTTGTAGTCTTGGTAAGTATCCAGTGTGTTGCCGAACTTGTTTTTTCTTTCTCTCTTTCAGTGTAATTTAAAAACTTACTGTACAGAAGAATTAACTCCCTCCCTGCATTTTGTGTATCACTGTGGATTTCAATAAATGTCGAGTTCATGTAGTCACTGCCATAGTTAGGATTCAGAATGGTTGTCACCCCCCTCAGAAAATTCCCTCCTGCTTTTGAGATTCATTGAAGTATTGTTGTATCAGCAGTTCACTGCACTTAATTACCGAGAACTAGCTATACACTGTGTGGATATATCACATTGGTTATCCCCTCATCCATTGAAGATGTTCGAGTTGACTCCAGTTTTTAAGCAGTTATGATACAGCTGCTGTAGACATACACGTCAAGGTTTCTGTGTGCACAGAAGTTTTCATTTCCCTAGGGTAGGTACCCAGAGGTGAATTGATGGCCTATAGTAAATATATATAAGATTAATATATTTAAGAAACTTTTCAGACTATCTGTTCTTGTTTAGTTGCTAGGTCGTGTCCATCTCTTGTCAACCTCATGGACTACAGCAAGCCAGGCTCCTTTGTCCTTCACTATCGCCCAGAGTTTGCTCAACTTCATGTCCATTGAGTCAGTGATGCCATCTAGTCATCGTATCCTCTGCCACCCCTTTTTCCTTTTGCCTTCTTTCCCAGTATCAAGGTCTTTTCCAAAGAATTGGCTCTTTTCATCTGGTGCCCAAAGTATTGGTGCTTCAGCATCAGTCCTTCCCATGACTGTTCAGGGTTGATTTCCTTTAGGATGGACTGGTTTGACCTCCTTACAGTCCAAGGGACTGTCAAGAGTCTTCTCCAGCGCCACAGTTCCAAAGCATCAGTTCTTTGGCACTCGGCCTTCTTTATGGTCCAGCTCTCACATGTGTACATGACTAATGGAAAAACCATAGCTTTGAATATACAGACCTTTGTTGGCAGAGTGATGTCTCTGGTTTTTAATACGCTGTCTAGGTTTGTCATAGCTTTTCTTCTAAGGAACAAGAGTCTATTCATTTAATGTATCTGTACCATTAGGTATTTCCACCATCAGTGTGTGAGTGTTCCAATTTCCCTGCATCCTGACCATTGTTTGATATTGTCTTGCTTTGTGACTTTGGTCATTCTGATAGATGTGCAGTGGTCTCTCGTTGTGGGTTTTTTTTTTGGAGCGGGGTGTAGTGGGGCACAGGTTGGGGAGGGAGGGGGGCACGGGCCAGCCACTTCTATTGATCTTTCATTTATCTATTTTCATCCATCTTTGTTCTTTGGCCTTTGTGGGCCTCCCATCGCAGTGGCCTCTGTTAGCGCAGAGCACCAGCTCTGGGCGTGTGCGCTCCAGAGCTCCGGCTCGGTAATTTTACACATTGGTCCAGCCGTTCTGAGGCACGGATCTTCCAAGGCCAGGGATCGAACTGGCGCCCCTCGCACTGCAAGGCAGTGTCCTTACCCACTGGACCATCAGGGAAGCCCAGATGTTTAGTTTTGATGAAGCCAGTTTATCCAGTTCTGTCTGTTATGGATAGTGCATTTGGTGTCATGTCTATGAACTCTTCATTTAGGTCAGAAAGATTTTCTCCTATTTTTATCCAGAAATTTTACAGTTATGTGTTTTATGTTTAGAGCTATGATCCATTTTGTTAATTTTTTATAGCGTGAGGTTTATGTTGAGATTTTTATTCCATTTGAATGGCCAGTTCTTTTTTTTTTAAAGATTTATTTATTTATTTATTTTGGGGGTAGGGGTCAGGTCGGGGAGGGAGGGGAGCAGGCGGGCCACCTCTATTGGACTTTCATTTCTCTATTTTCATTCGTCTTTGTTCTTTGGCTTCTGTGGGCCTCCCATCGCGGTGGCGTCTGTCGTTGCAGAGCACCGGCTCTGGGCGCATGTGCTCCAGAGCTCCGGCTTGGTGATTGGACACATGGGTCCAGCCGCTCCGCGGCACGTGGGATCTTCCCAGGCCAGGGATCGAACTGGCGCCCCTCGCACTGCAAGGCAGTGTCCTTACCCACTGGACCATCAGGGAAGCCCAGATGTTTAGTTTTGATGAAGCCAGTTTATCCAGTTCTGTCTGTTATGGATAGTGCATTTGGTGTCATGTCTATGAACTCTTCATTTAGGTCAGAAAGATTTTCTCCTATTTTTATCCAGAAATTTTACAGTTATGTGTTTTATGTTTAGAGCTATGATCCATTTTGTTAATTTTTTATAGCGTGAGGTTTATGTTGAGATTTTTATTCCATTTGAATGGCCAGTTCTTTTTTTTTTAAAGATTTATTTATTTATTTATTTTGGGGGTAGGGGTCAGGTCGGGGAGGGAGGGGAGCAGGCGGGCCACCTCTATTGGACTTTCATTTCTCTATTTTCATTCGTCTTTGTTCTTTGGCTTCTGTGGGCCTCCCATCGCGGTGGCGTCTGTCGTTGCAGAGCACCGGCTCTGGGCGCATGTGCTCCAGAGCTCCGGCTTGGTGATTGGACACATGGGTCCAGCCGCTCCGTGGCACGTGGGATATTCCCAGGCCAGGGATCGAACCGGCGCCCCTTGCACTGCAAGGCGGTGTCCTTACCCACTGTCTTCCCAGGCCAGGGATCGAACTGGCGCCCCTTGCACTGCAAGGCGGTGTCCTTACCCACTGGACCACCAGGGGAAGCCCTGGCCAGTTCTTTTAACATCATTTGTTGAGAACACTGTTCTTTCTCTTTTGTGCTTTTGTCAGAAATCAGTTCCGAGCCGGAGCTCTGGAGCGCGTGCGCCCAGAGCCGGTGCTCTGCGACAACAGACACCATCGTGATGGGAGGCCCATACGGGCCAGAGAAGAAAAAAGATGGATGAAAATAGATAAATGAAAGACCAGTAGAAGTGGCCCGCCCACCCCCATCCCTCGCCACCCCCGCCAAAATAAATAAATAAATAAATGTTTAAAAAAAAAAAGAAATCAGTTGATGACATTTTTGTAGTTCTGTCTCTGGGTTTTTAAAATTCTGGTCCATTGGTCTGTGTTGTGGTCCACCCAGTCTTGATTCCTGTAGCTTTATAGTCAGTCTTAAATTTGGTTAGTGTGACGCCTGCCTTCCATTACTTTTCTTTATCAGGATTGTTTTAGCTGTTTTAATTCCTTTGGTTTTTCATTTAAATTTTATAATCACCTTGTCCATAGCTACAAAATATCCTACTTGAATTTTTGAAAGTGAAATAATTTTTATTTAAAAAAATAAATTCATTTTATTAATACATAGTTAATCCAAGGTCAAACCTTCAAATAGAACCAGAAGGTGCTGGTAAAGATGAATTCCTTCACACTCCTGTCCTTTCATCGCCTCATACTGGAGCAGCCTGCCTGGGGGTCTTTTGTGGACTTCTCTGGACATGAGACTTTGCCAGACTTCTAGGAGAACCAGATCTTTTGTCTCCTGTCCCAAATGTCACTGGACTTTATACATGTCCTTGCTCCCCATCTGTCTCTTTACATTTTGCTTGCTTCATGTTGAAAAAGGTGTCATAACTGCGCCCCCTGACGCCCTGCCCCAGGTTCTGAAGTACGCAGGCAGAATGACGATTCTGCTTTATTTTAAACACTGGTAAAATATACATAACATAGTATTATTTTAGTTATTAACAACTCAGTGATGTCTAGTACATTCACAGTGTATTAAGAGTAGCTTGATCCCAGAACTTTTTCATTCCTTGGTGCTTATGTGGAAACATTTAGGTGAAATCACCAAATACCTTGGTCCTGTCCAACTCTGCTGAAATGGGATAGACTCAGTGTTATGGCTACCCAAGAGGGAGCTGGAGAGAAATGAGTAAACCATAGGTGTTCAGTTCCCAGACTGTATTAGTCAGCTTATGGATATTCATATTACATCATTATCTTTGTTAGATATGTTAGCTGGCTTTTGAATATATCATTTGCAGTGTTTATATTGGTTTACAAGTGTGACTTGATCTTCCAACATTGTGCTGAAATTTTGGAAAGATCATGCTGCCACGTTCTTTGGAAAAAATAAAAAGATCTGCAGGTGCAGATCTTAGTGGTAGTAGCAAATATTCAAATAGGAACTTTGAAAGCCAAAGTGGAGAAAGGCCTTGAGCAGAGGAGAGTTAGGGTTTACCTCGCCCCAAATGGTGGCGCTAGTGGTAAAGAACCCATCTGCCAATGCAGGAGATGCAAGAGACACAGGCTTGGTCCCTGGGTTGGGAAGACCCCTTGGAGAAGGAAACGGCAACCCACTCCCAATATTCTTGCCTGGCCACAGACAGAGGAGCCTGGTGGGCTGTAGTCCATGGGGTCCCAAAAAGTCAGACATGACTGAAGCAACGTCCCACGCCTGCACGCAGGTTACCCAAATGTCAATCAATTGTAGGTAGTTAAACAGAGGCTGGGACATCTGTATAGTGGAATACCCCTCAGCAGCGGAAAGAAAGAACTACAGGCAGTAGTTGGATGCAGGCAGTAACGTGGATGAATCTCACAGGAGTACTGAGTTAAGGAAGCAGGACACAACGGACTACCTATTCTGTGACTCCTTTTGCATGACAGTGTAGGAGAGGCACGATGTATAAGGAGAGAGAAAAAAGATGTGTTGTTCCCAGTGACTCCAGAGGGCGTTTTTTTGTGTGATGCAGGCGTGCTGTGTCATGACCATGTTCGTGGTTTTATGATTGTATAAACATAGAGCTGTGCGTCTGAAGAGGGTAAAGTTTCCTATCTGTAATTGTGCTTCAAGTGTTAAACTAATGTTAACTTTTCTCCTTCTGCAGAGCATTGCCCTCTATATTCTTGGTGATGAAAGCTCTGTTTGTGATGAGTCCTCACAGTATTTATCCAGGATAAGTACAGGTAAGTCAGTTTAATGTAAGGCTTTCCCAAGCACATGTTTATAGATGTCAGCATCAGAGTTAAAATGAAAGAAACAAAAACTGATGATCAGTTTTCAGTTTTTCATATTACATCATTATCTTTGTTAGATATGTTAGCTGGCTTTTGAATATATCATTTGCAGTGTTTATATTGGTTTACAAGTGTGACTTGATCTTCCAACATTGTGCTGAAATTTTGGAAAGATCATGCTGCCACGTTCTTTGGAAAAAATAAAAAGATCTGCAGGTGCAGATCTTAGTGGTAGTAGCAAATATTCAAATAGGAACTTTGAAAGCCAAAGTGGAGAAAGGCCTTGAGCAGAGGAGAGTTAGGGTTTACCTCGCCCCAAATGGTGGCGCTAGTGGTAAAGAACCCATCTGCCAATGCAGGAGATGCAAGAGACACAGGCTTGGTCCCTGGGTTGGGAAGACCCCTTGGAGAAGGAAACGGCAACCCACTCCCAATATTCTTGCCTGGCCACAGACAGAGGAGCCTGGTGGGCTGTAGTCCATGGGGTCCCAAAAAGTCAGACATGACTGAAGCAACGTCCCACGCCTGCACGCAGGTTACCCAAATGTCAATCAATTGTAGGTAGTTAAACAGAGGCTGGGACATCTGTATAGTGGAATACCCCTCAGCAGCGGAAAGAAAGAACTACAGGCAGTAGTTGGATGCAGGCAGTAACGTGGATGAATCTCACAGGAGTACTGAGTTAAGGAAGCAGGACACAACGGACTACCTATTCTGTGACTCCTTTTGCATGACAGTGTAGGAGAGGCACGATGTATAAGGAGAGAGAAAAAAGATGTGTTGTTCCCAGTGACTCCAGAGGGCGTTTTTTTGTGTGATGCAGGCGTGCTGTGTCATGACCATGTTCGTGGTTTTATGATTGTATAAACATAGAGCTGTGCGTCTGAAGAGGGTAAAGTTTCCTATCTGTAATTGTGCTTCAAGTGTTAAACTAATGTTAACTTTTCTCCTTCTGCAGAGCATTGCCCTCTATATTCTTGGTGATGAAAGCTCTGTTTGTGATGAGTCCTCACAGTATTTATCCAGGATAAGTACAGGTAAGTCAGTTTAATGTAAGGCTTTCCCAAGCACATGTTTATAGATGTCAGCATCAGAGTTAAAATGAAAGAAACAAAAAATTTTCTAAGCGTGCTTCAGAGGCCATGCCTTGCTTCCTTTTAGAGGAGTCATAACCACACGGTTCTAGTCTGGAATCCACAACTGACTGTCAAAGACCAAGTTTACTTAAAATCTAACAAGCTATGTTTTTTGTGCGTCTGAAAAGGGCTGTTTTAGCTTCAGGAAATGATTATACTTTCCAGCCTGCCAGAGTACTGTTTATTTTATTGTTTTTTCATGGGAGTTGTTTATTGATATAATTTTTATTTCCAAATGTCTTCTACACGTTATGTGCTTTCTTTACCAGGATAACTATCAAAATAAAGTCTCCTTTCATTTTAGCCCCACCGAAGCCACAAGCAGAGCCAGAGGAGGACAGGTGACTTCTGTTCATGTTGTGCTTTTACGCCGTCTGCAGTCTGTTTAAGGACTTCGTGTTTAATAACTCGTGTTTGTTCTCTTGCAGGTTTAGTTTCAGGCATTCTACGTCAGTGTCTAGTCTAGCTGAGAGATTAGTTGTCTGGATGACTAACGTAGGTAAGGTGGTCTTTGTTACCTTTCATGTGTCTTTGAAATCCTTGCCTTGGACTGCTTCTTCCTCACTAGGCCATGTGTCCTCAGAGCTCGCTAGAGCTGGGAGGCGTCAGAAGACAGGGCCTCTTGCTCTGTAAAAGGATCCACAGAATCGAGGCCATGGCCCATTGAACCGCCCTTCCCTTGCCAGGCAGTCTCTCAGCTTCCCTTTGCTATTATCTGCAATACCAGGCTTTTCTCCTTTGGTGGGTAGAAACTGTCCTTCCTCTGAGACCAGTAGAGACCGTGGCTTTGTAGAGTGGCCCGCGTGCTGTGTCATAATTTTTAAAACATAGAGCTGTGCGTCTGAAGAGGGTAAAGTTTCCTATCTGTAATTGTGCTTCAAGTGTTAAACTAATGTTAACTTTTCTCCTTCTGCAGAGCATTGCCCTCTATATTCTTGGTGATGAAAGCTCTGTTTGTGATGAGTCCTCACAGTATTTATCCAGGATAAGTACAGGTAAGTCAGTTTAATGTAAGGCTTTCCCAAGCACATGTTTATAGATGTCAGCATCAGAGTTAAAATGAAAGAAACAAAAAATTTTCTAAGCGTGCTTCAGAGGCCATGCCTTGCTTCCTTTTAGAGGAGTCATAACCACACGGTTCTAGTCTGGAATCCACAACTGACTGTCAAAGACCAAGTTTACTTAAAATCTAACAAGCTATGTTTTTTGTGCGTCTGAAAAGGGCTGTTTTAGCTTCAGGAAATGATTATACTTTCCAGCCTGCCAGAGTACTGTTTATTTTATTGTTTTTTCATGGGAGTTGTTTATTGATATAATTTTTATTTCCAAATGTCTTCTACACGTTATGTGCTTTCTTTACCAGGATAACTATCAAAATAAAGTCTCCTTTCATTTTAGCCCCCCCGAAGCCACCAGCAGAGCCAGAGGAGGACAGGTGACTTCTGTTCATGTTGTGCTTTTACGCCGTCTGCAGTCTGTTTAAGGACTTCGTGTTTAATAACTCGTGTTTGTTCTCTTGCAGGTTTAGTTTCAGGCATTCTACGTCAGTGTCTAGTCTAGCTGAGAGATTAGTTGTCTGGATGACTAACGTAGGTAAGGTGGTCTTTGTTACCTTTCATGTGTCTTTGAAATCCTTGCCTTGGACTGCTTCTTCCTCACTAGGCCATGTGTCCTCAGAGCTCGCTAGAGCTGGGAGGCGTCAGAAGACAGGGCCTCTTGCTCTGTAAAAGGATCCACAGAATCGAGGCCATGGCCCATTGAACCGCCCTTCCCTTGCCAGGCAGTCTCTCAGCTTCCCTTTGCTATTATCTGCAATACCAGGCTTTTCTCCTTTGGTGGGTAGAAACTGTCCTTCCTCTGAGACCAGTAGAGACCGTGGCTTTGTAGAGTGGCCCCAGAATGGAGAACGTTAATCACTACACATTCAAATTTGAAGCCATTGTTAGTAGAGACTAGAAATGAATGCGCATTTTTGGCAAAACCTAAAAGTAACATGTAAATATCTTAGGGTATGCATTTGAATGATCTAGGCTGGGGATTTTATGCACCAAGAGGCAGATTCATCTAACACAAGGGAAAGGAAGGAAAAGAGTTTATTCTGTCTTCCTGAAGCCTGTTTCTTTAGGTTTTGAGCTGAGTAAAATACTAAAATTGTCTATGAAAATGAACTAAAATGTTTTAAAAACACTACCAATATTAAAGCATAAAAAATGAGGATGTTATAAAATAGTATATTAGAAAGTAATGCTTTAATGAATATTACTGGATGACATTGAGTTCTTACTTAATTTTGGTCTCTTTTTATTGTTTATTTATTTATTTATTTATTTATTTATTTATTTTCATCGATCTTTATTCTTTGGCCTGTGTGGACCTCCCATTGCAGTGGCCTCTCTCGTTGCAGAGCCACGGCTCTGGGCTCATGTGTCCTCATGTGCTCTAGAGTGCTGGCTCATAATTGGACATACGAGTCCAGCTGCTCTGCAGCATGTGGAATCTTCCCTGGCCAGGGATTGGACCAATGCCCCTTGCATTACAAGGCGGACTCTTTACCCACTGAACCACCAGGGAAGCCCTTGAGTTCTTATTTAAAGAATGTTCTTGCCTGGGAAATCCCAAGAACAGAGGAGCCTGGAGGGCTACAGTGCTTGGGGTCGCAAGAGTTGGACACGACTTAGTGACTAAGCCAGTAAATGACTGAGCTTTTCACTTTTTTTTTTTTTTGAACGCTCTCTTGAGAATTCCAATAATTTTCATATAGTGTTAGATAAGATACTTAATGCTGAAAAGTATTGGGTAAATTCTCTTCATTTTTTGTTACATAGTGTTTAATAAAAGTTTTATTCTCAAATAAGGTAACTTTTTTTTTTTTTTTTTATAAATCTTTTTTTTTTCTTTTTTTTTTTTTTTTAAGATTTATTTATTTATTTTGGGCGGGGGTCAGGTTGGGGAGGGAGGAGAGCGGGCGGGCCACTTCTATTGGTCTTTCTCTATTTTCATTCGTCTTTGTTCTTTGGCTCCTGTGGGCCTCCCATCGCGGTGGCGTCTGTCGTCGCAGAGCACCAGCTCTGGGCGCATGCGCTCCAGAGCTCTAGCTCGGTAATTGGACACATTGGTCTAGCCGCTCCGCAGCATGTGGGATCTTCCCAGGCCAGGGATCGAACTGGCGCCCCTTGCACTGCAAGGCGGTGTCCTTACCCACTGGACCACCAGGGGAAGCCCAACATTTTTACCTCAATCAACTTTCTGTGATAATAATGTGTGATACTACACAATTTAGAAAATCATTACAGGAAAAATTCACTAACCTGAGAATTTGAATATTTTTTGAAAATGAAATATGGTATTCATACTCGAGAGTGTAAAAACTATATTTCATGTAGCGGTGTTAGTTGCTCAGTCATGTCCACTTTGCAACCCTCCAGGTTGTACCCGCCAGGCTCCTCTGTCCACGGGATTCTCCAGCAAGAATACTGGAGTGGGTAGCCATTCCCTTCTCCAGGGGATCTTCTGATCCAATGAAATGTATTTAGAGAATAATAATGAAATGCGCATGGATGCCCTGGTCACCTACTTTTGGAACACTGCAGTGTAGAGGGCCTTGCGGATCTAGTCTTGTGTGGTATCTTTTTCTCACACACCTTACGGCTTCAGGTAACCACCTGTACAGCAGCCTACCTAAATTTTATATGGCCTCTGCCCTTTTTTTTTTTAAATTTTGGCCTCTTTTTTTATTGGTCCTTCATTTATTTATTTTCATCCATCTTTATTCTTTGGCCTTTGCAGAGTACCGGCTCCGGGCGCATGTGCTCCAGAGCGCTGGCTAGTAATTGGACACACCAGTCCAGCCGCTCTGCGGCACGTGGGATCTTCCCAGGCCAGGGATTGAACCAATGCCCCTTGCACTGCAGGGCAGACTCTTTACCCACTGGACCACCAGGGAAGCCCCCATTGTTTTATTGAGATTTATCATCTTCATGTATTGCTTAGTGTTGTGTGTTTTTTAACTTTATGTAAGTACATATAAACATGTGTTTTTCTAATCCTCACTCAATATTATGTAAAGATTCATGTTTGCTGACTCATAGCAGAAATCATTCATTTTCACTGCTGTATAATCCACTGCTTGAATATATCACAACTTAACCTTCTGTTGATGATGACAGCCAGGCTCTTCCCTCTCTTAACATTTTTGCCATAATGAAACATGACTAGTGAGTATTTTAAGCCTTACGTCCTGGTGCCATGTGCACAAGTTTCTGTGTGACTCCTGATGGACCGCAGAGGTGAACCTAACTACACACGCTGAGCATTTTCCGAAGTGGTTGTACCCGTGTGCACCATCACTGGCTGTGGCAGAGAATTACGGTTGCTCTTTGTAGCTGCTAGCACTTGGTACTGATCGACTCCAATACATGGTTGTCAAACAAGTGTGAACTTTTATTTCCTAGTAGTTTTAATTTGCATTTCCCTTATCACTCATTGGACAAAGCATCTTTCTGTGTGTTTATTGACTGTGTTTCCTCTTAGGGAAGTGTCCTTTTGTCTTTTGTGAGTTTCTTATTGGATTGTTTGTCATTTAAAAAAAAAAATTAGTAAATTATTTTTTTTCTTAAACTTTTATACAGATACTTAATGTCCAGACACTAGTCTGGTATTCGGGTAATTACAGTCAACTTCCTGATTGTTTGTTAGGCTAGTGTTTACTAACTTCACTGAGAGGAGCATGGGGACAGTTGTCCGTCTGAGTGAAGGATTTCTTCTCTCTTCCTTTCATCCCAAGGTTTCACATTAAGAGACTTGGAGACGCTTCCCTTTGGAATTGCTCTTCCCATCCGAGATGCGATCTATCACTGTCGGGAGCAACCCGCGTCAGACTGGCCGGAAGCCGTCTGCCTCCTGATTGGACGTCAGGATCTTTCCAAGCAGGCTTGCGAGGGAAACTTGCCCAAGGGGAAATCTGTGAGTATCACCATGAAAAAGTCCATGTTTGCTTTCAGCCCCAATAGAATCAGTGTAGAGATGTTCTCCATTTTCCATTATGTCTTTTTGCAAGTGTATAAGCCTACAATGTGGGAGACCTGGGTTCACTCCCTGAGTTGGGAAGATACCCTGAAGGAGGGCCTGGCAACCCACATTTCTTATCTGGAGACTCCCTATGAACAGAGGAGCCTGGCAGGGTCACTTGGGGTCCTTGGGGACACTTAAGAGTTGCACACAACTGAGCGATTAAGCACAGCACAGCACAGCACACATGTCAGATTATCTTGTATATGCTGGTTATGGTTTAAAGTTGGGTAAATCTTATTTGTAAGTTGAAGACGGAACCAATTTCATGAAGGCTTTGTCTTGCCTAGCCCCCCTTTTTTTTTGGCTTTGAGTCAGATCAAGTGCTGAGTCAATAGGGCAACGGATTCCCTGTTTGTGTTGATACTTTATTAGAGAGTAACTGCTTCATAATTATTATGTGGACATAAGGAGAGCACGTAGTGTCTTGAGTTTGAATAGTTAATGTATATTAACTATTTGCCCCTTCATACTTTTCTGATGTGTTGCATTTCTTCAATTTAGAATTTTACACAGATTTAAATACATGTTTAATCATGTAAAACTGAAGTTCCAGGAAAAAGGATTTTGGGGGTGCTCCTCAAATACTGCCAATCATGTCTTCAAAAAGTTTTTTTCTAAGGATTGGTTTTAAGAATCTACAAATGTAATGGAAAGTGAAATATATCATAACCCTCCTCTCTTTCTAAAATCAGCCTCTTTTAAAACTTAAAAATCAAACTTTTAAAACCTCTTCTAGAGCCTTAGGTAATTTAAAAAATGATAGCACTGCCTTTACTTTAAGAATCAAGGAAGATTCAAGGATGGTTATTTTACCCCTGGTGCCTTTGGTACTTTATGTCTGAGAAAACAGTGCAGATTTGGCTCATCTCTTACTAGCCTTTGAATCAATATATAATAACCTATACGTTGTAGCTGTTCATAATCCACATTAGATCTTAGGTTATTAACATTTCTTCAGAGACTCTTATCAGTATTTATTCCTAGTGTCAGAGTTGTCTAGTGGATCCATGACAGAGCAGTTTTTATGAGGCGGTGGGCGGGTTCCCATCTCCAGCAGGGTCAGATCAGCACATTGTCTATGTGCTGTTGTTTAGTTGCTCAGTCATGTCTTTGCAGCCCCATGGACTGTTGTCCGCCAGGCTTCTCTGTCTTTGGGATTTTCCACGCAAGAATACTGGAGTGGGTTGCCATTACCTCTGCCAAGGGATCTTGCCAACTCAGGGTTTGAACTTGTGCCTGCTGCGTTGGCAGGCGAATTCTTTCCATTGAGACACCTGGGAAGCTCACATTTCTCTTTTAATTTGTGCTTGTATGATAACTCTTAGTTGAGTTAGTATTTGGCCTATTTTAAACAGAAAACCAAATATTTTTTTTGCTAATAATATGGTTATCTTTCCCTTGACCAAGATAAGTCTTTGGCATTTATACCTCTTTTGTCACTGTGAATGAGAACATTAGCCTTAAAGGCAAATGGTATTGATAATCATTCATCTTTATTTATATATCATCTTAAGTAATTCTGGCTAAATTCAGTTCATTCAGTTACTTGAGGATACATTTTATAACTCTCTTCAAGTTTAACTTATCCTCTATTTTGGCTCTATATTTTATTGCTAGCTCACCTATTAGAATATAGTTTGTTTTAGATAAGTTAGATAATCCACTGGAATTATAATAAATTTTTATCAATTAAAATCAGACTGATTATCTAGTTCTGTCAACTGTTACTCCTTTTTCAGGCTAATGTTGCTTCCACATTAAATGTTGCAAAACTTTAGCATTTAATCTAGGAGTTACTCTTTTGTGGAAGCAGTGTAAAACTCTGAGAGAAAATTAAATTTCTGCTAGTCACATCTGTCTTAAAATCTGAATTATTTGGACTGGTGGGCCTCATAGAAAAGCACAGGCTGAACTTATGAGGACAGAATGATCAGCATGGTACTAACTCCTCTTGCTTCTTTTGCTGCATTTGATCCTTTTCCTTTTAAGAAACATATTTGGAACATATTTGGAATATACGTAGGGGGAAAAAAGTGAAAACCAGCAACAGTCCATTCTGATTAAAGTATGGATGTGAGAAAGTATTGTGTGACCTCTTCCAGCCCGTAGTTGGTATTCTTTCCATGTTGTTTTCTTTTACTTCTTTTCATTAAAGACACTATTTGAATTGGTGTCAGTTCTTCAGTAACAGTGTGTAGGGTCAGTCTTCCATTTGTGGTAATTTATTTCCTTTTCCAAATATTGGTTTAGTTTTCAGTAAGTGATCCAGTCATGTCTTTGCAGCCCCATGGACTGGAGGTTTTGTTGGTTGCCATTACCTCTGCCAAGGGATCTTGCCAACTCAGGGTTTGAACTTGTGCCTGCTGCTGGCAGGCTTAATTCTTTCCATTGAGACACCTGGGAAGCTCACATTTCTCTTTTAATTTGTGCTTGTATGATAACTCTTAGTTGAGTTAGTATTTGGCCTATTTTAAACAGAAAACCAAATATTTTTTTTGCTAATAATATGGTTATCTTTCCCTTGACCAAGATAAGTCTTTGGCATTTATACCTCTTTTGTCACTGTGAATGAGAACATTAGCCTTAAAGGCAAATGGTATTGATAATCATTCATCTTTATTTATATATCATCTTAAGTAATTCTGGCTAAATTCAGTTCATTCAGTTACTTGAGGATACATTTTATAACTCTCTTCAAGTTTAACTTATCCTCTATTTTGGCTCTATATTTTATTGCTAGCTCACCTATTAGAATATAGTTTGTTTTAGATAAGTTAGATAATCCACTGGAATTATAATAAATTTTTATCAATTAAAATCAGACTGATTATCTAGTTCTGTCAACTGTTACTCCTTTTTCAGGCTAATGTTGCTTCCACATTAAATGTTGCAAAACTTTAGCATTTAATCTAGGAGTTACTCTTTTGTGGAAGCAGTGTAAAACTCTGAGAGAAAATTAAATTTCTGCTAGTCACATCTGTCTTAAAATCTGAATTATTTGGACTGGTGGGCCTCATAGAAAAGCACAGGCTGAACTTATGAGGACAGAATGATCAGCATGGTACTAACTCCTCTTGCTTCTTTTGCTGCATTTGATCCTTTTCCTTTTAAGAAACATATTTGGAACATATTTGGAATATACGTAGGGGGAAAAAAGTGAAAACCAGCAACAGTCCATTCTGATTAAAGTATGGATGTGAGAAAGTATTGTGTGACCTCTTCCAGCCCGTAGTTGGTATTCTTTCCATGTTGTTTTCTTTTACTTCTTTTCATTAAAGACACTATTTGAATTGGTGTCAGTTCTTCAGTAACAGTGTGTAGGGTCAGTCTTCCATTTGTGGTAATTTATTTCCTTTTCCAAATATTTAGGATATAGTTTAGATTTTTACAGTTTATTTAGAATATTTCTTTCAGTTGAATCTGCCTCCTAACAGTTGTTCTAAGTTGAAAGCTTTCCTCTTGGCTCATGAAGAATGTTTCCAAGTGGGCAGTACAGTTACACTTAAGAAAATAGATTTCTAGATTGGAGTCCCTGTATGCACTGGGAACCCAGGCCAGCCCTGCTTTGGAGTACATTTTTTCTCTGCACTTACGTAGACGTGCTGCCTCACCCTGTGTATCCTTGCATTCGCTAAGTGTGTGTCGGCTGGTTTTTAAATTAGTATTACAACCAAGTCTGTTACTCAGGTGCTCTCATCAGATGTTCCTTCAGGAACAGAAACTGAGGAGGAGGATGACGGCATGAACGACATGAATCAGGAAGTGATGTCGTTGATATGGAACAAAGACCTGCGGGTGCAGGACGTGCGGCGGCTCCTCCAGAGTGCGCACCCTGTTCGCGTCAGCGTGGTGCAGTACCCAGAGCTCAGCGACCACGAGTTCATCGAGGAGAAAGAAAACAGGTGAAGGCGAGCACTGACTGCCGGCATTCAAGGAAGAGACTCCTGAAGTCTCCCTGAAGAGCTGCCCCCCTGTTCAGCCGGAAGGACAGGCAGGAGTGCAGTGTGCAGGCGACGCAGGGCTGCTCGGGAGCCAGGCGGGTCGTTTCTGCACGGTGCTTGCACAGCCCTCCTGTGCGTAGGAGAGCTCAGTGAGGCCAGCCCTCGCGGCGATCAGAGTTCACGGATTCTGTGATGCTGTTTTTTTTCCTTTTAACCTTTTCACATTTCTGAAATCAGACTTTCAGTCTGAGGGTGTTTGTAGGTGTTATGGTTTAGTTGGCAGTGTGTTTCCTTTCTTAGTACCTCATGGAAGTGATGCATTTTAAAATCATTCACTTCTTAAATGGCAGGGATACACTGGTTTTGTTTTCATTATTATAATTTTATGTATACTGTTTCTGCTAAAAATGTTATGAGATACAGCATTCTGGCCTTGATTCTAAATTTCCTTGATTCTTAATTACTGTGGGACAGTGTTCTTAAAGAATCATCTTAGGATAGCAAAATGTTCCTCACCAGTGAACTAGAGAAGCAGCTATATATATGTACAATTAGGGAGAGAGGGTGCTTGTGAATCGCTTAGTCTTTAGAGAGAGTTGTAGATTTTTGTTAGCCTCGGAAAGGACCGTTCTGTGTCTTTAGAAGTAACTTTTGGTATTTCCTGGTTTTAAATGCCCCTACTTGCACAATTTCTGCTTGATTCCATCTGTTTTAACATAGAAACAAGTTAAAAAGTAGTGGATTAGTTTGATAAGCTAACCTGGAAGAGGGAATGGCAACCTACTCCAGTATTCTTGCCTTGAGAATCCCATGGACAGAGGAACCTGGTGGGCTGTGGTCCATGGGATCGCGAAGAGTCAGAAGATAACGACTGAGCGACTAAATAACAGCATAGGGTGTAGAAGCCATTTTATGCTTGAACATAGCTGACATGTAATGCCATTAATCATGTAAATCCTCGCCATCAAATCAGTGAAATGGCTTCTGTGTTTCTTGGAGACACCATAAAATCCACTCACCACCAAAACAGGGATTTCTTTTTGTGTGTGCAGGCCATGGAGGTGGCTCTAGGACTGTGTTCACAAAAAGGTTGCGAGGAGGATACAGCTAAAACAACACAGTGAGGAAACCCAGCGCATACGGTGTCTTCCTCTGAGAAGAGGGTTAACATCATTTAAAGTAGAATTTTAGGTTTTTCTTTTTGAATACTTAGGGTGAGTTGACTTGGTTTACGGAACAGCTGGTTTTAATTCAAAGTGAATATGAAACAGACGGAGGAAATGTGTCTCTTAAGAGTTTCTAATGGGAGTGCATGCGTGCTTAGTTGCTCTGAAATCAGACTTTCAGTCTGAGGGTGTTTGTAGGTGTTATGGTTTAGTTGGCAGTGTGTTTCCTTTCTTAGTACCTCATGGAAGTGATGCATTTTAAAATCATTCACTTCTTAAATGGCAGGGATACACTGGTTTTGTTTTCATTATTATAATTTTATGTATACTGTTTCTGCTAAAAATGTTATGAGATACAGCATTCTGGCCTTGATTCTAAATTTCCTTGATTCTTAATTACTGTGGGACAGTGTTCTTAAAGAATCATCTTAGGATAGCAAAATGTTCCTCACCAGTGAACTAGAGAAGCAGCTATATATATGTACAATTAGGGAGAGAGGGTGCTTGTGAATCGCTTAGTCTTTAGAGAGAGTTGTAGATTTTTGTTAGCCTCGGAAAGGACCGTTCTGTGTCTTTAGAAGTAACTTTTGGTATTTCCTGGTTTTAAATGCCCCTACTTGCACAATTTCTGCTTGATTCCATCTGTTTTAACATAGAAACAAGTTAAAAAGTAGTGGATTAGTTTGATAAGCTAACCTGGAAGAGGGAATGGCAACCTACTCCAGTATTCTTGCCTTGAGAATCCCATGGACAGAGGAACCTGGTGGGCTGTGGTCCATGGGATCGCGAAAGAGTCAGAAGATAACGACTGAGCGACTAAATAACAGCATAGGGTGTAGAAGCCATTTTATGCTTGAACATAGCTGACATGTAATGCCATTAATCATGTAAATCCTCGCCATCAAATCAGTGAAATGGCTTCTGTGTTTCTTGGAGACACCATAAAATCCACTCACCACCAAAACAGGGATTTCTTTTTGTGTGTGCAGGCCATGGAGGTGGCTCTAGGACTGTGTTCACAAAAAGGTTGCGAGGAGGATACAGCTAAAACAACACAGTGAGGAAACCCAGCGCATACGGTGTCTTCCTCTGAGAAGAGGGTTAACATCATTTAAAGTAGAATTTTAGGTTTTTCTTTTTGAATACTTAGGGTGAGTTGACTTGGTTTACGGAACAGCTGGTTTTAATTCAAAGTGAATATGAAACAGACGGAGGAAATGTGTCTCTTAAGAGTTTCTAATGGGAGTGCATGCGTGCTTAGTTGCTCAGTCGCATCTGACTCTTTGTGACCTTTTGGACTGCAGCCTGCCAGGCTCCTCTGTCCATGGGCTTCTCCAGGCAAGAATACTGGAGTGGGTTGCCATTTTCTCCTCCAGGGAATCCCCCCCAACGAGGGGAGTGAACCTGCCTCTCGTGCATTGGCAGGCGGATTCTTTACTTCTGAGCCATAGGGGAAGCCCTCTAATTGGAGTCAGGGTATTAAAAAGAGAATAACCATGTTTAGAGGACGTACTCACATCTGTGTATGGATTTATTTTGATGTGGCTTCATCTTACACAGCACTGCTGCTTTTAAAATACTCGCTTACCAATTACATCCAGTTTTGTTTGTTTGTTTAAATGTTCTTTTCTCACATGATGGTTTTAATTTTAATTATAGATTGCTTCAGTTGTGCCAGCGAACTATGGCTCTTCCAGTTGGACGAGGCATGTTTACCTTGTTTTCATACCATCCTGTTCCAACGGAACCGTTGCCTATTCCTAAGTTGAATTTGACTGGTACGTTCAATTCTGGGCTCAATGAGAAAGGAAAATGATCAAGTATATGTTTAGTGGAGTTCTTTTTGAATTACGAATATTATGTCTTAGGCATATGATGCATTGTCATTTTAAAAATTTTACCTACTTTTTCATTGTTAATCTTTGTTCTTTTTGAGAAAGTAACCGTTTCACTCCTGAACTTGCCCCCACTGTGGTACTGTCACAGACCAGCATTTGAATTAGCTCTTAGATACAAAAACCAAATGGTAAATGCAAATATATTTTATTTTCTGCTGTGTCTTTGTGTTTGTGTTTATGGACTACAAATAAGACACTTGTGCATCTAGTTAAAATTCACGTAATTTGTTCACAACATGTTTAAAACCGTGTTTTCCAACGTTTGGTGGATTGTTTAACTTTGTGCAATATTTAGCATATTTGTTTTAAATATTCGTCCGTGACTTCCGCTGTTACAGACTATTAGAAATATAAAGAGAATTCAGTATTTGCGAGTACACAGTGTAGATGAGAATCAGAATGCTCAAGAAAAGGAATTTAGAGAACCGAGCATTGTGAACAGTTTATGTGCTCTTCAATACGTTGATCATAAATTTAAATAAAGTGAGTACTCTTATGGTTAACTGGGTAACTCAGGTGTATCAAATAAGGCTTTTTACATACGTATCTTTGAATGCAGTTTGGCATTTTTACTAATAGCATATAATTAGATTTCTGTATATAGAGAGGTGAGTGGTATAGAGTGAGCACATTTATAAAGGTCCTTGTCTTTTTTAAAATAGCATTTTTTTCTTACTGTCCAGAGAAAAAGATGGGATGGCACATTTGACATTAGTATCATTGTTATCCATCACATTGGAATTATTATTCATGTTGTTTGTGATGCTAATTTTCATTTTCTTTTTCTTTTATTGGCCACTTCTATTGGTCTTTCATTTATTTCCATTTTTGTTCTTTGGCCTGTGTGGGCCTTTCATCGCACTGGCCTCTCTCGTTGCAGAGCCTGGCTCTGGGCTCATGCACTGCAGAGCTCTGGCTCAGTAGTTGGACACATCGGTCCAGCCGCTCCGCGGCACATGGGATCTCCCCAGGCCAGGAATCGAACCGGCGCCCCTTGCATTGCAAGGTGGTGTCCTTACCCACTGGACCACCAGGGAAGCCCTTTCATTTTAGTTTTCAATAACATTCCGGCTGTTTGAAAGAAAGATTTCAAAGCAGTGGGTATCCTAATCAGAGCTGTGTAAAGTAAGTTGATGTCAGTTACCTTATTGTAGCAAAAAGGATAGTTTTTTTTTTTTTTAAAGATTTATTTATTTATTTATTTTGGGCGGGGGTTGGGTTGGGGAGGGAGGGGAGCGGGCGAGCCACTTCTATTGGTCTTTCATTTCTCTATTTTCATCCGTCTTTGTTCTTTGGCTCCTGTGGGCCTCCCATCGCAGTGGCCTCTGTTGTCGCAGAGCACCGGCTCTGGGCGCATGCGCTCCAGAGCTCCGGCTCGGTAATTGGACACATCAGTCCAGCTGCTCCACGGCACGTGGGATCTTCCCAGGTCAGGGCTTGAACCGGCGCCCCTTGCACTGCAAGGTGGTGTCATTACCCACTGGACTACCAGGAAAGCCCTTTCATTTTAGTTTTCAATAACATTCCGGCTGTTTGAAAGAAAGATTTCAAAGCAGTGGGTATCCTAATCAGAGCTGTGTAAAGTAAGTTGATGTCAGTTACCTTATTGTAGCAAAAAGGATAGTTTTTTTTTTTTTTAAAGATTTATTTATTTATTTATTTTGGGCGGGGGTTGGGTTGGGGAGGGAGGGGAGCGGGCGAGCCACTTCTATTGGTCTTTCATTTCTCTATTTTCATCCGTCTTTGTTCTTTGGCTCCTGTGGGCCTCCCATCGCAGTGGCCTCTGTTGTCGCAGAGCACCGGCTCTGGGCGCATGCGCTCCAGAGCTCCGGCTCGGTAATTGGACACATCAGTCCAGCTGCTCCACGGCACGTGGGATCTTCCCAGGTCAGGGCTTGAACCGGCGCCCCTTGCACTGCAAGGTGGTGTCATTACCCACTGGACTACCAGGGAAAGCCCCAAAAAGGATAGTTATTTTACACATTTAAGGGTTTTGCACCTTGCATCAAGTTTGACTCATGTATAAAAGTTTAAGTACATGTAGTAACTGAATATCATTCCAGGTATTATGGGACTAAGGATTTCGAATGCAGCAAAGTGATCACTTCTTTCAGAAATCTCATTGTGACACTTTTGGCTTTGTGAATTTTTACTCTGTCCATCTTACATTCTGCTTGACCAGGACGGGCCCCTCCTCGGAACACGACGGTGGACCTGAACAGTGGGAACATCGATGTACCGCCCAACATGACCAGCTGGGCCAGCTTCCATAATGGCGTGGCTGCCGGCCTGAAGATAGCCCCTGCTTCCCAGATAGACTCTGCCTGGATCGTCTACAACAAGCCCAAGCATGCTGAGCTAGCGAATGAGTATGCGGGCTTCCTCATGGCCCTGGGTCTGAACGGGCACCTTACCAAGCTGGCGACTCTCAATATCCATGACTACCTGACCAAGGTGAGCATGGTGCTGCCCCTCCTGGCGTGGCCTCGGCCCCGGGCTCTTAAAACAGTTCCTCATTGTCATGTCTGCTCTTCTTCCATTGTGTACCTCCAAGTGCATGTTTCTCATAGCTGGCAGGAAGTCTTTCTAAAGTGTAAGTCAGGATGTATCACATCCCTGCTCAAACTGTTTAAGATTTTCTGTTGCTCTTAGTGTCCATTCAAGAGCCTGTGTGATCCTGCTCACATGGCCAGCCTACTTCCTGCTTCTCTTTCCTTCGTTCTTCACACTCCAACCATAGAGGCCGACTGTTTTAGCTCCTTACTCTTCCTCCTGACATAAACTTGTCTACTTTTATGCCATAAAAAATAACCCGTATAAAGCATACGATCCAGTGGTTTTTATTATGCTCACATTGTGGTTGTGAACACTGTCTGTTTTGGAACAACTTCGTCGCCCCATGAAAGAAGCGCCTGCTGAGTAGCAGTCAGCCTACATCCCTCTCCCTCCCGACCCTGGCAGATAGCTAATCTCCTTGCTGTCTTTGTGGATTTGCTTATTGTGAAACTTTCTTGTAAATGAAACCAAACAAACAATAGGTGGTCTTTTATAGCTGGCTTCTTTGCTTATTGTAGTGTTTTCAAGGTTTATCTGTGTTGTATTAATACCATGTGTAAAAGTTTAAGTACATGTAGTAACTGAATATCATTCCAGGTATTATGGGACTAAGGATTTCGAATGCAGCAAAGTGATCACTTCTTTCAGAAATCTCATTGTGACACTTTTGGCTTTGTGAATTTTTACTCTGTCCATCTTACATTCTGCTTGACCAGGACGGGCCCCTCCTCGGAACACGACGGTGGACCTGAACAGTGGGAACATCGATGTACCGCCCAACATGACCAGCTGGGCCAGCTTCCATAATGGCGTGGCTGCCGGCCTGAAGATAGCCCCTGCTTCCCAGATAGACTCTGCCTGGATCGTCTACAACAAGCCCAAGCATGCTGAGCTAGCGAATGAGTATGCGGGCTTCCTCATGGCCCTGGGTCTGAACGGGCACCTTACCAAGCTGGCGACTCTCAATATCCATGACTACCTGACCAAGGTGAGCATGGTGCTGCCCCTCCTGGCGTGGCCTCGGCCCCGGGCTCTTAAAACAGTTCCTCATTGTCATGTCTGCTCTTCTTCCATTGTGTACCTCCAAGTGCATGTTTCTCATAGCTGGCAGGAAGTCTTTCTAAAGTGTAAGTCAGGATGTATCACATCCCTGCTCAAACTGTTTAAGATTTTCTGTTGCTCTTAGTGTCCATTCAAGAGCCTGTGTGATCCTGCTCACATGGCCAGCCTACTTCCTGCTTCTCTTTCCTTCGTTCTTCACACTCCAACCATAGAGGCCGACTGTTTTAGCTCCTTACTCTTCCTCCTGACATAAACTTGTCTACTTTTATGCCATAAAAAATAACCCGTATAAAGCATACGATCCAGTGGTTTTTATTATGCTCACATTGTGGTTGTGAACACTGTCTGTTTTGGAACAACTTCGTCGCCCCATGAAAGAAGCGCCTGCTGAGTAGCAGTCAGCCTACATCCCTCTCCCTCCCGACCCTGGCAGATAGCTAATCTCCTTGCTGTCTTTGTGGATTTGCTTATTGTGAAACTTTCTTGTAAATGAAACCAAACAAACAATAGGTGGTCTTTTATAGCTGGCTTCTTTTGCTTATTGTAGTGTTTTCAAGGTTTATCTGTGTTGTATTAATACCATGTGTTAGCCTCATTCTTTTTTTTTTTTTTTTAAAGATTTATTTGTTTATTTTGGGCGGGGATCGGGTTGGGGAGGGAGGGGAGTGGGCAGGCCACTTCTATTGGTCTTTCATTTCTCTATTTTCATCCGTCTTTGTTCTTTGGCTCCTGTGGACCTCCCATCGCGGTGGTGTCTGTCGTTGCAGAGTGCTGGCTCTGGGTGCATGCGCTGCAGAGCTCTGGCTCGGTGATTGGACACATAGGTCCAGCCACTCCGTGGCACGTGGGATCTTCCCAGGCCAGGGATCCAACCGGCGCCTCTTGCACTGCAAGGCGGTGTCCTTACCCACTGGACCACCAGGAGAAGCCCATCCTCTCACTTTCTAATGGTGTCTTTGAAGCATGAAAGTTTTTAATTTTGAGGAAGTCTAATTCATCTGTTTTCCCTTGGTTGCTGTGCATTTGTTACCATATCTAAGCAGTTATTGCCTAGCCCAAGGTCACTTGGGCTCACACCTGTTATGTATATTTACACCTGTCTTGTCTTCTAAGGGTCTTTTAGTTCTAATTACATCTTACTTGAAGTTAATGTTCATGTTTAGTGTAAGGAAGGGGTCCATTTCATTCTTCTGCAAGTGGCTCTGTGGTTCTCCCAGCACCTTTGTTTGGAAGAACTCTCTCCACTGATTGTCTTGGCACCGAAGTCAGCTGAGCATCAGTGTGAGGGTTCATCTTTCAATCATCACACCATACATCTCCATTCCCTCGCCTGACATCACTTCTCCACTTTCTGAATCTGAGTGCCCACTCCGCCCGACCTAAAAATAACCCGTATAAAGCATACGATCCAGTGGTTTTTATTATGCTCACATTGTGGTTGTGAACACTGTCTGTTTTGGAACAACTTCGTCGCCCCATGAAAGAAGCGCCTGCTGAGTAGCAGTCAGCCTACATCCCTCTCCCTCCCGACCCTGGCAGATAGCTAATCTCCTTGCTGTCTTTGTGGATTTGCTTATTGTGAAACTTTCTTGTAAATGAAACCAAACAAACAATAGGTGGTCTTTTATAGCTGGCTTCTTTTGCTTATTGTAGTGTTTTCAAGGTTTATCTGTGTTGTATTAATACCATGTGTTAGCCTCATTCTTTTTTTTTTTTTTTTAAAGATTTATTTGTTTATTTTGGGCGGGGATCGGGTTGGGGAGGGAGGGGAGTGGGCAGGCCACTTCTATTGGTCTTTCTCTATTTTTATCCGTCTTTGTTCTTTGGCTCCTGTGGACCTCCCATCGCGGTGGTGTCTGTCGTTGCAGAGTGCTGGCTCTGGGCGCATGCGTGCCAGAGCTCAGGCTCGGTAATTGGACACATGGGTCCAGCCACTCAGCGGCACGTGGGATCTTCCCAGGCCAGGGATCGAACCGGCGCCCCTTGCACTGCAAGGTGGTGTCCTTACCCACTGGACCACCAGGGAAGCCCATCCTCTCACTTTCTAATGGTGTCTTTGAAGCATGAAAGTTTTTAATTTTGAGGAAGTCTAATTCATCTGTTTTCCCTTGGTTGCTGTGCATTTGTTACCATATCTAAGCAGTTATTGCCTAGCCCAAGGTCACTTGGGCTCACACCTGTTATGTATATTTACACCTGTCTTGTCTTCTAAGGGTCTTTTAGTTCTAATTACATCTTACTTGAAGTTAATGTTCATGTTTAGTGTAAGGAAGGGGTCCATTTCATTCTTCTGCAAGTGGCTCTGTGGTTCTCCCAGCACCTTTGTTTGGAAGAACTCTCTCCACTGATTGTCTTGGCACCGAAGTCAGCTGAGCATCAGTGTGAGGGTTCATCTTTCAATCATCACACCATACATCTCCATTCCCTCGCCTGACATCATCTTCTCTCACTTTCTGAATCTGAGTGCCCACTCCGCCCCGACCTTCTGCCACTTTTTTTGGCTAGATTGGTACTCATTCTGTTGTAAATTTAACTTTTTAGAGATTCTTAATAGTTATCCAGTTCTTCTTAATCTAAATTAGGCTCTGTTAGAAATAGACTCAGACATAGAGAACAGACTTGTGGTTGCCAAGGGGGTGGGGGAAAGGAGAAAGATGGACTGGGAGTTTGGAATTGGTAGGTTCAAACTATTACATTTAGAATGGGTAAAAGTGTTGTGCTTCACAGGTGGTGCTAGTGTTAAAGAATTTGGCCACCAGTGCAGGAGACCTAAGATATGGATTTAACCCCTGAGTTAGGAAGATTTCCCTGGAGAAGGAAATGGCAACCCACTCCGGTGTTCTTTGTTTTTTTTTTTTTTTTAATAATAGATTTTATTTTACTTTTTACTTTTGCAGAGTTTTGTTGTTTACAGATATGTATGATCACTGATTAGTCGTAGGTGTATCCCCTCCATCCCACTCCTCCAGGCCGTTGCACAGCGCCCCTGCAGGATCCCCTTTTCTCACGGCACAATGACAATAACTGTTTTTTTCACATATGACAGTGTAGGTTTTCATGCTAAAAGAGACATGGAGAATAGACGTATGAACATTGTGGGGAATGAACAGTGGGTGGGAGACATAAAGTAAGTACCACTCCAGTATTCTTGCCTGGGAAATCCCATGGACAGAGGAGTCTGGTGGACTACAGTCCATGGGGTAGCAAAGGAGTCGGATATGACTAAAGCACCATAGCACAAGCAACAGGATCCTACTGTATACCACAGGGAACTATATCCAATCTCCTGAGATAAACCATAATGGAAAAGAATATTGAAAGAATGTATAGATGTATATAATCTACACACTCTTTGTTGAAAGAATGTATAGATTACATAGTCTGTGCATTCTTTGTTGTACATCAGAGATTGGCACAACATTGTGAATCAACTGTACTTCAGAAAATTAAAAAATTAGGCTCTTAAAATACTCTAGTAATCTTCATACATTTTCATTATGTAGATTTTTTTTCTTCTTAAGTTTAGTAGATTAAATTCTTTGCTTAGTTGTGCCTGACTCTTGCGACCCCATGGACTGTAGCCCACCAGGTTCCTCTGTCCATGGGTTTCTTAGGCAAGAAAACTGGAGTGGGTTGCCATTTCCATCTCCATTATGTGAGTTTTTAAGAATATATATTTTGTAGTTTAACACTTTTTCTCCTCCAAGGGCACTAACTTCATGAGAGCCAGGATCCTATCTATTTAGTTTGCTTACATATTCTTGGAGCCTCTCGCTGTGCCTGTCAAATGAAAGTACTTAATAAAAATACTGGCAGGTGGTAACTTGTTTAAACTACTGGTTTGTTTTGGTAGTGACTTAAGTCCCATTCTCTTTTCTGTCTTAGGGTCATGAGATGACAAGCATTGGATTGCTTCTTGGTGTTTCTGCTGCTAAACTAGGCACCATGGATATGTCGATTACCCGGCTTCTTAGCATCCACATCCCTGCTCTCCTGCCCCCAACGTCCACAGAGCTTGATGTCCCTCACAACGTGCAGGTGGCTGCAGTGGTTGGCATCGGCCTCGTGTATCAGGGGACGGCTCACAGGCATACAGCAGAGGTCCTCTTGGCTGAAATAGGTATGGCGTTAATCGTCCTATGGTTTCTTAAGTATGTATTTCCCATTCCTCAGGAACCAAAGTAAAAATGATAGTAAGATTATAAAAATGAAGGAAAAAAAATAAGCTTTTGTAAAAAATAAGATAAAAAATAAGCTGACATTACTATTCAAGTTATTAGTCTGCATACTTACTTTGCCAGCCCATTACTGAGCTCCAGTGGCCCCATGTAATGAGGTAGGCTATGGTCCTGTTTTTTCTTTTTTGGCCGCGCCTGACAAAGGATCGATCCCAGGGCCTTGGCAATGAAAGCCCAGAGTCCTAACCACAGGACCTCCAGGGAAGTCCCACCTATGGTCTTCATCACATTGAGCATGCTGTTTATCCTGCTCTGTCTTGGCCAGGCAATGTCTAACAGTGGTCTGCACTTAAAATTCAGAGTTGATTTGATCTCTAAATAAGCACAGCGTTTATTCTGTCGGACTGCAGCACTTCTAGCAGAGTGGGAGTGACCGACTCCCATTCCCCTTTATACCTGGTGGACATGGTAATAATGAAACCCACTTTTTGTGTTTTCAGCTCCACTGAACTCAACTCTGTTGAGTCTCCATTTTTTGGAAATGTCTCTTACATGTTGTCATCTTTTTCTGACATGTGTAAATGCTGTTAATTACGAGTATGTTCAGTAATTTAGACACATACATGTTTTGTTCTATCTTGTTCAGGATCTTTCTACTTGTGTTTCAGGATAGCCACAAAATTGGCCCAGGCTTCTCTGCCTCAGGCTGTAGACCTGTGGGTCTGATGCTCATACTCTGCTCCAAATGCTTCAGTCTGGGACCCAGCCTGGAGGGTGTGTTGCCTTTATGGTGATAACAGAAGGACAGGAGGGAGAACCAAATACCGGAGGCGCATTCCAGGCCTTCGCTTGCATTATGCCAGGCAGGCGCCTCTGTCAAAGCCAGTCACAAGTTCAGGTCCACTAGGAGACTATCAGGAGTGTGGATGTTTATATAGGAGCACTGTAGGAGAGTGAGGAATTGGGATCAATAGGTCGTCCACTGGAAACTTCCTGTTACCAAAATATGAAAGAGCTTAAGTGACTGGTCTGAAAAGGGAATATCCTTAGGACTGGCGTTTAAAGACTGTTCATCTGCAGGATAGTTCAGCATTCGTCGGCGATGTCATGATGACATCTAATGATGCCAGCGCCACCCGTATCTCCCAGCCGTGGCTCATCAGTATTGTGTATAGAAGGTTTCCTAGTGTCCGTAGAAGCTTCATCTGGATTCACAGATGCGTGTTCTTTGTATATTTAGTCAGAGTGGACATGTTTTTTTTTTTTTTTTAGCTTTTATTTTACTTTTAACTTTTTTTTTTTTTTTAAAAGATTTATTTATTTATTTATTTTGGGCAGGGGTCGGGTTGGGGAGGGAGGGGAGTGGGCGGGCCACTTCTATTGGTCTTTCATTTCTCTATTTTCATCCGTCTTTGTTCTTTGGCTCCTGTGGGCCTCCCATCGCAGCGGCGTCTCTTGTTGCAGAGCGCCGGCTCTTGGGGCATGTGCTCCAGAGCTCCGGCTCGGTAATTGGACACATTGGTCCAGCCGCTCTGCGGCACGTGGGATCTTCCCAGGCCAGGGATCAAACCGGCGCCCCTTGCACTGCACGGCGGTGTCCTTACCCACTGGACCACCAGGGGAAGCCCTACTTTTAACTTTTACAGAGTTTTGTTGTTTACAGGTATGTATGTTCCCAGATTAGTCATATGTGTATCCCCGCTTCTCACCCCTCCCGACCATCACACTGGACATGGTTTTTGAACTGCCATTTTCATATATTATTGTCATAAATGGCTTTTAAAGTCAATTTTATGTTGTGTAATAGCTTATTGAGTTGGTGTTCTATAAATTGTCTAATTGTTTTCTTATTCTCAGGGGTTTTAGATGGTTTTTAATTCTCTGCTGTTAAGCAGTAAACATTTCACAGATCGCATGTGTGTAATTGCTTTGTTCTCTTAAAAAGTTATTTTTTCCCTTAGGAACAAACTTCTAGGAAAGTGAACCTTTTGGAGCGAAGCGTCTTTATATATAATGTATTTTGCTTCACGGAAGAGTGTGAAGTTAGAATTAAGGGCTACTTTTTTTTTTTTTTAAGATTTACTTATTTATTTTGGGCGGGAGTCGGGTTGGGGAGGGAGGGGAGTGGGCGGGCCACTTCTGTTGGTCTTTCATTTCTCTATTTTCATCCGTCTTTGTTCTTTGGCTCCTGTGGGCCTCCCATCACGGTGGCATCTGTCGTCGCAGAGCGCCGGCTCTGGGTGTATGGGCTCCAGAGCTCCGGCTAGGTAATTGGACACATGGGTCCAGCCGCTCTGCTGCACGTGGGATCTTCCCAGGCCAGGGATCGAACTGGCGTCCCTTGCACTGCAAGGCGGTGTCCTTACCCACTGAACCACCAGGGGAAGCCCTAAGGGCTACTTTTTAAAAGTATGGATTTTATATAAAGTCAGACTTTTAGCATCAAAACAGAAATTCTGTCATGGTAGGTAATATATACATTCAAAAGACTGTGATACAGATTCAGAATAAGTGTCTGTATACATAGTATGTAGCGTTCTTAAAAGCTGAAAGGATATGTCCATCCTGTGCATTATCAGTATTTGGACATGTTTTCACCACATCTAATGAATGGACTTGAAAATAATAAAATAAAAACATTGAGAAAGAAATTGCAAATTGAAGCTTTTTTTTGAGCATCTCTCCCTTGAGAGCGTTTTTCCTACTTTTCTGGTAATTTTTTTAAAATTATAAAACCCAAGGCTTGACAGTGAAGTCATTTCTTTCAAATTGGCAAATTGGAAGAACCCTGTTTGGGCTTTGTTTTGTAGTAAACCAGTAGTTGTAGACACCGTTTATGATAATGTCACATCTTTCTGAGTGGAGTTGTGTTAAAATCTATAGTTCTTATGCAACTTACTAGAAAGTTCCCTCTAAAACTTTTATGAGTTAGGATCTTAAGAGACCCGCTTGACGTGTGTTGCTTTCTGTTTCATAGGACGGCCCCCTGGTCCAGAAATGGAATACTGCACGGACAGAGAGTCTTACTCTTTGGCTGCTGGCTTGGCCCTGGGCATGGTGTGCTTGGGGGTAAGCAGAGTTCTTGCCTTCAGATGCTTCCCTGAGGACATCTGTTCCTCGAGACAAATGACCTCGACACTTCCCTCTGAATTACCACTCTACCTTTCTGTGCCTTAGCTGACCCTGATTCTCAGCTCTTTTCTTCTTTCTGGATATTTTTTCAAAATGTCTGATTTGGTAATGAGAAATTACAGTGAGGAGTGGGGCTTTCAGGTTTCTTTCCCCTGGCTTAGACATAAGCATTCATGAATGAACCCTGGGAATGGGGTTTCTTGGAAAGAGTTCAAGACATAAGATGAAGAAACCAGTGAAAACATGGGTCTGGTGGGGAGCCTCAGGAGTCTGGAGTAGTTACTAGAGATAAACCAGAGCCCTCTTCTGGCACCCCGATATGCCAGAAGGTCTTGGCATTAGCAGCTGCTTTGTGATGGAATGCAGTATCACTCTGGCCCATCTTTAACCCCATTCGGGAGACACAGTATAGAATGACCAGAAGCATTTCATTGCATGACTGTGTCAGCTGGAATGTGGGTCCATTTGCAAAACAGAAATTCTGTCAGGTAGGTAATATATACATTCAAAAGACTGTGATACAGATTCAGAATAAGTGTCTGTATACATAGTATGTAGCGTTCTTAAAAGCTGAAAGGATATGTCCATCCTGTGCATTATCAGTATTTGGACATGTTTTCACCACATCTAATGAATGGACTTGAAAATAATAAAATAAAAACATTGAGAAAGAAATTGCAAATTGAAGCTTTTTTTTGAGCATCTCTCCCTTGAGAGCGTTTTTCCTACTTTTCTGGTAATTTTTTTAAAATTATAAAACCCAAGGCTTGACAGTGAAGTCATTTCTTTCAAATTGGCAAATTGGAAGAACCCTGTTTGGGCTTTGTTTTGTAGTAAACCAGTAGTTGTAGACACCGTTTATGATAATGTCACATCTTTCTGAGTGGAGTTGTGTTAAAATCTATAGTTCTTATGCAACTTACTAGAAAGTTCCCTCTAAAACTTTTATGAGTTAGGATCTTAAGAGACCCGCTTGACGTGTGTTGCTTTCTGTTTCATAGGACGGCCCCCTGGTCCAGAAATGGAATACTGCACGGACAGAGAGTCTTACTCTTTGGCTGCTGGCTTGGCCCTGGGCATGGTGTGCTTGGGGGTAAGCAGAGTTCTTGCCTTCAGATGCTTCCCTGAGGACATCTGTTCCTCGAGACAAATGACCTCGACACTTCCCTCTGAATTACCACTCTACCTTTCTGTGCCTTAGCTGACCCTGATTCTCAGCTCTTTTCTTCTTTCTGGATATTTTTTCAAAATGTCTGATTTGGTAATGAGAAATTACAGTGAGGAGTGGGGCTTTCAGGTTTCTTTCCCCTGGCTTAGACATAAGCATTCATGAATGAACCCTGGGAATGGGGTTTCTTGGAAAGAGTTCAAGACATAAGATGAAGAAACCAGTGAAAACATGGGTCTGGTGGGGAGCCTCAGGAGTCTGGAGTAGTTACTAGAGATAAACCAGAGCCCTCTTCTGGCACCCCGATATGCCAGAAGGTCTTGGCATTAGCAGCTGCTTTGTGATGGAATGCAGTATCACTCTGGCCCATCTTTAACCCCATTCGGGAGACACAGTATAGAATGACCAGAAGCATTTCATTGCATGACTGTGTCAGCTGGAATGTGGGTCCTTTGATTAGCCCCCAATACAGGATTCTACTGAGACTAAATTATACAAAGGAAACTGACCGCCAGTTAGGTATTTGACTCGTCAGATCTGACACATGAGCTGAGAAGGCAGAGGATACAATGGACAAGCCTCATACTGGAAATTGGGACTTGAACTCCGGTCCTGAACAGAGAGTCACGTAATTAACTGCTGTATTGTCTGGTAGTTAAGCAACTCCATAGATTGGGACCAAGCTGCCTTGTCTTAGAGCCATGGCTGCACTAAGACACAGACCATTGTTAAACATAGCATTGCGCCCAGAAGAGACTTGAAGTGTTCAGGAAGTTGATTTTATTACTCTGGTTATTATTCCTGGGATAATTCATAGGCACAATAATGAAAGGATTCAGATGTTCGTAGTTCAGGTTTTATTTACCTGCCTTATATTAGTGAAATTAAGTGTATTTTTCATTTCATAAAACGTATTGATTTGTGTGTATATTGTGATTTTTAATGTGAATTACGAGTAGACTATTAACTCATGAGTATTTACTTTAATTGATAAGAAACCCTAAATACCCGGCTTTGACATTATTCTGTTGTTTGTCATGGCCTTGTGTTATGGATTGTACCCTATGGAATTCCTTTCACACGCTGTTGCTTCCTTTTGCAGCATGGCAGTAACTTGATAGGTATGTCTGACCTCAATGTGCCTGAGCAGCTGTATCAGTACATGGTTGGAGGCCATAGACGCTTTCAGGCTGGTATGCACAGGGAGAAACTTGATAGGTAAGCCCAGATCTTGCAACAGATCATTCAAGTCTGGCTTAGACATAAGCATTCATGAATGAACCCTGGGAATGGGGTTTCTTGGAAAGAGTTCAAGACATAAGATGAAGAAACCAGTGAAAACATGGGTCTGGTGGGGAGCCTCAGGAGTCTGGAGTAGTTACTAGAGATAAACCAGAGCCCTCTTCTGGCACCCCGATATGCCAGAAGGTCTTGGCATTAGCAGCTGCTTTGTGATGGAATGCAGTATCACTCTGGCCCATCTTTAACCCCATTCGGGAGACACAGTATAGAATGACCAGAAGCATTTCATTGCATGACTGTGTCAGCTGGAATGTGGGTCCTTTGATTAGCCCCCAATACAGGATTCTACTGAGACTAAATTATACAAAGGAAACTGACCGCCAGTTAGGTATTTGACTCGTCAGATCTGACACATGAGCTGAGAAGGCAGAGGATACAATGGACAAGCCTCATACTGGAAATTGGGACTTGAACTCCGGTCCTGAACAGAGAGTCACGTAATTAACTGCTGTATTGTCTGGTAGTTAAGCAACTCCATAGATTGGGACCAAGCTGCCTTGTCTTAGAGCCATGGCTGCACTAAGACACAGACCATTGTTAAACATAGCATTGCGCCCAGAAGAGACTTGAAGTGTTCAGGAAGTTGATTTTATTACTCTGGTTATTATTCCTGGGATAATTCATAGGCACAATAATGAAAGGATTCAGATGTTCGTAGTTCAGGTTTTATTTACCTGCCTTATATTAGTGAAATTAAGTGTATTTTTCATTTCATAAAACGTATTGATTTGTGTGTATATTGTGATTTTTAATGTGAATTACGAGTAGACTATTAACTCATGAGTATTTACTTTAATTGATAAGAAACCCTAAATACCCGGCTTTGACATTATTCTGTTGTTTGTCATGGCCTTGTGTTATGGATTGTACCCTATGGAATTCCCTTTCACACGTCTGTTGCTTCCTTTTGCAGCATGGCAGTAACTTGATAGGTATGTCTGACCTCAATGTGCCTGAGCAGCTGTATCAGTACATGGTTGGAGGCCATAGACGCTTTCAGGCTGGTATGCACAGGGAGAAACATAAATCCCCAAGTTATCAAATCAAGGTAAGCCCAGATCTTGCAACAGATCACAATTCTGGAAACCAAAGAGTTAACTGAAATACGTAGTTTTCATGCTAGCATTTGTCGATATGTTAATTTTAAGTGTGGGCTAGTATTTAGAAGTTCAGAATAATTCAGAGCTCTATTATAGAAACAAACTTTTCTTTCAATAGGAAGGAGATACTATAAACGTGGATGTGACTTGTCCAGGTGCCACGCTCGCTTTGGCCATGATCTACTTAAAAACCAATAACAGGTATCATGTCGCCCCATCCTGTCCCTTGCCATGACCCTGTGACTTCTTCTCTGACCCCAGTTGACTTTGAATTGCTCAGTCGTTCAGTTGTGTCTGACTCTTTGTGACCCCGTGAACTGTACACCTCCAGGCTCCTCAGTCCATGGGAATTCTCAGGCAAGTATCCTGGAGTGGGCTGCTATTTCTTCCTCCAGGGGATATTCCTGACCTAGGGATTGAACCTGCATCTCTTGCATCTCGTGCTTTGGCAAGCAGATTCTTTACCACTGAGCCACCTGGGAAGCCCTGTTCTGACCTCAGTAGTGACTCTGTGTTTACTCTGTGCTAGATCAGCCTGATTTTTGTGCTCTCAAATGCTACAGGTTAGCTAGATTTTTATCTAAGAATAATACATTTGGTTATTTTAATATTTAATAATATGGTTGGTTGCCACATTCTATTAACTTTTTTTTTTAAATTTTTTTATTTTTTGGGGGGGGGGGTTCGGGAGGGGGGGGGATGGGCGGGCCACTTCCACTGGTCATTCATTTCTCCATTTTCATCCGTCTTTGTTCTTTGGCTCCTGTGGGCCTCCCATCGCGGTGGCCACCGCCATTGCAGAGCACTGGTTCTGGGCTCATGTGCGCCAGAGCTCTGGCTCGATAATTGGACACATTGGTCCAGCCGCTCCGCGGCACATGGGATCTTCCCAGGCCAGGGATGGAACCGGCGCCCCTTGTACTGCAAGGCGGTGTCTTTACCCACTGGACCACCAGGGGAAGCCCCTATTCACTTTTATTTTATGGTTGATACCTGACAATCAAATGATGTTAAAGTTCCTTTTCATCATTTTTGCATGTTGTGGGGACTGATTAAATCAGAACTATTTACAGCATTGTTATATTCCTGCCCATTCATAAAAATGGTTTCTGCTTAGTTACCGGTTTTTCTGAATGACCCTACCCCTCTGTATTTAGAAGTTCAGAATAAGTCAGAGCTCTATTATAGAAACAAACTTTTCTTTCAATAGGAAGGAGATACTATAAACGTGGATGTGACTTGTCCAGGTGCCACGCCGCTTTGGCCATGATCTACTTAAAAACCAATAACAGGTATCATGTCGCCCCATCCTGTCCCTTGCCATGACCCTGTGACTTCTTCTCTGACCCCAGTTGACTTTGAATTGCTCAGTCGTTCAGTTGTGTCTGACTCTTTGTGACCCCGTGAACTGTACACCTCCAGGCTCCTCAGTCCATGGGAATTCTCAGGCAAGTATCCTGGAGTGGGCTGCTATTTCTTCCTCCAGGGGATATTCCTGACCTAGGGATTGAACCTGCATCTCTTGCATCTCGTGCTTTGGCAAGCAGATTCTTTACCACTGAGCCACCTGGGAAGCCCTGTTCTGACCTCAGTAGTGACTCTGTGTTTACTCTGTGCTAGATCAGCCTGATTTTTGTGCTCTCAAATGCTACAGGTTAGCTAGATTTTTATCTAAGAATAATACATTTGGTTATTTTAATATTTAATAATATGGTTGGTTGCCACATTCTATTAACTTTTTTTTTTTTTAATTTTATTTATTTATCTTTTGGAGGGTGGGGTGGGGAGGGAGGGGGATGGGCGGGCCACTTCCACTGGTCATTCATTTCTCCATTTTCATCCATCTTTGTTCTTTGGCTCCTGTGGGCCTCCCATCGCGGTGGCCACCGTCATTGCAGAGCACTGGTTCTGGGCTCATGTGCGCCAGAGCTCTGGCTCGATAATTGGACACATTGGTCCAGCCGCTCCGCGGCACATGGGATCTTCCCAGGCCAGGGATGGAACCGGCGCCCCTTGTACTGCAAGGCGGTGTCTTTACCCACTGGACCACCAGGGGAAGCCCCTATTCACTTTTATTTTATGGTTGATACCTGACAATCAAATGATGTTAAAGTTCCTTTTCATCATTTTTGCATGTTGTGGGGACTGATTAAATCAGAACTATTTACAGCATTGTTATATTCCTGCCCATTCATAAAAATGGTTTCTGCTTAGTTCACGGTTTTTCTGAATGACCCTACTCTCTGCCTCCTCAACCGCATAACTAGTGCTGACACTTTTGAAAGTAGATGTTTGGCATTTCATTCTTTCTACATTTTGCATGGGAGAATAAATTGAGTTTTTTTTTTTTTTTTTAAAGATTTATTTATTTATTTATTATTGGTGGGGGGTGGGATGGGGAGGGAGGGGAGCAGGCGGGCCACTTCTATTGGTTTTTCATTTGCATCCATCTTTGTTCTTTGGCCCGTGTGGGCCTTCCATCGCTGTGGCCTCTGTTGTCGCAGAGCACCGGCTCTGGGCACATGCGCTTCAGAGCTCCAGCTCGGTGATTGGACACATCCGTTCAGCTGATCCGCGGCATGTGGGATCTTCCCAGGCCAGGGATCAAACCGGCGCCCCTTGCACTGCAAGGCGCTGTCCTTACCCACTGGACCACCAGGGAAGCCCTAAATTGAGTTTTAAGTCTTTTAATTTCAAAAGGTAGTCTAAGATTCAAGAAATTTTTCCATGTTGTAGTTTGATTTTTTTAGGCAAAGTACATGTTTACAGGATTAAGTAGTTAAAAACAGATGTACTCATTCACTGTTTGCGTGAAAGTATATGTCATTGCCTGCTGGAACTGGAGATGTTTCAGTGAATAAAACAGAACTAAGGATATCGCCCTTAGGCAGATACTTAGCATAGTGTAAGGCATACACACGGACCAGATTTGATGCTGGAAGATGTGAAGTCTTGGGGGGAGAACAAGAGCAGTGCTTGGAGTGAAAAGAAAATTCCTGAAATCTGTCTTGTGATTCTTGACCATCTTATTCTCTTCTTGAGCAATAATGCTTCTTGGTATCCACCACCTACAGGTCCATTGCGGATTGGCTCCGAGCTCCCGACACCATGTATTTGCTGGACTTTGTGAAGCCAGAATTTCTCTTACTTCGGGTATGGTACTCTTCACTTTGTTATCCATACCTGACAATCAAATGATGTTAAAGTTCCTTTTCATCATTTTTGCATGTTGTGGGACTGATTAAATCAGAACTATTTACAGCATTGTTATATTCCTGCCCATTCATAAAAATGGTTTCTGCTTAGTTCACGGTTTTTCTGAATGACCCTACTCTCTGCCTCCTCAACCGCATAACTAGTGCTGACACTTTTGAAAGTAGATGTTTGGCATTTCATTCTTTCTACATTTTGCATGGGAGAATAAATTGAGTTTTTTTTTTTTTTTTTTAAAGATTTATTTATTTATTTATTATTGGTGGGGGGTGGGATGGGGAGGGAGGGGAGCAGGCGGGCCACTTCTATTGGTTTTTCATTTGCATCCATCTTTGTTCTTTGGCCCGTGTGGGCCTTCCATCGCTGTGGCCTCTGTTGTCGCAGAGCACCGGCTCTGGGCACATGCGCTTCAGAGCTCCAGCTCGGTGATTGGACACATCCGTTCAGCCGATCCGCGGCATGTGGGATCTTCCCAGGCCAGGGATCAAACCGGCGCCCCTTGCACTGCAAGGCGCTGTCCTTACCCACTGGACCACCAGGGAAGCCCTAAATTGAGTTTTAAGTCTTTTAATTTCAAAAGGTAGTCTAAGATTCAAGAAATTTTTCCATGTTGTAGTTTGATTTTTTTAGGCAAAGTACATGTTTACAGGATTAAGTAGTTAAAAACAGATGTACTCATTCACTGTTTGCGTGAAAGTATATGTCATTGCCTGCTGGAACTGGAGATGTTTCAGTGAATAAAACAGAACTAAGGATATCGCCCTTAGGCAGATACTTAGCATAGTGTAAGGCATACACACGGACCAGATTTGATGCTGGAAGATGTGAAGTCTTGGGGGGAGAACAAGAGCAGTGCTTGGAGTGAAAAGAAAATTCCTGAAATCTGTCTTGTGATTCTTGACCATCTTATTCTCTTCTTGAGCAATAATGCTTCTTGGTATCCACCACCTACAGGTCCATTGCGGATTGGCTCCGAGCTCCCGACACCATGTATTTGCTGGACTTTGTGAAGCCAGAATTTCTCTTACTTCGGGTATGGTACTTTGCGGTTTTCATTTCTGTTAATTTGAGGAGTCTATAAAATGTCTCCACAGGAGAGCTGTTACTGTTAATCCATCATGTATTCATATAATTGGTAGTAGTCTTTTGAAATTTGCCATATACAGCTTTAGAAATTGCTGAGAAAGGCAACCACATTGATCTATATTACTTGGGGTGACATTTTAACTTTTCACATTATTACTCAAAACTTCCTGATAAGCGGCAAGTGAGTGAGGCTTCCTTGCTACTTTATTTTACATTTTTTTTCACTATTATTAGGAATGCAGTAACACTATTAAAGGTATAGTTAGTGACAGTAATTGTTTGACATAACTACCTCAAGCTTTTCATATTCTTTAATGTTTAAATGCATATTTTTAGCATATGATAGGTTTTAAGTTACACAGATCTGTGTATGATTCTTTTTCTTCGGGGAAGGGGGGCACTTCAATTGGTCTTTCATTTATCTATTTTTGTCTGTCTTTATTCTTTGGCCTGTGCAGGCCTCCCATTGCAGTGGCCTCTGTTGTCACAGAGCACCGGCTCTGGGTGCACATGCTCCAGAGCTCCGGCTCGGTAGTTGGACACATTGGTCTAGCTGCTCTGTGGCACATGGAATCTTTCCAGGCCAGGGATTGAACCAGTGCCCCTTGCACTGCAGGGCAGTGTCCTTACCCACTGGACCACTAGGGAAGCCCTGTATGATTCTTTATGACTTTTCTTTTATGGGGCAAGTTTTAAAAACCTCTCTTCAACTCCTCCAAACTTGATGACGATCAATTCAGTTCTAGATTTTTTGCGATAATCTGTTGGATTGGCTGAAAGGTTTGTTCGATTTTTTTCGTAAGATCTTACTGTGTTAGTAAACATCTGAATGAACTTTAAGGCTAACCCAGTAACCCTTCAGTTTTCTTTAGTGAGTGGTGTAGGATGATACTGTATATTGACTTTATTTTTCAAAATCAGCTGGGAACTCATTCTTCAATTGTTCTATGACTAGGATTATTATTACAGAATCAGTGAACTTGGCCTGTTGTAATTGATTCTTTTGTATTGCATTTTAAGACACTTGCCCGATGCCTGATTTTGTGGGATGATATTTTACCAAATTCCAAGTGGGTTGACAGCAACGTTCCTCAAGTACACGTATGACAGATCCTATCATATGTTTAATCCTGTAAAGTGTTGATTTCCTGCAGCCCTATAAGATATTTTTTCTTTTGAAGGCAATATTGCTGATTATGTTATTTCTTGGGGTGACATTTTAACTTTTCACATTATTACTCAAAACTTCCTGATAAGCGGCAAGTGAGTGAGGCTTCCTTGCTACTTTATTTTACATTTTTTTTCACTATTATTAGGAATGCAGTAACACTATTAAAGGTATAGTTAGTGACAGTAATTGTTTGACATAACTACCTCAAGCTTTTCATATTCTTTAATGTTTAAATGCATATTTTTAGCATATGATAGGTTTTAAGTTACACAGATCTGTGTATGATTCTTTTTCTTCGGGGAAGGGGGGCACTTCAATTGGTCTTTCATTTATCTATTTTTGTCTGTCTTTATTCTTTGGCCTGTGCAGGCCTCCCATTGCAGTGGCCTCTGTTGTCACAGAGCACCGGCTCTGGGTGCACATGCTCCAGAGCTCCGGCTCGGTAGTTGGACACATTGGTCTAGCTGCTCTGTGGCACATGGAATCTTTCCAGGCCAGGGATTGAACCAGTGCCCCTTGCACTGCAGGGCAGTGTCCTTACCCACTGGACCACTAGGGAAGCCCTGTATGATTCTTTATGACTTTTCTTTTATGGGGCAAGTTTTAAAAACCTCTCTTCAACTCCTCCAAACTTGATGACGATCAATTCAGTTCTAGATTTTTTGCGATAATCTGTTGGATTGGCTGAAAGGTTTGTTCGATTTTTTTCGTAAGATCTTACTGTGTTAGTAAACATCTGAATGAACTTTAAGGCTAACCCAGTAACCCTTCAGTTTTCTTTAGTGAGTGGTGTAGGATGATACTGTATATTGACTTTATTTTTCAAAATCAGCTGGGAACTCATTCTTCAATTGTTCTATGACTAGGATTATTATTACAGAATCAGTGAACTTGGCCTGTTGTAATTGATTCTTTTGTATTGCATTTTAAGACACTTGCCCGATGCCTGATTTTGTGGGATGATATTTTACCAAATTCCAAGTGGGTTGACAGCAACGTTCCTCAAGTACGTACGTATGACAGATACTATCATATCTTTAATCATGTAAAGTGTTGATTTCCTGCAGCCCTATAAGATATTTTTTCTTTTGAAGGCAATATTGCTGATTATGTTATTTCTTGCAAACATGGGAATTTTCATTTTAAGATTCTGTGCTGAGTGTAGACCATGACCTTTCTTTTTCAGTTACAGAGCCCTAGAAATTGTGGTTTTTAAAAATTAAGTGTATCTAAGAACCCTAAATATTTTTGACATTTGAATCCTAGCTAAGTGTGTTATCTATCAAAGATATTACTCTGTGACAATTGTTTTTCTTGTATATAATGAATTGTTTTAGTTACTTTATGGCATATTTACCTAATAATCCAAGTTGTTAAAAAATAAGCAGACTCTTGTAAAAACTTCAAATATTGTAAGCATTGGTAACTAAATATTGCCCTTTAATGTACTATCCATGTCCTTGTTACTGTTTTATTTGAAAAATCCTTAAAAATGCTAGGGCACTTCCTCCAATTATTTAATAAGAAAATCCCCGAATAAACAAAGATTGAATGTTACACAAACACTCATACAACCATTTAGATTCTACAGTTAATATTTTACTTTATAAACTTGCTTAATCATGTATTATAGACATTTATCTCTTTGTCTATCCAATGAATCATTTTTTTTTTAAACCTTTATTTTACTTTTAACTCTTAAAGAGTTTTGTTGTTTACAGATGTGCATGTTCCCAGATCAGTCACATGTATATCCCCCCCTTCCCAACCCTCCCTCCCATCACACAGCACCCCTGAAGGATCCCCTTTTCTCACAGAGCAATGACTATAGCTGTTTTCTTCAGTTATGATAGTACAGGCCTTCGTGCTACTTCCTTTACGCCTCCCACCCTCTGTTCCTTCCCAACAATGTCCATATGTCCACTGTCCATGTCTGTCTTTCCATTGCTTCACTGTGTGTGCCATCATCACCATCCTGCTAGATTCCATATATATGTGTTAATATACTGTATTTGTCCTTCTCTTTCTGACTGACCTCACTTTTTATGACACGTTCTAGATCCAACCACCTCATTAGGGCTGATTCTTCTGCATTTCTCTTTACAGCTGTGTAGTATTCCATTGTATATATGTACCAGAGCTTTTGGATCCATTCGTTCGTCAGTGGGCATCTAGGTTCCTTCCATGTTCTAGCTGTTGTATGGAGAGCTGCAATGAACATTGGGGTACAGGTGCTTCTTTTGGATTTGATTTCATCAGGGTATAAGCCTAAGAGTGGGATTGCTGGGTCGTATGGTGCTTCTATTTTTAGTTTTGTAAGAAATCTCCAGACTGTCTTCCATAGAGGCTGTATCAATCTACATTCCCACCAGCAATGCAGGAGAGTTCCCTTTTCTCCGCACCCTCTCTAGCATTTATTGTCTCTCGATTTCTTGATGACGGCCATTCTGACGGGTGTGAGGTGATATCTCATTGTAGTTTTGATTTGTATTTCTCTAATTATAAGTGAAGTTGAGCATCGTTTCATGTGCTTTTGGGCCATCTGTATGCCCTCTTTGGAGAGGTGTCTGTTTAGGTCCTTTTCCCATTTTTTGATTGGGTTGTTCGTTTTTCCGGTGCTGAGTTGTCTGAGTTGCTTGTAGATTTTGGAGATTAATTCTTTGTCTGTTGTTTCATTTGCTATGATTTTCTCCCATTCTGTGGGCTGTCTGTTCAACTTTTTTGTGATTTCTTTTGCTGTACAAAAGCTTTTAAGTTTCATTAGGTCCCACGTGTTCATTTTTCTTTAGAGTTCTGCTATTCTAGCAAGTGGGCCAGAGAAGATCTTGCTTTGATTGATGTCCTTGAGGGTTTTGCCTATATTCTCCTCTAAGAGTTTGATGGTTTCTGGTCTTACATTTAGGTCTTTAATCCATTTTGAGTTGATCTTAGTGTATGGTGTCAGGGAATGTTCCAACTTCATTTTTTTGCATGTAGCTGTCCAGTTTTCCCAGCACCATTTGTTGAAGAGGCTGTCTTTGTCCCATTTTATATGTTCGTCTCCTTTGTCAAAAATGAGGTACCCATATGTGCGTGGGTTTATCTCTGGGTTTTCAATCTTGTTCCATTGGTCTATAGTTCTGTTTTTGTGCCAGTACCATATTGTCTTGAGGACTGTTGCTTTGTAGTAGAGTCTGAAGTTGGGGAGGCTGATTCCTCCAGTTCTGTTTTTCTTTCTCAGGATTGCTTTGGCTATTCGAGGTCTTTTGTGTTTCCATATGAACTGTTATTCTTTGGTCTAGTTCTGTGAAGATTGTCATTGGAAGTTTGATAGGGATCGCACTGAACCTGTAGATGACATTTGATAGTATGGTCATTTTCACAATATTGATTCTTCCGACCTGGGTCGTATGGTGCTTCTATTTTTAGTTTTGTAAGAAATCTCCAGACTGTCTTCCATAGAGGCTGTATCAATCTACATTCCCACCAGCAATGCAGGAGAGTTCCCTTTTCTCCGCACCCTCTCTAGCATTTATTGTCTCTCGATTTCTTGATGACGGCCATTCTGACGGGTGTGAGGTGATATCTCATTGTAGTTTTGATTTGTATTTCTCTAATTATAAGTGAAGTTGAGCATCGTTTCATGTGCTTTTGGGCCATCTGTATGCCCTCTTTGGAGAGGTGTCTGTTTAGGTCCTTTTCCCATTTTTTGATTGGGTTGTTCGTTTTTCCGGTGCTGAGTTGTCTGAGTTGCTTGTAGATTTTGGAGATTAATTCTTTGTCTGTTGTTTCATTTGCTATGATTTTCTCCCATTCTGTGGGCTGTCTGTTCAACTTTTTTGTGATTTCTTTTGCTGTACAAAAGCTTTTAAGTTTCATTAGGTCCCACGTGTTCATTTTTCTTTAGAGTTCTGCTATTCTAGCAAGTGGGCCAGAGAAGATCTTGCTTTGATTGATGTCCTTGAGGGTTTTGCCTATATTCTCCTCTAAGAGTTTGATGGTTTCTGGTCTTACATTTAGGTCTTTAATCCATTTTGAGTTGATCTTAGTGTATGGTGTCAGGGAATGTTCCAACTTCATTTTTTTGCATGTAGCTGTCCAGTTTTCCCAGCACCATTTGTTGAAGAGGCTGTCTTTGTCCCATTTTATATGTTCGTCTCCTTTGTCAAAAATGAGGTACCCATATGTGCGTGGGTTTATCTCTGGGTTTTCAATCTTGTTCCATTGGTCTATAGTTCTGTTTTTGTGCCAGTACCATATTGTCTTGAGGACTGTTGCTTTGTAGTAGAGTCTGAAGTTGGGGAGGCTGATTCCTCCAGTTCTGTTTTTCTTTCTCAGGATTGCTTTGGCTATTCGAGGTCTTTTGTGTTTCCATATGAACTGTTATTCTTTGGTCTAGTTCTGTGAAGATTGTCATTGGAAGTTTGATAGGGATCGCACTGAACCTGTAGATGACATTTGATAGTATGGTCATTTTCACAATATTGATTCTTCCGACCCAGGAACATGGAATATCTCTCCATCTGTTTAAGTCTTCTTTGATGTCTCTCATGAGTGTCTTGTAATTTTCTGTGTACAGTTCTTTTGTTTCTTTGGGTAGGTTTATTCCTAGATATTTGATTCTTTTGGTTGCAATGGTGAAGGGGATTGCCTCTTTGATTTCGTTTTCTGATTTTTCATTGTTTGTGTATAGGAATGCCAGTGTTTTCTGTATATTGATTATATATCCTGCGACTTTGCTGAATACACTGATTAACTCTAGTAGTTTTGTAATAGTGTCTTTAGGATTTTCTATGTATAATATCATGTCATCTGCAAATAGAGCTTGACTTCTTCCTTTCCAATCTGGATTCCTTTAATTTCTTTCTCTTCTCTTATTGCTGTTGCTAGAACTTCCAGGACTATGTTGAATAAGAGTGGTGAAAGTGGACACCCTTGTCTTGTTGCTGATCTTAAGAGGAAATGCTTTGAGTTTTTCACCATTGAGGATAAAGTTCGCTGTGGCTTCTCATATATGGCTTTCACTATGTTAAGATAGGTTCTTTCTGTGCCCATTTTCTGAAGAGTTTTTATCATAAATGGATGCTGTACTTTGTCAATGGCTTTTTCTGCATCTATTGAGATGATCATGTGATTTTTGTCTCTCAATTTGTTGATATGGTGTATCACATTGATTGATTTGCGGATATTGAAGTATCCTTGCATGCCTGGGATGAACCTGACTTGATCATGATGCATGAGTTTTTTGATGTGTTGTTGAATTCTGTTTGCTAGGATTTTGTTGAGGATTTTGGTGTCTAGGTTCATCAGTGAAATTGGCCTATAATTTTCCTTTTTTATGTTATCTTTGCCTGGTTTGGGTATCAGGGTGATGGTGGCCTCGTAGAATGTGTTTGAAAGTGTCCCTTCCTGTGCAGTTGTTTGGAAGAGTTTTAGAAGGACAGGCACTAGCTCTTCTTTAAATGTTTGGTAGAATTCATTTGTGAAACCATTTGGTCCTGGGCTTTTATTTTTGGGTAGATTTTTGATTACAGGGTCGATTTCTGAGCTTGTGATTGGCTTGTTCATAGTTTCTATTTCTTCCTGGTTGAGTCTTGGGAGATTAATCTTCTCTAAGAAACTGTCCATTTCTTCCAGGTTGTCCAGTTTGTTGCCATAGAGTTGTTCATAATAGTCTCTTAGAATCCTTTGGATTTCTGCATTATCTGTTGTAATCTCTCCTTTTTCATTGTTGATTTTGTTGATCTGGTTCTTCTCTCTCTCTTTCTTGATGAGTCTGGCCAGTGGTGTGTCGATTTTATTGACCTTTTCGAAGAGCCAGCCTTTTGTTTTATTTATCTTTACTACTGTTTCTTTTTCATTTATTTCTGCTCTGATCTTTATGATTTCCCTTCTTCTGCTGGCTTTGGGGTGTTTTTGTTCTTCTTTCTCCAGTTGTTTTAAGTGTAAGGTAAGGTTATCTGTTTGTGATTTCCCTAGTTTCTTGAGGGAGGATTGAATTGCTATAAACTTCCCTCTTAGAACTGCTTTTGCAGTATCCCATAGGTTTTGCACTGTTATGTGTTCATTGTCGTTTTTTTCTAGGAATTGTTTTATTTCTCCTTTGATTTGCTCGGTAATCAGTTGATTTTTTTGGTATGTGTTGTTTAATCTCCACGTGCTTGTGTTTTTAGCGTTTTTTTTCTGTAGTTGATCTCTAGTCTCACTGCCTTGTGGTCCGAGAAGATGGTTGATATAATTTCGGTTTTCTTGAATTGACTGCGGTTTGATTTGTGGCCCAAGATGTGGTCTATCCTGGAGAATGTTCCATGAGCACTTGAGAAGAAAGCGTATTCTTCTGCTTTAGGATGGAAAGTCCTAAAGATATCAATGAGGTCCATTTCTTCTAGTGTGGCATTTAAGGCTTGTGTTTCTTTATTAATTTTCTGTTTGAATGATCTGTCCATTGGTGTGAGAGGAGTGTTAAAGTCTCCTACTATGATTGTGTTACTGTCAATGTCTTCTTTTATGTCTGAAAGTGTTTGTCTTATGTATTAGGGTGCTTCTGCGTTGGGTGCATAGATATTTATGATTGTTATGTCTTCTTCTTGGATCGATCCCTTGATCATTATGTAGTGTCCTGCCTTGTCTCTTCTAATCTTCTTTATTTTGAGGTCTGTTTTTTCTGATATGAGGATTGCTACTCCAGCTTTCTTTTGATTTCCATTTGCATGGAATATCTTTTCCCAGCCTCTCACTTTCAGTCTATGAGTGTCTCTAGGTCTGAAATGAGTTTCCTGGAGGCAGCATATGTATGGGTCGTGTTTTTGGATCCATTCAGCCACTCTGTGTCTTTTGGTTGGGGCATTTAGTCCATTGACATTCAAAGTAATTATTGATACAAATGATCCTATTGTCATCATCTTAGATGCTGTGATGTGTTTGTTTCATGGATCTTCTCCTTTTATACTTGTTGTCTATATAAGTCCCTTTAACACTTGTTGTAAGGCTGGTTTGATGTGGCTAAATTCTGTTAATTTTTGCTTGTCTGTAAAGCTTTTGATTTCTCCATCAATTTTGAAGGAGATCCTTGCAGGGTAGAGGATTCTTGGTTGGAGGTTATTCTCTTTCAGCCGTTTAAATGTGTCCTGCCATTCCCTTCTGGCCTGCAGAGTTTCTGTTGAAAGATCAGCTGTTAAACGTATGGGCTTTCCCTTGTATGTCACTAGTTGCTTTTCCCTTGCTGCTTTGAGAATTCTGTCCTTGTGTTTAATTTGTGTTAGCTTCATTAATATGTGTCTTGGTGTGTTTCTTCTTGGATTGATTCTGTATGGTACTCTTTGCGCTTCTTGGACTTGATTGACTATTTCTTTTGCCATGTTGGGGAAATTTTCAACTAGAATCTCTTCAAAAATTTTCTCATAGCCTTTCTTTTTTTCTTCTTCTGGATCCCCTATAATTCGAATGTTAGTGCGTTTGATATTATCCCAGAGGTCTCTGAGGCTATCCTCTGCTCTTTTCATTCTTTGAGCTAGATTCTGTTTTTCAGCAGTTACTTCCATCATTCTATCTTCCAGCTCACTTATCCAGTCTTCTGTCTCAGATAGTCTGCTCTTGATTCCTTCTACAGTGTTTTTCAGTTCAACAATTGAGTTGTTTGTCTCTGTTACTTTTTTGGTAAGTTCTTGTATTTCTTTATTTAGTGTGTTAGTTGTGTCTTGCAATTTCTCTTAACATTCTGTTTTCAGAGTCTTTGATCATCTTTACTATCATTCTTCTGAAATCACTTTCAGAGAGTTTGTCCAAATTCTCTTCATTGATTTGATCTTGTGTGTTTGTAGATTGTTCCTTCACTTGTGTGGTATTTCTCTGGCATTTCATTGTTATTATTAATTTTTTAATCGACTCTGTTTGGGATTTCCTTTTCCCAGACCTTGAGTTAATGTCTGTTGGTGTTTGTTGTTTGGAGGAGACTTCTTATTCTGGGTGATGCTGGTGGTTGGTTGATGTCAGGACTTGCATACAAGTGATTACCTTTGTTGGTGTTCTTCACTTGTATACTGCTCTCTAGTGTTAGGCGTTCTCTAGTATTGTAGTGTTTTGGAGTCAGTACTCCCTCCCTAAAGCCCCGGGGCTGTTGCCTGACCAGAGAATGAAGATTTCACGGCTGGTTTGTTATGGCATTAAATGATATTAAAACATATATATGTGAATGAGAAACGGAAGGTATACCTTTGACAGATGGCAATTAAAACATTATGCAAATACTATCTGGAGTATTGAATTATACACACAAACATATACATCTGTAACATAACCCAAGCATTCCAACCAAAAATACAGTACAATACGTTAGCATGGCGAATAGAGAAAACCAAGAATGATATCCACCAGTTAATAACCATACTTAAGTAGAGCACCAATTGGAGAATAATGTTAGAGCAGGGTCCCCATTGGGGATAAGGCAATGAGGACAGAACATTCTAAGAAATGTGGTGGGAAAAGGGAAAAAGAGAAAGGGAGGATAGAAGAGAAGTATAGAATGATACTGCAAAGTTAAATATAGGGAGGTAAGGATTTGTATGTATTAGAGTTTAATGCTATAGGAATGGAGTATCAGAGAAAGCAAAGAATTATAGGGGAAGTAGTAGTACAAATGCAAAATTAAAAAAAAAATTAAAACAGAGATAAGTATATAGAAAAATACAGAAAAACAAAGCAAAAACAATAAAAACAAACAAAATGCCCACAGAACCTTCAAAGGCCAGTGGGGAACCAGAAGTTTATACCAAAATAAAATGTGTGGTTTAAAAGGAAAAAGAAAAAAAAAATTATGTAAACTTGAATATATTCAGTCTTACTGATGAGATTAGTAGCTTCAATAGAATTCAATGGAGGGAATAAACACACCCACTCTCACACACCCCAAAAGAAAAAAAAATCCAACGGGGGTTGCACTGAGTGGGTTCAGAAGAAAAGGGAAAAAAAAATTGAAACAAAACAATATGATACCAAAAAAAAAAAAGCAATAAAAAAGAATAAGGAATAAAATGAAATTTTAAAAATCCAGCAGTAACTCCAGCTTCAGAGAAAACGTGAAAATAGTGTTTATGTTCTTCTGTCTCTTGCTGACTATTCAGGAATTTTCAGTCTTTTTCTTGCCTCTGGCAGTGGTTGGATCTGAAGACCACTTTGACTGCTTGTTTATTTCGGCCTATTCCAGAACTAAAAGGCCCGCCCAGGCTGGCCCTGGGAGTTTCTTAATCCAAATCCCTTTTCTTGCTGGGTGGAGCTAAATTCCCTCCCTGTAGCTTGACCAGCAGCCAAACTGCAGCAGGGAAAATGGCGTCTGTCTCACAAAGGATTTATTCCCACATGCTCTTTGGGGAGCACTTCCGCAGTGACCCCGACCCTGCTGCAGGCCACCGTCGACTCCCGCCACTGCGTGAGACGTCAGATTACTCAGAGGTGAGCCTGGCTCAGTCTCATGCAGGATTGCTATTCCCCTCTCCTGGATCACGATGCGCAGAAGAGTTTCCAGCCCTCCTTGGGGGTTCTGTGATTGGGTTACTGGTAACCTCCTCTAAAGGAAACTGAGTGCCGTCCTTCCGAGGACTGCTCAAGGGCACTACTTGCTCAAGGGGGCACGTGGACCCTCCAAAGCGGGTCTGGCTCAGTCCCTTGTGGGCGTCACCGCTCCTTTCCCATGTCTTGATCTGCAACAGGCTTTGCCCCTTTGTCCCGCCCAGCCTCTCTGGTGGGTATGAGGTTTGACTTTTTAAAAGTGTGATTGCACCCTTCCTACCGTCTTGATGCAGCTTCTCCTTTGTTCTTCGATGTGGGGTATCCTCTCCGTGATCAGATCCAACCTCCTCCTGTTGATGGGTTTTCAGGAACTTGTTGCCCCAAGAATTCTTAATAGCTGGGACTGCAGGCCCCTGGTATGAGGATTTCCTGAGCAATACTGCAGGCCTGTGAACAGGCAGTCCCACCACTGGCTGGGCTGGTTGGGATGATCGGATGAGATGAAGAAGGTGAGATGCCACGCCCATAGAGTTAGCGGCCCTCGGTGCAGGTTAGTGGGGAGGTCAGCGACCCAGCTGTGGGCACCCCAGAGCTGGAGAGTCTCAACCCCATCGAGCTTAGCCGATCTCCATGGGCGAGGCTAATCCCAATGAATCATTTTTTGATAGCTTTCAAAGTTAGTTACAGATAGTAATACACTTTTCCCTAAGTATTTCAGTGTATATCATTAACTGAAATTCAGTATTTACCTTTTTTGTTTTCCTTTTAAGGTAAAATTTGTAAATAATGTGGTGTACAAATTTCAGTTATATTTTTTGATAAGATTTAGCTAATGCATATTCATGGAAAAACCTTTATCAAAGTAGCCAGAAGTCCCCTTGCATTCCTTCCCATTCAGTCTGTACACTCTCTGTGCCCAAGGCAACCAGTTTTCTGATTCTTTTCCCCCCAAATAGATTAGTTTGCCTGATGTAGAACATTGGCCAGTCTTTGGGAGCACTTCCGCAGTGACCCGACCCTGCTGCATGCCACCGTCGACTCCCGCCACTGCGTGAGACGTCAGATTACTCAGAGGTGAGCCTGGCTCAGTCTCATGCAGGATTGCTATTCCCCTCTCCTGGATCACGATGCGCAGAAGAGTTTCCAGCCCTCCTTGGGGGTTCTGTGATTGGGTTACTGGTAACCTCCTCTAAAGGAAACTGAGTGCCGTCCTTCCGAGGACTGCTCAAGGGCACTACTTGCTCAAGGGGGCACGTGGACCCTCCAAAGCGGGTCTGGCTCAGTCCCTTGTGGGCGTCACCGCTCCTTTCCCATGTCTTGATCTGCAACAGGCTTTGCCCCTTTGTCCCGCCCAGCCTCTCTGGTGGGTATGAGGTTTGACTTTTTAAAAGTGTGATTGCACCCTTCCTACCGTCTTGATGCAGCTTCTCCTTTGTTCTTCGATGTGGGGTATCCTCTCCGTGATCAGATCCAACCTCCTCCTGTTGATGGGTTTTCAGGAACTTGTTGCCCCAAGAATTCTTAATAGCTGGGACTGCAGACCCCTGGTATGAGGATTTCCTGAGCAATACTGCAGGCCTGTGAACAGGCAGTCCCACCACTGGCTGGGCTGGTTGGGATGATCGGATGAGATGAAGAAGGTGAGATGCCACGCCCATAGAGTTAGCGGCCCTCGGTGCAGGTTAGTGGGGAGGTCAGCGACCCAGCTGTGGGCACCCCAGAGCTGGAGAGTCTCAACCCCATCGAGCTTAGCCGATCTCCATGGGCGAGGCTAATCCCAATGAATCATTTTTTGATAGCTTTCAAAGTTAGTTACAGATAGTAATACACTTTTCCCTAAGTATTTCAGTGTATATCATTAACTGAAATTCAGTATTTACCTTTTTTGTTTTCCTTTTAAGGTAAAATTTGTAAATAATGTGGTGTACAAATTTCAGTTATATTTTTTGATAAGATTTAGCTAATGCATATTCATGGAAAAACCTTTATCAAAGTAGCCAGAAGTCCCCTTGCATTCCTTCCCATTCAGTCTGTACACTCTCTGTGCCCAAGGCAACCAGTTTTCTGATTCTTTTCCCCCCAAATAGATTAGTTTGCCTGATGTAGAACATTTTATTAATGGAGTCATAGTACATATTCTTTAGTATAAGATTTGTTTCACTCAGGATAATTTTGAGATCTTACTGAGTTAGCAGTAGTTCAGCCTTTTTACTGTTGAGCAGTATCCTATTGTATGAACATACCACAGCTTCTTTTTCCATTCTCTTTTGTTGGATGCCTGGGCTGGTGCTCGGTTTTGGTTATTCTCAATCAAGCTACCACAGATATTTTTATACAGATATATTTGTGGACTTAACGGTTTTTCTCTAGAGATTTGGGATTGGAATTACTGAGGTATAGAGTAGATGATGTGTTTAGTTTTGTAAGGACCAGTAAACCTTTTTCAAGAGATGTGGCACCATTTTACAGTTGGACCAACAGTGTTTTAGAATGCTGGCTGCTGCCTGTTTCCCCAGTGGCGTTATTAGTGTTTTTAATTTTAGCTCTACTGGTCAGTATATATCGTAGTTGTAATTTGCACGTTGAGAGTGTTTTCATTTGCTTATTGTGTCTTCATACGTCTTTATTTATGAAGTGTCTGTAGCTTTTTCCCATTTAAAAAATTTTGTATTATGTGTCTTAATGAGTTGCTAGAATTTTTAATATATTCTGGAAGCCTGTCATTTGTTAGATCAATGTTCTGCAATTATCCCTCCTGATCTATGGCTTCCTCATTCATTTGTTAAATCATTTTTGATGAGCATGAAATTTTAAAAGTTTGACAATGTCTAGTTTATCAGTTTTTAATTTTATGGTTGTTTGTGTCTTTGGAAAAAAAGAAAATTTCCTAACCTGAATATGTCTTTTCCTAAAGCCCAGTGTTTTAGCTTTTATGGATAATTATACAATTCATAATTACAAAATAATGTTGTTTATGATATGAAGAAAAGGTTTAAGGTTTTCATTTTAAAAGACATAGGTATTTAAAAATAGATATATAGATACTCAGTTGTGTGTGCTGGCACCATTTGCATTCTTTCTTTTCCTTATTGTATTCCTGTGGCTCCGCTATCCAAAATCCGGTGGCTTTTGTGTTTTATACTATTTCTACTGATTGCATAGTTTCTACTGATTTATCTTTATGTTCACTTACTCTTTAGGTGTTTAATTTTCATATTTAAGTCCATGAAGTGATTTAAAATTTTCATTTTTTAATTTTTTCATTGTAATGTCAAGAGCATGTTCATTTCATTATGATTTTTTATGGTCTTTTCTCCTGAGAATATGTTGCCTTTCTTTTTCTTTTGTTAAGTAACTTTGATTTGTACTTGGAACATTGGGCAGTTTTTTTTTTGTAATTTTTATTTATTTTATTTATTTTAGGGGGGGTAGGGTGGGGAGGGACGGGAGCAGGTGAGCTACTTCTATTGGTCTTTCATTTGTCTATTTTCATCCATCTTTGTTCTTTGGCCCGTGTGGGCCTCCCATTGCGGTGGCCTCTGTCGTCGTAGAGCACCGGCTCTGGGCGCATGTGCTCCAGAGCCCCGACTGGGTAATTGGGCACATTGGTTCAGCCGCTCCACGGCATGTGGGATCTTCCCAGGCCAGGGATGGGACCGGCGCCCTTTGCACTGCAAGGCAGTGTCCTTACCCACTGGACCACCAGGGAAGCCCTGTGCAGTTTATTTTTGAACCCATGTATTTAGAAATTAAATATCCACCTTCAAATAATGGATATATCTAAGAAGCCATAACAAGGAAAATTAGGAAATATTTGTAACACAATAAACATGTGCATGTTTTTTGAAGAGTCTCATTTCTGTTATATTCCTCTGAAGAGTGTTAATACATACGTACATACGTGCATGCTTATCTTTATATGTGTGTATATAGAAATATGAAAGTGTTAGTTGCTCAGTCATGTCCTATTCTTTGTGACCCCATGTAATGTAGCCCACCAGACTCCTTAGTCCATGGAATTCTCCAGACACGATTACTGGAGTGTGTTGCCATTGCCTTCTCCAGGAGATCTTCCCCACCCAGGGATTAAACCCGGGTCTCCTGTGTCTCCTGCATTACAGGCAGATTGTTTACTGTCAGAGCCACCAGGGAAGCTCATATACATAATTATGCGTACATTAAGTATTTATACACACACACACAAATCATTTTGCTCTGAAGCATTCAGTTAATTTATTTGTAATCAAATGTCAAGCCTGTCTCTAGAGTGCCAGTTCTAATCTCAGTTGAGTTCTTTAACCCTTTGGGGACTGGGTCTGTCCTGGTCACACAGGATTCGTGGGTTAGGCAGACATTTAACTCCTTGCACGTTTAATGGTTCCTTCTGGAACATACCCTTTAAAATGTACATTGTAGGATGAAATTACGCTTTTTCTTCTACTTCGTCATTCAGCATATGTTTGCTGATCCTTTGCAAATGCAAGGCACCATCCTGAATTCTGTGATACATTTAAGATGCATCTGACATGTAGACTGCTTTTGAGAAAACTTTAATAAATTTACCAAGTTCAGTTTACAGAGTGAGGTTAAACATGTACACAAGTAACTATTCTCAAATGGAAGGTGAAAAGTTATGTCAGTTCTTTTTTTAAACTTTATTGGAAATGCAGTCCTTGGGCATTTAATATAAAGTTATCTCTCTGACGTTCTGTTTACTTCAGACTTTTAAAGTTTGGTCTTTATTTCATCCGGGTTTCCCAATAGGGCTGTCACAGGTCCACTGTTCTGTTGGTTGACGGTGGCTGTCACTCTCCAGCCTCTCCTGGTTCTCACCCACTCCTGTCCGTGCTTCCAGAGCAGAGCCCCTTGTAGGGAGCAACATAGCGTCAAAAGTGGGGTTAGGAAGGTCACTTTGTAAACTGCCTATTTGTTTGAACTTAAGGCATGTATGAAATACAGTAACTAGCATCTTCATAGCATTGTTTTCCTTCATAGAAAGCTTTGCTCTGCAGCCTAATGTTTTTCTTTCTTTTCTTTCTTCTTCTTTCTTTTTTAATGATCTTGTACTGTAAAGTGTTCAAGTATTGCCCCCAGTGTCTGGGTGGAAATGATGTACTACTTTTCATTACAGATCTGTGCATCCATTGGACCATGAACTTAAGGCCAGCCAGCTGCTGTGTCTTTTCTTTTCTTCTTAGCAGCTTACGCACAGTAGCTAGAACTCAGTACCTCACTGTTAAGCTGAAAGAAGACTGACTGGTCTAAAACCACCCTGCTAATGAGAGGTGGGGCAAAAGGAAACCAGCTGTGGGAGTTCAGAAGTTGAGGTTTTTTTCTTCTTTTTAATATTTATTTATTTTGTTGTGCCTGGTCTCAGTTGCAGCATGCAGGATCTTTGATCTTTTTGTTGTGTGACATGTGAGATTCTTTAGTTGTGGCATGCACACTCTTAGTTGCAGCATGTGGGATCCAGTTCCCCTACCAGGGATCGAATCCAGGCCCTCTGCACTAGGAGTGCGGCGTCTTAGCCCCTGGACCACCAAGAAAGTCCCAAGAGCTAGAAGTTTTTATAGTAGACTTTCCTGGTAGTCCACACTACCAATGTAGGGGTCCGGGTTTGACCCCTGGTCAGGGAACTAGGTCCCACATGTTGCAACTAGAAGACTCGGCATGCCCCAACTAAGGCCTGGCACAGCCAAATAAAGATGAGAGAAACAAGCAGTTTGGTGACTTTTCCTTGTTCATTCCTGTGTGCCTCAGCCTGCATGTAAGTGATAACATGTTTCCCTTTGATTGCTCCTTACATTTCTTACTATTTTTTTTTTAAAACATATAAAACCATAGAAAAGATAACAAGGGCTAGGTTGAAGAGTGTGCCCCCCCCCAACAGTTATTATAACTCAGGATTTTAGTGATGTTTATAAGTGGTTTGTGATTAGGCATGGTCTTGTGATAGGAGTGGTACAGATCTATAATCATGGTAACAGTAGCAGCCAACACCAAGACTGTGTGCCAGGCATTAAACTTAAGAACTCTGAGTAGGTTAAGTCTTCTCATGCTCACAGAAACCTAGAAGTCAGGTATGTAATTTTTGTTTTATGGATGTGGTCCCAGGGCTAACGTGTGACCCTGCTAGGATTAGAATCTAGGCCTTTAAGCGCCAGCCTCTATGCCCTTTTTTTTTTTTTAGTGGGAGCGGGTTGGGGAGGGAGGAGGGCGAGCAGGCCACTTCTATTGGTCTTTCATTTATCTATTTTCATCTGTCTTTGTTCTTTGGCCGGTGTGGACCTCCCATCGCAGTGGCCTCTGTTATCGCAGAGCACCGGCTCTGGGCGTGTGCGCTCCAGAGCTCCAGCTCAGTAGTTGGACACATCGGTTCATCCGCTCCGCGGCACGTGGGATCTTCCCAGGCCAGGGATCAAACCGGCGCCCCTTGCACTGCAAGGTGGTGTCCTTACCCACTGGACCACCAGGGAAGCCCCAGTATGCTCTTTTGAAAATAAAAAGGAGCTTATAAATGCCTGCTGTCAAAATAGAAGTATTTGATTTCTGTATAATAGTATTGCTAATTTATGTGAATGTTATAATTAGGTTATCCATGCATATATTAACTGCTCACTCTGCAGTTGTATCAGTTCTTCAGGACATCATTCACTTTCTGAGTAAATACATTCAAAAGTAAAAATAAAGGCAAATGGAAGAAGATGGAAATAGTTATCAGCCTGTATTGCAGGTAATCACAGCTAACGTTATTGCTTACCTCACTGAGATCATGAAAAAGAAAAGGCATTTTGTTTTTTTTGATTTAGTGGTGTTCAGACATAAGAAGATTGTATCATGAGTGACTTCTGAATGCTTACTGCTTTATTATAGAAAGCATCCTAAAATGTCTTCTTAAAAGAATTATAGGAATCATTCATACATTTTAGAAAATATACAGCTTTATCTTTTTTATTTGTATTTAAGTGAACAGTTCTTGGTTTTAAAGTTAGGTATTCTCTCTATCTGTACATTTTAAAAATAATTTCCTGTTCATCCTAAAAGGAAAGGGAAGGGTTTCTAAACAGTAGTTACAAATTAATCTATTGACAGTTTGGTTTGGGTGATTAATACGTAACTAGCCTTGTCTTTGGTAGGTGGGTAGGCTTAATATGGGAAACATTCATGAGTAAGAAGTGTATGTCTCTTAACCAGAGTTCTCTCGCCATGCTTTCTTCCACTCTCCCACTGCATCCCCTCAGCCCTGCCCTGGCTCTGCTCTGAGGCCATCGTCTTTGAATTTCAGGTCACTGGTGTGAAACATTACTACTCTGTTATTGTTTCAGAATATACTCAGGTCCCCCAGTTTATGTTTGTCCAGTCCTGTTTGGTTATTTGGCCCATTTTAGATCTGAAACTGCATTACAGTCAATGGGATTAAAAGATATGCCTTTGAATGGGATGGTTTGGTAAAGCTTATGTAGATATGACCATAAACAGTATCTTACTCTTCAAATTACTGAATACATGTAACTTGAATGTTAATGTCCACGTCTCCTGCTTTCTGTCTTGACAGATTATAAGAGAAAATAGTATCTCTCTCAGTGAGATTGAACTGCCCTGCTCAGAGGATTTGAATTTGGAAACTTTGTCGTAAGTCCTGAAACGTCTATACACGCTAGCTCCTCCAGTATCTGTCAGATGAGGGAGTTGAAATAGACTGTGGAGGAGAAGTGCTGACCTTGATTTGAGTAATTATTCTAAATTTCCCATGTTTTTGACCATTATCACATGTTCGCAAGTTTATGTTTGTTGTTTAGCTCTCTAAATTGTGGAGTTACGATCATAAACCAGTGTTGGAGATTTACCTTATACCATATTCCTCATTTATCCTTTCCGTTAAAAAAAATTGGCAGTGATTGTTTAAAATTATCTTTTGCTGCATATGAAACAGTGCAGGCAAGAAGCAGACTTTATCAGCAAGAGCCACATGGTGCTTCTGCTGAAGAAAAGCAGATGGAAACTTGCCCAGTTGATTGAGGATAGGCATACTTGAGCATTCCCTGAAGTATAGAGACTGATCTAGAGAACAGGGATATTTATTATTTGTGTCCCCAGATAATAATAATGATGAATTTTAAAGCAAAGCAAGGAGATGTATTTCATTTTCTTGTGATCTGTTTTCAGGCAAGCACATGTCTACATCATTGCAGGAGCTTGTTTGTCTCTGGGTTTTCGATTTGCTGGCTCAGAAAATTTATCAGCATTTAACTGTTTGGTAAGAAGAATCTCTGTTAATCTGTTTTCTAGTTTTACAGAGCCCTAGTATGCAACTTTTCACATTGATTTTTTTTTTGTTTTGTTTTTGCAGCATAAATTTGCAAAGGACTTTATGACTTATTTGTCTGCACCTAATGCGTCTGTAGTAAGTCTTTTTATGGTGGTTCTCCTTGGAAATAAAATTAAGCTTGAAGAAGATTTCACTGATAATTCAATTAAGTGTTGCCAAATATCTATTCACTTTTTGAATTTTGAATGGGAGATTTGAGGTTTTGGCTCACATTTGTATTTTAGTCCTGGGATATTAGTTAGGTGAGAATGTGACTACGCTTGGAGGTATTTATTTCTTGTGATGAGAGACTAAATAATAGTCATAACCTTCATGGATTGTCATATCTTATGCTGTTCTCAGTACGAAATGTTGGTAACTACTTTTTGAAAAAATTAGTTCTTAGAAAACAAGCAATTGTTATTTGAGGATTACTGCTCTGATGTTAGTCACACTGCAAGATTTTATTTCCTGGTTAAAGAAAAAAAACACAGATTTTTTTTTTTAAACTTTTATTTTACTTTTAATTTTTACAAAGTTTTGTTGTTTACAGATATGCATGTTCCCAGATTAGTCATATGTATATCCCACCCCTCCAGATCATCATACAGCACCCCTGAAGGATCTGCTTTTCTCACAGAGCAATGACTATAGCTATTTTCTTCACATATGATAGTGCAGGCCTTCGTGCTACTTCCTTTACGCCTCTCACCCACTGTTCCTTCCCCACAATGTCCATATGTCCACTGTCCATGTCTGTCTTTCCATCGCTTCACTGCATGTGCCATCATCACCATCCTACTAGATTCCATATATATGTGTTAGTATATTGTACTTGTCCTTCTCTTTCTGACTGACTTCACTTTTTATGATACGTTCTAGATCCAGCCACCTCATTAGGGCTGATTCTTCTGCATTTCTAAAAAACACAGATTTTATCAGCATCTATTTGTGTTGGAAAGTTCGAAACGTTGAGAAATCTAAAAGTAGTCAAAAAATGGACTATAGTGTATCTACATTGTTATATAGAGGAGCTATCAAAATCATGTTGTGTAAGAATTTTTACTAGTGAAGATTGCTTGTAGTAAAATAGATTAAGAAGCTTAAAAACACTGTGTACAGTAATATCTCTGTTTCATTAACAAATCGATACTATAAGATTTGGGGGAAAAAACCAAGATGTTTACAGCTGTTAGTATTCCTAGTGATTATTTCCTTTTTGATACTTGATTGTCTGAATTTTTGATATGGAACTTAAATTTCATAATCAGGGAGAATGTTTTTTCAGATTTTTTTACAGTTGTGAACCTCTGTAGTCTATTGCTGCCTGCTTTAGTTCTGATAACCAAATGTGGCATGGTTGGTGTCGTGTGTCATCTTCCGTGTCTCCAGACAGGTCCTTACAATCTGGAGACCTGCCTGAGCGTGGTGCTGCTCTCTCTCGCCATGGTGATGGCTGGCTCGGGGAACCTGAAGGTTCTGCAGCTCTGTCGCTTCTTGCACATGAAAACAGGTGGTGAAATGAACTATGGTTTCCACTTAGCCCACCACATGGCCCTTGGACTTCTGTTTTTGGGAGGAGGAAGGTAATACAGTTTAACCATTCGTTCATGCCCCACTTAGTAGAGTTACCATCCTGCCTCTAACATACCTGGCATCTCTGCCTTTCTCAGAAGAGCCTGTCCTCAGTACTTCATTGTATCTCTTTATATTCCCCACTCTTGTGAATGAGTTTACTCTTCTACTAAATTGCTGTCTCATAAAACTCATGAGTGCTCTCAGTCACCAAAGCCTATGAGATTTCCCTAGTTTTCAGTTTTCTTGCTCTCTTTCCATCGCTTCACTGCATGTGCCATCTTATGATTCCATATGTATGTGTTAGTATATTGTACCTGTCCTTCTCTTTCTGACTGACTTCACTTTTTATGATACGTTCTAGATCCAGCCACCTCATTAGGGCTGATTCTTCTGCATTTCTAAAAAACACAGATTTTATCAGCATCTATTTGTGTTGGAAAGTTCGAAACGTTGAGAAATCTAAAAGTAGTCAAAAAATGGACTATAGTGTATCTACATTGTTATATAGAGGAGCTATCAAAATCATGTTGTGTAAGAATTTTTACTAGTGAAGATTGCTTGTAGTAAAATAGATTAAGAAGCTTAAAAACACTGTGTACAGTAATATCTCTGTTTCATTAACAAATCGATACTATAAGATTTGGGGGAAAAAACCAAGATGTTTACAGCTGTTAGTATTCCTAGTGATTTTTTCCCTTTTTTGATACTTGATTGTCTGAATTTTTGATATGGAACTTAAATTTCATAATCAGGGAGAATGTTTTTTCAGATTTTTTTACAGTTGTGAACCTCTGTAGTCTATTGCTGCCTGCTTTAGTTCTGATAACCAAATGTGGCATGGTTGGTGTCGTGTGTCATCTTCCGTGTCTCCAGACAGGTCCTTACAATCTGGAGACCTGCCTGAGCGTGGTGCTGCTCTCTCTCGCCATGGTGATGGCTGGCTCGGGGAACCTGAAGGTTCTGCAGCTCTGTCGCTTCTTGCACATGAAAACAGGTGGTGAAATGAACTATGGTTTCCACTTAGCCCACCACATGGCCCTTGGACTTCTGTTTTTGGGAGGAGGAAGGTAATACAGTTTAACCATTCGTTCATGCCCCACTTAGTAGAGTTACCATCCTGCCTCTAACATACCTGGCATCTCTGCCTTTCTCAGAAGAGCCTGTCCTCAGTACTTCATTGTATCTCTTTATATTCCCCACTCTTGTGAATGAGTTTACTCTTCTACTAAATTGCTGTCTCATAAAACTCATGAGTGCTCTCAGTCACCAAAGCCTATGAGATTTCCCTAGTTTTCAGTTTTCTTGCTCTCTTTCCAGCCTCTGTCATTCCTCACCACCCCATCCCTTTATTTTACTTCCCTGACTTTTTTTTTTTTTTTAATTTTGACCTCTTTTATTGGTTTTCTATTTATTTATTTTCATCTATCTTTATTCTTTGGCCTATGTGGGCCTCCTATCACAGTGGCCTCTCTCATTGCAGAGCAACAGCTCTGGGTACGTGCACTCCAGAGTGCTGGCTCGTAATTGGACACATCGGTCCAGCCGCTCCGTGGCACGTGGGATCTTCCTAGGCCAGGGATCAAATCGGTGCCCCTTGCACTGCAGGGTGGACTCTCCACCCACTGGACCACCAGGGAAGTCCCTTCCCTGGCTTTTTATGATCTGTTTTGGATAAAAGTACACTTACAGAAAATTGTGCAGATCATAGGAACACGACTCACTGAACTGCCTACAATTTGAGAATCTCTTAGATGCTGTGTAGGTCAAGATGTCACTCAGAGTACTTATTTCCAGCTCTGCTAAGGACCTCCCAATTTACTGTTATTTTATTCTACCCAAACATGGCTGCCAGATAGGCTTCTAACACCTTAGCCTGGTTGTGAAATTCAGATGGAATCATAGACTCTGTATCCTTGTTTTACTTTATTTCTTGACCTCAGCATTGTGTGTGAGCTTCATCCATGTTGCATTGCTGTTGAATTCCATGGTATGGTTATATCATAGTTATTAGTTTACTCTCTTAGTGATGGACTTGCTGGTTTTCTCGTTTGGAATTGTTATGAATATTCTTGTCCATGTTTTTGATTTTGTTGTGTATAGATCTATGTGTAGAACCAGGTCATAGGGTGTATATATTGGTTACATTTTAGTGGATAATGCAGTCAGCACTCCAGAGTGGTTTTACTGTTTTATACACCCATCAGCATCATATGAAACAGATTTTATCAGCATTATTTGTATTGGAAAATGGGACACATTGAGGAGTCTTAAAGTAGTCAGCTGCTCTCCATCCTGGTCAACACCTGCTACTGTTAGCCTTAATATTAGCCATTGGAGAGTAGTATCTCATTTTGTTTTTAATTTCCATTTTCTTGAATGATGGTATTTGACACCTTTTTATGTCTTTGATGGCCACCTGAAAATCTCCTTTTGTGATGGCTGAATCTCTTGCAACACCTTTTCGTATTGGTTTATTCAATAAACTGGTGATGCAAAGAGATGACTCATTGGGAAACAGCCTGATGCTGGGAAAAATAGAAGGCAAAAGGAGAAGGGCAGGACAGAGGATGAGATGGTTGGATGGCGTCTCTGAGTCAGTGGACATAGGTTTGCCCGGGAGATGGTGAAGCACAGGGAAGCCTGGTGTGCTGCAGTCCATGAGGTTGTAAAGAGTTGGACATGACTGAGTGACTGAACTGAACTGATTCAATTCAAAAATTTTTAGTTGTAGTATAGTGTACATAACATAGCATGGTAAATAACAAAATTTACCATCTTAACCTTTTTTATGTGTGTAGTATAGTTCAGTAATATTAGATATCCACACTGTTGTGCAACCAGTCTCCAATGATTTTTCATTTTGCAAAGCTACAGCTCTATACCCTTTAACAACAACTCCCCGTTTTTTCTCTCCCCTAACCCCTGAGCAAGCCCTCTTTTACTTTTCTGTTCCTGTTAATTTGACTATTCCATATTAGTTTAGCATTATGAATCGAAGACATTTGTCAGTTTTGTATATGGTAGTTATCGTCTCCTATTCTGTGGCTTACCCTTTAACTCTGCTAATGTTATCTTTTGATGATCAGAATTATTAATATTTTTCTTTGATGATTTGTACTTTTTTGTCCTTCTGATGAAGTATTTCCTTCCGCACTAGAAATGAAGGTAGTCTCTTATTTGTCTTCTAGAGCTTTTTTAACTTTTCCATTCGTGTTTGGATTTAAAGTCTACCCAGAAGTGAATTTTCTGTGTTTTTTCTCCCTAGTTGATGTCCTGCTGTTATCAAAATGTTTGTCCTTTCTCTACTATTTGGTAGTACCACATTTGTTGTAAATTAAGTGTCTATGTGTCTGTGTTTATTTCCGAGTTGTTATGTTTAATTGTCTGTTTTTCGATACTTGTACAGTACCACACTTGTCTTAATTATCATAGTTTTTAAATAAGTCTTTATACCTAGTAGAGCAAATTCTCCAAACTGGGATTTTTTCTTCAAAAACAGATTTTTCTGTTCTCGGCTCTTTGCATTTTATATAAATAGTGAAATTTGTTTGTGATTTTTCCATACTAAATAATGTAATAAAATGTTGATCGGAATTGCATTGAATCCATCTATTGGTTGGAGAATTTGAAATCTGACATAAATGGTGATGAAGGAAAAGGAAAAGGGAAAAGAAACAGACGGATGAGATGGTTGGATGGCGCTGAGTCAGTGGACATAGGTTTGCCCGGGAGATGGTGAAGCACAGGGAAGCCTGGTGTGCTGCAGTCCATGAGGTTGTAAAGAGTTGGACATGACTGAGTGACTGAACTGAACTGATTCAATTCAAAAATTTTTAGTTGTAGTATAGTGTACATAACATAGCATGGTAAATAACAAAATTTACCATCTTAACCTTTTTTATGTGTGTAGTATAGTTCAGTAATATTAGATATCCACACTGTTGTGCAACCAGTCTCCAATGATTTTTCATTTTGCAAAGCTACAGCTCTATACCCTTTAACAACAACTCCCCGTTTTTTCTCTCCCCTAACCCCTGAGCAAGCCCTCTTTTACTTTTCTGTTCCTGTTAATTTGACTATTCCATATTAGTTTAGCATTATGAATCGAAGACATTTGTCAGTTTTGTATATGGTAGTTATCGTCTCCTATTCTGTGGCTTACCCTTTAACTCTGCTAATGTTATCTTTTGATGATCAGAATTATTAATATTTTTCTTTGATGATTTGTACTTTTTTGTCCTTCTGATGAAGTATTTCCTTCCGCACTAGAAATGAAGGTAGTCTCTTATTTGTCTTCTAGAGCTTTTTTAACTTTTCCATTCGTGTTTGGATTTAAAGTCTACCCAGAAGTGAATTTTCTGTGTTTTTTCTCCCTAGTTGATGTCCTGCTGTTATCAAAATGTTTGTCCTTTCTCTACTATTTGGTAGTACCACATTTGTTGTAAATTAAGTGTCTATGTGTCTGTGTTTATTTCCGAGTTGTTATGTTTAATTGTCTGTTTTTCGATACTTGTACAGTACCACACTTGTCTTAATTATCATAGTTTTTAAATAAGTCTTTATACCTAGTAGAGCAAATTCTCCAAACTGGGATTTTTTCTTCAAAAACAGATTTTTCTGTTCTCGGCTCTTTGCATTTTATATAAATAGTGAAATTTGTTTGTGATTTTTCCATACTAAATAATGTAATAAAATGTTGATCGGAATTGCATTGAATCCATCTATTGGTTGGAGAATTTGAAATCTGACATTGTAATACTGAGTCTTTTCAGCCTGAGTGTGATGTATTGTTTCATTTATTTAGCTCTAGTGTATGTGACCGTGGACAGCTGGCACAGTTTCTGTAAATCACTAGGGTTATCTTACATGCCTAAGACTGAACTAAACATTAGAACTCGGCCTTCCAGAAGGACAAAAAGTAAAGATTATCAAAGATGTGCATTCACTCCCTTTTGACATACTTTGCAGAAGTTTTTTCTTTTAATTGTTTAAAATTAAGAATGGTTAAGGAGGGCTTCCCTGGTGGTCCATTGGGTAAGGAGACTGCCTTGCAGTTCAAGGGGCACTGGTTCGATCCCTGGTCTGGGAAGAGCCCACGTGCCGCGGAGCAGCTGGACCGATGTGTCCGACTACTGAGCCGGAGCTCTGGAGCGCATGCGCCCAGAGCCAGTGCTCTGCAGCGACAGAGGCCACTGTGATGGGAGGCCCACACAGGCCAAAGAACAAAGGTGGATGGAAGTAAATAAATGAAAGACCAATAAAAGTGGCAAAAAAAAAAAAAGAGAATGGTTAAGGAAATATTATTATGAACATTCTTACTTTATGAGTTTATTTTTTCTTTTTTTTTTATAACTTTTATTTTACTTTTAACTCTTAAAGAGTTTTGTTGTTTACAGATATGTATGTTCCCAGATCAGTCATATGTATATCCTACCATCCCACCCCTCCGGACATCACACAATACCCCTGCAGGATCCCCTTTCTCACAGAGCAATGACTATAGCTATTTTCTTCACATATGATAGTACTGGCCTTCATACTACTTCCTTCACGCCATTTCCCCATACGCCCTTTTGTTATGTTTAATTGTCTGTTTTTCGATACTTGTACAGTACCACACTTGTCTTAATTATCATAGTTTTTAAATAAGTCTTTATACCTAGTAGAGCAAATTCTCCAAACTGGGATTTTTTCTTCAAAAACAGATTTTTCTGTTCTCGGCTCTTTGCATTTTATATAAATAGTGAAATTTGTTTGTGATTTTTCCATACTAAATAATGTAATAAAATGTTGATCGGAATTGCATTGAATCCATCTATTGGTTGGAGAATTTGAAATCTGACATTGTAATACTGAGTCTTTTCAGCCTGAGTGTGATGTATTGTTTCATTTATTTAGCTCTAGTGTATGTGACCGTGGACAGCTGGCACAGTTTCTGTAAATCACTAGGGTTATCTTACATGCCTAAGACTGAACTAAACATTAGAACTCGGCCTTCCAGAAGGACAAAAAGTAAAGATTATCAAAGATGTGCATTCACTCCCTTTTGACATACTTTGCAGAAGTTTTTTCTTTTAATTGTTTAAAATTAAGAATGGTTAAGGAGGGCTTCCCTGGTGGTCCATTGGGTAAGGAGACTGCCTTGCAGTTCAAGGGGCACTGGTTCGATCCCTGGTCTGGGAAGAGCCCACGTGCCGCGGAGCAGCTGGACCGATGTGTCCGACTACTGAGCCGGAGCTCTGGAGCGCATGCGCCCAGAGCCAGTGCTCTGCAGCGACAGAGGCCACTGTGATGGGAGGCCCACACAGGCCAAAGAACAAAGGTGGATGGAAGTAAATAAATGAAAGACCAATAAAAGTGGCAAAAAAAAAAAAAGAGAATGGTTAAGGAAATATTATTATGAACATTCTTACTTTATGAGTTTATTTTTTCTTTTTTTTTTATAACTTTTATTTTACTTTTAACTCTTAAAGAGTTTTGTTGTTTACAGATATGTATGTTCCCAGATCAGTCATATGTATATCCTACCATCCCACCCCTCCGGACATCACACAATACCCCTGCAGGATCCCCTTTCTCACAGAGCAATGACTATAGCTATTTTCTTCACATATGATAGTACTGGCCTTCATACTACTTCCTTCACGCCTCCCACCCACTGTTCCTTCCCCACAATGTCCACATGTCCACTGTCCATGAAGAGAAAGAAATAAAAGGAATCCAGATTGGAAAGGAAGAAGTCAAACTCTTTCTATTTGCAAACGACATGATATTATACATAGAAAATCCCAAAGACACTATTACAAAACTACTAGAGCTAATCAGCGAATTCAGCAAAGTCGCAGGATACAAAATCAGTACATAGAAATCACTGGCATTCCTATACACAAACAATGAAGCATCACAAAATGAAGTCAAAGAGGCAATCACCTTCACCATTGCAACCAAAAGAATAAAATATATAGGAATAGACCTACCCAAAGAAACAAAAGAACTATACACTGAAAGTTACAAGACACTCATGAGAGAAATTAAAGAAGACTTAAACAGGTGGAGAGATATTCCATGTTCCTGGGTCGGAAGAATCAATATTGTGAAAATGATCATACTACCAAATGTCATCTATAGATTCAATGTGATCCCTGTCAAACTACCAATGACATTCTTCACAGAACTAGACCAAAGAATAACAGTTCATATGGAAACACAAAAGACCTCGAATAGCCAAAGCAATCCTGAGAAAGAAAAACAGAACTGGAGGAATCAGCCTCCCTAACTTAAGACTACTACAAAGCAACAATCATCAAGACAGTATGGTACTGGCACAAAAACAGAACTATAGACCAATGGAACAAGATCGAGAACCCAGAGATAAACCCACGCACCTATGGGTACCTCATTTTTGACAAAGGAGGCGAACATATAAAATGGGACAAAGACAGCCTCTTCAACAAATGGTGCTGGGAAAATTGGACAGCTACATGCAAAAAAATGAAGTTGGAACATTCCCTGACAACATACACAAAGATCAACTCAAAATGGATTAAAGACCTAAATGTAAGATCAGAAGCCATCAAACTCTTAGAGGAGAATATAGGCAAAACCCTCAAGGACATAAATCAAAGCAAGATCTTCTCTGACCCACCTACTAAAATAGCGGAACTGAAAAGAAAAATTAACATGTGGGACCTAATGAAATTTAAAAGCTTTTGTACAGCAAAAGAAACTACAAACAAGGTGAACAGACAACCCACAGAATGGGAGAAACATCATAGCAAATGAAACAAAGAATTAATCTCCAAAATCTACAAGCAACTCAGACAACTCGCACAGGAAAAACGAACAACCCAATTCAAAAATGGGAAAAAGATCTAAAGAGACGCCTCTCCAAAGAGGACATACAGATGGCCCAAAAGCACATGAAACGAATTCAGCAAAGTCGCAGGATACAAAATCAGTACATAGAAATCACTGGCATTCCTATACACAAACAATGAAGCATCACAAAATGAAGTCAAAGAGGCAATCACCTTCACCATTGCAACCAAAAGAATAAAATATATAGGAATAGACCTACCCAAAGAAACAAAAGAACTATACACTGAAAGTTACAAGACACTCATGAGAGAAATTAAAGAAGACTTAAACAGGTGGAGAGATATTCCATGTTCCTGGGTCGGAAGAATCAATATTGTGAAAATGATCATACTACCAAATGTCATCTATAGATTCAATGTGATCCCTGTCAAACTACCAATGACATTCTTCACAGAACTAGACCAAAGAATAACAGTTCATATGGAAACACAAAAGACCTCGAATAGCCAAAGCAATCCTGAGAAAGAAAAACAGAACTGGAGGAATCAGCCTCCCTAACTTAAGACTACTACAAAGCAACAATCATCAAGACAGTATGGTACTGGCACAAAAACAGAACTATAGACCAATGGAACAAGATCGAGAACCCAGAGATAAACCCACGCACCTATGGGTACCTCATTTTTGACAAAGGAGGCGAACATATAAAATGGGACAAAGACAGCCTCTTCAACAAATGGTGCTGGGAAAATTGGACAGCTACATGCAAAAAAATGAAGTTGGAACATTCCCTGACAACATACACAAAGATCAACTCAAAATGGATTAAAGACCTAAATGTAAGATCAGAAGCCATCAAACTCTTAGAGGAGAATATAGGCAAAACCCTCAAGGACATAAATCAAAGCAAGATCTTCTCTGACCCACCTACTAAAATAGCGGAACTGAAAAGAAAAATTAACATGTGGGACCTAATGAAATTTAAAAGCTTTTGTACAGCAAAAGAAACTACAAACAAGGTGAACAGACAACCCACAGAATGGGAGAAACATCATAGCAAATGAAACAAAGAATTAATCTCCAAAATCTACAAGCAACTCAGACAACTCGCACAGGAAAAACGAACAACCCAATTCAAAAATGGGAAAAAGATCTAAAGAGACGCCTCTCCAAAGAGGACATACAGATGGCCCAAAAGCACATGAAACGTTGCTCAACCTCGCTTATCATTAGAGAAATGCAAATTAAAACCACAATGAGATACCACCTCACACCCGTCAAAATGGCCATCATCAAGAAATCGACAGACAATAAATGCTGGAGGGGGTGCGGAGAAAAGGGAACCCTCTTGCATTGCTGGTGGGAATGTAAATTGATACAGCCTCTATGGAGGACCATATGGAGGTTAGGTTTTTTTTTTTTTAAGATTTATTTATTTATTTATTTATTTTTGGGTGGGGTTCGGGTTGGGGAGGGAGGGGAGTGGGTGGGCCACTTCTGTTGGTCTTTCATTTCTCCATTTTTCATCCGTCTTTGTTCTTTGGCTCCTGTGGGCCTCCCATCGCGGTGGCGGCTGTCGCTGCAGAGCGCTGGCTCCAGATGCATGCGCTACAGAGCTCCAGCTCAGTAATTGGACACATTGGTCCAGCCGCTCCGCGGCACGTGGGATCTTCCAGGCCAGGGATCAAACCGGAGTCCCTTGCACTGCAAGGCAGTGTCCTTACCCACTGGACTACCAGGGGAAGCCCTGGAGGTTTCTTAAAAACTAAAAATAGAAGCTCCATATGACCCAGCAGTCCCACTCTTAGGCTTATACCCTGATGAAATTAAATCTGAAAGAAGCACCTGTACCCCAATGTTCATTGCAGCTCTCTATACAATAGCTAGAACATGGAAGCACCTAGATGCCCATCGATGAACGAATGGATACAAAAGCTCTGGTCCATATATACAATGGAATACTACACAACTGTAAAGAGAAATGCAAAAGAATCAGCCCTAATGAGGTGGCTGGATCTAGAATCTATCATCAAAAGTGAAGTCAGTAAGAAAGGACAAATACAATATACTAACACATATGGAATCTAGTAGGACGGTGATGATGGCACCTGCAGTGAAGCGATGGAGAAACAGTATTTTTTCTTAATGGAATTTTAAAAAAATTTTGGTCTCTTTTATTGGTTTTTTATTTATTTATTTTCGTCCATCTTTGTTCTTTGGCCTGTGTGGGCCTCTTATTGCAGTGGCCTCTGTTGTTGCAGGGCACTGGCTCTGGGCGCATGCACTCCAGAGCGCTGGCTCGTCATTGGACACACCGGTCCAGCCGCTCTGCAGCACTTGGGATCTTCTTGGGCCAGGGATCAAACTGGTGCCCCTTGCACTGCAGGAGCCCGTGTGCTCTCAGCCATACTGAGCGGCTCCTGTCCCGTTCTGCCTGTGCTCCTGCTGCTTTTCTAGTGATGGCTTTATCTTTGAATGGTTATGTGTCCTCTGTGACAGCACTGATGTTTCCTTTAGCATAGGTACACCCTTAGGCTTAATCTCAAAATTTCTAAGATTAATGTTGAATATTTATGTTTACCTTTTGCTTTTATCAACATAGCAAAGAGAAAATGGCCTGGTCGATGCACATGTCAAAATAGGTGTATTCCATATTGAAGTTTTGAAATTGCTTCTTCATTAAATATATACCTATGTAATAAATGCTAAGGTCTTACTTACTAAAAAAATTAATTATTAAACTAATTGTTGAAAAAAAGGGAAGGATCTGGGGAGGTGTCTACATGTATATGTATAATAAGAAATATGTGGATAGTGAATCATGGCAGCAGTGGCTTTTATGAGATGTCCAGGACCATCTTTATTTCAAAATATTTGCAAGGAAAATGAAAACTTTAGACTAATCTGCCTGTTTGCCATGTTGAAATTGAGCTATAGTAAAATATTAATTTAAGGAAAATTTCAGAGTTTTCCTTTATTAAGAGTATATGGCCTTTAGAAAATAACTGGTGGGGAAGGTGGCGTACTTTACACGTGACATTTTCAACGTCTGTGGTCTCTATAGTTGGACTCTTGGTCCTCCCTGCTGTCCTGTTTTAGGTTAAGCCTTTACTTACTGATGTTGACTTTTGAAAACTTAATGTTTGTGTTGGATCTCTTCTGCTTTAAGTAGTAGACGATGTTGAAATGGCTTAAGCACTCACCAAAGTAAAATGTTCACATTGTTGATGCACCTGCGTTGATGAAGGCATTAATTTCATCGGCACGTCTTCCCACGGTATCCCAGTTTCCCGATTCTCGAGTCGGCTGTGGAAGTTGGCACAGTGTGGTTAGTAACGTCTGTCCCTCTCTCGCTTGTTTGGCAGGTACTCTCTGAGCACGTCCAACTCGTCCATCGCTGCCCTCCTGTGTGCCCTTTACCCCCATTTCCCAGCTCACAGCACTGACAACCGGTGAGCCAAGTGGTTATCCTCACGTCATCTTTCCTAAGTTTTCTTGGGTTGGGAGCGGGTGGTGGTAATCTAATTTGGTGATAAGCACCAAGAACCTCCATGTAACTGATACTGGTTTTTTCTCAAGTGGAGAATTTTGGGGTCGAGGGTCACCTGTGTCTAATTGTTTAAAGAGGCTTTCTCTGTTACGTTTTAATTGAATCTCGTCATCTTCCTTTAGGACTCCCGTCCTGGAAGAGTATCACTTGGCTCTGACGTTCAGCTTGTAGGCTGCAGGAGATCATGGAGCTTTTTTGCCTTCTCCTCTTGTGACTGCCCACTGTGCTTTCTGTCCACAGGTATCACCTCCAGGCTCTCCGGCACCTGTACGTGCTGGCTGCAGAACCAAGACTCCTGGTGCCTGTGGATGTGGACACAAACACGCCCTGCTACGCCCTCCTAGAAGTGACCTATAAGGTAGCTCTCTCTCCGTTGTTGATTTGTCATTTTATTGCCACTCATCCGTCTTTGCACATCAGACTATTTTTCAAGTGTTGTCCTTTAGAAAATGAAAGCAGTGAGTTGAGCTCTCGTAAAAATTAGAGCCTCCAGAGTTCTTGTACATCCTGCCAGACCCTTTAGGCTCATTTGTAGCCTTTGAGTGTAATACTTTGGAGGCCATCAGCTGCTCTTTTGTCTTTAGAGCTTGGAGTTTAAAAATGTCCCTGGTAGCTTTCCATAGCTGAGAGTACTATTCTAAAACATGAACTGAGTTAGAATGCTTCCTAGGTTTGTGAGCATAGTGATGAGAGCTGTTTAGGTGCACAGATGAATTATAAGTTGTGTGTCCTCCCTTCAGAAAATTGGTAGGTTTAAGTTCTGTGTATCAGAACTGTGCTAGGCTCTAGGGTGCCATGTTGAGGTGACGTGGTCACTTTCCTTAAGAAGCATCTGTCACTGGAAGGTCAGGCTCAGATGTAGTAGGAGTAATCTGAGATAGGTGGAGGCTTGTGGAGGCCGCAGGGGAGCAGGGACTTGCTCCCCTCCAGCACTCCTGGCAGTTGGGAGAACATCGTAGTAGACATGGTGTCTGGGCTGAGATTTGCCGGCTGAGCTGGGCATGTTTCCAGCAGAGAAGACAGTGGGCGGAAAGCCAGAGGCCTCCTCACACAGGCAGAGCCTCAGTGCTGCTTGGAAGGTGAAGTGCGGACTGCTAGCGCTATGGTAGCCCTGTCAGACTTGAGTATCTGAGAGGATTTTCTGCTGTCTTACGGTCTGTTTCCAGCCTGTGGGGACGGGGATGCGTAGAGTGGCATCTCTTCTTAGTACTTTGCCCTAACTCTATAGTGAACGGTGCCTCTTCTCTTACCCTTGTCAAGGGCACTCAGTGGTATGAACAGACCAAAGAAGAACTGATGGCTCCTACGCTTCTTCCCGAGCTCCACCTTCTAAAGCAGGTAAGTAGCTTGTGAACAGAGAGATTGATCAACGGGCAGATTCAGTCAGGACAGCACAGCATTCCAGATAGCCAAATAAAAATCTATGCATTCTCAGTGTTTTATAAGAAGTAGGGAAGCGGCCCCAGGAGGCATAGTCCTAAGAAGTGGAGAGGGTTTCCACTGGGAGATCTTCACTGGGGGCCGAGATGACCCGAGAAGTGACTCACGAATGTGTTCACTGCAAATGGGGCTTGTTAATCTCTCAGCGTCTCTTTTCTAGTTGGTTTATTTTTATTTCCCACAAGAAGCATGGGTTTCATTTTCTCAAACTAGCACTTTTTCCCATCACTTGATTTGCTGTTTACATTTATCTTGGCAGATTAAAGTTAAAGGCCCACGGTACTGGGAACTGCTCATAGATTTAAGCAAGGGAACACAGCACTTGAAGTAAGTATATCGAATTTCTCAGCTGTGTCTGGGAAGGGGATAGAAATATATGGAAAGGTATGAATGACATGTAATTATGTGGAATGCTCCTTGTCACCCTCCCCTCTCACCCAGGGCAGTGTGTAGAGTGTTGAATAAAGTGGTCTCTCTCTTTGACAAAGTCTTTAATTAGTAGAAAGTAAAATTTTACATTCAGAAATCAAATCCTACATGCTAATTCACTGAGAAACATGAGGAACTTACATTGGGAACTTACATGGAACTGTCTTTTGTAGCTGTGATAAAAGATGTAGTTTAAGCAAGTGTGGCTGATGTGTCTGCCCACTTAAGGGAGCTTTGTGACGGCTGGTGTTTGTCAGACCATGCTTTCTGTTGCATCTTTTTCCCATTCTCTTGTTAGATGGCTCTCATAAAATTAAGATGATTGTAGACTGCTTTTGGGTAGAAATGGTTGTATGTAAGTAATGACTTTGATGAACAGTGAGTGTTAATAATTTTTACACTTTTGTCAGCAGGAGTCTTTAAATTCCCAGAAAGTCTTAACAGGTTTATAACAGTTTTTATAGAATCATCCTCCTTTCTCTTTCTCGCAGATTGTATGATAGCTGTCTTGTGTGTTGTTCTGTCTTTAAATTTGCATCATCATTTTCTTTTTGCTGTAAACCAGTCAGTAGGTATTTAGGGGAATGTGAAGACATGTTAGGTAAAATGCTTCCTTTGAAATTCACGTTTGTGCATATAGAATTTATTTAATAGGTTTCCTGAATCTCGACAACAGAGAAAAGCAGAGCTTGATGAAGGCTTGTAGGGACTGGTTCAGTTTCGACACAGTAGACCTTATCTCATGTGAATACAGTATTGGGAACTACATTTCCAGCTGACAGCGACCAATAATACCTCATATTAAATCCGTTCTTGTTGTCTTCCAGGTCCATTCTTTCCAAGGATGGGGTCTTATATGTTAAGCTCAGAGCAGGTCAGCTTTCCTACAAAGAAGATCCAATGGGGTGGCAGAGTTTATTGGCCCAGACTGTTGCTAACAGGAACTCTGAAGCTCGGGCTTTCAAGGTAGTGTGATTGGTAAAAACTGAAGGATATTCTCATCATGAGAAAAAAAAAATAGCCAAATGTGATGGTGGATGTTAATTAGACTTATGGTGATTATTTCTCAGTCTATACAAATATTGAATCATTGTGTTGTACACCTGAAACTAATGAACTGTTACATAGCAATTGTATTTCAGTTAAAAAAAAATTGAACAATGAAAGGGAATACATTCAACTCCCACCAGTCCGTCCAAAGCATGTACTTCTATCATAACATTTATGTACTGTTTAGGTAGATCTGCTCTCACTAATCTCTGTAGATTATAAAGATTGAACGACCTGGGGCCTGTTGGCTGTTTCACTTGATGGCCGTTATAAAATATAGGCCATCTGCCAGAACTCAGAGGATGATTTACTTTTGGTGGCAGGGATAGTCAAAATACATGTTAATGCTAAAAAAATTTTAGCTTAATAGTTAATCCTCAAATCCATTAAGATTTACTTAATTCATGAGAAAAATAAAAAAAGTTTTTTGCAAGGTAGTACTTTTGAGTTCTTATGACTGAATCTTTATTATAGTTACCAGAGAATAAATTGATGTAGTTGACATCAGTGGATTTTGTTTGTCAGTGTTCAAAAGGATTTTTGGACAAAGTTTAACTTGAATTAGTAATATTGCTTTGATATAAACCAGGGACCGTCTCAAAGACCCTAATCCAGTTTTTAAAAAAAGTAGAGAAGTGTAGGCTTGAGTTTGCACAGGGTAAGTGTATAAAAATGAAAAGACATCTCCATTTCTTGCCTGCTGGGAGTTCAGAAGTAAAATAGAAACCTCAGTGGAAAATGGTAACCTTCATCTTCCATTTTCAGTCTTGAACCTTGAGTAATAGATATTCCTTGTCACCCTTTTTCCAGTTTTTTTTAGTATTTGTAGAAGGCACGTAACATAAACTCTACTGGCTCAGTCCTTTTAAGTGTGAAGTTCTTTGGTTCTGAGTACTTCACCTTGCTCTGCTCCCGTCGCCCCCACCCAGCTAGAAGGAAAATCATGGGGTGGCAGAGTTTATTGGCCCAGACTGTTGCTAACAGGAACTCTGAAGCTCGGGCTTTCAAGGTAGTGTGATTGGTAAAAACTGAAGGATATTCTCATCATGAGAAAAAAAAAATAGCCAAATGTGATGGTGGATGTTAATTAGACTTATGGTGATTATTTCTCAGTCTATACAAATATTGAATCATTGTGTTGTACACCTGAAACTAATGAACTGTTACATAGCAATTGTATTTCAGTTAAAAAAATTGAACAATGAAAGGGAATACATTCAACTCCCACCAGTCCGTCCAAAGCATGTACTTCTATCATAACATTTATGTACTGTTTAGGTAGATCTGCTCTCACTAATCTCTGTAGATTATAAAGATTGAACGACCTGGGGCCTGTTGGCTGTTTCACTTGATGGCCGTTATAAAATATAGGCCATCTGCCAGAACTCAGAGGATGATTTACTTTTGGTGGCAGGGATAGTCAAAATACATGTTAATGCTAAAAAAAAAATTTTAGCTTAATAGTTAATCCTCAAATCCATTAAGATTTACTTAATTCATGAGAAAAATAAAAAAAGTTTTTTGCAAGGTAGTACTTTTGAGTTCTTATGACTGAATCTTTATTATAGTTACCAGAGAATAAATTGATGTAGTTGACATCAGTGGATTTTGTTTGTCAGTGTTCAAAAGGATTTTTGGACAAAGTTTAACTTGAATTAGTAATATTGCTTTGATATAAACCAGGGACCGTCTCAAAGACCCTAATCCAGTTTTTAAAAAAAGTAGAGAAGTGTAGGCTTGAGTTTGCACAGGGTAAGTGTATAAAAATGAAAAGACATCTCCATTTCTTGCCTGCTGGGAGTTCAGAAGTAAAATAGAAACCTCAGTGGAAAATGGTAACCTTCATCTTCCATTTTCAGTCTTGAACCTTGAGTAATAGATATTCCTTGTCACCCTTTTTTCCAGTTTTTTTTTTAGTATTTGTAGAAGGCACGTAACATAAACTCTACTGGCTCAGTCCTTTTAAGTGTGAAGTTCTTTGGTTCTGAGTACTTCACCTTGCTCTGCTCCCGTCGCCCCCACCCGTCTCCACGGCCTTCCTCCTGCAGAACCGCGGCTCCGACCCCATCAGCACCGGCTCTCCCTGCTCCTCTCCTGAGCCTCAGGCAGCCGCGCTTCTGCTTTCTCACCCTCTGACTTTGACTCTGGTGACCTCATGACAGCATTTGTCTCTCTGTGAATAGTTTATTACAGTGATACTCTTTTTTTTCCTTACCTTTTCAGTAATAATTTAAGTTTCTAGTTTGCCTTTCAGTTTAGGAAGGAAGGGAAAGCCTTTTTGGGGTGAGTTCTGTAAGAAACACCTGTTTTTAATTTGCCCTTTTTTTTTTTTGACCACTTCCATTAGTCCTTCATTCATCTATTTTCATCCATCTTTGTTCTTTGGCCTGCGCGGGCCTCCCATCACAGTGGCCCCTGTCGCCCCAGAGCTCCGGCTTGGTAGTTGGACACATCGGTCCAGCCGCTCCGCGGCACATGGGATCCTCCCGGGCCAGGGATTAAACTGGCACCCCTTGCACTGCAAGGCAGTGTCCTTACCCACTGGACCACCAGGGAAGCCCGCATTTGCCTTTTGATAAATCAGTAGCTCATGGTAGCTTGTGCAAAAAGTCTCTTATCCCTTGTATGTGGAATCTATAAGGAAATGATACAAATGAACTTACAAAACAGAAATAGACTTACAGTCTTTGAGAAAGAGCTTATGGTTGCTGGGGAGAAGGACTGGGGAGTTTGAGATGGGCATGCTAGGAAAAAAAGGGAAAAACAAAAGCAAAACCTTCAGCAAAACAGGTTGATGAAGTTCCAGAAAACTTGGCTCTGGTGGAAACACTGTGTGGAAGAAATAAGTCAGATTACAACTGCATGCATTACAATTTGAGTAGTAACAAAAAGAATCTTTGTTGTCTCACTTATAGTTGTTTGTTTATTTTTTTAGCCTGAAACGATTTCAGCATTCACTTCTGATCCAGCACTGCTGTCCTTTACTGAGTATTTCTGCAAACCAACTGTGAACATGGGTCAGGTTTGTGTTATGTGTTTTGCTGAACTCCAAGACCAGACTTCCTTATTTCTATCTGTGGACCATCAATTAAAAAATCTAAAATATCCATGTCAATCTTTGATGACATGCCTTAGGCACATTGGATGATTTTTGTTTGGCAAATTTACGTTTGTCATGGTCTAAAACTATTACATTCAGTCATTTCCTACCTTGATAGAAGAAACAACTTAAAATTTCTAAGATGTTAGTTTTGAGAGCTGATACTTTATGTTCATTAATGGCTCTTGTTTTCTCTTTATTTTATAACCGTTCTTTTGATGGTCATAAGACTGTTCTTTCCAGGATTCAGAAGGTGCTTGCTAGTAGATTCTCTGATTTATCCATCATCTCAGTTGGCAAGGAGTGGATGTAGGGATTAGATGGTCTGTTGCCTGCAAGTATGTGTGATCTTGGGGAAAAGTTTCAGTCTTTTTGAGATGTAGTTTCTTTATTCCTAAAAGTGAGATTATAATAGAGCCTGCCTTATATTGTTGCTTTGAAGTTAAGTGATTGACCCTTCCTGCTTCTTAGTTATTGATCTTCACTGTGTGTTAGGCCCCCTGCTCAGTATTCTCTGTAAGTTTTTTGTTTAGCTTTGACCCTGAGGGCAGGTGGATAGGCCGCTTAGAGCTGCCACATGCCTGAGGTCGCACAGACAGTGAGGGCTGGGACCTGCACTCAAGGCCACAGGTCTCTGGTGAAAACCTGTGCCTGCTCTTGGCCTCAGCTAGGCTTGCTGTGCGCCCCCCGCCCCCCAACCCCCTGCCGCCCGCCGCCAAACTGGTTCTGCTCAGTGTTTCTGCTGTGTCTAGGTGGGTGCTGGGAGCCCCCTCCGATCCCATTCTTGCCAGCCCACCCCTCAGCATCGCTCTGTGATGTCCTGTCTCCTCATTTTGCCAGCTGGGGTCATTCCTCTTCTCTTTAGCACTTAGAGCCTTGCCTATTTCTTGGGACTTAATTTTGTCTATCTTGCTATTGGTGTTAATAGTGCATGCACTGTGATTTTATGAAGACCTGGCCTCTTTATCCTGTTATATCATTCACCACGGAGTGTAAGAATGGGCCATCGTAGTTTCTGTACAGTTGTTCTTTGAATTGATCTTGTAATGTACACTGATGTGCTACAGAAACATTTGGACTTTCCACAGAAACAGGAGCTTCTGGATCTCTTCTCCTCGGTGCTTTATGAGTGTGTGACTCAGGAGACCCCGGAGATGCTGCCTGCGTACATAGCAATGGATCAGGTACGGTTCAGAAAGCCTCTTCCAATCCTGACGAGGTTTATTCTGTATTCCAGATAACATGACAAACAATGCGGTGAGATTTCCTCTGTGTCCCTCTTCTTACTTTTTCATTTCCTTTTAGCATCTTAAAAAAGGGCCCCTGTGAAAGTTAAAAGCTCTGTGTGCGCCAGAAGCATAGAGTTTACAATGACAAGTGGGCCATCTTCCTCCAAGGGTTCCTCTTCTCCCCTTCCGGTTTCTTCCTCTGACGAGGAGAGAGAAGCATGCTCCCACCCTTTCTCCCGTGGCCTCCTCGGGTGGCCTCTTGCCTCCTTCCTGACAAAACCTCTCCTGGAAAAGCTGCTGCAAGTGAGCAGTGAGTGAACAGACAGTGCCCTGGTGATGCGTCTTTGTGACGAGGCTTGCTGAGGTTACAGCATCAGCATGTGGGGGCCGAGGGAGCCGCAGTTCATTTGTAAATTTTTTTCGTGTTATTGTTGCTTAAAGAGAGCCTAAAAGGGACAGTGCAGAAGATAGACTCAGCAGCTTTCCTACAGGATTGGACTCATTTATTCTATTTAGGTTATTAGTGATACATATGGCTGTTTAATAGTATCATATCATTCAGACTCAGATTTACAGTTAAACTAAGCCAGTAGTTTTCTAACTTGGCTAAAGTCTCTCTGGGAAATCTTAGCAAAATAGATCCTCAAGTCCCATCCCTTGGCTACTGAATCAGAATTTCTGTGATTAAGTTCAGTATCTAGTTTTTCAACAGCTTGAGTGACTATGATATAATGAGTTCACAGATAAGAATTTGGGACTCAGTCTAAAGCCAAAGGAAGTAATCTCTAATGGAAAAATAATCTGCACAGAACTGAGTGGGAAAATGCAGGAGATAATTCCCCCAGACCTGTGTTATGTAACATTGTCAATTAAAAGGCCAGTTCCAGTATAACCAGGCAGGCCTGGGGTGCCATTACTATCCGGTACCCACCTCTGTGGTTTTCTAAGTGTATGATGTCCACACTGGTACTGCTTCTCACAGCGTATCTCAGTGCAGCAGCCGAGCAGTGAGTTGTGCTTTCAGTTGGTGGCTGAGCCTATGTTCTCCTCTTTTTTGTGCTCTGAACCTTCAGCCCTTGGCCGTCAGGGGCAGGTCCCTATAGAGGAGCATCCCTTCTGGTTGCAGCCATGGTGACTTTGCAGAGGGTTACCAGGAACAGCACTGTAGTACCGCTTTCACTTTCAAATGCCTGGGATCCCTGGCCTGATTGCAGACATGTCCTTGTACCAGCCTGGGTTTCTAGAGGGGAATGGATGCAGCCCTGTTGGGTCAGTTGTGCCATTGAGCTTCCTTTGCCTTCGCTGTCTTTTACCTGAAAGTTGTTCATGTTCATCTGGAACAGAGTGGGCCCTGTATCTAAACCCACTAAAGGGCTCCTCGTAGGGCAGACTGCATCAAAACATGGAATGAATTCCCCTTTCCCCTCGCTGACCTTACGATCCACATGAAAAGAATAGCGTGCAGCTCCAAGGGAGTGACAGCATCTCCACTCTTCTGTTAAGTGGATTGCTGCTCTTCTCTCTGCAAGGCTGTAAGGAGACTGGGAAGGAGAGAGATGTCCGAGACCTCTGAGCTCTGGCAGATAAAGCTGGTGTTGGAGTTCTTCAGCTCCCGAAGCCATCAGGAGCGGCTGCAGAACCACCCTAAGCGAGGGCTCTTCATGAACTCGGAGTTCCTCCCGGTTGTCAAATGCACCATTGACAACACTCTGGACCAGTGGCTGCAAGGTAAGAACAGCTCTGGGCCCCGTGGGCTTTGTGGCCAGCACACGGGGGCTCAGGTGTTCCTGCTTTAACCGTTTTTTCACTGGTGAGCCAGGTGCAGTCCAAGATGGCTATAGGTGTTGTGTGTCCAGTTAGGTGAATTATGCTCTGATTACCTACTTTTTTTTTTTTAATTTGAGGGTAGAAAGTGAGATTTTTATTTATTTTGGCCAAGCTCTGCAGCTGTGGCGTCTTTAGTTCTCTGACCGGGGATTGAACCCATGTCCCCTGCATTGGGAGCATGGAGGCTTAAACACTGAACTGCCAGGAAAGTCCTACTTAAACTTTTTAAAAAAATGATAGCTTATTTATTAATTTATTTATTTTGGGCTCTTTTGGGTTTTCACTGCTGCTGCAGGCTCTTCTCTAGTTGCAGGGAGTAGGGGCTACTCTCTGGTTGAGGTGAGCAGTCTTCTTGTGGCAGTGACGTCTCTTGTTGTGGAACTCGGGCTCTAGGGCACATGGGCTCCGTAGTTGCGGCTCTGAGGCTCTAGAGCACAGGCTCACTAGTTGTGGCTCACGGGATTAGTTGCCCTATAGCATGTGGGATCCTTCCGGATCAGGGATTGAACCCGTGTCTCCTGCATTGGCAGGCGAATTCCTTACCACTGAGCTACCAGGGAAGCCCCTAACTTTTAACAAATAAATATTTAAGTGCTTTATAAACCATGGAGAGAATATGTATGTAGTGTTTTAAATACCACTTGACACTTGGGAACTTGTTTAGTCGTTCCCGGCATCAGGTCATGTTTCATTCCAGTGCCTCTCTTCTCTTGTCATTGGGGTGTGATGTGTCACCTACGTGACCCCCTTTTTTCTGCCTCCACCCAGTATACACTGAAAATTTGATGTGACCTTGGAGAGAATGCTTGTTTTACCAGTTCTCTGAGTCAGTTATCGAGAACCTGGAGCATCATACATTAATAACTGACTTTCTGTCAGTGGAAGCTCTGCCTATGATTGTAGGGACAGTGAGCCGTTCCTCCTGACAGCGTGGAAGTGATTTTGGGAGGCTAGTGATGGGCCTTCTGATGTGTAGAAAGCTGTCTGGTACATGATAGATGCCCGAAATCGATTTTTAGGAGTTAACTCCATCTTTTTATTCTTTTCAGTTCTGATGCTTCTGATATGTGTCAGAAAGCAAGTTGCTTTGAGTGAATACTAACCTTCGTAATACCAGTAGTAACAGCTCTCGATTCTGTAAAGTTTAGTAACCTGTAGAAGGTAAGAGTTTGAATAGATAATGTCTGAAGCTGTCTGTTCCCCTGGCTGAGGTTCCTCTGCGTGCCCCAACCCCAGCCTCGGGTGACTTGATTCTTGCAGGTCCCAGCTGCTCTTACTTTTTCTGTGCTTTATTTAGGCAGGAGATGGGAATGGAGGGGAGGGAGAAGAAGGTTAGTTTGAGCCTGTCTTTACCCAGCTTTAGAGCCGTGGTGGCCTCTGCCCAGTCTGGAGGTTAAGGTCAAACGAGTGCCATGGAGGAGGGAGAGGGGTGCCCCCCAGTAATGGGGAGAGCCCGCTGAGGCCCAGCCCACAGGAAGGGTGTGTATGAAGAGGGTGGGGCGAAGGTTTTTGGCCAACACCAAGGAGCCCGTCTCTGGAGGAGGAAATGGCAATCCACTTCACTATTCTTGCCTGGGAAAAATTCCATGGACAGAGGAGCCTGATGGGCTACAGTCAGTGGGGTTGCAAACAGTTGGACACAACAGAGTGCACACATACATACTAGGAGCCCCTTGCTCCCCATTTCCCATCTGTACCCTTCTCTCCTCCCAATTAAAACACTAGTTGTTTCTTCAAAAAAAAAGAAAGTTTCTGAAAAAGTTCAGTTGTGAACCAGATTGTGAGGGATATGTATGGAAAATAGCAGTTTCGAACTCCCCGTGTTTAGCACCTGCATCTGTTCTCTGATTTCCTCTTGGTATTTGAAAGGTCATATAGTTTCACAGTTTCTAAAAATATGATAGTCATTTTGTTCTCATGTTTGGGGGGAAAAAAATAACATGTTACTTTATCAGTGCTGGTGTTCTGGTTTTATTTAGCTTCACGTTTGTTCACCTGTAAGAGACGCTTGCTGCTGATAAGAAATGAGTCCCTAAACCTTTGTTGTTGTTATTACGTCACTAGGTCGTGTCTGACTTTAGAAACCCTGTGGACTGTACCTAGTCCGCCAAGCTCCTCTGTCCGTGGAATTCTCTAGGCAAGGATACTGGCGTGGGTTGCCATTCCTTTTTCCAGGGGATCTTCCCAACCCAGGGATCGAACCTGCATCTCCTTCATTGGCAGGTGGATTCTTAACTTCTGAGCCACCTGGGAAACTTTGAAACCTTTACCTATTTTTGAAATTGGCTGTCTTTTGATTATTGAAGTGTATTCACTTTGCATATTCTGGCTGCAGGTTCTTTGTCAGATGCGTTTTATAGTTATGTTCTCCTACTTGACGCCTGACCTGTTTTCTCCAGAGTGTTTTTTGATAATCAGATGTTTTAAATTTTGAAGTCAAATTTATCTGTTTTAGGATTATTAGTTTTTAAGTGAAGAAATCTTTCCTACTCTGGGGAATCAAGCTTTTTTAAAAGTTTAATATTAAATGCATTATAGTTTTATTTTTTGTATTTAGATCTGTGATTTGTCTCACACTGTTTTTTTTATGTGGTGTAAGATAGGAGTTGCCCTTTGTTTTTTCTCTTAACTTTAAATATGGGTATCTAGTTGTGCAAATGATTTTTTTTTTCTCATTGAATTGGTTTGAGGCCTTTGTTGAAAATTAGTGGACTGTATAGGTGTAAGTCTGGTTCTGGACTCAGTTCTGGACCATTCATCAGTTTCTGTCTTTTGCCAGACACCCTCCGAACTGCTGTAGGTTTAGAGTAGGCTTTGAGATTTTGTAGTGTGAATCTGCTACTAAAGCAGCATTGAGAGGGCAATTTGTAGTGCTAAATGCTTACAGTAGGTAAGTTTCAAATCACTAATCTAAGCTCTTACTTCAATAAATTAGAAAAAGAACAAAATAACTCTAAAGCAAGCATTTGGGAGCAGGGATCAATGAAATTGAAAACAGAAAAACAATAGAGAAAAATCAGTGAAACAGAAAGCCAGTAGGTGGCTGCCACCGGATATGGGGAAGGCTCCGGGTCGCCGGCAGTCCCGGGCTCTGGCCAGCGTGTGGGGACGAGCGGGTCCCTGGGTTGGGTGGCGGCAGCTCTGCTCCACTGGGGGCGTGGCGCAGGCGGTGGCCTGCGGAGCCCGGCGTGCAGGCCGCAAGCTAGGGCGGCAGCGGCTCCTCGGAGCCGGTGAGGAAGGACAGGGTGGTGGTCTTCCTCAAGGGGATGCTGGAGCAGCCCCAGTGCGGCTTCAGCAACGCAGTGGTGCAAATCCTGAGGCTGGTCTGCGACTACGCAGCCTACGACGTGCTGGACGACCCCTAGCTCCGGCCAGGCATTAAAGACTACTCCAGCTGGCCCACCATCCTGCAGGTCTGCCTCAACGACGAGTTCATGGGGGGCTGTGACATTCTCCTGCAGATGCGCCAGAACTGGGACCTGGTAGAAGAACCGAAAAAGCTGGGGATCCACTTGAAGTCAAATTTATCTGTTTTAGGATTATTAGTTTTAAGTGAAGAAATCTTTCCTACTCTGGGGAATCAAGCTTTTTTAAAAGTTTAATATTAAATGCATTATAGTTTTATTTTTTGTATTTAGATCTGTGATTTGTCTCACACTGTTTTTTATGTGGTGTAAGATAGGAGTTGCCCTTTGTTTTTTCTCTTAACTTTAAATATGGGTATCTAGTTGTGCAAATGATTTTTTTTTTCTCATTGAATTGGTTTGAGGCCTTTGTTGAAAATTAGTGGACTGTATAGGTGTAAGTCTGGTTCTGGACTCAGTTCTGGACCATTCATCAGTTTCTGTCTTTTGCCAGACACCCTCCGAACTGCTGTAGGTTTAGAGTAGGCTTTGAGATTTTGTAGTGTGAATCTGCTACTAAAGCAGCATTGAGAGGGCAATTTGTAGTGCTAAATGCTTACAGTAGGTAAGTTTCAAATCACTAATCTAAGCTCTTACTTCAATAAATTAGAAAAAGAACAAAATAACTCTAAAGCAAGCATTTGGGAGCAGGGATCAATGAAATTGAAAACAGAAAAACAATAGAGAAAAATCAGTGAAACAGAAAGCCAGTAGGTGGCTGCCACCGGATATGGGGAAGGCTCCGGGTCGCCGGCAGTCCCGGGCTCTGGCCAGCGTGTGGGGACGAGCGGGTCCCTGGGTTGGGTGGCGGCAGCTCTGCTCCACTGGGGGCGTGGCGCAGGCGGTGGCCTGCGGAGCCCGGCGTGCAGGCCGCAAGCTAGGGCGGCAGCGGCTCCTCGGAGCCGGTGAGGAAGGACAGGGTGGTGGTCTTCCTCAAGGGGATGCTGGAGCAGCCCCAGTGCGGCTTCAGCAACGCAGTGGTGCAAATCCTGAGGCTGGTCTGCGACTACGCAGCCTACGACGTGCTGGACGACCCCTAGCTCCGGCCAGGCATTAAAGACTACTCCAGCTGGCCCACCATCCTGCAGGTCTGCCTCAACGACGAGTTCATGGGGGGCTGTGACATTCTCCTGCAGATGCGCCAGAACTGGGACCTGGTAGAAGAACCGAAAAAGCTGGGGATCCACTCTGCCCTCTTAGATGACACGAAAGAGAAAGACCAGGACTCGAAGTGAGGGAGGGTGGCCCAGGCGAAGGGCTGCCGGTGTCACAGTCTCACTGCCAGAGAAACCTTATCCGTCTTGGTTCCCACTCTTCAGATGACGGCTTGCTCGCTCTGATGCTCTGATGCCTCCAGTGTGTACACAGCTAGATTTTAGCGTGTCTTGTTTTGGTTGAGGACTATCCTATCCTGAATGTAACTGTACCCACTGCACTGTCGTGGTCAGTGTTCTATTACCAGATGCTGTACACGCAGCTCCTCCTTGTGTAGTCCTTCGCTCTTTGATTCAGGAGTAAACCTAGGTGCTTTGAATCATTGTTACTATTCACTGGTCCTCCTCAAGTATGTCAGTCTGAAGAGATAATGTGCACCACCCCCCCAATGTTTTTGTAATTTGTTCTGTTAAGAAAAATGATGGACAAGGAAGAAAGTAAGCCACTAGGCGTGAGAAAGTCACTGATAGGGAACCGTGAGTGACTGAGTTCTCTCTTTCCTCTCGTGAGAAGCTGCCAAAGCAGGGTCTCTCTTGCCTCCTGCACCAGGGATCTTCCTGATTCAGGGATCAAACCCACTGTACCTGAATTGGCAGGCAGATTCTTTACTGGTGAGCCACTGGGGAAGCCCGGCTCAAACAATAAGGCACATATAAATGTATATAACTGGAAGTCCACAGTTATGCAAGCCAAAGGGACATCTTATTCCAGGGTCTCCAGCTCCATCTCTCTGAGATTCCATCAGTGACGCTCTGTGCCATGATGCTGTCCTCAGAGTGCTTTTTTCTGATGGCCGTAAACTGACTGTTACAACCCCTTGCCTCAGACTCAGCGTTTTGCCCAGAGGAAGTGTAGAGTTACTTCTGGGAGCCTTGCTGTAAGGATGAGGGCATTTCTTCCTCAGAAGCCTCGAGCAGACATGTTGTCAAGCATCTGCTCGTGTCTCTAGCTTGAACCGGAACTCGTGCCGGTTCCTGGATCAGCCCCTGGAGCCTAGAGTCTCTCTGTCTCTCTGAATGGTTTAGGTCCGCCTGGGCCTGAACTGGGCACCTTGCTGGGGCAGTAGAACTGCCTTGGTGACCCCAGACCAGTGGTCCCTGGAGCAGTGGGCTCTGGAGCAGGGTCAGCGGGATCCCCTGGGAACTTGCTAGAAATGCAGTGTCTCTGGCCTCCTCCAAGAAAGTGTGGGTGTGTGTTTTAATCACTTTTCCTATTCTGGTGCCTGTTAAAGTTTGAGAACCTCCGGCCAAGACGAATCAGGATCCCGTCCTGGAGCTGCAGTCAGCCCCCTCCGCTGTGACAGAGTGGAGGGAAGGGGGTGGAATGGGTGTTTGGGGAGACAGCTGTGGTGACCACGGCGCCCCGTGGCACTCGTTGTAATTGGTGATGAGCATCTGCTTGCATCCTTTCGGGCTGGAGTTCTCCGTGCCCACAGCACCCTCACCTCTGCAGTGATGGGCACTGGCCGCTTTACCACGGTGGCCTTGACGCCCAGCACAGGACCTGTCTGGAGTGTGGTCAGTGCTCAGTGAGTTCTTGATGAGAGAATAATAGAAGAAACGCGTTCCTTGTGTCCCTCAGTCATGTAATCGGCGTTTCTGTTCAGTGTGTGTCTCCCTTGCAGCCGGGGGTGACGGGTGTGTGCACGCCTACCTCAGCGGGCAGCCCTGTGAAGAGTCGCGCTGAACATGCTGGCCTGCTTCCTCGTCTACCACTCGGTGCCAGCCCCGCGGCACCTGCTGTCTGCAGGACTGGAAGGTAACTGCGCCCTTCGGTCTGCTTTTCAGTATCTGGATGACCCTTTGATGGGTTTAGTTTCTTGTCAGGAGGCACTTCTACTGCGATATTTTCTCTAGTTAGGTTTTTGACTTCATTCATGTTTGGGTGTTATTGTGGAGAATTTTTTCCTGGGAAACAAAATCAAAAACTGAAATTATCTGAACCGCGTGTGTGTAAACCTTTATTTATGTTAGAAAAGGATGGATTCTTCACAGGGCCCCAGATACCAGCATATACTAGTAAAGTAATGTTCATGTTATTCTTCTGGGAGCTTGAGACCCCAGAACTCAAAATGTTGTCAAGCATCTGCTCGTGTCTCTAGCTTGAACCGGAACTCGTGCCGGTTCCTGGATCAGCCCCTGGAGCCTAGAGTCTCTCTGTCTCTCTGAATGGTTTAGGTCCGCCTGGGCCTGAACTGGGCACCTTGCTGGGGCAGTAGAACTGCCTTGGTGACCCCAGACCAGTGGTCCCTGGAGCAGTGGGCTCTGGAGCAGGGTCAGCGGGATCCCCTGGGAACTTGCTAGAAATGCAGTGTCTCTGGCCTCCTCCAAGAAAGTGTGGGTGTGTGTTTTAATCACTTTTCCTATTCTGGTGCCTGTTAAAGTTTGAGAACCTCCGGCCAAGACGAATCAGGATCCCGTCCTGGAGCTGCAGTCAGCCCCCTCCGCTGTGACAGAGTGGAGGGAAGGGGGTGGAATGGGTGTTTGGGGAGACAGCTGTGGTGACCACGGCGCCCCGTGGCACTCGTTGTAATTGGTGATGAGCATCTGCTTGCATCCTTTCGGGCTGGAGTTCTCCGTGCCCACAGCACCCTCACCTCTGCAGTGATGGGCACTGGCCGCTTTACCACGGTGGCCTTGACGCCCAGCACAGGACCTGTCTGGAGTGTGGTCAGTGCTCAGTGAGTTCTTGATGAGAGAATAATAGAAGAAACGCGTTCCTTGTGTCCCTCAGTCATGTAATCGGCGTTTCTGTTCAGTGTGTGTCTCCCTTGCAGCCGGGGGTGACGGGTGTGTGCACGCCTACCTCAGCGGGCAGCCCTGTGAAGAGTCGCGGCTGAACATGCTGGCCTGCTTCCTCGTCTACCACTCGGTGCCAGCCCCGCGGCACCTGCTGTCTGCAGGACTGGAAGGTAACTGCGCCCTTCGGTCTGCTTTTCAGTATCTGGATGACCCTTTGATGGGTTTAGTTTCTTGTCAGGAGGCACTTCTACTGCGATATTTTCTCTAGTTAGGTTTTTGACTTCATTCATGTTTGGGTGTTATTGTGGAGAATTTTTTCCTGGGAAACAAAATCAAAAACTGAAATTATCTGAACCGTACGTGTGTGTAAACCTTTATTTATGTTAGAAAAGGATGGATTCTTCACAGGGCCCCAGATACCAGCATATACTAGTAAAGTAATGTTCATGTTATTCTTCTCTGTTACTTGATTTTCATTAGTTATTTTTCTTTGTTTTCTAGATTTTCAGTTTAGATTTTTTTTAAATGCATAGTATTACTTTTTATTATTATAAAGCTTTGAAACAATAGCAGCCTAATTTTGTATGTATTTGAATATTTCCATAACACCGTTTGAAATTTTAGCATATGACTGTTTTTCAGACCATAGAATCTAATACAAAATTTGTTTTGATTTAATCAATTAAAGTGGAATGACTTTGTTTATTTCTGGCTATCTTGAAAACCTCAGACTAAAATGCACTATTTACAGGCTACTAGTTATGGCCACAATGGAATGGGTTGTATTAGACACTCTCACAAAAAAAGCGAATATAAAAGTGGACATTGCATAAAGCTTAAAGGGTGCCAACCCTACTAGCTGGACTTGGCTGGGAAACAAGAATTCCTGAGAGAAGGAAAGCGTTTGAGTTCCATATTGACTCTGGCTTTCTCCCAAAGGCATTTGTCAATTCATTATCAGAAGTAGAAACCCAACAAAAAGCAGCCGAGCTGCTGGGCAGAGGAGCTGGTGGTTAGATTAGGGATTGCCCAGGCCTGGAACTTGAAGAGCAAAGTGCCAGAGAGGAGGGAACAGGAGGGACAAGGACTCAAAACCTGGGCGCGCTCTTGCCGAGGCCTTTACCAAACCTTAGCCTGCATGTGCACAGGGTCAACATAAGGAAAACTAGGAGGAACCAGGAGGCTAAACAGGTGAGCAAAGATTTCAGCAGCGGCACAATGCGAAGCAGCACAGTGTGAAGGAGACAAAGGACCGTGCTCAAAGTCCGCCAAGGGGGAGTGGTTCTGGGAAGCCTCCCAGACGTTTGGATCAGCAATAGCAGGGCCAGGCCCTGGGAGGAGAGGTGAAACTGACCAGACCTGAAACTAACCCAGAGCAGAACTGAGGAGACCTGCTCACAGTCTCCCTCCCTGACAGAAGAAGAATTAACCTTTATAAGAGGAAGAAGATCCTCTTGGCAATTTAATTCACAGTATTGGTGTTGCAAAAAAGAGGAGCCAGAATTATTTATGTTAGAAAAGGATGGATTCTTCACAGGGCCCCAGATACCAGCATATACTAGTAAAGTAATGTTCATGTTATTCTTCTCTGTTACTTGATTTTCATTAGTTATTTTTCTTTGTTTTCTAGATTTTCAGTTTAGATTTTTTTTAAATGCATAGTATTACTTTTTATTATTATAAAGCTTTGAAACAATAGCAGCCTAATTTTGTATGTATTTGAATATTTCCATAACACCGTTTGAAATTTTAGCATATGACTGTTTTTCAGACCATAGAATCTAATACAAAATTTGTTTTGATTTAATCAATTAAAGTGGAATGACTTTGTTTATTTCTGGCTATCTTGAAAACCTCAGACTAAAATGCACTATTTACAGGCTACTAGTTATGGCCACAATGGAATGGGTTGTATTAGACACTCTCACAAAAAAAGCGAATATAAAAGTGGACATTGCATAAAGCTTAAAGGGTGCCAACCCTACTAGCTGGACTTGGCTGGGAAACAAGAATTCCTGAGAGAAGGAAAGCGTTTGAGTTCCATATTGACTCTGGCTTTCTCCCAAAGGCATTTGTCAATTCATTATCAGAAGTAGAAACCCAACAAAAAGCAGCCGAGCTGCTGGGCAGAGGAGCTGGTGGTTAGATTAGGGATTGCCCAGGCCTGGAACTTGAAGAGCAAAGTGCCAGAGAGGAGGGAACAGGAGGGACAAGGACTCAAAACCTGGGCCCCTCTTGCCGAGGCCTTTACCAAACCTTAGCCTGCATGTGCACAGGGTCAACATAAGGAAAACTAGGAGGAACCAGGAGGCTAAACAGGTGAGCAAAGATTTCAGCAGCGGCACAATGCGAAGCAGCACAGTGTGAAGGAGACAAAGGACCGTGCTCAAAGTCCGCCAAGGGGGAGTGGTTCTGGGAAGCCTCCCAGACGTTTGGATCAGCAATAGCAGGGCCAGGCCCTGGGAGGAGAGGTGAAACTGACCAGACCTGAAACTAACCCAGAGCAGAACTGAGGAGACCTGCTCACAGTCTCCCTCCCTGACAGAAGAAGAATTAACCTTTATAAGAGGAAGAAGATCCCTCTTGAACTTCTGCAATTTTTAATTCACAGTATTGGTGTTGAATTAAAATTAAAATACCTAGAGGAGAAAAGGTTAATATAGACACAGACTTGGATGAGATCCAGATATTAGAATTATCAGACTTAGATTGCTCCAGTATCTGGAGTAACTGTAACTCATATTTCCAAGAAAACAGAGGAAAAAATAAAGAATTTCACCAGAAATCTGGAATCAGTACGAAAGCGTTAAAGGAAATTCTAGAACTGAAAATGTAAAATTAAGAATTCAGGTACATATCTGTAAACAACAAACTCTGTAAAACTAAAAAGCAAAATAAAAATAATTATTAAAAAAAAAAGAATTCAGCATGTGGAAATACAGATCTACACTAAGGAGTGAAGAGAGAAAATGGTGACACACGTATGTAAATTTGTTCCTTTTAAAAGTACTTTTTAAATACAACTGACTCATAAAAATGATAGTGTACTACTAAGTGTTTGTAAAATCTGAACAGTATAGAGTATGTTCATAATAGCACAAAGACTGGATGGGAAGAAGTGGAAATATAGCCAGAAGGCTCGTATACCCCCTGTGAATAGGTGTAATCTCAGCTGAAAGGTAATCTGTAGTAAAGGTGATACTATACATAATAAGAAAAGAGTTAGAGTTAGTAAGCCACAAAGGAGCTTCAGGGGAATCATCACAAGTACTCAGTCCAGAAGTGAGAAAAAAAAGGAAAGGGGGAACAGAAAACAGACAGAGCAAACCATGGTGATGGGCACATGAAATCCAAATGGTCTGTTAGATTCCTAGTGCATCAGAAATCTGGATATGTTTTCATAGCTCTTAGCTATTTGTTCTCTGTCCTTGGTTATAACAAGGTCTTGGGAAATCTTCTGTTGTTTAGTCACTAAGTTGTGTCTGACTCTTCATGACCCTTGGAACATAACCCACCAGGCTCCTTTGACCGTGGGGATTTCCATGAGAGACTACTAGAGCGGGTTGACATTTCCCTCTCCAGGGGATCTTCCCAACCTGGGTTTTGAACCTACATCTCCTGCATTCACAGGCAGATTCTTTACCGCTGAGCCTTCAGCGAGGCCCTGGGCATGTGTATTATTACATGGACAGAGGAGCCTGGAGAGTTCCAGTCCATGGAGTCACAAAGAGCTGGATAGGACTGGGCAATTTAGACAGACACACACACGCACGTGCTCACATGTATTTAGATAGTATTAATAGTTTCACATGTAGTTACAGGCCAGTTTCAGAAGAAAGAATGGATAGTTAAAGTTTCACATCAAATCATCTCCTAGAGTGCATTAGGGAGATTCCTAATTTAAATAGAATTTTTCAGCAATTGTTTTCAAAGAGAAGAACTCCAGCTTTAAATACGGTTGTGTGTTCGAGGCTTCCTTGGGAGAGGATGCAGGACTGAATGTGTTGAGTGACGTGTGACCCTTCCCCTCATTCTGTTTCTTCAGGGAGCACGAGCTTCGCTGAGCTCCTCTTCAGGTTTAAGCAGCTGAAGATGCCAGTGCGGGCCTTGCTGAGACTGGCTCCTCTGCTCCTTGGAAGCCCGCAGCCAATGGTTATGTGATCTCAGCTGGTGGTAAGCCTACCCTCACGCGTGGCTTCTGCACAGAAACGTGACCGAATGACACAGCTAGAGAAACCTGTCTGAGTTTATAACACAACGGTGGGGGGACGAGCTGCACAGACCTCCGTGTATTCTCAAGGCGAAGGGTTTTAAACCTCCTGGAGGCTCTGTTGCTGTTGGCCTCAACGTGATAGGACAGGATAAAAATAAGCTAAACTTTTCCTTTTGTAAATAAAGTTTTTTTGTTTGTTTTTAAAACTCTTGATGATCGATTGAAGGTTTCAGAGTAGAGCAGTGGGGACTGGGGCAGATCTCAGTTTATGAAATCTTTCAGCTATGGTGATTCTGGTGAAGTGGCTTTGTGCTCAGAAATGCAGCTTTTTTTCACGGAGGGAATGCAGTATAGAGATGTTTGCTATCTTTTTTTTGAATTTATTTTTAACTGGAGGGTAGCTGCTTTTTTTTTTTTTTAAGATTTATTTATTTATTTTATATTTTGGGCGAGGGTCGGGTTGGGGAGGGAGAGGAGCGGGCGGGCCACTTCCATTGGTCTTCCATTTCTCCATGTCCATCCGTCTTTGTTCTTTGGCTCCTATGGGCCTCCCATCGTGGTGGCGTCTGTTGTCACAGAGCGCCGGCTCTGGGCGCATGCGCTCCAGAGCTCCGGCTCGGCAACTGGACACATCCATCCAGCCGCTCCGCGGCACGTGGGATCCTCCCAGGCCAGGGATCGAACTGGCGCCCCTTGCACTGCAAGGCGGCGTCCTTACCCACTGGACCACCAGGGGAAGCCCGGTAGCTGCTTTATGATATTGTGTTGGCTTTTGCCATCCAGCAGAGTGACTCCCTGTGAGCATACGTATGTCCCCTCCCTCTGGAACCTCCCTCCACCACGCTCTCCCAGCCCCCTCACCCGTCTCAGTTGTCACTGAGCACTAGTTGAGCTCCCTCTGGTCCATGGCAACTTCCCATGAGCTATCAGTTTTACATATGGTAATGTATTATGTTTCAGTGAAAACATTTTTCAAGAAGCTCTGTCATACAGTTTTACTTTCTGCAGCAACGAAGGGCTTTTAGCATTTTCTAAGGTGTCACCATTGTCTAAAGTAAGTTTGTTGATGCTGTGACAGTGTCAGGCATCCTCAGAGTGTGATGGATCATCTTAAACAGGAGGCGGTTTATATCCAGGTGAAGAATTGCCAGGCACAATGCCTGCTCTAAAGACAGAAAATACAGAATTCTTACTATAGAGAGGTCTTCAGAAATTGTATTTTAAGAAAGAAATTCACTTCCACCCAGAATTTAGAGAACATCCATCCGTGTCAAGCCTCTGGACTGGGTGATGAAGTTTTGTAAATAAAGTTTTTGTTTGTTTTAAAACTCTTGAAGGTTTCAGAGTAGAGCAGTGGGGACTGGGGCAGATCTCAGTTTATGAAATCTTTCAGCTATGGTGATTCTGGTGAAGTGGCTTTGTGCTCAGAAATGCAGCTTTTTTTCACGGAGGGAATGCAGTATAGAGATGTTTGCTATCTTTTTTTTGAATTTATTTTTAACTGGAGGGTAGCTGCTTTTTTTTTTTTTTAAGATTTATTTATTTATTTTATATTTTGGGCGAGGGTCGGGTTGGGGAGGGAGAGGAGCGGGCCCACTTCCATTGGTCTTCCATTTCTCCATGTCCATCCGTCTTTGTTCTTTGGCTCCTATGGGCCTCCCATCGTGGTGGCGTCTGTTGTCACAGAGCGCCGGCTCTGGGCGCATGCGCTCCAGAGCTCCGGCTCGGCAACTGGACACATCCATCCAGCCGCTCCGCGGCACGTGGGATCTTCCCAGGCCAGGGATCGAACTGGCGCCCCTTGCACTGCAAGGCGGCGTCCTTACCCACTGGACCACCAGGGGAAGCCCGGTAGCTGCTTTATGATATTGTGTTGGCTTTTGCCATCCAGCAGAGTGACTCCCTGTGAGCATACGTATGTCCCCTCCCTCTGGAACCTCCCTCCACCACGCTCTCCCAGCCCCCTCACCCGTCTCAGTTGTCACTGAGCACTAGTTGAGCTCCCTCTGGTCCATGGCAACTTCCCATGAGCTATCAGTTTTACATATGGTAATGTATTATGTTTCAGTGAAAACATTTTTCAAGAAGCTCTGTCATACAGTTTTACTTTCTGCAGCAACGAAGGGCTTTTAGCATTTTCTAAGGTGTCACCATTGTCTAAAGTAAGTTTGTTGATGCTGTGACAGTGTCAGGCATCCTCAGAGTGTGATGGATCATCTTAAACAGGAGGCGGTTTATATCCAGGTGAAGAATTGCCAGGCACAATGCCTGCTCTAAAGACAGAAAATACAGAATTCTTACTATAGAGAGGTCTTCAGAAATTGTATTTTAAGAAAGAAATTCACTTCCACCCAGAATTTAGAGAACATCCATCCGTGTCAAGCCTCTGGACTGGGTGATGAAGTAAGGAGTTTGTGTAGAGTACTCCTGGTTTCAGCTCCCCAGGCCAGGAGGGAGGCTTCCAGCTGCCCACACTCTCAGACGTCCTCTGCCTCCTTACACGGCCAGTGGGACCTGAAACTGGGCGAAGCTGCAAGAGCCATCTGGTGGCTTCACGTTTCCATACCCTGAACTGTGGGATTCTACAAGTAATTTTAAAAGTAAAAATTAAAGCATATATAAGTATTTCCATTGAGATTTTAACCAAAACCCCATGTGCTGTTTGCTGCTTGCCTCCAGAAGGCATGCTCCCGTGGCCCTCCTCAGCTCCTGCTGTCTTGTCCTCCCTGTGAAGCTCGGATTAGGCGGCTGATTGGGAGGATGAAATGTGTGTCCTTCACACTTAAAGAGTTTTTCTTCTAATTAAAAACAAAAGAGAAAAATTAAATCAGTAGATTATGGAAATTCAGTTTGACCCAGGATCTAAAGAACTCAGTGTTGGGCAGCTGTGGCTGCCTTCCCTCTCTGTTGTTTATGACTTGGAAGCTTTTCTCTGATTGAGGAATGACTCGAGTTACGTGCACACTTATGGACTCCCGTGTATGAAGGAGAACAGTCATAGAATGTTGTCGAAAGAAGCAACAATCAGGCTTCATAAGGGAAAGAGCAGGCTGGAAGATGCAGACACTCTGGAGACAATGTTGTCTTTATATCTCTGACCTCCTGAGGAGGCAGAGAAGGTTCTAGACAGTCAGCACCTGAGCCAGCTTGCTCAGATCATCAGAGATGTCAGTGCCAGCTGTTGGTAAGCTCTCAGAAAATCTTGAGAGTATAGCTCACCATCTGGGGCATTTTAGCCTCCTCATAGCCCTGGCAGCGGAAGAGCCAGAGAAAAACACTTCCTGTTCTGGGTGTTTGGGCCCAGAAGTGGCCCTGTCCCTTCTGGCTGCAGACTGTCTTGCTGTCGTCAGTTGCTCACAATGCCTGCTCTAAAGACAGAAAATACAGAATTCTTACTATAGAGAGGTCTTCAGAAATTGTATTTTAAGAAAGAAATTCACTTCCACCCAGAATTTAGAGAACATCCATCCGTGTCAAGCCTCTGGACTGGGTGATGAAGTAAGGAGTTTGTGTAGAGTACTCCTGGTTTCAGCTCCCCAGGCCAGGAGGGAGGCTTCCAGCTGCCCACACTCTCAGACGTCCTCTGCCTCCTTACACGGCCAGTGGGACCTGAAACTGGGCGAAGCTGCAAGAGCCATCTGGTGGCTTCACGTTTCCATACCCTGAACTGTGGAATTCTACAAGTAATTTTAAAAGAAAAAATTAAAGCATATATAAGTATTTCCATTGAGATTTTAACCAAAACCCCATGTGCTGTTTGCTGCTTGCCTCCAGAAGGCATGCTCCCGTGGCCCTCCTCAGCTCCTGCTGTCTTGTCCTCCCTGTGAAGCTCGGATTAGGCGGCTGATTGGGAGGATGAAATGTGTGTCCTTCACACTTAAAGAGTTTTTCTTCTAATTAAAAACAAAAGAGAAAAATTAAATCAGTAGATTATGGAAATTCAGTTTGACCCAGGATCTAAAGAACTCAGTGTTGGGCAGCTGTGGCTGCCTTCCCTCTCTGTTGTTTATGACTTGGAAGCTTTTCTCTGATTGAGGAATGACTCGAGTTACGTGCACACTTATGGACTCCCGTGTATGAAGGAGAACAGTCATAGAATGTTGTCGAAAGAAGCAACAATCAGGCTTCATAAGGGAAAGAGCAGGCTGGAAGATGCAGACACTCTGGAGACAATGTTGTCTTTATATCTCTGACCTCCTGAGGAGGCAGAGAAGGTTCTAGACAGTCAGCACCTGAGCCAGCTTGCTCAGATCATCAGAGATGTCAGTGCCAGCTGTTGGTAAGCTCTCAGAAAATCTTGAGAGTATAGCTCACCATCTGGGGCATTTTAGCCTCCTCATAGCCCTGGCAGCGGAAGAGCCAGAGAAAAACACTTCCTGTTCTGGGTGTTTGGGCCCAGAAGTGGCCCTGTCACTTCTGGCTGCAGACTGTCTTGCTGTCGTTCAGTTGCTCACTTGTGTCCATCTCTTTGCGACCCCGTGGACTACAGCATGTCAGGCTCTCCTGTCCTTCACCATCTCCTGGAGTTTGCTCAAACTCATGTCCATTGAGTCAGTGATGCCATCCACCCATCTCATCCTCTGTCATCCCTTTCTCCTCCTGCCCTCAAACTTTCCCAGCATCAGGGTCTTTTCCAATGAGTGGTGATGCCATCCAACCATCTCGTCCTCTGTCGTTCCCTTCTCTTCCTGCCCTCAGTTTTCCCCAGCATCAAGGTCTTTTCCAGTGAGTCGTCTCTTTGCATCAGGTGGCCAAAGTACTGGAGCTTCAACTTCATCATCAGTCCTTCCAGCGAATATTCAGGGTTGATTTCCTTTAGGATTGACTGGTTTGATCTCCTTACAATCCAAGGGACTCTCAAGAGTCTTCTTCAAGGCTTCTCTGGTAGCTCAGTGATAAGAGTTCGCCTGCCAGTGCAGGAGTCACGGGTTCAGTCCCTGATCCAGGAAGATCCCACATACTGCAGAGCAACAGCAGCTAAGCCCGTGAGCCACAACTATGGAACCTGTGCCCTAGAGCCTCGGAGCCACAACTATTGAGCCCATGGGCCGCAACTATTGAAGCCCTTGTGCCCTGGAGGCCGAGTTCCACCGCAAGAGACATACGTGCTACAAGAAGCCTGCTCACCTCAACTAGGGAGTAGCCCCCATATTCTGCAACTAGAGAAGAGCCTGTGGCAGCAGTGAAAACCCAGAATAGCCAAAAATAAAAATAAATAAATAAAAATTAAAAACAAATAAAGATCTTCTGGAAGACAGTTGAGTAACATATATCAAAATTAAAAAAAAAAAACCCAAAACAAAAGAGACTTCTCCAATACTACAGTTTGAAGGCATCGATTCTTTGGCGCTTAGCCTGTTGGCAGGAAGTACATTCCTCCACCTTGTAAGTGCTCTTTCACCAAGGGGAGGGCCGGACCCTGGTGAGTCCTGGTGATGTCTGTCGTGGTTTGCTGGCTTTCAGGTGACTGTCTCTTCCTGCTTCTGGGGCCAAGCTCCCTTTACCCGGAAACACACTGGCTGCTTCTCAGTACAGTCACAAGCTTCAGAAAAGTCTCTTTGGATAAACAAGAAGCCCCTGAAACCGCGTTCCTGATTTTTGCCCGTGGACAAGGAAGACCCGCCTGCTCGCCGTCCTCTTGCTTTGCTTCATCCTGTTCCTGAGCAGCAGGGAGACTGGAACGGAGTGTGGGGGCTGCTCAGAGGGCAAGCCGTGGAGGCTCCCGGCAAGGGGAGCCCGCTGGTCAGGCAGCTGCACCAGACCCTCCCTCCAGTGTCCACCCTTCGTTCTACAGCGGAGACCCAGAGGCTCAGGACGGGAGGTGGCCGGCCTGAGGCCACACGGCTCCTAACCGCTGCCCGGACAGGCCTGGGCAACCAGGTCACACTGTTCCTACCAGCGACTCTGGTCCGCGATTGCCTTTCTTCCTGGTCCAGTAGACACTCAGGACGAGGCCAATGAGGTGGGAGCCACACAGCCACTGTACCAGGCAGAGTTCTAGAACACCTTAAAAAGCCGACTGACGGACTCTTACCTCTGTACGTCTTCAGAAAAACAAAGGTCTTTGTATATTTTCTTGGTATTAATTAGTCTGTGTGTTGCTGTCTTAACTATGTAAGAACCATCTTGAACTGTTTCTCTTTTACCTAACCATATTTCTCCCATGGTACATTAGAACATGAAGTAGGAAATTAAGCAAAAGAGTTACTTTTATACTAAATTCAGTAAAAGCACTGAAAATCCATAAACAAGTTGGTGTTGTCCATTTCCACTGGTTTTCCTGCGTCGCTCAGTCAGGGGTGGTCTGTTGCCTCTGTGGTCAGTGGTGCCATCTCGAGGTACGTACGGGTGTTGGGCCGGGTGCCACTGAGGACTATGTCTTCTCAGAACCTAGACGTGCTGGACCCTGGCATGGGGAGTCACGTTCCGGGGGAATCATCACAGGGCAGTGGCTGGAACCTAGTCAGGGCCACTCGTGTTTCCTTCACTTGTGTTTGTGTGCGTATCTTTAACTGACCAAGGATATTTTTGTTCTACTTACTGTACCTCTTCAGAGATGAAGATGGTATTTTGGGTAAGTGTGTAGAACCCTGGAGTCAAAGGAAAAATCATTAGCAGACCCAGTGTCCTTAGCACCCCTGGCTGCAGTCTTTTGGTCCCCTCCCCGTAAGGTCTGGACTGGAGCATTGCCAGCCCTTGGGATGAGATCGGCAGGTGTGGTCTCCGTCCCCGCCTCCAGACTCCCACCTGTGGGTCACCACCTGGGCCCTGTGTGGGGCTTGGGTGTCAGCTTGGCATCTTTACCTGCTCCTCCTCTCTCCTCAGCCTCCACCTGTGTTGCTCATGGGGGCCAGGTAAGAGTGTGCCCTCAGGTGCCATCAGGAGATGCCAAGCGAGGCCTGGAGGAGGGACGGGAGGCGAAGCCGCTGCAGACGGACTCGGGCAGAGGGCTCACACCCACCTGCAGGGCGCTAATGCCAGCTCTGCGTGCGCCCCGCCCTGGAGGTTCTGCAGGTCTGCGGGGGCTTCTTCATTCTCTGCTCGAGGAACCCCTCCACCGGCTTCCCTTTATCAAAGCCCTTTCTGCGTGGGCTCTTGATCAGACCCCAGGATGCTCTGTGGGTGTAACGACCCAGGTGTGAACTCAGCCTGTCCCGGTCCCCACCCCTCGGCTCCCCTGAGCTTTGCTAATAGAGTCTGCAGCCCCTTGTTTGTCTCCTGAGCTCCCACTGCTGGTCACTTGCCGTTTCTGTGATTGGATTCCCCGCCACGTGATCCTGTCATCCCTGCCCTGGCTCCCTGGGTGGCCCCATCCTCAGCACTGCAGCGGCGGTGAGCCCCGAGTGGCCTTGGGTTCCCCTCAGTGTGCCAAAGGCACCTTTTAGCTGAACAGCCTGTTTGTGTTGGGCTTCCTGGAACTGCACCACAAATGCGTACGTGGGAACAAGGCCCACTGCATAGTCCTCAGCGGCTACCCCGAGGAGAGCACTGACCCTTAGCCCAGTTGCTTCTGCCTTGGCCATTTGGGGTGTCACGGGCTGGAAGTACTGAGGTCCTTGCTGCTGGAAGGCTCAGGGACGCAAAGAAAATGCTCAAGCTTCATGGACAGAGAGCGTTGAACAACAGTTGTACCGCTTCCTGAAAGGAGCTGGCTTTTTTCCAAGACTGGCTATTCTGACACGTGACTATCAGGTTCCTGGGAACCTTCGCAGAAAGTTCTTGGCAAAATGAGACATCTTCATGGCAGTGAGAGATGAAGATCTAGACAGTTTCTGTCTGGCAATTGCAGTGAGTACCCAGTAATACCGTGTTGTGCCTGCAGTAAGAAGGGTTTGTCCCTAAAGGGGCTACACATGCAGAGGACCGTGAACTGGACACGGAGCAAATCAGCCTCCAGTGGACCAGCCCAGGGTGGCTTCTGACCTGGACATGTGCCCCCACCCCAGATGACCTTCCTAGTTTCTGAAGGACTTTGAGCCTTAATTTTCTTTCCCTTGGTGTGAAAAATCACAATCCCTACTCAACTGATTGTGTCTGTGCTCGTACCCCTTGCAGCCCTGATGACTCAAAGATTATTTCTTGTAAAACCACGCAGTTGGGTTTGGCTTTCCATTAGAAGATCTTTTAGTAGTGAATTCAGGTTTATCAATATGAAGACTATGATCTAAGGTGAATCTAGTTTTTATAGTTCTCTATGCTGTATTTACTAGATTTACTGTGTCTGACTGTGCAGCCCCGTGGACTGTAGCCTGCCACGCTTCTCTGTCCATGGGATTTTCCAGGCACAACAACAGGAGTGGGTTGCCATTTTCTTCTCCAGGGTATCTTCACAACCCAGGATCGAGCCTATTTCTGATGTCTCCTGCATGGCCAGGGGAGTCTTCACCACGAACCACCCGGGAAACCCCTTGTTGTATTCGTGACCCTTGGGATGTTGACTGGTTGCTGTATTTTGTGACTGCACGTAACACTCGTGGCCACCCAGGGCTCCTTAAGTCCCTCTTTTCCTTACTTCGGCTTCCACTGTCTTTTTTCCAGCTTGCTGGCCCCCTGGCACCTCCCCTCCTCCCTGCCAGGCGGTGCTCCCTCCTTTGTCGGGGCTACCCGAGGAGAGCACTGACCCTAGCCCAGTTGCTTCTGCCTTGGCCATTTGGGGTGTCACGGGCTGGAAGTACTGAGGTCCTTGCTGCTGGAAGGCTCAGGGACGCAAAGAAAATGCTCAAGCTTCATGGACAGAGAGCGTTGAACAACAGTTGTACCGCTTCCTGAAAGGAGCTGGCTTTTTTCCAAGACTGGCTATTCTGACACGTGACTATCAGGTTCCTGGGAACCTTCGCAGAAAGTTCTTGGCAAAATGAGACATCTTCATGGCAGTGAGAGATGAAGATCTAGACAGTTTCTGTCTGGCAATTGCAGTGAGTACCCAGTAATACCGTGTTGTGCCTGCAGTAAGAAGGGTTTGTCCCTAAAGGGGCTACACATACAGAGGACCGTGAACTGGACACGGAGCAAATCAGCCTCCAGTGGACCAGCCCAGGGTGGCTTCTGACCTGGACATGTGCCCCCACCCCAGATGACCTTCCTAGTTTCTGAAGGACTTTGAGCCTTAATTTTCTTTCCCTTGGTGTGAAAAATCACAATCCCTACTCAACTGATTGTGTCTGTGCTCGTACCCCTTGCAGCCCTGATGACTCAAAGATTATTTCTTGTAAAACCACGCAGTTGGGTTTGGCTTTCCATTAGAAGATCTTTTAGTAGTGAATTCAGGTTTATCAATATGAAGACTATGATCTAAGGTGAATCTAGTTTTTATAGTTCTCTATGCTGTATTTACTAGATTTACTGTGTCTGACTGTGCAGCCCCGTGGACTGTAGCCTGCCACGCTTCTCTGTCCATGGGATTTTCCAGGCACAACAACAGGAGTGGGTTGCCATTTTCTTCTCCAGGGGATCTTCACAACCCAGGGATCGAGCCTATTTCTGATGTCTCCTGCATGGCCAGGGGAGTCTTCACCACGAACCACCCGGGAAACCCCTTGTTGTATTCGTGACCCTTGGGATGTTGACTGGTTGCTGTATTTTGTGACTGCACGTAACACTCGTGGCCACCCAGGGCTCCTTAAGTCCCTCTTTTCCTTACTTCGGCTTCCACTGTCTTTTTTCCAGCTTGCTGGCCCCCTGGCACCTCCCCTCCTCCCTGCCAGGCGGTGCTCACAAGCCCTCCCTTCTGTCTCCCTTCTCTCAGTTTGAAAGTCGGCTTATTTCCGTGATGTCAGAGCGAATGATGGCGTTAGGTGGTGGTGTGGTGGTTTAGTCGCTAGGCTGTGTCGTCATGGAGGTAGCCGCCAGGCTCCTCTGTCCACAGGGAGTCTCCAGGCAAGACTCCTGGAGTGGGTTGCCGTGCCCTCCTCCAGGGAGTCTTCTTGACCCAGGGATGGAACCCCCATCTCCAGTGTCTCCTGCCTTGGCAGGCGGATTCTTTACCACTGTGCCACCTCATGGCGTACAAACCCCCTCTTGTGTTCCCACTCTGTGTCAGCCTTACATCAGCGCCCCACGAGTATGCTCCATGTCTTCCAGTCATTCAGCTGAAACGTCCCGTCTCTCACGGGACAAGGCTGCTCTCCAGCAGACTGGTTCCTGGTTGTCTCCTCTCTTCCTGTGTTTCTCCCCTTCCGCCGCCACCTCTTTTTTTTTTTTTTTTTTTTCTAAAGATTTATTTATTTATTTATTTTGGGCGTTGGTTGGGTTGGGGAGGGAGGGGAGCAGGCAGGCCACTTCTATTGGTCTTTCGTTTCTCTGTGTTCATCCGTCTTTGTTCTTTGGCTCCTGTGGGCCTCCCATTGTGGTGGCGTCTGTTGTTGCAGAGCCCCGGCTCTGGGCGCAGGCGCTCCAGAGCTCTGGCTCGGTAATTGGACACATCAGTCCAGCCGCTCCGCGGCACGTGGGATCTTCCCAGGCCAGGGCTCGAACCGGCGCCCCTTGCACTGCAAGGCAGTGTCCTTACCCACTGGGCCACCAGGGGAAGCCCCCGCCGCCACCTCTTTTCCTCACCTTCTAGTCGTTCGTCTAAGCTCTTCTTCAGGTTCCTCCTCCATGGCCGTGTGGGCCTCTTGCTGGGCTTCCCATCCCTTTTTCCTCTCCCTCTGTCCTGGTCTCTGTAGAGGCTCCTGCTCCGTCTCTTGGTTCCCTTGGGGGCCACTCCATGTTACTGCTTCCAGGGTTCTTGGGGGTCAGGGCCTTGTTGGCCAACACCCACTAGAAGGCCAGGGGCCATCGTGCCCTTGGCTGGTATTGTACCCCAGGTTCAGGCTACCGTGGTCCTAGGGCCTGAGGAGAGCTGGAGGCCTGTCCAGTGCTGTCTGTCTGAGGCTTCCTGGAGCCTGGGAAGGAGCCTCGCGGTGGGGGAGGGAAAGGGGATGGGAGCTACCCGAAAAGAGAGAGAGTGGGATCAGGATGGATGGCAGGCCCCAGGGAGGCAGCTCTTGGGACCACAGCTCAAGGTGCGTGCAGGATGGGACCCTGGGAGAATCTCCTTCGCCCTGGTTTCTCTTACGATGGCCAGACCCAAGAGGGGTCCCTGTGCATGCTTTTTCCTTATCACTATTATTTTTTGATTGTGGTAAGAATGCTGCTTTATTTGGGGTTTGGAGACTCCTGACATGTACGGTATGAATCTGTGGTCTAATGTACCTTTGGTCTCAAATAAAACACTGGGGATGAATGAAACTTTATACCAAACGTGGTTTTATCTTAGAACATGCCCTCCCTGCTCTCCTCTCCTTTTCTTTCTCTTGGGCTCAGAGTGGGATCCCGTCACACCCTGCAGGGAGATGGAAGGGCTCAGCTCACAGGATGGTTACAGCCCAGGTGGAAAGATTCCTCCTGCATTTCACAGAAGGTCTTCCTTCACTTACAGTCAACCCACACATAAAAAACAAAATGTTAAGGCAAAGGAAACAGACATGGAAGAGTGTGCTGCTCGTCAGGTAATGGGTCTCTGTGCACCTGTCCCGGACTTCCTCCTAGCTCCACGTGTTTGCTTGTTTCCTATTTTCCAGCGAGCTTGTTTGTTCAGAGACCAGAGAGTCCAAGGTTGCTTGAGTCAAGAGGGAGCAAAGCACACAGAACTCTTGATGGCATGTTGGAATTAATCTTTCTCTTTTCTCCCCCAAGAGCCGCCATGGTAGTAACTCCTTTTCCAGAAAGGATGACCTCAGTGTTTTTCATGTATTTATATTTAAACATTTCAGCTCAGATCAAAACCCTGCAGAGGTTTTCATGAATTAGATCAGCATGTTACTGCCGCCAGGGTTCTTGGGGGTCAGGGCCTTGTTGGCCAACACCCACTAGAAGGCCAGGGGCCATCGTGCCCTTGGCTGGTATTGTACCCCAGGTTCAGGCTACCGTGGTCCTAGGGCCTGAGGAGAGCTGGAGGCCTGTCCAGTGCTGTCTGTCTGAGGCTTCCTGGAGCCTGGGAAGGAGCCTCGCGGTGGGGGAGGGAAAGGGGATGGGAGCTACCCGAAAAGAGAGAGAGTGGGATCAGGATGGATGGCAGGCCCCAGGGAGGCAGCTCTTGGGACCACAGCTCAAGGTGCGTGCAGGATGGGACCCTGGGAGAATCTCCTTCGCCCTGGTTTCTCTTACGATGGCCAGACCCAAGAGGGGTCCCTGTGCATGCTTTTTCCTTATCACTATTATTTTTTGATTGTGGTAAGAATGCTGCTTTATTTGGGGTTTGGAGACTCCTGACATGTACGGTATGAATCTGTGGTCTAATGTACCTTTGGTCTCAAATAAAACACTGGGGATGAATGAAACTTTATACCAAACGTGGTTTTATCTTAGAACATGCCCTCCCTGCTCTCCTCTCCTTTTCTTTCTCTTGGGCTCAGAGTGGGATCCCGTCACACCCTGCAGGGAGATGGAAGGGCTCAGCTCACAGGATGGTTACAGCCCAGGTGGAAAGATTCCTCCTGCATTTCACAGAAGGTCTTCCTTCACTTACAGTCAACCCACACATAAAAAACAAAATGTTAAGGCAAAGGAAACAGACATGGAAGAGTGTGCTGCTCGTCAGGTAATGGGTCTCTGTGCACCTGTCCCGGACTTCCTCCTAGCTCCACGTGTTTGCTTGTTTCCTATTTTCCAGCGAGCTTGTTTGTTCAGAGACCAGAGAGTCCAAGGTTGCTTGAGTCAAGAGGGAGCAAAGCACACAGAACTCTTGATGGCATGTTGGAATTAATCTTTCTCTTTTCTCCCCCAAGAGCCGCCATGGTAGTAACTCCTTTTCCAGAAAGGATGACCTCAGTGTTTTTCATGTATTTATATTTAAACATTTCAGCTCAGATCAAAACCCTGCAGAGGTTTTCATGAATTAGATCAGCATGTCCAAGAGTTTTCCTAAAAAAAAATGGATATGCAAATTGAGACCTTGTACAATGTAGTACATGATTCCATAATTGAATCCATTGGAGAATTTTGATAGAGACAGTAATTCTGTCACTAGGCAAATAATGTATCAAGAGACACAGTGGCGCTTCCTTCCTCATGCCCGCCAGCCCTGGAGATGACTGCAAGGGCACCGGGGTATGGCGTTGTCCCCACCAGGAAGCCCCGTACTCACTTGGACCACCTGCAGCCCCCTCTCCATTCCTGGGGAACCTAGGGGGCGCACTGGCGCTCCCGACTCCAGACCCAGTGATGTGGGTTCTGGGCCTGGATCTGAAACGGAAGCACAGCAGGGTGTGCCCCAACCTGAGGAAGGACCAGCCCCCACCCTCCACCCCTGGGATGCAGCCCCCGGCCCTCATCCCTGACAGACCTCCTCGCACAGCTCGGAGGTGACCCAGGCTTGGTGCTCCATCGCGTGGAAGAATTCCACCTTCAACTTGAGAAACTCCTTGTAGAGGTATGGCCACTGCTCCCTGCCCAGCAGGAACTGGAAGATGCTCCTCTTGGACGTGGGGTTGTCCTCCTCCATGTCGGAGGCGATGTAACTGCCGCCAGGAAAGAGGGCAGGCTGGTCCTAGTCTCTGGAGGACTCCTAGCCTTGGGCCGGAGTGGGTAGGGGGGCAGTTGGAGAGGCTGCCGAGGTCATCCTGGAGAAGCTAGCACCCAGGGCTGTGTATCCAGGACAGGGGTCCAGGGAAGCCCCATCAGGTGGGACACCCGCTTCAGAGTAAGCAGGATCGCTTTCAGCACCAAAGCCAAGGTTGTGGCCCCCACTGTTCCCCTGGGGCTTTCTGCCTTGGGTTGCCTCAACCTCTAGGCAGCACGTGGTATCTCCTGGCTGCGTTTGTTCCCCCAAGACTTTATTGGTTGCTTTACCCTCCCCTGACCCCTTGAAGGCCTTGAACCACCCCTTGGGGTCCTTGGGCAGTGCTCACAGAGCCAGGAAGAAGTGGATCCTGTTGTAGAGGTACCCAGGCAGCCCGACACGACCAAAGTACTCCACCACCATGGAAAGCAGGTACTGCGGGAGACAGGGAGGAGGAGGGCGGCCAGGGCTGGATGGCAGAGCCCGCGTCCTGAGTGGGCCATGTGCCCTGCCCCCAGCCAGGTGGGAAAGCCACCCAGGGTGGCCTGGCTGAGGGCCTTCTGGGCCTTTGAGATGTGGAGGTGAGCTGACTGCAAATAATGCGAGACACGGCTTCCTTCCTCATGCCCGCCAGCCCTGGAGATGACTGCACCTTGGCGTTGTCCCCACCAGGAAGCCCGTACTCACTTGGACCACCTGCAGCCCCCTCTCCATTCCTGGGGAACCTAGGGGGCGCACTGGCGCTCCCGACTCCAGACCCAGTGATGTGGGTTCTGGGCCTGGATCTGAAACGGAAGCACAGCAGGGTGTGCCCCAACCTGAGGAAGGAAGCGCCACCCTCCACCCCTGGGATGCAGCCCCCGGCCCTCATCCCTGACAGACCTCCTCGCACAGCTCGGAGGTGACCCAGGCTTGGTGCTCCATCGCGTGGAAGAATTCCACCTTCAACTTGAGAAACTCCTTGTAGAGGTATGGCCACTGCTCCCTGCCCAGCAGGAACTGGAAGATGCTCCTCTTGGACGTGGGGTTGTCCTCCTCCATGTCGGAGGCGATGTAACTGCCGCCAGGAAAGAGGGCAGGCTGGTCCTAGTCTCTGGAGGACTCCTAGCCTTGGGCCGGAGTGGGTAGGGGGGCAGTTGGAGAGGCTGCCGAGGTCATCCTGGAGAAGCTAGCACCCAGGGCTGTGTATCCAGGACAGGGGTCCAGGGAAGCCCCATCAGGTGGGACACCCGCTTCAGAGTAAGCAGGATCGCTTTCAGCACCAAAGCCAAGGTTGTGGCCCCCACTGTTCCCCTGGGGCTTTCTGCCTTGGGTTGCCTCAACCTCTAGGCAGCACGTGGTATCTCCTGGCTGCGTTTGTTCCCCCAAGACTTTATTGGTTGCTTTACCCTCCCCTGACCCCTTGAAGGCCTTGAACCACCCCTTGGGGTCCTTGGGCAGTGCTCACAGAGCCAGGAAGAAGTGGATCCTGTTGTAGAGGTACCCAGGCAGCCCGACACGACCAAAGTACTCCACCACCATGGAAAGCAGGTACTGCGGGGAGACAGGGAGGAGGAGGGCGGCCAGGGCTGGATGGCAGAGCCCGCGTCCTGAGTGGGCCATGTGCCCTGCCCCCAGCCAGGTGGGAAAGCCACCCAGGGTGGCCTGGCTGAGGGCCTTCTGGGCCTTTGAGATGTGGAGGTGAGCTGACTGAGGGAGGACAGGCTCAGGGCCAGGACAGGGCACCCTCAGTGTGTCCTTCCTTCCTTTCCGGCACCAGGGTCGGCTCTCCAGGGCTTCTACCCAGGCTGACAGCTTGTCCTCTGCCCCTGCCCCGATGGGTCCCTCATCATTGGAGTCCTGTGAGTACCTTGTCAGACACTTTAAGAAAAATGTCAGCTTCCAAGAAGCTCTGGATAACAGGATCCTCTGCAAAGGAAGGGAGGAGAGATGAGGGCCTGGGACCCAGGTACCTGGGGCTGTGGGGTTTCATATCACAGAGAGGAGGCTGGAAATTTTTCCTGCTTCCTCGGTTTCAGGGAGTGGGGACAACTTTCTTCCCCCTGAGGGAGGCTCAGAGCCTTAACAAGAGAGACAAAATTGTTCCTTCCATGGATACAGGGAGAGTGGGCCTCAGCCAAGGGGCAGGGGTTTTGTTATGGTCATTTCAACTTCAACACATGAGAGCTGATAAGTGTGATTCACCGAGAGGTACAAACCTGGTTCTCAAGGTTAAGCCTAGTATTCCTCAAGCCAAAGCTTGGATGTGGCCCTGGGCCTTGGGGCACCATGTTTCATGTCACTTGGTCATACTGTGACTGCAAGGCTCTCCTGTCCCAACCCTCATCTGATAGCTGAGCACCCTGTGTGGGTGGTGGAGAGCTTACCCCCGTCCAGGCGGAGGCAGGGGACCCTGGGTGTCCTGCCGTCTTTCTCCTGGATCCCTATACTTCCTGCAGATAATAACCTGGCCGGCCTGCCCCCAGCAGGCTCACCCGGGGTTAGAGTTGTTTTTTCCCCGAGGATGTCAGCCTCGGCACACTCCTTACCCTGGACAGTGACATTTACCCGAGTCCAAAAGTGGATCCTGTTGTAGAGGTACCCAGGCAGCCCGACACGACCAAAGTACTCCACCACCATGGAAAGCAGGTACTGCGGGGAGACAGGGAGGAGGAGGGCGGCCAGGGCTGGATGGCAGAGCCCGCGTCCTGAGTGGGCCATGTGCCCTGCCCCCAGCCAGGTGGGAAAGCCACCCAGGGTGGCCTGGCTGAGGGCCTTCTGGGCCTTTGAGATGTGGAGGTGAGCTGACTGAGGGAGGACAGGCTCAGGGCCAGGACAGGGCACCCTCAGTGTGTCCTTCCTTCCTTTCCGGCACCAGGGTCGGCTCTCCAGGGCTTCTACCCAGGCTGACAGCTTGTCCTCTGCCCCTGCCCCGATGGGTCCCTCATCATTGGAGTCCTGTGAGTACCTTGTCAGACACTTTAAGAAAAATGTCAGCTTCCAAGAAGCTCTGGATAACAGGATCCTCTGCAAAGGAAGGGAGGAGAGATGAGGGCCTGGGACCCAGGTACCTGGGGCTGTGGGGTTTCATATCACAGAGAGGGAGGCTGGAAATTTTTCCTGCTTCCTCGGTTTCAGGGAGTGGGGACAACTTTCTTCCCCCTGAGGGAGGCTCAGAGCCTTAACAAGAGAGACAAAATTGTTCCTTCCATGGATACAGGGAGAGTGGGCCTCAGCCAAGGGGCAGGGGTTTTGTTATGGTCATTTCAACTTCAACACATGAGAGCTGATAAGTGTGATTCACCGAGAGGTACAAACCTGGTTCTCAAGGTTAAGCCTAGTATTCCTCAAGCCAAAGCTTGGATGTGGCCCTGGGCCTTGGGGCACCATGTTTCATGTCACTTGGTCATACTGTGACTGCAAGGCTCTCCTGTCCCAACCCTCATCTGATAGCTGAGCACCCTGTGTGGGTGGTGGAGAGCTTACCCCCGTCCAGGCGGAGGCAGGGGACCCTGGGTGTCCTGCCGTCTTTCTCCTGGATCCCTATACTTCCTGCAGATAATAACCTGGCCGGCCTGCCCCCAGCAGGCTCACCCGGGGTTAGAGTTGTCCCCGGGAGGTCGCCATTTTCCAGGGTTGATGACCTGAGGATGTCAGGCCCTCGGCACACTCCTTACCCTGGACAGTGACATTTACCCAGATGGGAGCGGGGAGGGGTCATGGATATTTCGCCCTCCCCGGCCCAGGGAGCATCCAGAAGACCATTCTGTGATGGTGAAAATGTTGTATATCTTGTTCTCTAACATGGTAGCTGTTAGAACTTCCCTGGTGGCGCAGTGGATAGGAATCTGCCTGTCAGTGCATTCAGGGGCACGGGTTCGATCCCTGATCTGGGAGGATTTCACATGCTGTGGAGCAATGAAGCCCTGTTGCTGGAACTACTGAAGCCTGTGTGCTACAGCCTGTCCCTGGAAACAAAAGAAGCCACTGCAGTGAGAAGCCTGCCGCAACTAGAGAATAGCTCCCACTTGCCGTCACTGCAGAAAGCTCAAGTGCAGCCAAAAACAAACAAAATCAGTGGTGGTGTTAGCCACATGTGACTACTGAGTCTATGAAATGGGAGCAGCGAGAACCAGGAACTGAATTTCAGAGGCTTAAATCTGATTAAATTAAATATTCAATTAAAATTAACTTTGAGTAACTGCATGAGGCTCAGGGATAGTGTTGGCCGTGTCATCTCCAGCCTGCCACCCTGGGTCCCGCCCCTGGACCTGACGTCACCTTCTCTGTAGACCTTCCCTGAGTATCCAAGTTAAAAAGCTCCGACTCTTGCCCACAGCCCGTCTTAGGTGCTGCATCAGTCGTGTCTGACTCTTTGTGACCCTCCAGACTGTAGCCCACCAGGTTCCCCTGTCCATGGGGTTCTCCAGGCAAGAGTGGGTTGCCATGCCCTCCTCCAGGGGATCTTCCCGACCTAGGGGTAGAACCCACATCTCTTACGTCTCCTGCGTTGGCAGGTGGGTTCTTTCCCACTAGTGCCACCCGAGAAACCCCTAGGTGTCCTTACCTTTCCAGAAATTTCCTTCACTGCATTTGTCACTATCTGAGAGCAACTTTTTTCTGTAATTGTTTTGGGTCTCCTTCCACTTGGGAGCATCAAGGCAGCAAGATCTAGTTGTCCTTTACCTTTGGGGGATACCCTGCGCCGGCCGGCCCCAGCAGGCTCACCCGGGGTTAGAGTTGTCCCCGGGAGGTCGCCATTTTCCAGGGTTGATGACCTGAGGATGTCAGGCCCTCGGCACACTCCTTACCCTGGACAGTGACATTTACCCAGATGGGAGCGGGGAGGGGTCATGGATATTTCGCCCTCCCCGGCCCAGGGAGCATCCAGAAGACCATTCTGTGATGGTGAAAATGTTGTATATCTTGTTCTCTAACATGGTAGCTGTTAGAACTTCCCTGGTGGCGCAGTGGATAGGAATCTGCCTGTCAGTGCATTCAGGGGCACGGGTTCGATCCCTGATCTGGGAGGATTTCACATGCTGTGGAGCAATGAAGCCCTGTTGCTGGAACTACTGAAGCCTGTGTGCTACAGCCTGTCCCTGGAAACAAAAGAAGCCACTGCAGTGAGAAGCCTGCCGCAACTAGAGAATAGCTCCCACTTGCCGTCACTGCAGAAAGCTCAAGTGCAGCCAAAAACAAAATCAGTGGTGGTGTTAGCCACATGTGACTACTGAGTCTATGAAATGGGAGCAGCGAGAACCAGGAACTGAATTTCAGAGGCTTAAATCTGATTAAATTAAATATTCAATTAAAATTAACTTTGAGTAACTGCATGAGGCTCAGGGATAGTGTTGGCCGTGTCATCTCCAGCCTGCCACCCTGGGTCCCGCCCCTGGACCTGACGTCACCTTCTCTGTAGACCTTCCCTGAGTATCCAAGTTAAAAAGCTCCGACTCTTGCCCACAGCCCGTCTTAGGTGCTGCATCAGTCGTGTCTGACTCTTTGTGACCCTCCAGACTGTAGCCCACCAGGTTCCCCTGTCCATGGGGTTCTCCAGGCAAGAGTGGGTTGCCATGCCCTCCTCCAGGGGATCTTCCCGACCTAGGGGTAGAACCCACATCTCTTACGTCTCCTGCGTTGGCAGGTGGGTTCTTTCCCACTAGTGCCACCCGAGAAACCCCTAGGTGTCCTTACCTTTCCAGAAATTTCCTTCACTGCATTTGTCACTATCTGAGAGCAACTTTTTTCTGTAATTGTTTTGGGTCTCCTTCCACTTGGGAGCATCAAGGCAGCAAGATCTAGTTTGTCCTTTTTGTCATTGATCCCTCAAGTCTTAACTGGAGGGAGTAAAAATGGGCAGGGAATTCCCCCTTGATTTGTCCTAAAATGTCTTGATGTCTGAACACAGCTGTGAGTCTCTTTTTCCCTTCACCCTCCAAGAACTTATCTCAGGAAAGCCCATCAGCCCCACAGTAGAACCAGAACATGGAAGCAGAATGACCTGCTCTGTGCCACCTGCCACCTCACAGCTCCAAGCCCCTGAGGGAGGCTTGGCCACGATCCCCGAGCCCCTAGGATCCTTGGTGTAGAAGAGACTGGACCCTCCACTGACTCAGAACACAAACCCAGAAGTCGGTAGAAGGCCTCTTGGTCTTCTGGACGATAGCTAGGTCTTCTCCTCTTGTTCATTCTGAGTTTCGTTCCCTCAACATAATTGATAGTCCATAAGCTCCTCTGCCCCCTCTTCTTCCAGGACTTCAGCTGGGAGACAGCTTTGGAGGCAGTGGTGTGGGAGGCCAGGGAGCTGCTCAAACAAGGGTCCGTGTGAGCAGAGACCTGACCCCCCAGGGAGGTCCTGAGTCCTTCCCTTGCAGCTTGCCCTGAAGACTGGACCCTGCTGCCTGGGGGCAAGACGACAGGCAGTTACTCAGCAGTGACCGATACTTTGTTAAGGGGCAGGGAAGCTCAGGACACATACCTGCCTTGACATCCTTCAGTTTCTTCTTCCGGCCTCTCATCTTCCTGGTTCTCCGCTCAGGGCCAGCCTCTGGAGGGGCAGAACGGGAAGCCACGGGGCTCCTCTTCCGGGCGGTTGCTGGCAGAGAGGAAGGACCTTGTGAGGTCAGGGTGGGGGGACCCACCTGGGAAATGCTGGGTTCCTCGTTCACCTTGAGGACTTCCCATGTGACATCTGAGGGATGAGAGTGACCATCACCCCCTTTGCACTCATCTGTAAAGGGGGGCGTATGCATGTGTGCTCAGCTGCTTCAGTCGTGTCTGACTCTTTGCAGCCCTGTGGACTGTAGCCCGCCAGGCTCCTCTGTCTGTGGGATTTTCCTGCCAAGAATACTGGAGTGGTAGCCATGCCCTCCTCCAGGGGATCTCTCTAACCCAGAATTGAACCTGCGTCTCCAGTATTGCAGGCAGATTCTTGACCCACTGAGCCACCCATGAAGACCCATGAAGGAGGGTAGGAATTGAGTTAATATGTACCTTTCTTTGCCAGGGAAATACAGCGCTCCTGTGCCTCTTCCCATGACTCTTTCTGCCCAGGGGGCACCTCTATGGAGACATGTGAAATTTTCTTATCACTGGTATCTTTAATAACTACAAAATGGTGACTTGATTTCTTACTCTGGACACCCTATCCCCTGCCCTGTGGACCCACACTCAGGAGAATCCAGGGAAGACGGAGTGATGTTTGAACCATGACAATTGGTCACCTTCATTCATTTAGAGACCAGGGGATAAAGGGCAAATGGCCACACACACCTGTCTTTCCTTCCGTGGGCCCCCTTTTCTTCTTTGCTGGGTCCTGTTGGCTTGGAGTAGTTTCTGAGGCAGCCAGTGTGGAGCTTAGAGGGATCCTGTCTTTTCTAGGGACAAAAAAAAAAAAAAAAAAGTGGGGGTGGGAAACCAACTTGGTTTTGACCGGGTCATTTCTTTCTGCTTAACTTGCTTCTTGCGAGATCAGATAATAATTAAAATGGCAATAACATATCTAACAGCTATTGACTGCTTAGTCAAACTTCAGGTATTGTTCAATGCATTGTTCAATGAGAAATGACCTCATTCAATGAATGAGGTATGAGGCAAGGGGTTTAACTTGCCTGTTTACAGGTGAGGGCATGATGGTGTAATTTGCCTAGGGTTTGCTCCTTGACCATGGCCACAGCTCTTTAGGCTTGGGATTAGAACTCATGTTGGGACTTCCCTGGTGGATCCAGTGACTAAGATTCCACGCTCCCAGTGCAGGGGTCCAGGTTCGATCCCTTGTCAGGGAACGAGATCCTACATGCTGCTGCTAGGACTCAGCGCAGCCAAATAGAGAAATAAATACTAAAATGAAAAAGGAACTTGTGTCTGACCAGTGCTCAAGGGAAGAATGGCAGGTGGCAGCCACGGTAGAGCCTCCGTCGTGTGTCCATTAGGGTCCAGCAGGGCCACCACGCATGCCTGTCTCATTGGTCCTGTCTGTGTGTGCGTGTCCCGTTGTGTCTAACTAACTCTGTATGACCCCATGGACCATAGCCCGCCAGGCTCCTCTGTCCCTGGGATTTCCCAGGCAAGAATCCTGGAGTGGGTGGCCATTTCCTTCTCAATAGGAACTTCCCGACCCAGAGATCGAACCCCAGCCTCTAGCATCTCCTGCATTGGCAGATGGATTCTTGACCGCTGAGCTACCTGGGAAGCTCAAGCATCCCGTGAGCCACTATAAAACCATGGACAATCGAGCCTGACAAGAATCTGCCCGGAGTGGCTCAGGCCTGTCTGAAACAGCCCTGGGAGCTGTTTGAGGGTGTGTCCTTCAGAAGGCCAGTGCTCCCTGTGGCTCTGAGGGTCATGTTTCCCCTCACGTGCTGAAGTGTTCTCAAGGGTGAGCTCTCTGTAAAAATGGCTTTACTTTCTCTCATCCTACCCCCAGGTTAATTTTGTTCTCTTTCCCACATCCCCTCTGGTTTTCTTTTCCCCTCAAACTCAAGACCTATTTGTATTTCTACCAGATCCCAGTCACTCATTTGGAGTTTCACAGGATGTGACTCCTTCCACATCCTCTGTGACAACTTGAAAGAATATCTTTCAAGACCCAAGATTCACCCTAGTACAGAAGAAAAGTGATACCCACCCTGAGGGAGCACCTCGAGGCCCTCACTGTTACTCAGGAGGCGGCCTCACAGCAACGTGGGAAGAGCACTGACCGTAGCCAAGTGTTTGAGATCAGATGGCTTCTGAGGTTCCGGAGCCCTTGCCATGAGTTCATGATGACATCACACCATTCCACCAGGAATGTTCTTGGGTTTATAAAAGGCTCTCAAGGAAGAGACCGTGGGCCTCAAGGAGGAGGGAGTCAGTGTCCCAGTCTGAACATGGGGTCACTTCCTCTTGCTCCAGTAATAGCTCTGAAACAGCTTGTGTTTTATCTAACCAATTCATGTTTCTAAATGATAATCCAGGGGAAGAATGGCAGGTGGCAGCCACGGTAGAGCCTCCGTCGTGTGTCCATTAGGGTCCAGCAGGGCCACCACGCATGCCTGTCTCATTGGTCCTGTCTGTGTGTGCGTGTCCCGTTGTGTCTAACTAACTCTGTATGACCCCATGGACCATAGCCCGCCAGGCTCCTCTGTCCCTGGGATTTCCCAGGCAAGAATCCTGGAGTGGGTGGCCATTTCCTTCTCAATAGGAACTTCCCGACCCAGAGATCGAACCCCAGCCTCTAGCATCTCCTGCATTGGCAGATGGATTCTTGACCGCTGAGCTACCTGGGAAGCTCAAGCATCCCGTGAGCCACTATAAAACCATGGACAATCGAGCCTGACAAGAATCTGCCCGGAGTGGCTCAGGCCTGTCTGAAACAGCCCTGGGAGCTGTTTGAGGGTGTGTCCCCTTCAGAAGGCCAGTGCTCCCTGTGGCTCTGAGGGTCATGTTTCCCCTCACGTGCTGAAGTGTTCTCAAGGGTGAGCTCTCTGTAAAAATGGCTTTACTTTCTCTCATCCTACCCCCAGGTTAATTTTGTTCTCTTTCCCACATCCCCTCTGGTTTTCTTTTCCCCTCAAACTCAAGACCTATTTGTATTTCTACCAGATCCCAGTCACTCATTTGGAGTTTCACAGGATGTGACTCCTTCCACATCCTCTGTGACAACTTGAAAGAATATCTTTCAAGACCCAAGATTCACCCTAGTACAGAAGAAAAGTGATACCCACCCTGAGGGAGCACCTCGAGGCCCTCACTGTTACTCAGGAGGCGGCCTCACAGCAACGTGGGAAGAGCACTGACCGTAGCCAAGTGTTTGAGATCAGATGGCTTCTGAGGTTCCGGAGCCCTTGCCATGAGTTCATGATGACATCACACCATTCCACCAGGAATGTTCTTGGGTTTATAAAAGGCTCTCAAGGAAGAGACCGTGGGCCTCAAGGAGGAGGGAGTCAGTGTCCCAGTCTGAACATGGGGTCACTTCCTCTTGCTCCAGTAATAGCTCTGAAACAGCTTGTGTTTTATCTAACCAATTCATGTTTCTAAATAAAAGTGATACATCCAGGGGCTTTCCTGGTAGTTCAGTGGTGAAGAGCTCGCCTGCCAATGCAGGAGACATGGGTTTGATCCCTAATCCAGGAAGATCCCACATGCTGAGGAGCAACTAAGCCTGTGAGCCACAACTATGGAGCCTGTGCTCTAGAGCCTCGGAGCCGCAACTGTGGAGCCCATGGGCCACAACTACTGAAGCCCGTGTGCTCTAGAGCCTGCGTTCCACAACAAAAAGGCACCACAACAAGAAGCCTGCTCACCTCAACTAGAGAGTAGACCCCACTCTCTGCAGCTAGAGAAAAGCTGTGGCAGCAGTGAAAACCCAGAGTAGCCCAAAATAAATTTTTTTTAATAAGTGATACATCCACATATCCCAAAATGGAGAAAATAAAAAAAATAAAAGTTGATTAATATCCAGAATAGAGTTGTTCATGTAGTTTATTTTGACTACCTTTCTTGTGTTTACTGCCTGTCTTGATTTGTGTTTAGCTATGATCATATATATTCAGATTTGAACAGTGTAACTTTAAGATCATTATAGATTCACATGCAGTTGTAAGAAATGATACAGACAGACTCTATGCAACTGTTACCAAATTCAGTGGTACAGAGTCAGTGGTACAGACTCGTGTATTTTTAGCACGGTATCACAACAGGAAATTGACATTGCTCTGTGGGCTCTGTTGTTGTGGAGCACAGGCTTAGCTTCCCTGAGGCATGTCAGATCTTAGTTCCCAGGCCAGGGATGGAGCCCATGACCCCTGCATTGACAGGTGGATTCTTAACCACTGGACCACCCTGGGACTCCCTATATAATTTAATTTCAAAAATATGTAAATGATCCATTTTATTTTTTTCACTTTGCATAATTCTCTTGAGAACTGTTTAATGAGTTGCATAAGTCAATGGTTTATTCCTTTTTTCACTTAGTAGTAATCCGTGGTTGTATGGTGAAGTGTGTTTAGTTTTGTAGGAATCTGCACTGTTCCTCTAGAGTAGCCCTGTCATTGTACATCCCATGAATAATCCACTTTCTCCACATCATTGTCAGCATCTGGGGTATCGCTTTTTATTTTAGGCCTTCCCAGATGGCGCTAGTGGTAAAGAGCCCACCTGCCAGTGCAGGAGACATAAGATACATGGGAAGATCCCCAGGAGGAGGAAATGGCAGCCCACTTCCGTATTCTGGCCTGGAGAACCCCATGGGCAGAGGAGCCTGGTGGGCTATGGTCCACAGGGTCACAGAGAATTGGACGCAACTGAAGCGACCGTTTAACACTACTACTTTTTATTTTGGCCATATCTTGTGACACTTCTAAAATGATACTGAACATCTTTTCATGTGTTTATTTGCCATCTGTAGATCCTCTTTGGTGAAATGTCTGCTCATTTTTTGTTTTCTAATTCTTTACTGTGAGTTTTGAGAGATGTTTATGATACATATCCCAGATACAGGTCCTATGTAAGATATGTGGTTTGCAAATATTGTCTCCCAATCTATAGCTTACCTTTTCATCCTCTTTTTTTAAAACCATTTTTTCCCTTCTGGTTTTACTAAAATATAATCGACATACAACACTGTAAGGTGTACAAGCTTTATCGATACACATTACATAGCACAAAGTTCACTCATTTTAAACATACAGTTCAATGAATTTGAGTGTATTTACACAGAGTTGAACAACCATCACCACAATCTAATTTTGGAACATGGTTGCTCATTTGCGACTCACTCCCCTTCTCACTTCCAGCTTTAGGCAGCCATTTGCCTTCAGTGTGTGTATTTGGTTTGCTGGGGATTGGTAGAGAAATCAATCTGAAGAAAAAGCAATCACTCCTAAGAGCGATTTGAAACTTAGTCATCGTAAACATCTTATCGATAAATGAGAAGATGGTGGACCAGCACGCACCAAGGACTAGCCCAGGACCACACACAAGCACAGCATGCCCAGGTCCCTTGAAAAGTGTTCTTTCCACTGGAAGCTGGGTGCCAGGCTTTAGGGTGGAGTCATCACAGGTGTTGCCATGGTTCCCTCTGATTGGTGCCCCATGAGACGTGCCCTCCCACAGCTGAGGAGTGTGTGGGGGGCCAGGAGGGCAGCATCTTCTCTTCTGCCTCCTAGACACTCTTCCTCGCTCTGGTTGAGTCTGTGGTCACCACCTCTCATTTTGGCCCACAGAGGGTTATTCTGAGCAGGAGGGCTCTCCTGAAGGTTCCTCCATTCTTCAGGTCTCACATGAGGTATAACTCTTGGAGAGCAATTTCAGAGTGGCAGAATTCGCCGGCCCATGGGCAGAGGAGCCTGGTGGGCTATGGTCCACAGGGTCACAGAGAATTGGACGCAACTGAAGCGACCGTTTAACACTACTACTTTTTATTTTGGCCATATCTTGTGACACTTCTAAAATGATACTGAACATCTTTTCATGTGTTTATTTGCCATCTGTAGATCCTCTTTGGTGAAATGTCTGCTCATTTTTTGTTTTCTAATTCTTTACTGTGAGTTTTGAGAGATGTTTATGATACATATCCCAGATACAGGTCCTATGTAAGATATGTGGTTTGCAAATATTGTCTCCCAATCTATAGCTTACCTTTTCATCCTCTTTTTTTAAAACCATTTTTTCCCTTCTGGTTTTACTAAAATATAATCGACATACAACACTGTAAGGTGTACAAGCTTTATCGATACACATTACATAGCACAAAGTTCACTCATTTTAAACATACAGTTCAATGAATTTGAGTGTATTTACACAGAGTTGAACAACCATCACCACAATCTAATTTTGGAACATGGTTGCTCATTTGCGACTCACTCCCCTTCTCACTTCCAGCTTTAGGCAGCCATTTGCCTTCAGTGTGTGTATTTGGTTTGCTGGGGATTGGTAGAGAAATCAATCTGAAGAAAAAGCAATCACTCCTAAGAGCGATTTGAAACTTAGTCATCGTAAACATCTTATCGATAAATGAGAAGATGGTGGACCAGCACGCACCAAGGACTAGCCCAGGACCACACACAAGCACAGCATGCCCAGGTCCCTTGAAAAGTGTTCTTTCCACTGGAAGCTGGGTGCCAGGCTTTAGGGTGGAGTCATCACAGGTGTTGCCATGGTTCCCTCTGATTGGTGCCCCATGAGACGTGCCCTCCCACAGCTGAGGAGTGTGTGGGGGGCCAGGAGGGCAGCATCTTCTCTTCTGCCTCCTAGACACTCTTCCTCGCTCTGGTTGAGTCTGTGGTCACCACCTCTCATTTTGGCCCACAGAGGGGTTATTCTGAGCAGGGAGGGCTCTCCTGAAGGTTCCTCCATTCTTCAGGTCTCACATGAGGTATAACTCTTGGAGAGCAATTTGGGTTTTGGTGGGGGTGGGAGGGTAAGGTGGTAAAGGGGGACAGGAGCAGAAACTTGTTTAAAGTGTAAAAGTGTTAGTCACTCAGTTGTGGCCAGTCCTTTGCATGGACATTAGCTGGCCAGACTCTTCTGTCTGTGGAATTCTCCAGGCAAGAATACTGGAGTGGGTAGCTGTCCCCTTCTCCAGGGGATCTACCTGACCCAGGGATGGAACCCAGGTCTGCCACGTTGTAGGCAGACTTTACTGTTTGATCACCAGGGAAGCCCAAATGCTTCGTTATGGAGTCTCTATATTATGGTAATTTTTATGTCCTATAAATCTCCAGCATAGGCAGGGTGAGGGGAGGCAAGTTTGACACTGTCCCTTGTTTGGACTCCACCTTGCATGTCTCCTGGGCCCCGTCAGCACCACCACAGTGAAGCCAGCACAGAGCCGGCGGCTTGGAGGGCTCAAAGGGACATCAGTCCTGGGAGCAGCTGTTCCCCACCCCGGTTCCGCATGCTGGCTTGGGTGCAAGATTCTTACTTTCTGAAGCCTAGGTCTTTTATTGCTTCAGAAGAAGCCAGAAATCCATATATATATTTTTTTTTTAAGTGAAATCATCCACATTTAAAACAATGGCAACACATTTTTAAAAACTGAGTGGTATGTGGAGGGCACACGGGACACAGCAGCTGCTGAGCCTGCCCAGGGGCTCTGCATTTCAAGATTTAGCTCCAGGGCATTCCAGGGTCGGCAAGGTGACAGGAGGCTTGGCAGGGAGCATTCTCCCTTCTTTGGATTCCTCAGGCCATGTCTACCCAAGGCTAATTGAAAGGGATCGTGGTTTTCCTTTGCAACATTCCCTCTCAGGACCTTCCTGGTGGTCTGGTGGTTAAGAATCTGCCTGCCAATGCAGGAGACACAGGTTCAGTCCCTGGTCCAGCATCTAAGATCCCACATGCCACAGGGCAACCAAGCCTGCGCTCCAGAGCCTGTGCTCTGCAACAAGAGAAGCCTCTGCAATTAGAAGCCCATGCACCACAACCAGAGAGTAGCCCTTCCTCGCTGCAACTAGAGAAATCCCAAGAGCAGCAAGAGACCCAGTGCAGCCAATACATAAATAAATCTCAAAAGCAACAGCAAAACATTCCCTCTCTCAACTAGGCTATGTTGTTCATTCTCTCCGTTGTGTCTGACTCTGCAACCCCATGGATGGCAGCACGCCAGGCTTCCCTATCCTCTGTCGCCCGGAGTTCGCTCATACTTACGTCCACTAACGTTGAGTCAGTGGGTGTTCGCTAGGGTGCGGATGGCCGTGGAGCTTCCCGTGGTCACCCTGGATGGGGGCTGTGGCCCTCTGCCCCAGTGGGTTGTTGGAATAGATTTTATAATTCCATCTTCGGGTATAGTGTCTTTGAGCATATTTCTCTGTGTACGTTATTTAGTGGTTGCTCTTCTGGGGGCAGAATGAGAGTCCAGGATCTCTGTGTGGCTTCCATTAGCACTGCAAATGGCAGGGCACACCTCCTTACTCCCAGGCAAGGAGGAACATTCTGGGCTGTCCCTTGGCCCTGGCTGTGGAGAGCACGTCAGAGCGTCTTGTTACAGCTGGGAAAGGGTGGACCTTGTAGCTCTCCACTCACTCATCAATGACAAGTATAGGGCTCAGGTCTCCCCCTTTTCTTCATGGCGTTTGTCTGGAGAAGGATAGTTTTTGTCCATACGTTTTCTGTTTTGCTAGGTTGCTGTTGTCTTGATTTTTTGACTAAGAAGAGCAGGCTTTAAGATCTTGGGAGTTGTTTTTGCCTGTACCCACTAGTGTTTCTAGGTTGCTGGCTTCTCCAGCATAGAGATACAAGAAGTCAAGAGGAAACGTGGAGAATGTACTGCCATGTTCCTCATGTCCTGGGGTCCTCATCCAGTCTGCTTTTTTCTCTCTACCTTTCAGAATCTTTTCCTGTTTCATAGATCATATCCAGGTTTATAACTATTCTTAACAAGAGGAACATGGAGAAGTTTGTCTAGTCTCTCTTGTCTGTCACCAGAAATCCTGGACAGTAACATTTTTGTGGCTGTTATGGTTTGAGTTTCTAACCTTTATTATCAACAAACTTTGTTCAGTACAGGAAGTGGTTTCCTTGAACGCTGCATTTGTAAATACAAATTATCAGCAAATTAGGGAGAAAAATGCAAACTGAGGGCGCTTGACAACTTCATGTTACACTTTTTTTTCATTCGATGATTTTTTTACTTAATGCTGAACATGGAGAGGTGATCTGAGTCACATGTTATCAATCCATGGAATCAGAAGACACTATCAGATGCCTTTTAAACAACTAAATGGAGCACAGAACATTGCTCAGCAATAAAAGAAAGTCTTAGCATCATGATGTTATGGACAGCAGGCTGTCTGAAGACACCCTGGTCTGCCAAGGCCTTTCTTCTTCTGTGGCCACTGAGACCTGGCTGGCCGGTCTTCTCAGCACAGGGAGCAGGTGTGGTCGTACTCAGGCCTCCTTTCTTCTTCCTTTCATAGGTTTGTGAGAGAGAAACAAAACCGATGTGTTCCTTCACTTTAGGTGGAAGGACTTTGCAGGCTGGAGACCATCTTAGGGCAAAAGTGTAGCTGCAGATGTGGAATGTTGTTCCAGCATGTAATTATACCAGCACTTGGGCATGAAAGTGGGATCCTGGCCAACACAGCCCAGTCCCTCCCTTCCAAAGTTGCTGGGGGGACTAGCTGATGCACTGTGGGTTTGTAACCCCGTTAGGTCTTAGCCAGGTGAGTACCAGGCGCTGACAGTGCCCTGTGGACGTGCTTAGGTTGGCTTAGAGTGCCCCCCGCTGGGAGGAGACCTGAACAGCGACACAGACTCCTGGTTACTGTGCACACATTCTCGAGGCAGTGTCTCAGACTCTTCAGAGGACTTCCCTGCTTAAGGGAGTCGTACTTTCAAATTCTTGTGAAGAGTCGTTCTCTTCAATTGTTCGTATATGGAGGTTGTCTTTATTATCATTGTATGTGGGTCTTGAGGGACTACCATGATAACTTCTGGAGAGGGTTTTGAGTGTAAAGGGTTATGTGACTATGAGGAATTTGTAACATTTTAGTTAGAAATAATGTGCAGTATTTCTAGGATGACTTATTAGGAAGCTCAAGTGTATTTATATGGTTGTTCATTCACTCAGTTGTGTCTGACTCTTTGCGACTCCATGGACCAGGGTTCCCTGTCCATCACTATCTCCTGGAGTTTGCTCAAATTCATGTTCATTGACTCAGTGATGCCATCCAACCATCTCATCCTCTGTCGCCCCGTTCTCCTCCTGTCCTCAGTCTTTCCCAGTATCAGGGTCTTTTCCAGTGAGTCGGCTCTTTACATCAGGTGGCCAAGGTATTGGAGCTTTGGTTTCAGCATCAGTTCTTTCAATGAATATTGTCAAAAGTCTTCTCCAGCACCACAATTTGAAAGCATCAGTTCTTTGGCACTCAGCCTTCTTTATGGTCCAACTCTCATATCCATACATGACTACTGGAAAAACCATAGCTTTGACTACAGGGACCTTTGTTGGCAAAGTGAAGTCTCAGCTGTTTAATGGGCTGTCTACGTTTGTCATAGCTTTCCTTCCAAGGAGCAAGTGTTTTTAATTTTATGGCTGCAGTCCCCATCTGCAGTGTTTACAGAGCCCAAGAAAATAAAGTTTGTCACTGTTTCTGTTATCCCCCCTACTGCATCTGTTTGCCCTGAAGTAATGGGACAGGAGGCCATGAACTTAGTTTTCTGAATGTTGAGTTTTAAGCCAGCTTTTTCCCTTTCCTCTTTCACCTTCATCAAAAGCCTGTTTAGTTCCTCTTCACTTTCTGCCTTAATGGGTGGTGTCATCTGCATAGTTCAGGTAATCGATATTTTTCCCAGCAATCTTGATTTATATATTTATGGATATTGATTAATGTAAATAACATTTCTTTTTCAGAGAATGTGTTTTCAACCCCGCTGGGAGGAGACCTGAACAGCGACACAGACTCCTGGTTACTGTGCACACATTCTCGAGGCAGTGTCTCAGACTCTTCAGAGGACTTCCTGCTTAAGGGAGTCGTACTTTCAAATTCTTGTGAAGAGTCGTTCTCTTCAATTGTTCGTATATGGAGGTTGTCTTTATTATCATTGTATGTGGGTCTTGAGGGACTACCATGATAACTTCTGGAGAGGGTTTTGAGTGTAAAGGGTTATGTGACTATGAGGAATTTGTAACATTTTAGTTAGAAATAATGTGCAGTATTTCTAGGATGACTTATTAGGAAGCTCAAGTGTATTTATATGGTTGTTCATTCACTCAGTTGTGTCTGACTCTTTGCGACTCCATGGACCAGGGTTCCCTGTCCATCACTATCTCCTGGAGTTTGCTCAAATTCATGTTCATTGACTCAGTGATGCCATCCAACCATCTCATCCTCTGTCGCCCCGTTCTCCTCCTGTCCTCAGTCTTTCCCAGTATCAGGGTCTTTTCCAGTGAGTCGGCTCTTTACATCAGGTGGCCAAGGTATTGGAGCTTTGGTTTCAGCATCAGTTCTTTCAATGAATATTGTCAAAAGTCTTCTCCAGCACCACAATTTGAAAGCATCAGTTCTTTGGCACTCAGCCTTCTTTATGGTCCAACTCTCATATCCATACATGACTACTGGAAAAACCATAGCTTTGACTACAGGGACCTTTGTTGGCAAAGTGAAGTCTCAGCTGTTTAATGGGCTGTCTACGTTTGTCATAGCTTTCCTTCCAAGGAGCAAGTGTTTTTAATTTCATGGCTGCAGTCCCCATCTGCAGTGTTTACAGAGCCCAAGAAAATAAAGTTTGTCACTGTTTCTGTTATCCCCCCTACTGCATCTGTTTGCCCTGAAGTAATGGGACAGGAGGCCATGAACTTAGTTTTCTGAATGTTGAGTTTTAAGCCAGCTTTTTCCCTTTCCTCTTTCACCTTCATCAAAAGCCTGTTTAGTTCCTCTTCACTTTCTGCCTTAATGGGTGGTGTCATCTGCATAGTTCAGGTAATCGATATTTTTCCCAGCAATCTTGATTTATATATTTATGGATATTGATTAATGTAAATAACATTTCTTTTTCAGAGAATGTGTTTTCTGTCCTGTCGAGAGAGATTGGGCCTATGCTAATGTTCCCTCTTCGGTGGATTTTAGGTTAAATGAAGCTATCCTCCAGTCCTGAATTGCACAGACTGGGGCATGCATCCAGTGCTCCTGTGTAGTGGGTGCAGAAATTCGGGGGGTCTATGAGATACAGAGACAGCGAAAGAAAGGGCCACTAAATGTTATGGTAGCTATGGCCAAAAATGATGTCACCTCCTGAAACATGAAGTTGTTTCCTCTCTGGCAGCTGCTAACCACTGCTGGCCCAGGAGGTTCTAGTTTATTTGGTCCTTTATTTAAATGAAGAAAATGTTTGTTTAAGGAATTGATGTTGGTTTCTAGTATCTTGTTTTCTGTTTTGCTATTCATCACAATAATTTAGTCTTGTGCCTGGGTTTATATGCATGAAATGAATTCCGTTCCTACATGCAGGGTTCTTATAAAAGATGGAGAAGAGGAAGAAGAATAAGAAAGGGGAGGAAGAAGAGGAGGAGGGAGAGGAAGGAGGAAGAAGGAGGAGGAGGCAGGCAGGCACATGGATATCACCATTACAACAAATCACGGTTCTCAAGAGGGCATTTAGCCTGAGTTCCCACGAGGGGGCAGTGTGTCAGTGGAGTGGAGAGTGAAAAGTAAGTGCAAGACATGCTCTGATAACACGAGGCGGGTGCACACCTTCTACGAGGGCGGACTCCAAGGGCCCTGGGATTGCGCGAGGGTCGGGGAATGAAGGAAAGGCGGGAAGTACTGTGGAGGAGACAGCTCAGAACCCACCGGATCTGCGAGGGCACCAGAGCGGGAGCCATGGGCCGGGGCCAGGTTAGAAGAGGCTCCAAGCACTCAGAGGCGGTGAGTGCCCAGGAACCAGGCCGCTGGGGAGGCGGGTGGTGGCGGGGATGGCGGTGGCCGTCCTCATCCTCCCCGACCTGACTTGGGGCTGGTCAGATGTTTCACACTGGCCTCTTGTGAACTCATTTAAGGGGCTGCTTGGTGGGCCTGGAGGAGGGGCAGAAAGTGATAGCGCCCTCCACCTGCCTGCCTCCTCCTCCCTGAGCCTCCCTCCTTTAGGCTGCCTCTGCCCCGGGGCAGGGTCTGTGCAGCCTTGCCCGGGGCACCCAGGGCTACAGGTGGAGCCCGGTGCCAGAGGCAGCCCCGTTCCGCATCGTTCTGGAAACTGGAAGTCCCAGCGTCTTGCTCGATTTCAGGATATTGGCCCAACAGGATGGCGGTTCCCGCACAGGCCTGTCTCAAGACCTGACAGCCCTCCACTCTCTGCAGGAAACCCGCTCTGCCCTGGGCTCCTGCCCCCGGGTCACTCCCCCTGGTGGTCACCTAGGAGAGCGTGGTCGGCCCCGGACTTTCTGTGGACAGGCTTCAGAGTGTGAACATCCCCTGAGGTTGCAGCATTTCATTATCTTGATTCATTTTTATTTGAGAAGAAGCCAGACTTTTATTGGCATCAAGAGTGCCCCTATGGTAAGGTCTGTGATAGAGTCGTTAGCTCATTTCTGCTGCCTTACCTGGAGCTCAGAGAACAATCAGCCCCTAACTGACGTGCACGGAGACATGATGCACTGACTGCAGAGGTGGGGATGTTCATGTGTTTGTGGAATGTTCAAGTAGGACCTTCCAAACTGTTGAGAGAACACTCGGCTGTCATTGGTGTGTGTGCTTGGGAAAACAGACAGCCAAAGAACCCCTGTGTTGTAGTGTGGCTTCACAGCAAGTACCCCCAAGAACCTTCATTCCTCTCGGTGTGACAGAAAGATACTTAACCCAGTTATCAGACCTCCCTGTGCCTTGGTTTCCTCCCTTCTAAAATAAGGACAGTGAACACACCTGATACAGCTGTGTTGAGATTCAAAGAGGTTCATTTGTCAAATGCTACTGGGCTCAGATGATTGGATAAAGAGGATGTGGTACATTTATACAAAGAAGATCAGTTCCTTTCAGTCATTCAGTCATGTCCCACTCTTGGCGACCCCATGGACTGCAGCACACCAGGCTTCCCTGTCCTTCACCATCTCGCAGAACTTGCTCAAGCTCATGCCCATTGACTCTGATTCCAGATGTTTCACACTGGCCTCTTGTGAACTCATTTAAGGGGCTGCTTGGTGGGCCTGGAGGAGGGGCAGAAAGTGATAGCGCCCTCCACCTGCCTGCCTCCTCCTCCCTGAGCCTCCCTCCTTTAGGCTGCCTCTGCCCCGGGGCAGGGTCTGTGCAGCCTTGCCCGGGGCACCCAGGGCTACAGGTGGAGCCCGGTGCCAGAGGCAGCCCCGTTCCGCATCGTTCTGGAAACTGGAAGTCCCAGCGTCTTGCTCGATTTCAGGATATTGGCCCAACAGGATGGCGGTTCCCGCACAGGCCTGTCTCAAGACCTGACAGCCCTCCACTCTCTGCAGGAAACCCGCTCTGCCCTGGGCTCCTGCCCCCGGGTCACTCCCCCTGGTGGTCACCTAGGAGAGCGTGGTCGGCCCCGGACTTTCTGTGGACAGGCTTCAGAGTGTGAACATCCCCTGAGGTTGCAGCATTTCATTATCTTGATTCATTTTTATTTGAGAAGAAGCCAGACTTTTATTGGCATCAAGAGTGCCCCTATGGTAAGGTCTGTGATAGAGTCGTTAGCTCATTTCTGCTGCCTTACCTGGAGCTCAGAGAACAATCAGCCCCTAACTGACGTGCACGGAGACATGATGCACTGACTGCAGAGGTGGGGATGTTCATGTGTTTGTGGAATGTTCAAGTAGGACCTTCCAAACTGTTGAGAGAACACTCGGCTGTCATTGGTGTGTGTGCTTGGGAAAACAGACAGCCAAAGAACCCCTGTGTTGTAGTGTGGCTTCACAGCAAGTACCCCCAAGAACCTTCATTCCTCTCGGTGTGACAGAAAGATACTTAACCCAGTTATCAGACCTCCCTGTGCCTTGGTTTCCTCCCTTCTAAAATAAGGACAGTGAACACACCTGATACAGCTGTGTTGAGATTCAAAGAGGTTCATTTGTCAAATGCTACTGGGCTCAGATGATTGGATAAAGAGGATGTGGTACATTTATACAAAGAAGATCAGTTCCTTTCAGTCATTCAGTCATGTCCCACTCTTGGCGACCCCATGGACTGCAGCACACCAGGCTTCCCTGTCCTTCACCATCTCGCAGAACTTGCTCAAGCTCATGCCCATTGACTCTGATTCCATCTAATTTTCTCGTCCTCTGTCGTCCCTTTCTCCTTTTGCCTTCTATTTTTCCCAGCTTCAGGCTCTTTTCCAATGAGTTGTCTCTTCGCATCAGGTGGGATCTTACTCGGCCATAAACATGAAAGAAAATTGGGTGCTTTGTAGTGATGTGGATGGACCTAGAATCTGTCCTACTGAGTGAAGTAAGTCAGAGAAAAAAAATACTATATATGAACACATATATGTGGAATCTAGAAAACCAATACCGACGCACCTATGTGCAGGACAAGAATGGAGACGCAGAGGCAGAGAACGAACGTGTGGACACGGCGGGGGAAAGAGAGGGTAGGGTGGATTGAGGGAGTAGTGCAGACGTAAAGCAGATCGCGAGAGGGAAGCTGCGGTGTAGTGCCCGGGGAGCTCTGTTGGGGGCTCAGTGCTGTCCTTGAGCGGCGGGCTGGGGGTGAGGTTGGGGAGTGATAGGGGATGTATCCCAGAGGGCATACATCCATGTGATCCACTCCACTGTCCAACTGTGACGAACACAGCCTTGTAGAGCAGCTTTACCTACCCCCACCAAAAAAAAGCTACCTGGCAAGTTGTGTAAAGTTGCAAACCACAGTGAGTACACGCCCCTCATCTCCAAGTCTAAACGTGCTCACGCTGTGATGTAAGTTGCCCTCGTCCTGGAGTGCCCTTCTCTTGCCGCGTGAGGCCCAAAGAGCTGACTCCTTGGACAGTAGCTCAGGGGATTGGAGCCCTTTTCTAGGGAGTACAGGTCTGGAGGTCAGTTCCAGTGTGGGACAGGGGAGTGGTGGCATTTCCCAGTCACCACCTGTCCTACTTCCCTGCAGGTGGCCGAACTCTGTCCATCCGTGGAGCGATTGGTATGTGATCCCAGAAATGGCCAGTAGGTGGCGGAAGACACACACCACGCGCGCCCTCTTTGCCGCGCTCAGCTTTTCTCAGAAGGGAAAGGTCTGTTTCTAACCCAGCCCGGCTTTATGGCAATGCTTAATGACATGGAAGGGAACATGCCATAACTACTGGTATTTCTGTAAACGCGCATGCTTGGAGCAGCTGCCAGTCGGCGATGAGGACAGAGGGAACACTCAGCAAGAGGTCTCCTGAGGACAGTCTATAAAAGGAAAACCCTGTGGGTTTTTAATTTAAAAGCTAACCTCTGTGACTCATCGAAAGAACCATTTCGGACCCGGAAGGAGAGTAATCATACAGTTTTTGGATTGTAACCTGGTCCCCCTTTTGCCCCGCCCCTCGCCCTTTCCCCCTCAAGGGCAGGTTTCAGAAGGACCAGCCTGCGGGGCAGAGCCAGCACCTTCTGAACTGATGGTAGCTTCTTTTCTTTATCCTTTGGTCCTGGCAGTTTCCTGCTTCTTGGGTGCATCCTTGGGTGCAGGAAAGTTGATGTTATTCTCATTCTACCATTAATAAAATCAGTACCCAATGGATGTAAAGCTGGAGACGCATCACAGAAAAACAAAAATGTCATATGGTCAACAAGGGAGCCATGAAAATTGGACAGTTAGAACCTTACATGGAGCAACGGACTGGTTCAAAATTGGGAAAGGAGTATGACAAGGTTGTATCTTGTCACCCTGTTTATTTAATTGATATACAGTGTGTATCATGTGAAATGCTGGGCTGGATGAATCCCAGGGTGGAATCAAGATGGCTGGGAGAAATGCCAACAGCCTCAGATATGCAGATGATACCACTCTAATGTTAGAAGGTGAAGAGGAACTAAAGGGCCTCTTGATGAGGGTGCACGAGGGCAGTGAAAAGGCTGGCTTAAAACTCAACATTCCAAAGACAAATATCATGGCATCCAGTTCCATCACTTCATGGCAAATAGAAGGGGAAAAAGTGGAAGCAGTGACAGACTTTATTTTCTTGGGCTCCAAAATCACTGCAGCCTTGAAATTCAAAGATGCTTGCTCCTTGGAAAGAAATCTGTGACAAATCTAGACAGTGTATTAAAAAATGCAGAGACATCACTTCACCAACAAAGCTCCATCTAGTCAAAGCTGTGGTTTTACCAGTGGTCATGTACACATGTAAAAGTTGCTCCCTAAAGAAGGCTGAGTGATGAAGAATTGATACATTCAAATTGTGGAGAAGACTCTTGAGAGTCCCTTGGACAGCAAAGAGATCAAACTAGTCCATCCTAAAGGAAATCAACCCTAAAATTCATTGGAAGGACTGATGCTGAAACTGAAGCTCCAGTACTCGAGCCACTTGATGCGAAGAGCTGACTCACTGGAAAAGACCCTGATGCTGGGAAGGTTTGAAGGCAAGAGAAGAGGGCAGCAGAAGGTGAGGTGGTTAGATAGCTGACTAACCACTGACTTGGTGACATGAATTTAAGCAAACTCCAGGAGACGGTGAAGGACAGGGAAGCCTGGAGTACTCCTGTCCATGGGGTTGCAAAGACTCGGACACAACTGAGCAAATGAACAACGATTTTAGTGTGTATGGACACTTTCAAAGTGGTGGTGAAAGATACAACAAAAAATGCCCATCTTCCTGGAGGGGTGGGATGGGGGGATATACATATGACTAATCTGGGATCATACATATCTGTAAACAACAAAACTCTGTAAAAGTAAAAAGTAAAATAAAAATTAAAAAAAACACCCATCTTAACCATTTTAAGTGTATATTTAGGTGGTATTTAATGCATTTTAAAGCACCTGTTTATTTTTTAAAAATTATTGTTATTTAAAAATTTTTATTTATTTTTGCCTGAGCTTCGGGGCATCAATCCCCACCATTCACCTCTCTGGGTCTTCCTCTTGTACAATGGAAGGTCTGTCCCCAGGAAACCCTGACTCCATCTCGCCTCCTCCCTGCACACCCTGGCAACCGCCGTCCCACTTTCTGTCTCCCTGAAGGTGATGGCTCTAAGTTCCTCCTATACGTGGAATCACACCATATTGTTCTTGTGTGTCTGGCTTGTTTCACGAAGCGTCATGTCTTCCAGGTTCATCCATGTGTGGCAGGTGTCAGAGTTTCCTTCCTTTTCAAGGGCGAATGATACTCCATTGTGTGCACAGCCCACATTGTGTTTGTCCCTTCCTCTGTTGATGGGGACTTGGATCGCTTCCACACTTGGCTATTGTGAATAAGGCGGCTGTGAATAGGGCTGTGCACATACCTCTCAGAGACCTGCTTTCCATTCTTTCGGGTCTACACTCCCACATGGAATGGCCGAATCATGTGGCCGTTCTATTTTTAATCGTTGGAGGAGCTGCTCTGCTGTTTTCCAGAGTGGCGACACCATGTTTGCATTCCCAACACCAGGGCACGAGAGTTCCAGTCTCTCCACATCTTTGCCAACATGGGTTATTTGCATTTGGATAGTAGCCATTCTAATGGGTGTGGGGACACTAGACACTGTTTGTTCTTTTGGTTGTTTGTTTTTTCTAGGACTTTCTCTTGAGTGGGCTGTGCACGCATGCTAAGGTCGCTGCAGTTGTGTCCGACTCTTTGCAGCCCTTTGGACTGTAGCCCACCAGGCTCCTCTGTCCAAGGGAGTCTCCAGGCACGCATACTGGAGTGGGGAGAAAAAAAAAAGAGTACTAAAGTGGATTTCCATGCTCTCCTCCAAGGGATCTTCCCAACCTAGGGATCAACCCCGAGTCTCCTGCATTGGCAGGTGAGTTCTTTATCCTTAGCGCCACGTGGAAAGCCTAGGCAGCTTGATCACTTCTTCTGATGGTGGTCTTGTGATAGAGATTCCCCCACATCATCTCCCGAGAGCCTCTGCCCACAGAACCCTTTGCATGTGGGTATCTCTAAGTCCAACCTCTCCACCCCAGGGACCCACTTTGAGAGCATCTTCATTTGGGCCCAGTCTTATGTCACTGGAGTTTCTCGAGGTGTCTCCAGGCCACTGCCGTGGAGGACACAGCTATAGGTCCTCTGAGGACAGGAGTGAGGCAGACTGGCCGGTGCTGTGCGACCCTCCGCCCTCACACAGGTGGACAGCTTCTGGAGTCTCTTCCTCACTGAGCCTCTCCCCGGAATGGGACGGAGGAGGTTGGGAAGCGTAAAGTCTTCTGCCTGGTCACCACACTTCAAGGCCCTTGCAATATCCAGTAACATTGCCAGCAACACGGTGCCCTCCCATTTATTCAAAAGGAGCAGAAAGACGGAATGTCTGCCCACAATACCCTTCAGCCACCTGCCTGTACTCTCTGAATGTCAATGGCTATATATTGTGGGTTGGTTTCTTATTTCTAGATTTGTATGTTTTCAAAACTTCATTGCAGATCCCCCAAGAGCTAAGTTGTGGCAGACACAAGTCTGTAAAAGGTAGTCTGCCCTCTTAGAGCCGAGCCTGTTGGAGGAAGGGGAGACCTGTGGGGCAGGGTGTGATTAGCTCCTAGGTAAAGGGTCAGGGTGCCGGGTGTGTGGGAAGGGGATGTCTGGGGTGATGCCCTCGGACTGGGCCGCACCTGAGTCCCAGGTTGGCCACTTATTTGCTGTGTGTCCTTGGCCAAAAATGAAAGTAAAAATAGCTAGTGTGCACTTGCTGGGAGGTTAGAATTAGCTAATGATGCATACAGAATCCTCTGGAATAGAAGCAGAGGTACTTGTCAGTGCTTTTTACTAAGTCCAAGTGCTTTTTGCTGCTCGTTGGATGATAGGCCAATGAATCTGAGAAATGAGGGGTTGAGGAAAAGAAGAGAGTTCAATGGGGGAGCCCAATGACCCAGAAGATGGCAGGCTAGCACCTCAAAATAACCATCTTAGGGTGTCTGGATGCCAGGTTCTTTTATAGATTAGAGATGAGGGGAGGTGAGGAAGCAAAGTAAAGGAACTGTACACCTTGCAAACATCTCCTAGAATGGCAAGCTCAGTCAGGGGAGGTGTTCATTTCTGGGGCGCATGCGCTCCAGAGCTCCGGCTTGGCAATTGGACACATCAGTCCAGCCGCTCCGCAGCATGTGGGATCTTCCTAGGCCAGGGATCGAACCGGCATCCCTTGCACGGTGGTGTCCTTACCCACTGGACCACCAGGGAAGCCCAACAGCTGCTTTCTGATTAAACTGTGGTTTGGACTTTGGAAGGGCTCAGCTTTCCAAGTGAAGGCTCTTCCCAGATTTCTGCTCCATTCCTGCAGTCAGCCAATGGCCAAGCTACCCAGGGCAGGTACAACTCATTCAAGTGCAGGAGAATTCCAGTGCTCTGGGACAACCCAGAGGGGTGGGTTGCGGAGGCAGATAGGAAGAGATGCAGGAGGAGGGGACGTATGTGTACCTGTGCCTGACTCGTGTTGATATATGACAAAAACCATGACAATATTGTAAAGTAATTATCCTCCAATTAGAATAAATTAATTAACTTAAACACCGCACCATTCATTAGGCATTATAAGCTTTAAGACATTTGTTGGCTAATAATACATGGGTTATTCATGGGCAGTAGCTCTTTTTATTCAATGGACACTAATAACTTGGTTCTTAGTTACCATCTTGGCTACTGTTTATAGTTTGAAATACAGTAATTCTGCCACATTTGAAGCTTCCAGTTGCAAACTTTCAAAGATGCAAATCACATAAGGTAGTTCACATGTCTGGCGTACTTTGCCCCGTGCGTGCATTCACCACAAGTGGCTGTGTTTTTGCGTACCTTACTGTACAGGCTGTAGAGAGGGCCGTTTGTGGCCTCTTTAGTTCAGGCCCAGGGAAGTCTGGAAACAAGGGTGATGTAGCTGGGCCTACTGTACTTTCCAAGAAATAGTACTGTAAGATTCTTGGTATGTGGTTTTTTTTTTTTTTTTTTTTGCATTTGTTTGTCTTTTATGTATCATTTGTGTAAAATGTATTATAAGCCGATTACAGTGTAGTACTACAGAGCCGATTGTGTTAGTTGGGGACCTAGGCTAGCTCTGTTAGACTTATGAACAAACTGGACTTACCAAGGCACTCTCAGAATGGAACTTGTTCGTAAGGAGGGGACCTACTGTATCTCATAACGTTTCTCAGGACATGGCATACACACGTTTATCCAAAGGGAGCAGGAGTCTCCCTTTAGCTGATTTCCTTTCATTCTTTCTTTCTTTCTGACACACCCGTGTGAGATCAGGCTGCCCATATGATAGATAGGGAGAGATGGAGGCTGAAACTAAGGGTGAAGGAAGGCTGTGGGGGGAGTCTCGAGGAGCAGACCTGGGGGACCTCTCAGGTGTGCTCATTCTGATCATGATTTCCCAAAGTACATGCATTTCCTAACCGCTAGTTCTGTTGATCTGAAATAAACAGGCGGGCAGGTATTTCTCCAGCAAACATGAGTTTATAGCAGAGACTTGCCATTTGGGATTTGCAGCCATGGTGGGCCACACGTAAGTCTCCCTACAGCAAAAGAAGGAGGATGGTTTTATAGAAGGGAAGAGGAAGCTGGGATGATAAGAGTAAACAGAAGCCTGTGTCTTATCACTGGCTGCACCCTTGCTGGAAATGAGAGTGTCTCTCTTCTTCCTGTTGTTCTCTGCTATGGTCTCAGGATGTGAGAGTGCCCCCTTCTGGTCTCCTGCCTCTATTTAATTCAGGTATCTGTTTCTTCTTTTTTTTTCACGGTTTAAAAAAAAATTTTTTTTAAAAAAGATTTATTTATTTTTATTTTATTTTTGGGCGGGGTTCGGGTTGGAGAGGCAGGGGAGCGGGCCGGCCACTTCTATTGGTCTTTCATTTCTCTATTTTCATCCGTCTTTGTTCTTTGGCTCCTGTGGGCCTCCCATCGCGGCGGCGTCTGTCGTCGCAGAGCACCGGCTCGGGGCGCATGCGCTCCAGAGCTCCGGCTCGGTGATTGGACACATGGGTCCAGCCACTCCGCGGCACGTGGGATCTTCCCAGGCCAGGGATCGAACTGGCGCCCCTTGCACTGCAAGGCGGTGTCCTTATCCACTGGACCACCAAGGGAAGCCCCGGTTTTTAAAAATTAATTGCGCTTATTTTTAAATGGATGCTTAGGTTTTATTTATTTATTTACAAATACATATTTATTTATTTGGCTTGTTGCTATTGTTCAGTCACTAAGTTGTGTCCAGCTCTTTGCAACCCCATGAACTGCAGCATGGCAGGCTTCCGTGCCCTTCACTGTCTCCCAGAGTTTGCTCAAATTCATGTCCATTGAGTCGGTGATGCCATCCAATCATCTCATCCTCTGTCTCCCTCTTCTCCTCCTGACCTTAATCTTTCCCAGCATCAGGGCCTTTTCCAATGAGTCAGCTCCTTTCCTCAGGTGGCTGAAGTATTGGAGCTTTAGCTTTCACATCAGGCAGGTGCATGCATGTGAAGTTGCTTCAGCCATGTCTGACTCTTTGCCATTTCATGAACTGTAGCTGGCCAGGCTCCTCTGTCCATGGGATTCCACAGGCAAGAATACTGGAGTGGTGCCATGCCTCCTCCATTTCCAGAATCTGGGATTTGCAGCCATGGTGGGCCACACGTAAGTCTCCCTACAGCAAAAGAAGGAGGATGGTTTTATAGAAGGGAAGAGGAAGCTGGGATGATAAGAGTAAACAGAAGCCTGTGTCTTATCACTGGCTGCACCCTTGCTGGAAATGAGAGTGTCTCTCTTCTTCCTGTTGTTCTCTGCTATGGTCTCAGGATGTGAGAGTGCCCCCTTCTGGTCTCCTGCCTCTATTTAATTCAGGTATCTGTTTCTTCTTTTTTTTTCACGGTTTAAAAAAAAATTTTTTTTAAAAAAGATTTATTTATTTTTATTTTATTTTTGGGCGGGGTTCGGGTTGGAGAGGCAGGGGAGCGGGCCGGCCACTTCTATTGGTCTTTCATTTCTCTATTTTCATCCGTCTTTGTTCTTTGGCTCCTGTGGGCCTCCCATCGCGGCGGCGTCTGTCGTCGCAGAGCACCGGCTCGGGGCGCATGCGCTCCAGAGCTCCGGCTCGGTGATTGGACACATGGGTCCAGCCACTCCGCGGCACGTGGGATCTTCCCAGGCCAGGGATCGAACTGGCGCCCCTTGCACTGCAAGGCGGTGTCCTTATCCACTGGACCACCAAGGGAAGCCCCGGTTTTTAAAAATTAATTGCGCTTATTTTTAAATGGATGCTTAGGTTTTATTTATTTATTTACAAATACATATTTATTTATTTGGCTTGTTGCTATTGTTCAGTCACTAAGTTGTGTCCAGCTCTTTGCAACCCCATGAACTGCAGCATGGCAGGCTTCCGTGCCCTTCACTGTCTCCCAGAGTTTGCTCAAATTCATGTCCATTGAGTCGGTGATGCCATCCAATCATCTCATCCTCTGTCTCCCTCTTCTCCTCCTGACCTTAATCTTTCCCAGCATCAGGGCCTTTTCCAATGAGTCAGCTCCTTTCCTCAGGTGGCTGAAGTATTGGAGCTTTAGCTTTCACATCAGGCAGGTGCATGCATGTGAAGTTGCTTCAGCCATGTCTGACTCTTTGCCATTTCATGAACTGTAGCTGGCCAGGCTCCTCTGTCCATGGGATTCCACAGGCAAGAATACTGGAGTGGGTTGCCATGCCCTCCTCCAGGGGATCTTCCTGACCCAGGAATCTCTTAGGTCTCCTGCACTGGTAGACAGATTCTTTATCACTAGCACCATCTGACATCAGTCCTTCCAATGGATATTCAGGGTTTATTTTCTTTAGGACTGACTGGTTGGATCTCCTCGCAGTCCAAAGGATTCTCAAGAGTCTTCTCCAGCACCACAATTTGAAAGCATTAGTTCTTCATCACTTAGCCTTCTTTATGGTTCATCTCACACATCCATATGTGACTACTGGAAAAACCATAGTTTTGACTATACAGAATTTCATCAGCAAAATGATGTTTCTGCTTTTGAGTAAACTTGTCTAAGTTTATATAGCTTTTCTTCCAAAGAGCAAGCATCTTATTATTATTTATTTATTTATTCTGGGTCTTCCTTGCTGCATGTGGGCATTCTCTAGTTATGGTGCACAGGTTTCTCATCATGGTTACTTTCCCTGTTGCAGCTCCTGGGCTCCAGGGCAGCTGGGCTCAGTAGTTGTGGCACACGAAATTCATGGCCCGAGGCATATGGAATCTTCCTGGACCAGGGATTGAACCCATGTCTCCTGCATTGGCAGGCAGATTCTTACCCACTGGACCAGCAGGGAAGTCCAGAGCAAACATCTTTTAATGTCATGACTGCAGTCACCTTCTGCAGTGATTTTGGAGCCTAAGAAAATAAAATCTGTCACTGCTTCCACTTTTTCCTTCTTTTTGCCATGAAGTGGTGGGACCAGATGCCATGATCTTAGTTTTTTGAATGCTGAATTTTAAACCAGGCTTTTCACTTTCCTCTTTCACCTTCATCAAGAGGCTCTTCATTTCCTCTTCACTTTCTGCCTTTAAGATGTTGTCATCTGCATATCTGAGGTTGTTGATATTTCTCCCGGCAATCTTGATTCTAGCTTGTGGTTCATCTAGCCCAGCATTTTGCATAATGGACTCTGCATATAAGTTAAATAAGCAAGGTGACTTGACTGGGCCGGGTCCTAGTGGCGGCGCGTGGATCTCTAGCTGTGGCATGTGGGATCTAGTTCCTGAACTAGGGATCAAACCTGGGCTCCAGCCCTTGGAGCATGGAGGGTTAGCCACTGGACCACCGGAGAAGTCCCTGTTTTTTCCCAGTTCTGAGATACACTTACTAGTGTTTGGAAAGTTCCGTTTCTAGGAGAGAAGCTCATCTTTGGGGCAAGTGATTTAAAATACAAGCTCGCTATATCTACGGTGACAAACATAGGGAGAAGATGACAGATGAAGAGCCCAGTTGGTTACTCATGAGCTAACGACCCTGCACAGCTTTCCCTGTAGTTTATATCTTCCCCCTTTGTCAAGCTCTTCTTCTAGACTAACCCAGGCAGAGTCTGCCTGGCCATTTCTTATCTTGGATGTTCTACAGAGTGTGGAGAATGCTCTTTTCTCCCAAAGATGAGGAGCATAATCCTTGGAGGAGGAACGACTGTGAGTGAGGTCAGCTTGTTTGACCAGAAGCCTGGGAAATGCGAAGGCTGTAGCTTCTTTGCTGAGTCGGTGCATTAGCTAGCCTCCTCTGTTTTTGCAAATTCCCTGGGGTTTGGTGGCAAATGGTCCAGCACCTTCTTGTGGCTTGTGAAATGGGGAATATGGGCAGCATTCAGCAGAGACCGAGGGCCATGGCGGGGGGTGACCCCACGGTCCTTTCGTGCCTGGCCATTGCAGCCTTTCATTTGGGGACCATTGTGGCATTGTTGGTGTTATTTGGGGTTTTGGCTTCAAGAGAATCTGTGATGATGTCTTTGTTATTTCACAGAAATTTGTAGCCACGGTTGGCATGTCATGCGGCAGTGTTAATCATCCTTTTTTGAATGCTGAATTTTAAACCACACCCCCTTTTGAGGCTCTTCATTTCCTCTTCACTTTCTGCCTTTAAGATGTTGTCATCTGCATATCTGAGGTTGTTGATATTTCTCCCGGCAACCTTGATTCTAGCTTGTGTTCATCTAGCCCAGCATTTTGCATAATGGACTCTGCATATAAGTTAAATAAGCAAGGTGACTTGACTGGGCCGGGTCCTAGTGGCGGCGCGTGGATCTCTAGCTGTGGCATGTGGGATCTAGTTCCTGAACTAGGGATCAAACCTGGGCTCCAGCCCTTGGAGCATGGAGGGTTAGCCACTGGACCACCGGAGAAGTCCCTGTTTTTTCCCAGTTCTGAGATACACTTACTAGTGTTTGGAAAGTTCCGTTTCTAGGAGAGAAGCTCATCTTTGGGGCAAGTGATTTAAAATACAAGCTCGCTATATCTACGGTGACAAACATAGGGAGAAGATGACAGATGAAGAGCCCAGTTGGTTACTCATGAGCTAACGACCCTGCACAGCTTTCCCTGTAGTTTATATCTTCCCCCTTTGTCAAGCTCTTCTTCTAGACTAACCCAGGCAGAGTCTGCCTGGCCATTTCTTATCTTGGATGTTCTACAGAGTGTGGAGAATGCTCTTTTCTCCCAAAGATGAGGAGCATAATCCTTGGAGGAGGAACGACTGTGAGTGAGGTCAGCTTGTTTGACCAGAAGCCTGGGAAATGCGAAGGCTGTAGCTTCTTTGCTGAGTCGGTGCATTAGCTAGCCTCCTCTGTTTTTGCAAATTCCCTGGGGTTTGGTGGCAAATGGTCCAGCACCTTCTTGTGGCTTGTGAAATGGGGAATATGGGCAGCATTCAGCAGAGACCGAGGGCCATGGCGGGGGGTGACCCCACGGTCCTTTCGTGCCTGGCCATTGCAGCCTTTCATTTGGGGACCATTGTGGCATTGTTGGTGTTATTTGGGGTTTTGGCTTCAAGAGAATCTGTGATGATGTCTTTGTTATTTCACAGAAATTTGTAGCCACGGTTGGCATGTCATGCGGCAGTGTTAATCATCCTGTTTGCTCAACACCTTTCCAGGACAGTGGGGGTCAGGGAGGAGAGTGTGGTCAGTTTGCTGACCTGTAAACACTGACTGTGGGTGCCTCACATGCCTGACCAAGAATTTTCCCAGGCTCAGGGCATGTGTCAATTTGATAAAATAACCTTCATCGCTTGCCCCCTGAAGAAGCAAGTTCACGGTTTGTATTCTAGTGAAGAAGAAAGAGAAGTTTGGTTTTCTAGAATCTGGCCAGACCTGGTGGGGTGACACATTTCTGTACTGACATCTGCTGTATTCCTGTCCCCCTGGCTTTCACAGACTCATCTTACTCCCTTGAGTGGTGGATGCTCATGGGCTCATACGGGATCCTTTGTTTTATTTCTGGCTGATTTCTGAAGGTCACACTGGCCTTCCTTCAGCAGTCCAGGAACTCACAGGGCTGATCCTGGGAGTGCTGTTCCCACCTGGATAGCCTGCTCTGTCTTTGCCTGTGGTCACCTGGGGTACACTGCTCTTCTGTGGGGGCCCCTCTTCCATGGGGTGGGAATGCTTTAAATCTGTTTGTTTTTCTTCGGATGTGCCAGAGTCCAGGCTGTGGGTCCCATCCTGACTTTCTGACGTGGGTCCTGATACTGACTTCTTTGTTCTAGAAGAGATGGGACACCAGAGAATCCCTACCGGCCTCTGATTCCATGTAACTACAGCATTCTGCCGGAGCAGAGGTGCAGACAGTGAATTCAGTAAAGTGGAGCAGGGACTGAGTCTGTAGACTGATTTTATTTTTAGAATGGAGATGGGAAACTTTAAAAAGTATTGAGATATCATTTGTGTAAAAGAAAAGGCACCTTAATGATTTTTGGTGACTATATGTAGTTGTGTAACCATTTTCACCCCATCCATCACCCCAAGACGTTCCTTTCAAGCTCTTTGAGGTCACTCCCACTCCTTGGCCCTAGAAACCTGGGGCCTGTTTTCTATCACTATGGTTTTATCTTTTCTAGAATTTCTGATAGGGGCTTCCCTGGTGGCTTAGTGATAAGAATCCACCTGCTAACGCAGGAGACAAGGGTTCGATCCCTGATCTGGAAAGATCCCACATGCCACGGTTGGCATGTCATGCGGCAGGACAGTTTGCTCAACACCTTTCCAGGACAGTGGGGTCAGGGAGGAGAGTGTGGTCAGTTTGCTGACCTGTAAACACTGACTGTGGTGCCTCACATGCCTGACCAAGAATTTTCCCAGGCTCAGGGCATGTGTCAATTTGATAAAATAACCTTCATCGCTTGCCCCCTGAAGAAGCAAGTTCACGGTTTGTATTCTAGTGAAGAAGAAAGAGAAGTTTGGTTTTCTAGAATCTGGCCAGACCTGGTGGGGTGACACATTTCTGTACTGACATCTGCTGTATTCCTGTCCCCCTGGCTTTCACAGACTCATCTTACTCCCTTGAGTGGTGGATGCTCATGGGCTCATACGGGATCCTTTGTTTTATTTCTGGCTGATTTCTGAAGGTCACACTGGCCTTCCTTCAGCAGTCCAGGAACTCACAGGGCTGATCCTGGGAGTGCTGTTCCCACCTGGATAGCCTGCTCTGTCTTTGCCTGTGGTCACCTGGGGTACACTGCTCTTCTGTGGGGGCCCCTCTTCCATGGGGTGGGAATGCTTTAAATCTGTTTGTTTTTCTTCGGATGTGCCAGAGTCCAGGCTGTGGGTCCCATCCTGACTTTCTGACGATGGGTCCTGATACTGACTTCTTTGTTCTAGAAGAGATGGGACACCAGAGAATCCCTACCGGCCTCTGATTCCATGTAACTACAGCATTCTGCCGGAGCAGAGGTGCAGACAGTGAATTCAGTAAAGTGGAGCAGGGACTGAGTCTGTAGACTGATTTTATTTTTAGAATGGAGATGGGAAACTTTAAAAAGTATTGAGATATCATTTGTGTAAAAGAAAAGGCACCTTAATGATTTTTGGTGACTATATGTAGTTGTGTAACCATTTTCACCCCATCCATCACCCCAAGACGTTCCTTTCAAGCTCTTTGAGGTCACTCCCACTCCTTGGCCCTAGAAACCTGGGGCCTGTTTTCTATCACTATGGTTTTATCTTTTCTAGAATTTCTGATAGGGGCTTCCCTGGTGGCTTAGTGATAAAGAATCCACCTGCTAACGCAGGAGACAAGGGTTCGATCCCTGATCTGGAAAGATCCCACATGCCTTGGGGCCACTAAGCCTGTGAGCCACAACTACTGAGCCTGTGTTCTAGAGGTGGGGCTCCCCTGGTGGTTTAGACAGTGAAGAATCTGCCCTGCAATGCTGGAGACTCAGGTCTGATCGTTAGGTTGGGAAGATCTGGAGAAGGGAGTGGCAGCCCACTCCAGTCTTCTTGCCTGGAGAATCCCATGGATAGAGGAGCCTGGCGGGTTATAGTCCATAGGGTCACAAAGAATTGGACATGACTGAACAACTCACAACAACACTAGGGCCCAAGAGCCACAACAAGAGAAGTCATTGCAATGAGAAAAGTCCACACAGCAATGAAGACCCAGAACAGTCAAAAATAAAATAATCTATTTGAGGCTTGTCCCCGCCATGGCGGGTATCAATAGTGGTTCCTTTTCATGGCTGGGTGGCTTTGCATTGTATGCACGCACAACCCTTTGACTTTATTCACCCAATGGTGGACATTCAAGGTGCTTTCTAGTTTAGGGTGATGGGGAATAAAGCTGCTATGAATATTCATTCCAGATCTTTGTGTGGACTTCTGTTCTCATTTCCCTGTTTTCATTTCTGTGTTCAACTTGGTAAGATGTTGCCTAGCTGTTTCTCAAGGTGACTGGAACAATTTGTTTCCCAAGTGGGTACTTTTAGTTCAGGACTTGTAACTAGTCTTCCTGACATCCATAGGTCTCTGTCTGTGTGACGATTTTCGAGAAGTTGATTGGATCTCATATGTAATTAAGGTATGTGGCTTTTAGGCAAAAGATGATTACATCTCTCTGGATGAGATGACCCCAGAGTTGAACTCTGAGTGCTCTCCGGATGTCTGTGTTGTCCTCCTGAGGAAACCAAGCACATCTCGCCACAGTGCGTGTGTGAGTCAGACTTCAGGAGGGTCCTTCCAGCCCTCATGTGTTTGCGTAGCGTGTGTGCCTCAGAGGAGAGCTTCATGTTCATCCTGTGTTGAAATCTTGCCTGAGGGTGAGAGGGAAAACTCTCTGAGGCTGTCAAATGGGGTGGGAAGCGATGAACCATGGAGTGCCGTGGCTCACTGAACTGTTTTGTTTCCTGACCCTTAGCTCACGTGAGGCGGGGGCAGGCTGGGTCAAGTTTAAATCCGAGATGACAAGTGTCTGAGTCTGAGCAAGTTTTCTGCCCAGTACTGGCTTGGGGTCATTGACTGGGTCTCACACCTGGTGAAAACTGACTCCCAATTAAAAAAAGAGTTAAAGGGGACGAAACACTTGGCTTTGGGCTTGAATGTCCTGCCTGTTTTTCAGAGCCCTCTGGGGGTGTTATGGGCCTCCTGTGTTTGCACTGCTGTATCTTTTCTTTCTTTCTTTCTTCTTCTTCTTTTTTTTTTTTTTTCCTGGCACACGGGCTTAGTTGCTCCTTGGCATGTGAAATCTTCCCAGATGAGGGGTTGAATCTGCACCTCCTGCACTGGCAGGTGGATTCTTTATCACTGAACCACCAGGGAAGCTGTTCATGAAAGTCCCTTGCTCATGCCGACTATGTACTTTCTACAGTGTGAAATGGTTGCTTCTTTTGGAATCAGTTTTGCCAATTTATTTTTTCAAGTCTTAAAAAAAAAGTTATGGGACTTCCCTGGTGGTCCAGTGGTTGAGATGCCCCACCTCCACTGCAGGGGGATGGGTTCGATCCCGAGTTGAGGAACTAAGAAAAAAGTGTATTGACTCAAGTAACTGAAAAGCTGAAGGGAGATTTGACCCAAACTGATCAAGGAGTCTGAGTTGGTATTTCCTTCTTTTCATTGCTGGCTCTGTGCTAGGTTATTGTGTGTGATTTCTTTTGTAATCTTAGAAATTTTTCTTTAGTCTTTTCATTACTGTGATTAAAATGTTACCATTTTAACCTTTTTTAAGTGTATAGTTCAGTGATATTAAGTACATTTGCGTTGCTATGTAGCCATTGTGCATGCATGCTAACTCCTTTCAGTCATGTCTGATTCTTTGTGGCCCCACGGACTGTAGCCTGCCAGGCTCCTCTGTCCATGGGATTCTCCAGGCAAGAAGAGTGGAGTGGGCTGCCATGCCCTCCTCCAGGGGATCTTCCTGACCCAGGGACTAAACCGGCATCTCTTATGTTTCCTGCATTGGCATGTGGGTTCTCTACCACTAGCGCCCCCTGGGAAGCTCATCACCACTATCCGACTCCAAGAGTTTCTGCTCTTCCCTAACAGAGATCCTACCCACTCAACAGTAACATGCATATTTCATGGCAGGCACGTACTGTGTCTGTGGTTCCATTGTGTCTCCAGATCACCTGACTTGTGGCATTTAGACAGTGTCACTTATTCATCACAGGTAAAATTTGGCCTCAGAACAAAAATATTTTTTCGTGTTATTCTGAAGTCTCAGGACGCTGCCTCAATTTTTCACTGTTTCTGAGGCTGTGGTTGCTGGTGAAACCCTAGTTTATTTGTAGCTCAGGCATCCCTGGGGGACATATGTGGAGGTTAGACCCAGGGTCAAATTTAGGTGAGGTTCACCCTGTCTACAGCCTTGTTTGGGGTGGGGAGTGGGCAGCGTCTCTATTTTCCCATTGAGAACAGTGACTAGACACCAGGAAATATCCCATCATGAACCTCTGGACTATAGCTAGTTTCTTTTTCTTTCTTTCAGATCTTCATGCCTATATTTATTTATTTTTAAACTTTTTACTTTGTAATGAGATATAGCTAATTAACAAACAATGCTGTGATAGTTTCAGGTGGACAGCAAAGGGACTCAGCCAGACATATGCATGTATCTATTTCCCCCCAACCCCCCCTCCCATCCAGGCTGCCACTTAACATTGAGCAGAGTTCCCTGTGCTGTACTGTAGGTCCTTGTCGGTTATCCATGTTAAATACAGCAGTGTGTCCATGTTTATCCCAAACTCCCTAACTATCCCTTCTCCCCATCCTTTCCCCTGGCAACCACAAATTTGTCCTTTAAGTCTGTGAGTCTCTTTCTGGACTGTAACTCATGTTTAAAAAGGGATGGGGATTATGTTCCAAGGTTGGAAGGTCTTGGGAGGCCCACCTATCAGCCCTGTAGCCAGTGGGAGGTTGTCCTCGGCCCATGACCCTCCAACCTGCTGGTATGAATTCTTTCCTGGGGGTCAGCTTCTCCTGTTACCTTCGCTGGTCTCAAGGTACCTGTCTGCCTTGCTATATGCTTTGATGAGTACCTGCATCCTTGAAAACCTGGCTTTCAAAATCTTCCTGAAAGAGAACAGTATTCAAGATACCCTAATTTGTCTTTGGGCTTCCAAGGTGGCGCTAGTGGTAAAGAAAAAACCACCCTGCTGATGCAGGTTACAGGTAAAAGAAAAACCCTTATTTTTCATCGGTAAAATTTGGCATTTAGACAGTGTCACTTATTCATCACAGGTAAAATTTGGCCTCAGAACAAAAATATTTTTTCGTGTTATTCTGAAGTCTCAGGACGCTGCCTCAATTTTTCACTGTTTCTGAGGCTGTGGTTGCTGGTGAAACCCTAGTTTATTTGTAGCTCAGGCATCCCTGGGGGACATATGTGGAGGTTAGACCCAGGGTCAAATTTAGGTGAGGTTCACCCTGTCTACAGCCTTGTTTGGGGTGGGGAGTGGGCAGCGTCTCTATTTTCCCATTGAGAACAGTGACTAGACACCAGGAAATATCCCATCATGAACCTCTGGACTATAGCTAGTTTCTTTTTCTTTCTTTCAGATCTTCATGCCTATATTTATTTTTTTTTAAACTTTTTACTTTGTAATGAGACATAGCTAATTAACAAACAATGCTGTGATAGTTTCAGGTGGACAGCAAAGGGACTCAGCCAGACATATGCATGTATCTATTTCCCCCCAACCCCCCCTCCCATCCAGGCTGCCACTTAACATTGAGCAGAGTTCCCTGTGCTGTACTGTAGGTCCTTGTCGGTTATCCATGTTAAATACAGCAGTGTGTCCATGTTTATCCCAAACTCCCTAACTATCCCTTCTCCCCATCCTTTCCCCTGGCAACCACAAATTTGTCCTTTAAGTCTGTGAGTCTCTTTCTGGACTGTAACTCATGTTTAAAAAGGGATGGGGATTATGTTCCAAGGTTGGAAGGTCTTGGGAGGCCCACCTATCAGCCCTGTAGCCAGTGGGAGGTTGTCCTCGGCCCATGACCCTCCAACCTGCTGGTATGAATTCTTTCCTGGGGGTCAGCTTCTCCTGTTACCTTCGCTGGTCTCAAGGTACCTGTCTGCCTTGCTATATGCTTTGATGAGTACCTGCATCCTTGAAAACCTGGCTTTCAAAATCTTCCTGAAAGAGAACAGTATTCAAGATACCCTAATTTGTCTTTGGGCTTCCAAGGTGGCGCTAGTGGTAAAGAAAAAACCACCCTGCTGATGCAGGTTACAGGTAAAAGACATATATATATATAGCCCACTTCTATTCGTCTTTCGTTTATTTCCATCTTTGTTCTTTGGTCTATGTGGGCCTCCCATTGCAGTGGCCTCTCTCATCACAGAGCACTGGCTCGGGCCCATGCGCTCCAGAGCTCTGGCTCAGTAGTTGGACACATCAGTCCAGCCGCTTTGTGGCATGTGGGATCTTCCCAGGCCAGGGATTGAACTGGCACCCCTTGCACTGCAAGGCGGTGGGTGTCCTTACCCACTGGACCACCAGGGAAGCCCCCATTCCAGTATTCTTGCCTGAAGAATCCCATGGAGAGAGGAGCCTGGTGGGCTACAGGTCATAGGGTTGCACATAGTTGGATACGACTGAAGTGACTTCATACACACACACACACACACACACACGCACATTGTCTTTAATCCAATAGTCTTAGGACAATCCTGGAGAGGAAAGCAGTCGCCTGTACACCCTGGTTTACTCCGTAAAGACCATGTTGGGAAATGGCAGTGTTTTTCTGTTTTAAAATAAGTAGGTTTGGAAGGAGCTGGGAAACTGTGGGGTTTAGTTACAAAATGACTGTAATTGTGGGGGAAGCATTTTCTTTCAATTTTGAAATGCATTAAACAAGATATACAGTTTAGAAATAATTTGCAGTTGGAGAACGGCTCTTTCATCCTTGAAGGAGGGGGGACGCTTCTGGTGGGAAGGGTGGTCGCGGGGAATGGAGGGGTGGGAGGGGATCCCCAGGTGAAACTCATCTTGTTCTTGTCCACCTTCAGTGCTGCCAGGCAGGGTCAAAAGTCGTAGTGTGGAAGAAGAAAGCCCCTGATTTTTCTCTCATAAGGAGCAGGAAGGTGCTGGGCTGAGCACTGATCATCAGGTAGAGGAAGCTAACCCTGCTGTCAGACTCCCTGCTGCTGGTGGCCCGTGGACGCTGTCGGGGGCCACCTAGGGGCATGGGTCACCAAGGACGCCTTGATGGATGGCCCTTCTCTTGGCTCACACATCTCTTATTGGCATCATGAACGACTGTCTACTGAATGCCATGCAGTGCCAAGCACCAGGGAAGCCAGGGCGCAGAGATACGGTGTCACCCTCATGAGGAGAGAGACAGAGCTCCTGTTACGAGATGACACGTGACATGCGTGAGGCCTGGTCAGAGGTCAAGGCCAGAGGTCCAGGCCTGGACAGAGCAGGGGATATTATGGGGGAACTCCACGGGGCAGGATCTGTTGTTGTTCAGTTGCTAAGTCATGTCCGACTCTTTGCGACCTTATGAACAGTCACCCGCCAGGCTCCTTCATTCATGGAATTCTCCAGGCAAGAATATTGGAGTGGGTTGCCCTTTCCTTCTCCAGGGAATCTTCCCGACCCAGGTCAAACCTCTGTCTCCTGCATTGGCAGGCAAGTTCTTTACCACTGAGCCAACAGGGAAGCTCAGGCTAGTAGTTACAGTGGTATTTATGGGAAGGAGGGGGCTTGGACAGTCTTGGGTGGTTTAGTTGGAAGGAGTCTAGCAGAAAGAGCACACCAAGGGAGACCCTCCTACAGAGGCAAATAGAGTGATCCAGGCACTGGGGTGGGTGGGGGTGGTTGGTGTGGGGGGGCTGTGGAACTGGGACTGGCCCTGATGGAAGCTCCATGAAGGAGGAGGGGAGTGGGCTGGGGAGGCTGGAGGCTGGCCAGAGTCTGCACCCCTAGTGATTGGACAGCGGGGTGTCTTGGCTGGTTCTGGAGGGTGATGAGCTGGAGCTTTGTTGGGGAAAGCTCAACACACGCTAGAGGTACCCAGGTGCTTTCCTGGAGCTTCTTCCTCTGTCTCTGCTTGCCCTCTAAGTGCTGAGGGCAGCTAAGCCTGGCTTTAGGTTCCTTCTGGCTTCCGTCTGTCCACCAGCAAGCGCTGTCGTAGTGTGGAAGAAAGCCCTGATTTTTCTCTCATAAGGAGCAGGAAGGTGCTGGGCTGAGCACTGATCATCAGGTAGAGGAAGCTAACCCTGCTGTTAGACTCCCTGCTGCTGGTGGCCCGTGGACGCTGTCGGGGGCCACCTAGGGGCATGGGTCACCAAGGACGCCTTGATGGATGGCCCTTCTCTTGGCTCACACATCTCTTATTGGCATCATGAACGACTGTCTACTGAATGCCATGCAGTGCCAAGCACCAGGGAAGCCAGGGCGCAGAGATACGGTGTCACCCTCATGAGGAGAGAGACAGAGCTCCTGTTACGAGATGACACGTGACATGCGTGAGGCCTGGTCAGAGGTCAAGGCCAGAGGTCCAGGCCTGGACAGAGCAGGGGATATTATGGGGGAACTCCACGGGGCAGGATCTGTTGTTGTTCAGTTGCTAAGTCATGTCCGACTCTTTGCGACCTTATGAACAGTCACCCGCCAGGCTCCTTCATTCATGGAATTCTCCAGGCAAGAATATTGGAGTGGGTTGCCCTTTCCTTCTCCAGGGAATCTTCCCGACCCAGGTCAAACCTCTGTCTCCTGCATTGGCAGGCAAGTTCTTTACCACTGAGCCAACAGGGAAGCTCAGGCTAGTAGTTACAGTGGTATTTATGGGAAGGAGGGGGCTTGGACAGTCTTGGGTGGTTTAGTTGGAAGGAGTCTAGCAGAAAGAGCACACCAAGGGAGACCCTCCTACAGAGGCAAATAGAGTGATCCAGGCACTGGGGTGGGTGGGGGTGGTTGGTGTGGGGGGGCTGTGGAACTGGGACTGGCCCTGATGGAAGCTCCATGAAGGAGGAGGGGAGTGGGCTGGGGAGGCTGGAGGCTGGCCAGAGTCTGCACCCCTAGTGATTGGACAGCGGGGTGTCTTGGCTGGTTCTGGAGGGTGATGAGCTGGAGCTTTGTTGGGGAAAGCTCAACACACGCTAGAGGTACCCAGGTGCTTTCCTGGAGCTTCTTCCTCTGTCTCTGCTTGCCCTCTAAGTGCTGAGGGCAGCTAAGCCTGGCTTTAGGTTCCTTCTGGCTTCCGTCTGTCCACCAGCAAGCGTCTCTGTTCTGTCAGTGGTCCGAATGTCAGACATATAAATATGGCTGCCTCAGCCTGTTCTTGCCCAACTTCAGTGCCGCCCAGCGGGAGTGACAAGGGGATTCTGGGGCTATGCATACCTTTACAACTTGGCCCTTAGTATCCTTGGCTTCCCTGGTGGCTCAGGGGTAAAGAATCCGCCTGCTGGTGCCCAGATCCCTGGGTCAGGAGGATTCCCTGGAGGAGGAAATGGCAACCGACTCCAGTATCCTTGCCTGGAAAAAATCCCACGAACAGAGGAGCCTGGCAGGCTACAGCTCATGGGACTGCAAAGAGTCAGACACGACATAGCAACTGAGTACTACCACTGTCCTTAGATGCAGCCAGCCTTGGGTTGTGTAGTACTGTAGCGTGTATTTATGGGCAAAAAATCTGTGTACATGTGGACCCGTGCACTTCAAATCTGTGCTGTTCAGCAGTGAAGGGTACTACTACATGCAGTGTGTGAGTGGGCATGCACGCCCACACGTGCCCACATGCATGCATGTCAAACACCAACTACAGGCTCTCCACTGTCCTGTCTAAACTTCCAGTCCGGAGTCTCCTTTGAACTCCAGACACATACAGCCAGCTGCCTGCTTCCTGGACCTTTCAGTCACCGTGAACTTGACACGGCCCTAAAAGCGCTCTCTCCCTGCTCCCTCCCTAGCCCGGCCTTCCTGCAACCAGCCACCCACCAGCTACTCAGGGAGACAACACTGAGTCATCTCTGGCGCCTTTTCTCTTTCACACCTGACACCTGGCCTGTCAGTGATTCTCTTGGTTCCCCCTTTGAAGGAAACCCAGAGTCCATCCACTTCTCCCCAGCTGGGACTCAAAGCCACCCTCGCCTCCCGCCTGGACCCTGCACGTGATGCCCAGCCGGACTCCCTGTTCCGCTCCCCTACCCTCCACTGCAGACTGCCCTCAGCATCCTCTAAAAACAAGCCAGCTTGTTTCACTCGCCTGATCAAAACCATCAGATGACCCCCCATTCTTCTCAGTGTAATATTCCAGGTACTTTCCGAGGCTTTACAAAGCTCTCTGTGATCTGGTCTATGGTACCACTGTAGCTTCACTTCTGACTCAGGTCACTCTGCTCCCTTTCTCCTCCTTTATCCAACTGCTTGACACCCTTTAATCAGAGAGCATGCACCTGCCCCAGGGCCTTTGCAGCACCTGTTTTCTCTGCCTGGAGCACTTGTCTTCTGATATCTGCATGGCTAACTCTTTCATCCCCTTTAGATCCTTCCAGGGCCTCTCTGTGTAAAAACAGCAACTCTGTCTCCATCAGTTTTTTTCTTTTTCCTTTTGCATCTCCAGTATGTGGGATCTAATTCCCCGGCCAAGGATTGAACCTGCAGCCCCTGCATTGGACACATGCAATCTTAACTACCGGGCTGCCAGGGAAGTTCCTCTACTTTAAAAAGAAAAAAACTTTTATTATTTTTGGCTGTGCTAAGTCTTTGTTGCTGGGTAGGCTTTTCTCTAGTTGTGGTGAGCAGGGACTATTCTCTAGTTGTGGTGTGAAGGCTTGTGGTAGCTTCTCTTGTTGCAGAGAACAGGCTCTAGGGCGTGAGGGCTTCTGTAGTTGCAGCTCCTGGGCTCTAGAGCACAGACTCAATAGTTGTGGCTCACAGGCTTAGTTGCTCTGCAATATGTGAGGTCTTCCAGATAAGGGATTGAACCCGTGTCTCCTGCATTGGCAGGCGAACTCTTCACTAGTGAGCTACCAGGGAAGCCCTAATAAAACATTTCTGTTCCAGGGACTTGCCCAAGCATTTAAAATAAATTTCTAGTTCACTTGAGTTAACAGAAGAATTTCATCTGCTTTTGCAGTGAGGAGGATCAGAGACATGTTGTTATCTAGACAGTTTGTGAGCAACTGCCGTCAAATAGCCCTCTATCATTCTTTTATTCCTTAACTAGCCCAGCCTGTTTCTGTTTCACTTATCACCACTTGACATTCCTCTTGCGAATGGTTTCGTTGCTCTTAAGGAAAGATGTGAGAGCAAAGAAATTAGCTCGTCGTGTTTTTCTGATTAGCGCCAAGACTTTGGACAGTTCTGGCATTTGAAAGCTGCTTAGGAAGTGTTTGCGGAGTGAGTTAGTTTTTCCGAGGTGCTGGGAGGTCTGGCCTGGGAAGACATTGTGTCCTATGGTGGTGATCTCTCTGTGGCATGGTGGAGGCGTAGACTAGAGGGCTGACCCCAGAAGTGTAAAAGAAGGTCTATGGTACCACTGTAGCATGCACCTGCCCCAAGGGCCTTTGCAGCACCTGTTTTCTCTGCCTGGAGCACTTGTCTTCTGATATCTGCATGGCTAACTCTTTCATCCCCTTTAGATCCTTCCAGGGCCTCTCTGTGTAAAAACAGCAACTCTGTCTCCATCAGTTTTTTTCTTTTTCCTTTTGCATCTCCAGTATGTGGGATCTAATTCCCCGGCCAAGGATTGAACCTGCAGCCCCTGCATTGGACACATGCAATCTTAACTACCGGGCTGCCAGGGAAGTTCCTCTACTTTAAAAAGAAAAAAACTTTTATTATTTTTGGCTGTGCTAAGTCTTTGTTGCTGGGTAGGCTTTTCTCTAGTTGTGGTGAGCAGGGACTATTCTCTAGTTGTGGTGTGAAGGCTTGTGGTAGCTTCTCTTGTTGCAGAGAACAGGCTCTAGGGCGTGAGGGCTTCTGTAGTTGCAGCTCCTGGGCTCTAGAGCACAGACTCAATAGTTGTGGCTCACAGGCTTAGTTGCTCTGCAATATGTGAGGTCTTCCAGATAAGGGATTGAACCCGTGTCTCCTGCATTGGCAGGCGAACTCTTCACTAGTGAGCTACCAGGGAAGCCCTAATAAAACATTTCTGTTCCAGGGACTTGCCCAAGCATTTAAAATAAATTTCTAGTTCACTTGAGTTAACAGAAGAATTTCATCTGCTTTTGCAGTGAGGAGGATCAGAGACATGTTGTTATCTAGACAGTTTGTGAGCAACTGCCGTCAAATAGCCCTCTATCATTCTTTTATTCCTTAACTAGCCCAGCCTGTTTCTGTTTCACTTATCACCACTTGACATTCCTCTTGCGAATGGTTTCGTTGCTCTTAAGGAAAGATGTGAGAGCAAAGAAATTAGCTCGTCGTGTTTTTCTGATTAGCGCCAAGACTTTGGACAGTTCTGGCATTTGAAAGCTGCTTAGGAAGTGTTTGCGGAGTGAGTTAGTTTTTCCGAGGTGCTGGGAGGTCTGGCCTGGGAAGACATTGTGTCCTATGGTGGTGATCTCTCTGTGGCATGGTGGAGGCGTAGACTAGAGGGCTGACCCCAGAAGTGTAAAAGAAGGAAGGAGTGGAGAAAGGGTCTTCACTTATTTATCCTTTTCCGTTATGGTTTATTACAGCATACCGAAGATTGTTCCCTGGCTATGTTTATCCCCTCTCTATATAATAGTTTGCATCTGCTAATCTGAAACTCCCAAAACTTCCCTCCCACACCCCCTTATCTCCTTGGCAACCACAACTATGTTTTCTATGTCTGTGAGTTTGTTTCTGGTTCCTTGATAAGTCCATCTGTGTCCTGTTATCGATTCCACGTATAAGGGATATCATCTGGTATTCATCTTTCTCTTTCTGACTTACTTCACTTAGTAAGATAAGGTCTGGGTCCGTCTCTGTTGTTGCAAATGGCATTATTTTGTTCTTTGTTATGGCTGAGTGATATTCCATTTATATATGTACCATGTCTTTATCCACTCATCTGCTTGGTGGGAAACATGACCCCGGTAGAGATGGAGCTAGAGCCACCACTTTGTAAATCACTGCCTAGACTCATCTGTGCAGGTAGATTTAGCTTTTCATATTAACCACAGATGGACTGAGAAATTTGGACGTAATGTGATAAATGTAGTGGAAATGATTTCTCTCCCCTTCCCCACTCCTTCCTGAGACCTACATGTAGGTATCTATAATATACACACACAGAAGACTTTCAAAAAAGAAAACTGTTTATTTTGTATTGGAATATAGCTGATTAGCAATGCTGTGATTGTTTCTGATGAAGAGCCAAGGGACTCAGCCATGCCTACACATGTATTCATTCTTCCCCTAACTCCACTCCCATCCAGGCTGCCATATTACACTGAGCAGAGTTGCCTGTGCTCTGCAGTAGGTCCTTGTGGGTCATCAGCCCTAAATAAATTGACATTCCTCTTGCGAATGGTTTCGTTGCTCTTAAGGAAAGATGTGAGAGCAAAGAAATTAGCTCGTCGTGTTTTTCTGATTAGCGCCAAGACTTTGGACAGTTCTGGCATTTGAAAGCTGCTTAGGAAGTGTTTGCGGAGTGAGTTAGTTTTTCCGAGGTGCTGGGAGGTCTGGCCTGGGAAGACATTGTGTCCTATGGTGGTGATCTCTCTGTGGCATGGTGGAGGCGTAGACTAGAGGGCTGACCCCAGAAGTGTAAAAGAAGGAAGGAGTGGAGAAAGGGTCTTCACTTATTTATCCTTTTCCGTTATGGTTTATTACAGCATCCCGAAGATTGTTCCCTGGCTATGTTTATCCCCTCTCTATATAATAGTTTGCATCTGCTAATCTGAAACTCCCAAAACTTCCCTCCCACACCCCCTTATCTCCTTGGCAACCACAACTATGTTTTCTATGTCTGTGAGTTTGTTTCTGGTTCCTTGATAAGTCCATCTGTGTCCTGTTATCGATTCCACGTATAAGGGATATCATCTGGTATTCATCTTTCTCTTTCTGACTTACTTCACTTAGTAAGATAAGGTCTGGGTCCGTCTCTGTTGTTGCAAATGGCATTATTTTGTTCTTTGTTATGGCTGAGTGATATTCCATTTATATATGTACCATGTCTTTATCCACTCATCTGCTTGGTGGGAAACATGACCCCGGTAGAGATGGAGCTAGAGCCACCACTTTGTAAATCACTGCCTAGACTCATCTGTGCAGGTAGATTTAGCTTTTCATATTAACCACAGATGGACTGAGAAATTTGGACGTAATGTGATAAATGTAGTGGAAATGATTTCTCTCCCCTTCCCCACTCCTTCCTGAGACCTACATGTAGGTATCTATAATATACACACACAGAAGACTTTCAAAAAAGAAAACTGTTTATTTTGTATTGGAATATAGCTGATTAGCAATGCTGTGATTGTTTCTGATGAAGAGCCAAGGGACTCAGCCATGCCTACACATGTATTCATTCTTCCCCTAACTCCACTCCCATCCAGGCTGCCATATTACACTGAGCAGAGTTGCCTGTGCTCTGCAGTAGGTCCTTGTGGGTCATCAGCCCTAAATAAAGCAGTGTGTAGATAGATGTCCATCCCAAACTCCCTAACTGTCCATTCCCCCCACCCTTCCCCTGTAACCATATGTCCATTCCACAAATGGCCGTCTTTGAAATACAACTCAAGATGAGGAAGAGGCCCTTTCAGCACAAGTGCTCAGAGTAACCCTACTCCAGCGAGTTTAATTCTGAAGTCTGATTGTCTTGTGGTTACTTTACTCTGAAGCCAGACCACAGGGAGGGCCTCCCCCCACCCCCACCGACCACACCAAAGTGGGGGAATGGGCCATGGGGAACAAAAGAAGAGCTTCCCCAGCACCCACGGGTGGGTGACCACAGGAGCCTGGCTCAGGAGCAATGACTACTGCTTCTGAGCCCCTTCCCCTGCCCATGCCTGTGGGTTTTGGAAGGGTTGGGCCATATGGCCAGACAAGAAGTACAGTATGGTCCTGCACATCCCTCTTGACTCTGAGTCCAGTGCTGGAGTAGCTACCAGTAACCCCTGGAGAGGGACTATCGCCCCTCCACCCACCATGGGAGACAGTGTCCTTGGTGACATGGCAGGCCAGCCAGACACATTTCCGCCAAACAGCCTACGAAAGGCTGCTTTGACCTCACTCTAGCCCACTTCTCTCTCTACCTGTCCCTCACCGTCTAGCCATTCCTCTAACAGTAAGACCCACTAGGCTGTGTTTTGGAAACTGTGGATTCAGTGAAAACAGCAGATTTCTAGGTTTTGATCATCTTTCTCGCTTGTTTTCAGAAGGCATGAAATAACTCATTATCGGATGAGACCTGGCCGAGTTCGTAGGTTCTGTGGTTGGAGGGTCAGAGTGGCTTGGGTTGGGATGCTGGCCATGCCCAGGGCCCTCCGTTGGTTCCTGTGATTGTTGAAAACCATCGTTTGTGTCTGTTCCATGAGTGGAGCACTGAGCCCTGGGTCTGGCTCCTGGGGAGGGCGTTCTAGGCCCTGGAGGCCGTGGCTACCATATTGCTGGGAATCTGCTACAGGAGTCAGGGTGACACCGTACAACAGACCTAGGAAAAAGACCTGAACAGAGCCCTGATGGACAGAAGAGAGGAGCAGAGAGCTCCACCCGCCTGCTCAACCAGGAAGACTGAGGGGCGGAACACGCTGGGGGCAGGGCTCTCTGGAAGCTCCACCTCATTGGTCCAAATCAGTTACTAACCCCCACTGAACAGGATCTTTTGGGGCAGAGGATGACCTGGGTGGGGATGGCTTGGGGTAGATGTGCATGACCACTGGCAGGAGTAAAAGAGGAGGCTGGAGGGAAACATAGGCCTGGATACCTCCGAGTGAGTTTTGAAAAGTTTTGAAATTGGTGGGTGAACAACTTGGCTTTTGGGGTGAGTCATCTGACTCTGGTGGTCTTTCAGAAAGCTATCCCTGCCTCTTTCACCTCAGAAGGCCCATGGATTTCATGAGGGATCAGATCACAGTCTTCTAGCAGAGTACTTCTGAGTTGTGTCCAACTCTTTGCGACCCATGGACAAGCCATGGGATTCTCCAGGCAAGAATACTGGAGTGGGTAGCCTATCCCTTCTTTAGAGGATCTTCCCAACCCAGGGATTGAACCCAGGTCTCCCGCCTTGTGGGCAGATTCTTTACCAGCTGAACTATAAGGGAAGCCCTAGCAGAGTACTTCTGAGGTAGACTCAGTAAAGCCTGCAGTATTCAGGGCAGGTGAGACCCGAGGAGCGAGGACACGGCCCCCTGAAAACTCCCGGACTGTCTGTCATGAAGTGTCTCCAGGGCATCTTAAAAGCTGAGACTCCCCGGGGAATGTTTGGGCTCCAGCTGGAGGCATCTGCCTTTAACTCAGCCCTGAAGGGACTTAAAATCTACTTTTTTATAGACTTCTCCCCACGTCCACAGAAATTTCAGATATTCTTGAGATCATGATTTATAATACACATAATAGTCCCTTTTCTTGCCATATGAACTACCCCACAAAACACAAAACCAATCCTACACTAAAACCTTCTGTTGAGTCTGACATGAGGAAAGCACGTGTTCTGAAAACCTTAAGGTTTCTCTGTAACCTACCAATCGTAACAACGAGAGTTCCTTATTCTTGTCAGCACTGTTTTCTGATTTCCTTCATCATCATGGGCTTTATCATTGGTGACTTTTTTTTAAACTTTTAATTTTGTATTGAGGTACAACCAATGAACAATGCCGTGATAGTTTCAGGTGAACAGCAAAGGGCTCAGCCAGACAGATATGTCTCCACTCTCCCGCGTCCCTCAGGTCATTGGCAATCGTAAGCTAACCCACTGACCTTTTGGGGCAGAGGGCTGGGGATGGCTTGGGGTAGATGTGCATGACCACTGGCAGGAGTAAAAGAGGAGGCTGGAGGGAAACATAGGCCTGGATACCTCCGAGTGAGTTTTGAAAAGTTTTGAAATTGGTGGGTGAACAACTTGGCTTTTGGGGTGAGTCATCTGACTCTGGTGGTCTTTCAGAAAGCTATCCCTGCCTCTTTCACCTCAGAAGGCCCATGGATTTCATGAGGGATCAGATCACAGTCTTCTAGCAGAGTACTTCTGAGTTGTGTCCAACTCTTTGCGACCCATGGACAAGCCATGGGATTCTCCAGGCAAGAATACTGGAGTGGGTAGCCTATCCCTTCTTTAGAGGATCTTCCCAACCCAGGGATTGAACCCAGGTCTCCCGCCTTGTGGGCAGATTCTTTACCAGCTGAACTATAAGGGAAGCCCTAGCAGAGTACTTCTGAGGTAGACTCAGTAAAGCCTGCAGTATTCAGGGCAGGTGAGACCCGAGGAGCGAGGACACGGCCCCCTGAAAACTCCCGGACTGTCTGTCATGAAGTGTCTCCAGGGCATCTTAAAAGCTGAGACTCCCCGGGGAATGTTTGGGCTCCAGCTGGAGGCATCTGCCTTTAACTCAGCCCTGAAGGGACTTAAAATCTACTTTTTTATAGACTTCTCCCCACGTCCACAGAAATTTCAGATATTCTTGAGATCATGATTTATAATACACATAATAGTCCCTTTTCTTGCCATATGAACTACCCCACAAAACACAAAACCAATCCTACACTAAAACCTTCTGTTGAGTCTGACATGAGGAAAGCACGTGTTCTGAAAACCTTAAGGTTTCTCTGTAACCTACCAATCGTAACAACGAGAGTTCCTTATTCTTGTCAGCACTGTTTTCTGATTTCCTTCATCATCATGGGCTTTATCATTGGTGACTTTTTTTTTTTTTAAACTTTTAATTTTGTATTGAGGTACAACCAATGAACAATGCCGTGATAGTTTCAGGTGAACAGCAAAGGGGCTCAGCCAGACAGATATGTCTCCACTCTCCCCGAAGCGCCCCTCCCCTCTAGGCTCATTGGCAATCTGTCTTAATTCAGGTTCAAGTTTACAAAACTCTCCCTTACATTTTAGTGGAGTTATCTGGAAGACATGGTCCATGATGATGCAAGGAAAAGAATGTAGATCAATATAAATTCAAAAGACTATTAGAGGAATCTCATGATGTTTTTTAATTTTTTCCAATGCTTTTACATGATAAGTGTCCTCGGTTTTCATCAAGGTGTTGCCTTAGTCTCATATACGTTTTAAAAATCAGGCTACTAGATTGTTAGAAGACTGTCCTGAGCCCAGAGTACTCTCTTGGAGTAGTTTCACCACTTAACGATTTGCTGTTGATAAACTCAGCACAACCAAGTTCTTGTATCAGAAGACTGGTAACTTCAGATGCAGTCAGAGCTATCGTAAATGTGAAAATATCAAAATCCCTCCTCCGAGGGTTCTGCTGATATTTGACATCAAAGGCTGCTCTGCAGGCCTCCGCGTTTGCCTGGGGCCTCCTGCAAGCTCCTGGATTCTGCCTGGAGCGATCAGGTAATTAATTCCTAAGACGCTAAGTGGGTGATGGAGGCTGCGATTTGGCGACGGGGCCAGGCCTGGGCAGTTCAGGGCCCTGGGCCCGGGTGTATCCTCTGCCCCCTCTGCCTCCACCATCAACCTTTCTGGATGTCCTTGGGCTGCCTGGTGTGGGCTCTGGCCTCTCTTGGCCTCCTCTACTCTTTGGATGTTGTTGTCTACAGGCAGCTCAGACCTTGGGGTCAGCATGGCCCCTCCCAGAATAATTGCGTGTCTGGGGAGCCCGTGCCACCTTCACTCACTGCGGGAGACACTAGGCTCAAGTCTGCTGAGAACTGTTGCTCTTTAAAATATATGTATATATTTATTTGGCTGCATCGGGCCTTTGCTACGGCACGTGGGCTCTTCTCTAGTTGCTGCGGGCTGACTTAGCTGCTCCAAGGCACTTGGCATCTTAATTCCCCTTCGGGGATCGAACCCTCACCCACTGCATTGGAAGGTGGATTCTTAAGTACTGGACTAGTTTCAGGTGAACAGCAAAGGGCTCAGCCAGACAGATATGTCTCCACTCTCCCAGGCCCCCCATTGGCAATCTGTCTTAATTCAGGTTCAAGTTTACAAAACTCTCCCTTACATTTTAGTGGAGTTATCTGGAAGACATGGTCCATGATGATGCAAGGAAAAGAATGTAGATCAATATAAATTCAAAAGACTATTAGAGGAATCTCATGATGTTTTTTAATTTTTTCCAATGCTTTTACATGATAAGTGTCCTCGGTTTTCATCAAGGTGTTGCCTTAGTCTCATATACGTTTTAAAAATCAGGCTACTAGATTGTTAGAAGACTGTCCTGAGCCCAGAGTACTCTCTTGGAGTAGTTTCACCACTTAACGATTTGCTGTTGATAAACTCAGCACAACCAAGTTCTTGTATCAGAAGACTGGTAACTTCAGATGCAGTCAGAGCTATCGTAAATGTGAAAATATCAAAATCCCTCCTCCGAGGGTTCTGCTGATATTTGACATCAAAGGCTGCTCTGCAGGCCTCCGCGTTTGCCTGGGGCCTCCTGCAAGCTCCTGGATTCTGCCTGGAGCGATCAGGTAATTAATTCCTAAGACGCTAAGTGGGTGATGGAGGCTGCGATTTGGCGACGGGGCCAGGCCTGGGCAGTTCAGGGCCCTGGGCCCGGGTGTATCCTCTGCCCCCTCTGCCTCCACCATCAACCTTTCTGGATGTCCTTGGGCTGCCTGGTGTGGGCTCTGGCCTCTCTTGGCCTCCCTCTACTCTTTGGATGTTGTTGTCTACAGGCAGCTCAGACCTTGGGGTCAGCATGGCCCCTCCCAGAATAATTGCGTGTCTGGGGAGCCCGTGCCACCTTCACTCACTGCGGGAGACACTAGGCTCAAGTCTGCTGAGAACTGTTGCTCTTTAAAATATATGTATATATTTATTTGGCTGCATCGGGCCTTTGCTACGGCACGTGGGCTCTTCTCTAGTTGCTGCGGGCTGACTTAGCTGCTCCAAGGCACTTGGCATCTTAATTCCCCTTCGGGGATCGAACCCTCACCCACTGCATTGGAAGGTGGATTCTTAAGTACTGGACTATCAAGGAAATCCCTGATGCTCACTTTTTGCTGTGGCTGGTGCTGCCCTGGAACTCTTGGAGCCTGACTGTGGAGCAAAAGGGAAAATGGTAGTCTCTCAGTTGTGTCCAACTCCTTGCCATCCCATGGACTGTAGCCCACCAGGCTCCTCTCTCCAAGGGATTTCCCAGGCAAGGATACTGGAGCGGGTTGCCATTCCCTTCTTCAGGGGATCTTCCTCACTCAGGGATCGAACTTGGGTCTCCTGCCTTGCAGGCAGACTCTTTACCATCTGAGCCACCAAGGAAGACTGTGGAGTAGAGGCTTATCCCTTAAGGCATCTCTGCGTCTTTCTCCCTCATCCACTAACCAGGGTAGCTTTTCTGAGAACCCAAGGAAAGCACTGGCCCAGCTCCCACTGGAGGGGCAGTGGGTCTGCACAGCCAGCCTGAGGTCATGGACCTGTGAACCTGGGTTATGAGCTGTTGCATCACAGGAATTGTAGACGCCCTTGGACTGTCCTGAACAAAGTCTGGAGCGGCTCTGTGGGTGTTTTACCACGCTGCTGGTGTTCGGAGTCACAGGACCCTTTGAGCTGCCCCTCCAGCTTGAATGTAGTTCTGTGTTGACGCTGGGCACATGGCCTGTTCCCATGTTTACTTGATGTCAAGAGGAGGCCGTCTGCTGCCACATTTCAGAATGGTGTGCAGCCACGAGCCCTGAATTTGGAGCCAGCCTGGCCTCAGCTCAAATGTGAACTTTGCCTTTTACCTGCTGGGTGACCATGGGCACTCAGGCTCCTTGTCAGGAAGAGAGGGTAATGGTAGAAACCATGGTACGAGCTCACTGAGCCTGAGAGGAGCTCACTGTCACAGAGCTTAGCTTTGAAACACACCAACCCTAAATGCCTAAACCTTCATCACAGCGGACGGCTGCGCTGGAGTCATCCCCTGTGATGAGGGTTTAGGTGTTTAGGGCTGATGTGTTCCTGACTCATTCCTCTGGGCAAAGTTGCCTCTCAGATTCCTCCTTTCCTTCCCATGTCTGTTTTTGTGCTTAGTTGCTTGGTTGTGTCCAACTCTTTTTGACCCCGTGGATTGTAACCTGCCAGGCTCCTCTGTCCATGGGGATTCTCCAGCAAGAATACTGGAGTGGGTACACATTTCCTCCTCTAGGGGATCCTCCTGACCTAGGGAATGAACCCAGGTCTCCTGCATTGCTGGTGGATTCTTTTTCTTTTTTTAAAGAATACATTTTATTTTGTTTATATATATGTATATATTTACAGTTTTGTTGTTAGTTTATTTAGTTATACAGAGTTTTGTTGTTTGCACATCGACTTGTATCTACCATAGGTATACATAGGTACCCACTCTCGGAACCTCCCTCCCCTCTCCCTCCCCATCTTACCCCTCCAGGTCACCACAGAGCCCCTGTTTGAGATCCCTTTGTCCCACAGCATATTCCCCTCCCTCACCCCAGTGTCCATAGCTGGCGGATTCTTTACCGTCTGAGCCACCAGGGAAGCCCTCCCATCTCTAGACACAGACTTTTCTTTGAAAACTGGGAATGGGGTTATTTAGTAATAGGGAGCAGAGTCTAATGCACCAACAAACTTCTTTCTTTTTTTTTAAAATTGTTTATTTTTGGCTGTGCTGAGTCTTCACTGCTGGGTGGGCTTTTCTCTAGTTGCAAAGAGCAGGGGCTTCTCTCTAGTTGTGGTGTGTGGACTTTCTCAATGTAGTGGTTTCTCTTATTGCAGCTCCTGGGCTCTAGGTATGCGGGATTAGTGGTTGTAGCATGTGGGTTTAGTTGCCCCATGGCATGTGGGATCTTCCTGGGCCAGAGATTGAGCCCATATCCTTTGCATTGGTAGGCAGATTATTAACCACAGGACCACCAGGGAAGCCCCCAAACTTCTTTATTAAACCCAGCGCTGGATGACAGATGCCATGGTGGCTGCCCCGTCATTCTGGATCCAGTCTCTATGGGGGCGCCGTGCACGGGATTGGGTGTTAGATGAGTCCTCAGGCCAGGAGGACAGGCTTATTGGACCTTGTCAGCCCAGGCAGGGGGTGGCAGGAGGACTGTGTTAGGACCCATGTGACCTGAGCCTGCTGCCACTTGATGTGGTTTCCTTCCCATGTTGTTTGTGCTTAGTTGCTTGGTTGTGTCCAACTCTTTTTGACCCCGTGGATTGTAACCTGCCAGGCTCCTCTGTCCATGGGGATTCTCCAGCAAGAATACTGGAGTGGGTACACATTTCCTCCTCTAGGGGATCCTCCTGACCTAGGGAATGAACCCAGGTCTCCTGCATTGCTGGTGGATTCTTTTTCTTTTTTTAAAGAATACATTTTATTTTGTTTATATATATGTATATATTTACAGTTTTGTTGTTAGTTTATTTAGTTATACAGAGTTTTGTTGTTTGCACATCGACTTGTATCTACCATAGGTATACATAGGTACCCACTCTCGGAACCTCCCTCCCCTCTCCCTCCCCATCTTACCCCTCCAGGTCACCACAGAGCCCCTGTTTGAGATCCCTTTGTCCCACAGCATATTCCCCTCCCTCACCCCAGTGTCCATAGCTGGCGGATTCTTTACCGTCTGAGCCACCAGGGAAGCCCTCCCATCTCTAGACACAGACTTTTCTTTGAAAACTGGGAATGGGGTTATTTAGTAATAGGGAGCAGAGTCTAATGCACCAACAAACTTCTTTCTTTTTTTTTAAAATTGTTTATTTTTGGCTGTGCTGAGTCTTCACTGCTGGGTGGGCTTTTCTCTAGTTGCAAAGAGCAGGGGCTTCTCTCTAGTTGTGGTGTGTGGACTTTCTCAATGTAGTGGTTTCTCTTATTGCAGCTCCTGGGCTCTAGGTATGCGGGATTAGTGGTTGTAGCATGTGGGTTTAGTTGCCCCATGGCATGTGGGATCTTCCTGGGCCAGAGATTGAGCCCATATCCTTTGCATTGGTAGGCAGATTATTAACCACAGGACCACCAGGGAAGCCCCCAAACTTCTTTATTAAACCCAGCGCTGGATGACAGATGCCATGGTGGCTGCCCCGTCATTCTGGATCCAGTCTCTATGGGGGCGCCGTGCACGGGATTGGGTGTTAGATGAGTCCTCAGGCCAGGAGGACAGGCTTATTGGACCTTGTCAGCCCAGGCAGGGGGTGGCAGGAGGACTGTGTTAGGACCCATGTGACCTGAGCCTGCTGCCACTTGATGTGGCGGTGGTGGTGGTGGGGGTGCTGCTGCGGAGGGGTGGGGACAGGAGCTTTCTCTTTCCCCGGAGAGCACTATGCAAGTCTTAGGAGTGGAATGAAGACTCTCCTATGGTTCCCCTATGCTGACTCACCTGTGGTTTTCATTCCCAGAACCTCCCCTGTGGTGTGAGGCATGTGGGCCTGGCTTCTCCCACGCTGAGCTGGGCCCTCCCCGCCCTTCACCTGCCCTTCCAGGGAACCCTTCTGGGTGTGTGGTGTGCCCTTTCCTAGCGGTTGAGAAACAAAATGGGGAGTGATGTGCTCTTTTGCCTCATTTCGAACATTTTTAGTTCAATAAAAGCAACCACACCAAAACCAACCTTCTGAAAACACCTTGTGGCCTTCTGAACTCATCACACCCAAGGTCCTGGCTTTATGTGCTGCCCATACAAGCTCTGTGCTCACTTGGCTCTCAGACGGGCCTTCCCTGCCCCGGGAATCCTCCCCAGGCCTTGGGCACAGGGCTTCCCGCCCCACTGGCCAGGGCAGGTGTTTACATCTTCCTTTTTAAAAATTTTTATTTGAGGTGTAGTTGACTGACCACATTGTGTTAGTTTCAGGTATACAACAAAGTGATTTGGTCGTATATAGGCATACATATTCTTTTCCAAATTTCTTCCCATTATGATTTATTACAGGATATGGAATATAGTTCCCTGTGCTATAGAGTAGGACCTCGTTGTTTAACTCTTTTTTGTACGGTGGCTTGTGTCTGTTACTCCTAAAGTGCCTCATTATCCTTTCCCACCCACTTTCCCCTCTAGTCATCAAGTTTGTTTTCTATGTCTGAATCTGTATGTGTTTTGTAAATAAGTTCATTTATATCACGTGTTAGTTTGCACACAGAGTGTTTATCTTTTTCTGTCTGATTTGCACCATTTAGCATGATAATTTCTAGGTCCATTTGTGTTGCTGTAAATGACATCATTTCAGTCCTTATTTATGGCTGAGTAATATTCCATTGTGTGTGCATATGTGTATGTGTGTGTGTGTGTGCTGCTTTGTCAATTTAGGCATGTCCAACTCTGTGTGACCCTGTGGACTGTAGTCTGCCTTGGGATTCTCCAGGCAAGAATACTGGTAAAAATACTGGTTGCTATGCTCTCCTCCAGGGAATCTTCCCTAACCAGGGGCTGAACCCACGTCCCTTATGTCTCCTGCATTGCAGGTGGGATCTTTACCACTAGTGACACCTAGGAAGCCTATATATATATATATATATATATATATATATATATATATACACACACACACACACACACCCCATCGTCTTTATCCATTCCTCTGCTGGTGAACATTTAGGTGCCTCCATGTCTTGGCTATTGGAAATAGTGCTGCAGTGAACATTGGGGTACATGACATCTTTCTTTTTATTAGTTTATGACAGATTGTCCCAACTGGGACTGTGAACCTTGAGAGGACTAAACTCTGACCTTTTCAAAAGATCTGTGTAAAAGTTCATTGCAGCTGTCTATACAATAGCTAGAACATGGAAGCAGCCTAGATGTCCAACGACGAATGAATGTATAAAGAAGCTCTGGTACATATATACAATGGAATACTACTCAACTGTAAAAAGAAATGCAGAAGAATCAGTCTTAATGAGGTGGCTGGATCTAGAACCTATCATAAAAAGTGAAGTCAGTCAAAAAGAGAAGGACAAGTACAGTATACTAACACACATATATGGAATCTAGTAAGAGGGTAATGGTAACACACACAGTGAACCGATGGAAAAACAGACTTAGAGAATAGGCATATGGACATTGTGGGGAATGAACAGTGGGTGGGAGGCATAGAGGGAGTAACATGGAAACCTGTACTATCATATGTGAAAAAGATAGCTACTGTTGCACTGTGGGAATAGGAGTTCCTACAAGGGCTTGGTGCGACAACCGGGAGGGATAGGATGGGGGTGCTGGGAGAGGGGAGGGGACCAGGGATATGCATATGACTGATCTGGGAACATACATGTCTGTGAACAACAAAACTTTATAAAATTAAAAAAAAAAAAAAAGCAAATCAGATTCACTATAAATGAAGATACTTCCAACAGGAAAACAAAAGGAGGAACATCCAATTCGGTTGAGATCCAGCCCCAGAGACAAGGACTGCCCATCCTCACTGTCCAGTTGTTGCACAGATGGGACCATTCTGGCCATGGCTTTGTGGAAACGGACCTACACTCTGCTCCTGTATGTCTTCTCTGCTTTCCTGCCTTGACTCTGGAGCCAAACATCTAGTGTAATATTTTACAGGAAGCCATTTTCTCATAAACCTTGATTAATGGCTGGAACTGATGAGTCAACACATACTCCTTGAGGTGCAGAGTGATGAGTGGCTATGAACACCAGCTCAGTGGCCAGACGTCCAGGGTTTGGAGCCGACTTATCTGTCGGAGCTGGGCAAGAAACATAAACTCCCTGGCCTCGATTTCCTCATCTCTAAAAGGGCGATTCATCATAGCATCTGCACCCTACATTGAGGCTGGTACTCAGTTGTGTTTTAAACAGTGCCTGGCACATGGCAAATGTTCGGTAAGAGTGATACCACTAACCATTAGAGCATAGCCATGTTTCCACATCGTTAAATAGCCTCAAAAAACACCATCTCAGACTGGCTGCCGTTTCTTCTATCTTATGGATGTAAATGTAATTTATGTAACCATTCCCAAGTTCTGGGACAAATATACCAGTGCCAACATTTTTACAACTGTATATAAAACTTCAGTCAATGTCTATACAGATCCATCCAAGCGTGGGAAGGGACGTCAATGTATGACTGGTTTCTTAAACAGCCCTAGGCCAAAAAAAGGGAAGACAATGCTTGAATAGTAAGAATTTACCTTGCGTCCCACCCTGTGGAAATGACAGTGTGTAAAATGCTCAAACAAATATCAAGTATGAATGCATGTATGTGAAATCTAGAAACCTGGAGCAGATGAACCTATTTCCAGAGCAGGACTAGAGAATGAACATGTGGACACGGGAGGTGGGGGAGGGGAGCGTGGGGTGAACTGGGAGAGTAGGATCAACATAAGTACACTCTTGTGGGTAAAGCAGAGAGCGAGTGGGAAGCTGCTGTGTAGCTCAGGGAGCTCAGCTCGGTGCTGTGTGGTGACCTAGAGGGGTGGAATGGTGGCTGGGAGAGAGGTCCAGAAGGAGGAGACATACATATACATACACACACTTATGCCTGATTCACCTCATTGTACAGCAGAAATTAACATCACAGAGCAATTATACTCCAATTAACAAAAACAATTTGATGAAAAAAAAATAAAATTAAAAGCCAGTGGAGGGCTTCCCTGGTGGTCCAGTGGGTAAGGACACCGCCTTGCAGTGCAGGGGGCGCTGGTTCAATCCCTGGCCTTTGAAGATCCCACATGCCACAGAACGGCTGGACCGATGTGTCCAACTACCTAGTCAGTGCTCTGGAGTGCATGCGCCCAGAGCCGGTGTTCTGCAGTGAGAGAGGCCACTACAATGGGAGGCCCATACAGCCCAAAGAACAAAAAAGATAAGTAAATGAAAGATCAATAGAAGTGGCCAAAAAAAAAAAAAGCCAACGGACAGGAGAGTTAAAGAGCTCTTTTCTAGAATGTTCCATACACTTTCTTGGCTTCATTCCGTCTTCACTAAAAGCTTTATTATTTTCACCTGTGGGCAACTAGGTTTTGAAGACTGTCTATCCAGGTTAAAGTCATACAAAGCACGCAAGTTATGGTAAGCAGTCATGGCCCGTGAGTGTGCAGACCCCTGGACGACAGCCATTGTGACTCCTAGCTTTCCTCTGTTTCTGGTCACCAGCCAGCACGTCCTGGGCACTGTGGGGCCTGGCTGGACGCTCCCCCCTGAGGAGTGTCCATGTTGTCGCGTTACACATGGTTCTCAATCTGCCGACTCCAAAGGAGGACGTCCTCAGGTGTCTAGAGATGGGAGCTTGGCTTTCTGGAGTGATTGTTTTCTTCCTTGAGACTCAGAGGATTTTTTTCCCCTGCTGATGGCTGGATTTGGAGCCTCAGGGGTGAGATAGATTCTGAGTGCTGTAGAAGCGGAGATTACGACTCTCTAACTGAAGGCTATTTCTTTTTAGTCCCCATAAAAGATTTGTAGATGTGCTCTAAACGATGACACGTAAGCACTCTTGTGGGTAAAGCAGAGAGCGAGTGGGAAGCTGCTGTGTAGCTCAGGGAGCTCAGCTCGGTGCTGTGTGGTGACCTAGAGGGGTGGAATGGTGGCTGGGAGAGAGGTCCAGAAGGAGGAGACATACATATACATACACACACTTATGCCTGATTCACCTCATTGTACAGCAGAAATTAACATCACAGAGCAATTATACTCCAATTAACAAAAACAATTTGATGAAAAAAAAATAAAATTAAAAGCCAGTGGAGGGCTTCCCTGGTGGTCCAGTGGGTAAGGACACCGCCTTGCAGTGCAGGGGGCGCTGGTTCAATCCCTGGCCTTTGAAGATCCCACATGCCACAGAACGGCTGGACCGATGTGTCCAACTACCTAGTCAGTGCTCTGGAGTGCATGCGCCCAGAGCCGGTGTTCTGCAGTGAGAGAGGCCACTACAATGGGAGGCCCATACAGCCCAAAGAACAAAAAAGATAAGTAAATGAAAGATCAATAGAAGTGGCCAAAAAAAAAAAAAGCCAACGGACAGGAGAGTTAAAGAGCTCTTTTCTAGAATGTTCCATACACTTTCTTGGCTTCATTCCGTCTTCACTAAAAGCTTTATTATTTTCACCTGTGGGCAACTAGGTTTTGAAGACTGTCTATCCAGGTTAAAAGTCATACAAAGCACGCAAGTTATGGTAAGCAGTCATGGCCCGTGAGTGTGCAGACCCCTGGACGACAGCCATTGTGACTCCTAGCTTTCCTCTGTTTCTGGTCACCAGCCAGCACGTCCTGGGCACTGTGGGGCCTGGCTGGACGCTCCCCCCTGAGGAGTGTCCATGTTGTCGCGTTACACATGGTTCTCAATCTGCCGACTCCAAAGGAGGACGTCCTCAGGTGTCTAGAGATGGGAGCTTGGCTTTCTGGAGTGATTGTTTTCTTCCTTGAGACTCAGAGGATTTTTCCCCTGCTGATGGCTGGATTTGGAGCCTCAGGGGTGAGATAGATTCTGAGTGCTGTAGAAGCGGAGATTACGACTCTCTAACTGAAGGCTATTTCTTTTTAGTCCCCATAAAAAAGATTTGTAGATGTGTCTTAGCTAAAACGATGACACGTGCAGTCTGCCGTGCAAGCAGCCAGTGCTCGTGATGCTGATGAGAGGTGCAGAGCGCGCCTGGGGAGGCTGCCCAGAGATGTCCCTGGGGGGAGGACCCTCTGGACCACCCCACCTTCCACTTTCTCCCCAAGATGTCCAGAGCCGAGGATCACCCTGTGGCAGAAGGTCACGCATTACACTTCAGATCCTGTTTCTTCAGGGCTCTGGCCTCTGCCAGTTGCGGCTGGAAAGTGAGAAACTGTGTGTCCCTCCTGCTGCCCGCGTGTGTGACCGCAGGCCAGCGAATGACAGTGTCTGATGCTCACGCATGGAACTGGGCCTCAGACTGCGGCCTTCGGCTTCTTTGTCTGTAAAATGGGCCAAACCTCCTCTTGCCTCTTAAGTTGGCTGTGATCCTATTGAGACTGGCTGAGACCTGGGCCCCTTTGCTGCAGTGAGGCAAAGACTGCACCTGGACATGCCTCTCCTGGAGTGACAAACTACAAAGAAACTGTATGGAACTAAAAACTGCGTGCATGCGCAGCTGAGGCCAATTCTGGACCCTGAGATAGAGATCCCAAAGCCCACCTGGAGAGTTGGGAGCAGAAGCAGAATACTGCGCACATCCCTGCACGCGCAGCACCTAAGGGTCGGGCAAAACACTTAAGACACCCCTCTGGCCCAACCCCTGGACACGGCCTCTACCCTCACCCCAAATAAGGAATCAGCTCAACGCCCTGCCTTGGGGAGCACAGCCATTGTGACTCCTAGCTTTCCTCTGTTTCTGGTCACCAGCCAGCACGTCCTGGGCACTGTGGGCCTGGCTGGACGCTCCCCCCTGAGGAGTGTCCATGTTGTCGCGTTACACATGGTTCTCAATCTGCCGACTCCAAAGGAGGACGTCCTCAGGTGTCTAGAGATGGGAGCTTGGCTTTCTGGAGTGATTGTTTTCTTCCTTGAGACTCAGAGGATTTTTTTCCCCTGCTGATGGCTGGATTTGGAGCCTCAGGGGTGAGATAGATTCTGAGTGCTGTAGAAGCGGAGATTACGACTCTCTAACTGAAGGCTATTTCTTTTTAGTCCCCATAAAAAAGATTTGTAGATGTGTCTTAGCTAAAACGATGACACGTGCAGTCTGCCGTGCAAGCAGCCAGTGCTCGTGATGCTGATGAGAGGTGCAGAGCGCGCCTGGGGAGGCTGCCCAGAGATGTCCCTGGGGGGAGGACCCTCTGGACCACCCCACCTTCCACTTTCTCCCCAAGATGTCCAGAGCCGAGGATCACCCTGTGGCAGAAGGTCACGCATTACACTTCAGATCCTGTTTCTTCAGGGCTCTGGCCTCTGCCAGTTGCGGCTGGAAAGTGAGAAACTGTGTGTCCCTCCTGCTGCCCGCGTGTGTGACCGCAGGCCAGCGAATGACAGTGTCTGATGCTCACGCATGGAACTGGGCCTCAGACTGCGGCCTTCGGCTTCTTTGTCTGTAAAATGGGCCAAACCTCCTCTTGCCTCTTAAGTTGGCTGTGATCCTATTGAGACTGGCTGAGACCTGGGCCCCTTTGCTGCAGTGAGGCAAAGACTGCACCTGGACATGCCTCTCCTGGAGTGACAAACTACAAAGAAACTGTATGGAACTAAAAACTGCGTGCATGCGCAGCTGAGGCCAATTCTGGACCCTGAGATAGAGATCCCAAAGCCCACCTGGAGAGTTGGGAGCAGAAGCAGAATACTGCGCACATCCCCTGCACGCCGCAGCACCTAAGGGTCGGGCAAAACACTTAAGACACCCCTCTGGCCCAACCCCTGGACACGGCCTCTACCCTCACCCCAAATAAGGAATCAGCTCAACGCCCTGCCTTGGGGAGCAAGCAAGGAAACCTGTTGTGGGTTCCCACCCCGGCTCTGCTGCAGCAGGAGCCCCAATAAAGCTTTGTCTGAATTTCTTGTCTGCTCTCCAAACAGTTTTTACTGATTAAGGAGGTCCAGAACCCAGGCCTGGTAACACTGTACTGAAATGTAGTGAGAAGGCCTTGCAGATCCTGGGTGAATGTTACCTCACACAGAACAAACAACAGAGGTTCAGAGGTGACAAGCTCCGCCTGGGGTTGGGGGGAGGGTTTGAATGAGAGGGGGTTTCTCAGTATGTGGAGAGACCCCTGGGGGAGATATCTTTCCTTGAGCAGAGCCTGATTTCCCTGTGCCCTGGACTGATGGTAACAGGACAGGTGTGAGGCAGGCAGCTCTCGAAGGTGGGGTTTCAATCCCCGGCCCTTCTTCACTCCGGGCCCCAAGCGGCCCCTTCATACTCCTGCCCTTTGTGTCTTGAGTCTCAGCTGTTGCCTTGGCTGCAAGGCCCTGAACACAGCTTTTGGGGGTGGTCCCCGGGGGTCTGGTGGGCTTGGGAGTCACAGAGGGCCCAGTCGGATGCAAGCACAGCAGGGCAGTGGGAGCGGAGGGTCTAGGGACCCAAGAGCGGCTCTGGGCGGAGGGCAGGTGGAGGTGGGGGCCGTCCCTTCTTCTGCGACCTCAGGGCTCTGGTCAGACCCTGAGAGGGAAATGAATGGGTTAGATGGTCTCAGTTCCTCCCAGCCTTCCCTGGGGGAGACGGTGGGAAACAGGCAACGTCACAGCCCACCAAGCCTATAGTCCAGCTCACGGAAAGTGGCCGTGGCTTGGGGGCCAGGCCCACTTCCCTGCAGGTGTGACCACGTGCTCTGAGCTGTGTGACGCAGAGTATGACAACTAGCACACTGGCTGCCTCTTCCTGGAGGGCTCGGGCCTGACAGCCCAGGGCCCTGGTGGACAGCTGGACCCGTGGTGCGAGCATAGCCCAGCTAACCAGAGAAGGGCCTTGACTTGTGCCAGACTCTCTACTCATGGGAGGTCACAGAGTCCCAGGCTGAGTTTAAGATTCCTGACTAGGGTTTCCAGAACTGGGTGCAGGTTAAGCTGAATTTTTTTTTAAGGCCAAAAAAAAAAAAAAATCTTTCTCAGGCTGTCAGTCAGTCTTAACAGCTATTCCTGGCATGAAGGAGAGTGAGCTTTCTCAACATTTTCTCGAAGTTTCTTAAAGGAAACCTCTCACCGGTTCTCTTGGGTGTGGCATTTGGCTGTGGGAACAGAAGACACAGTTTATCTTGCAGAGAAAACTTTTAACAAAGGGGGAAATCACTTGGACCCTGAATGGTCCAGAGGGAACTCACGGGTGGTAAAGGCCTGGGGTTGGGGGGAGGGTTTGAATGAGAGGGGGTTTCTCAGTATGTGGAGAGACCCCTGGGGGAGATATCTTTCCTTGAGCAGAGCCTGATTTCCCTGTGCCCTGGACTGATGGTAACAGGACAGGTGTGAGGCAGGCAGCTCTCGAAGGTGGGGTTTCAATCCCCGGCCCTTCTTCACTCCGGGCCCCAAGCGGCCCCTTCATACTCCTGCCCTTTGTGTCTTGAGTCTCAGCTGTTGCCTTGGCTGCAAGGCCCTGAACACAGCTTTTGGGGGTGGTCCCCGGGGGTCTGGTGGGCTTGGGAGTCACAGAGGGCCCAGTCGGATGCAAGCACAGCAGGGCAGTGGGAGCGGAGGTCTAGGGACCCAAGAGCGGCTCTGGGCGGAGGGCAGGTGGAGGTGGGGTCGTTCCTTCTTCTGCGACCTCAGGGCTCTGGTCAGACCCTGAGAGGGAAATGAATGGGTTAGATGGTCTCAGTTCCTCCCAGCCTTCCCTGGGGGAGACGGTGGGAAACAGGCAACGTCACAGCCCACCAAGCCTATAGTCCAGCTCACGGAAAGTGGCCGTGGCTTGGGGGCCAGGCCCACTTCCCTGCAGGTGTGACCACGTGCTCTGAGCTGTGTGACGCAGAGTATGACAACTAGCACACTGGCTGCCTCTTCCTGGAGGGCTCGGGCCTGACAGCCCAGGGCCCTGGTGGACAGCTGGACCCGTGGTGCGAGCATAGCCCAGCTAACCAGAGAAGGGCCTTGACTTGTGCCAGACTCTCTACTCATGGGAGGTCACAGAGTCCCAGGCTGAGTTTAAGATTCCTGACTAGGGTTTCCAGAACTGGGTGCAGGTTAAGCTGAATTTTTTTTTAAGGCCAAAAAAAAAAAAAAAAATCTTTCTCAGGCTGTCAGTCAGTCTTAACAGCTATTCCTGGCATGAAGGAGAGTGAGCTTTCTCAACATTTTCTCGAAGTTTCTTAAAGGAAACCTCTCACCGGTTCTCTTGGGTGTGGCATTTGGCTGCTGGGAACAGAAGACACAGTTTATCTTGCAGAGAAAACTGTTTTGCAAGAGGTTTCCCACAATTATGGTCTAAGGGAGGGTCCCTGCCAGCTTTTCTTAGTCACTTGAGCTTAAGGGAAAGGTGGGTGGTTTTTTTTTGGCTCTTCTTTTTTTCTCTTTCTTTCTTTTTTTTTTTTTTTAAATCTGAAAGCAAGAGCCATCTGGGAGCAGGCGTACATGGGTAATTACCTTGAGTTAGGGAAACAGAAGGACTGCTGACCGGCATTTCTGTGCCCCTGCAGGTGGCTGATGGCTTTGGGTGGAATGTCACAAAGTACTCAGACTTGGGGGTGAGTCAGAAATCCTTGGGTCCCTGTGGTTTTCTTCATGGTTTTGGTGTGACTATTAACTTGTTTTTACTTAACAAGAAAAACAGGTGTTTGGGTGTCTGTTTGAGATACTGCTGCCCTGTTCTTAGTGCCAGTTCCATGCTGCCCCAAGTTAACACCAAATAGGTGACTACCAACGCTGAACCTTAAACCCCAGATCCTGTAATGTTCCTGAAGAGGGAAGGTGAGCCAGGAATAACCAATCCAACCCAATCTTATTGGGTCCTCGATGACACCTCTTGGAGTGAATGCCTTCTTTGGAAGTGAGCCTGTGTACTCTGACCTTGGCTTTAATTTTCTACCTGCCACTTGGATGAGCTGACAGTTCTCACCTTGAGTTCTGTTGCCTTCTGGATGGAAATCAAAGTAGACCATTTGTCCAGATGCTACTCTGGGTATTCTTTCCCCCTGGCCAGATGCCATGGCATCTCCATGTTTCCTAATATCCATGCGCATGGGCTCTGAATTGTGAAGTACCTGGAGCCTTCCCCACTCCCACTCCACCCGGTTCCCAGGCTGCAGGTGCCTTCCGCTTCCCTGGGGCCCTCAAACCTGAAAGGATGAATTTGAGGCTTTCCAGCTCAGCTCTTCAGAAATGAGAACATTTGGCTCCAGTCACGTCTGTTCGCAGGGATAAAGGGGAAGGGAAGAACCAGTTGGGACTCTAGGCTCCAGGACTGGTGGCGGCTGGGATCCACTAGTAAAAGATCGGGAGCCTTTTCAAAACCAGGAGTGAAAGATGGCCCTCAGTGTCCTCATTTTCCCTACTTTCTTGTCTCTGCCTTATAGCTAATTGTGTCTTTGACCCTTAGACCTGGTATTCCGCAAGGTTGGGATTTCCATATGCAGCTTGGTGTCGGGATGGTTGGGCTGCCAGAGTGTCACTGTCCAGTGTGTACCTTCCCAGTGCTCTACCACCCAGCCAGGCCCCAAGGCTGTGGGGACCTCTCGCAATCATGGATTTTCCTATCACTGATGGGGTAGCTCCAAAGACTTGCTGCCTTGCCACGTTCCTGCAGCTGGCAGGAAGAATCAGGGCAGCAGTGAGTCAGAGGCTCGGGGTTGTTAGAAATGAATGTCATTTCCGAGGGAGATGGCAGTGCTGTGGGAGAAACAGCTGCTCCCCGTTGACTTTGCATTCTTTCCTGCTGTGTCCGTGGTCCTTGGACTTGCCTGCGGCGTAACAGCTGGATGGCTCCATTCCTTACTTTTAGGAAGTAAGAGGTGCTGCAGGGGGCGACAGTACGTGCAACACAGTCACTGTCAGGGCCACCTTGTACCTTCTCTTCCCATATGTAATTCCTGGGGAGGGCATGGCAGCCCACTCCGGTATTCGTGCCTGGAGAATCCCATGGACAGAGGAATCTGGTGGGCTCCAGTCCAAATGGGAGGGAGGGCATGGCTTTAATTTTCTACCTGCCACTTGGATGAGCTGACAGTTCTCACCTTGAGTTCTGTTGCCTTCTGGATGGAAATCAAAGTAGACCATTTGTCCAGATGCTACTCTGGGTATTCTTTCCCCCTGGCCAGATGCCATGGCATCTCCATGTTTCCTAATATCCATGCGCATGGGCTCTGAATTGTGAAGTACCTGGAGCCTTCCCCACTCCCACTCCACCCGGTTCCCAGGCTGCAGGTGCCTTCCGCTTCCCTGGGGCCCTCAAACCTGAAAGGATGAATTTGAGGCTTTCCAGCTCAGCTCTTCAGAAATGAGAACATTTGGCTCCAGTCACGTCTGTTCGCAGGGATAAAGGGGAAGGGAAGAACCAGTTGGGACTCTAGGCTCCAGGACTGGTGGCGGCTGGGATCCACTAGTAAAAGATCGGGAGCCTTTTCAAAACCAGGAGTGAAAGATGGCCCTCAGTGTCCTCATTTTCCCTACTTTCTTGTCTCTGCCTTATAGCTAATTGTGTCTTTGACCCTTAGACCTGGTATTCCGCAAGGTTGGGATTTCCATATGCAGCTTGGTGTCGGGATGGTTGGGCTGCCAGAGTGTCACTGTCCAGTGTGTACCTTCCCAGTGCTCTACCACCCAGCCAGGCCCCAAGGCTGTGGGGACCTCTCGCAATCATGGATTTTCCTATCACTGATGGGGTAGCTCCAAAGACTTGCTGCCTTGCCACGTTCCTGCAGCTGGCAGGAAGAATCAGGGCAGCAGTGAGTCAGAGGCTCGGGGTTGTTAGAAATGAATGTCATTTCCGAGGGAGATGGCAGTGCTGTGGGAGAAACAGCTGCTCCCCGTTGACTTTGCATTCTTTCCTGCTGTGTCCGTGGTCCTTGGACTTGCCTGCGGCGTAACAGCTGGATGGCTCCATTCCTTACTTTTAGGAAGTAAGAGGTGCTGCAGGGGGCGACAGTACGTGCAACACAGTCACTGTCAGGGCCACCTTGTACCTTCTCTTCCCATATGTAATTCCCTTGGGGAGGGCATGGCAGCCCACTCCGGTATTCGTGCCTGGAGAATCCCATGGACAGAGGAATCTGGTGGGCTCCAGTCCATGGGATTGCAAAGAGTTGGACAGGACTGAAGTGGCTTAGCACTCACCCATATAGAGTTATTCAGAGGACCTGGGCTGGTTTAAGCGGGAAGGCCTGCTGCATCAGATGAGGGGTCCTGGGTGCCCTCCCTGGCCAGGGGTGGAATTCCTGTCAGATGCAGAGCTGGAGCCAGGCAGTGGTGGTGGTGGTGGGCCAGCTGCCTTGTGGATAAAGTGATGTTCTTTCCAGCCCATCTCATCAGGATGAAGCCCTGTACCAACCAGAAGCTGCCTTTGTAGCAAATGAGAGATTCTTTCAGTCTCTGAAATTCCCATGTTCAGGGAGTAATTGTCTCCCCCAGGCACATGATCAAGAGGCAGGAGTGGGGACCTGAGGCTTATCTCCAAACCAAGGAAGCCAGAACAGGCTACTGTGCAAAAAGCCTTTGGAAAGATCTGAGGTGTCTCAGGTGCTGGGAACCCCATCGACTTCTAAGTGGATGTGGAGGAGGGTGGGGGGTGAGGCATCTGCCCATGACCACACTGATTTCATGCGGAGATGGCTCTGTGAGCCTTCCAGCCACCCCATAGGTGTTTGTCATGTCAGTGGGGACCATAAACGCCCTGAAACCCAAAGGATCAGGGTCAGAGGTGGACAAGGGTGTTAAAATGCACAAGAGCTCTTCTCAAGTTTTTCCTTGATTTTGACCACATTAATGGAGCGCCTGTTATACAAGGGAACCGTGTGTGTGTATGTGTGTGTATGTGTGTGTGAGACTTGCTCAGTTGTGTCCAATTCTTTGCAACCTCATGGATCAGCCAAGTTCCTCTGTCCATGGAATTCTACAGTCAAGAATACTGGAGTGTGTAGCCATTCCCTTCTCCATGGGATCTTCCTGACCCAGGAATCAAACTTCTGTTTCTCCTGCCTTGGCAGGATAATTGAACCCACATCTCCTGTATTGGCAGGCAGGTTCTTTACCACTGAGCCACCTGGGAAGCTAATATGATGTCCAGGTGGGAATTTTCTTCTCTGTTCTCAAGGTCACCTTGAGGGGACGAAATTTCCTCTCCCCTTGCCTGGAGGGTTGAGTTGAGCAGTGTTTTTCTCCAACCAGCTTGCTGAGCTGCCCGCAGAGAGGAGCTGAGTTGTGTCTGATTGGGAAGACTGGTGAGGGCTTGACCCATGTGCGGCCTCGTTTGGAGGGAATGTGGCCACCATGTTGGTTTTGATGATGCTTTTTCTTGATGCCATGTGCCCACTGCCTGAGTCTCACGCATTAGGAAGAACAGCCAGGGGCCATACTGTTTTCTTTCTGGAGGGCATGTACAACTGGGGAAGAAACAGTCTTTCTTGACAGCCATCTGGGAATTTAGGGGCCAACACTTAGCAGGCATAACTCTCCCCTTTGACCTTTACTTGGGTGGTGATGCTAGGAGTCTCCAGTTTGGCTTCTGGAATCAATCAAGTTCACTCATCCAGCCTGTCCATGGAGCTATGAGCTTTGTGAGTTTTGGGTTATTTTGTCTTTACTTTCATCAAGTTTCTTTCGGGGAATTCAAATTTTCTTGAGCACTGACTACTCACACATACTCTTCAAAGGGATAATACTCATCAATGAGTTTACTCTACGTGTCCTTGTTGTTGGTACATCTCATGAGCTGCATTGGGCCCCTTGGCCAGTCTTTGTTCCACAATGTTGGGGGCCTCTGCTGGGAAGAAAGAGAGGCTGAGACCTAGAATCATCCAAAGGTTTGTGGCGGCTGTCTCTGTCAGATGGGACTTCTAGCTGGTTGCTAGTGGCCAGAACACCTACACGTGACCTGAGTGTTCTCTCAAGGTGGGGGCCTCAGCGAAGTCATACATCCTAATGAGCCTCAGGATTCCAGCTGCAAGGTGGAAACTGCCTCAGGTTTTATGAGCTAGCTTTGGGACCTGGTGTGGCACTTTTGCTGCTCTCTTGATTGTAAGCAAGGTCCAAGCTGGTCTGGGTCAAGGCAAGGGAACTGTGATCCCATGTCTTAGTGAGGAATGCCAGGTTCAGGGAGAGCAGGCATGATTGGAGGTGTTCTTGTGACCACTTTTGGAAACACAAGTGTCCTGTTTTGCTGGCAGACACAAGGCGCAGAACAACCAAAGCTGGAGGGAGGGTTCTCAGCAACAGACAGTAATGGAAAGGGTGGTGCAGCTCTCATACATTTGACCAGTGAATACTTGTACAGGCAGGGGGCTCTGGGACTCTTGCTGTGGAGCACTGCTTTCTGGCTACACATACTGATCTGGACTCTTTTTTAAAAGTAATTTTATCTATTTATTTATTTTGGGCTGTGCTGGATCTTCGAAGCCGTGTGGGCTTTTCGCTAATGGTGAAGAGGGGCTCCTCTCTAATTGTGGTGTGTGGGTTTCTCACTGTGGTGGCTTCTCTTGATGCAGAACACGGGCTCTAGGATGTGAGGGCTTGAGTAGCTGTGGCTCCTGGGCTCTAAGCACACAGGCTTCAATAGTTGTGGAGCACAGGCTTAGCTGCTTTGTGGCATGTGGGATCTTCCTGGACCAGGAATTGAACCCATATCTCCTGTATTGGCAGGCAGGTTCTTTACCACTGAGCCAGCTTGAGTCTCAGCTCTTCTAATGTACAGCTGATGTTCGTCCTGTTCTTATTCATTTGGGGCTGAAGATACTGCCCTGAGGGGTGGAGGATAATTTTCTTTCAGAGTGCTCTGTTCAAGGCCTGTAACTCAGTCCACGCCTAATAAACAAGACTGTTGTTACCATCATTTGACTTTCTCATACTCTTTACGGAGGGCTCCATAAAAGAAACTAATGTGATCTTTCTCTTTTTCAGACCTATCAGAAGATGGACTATATATAGGAAGTAGGTTTCTATCACACTGCAGCCCTGTGGGTTTAAAAGGCGACCATCACCCTTTCCAGCTCAAGTTCCTAAGCAGTAAGGAGGCTTGGGATACTAATTTGAATATTACAATACTGATTCAAAAAACCACTGCCTCAGGTTTTATGAGCTAGCTTTGGGACCTGGTGTGGCACTTTTGCTGCTCTCTTGATTGTAAGCAAGGTCCAAGCTGGTCTGGGTCAAGGCAAGGGAACTGTGATCCCATGTCTTAGTGAGGAATGCCAGGTTCAGGGAGAGCAGGCATGATTGGAGGTGTTCTTGTGACCACTTTTGGAAACACAAGTGTCCTGTTTTGCTGGCAGACACAAGGCGCAGAACAACCAAAGCTGGAGGGAGGGTTCTCAGCAACAGACAGTAATGGAAAGGGTGGTGCAGCTCTCATACATTTGACCAGTGAATACTTGTACAGGCAGGGGGCTCTGGGACTCTTGCTGTGGAGCACTGCTTTCTGGCTACACATACTGATCTGGACTCTTTTTTAAAAGTAATTTTATCTATTTATTTATTTTGGGCTGTGCTGGATCTTCGAAGCCGTGTGGGCTTTTCGCTAATGGTGAAGAGGGGCTCCTCTCTAATTGTGGTGTGTGGGTTTCTCACTGTGGTGGCTTCTCTTGATGCAGAACACGGGCTCTAGGATGTGAGGGCTTGAGTAGCTGTGGCTCCTGGGCTCTAAGCACACAGGCTTCAATAGTTGTGGAGCACAGGCTTAGCTGCTTTGTGGCATGTGGGATCTTCCTGGACCAGGAATTGAACCCATATCTCCTGTATTGGCAGGCAGGTTCTTTACCACTGAGCCAGCTTGAGTCTCAGCTCTTCTAATGTACAGCTGATGTTCGTCCTGTTCTTATTCATTTGGGGCTGAAGATACTGCCCTGAGGGGTGGAGGATAATTTTCTTTCAGAGTGCTCTGTTCAAGGCCTGTAACTCAGTCCACGCCTAATAAACAAGACTGTTGTTACCATCATTTGACTTTCTCATACTCTTTACGGAGGGCTCCATAAAAGAAACTAATGTGATCTTTCTCTTTTTCAGACCTATCAGAAGATGGACTATATATAGGAAGTAGGTTTCTATCACACTGCAGCCCTGTGGGTTTAAAAAGGCGACCATCACCCTTTCCAGCTCAAGTTCCTAAGCAGTAAGGAGGCTTGGGATACTAATTTGAATATTACAATACTGATTCAAATGGATGGGAAACTGCCTTATTATTTTTTTCTCGAAGTATAGTTGATTTACAAGGTTGTAAATTAGCATGGAGTGAAGTGATTCTATTATATGTATATTTTCTATGAGTATACATATATATTCAGATTCTTTTCCATTAGAGTGTATTATAAGATAACGAATCTAGTTCTCTGTGCTGTATTGTAGGATCGTGTTGTTTATATGTTGTATTTATAGTAGTATGTATCTATGAAGCCCAGATTTATCCCTCCCCCACTTTTCCCTCTGGTAGTCATAAATCTGTTTTCCCTGTCTGCCCACTTAAATGCCAACATCAAGCAAGCAGATGGTCCTGGCAATGTTTGCAGCCATTAAAATCATGTTTTCCAAGAATATGTAATGACAGAGGGAAATATGATCTCATGTTAAGCGAATTGCTTCAATATTCCAAACTGTGCACCCAGCATGGTCTGTGAGTCAGCTGTCATAACCACAGGCAGGAGAAGGGGCCAGCCAAACCCTGCTTACTCACTCTCCTGAGAGGGGAGATAGGAGGGAGGCCCCAGCAGAAGGTGCAGAGCTCTGGGGGAGGGGATCGGTTAACACCTGGCCAACAGGATCAGAGCGGGTGGAGGATCTTGCTGAGTAAGAGGGAGGAGGGAGGGTCTGGGCAGGGGTGCACCATAGACAGAGCTCTCTCTGTGAACCATAGCCCATGAGCCAGTCTGGTCATGTCACCTCATATCCGTCCTCCCCCTGTGACTGGAGTCCATCAGTTGTTAACCTCGTGTTTGGCAGGTCCTTTAGGTTCTCCTGAGGTCCTATCTGAAAGAAAAGTGAAAGCGTTAGTTGCTCAGTCATGTCTGATTTCTTTGCAACCCCATGGATATAAACCCGCCAGGTTCCTCTGTCCATGGAATTTTCCAGGCGAGAAAAATTTCCAGGCAAGTACCCACCTGTTGGAGTGGGTAGTCATTTCCTTCTCCAGGGGATCTTCCTGATCCAGGGATTGAACCTGGGTCTCTCCTGCAATGCAGGCAGAGTCTTTACCATTGGGGCCATGAGGGAAGCCCTGTCTACATGGTTTTATGTTATATTATTTGATTTATTTGCTATTATTTTTTTGGTTGCTCAACATCGCTTGCAGGATCTAAGTTCCCTGACCAGGGATTGAACCTGAGCCCACAGCAGTGAAAGCACTGAGTCCTAACCACTTGGCCCCTAGAGAATTCTCTTATTTTGATTGGTGAGGACCATTTGAAGGGCAATGTGCATGCAGTCCAGTCCAATAGCTAGCTTTGTTGATCAGCTTTGATGAATCTGTGTGACTTCAAAAATAAATTGCAAGTATATTTTTCAATGTTCACCACTAATAGCTATAAATAACTTGCTTGGAAAGGGTTGTTGATTTCTGGGGGCTTAATATGGTCATATATATGGAGTCTGTGAACAGATTGGGATGTCCTCTGAAGACCATGGTGTTGACTTACTTACAGCTTTTGGTTTCGATAGAAATGAAAAGAAGGGAAATTGTCTTTAAAAAGGTGAACAAATGGGGGCTTCCCTGGTGGTCCAGCGGGTAAGGACACTGCCTTGCAGTGCAAGGGGCGCCGGTTCGAGCCCTCGTCTGGGAAGATCCCACGTGCCGCGAAGCGGCTGGACCGATATGTCCAATCACCCAGCCAGAAGTCTGGAGCGCATGCGCCCAGAGCCGGTGCTCTGCGACAACAGAGGCCACCGCGATGGGAGGCCCACACGGGCCAAAGAACAAAGATGGATGAAAATAGATAAATGAAAGACCAATAGGAATGGCCCACCCGCCCCCCTCCCTCCCCAACCTGCCTCCCTCCAAAAACAGAACAAAACAAAACAACAACAACAAAAATGTGAACAAATGGAAAAGAATAAATTCTGTTTCAGAAGAACCACTTTCAGTGTGCCACTGGTTCATCATGGTAGCCTCTGCAAGACCAGGACTATCTAACCTAAGAGGAGAATGAGAAAGAACGTGAGAAGCTCAGGCTTTAGGAGCCTCACAGCTGGGGTTTGGTCAGCTCAGTGGCTTCTAGCTATTCAGGCAGAGAGCATCCCAACCCTTGTTTCCCTTTCCTGCTTCCTCCCATAGGTATTAACAGGCATCACTTCATTCATTGGTATTTGTCTAAATTCCTTCTGAGGTAAAAGTTTTGGACGTTACTTAAAAAAAAAAAACAGGATAAAGAATTTAAAAAATTTGTGTCATTTCAGAGGAATGTTCACTGTTGAAAATCTGCATGTTGACTCTGTTATAAATCCTCTGATTCTTTTTCTTTGGGGGACAGAGGGGAGGAGCAGGTTTATTCATATTGGGCTTAGGTAGGAACCCCCATGAGGAATCTGACTACACAGGCATGATTGGGAGAAAGAGACAGGCAAGGGGAGAGCAAGGGGGGTCAGGGCAAGGGATCCAAGAGGGAAGAAGGGTTCAGGGAGAAAAGGGGGAGAGAGGGGCCAGGTGGGCCCAGAGGTCAATAGGCTACCGGGCTGAAAAGGGGTGTTGCAGCTGAGAGTGGGGGTTAAGTATCTGGGTGTGGCCAGGGAAGTGGCCAGTGGAGGCACTGTGCTGATGTCAGTCCGCAGGTAGGAAAGGTTTGTGTCCGCAGAGGTCCGTGGTGGGAAGAGACTGCAGGGAGCGGGCTGCCTCCGCTCTTTGCAAATTTTCAATGCCAACATTCCAAACTCCAAAGAAATATAGGAACAGGGCCCACGTTGTCATGTCTTTGCAGAATTTCAATGCCAACAGTCAGGGACTTTTCCGATGAGTCCAGTGTTGTAAGCAGATGACCAAAATATTGAAGCTTCAGCTTCAGTATCAGTCCTTCCAATGAATATTCAGGGTTAAATATTGCTTACAATGTACCAAATTACTGTAAGTCATAATTAGTGTAAGGGAAAGATTTTCTTTATACCTGGTTTTAGGACCTAATGGAGCTTGGGTTCTTCATGTCTCTTTGCTGAGAAGAATTCAGTGAGAGAAAAAGTGATAGGTAAGAAATGGATTTATTCAGATTCAGAGAAAAGCACGGTCCACAGATAGCATGAGCCATCACAGGACAAATCTGACGGCCAATCCTCTGATTCCTTTTTTTTTAAGCATTTTTATTCTGAAATCATTATAGATTCTTAGAAAGTAGTAAAGATGGTACAGATAGGCCCTGTATGCTCTCCATCAGTTAACTCCGCCAGTTACAACTTACCTAATTATGGTACTGTATCAAAACCAGGGCTTCCCTGTGGCTCAGTGCTTAAAGAACGCACCTGCCAATGCAGGAGACACTGGGTTGGGAAGATTCTCTGGAGAAGGAAACAGCAACCCACTCCAGTATTCTTGCCCAGAAAATCCGATGAACAGAGGAACCTGGGCTATAGTCCATAGGGTTGCAAAAGAGTAGGACCTGACTTAGCAACTAAATGACAGCAACAATCAAAACCAGGAAACTGACCTTGGCACAATGTGTGTGTATAGTTTTATGCCTCATTGTTACAGGTGTAGATTCCTGTAACTATCACTGAGATGAAGGTACAGAACCGCTCCTTCACTACAGAGATGCCTCTCGTGTTTCCCCTGATAGTCACACCCCTCCCTCTCATCCCTACCACTAATCTGTTTTCCATGTCTGTGTTTTGGTTATTTTTGAAAACATTATGTAAATTGAATCATACCATATGTGACGTTTTGAGACTGCTTTTTTCCCCCCACACAGCAGAATTCCCGTGAGACCGATGCAAACTCTATCAACCATCTATTCCTTTTTATCGCTAAGCACTCCACTGTGATGTTAATTTCATGTAATTAACTTAGGTCATTTGCTGTTGATCAGTTGTTGTTCAGTCACTCAGGTGTCCAACTCTTTTCGACCTCAAGGACTGCAGCACGCCAGGGTTCCCTGTCGAAAGACTATCTCCCAGAGTTTGTTCAAATTCATGTCCATTGAATCAGTGATGCCATCCAACAATTTCATCCTTTGTCATCCCCTTCTCCTCCTGCCCTCAATCTTTTCCAGCAGCAGGGTCTTTTCCAATGAGTTGGCTCTTTGCATCAGGCAGCCAAAGTATCAGAGCTTCAGTTTCAGCATCAGTCCTTCCAATGAATATTCAGGGTGGATTTCCTTTAGGACTGAGTTGTTTGATCTCCTTGCTGTCCAAGGGACTCTCAAGAGTCTTCTCCAACACCACAGTTCAAAAACATCAATTCTTCGTCACTCAGCCTTCTTTATGGTCCAGTTCTCACATTCGTACGTGACTGCTATCTAGCTTTGAGTAGACAGACCTTTGTCGACCATGTGCTGTCTGCTTTTGAATATGCTGTCCAGGTTTTTCATAGCTTTTCTTCCAAGTAGTAAGTGTCTTTTAATTTCATGGCTGCAATCACTGTCTGCAGTGATTTTGGAGCCCAAGAAAATAAAGTCTGTCGCTGTTTCCATTTTTTTCCCGTGTATTTTTCATGAAGTGATGGGACCAGATGCCATGATCTTAGTTTTTTGGATGTTGAGTTTTAAGCCAGCTTTTTCACTTTCCTCTTTCACCTTCATCAAGGGGCTCTTCATTTCCTCTTTACTTTCTGCCATTAAGATGGTGTCATCTGCATATCTGAGGTTATTGGTATTTCTCCGAGCAATCTTGATTCCAGCTTGAGTTTCATCCAGTCCAGCATTTAGCATGATGTACTCTGCATGTAAGTTAAATAAGCAGGGTGACAATATACAGCCTTGATGTACTCCTTTCCCAATTTGGAACCAGTCTGTTTTTCCATATCTAGTTCTGTTTCTTCTTGACCCACATACAGATTTTTCAGGAGGCAGGTAAGGTGGTCTGGTATTCCCATCTCTAAGAATTTTCTAATTTGTTGTGATCCACACAAAGGCTTTAGCATAATCAATGAAGCAGAAGTAGAGGTCTTCTGGAATTCACTTGCCTTTTCTATGATCCAATGGATATTGGCAATTTGATCTGTGATTCCTCCAACTTTTCTATATCTGGCTTGTACATCAAGAAGTTCTTGGTTCACATACTGTTGAAGACTAGTTTGAAGGATTTTGAGCATTACCTTGCTAGCATGTGAAATGAGTGTAATTGTGTAGTAGTTTGAATATTCTAGGTTATGGTTCCCAGGTATTTGGTTATTTTTCATCCTTTGTCATCCTTCTCCTCCTGCCCTAAATTTTAGAATCATTCCAGGGTCGAGATTTCGCTTTAGGGGACTTGAGTTGTTTGATCTCCTTGCAGTCCAAGGGACTCTCAAGAGTCTTCTCCAACACCACAGTTCAAAAACATCAATTCTTCGTCACTCAGCCTTCTTTATGGTCCAGTTCTCACATTCGTACGTGACTGCTATCTAGCTTTGAGTAGACAGACCTTTGTCGACCATGTGCTGTCTGCTTTTGAATATGCTGTCCAGTTTTGTCATAGCTTTTCTTCCAAGCAGCAAGTGTCTTTTGATTTCATGGCTGCAATCACTGTCTGCAGTGATTTTGGAGCCCAAGAAAATAAAGTCTGTCGCTGTTTCCACTTTTTTCCCGTGTATTTTTCATGAAGTGATGGGACCAGATGCCATGATCTTAGTTTTTTGGATGTTGAGTTTTAAGCCAGCTTTTTCACTTTCCTCTTTCACCTTCATCAAGGGGCTCTTCATTTCCTCTTTACTTTCTGCCATTAAGATGGTGTCATCTGCATATCTGAGGTTATTGGTATTTCTCCGAGCAATCTTGATTCCAGCTTGAGTTTCATCCAGTCCAGCATTTAGCATGATGTACTCTGCATGTAAGTTAAATAAGCAGGGTGACAATATACAGCCTTGATGTACTCCTTTCCCAATTTGGAACCAGTCTGTTTTTCCATATCTAGTTCTGTTTCTTCTTGACCCACATACAGATTTTTCAGGAGGCAGGTAAGGTGGTCTGGTATTCCCATCTCTAAGAATTTTCTAATTTGTTGTGATCCACACAAAGGCTTTAGCATAATCAATGAAGCAGAAGTAGAGGTCTTCTGGAATTCACTTGCCTTTTCTATGATCCAATGGATATTGGCAATTTGATCTGTGATTCCTCCAACTTTTCTATATCTGGCTTGTACATCAAGAAGTTCTTGGTTCACATACTGTTGAAGACTAGTTTGAAGGATTTTGAGCATTACCTTGCTAGCATGTGAAATGAGTGTAATTGTGTAGTAGTTTGAATATTCTAGGTTATGGTTCCCAGGTATTTGGTCAAACATTATTCTATTTTGTTCCTGTAGAGATGTCTTTTAAGATAACATTTAAATCAGTAAAATTTGAAAACAATTGATGGACTTAATGGAAAAAAGACTGACTTCTTTCAAGGAAGAGGGAAACTTCCAGCAGACTGACTTTAGATTTGAGCTACAGCATCAAGTCTTCCCTGGATCTGCAGCTTGCCAGCCCATTCTGCAGGTTTTAGCTTGACAGTCTCCACAATTACACAAGCCAATTTCTTAAAATCTGTGTATCTATCTTTCTATGTATCATCTATTTCACTCTGGAGAATGCTTATGGCTACATTGATAGCATGGTTGTACCAGTATGTTTAATCATTCACCCATTCATTGAAGGGCATTTTGATTGTTTCCACTTTAGGTCTATTATAGTAGAAATAAGGCAACAATAAAAATTTATATAAAAGTTTTTGTGTGGGCACACAAGTTTTACTTACCTGAGATAAATCCCCAGGACTGTAAGGACTATCCTATTCTACATTCCCACCAACAATGGATGAGTGATCCTGTTCCTCTGAATCCTCACGGACTTTTGGTATGGTCACTGTTTTCCTTTAGCAGTTTTGATAGATGTGCAGTGATAGCTTATCGTTATCGTGGTCTTTTTTTTTTTTTTTTTGGCCACTTCTATTGATCTTTCATTTATCTATTTCCATCCATCTTTGTTCCTTGGCCTGCATGGGCCTCCCATCGCAGTGGCCTCTCTCGTTGCAGAGCACCAGCTCTGGGCGCATGTGCTCCAGAGCTGCGGCTCGGTAGTTGGACACACTGGTCCAGCCACTCCACGGCACCTCGGATCTTCCCAGGCCAGGGATCGAACCGCTGCCCCTTGCACTGCAAGGCGGTGCCCTTACCCGCTGGACCACCAGGGAAGCCCTCATCGTTGTCTTCTTCGATGTGGGGTGTCCTCTCTGTGATCAGATCCAACCTCCTTTCGTCGATAGTTTCCCAGGAACTCGTCGCAATTCAGGCGATTTTGCAGGAGAGATGAGGGCTTTTGGATAATTTTAAAGACTAAAAAATTTTTTAACTAGGTTATGGTTCCCAGGTATTTGGTCAAACATTATTCTATTTTGTTCCTGTAGAGATGTCTTTTAAGATAACATTTAAATCAGTAAAATTTGAAAACAATTGATGGACTTAATGGAAAAAAGACTGACTTCTTTCAAGGAAGAGGGAAACTTCCAGCAGACTGACTTTAGATTTGAGCTACAGCATCAAGTCTTCCCTGGATCTGCAGCTTGCCAGCCCATTCTGCAGGTTTTAGCTTGACAGTCTCCACAATTACACAAGCCAATTTCTTAAAATCTGTGTATCTATCTTTCTATGTATCATCTATTTCACTCTGGAGAATGCTTATGGCTACATTGATAGCATGGTTGTACCAGTATGTTTAATCATTCACCCATTCATTGAAGGGCATTTTGATTGTTTCCACTTTAGGTCTATTATAGTAGAAATAAGGCAACAATAAAAATTTATATAAAAGTTTTTGTGTGGGCACACAAGTTTTACTTACCTGAGATAAATCCCCAGGACTGTAAGGACTATCCTATTCTACATTCCCACCAACAATGGATGAGTGATCCTGTTCCTCTGAATCCTCACGGACTTTTGGTATGGTCACTGTTTTCCTTTAGCAGTTTTGATAGATGTGCAGTGATAGCTTATCGTTATCGTGGTCTTTTTTTTTTTTTTTTTGGCCACTTCTATTGATCTTTCATTTATCTATTTCCATCCATCTTTGTTCCTTGGCCTGCATGGGCCTCCCATCGCAGTGGCCTCTCTCGTTGCAGAGCACCAGCTCTGGGCGCATGTGCTCCAGAGCTGCGGCTCGGTAGTTGGACACACTGGTCCAGCCACTCCACGGCACCTCGGATCTTCCCAGGCCAGGGATCGAACCGCTGCCCCTTGCACTGCAAGGCGGTGCCCTTACCCGCTGGACCACCAGGGAAGCCCTCATCGTTGTCTTCTTCGATGTGGGGTGTCCTCTCTGTGATCAGATCCAACCTCCTTTCGTCGATAGTTTCCCAGGAACTCGTCGCAATTCAGGCGATTTTGCAGGAGAGATGAGGGCACGTCCTTCTACGCCGCCATCTTAGCTCCACCCCCTCATCGTTGTCTTAATTTGCATTTCTGTAAAGGGTAGTGTTGTTGATTACTTGCCATTTGTGTATCCTCTTTAGTGACATGCTTTCCATCTCTTTTGTCTGTTTTTCTAGAAATGAGTCCCTGATCAGATATATGGTTTTTCAAATAAGTTCTCCAAGTCTGTGGTAGGCTGTATCTCAGACTTCCCCCTGAGATTCCTGTTCCCTGATTGTTCATTCAAACATTAGGATCTACTGTGAAGGCAGTTTACAGATGCAATTAAGATTACAAAGTGAAAAACAAAAAAGAAGCAACATTAAAAAAAGATTACAAAGTGAGTGATTTTCAAACAGGGAAATTATCATTAGTTTCTGCCTCTATGTAAGCATGTGCGTGCTCAGTCGCTTTAACTGTGTCTGACTCTTTATGACCCCATGGACTGTAGCTTACCAGGCTCATGCGTCCATGGAATTCTCCAGGCAAGAATATTGGAGGGTGACTTTACTCATAGCTCAGTGGTAAAGAATCTACCTGTCAATGCAGGGGACACAGGTTCGATCCCTGATCCAGGAAGATCCCACATTCTGTGGATCAACTGAGCCCAGGAATCACAACTACTGTGCCCACATACCACAGCTACTGAAGCTCATGTGCCCTCTGCAACAACAGAAGCCACTGCAACGAGAAGCCTGCGCACTGCAACTAGAGAGAAGCCCTTGTGCAGCAACACACACCCAGAAAAGCCAAAAATAAATAAATAAAAGTATCTAAGAAAAAAGAAAAGAATAGTGGAGGGCATTGCCTTCCCTTCTCCAGGGGATCTTCCCCACTCACAACTAATACACAGTCTGGAGCTTGTCTTTTCATCCTCTTATCAAAATCTTTCAAAGAGCAACAGTTTTTAATTTTGTTGAAGTCCAGTTTAGCAAGTATTTGTTTTAAGAATGGTGCTTTCGGTGTCAAGTTCAACAACCCTTTACCAAACCCTGAAGATTTCCTGCATATTCTTACAAATGTTTTATGGTTTACATATATGGCCTGTTTATAGTTCATTTTGTACATGAGGGCACGTCCTTCTACGCCGCCATCTTAGCTCCACCCCCTCATCGTTGTCTTAATTTGCATTTCTGTAAAGGGTAGTGTTGTTGATTACTTGCCATTTGTGTATCCTCTTTAGTGACATGCTTTCCATCTCTTTTGTCTGTTTTTCTAGAAATGAGTCCCTGATCAGATATATGGTTTTTCAAATAAGTTCTCCAAGTCTGTGGTAGGCTGTATCTCAGACTTCCCCCTGAGATTCCTGTTCCCTGATTGTTCATTCAAACATTAGGATCTACTGTGAAGGCAGTTTACAGATGCAATTAAGATTACAAAGTGAAAAACAAAAAAGAAGCAACATTAAAAAAAAAAGATTACAAAGTGAGTGATTTTCAAACAGGGAAATTATCATTAGTTTCTGCCTCTATGTAAGCATGTGCGTGCTCAGTCGCTTTAACTGTGTCTGACTCTTTATGACCCCATGGACTGTAGCTTACCAGGCTCATGCGTCCATGGAATTCTCCAGGCAAGAATATTGGAGGGTGACTTTACTCATAGCTCAGTGGTAAAGAATCTACCTGTCAATGCAGGGGACACAGGTTCGATCCCTGATCCAGGAAGATCCCACATTCTGTGGATCAACTGAGCCCAGGAATCACAACTACTGTGCCCACATACCACAGCTACTGAAGCTCATGTGCCCTCTGCAACAACAGAAGCCACTGCAACGAGAAGCCTGCGCACTGCAACTAGAGAGAAGCCCTTGTGCAGCAACACACACCCAGAAAAGCCAAAAATAAATAAATAAAAGTATCTAAGAAAAAAGAAAAGAATAGTGGAGGGCATTGCCTTCCCTTCTCCAGGGGATCTTCCCCACTCACAACTAATACACAGTCTGGAGCTTGTCTTTTCATCCTCTTATCAAAATCTTTCAAAGAGCAACAGTTTTTAATTTTGTTGAAGTCCAGTTTAGCAAGTATTTGTTTTAAGAATGGTGCTTTCGGTGTCAAGTTCAACAACCCTTTACCAAACCCTGAAGATTTCCCCCTGCATATTCTTACAAATGTTTTATGGTTTACATATATGGCCTGTTTATAGTTCATTTTGTACAGGATTTGAGATATGGTTGAGTTTTTTTTCCTCTTTTTTTAGCTTTTGGCTATCCAATCACTCCAGCACCATTTCTTAAAAACTCTCCCCTTCCTCCCTAGACCTGCTTTTACATATTTGTTAAAAACCAGTTAGCTGTTCTTGTGTGGGGCCATGTTTTGATTTTCTGTTCTGTTCCATTGGTCCATGTGTTTGTTCTTTTGCCAATACCATAGAGTCATGGTTACTATAGTTACATAATAAGTCTTAAAATTGAGTGATTCCCAGTTTACTCTTCTTCCTTGAAAACATTTTAGCTATTCCAGCTTCTTTATCTTTTCATATAGTTTTAGAATAATCTTGCTTATATTAACAAATATTTTGCTGAGATTAAAAAAAATTATTATTTATTTTTGATTGCACTGGGTCTTTGTTGCTGCAGGGGCATTCTCTAGTTGTGGAGACGGGGGCTACTCTCTAGCTGTGGTGTGCAGGCTGTAGGATGCGGTGCATGGACTTAGTTGTCCCATGGCATGTGGAATCTTCCCAGACCAGGGATAGAACCCGTGTCCCCTGCATGGACAGGTAGATTCTTAACCACTGGACCACCAGGGAAGCCCTTTGCTGAGATTTTGATAGGAATTACTTTAAACCTGTGTATCAATTTGGGGATAATTAGCATCTTTACTATATTGAATATTATAGTCTGTGAACATAGGGTGTTTCTCTATTTGTGGTTTAGGTTTACTTTTTTTTTGTGGGGGGTGCTGGGGTGGGGAGGGAGGGGAGCAGGCAGGCCACTTCTGTTGGTCTTTCATTTCTCCATTTTCATCCATCTTTGTTCTTTGGCCCGTGTGGGCCTCCCATCGCGGTGGCCTCTGTTGTTGCAGAGCACCGGCTCTGGGCACATGCGCTCCAGAGCTCTGGCCCGGTAATTGGACACATCAGTCCAGCCGCTCCGTGGCACGTGGGATCTTCCCAGGCCAGGGATCGAACAGGCGCCCCTTGCACTGCAAGGCGGTGTCCTTACCCACTGGACCACCAGGGAAACCCTAGGTTTACTTTTTAAAATTTCTTTTATCAACACTTTCTAGATCTTAGAATACAAGTTTTATACATGTTTTGTTAGACTTATATCTAAATATTTCATTTTTTTTAATTTCCACTTTTTTATTCTAATTTTACTTTTTCTTTTTACAGAGTTTTGTTGTTTACAGATATGCATAATCCCAGATTAGTCATATGTATATCCCTGGCCTCACCTTCCTCCACCCCCTGCCATCTAGTCCCCCCTACTCCACCCCCTCAGGCCATCACACAGCATCCTTGCAGGATCCCCTTTTCCCACAGCACAATGACAATAGTTATCTTTTTCACATATGATAGTATAGGTTTTCATGCTACTTCCTTTATACCTCCCACCCACTCTTCATTCCCCACAATGTCCATATGTCTGTTCTCCATGTCTGTTTTTCCACTGCTTCACTGTGTGTGTTATCATTACCATCTTACTAACTTCCATATATACGTGTTAGTATACTGTACTTGTCTTTATCTTTTTGGCTTACTTCACTTTTTATGATAGGTTCTAGATCCAACCACCTCATTGGGACTGCTTCTTCTGCATTTCTTTTTACAGCTGAGAAGTACTCCGTTGTGTATATGTACCAGAGCTTTTGTATCCATTCATTCGTTGATGGGCATCTAGGTTGCTTCCATGTTCTAGCTATTGTATAGAGAACTGTAATGAACGTTGGGGTTCAGGTGGGTTTCAATTTTGATTTCATCAGAGTATAAGCCTAATAGTGGGATTGCTGGGTTGTATGGAGCTTCAATTTTTAGTTTTTTAAGGAATCTCTATACTGTCTTATACAGCAGCTGTATCAATTTACATTCCCACCAGCAATGCAAGAGTGTTCCCTTTTCTCTGCACCCTCTCCAGCATTTATTGTCTGTAGATTTGTTGATGATGGCCATTCTAACTGATGTGAGGTGGTATCTCATTGTAGTTTTGATTTACATTTCTCTAATAATAAGCAAAGGCTGAGCATCGTTTCATGTGTTTTTTGGCTATCTGTATGTCCTCATTGAAGAGGTGACTCTTTAGGTCATTTTCCCATTTTTTGATTGGGTTGTTCATTTTTCTGATATTGAGTTGTCTGAGTTGCTTATAGATTTTGGAGATTAATTCTTTGTCTGTTGTTACATTTGCTATTATTTTCTCCCATTCTGTGGATGGTCTGTGCACCTTTTTTGTAGTTTCTTTTGCTGTACAAAAGCTTTTAAGTTTCATTAGATCTCACATATTAATTTTGGTTTTTAGTTACACTATTCTAGTAGGTAGGTCATAGATGATCTTGCTTTGATTTATGTCATTGTGTGTTTTGCCAATATTTCATTTTTAAAAGAGATTGTAAATGGTACTGTATGTTTACTTTTGGTTTCCATGCATGTATTCATGTGAAGATACAGAAATTCAATTAATTTTTGTATGTTGATCTTTTATCTTGAGACCTTGATGAACTCTCTTATAAGTTCTAACAGTTTTTTCTTGGTAGATTCTATAGCATTTTCTATGGAGACCAGCATGTCATTTCCAAAGAGCAACACTTCACTTCCTTTCCAGTCTTTAAGCCTTTTATTTACTTTTCTCACCTTACTGCCTTAGTAGAACTTCTAGTGCTATGTTGTTAATAGTGGTAAGGACAAACATTCTTTTATTTATTTATTTTTGGCTATTCTGGGCTTTCACTGCTGCCACAGGCTCTTCTCTAGCTGTAGAGAGTAGGGGCTATTCTCTAGTTGAGATGAGCAGGCTTCTTGTTGCAGTGACATCTCTTGTTGTGCCACTCAGGCTCCAGGGCACACGGGCTTCAGTAGTTGTGGCACATAGGCTCAGTAGCTGTGGCTCTGAGGCTCTAGAGCACAGGCTCCATAGTTGTGAGTCACAGGCTTAGTTGCTCCACAGCATGTGGGATTGTCCCGGATCAGGGATTGAACCCGTGTTTCCTGCATTGGCAGGCAAACACTTTACCACTGAGCTACCAGGGAAGTCCCCAGGGCAGACATTCTTATCTTACTCTTGAGTGGAAAGCAGTCAGTATCATTTTTGGTAGATGTTGTTTGTCAAGTTGAGGAAATTCTCTTCTATTCCTAGTTTTCTAAGAAATTTGTCATGAATATATACTGAATTTTGTACAAGTGTTTTTTCTGCTTTAATCAATATGATCGTATAACTTGTCTTCTTTTACCCGTTGATGGTGGATTACATTGATTGATTTTCAGGTATTGAACCAACCTTGCCTCTCTGAAATAAACTCCACTTGTCCTATGGCATGCTTTTTATATACTACTAAATTTTATTTATTAATATCTTGGCAAAGACTTTAGAAGATATATTTGTGTTGTCTGTAGTCTTTGTTTTTATACTATCTTTGTCTGGTTTGATATCAAATCATATTAGGATCACAAAATACATTTCTATTTTCTGGAAGAAACTGTGTAAGATTTGTGTTAAAAAAAATCCTTTCAGTGAAATTAATTGGGCCTGGTGATTTCTTTTTAGGAACTTTTAAAATTATGAGTTAAATTTATTTTTTAGTTATATAGTACCATAGTATCTCCTTCATCTCAGATACATTATGGGGGTTACTAACTTTCAAGGAATTTGTTCATTTCATCTAAGTTATCCAATTTATGCATGTAGTGTCATTCATAATACTTCCTTATCATCTGCCTGATGTCTGTTAGAGCTGTTTTTATCCCATTTCACTGGTGGTATTGGTAATTTGTATCTTTTTTTTCCAGTCTTCCTAGGGGTTTGTCAATTTTATTGATCTCTTCAAAGAACCAATTTTTGGTTTCATTGATTTTCTCCATTGACTTTCTGTTTTCCATTCTAGTGACTTCTGCTTTTTCTGGTGCAACTGCACCCTCCTCCCCAGCACAGGAGAGATTTAAACTGGGTCATGGAGGTGAGAGTGGAGAAGTGGATGGGCGTGAGGAAGTTATTTACTTTCATCCTTATATTTGGAGACTTGCTTGTGGAAGGAGTCGATAGGTAGTAAGGAACAGCCCAAGGAGTGGAGAAGGGGTGTTCTGGAAGGTCTTGTGTGTTTGCTGTCCTTCTGTCTCCAGGTGGTATATGGAGTGAGCTGAAGGCTGTGAGGAGGGCAGACCACAGACAATTCCCAGCCTTGATTGCAGCAAATTCTGAATCTAGCAGCCCTCTGGGCACTGGAGGATCCATTTCTGGTTAAATCATGTAACACAGTCAGGAAGAAATGGGAGAGGAAGCAGGGACTCTGTTAGCCTCTGGATCTTGGAGTATGTTCCTCGCACTTACATCACTAATCTGAAAAACTCTAGAGACTCTGTGCATTTAAAGGAATGTTTGCATAGGAGAATTCTTTCTGGAAGTGTTTGCATCTGGGGACTCAAATCACCTGAGTCCAGGAATTCTTTCTCATTTGGGGCGGTATATACTACTAAATTTTATTTATTAATATCTTGGCAAAGACTTTAGAAGATATATTTGTGTTGTCTGTAGTCTTTGTTTTTATACTATCTTTGTCTGGTTTGATATCAAATCATATTAGGATCACAAAATACATTTCTATTTTCTGGAAGAAACTGTGTAAGATTTGTGTTAAAAAAAATCCTTTCAGTGAAATTAATTGGGCCTGGTGATTTCTTTTTAGGAACTTTTAAAATTATGAGTTAAATTTATTTTTTAGTTATATAGTACCATAGTATCTCCTTCATCTCAGATACATTATGGGGGTTACTAACTTTCAAGGAATTTGTTCATTTCATCTAAGTTATCCAATTTATGCATGTAGTGTCATTCATAATACTTCCTTATCATCTGCCTGATGTCTGTTAGAGCTGTTTTTATCCCATTTCACTGGTGGTATTGGTAATTTGTATCTTTTTTTTCCAGTCTTCCTAGGGGTTTGTCAATTTTATTGATCTCTTCAAAGAACCAATTTTTGGTTTCATTGATTTTCTCCATTGACTTTCTGTTTTCCATTCTAGTGACTTCTGCTTTTTCTGGTGCAACTGCACCCTCCTCCCCAGCACAGGAGAGATTTAAACTGGGTCATGGAGGTGAGAGTGGAGAAGTGGATGGGCGTGAGGAAGTTATTTACTTTCATCCTTATATTTGGAGACTTGCTTGTGGAAGGAGTCGATGGTAGTAAGGAACAGCCCAAGGAGTGGAGAAGGGGTGTTCTGGAAGGTCTTGTGTGTTTGCTGTCCTTCTGTCTCCAGGTGGTATATGGAGTGAGCTGAAGGCTGTGAGGAGGGCAGACCACAGACAATTCCCAGCCTTGATTGCAGCAAATTCTGAATCTAGCAGCCCTCTGGGCACTGGAGGATCCATTTCTGGTTAAATCATGTAACACAGTCAGGAAGAAATGGGAGAGGAAGCAGGGACTCTGTTAGCCTCTGGATCTTGGAGTATGTTCCTCGCACTTACATCACTAATCTGAAAAACTCTAGAGACTCTGTGCATTTAAAGGAATGTTTGCATAGGAGAATTCTTTCTGGAAGTGTTTGCATCTGGGGACTCAAATCACCTGAGTCCAGGAATTCTTTCTCATTTGGGGCGGTGAGGTGGCCTGGATGACACCCAGCCAGACCTCCTGTCCTGAAGTGGGAAGTATCTGCTCTGAAAAAGACTGCCTGGGTTGTCATGGGGGCTGGAGGGTGGGGTGAGCACTGCCCTCAGCACGGCAGGGTGCTCCGTCTACTTAGGAAGTCCCAAGCTGCCTTTCACGTATAACCACATGAAGAGAAAGCTTCCCAGACCTTTTGGAGTTCAAACAGTTCTTATAAAATGGCATTTTGATGAGCCGAGCGTAAATGAATTGGAAACGCTCAGATAACATTTCCCCAGGGTTTAAAAACCAAGGAGAAATGTGCTTGGAAAAGGGTCTAAGGGGCTGGGCCAAGAGTCTGAAAAATGATTTGAGATGTTGTGATGAACCCAAATTACCATCATTTTCTTCCATCTCTGCTGCTGCAGACCGCCTGGGGGAGGGGGCCTCAGGCAGGAGGGAAGAACTCCTTTCTCTACTGGGGAGGATGGAGAGCAGCTTTAAGACCATGGTCATCTAAGGTGGGGCTTTCTCTCTGGGCTGAGTTTACGATCGCATCTGTCTATCCATCTCTCCATCCATCTTTCCATCCATCCATCCAAATATCCACCCATCTTTCCATCCATCTATCCAGCATCCCATCCATCCATCCACCCATCCAGCTATCATTCCATCCATCCATCCAGCATCCCATTCATTCACCCACTCATCCAGCTATCATTCCATCCACCCATTCATCCATCCATCCACCCATCCACCCAACTTTCCATCCACCCATTCACTCATACAGCGATCATTCCATCCATCCCCATATCTATATATCCATCTAGTGGGCACTTATTAAGCACTCACTGTGTGCATGGGTCTGAGAAGACAGAAGGCAACAAGCCTTAGTCCCTGACCTTTCAGATCTCAATATCCTAGTGGAAGAAACTTAAGGATGGGCAGGGACTGCGAGAGTTGGGGGAAGAATGGTACCCCTTTGAAATGTTCAGAGTGACAACCTCACCAAAGTTTCCAGTGACACCCTGGTGGGGTGATAGCATGCCTCCAAGTTGGACCAGGGACCCCCAGGATGAGATAATGGAAAGTGAAGAAAGGGGTTCACCCTACACTCGAGCCCAAGGCTGCACCAAATCTGCTCCAGGACAGTAGAATCTAGAGATAACAACAGTCACTGAGGGGTATCAGGGAGGGTCATCAGTGCCAGAGAAGAGCTCCCTCCCTCTAAGCACTGCCCTAGGACCATTGATTCTTACCCTATACAGCCCCCACCACACCCCTATGAGTAGATACTCCTATCACTGCTTAGAGAAAAAGAAAATAAGGGTGAGGACTCAGCCCAGGGTTGCTTGGCTGGAAATATGGGAGCTGGTACCTCCATCTGGGCTCACTGCCCCCTGCACTGGCTCCTGTCTAGCAGGTGAGAGCAGGACCAAGACACCAGTTGCTACAAATGCCAGGTTCTGCCATCAGGCTGGGAATGTAGTGAAAACTTATCCAGGAAGGAAAATTGCTGAGCAAGTCTGTAAACTTCAAGGATACATGGCCAAGGGAGGTCTCTTGATATGCCTAAATCCTTCTTGGTGCAGAAGACAGAATCTTAGAAGAGATTTGAAGACCAGAGGACCTGATTGCTAATCATGCTTACCTATCCTGTCCCAAAAGGGAACTTTTTTTGAATTATTAAAAAACCTTTTTATTTTGTATTGGCAGATGGCTGATTCATGCTTCCTAAGTGGCACAGTGGTAAATAATCTACCTGCCAAAGCTGGAAATGCAGGTGATGCTGGTTCGATCCCTAGGTCAGGAAGGTACCCTGGAGGAGAAAATGGAGACCCATTCCAGTATTCTTGCCTGGAAAATCCCATGGACAGAGGAGTTTGGCGGACTACAGTCCATGGGGTCTCAAAGAATTGGACAGGACTGAATGACTGAGCACTGGTACTGGCATAGCATATAGTACAACATTATGATAGTTTCAGGTGAACAGCGGAGAGGCTCAGCCATACATCTACATGTGTCCCTTCTCCCCCTAACTCCCCTCCCATCCAGGCTGCCATGTAGCAAACATTAAGCAGAATTCCCAAAAGGGAACTTTTAATTAATATAATACATGGACTTTTTTTTACTTTCTTAGACATGATTATGCTTAGGGTCTGTGGTATAAACTTAAATACAGGGGAATCTAAGATGCGTATTTCAGCCTTTTTCCCATTGTCTATTGCTTACCCTCGCCAACAGGCCCTGCTGGGTGGAAGAATTCTGATGGACATGTGCACCCTGGCCTACTTCTAAATATAGAATCAATACAAGTGCAACAGTGACAAAGGCAGACCAGAGCTGGGGTGTGGTACGGTAATGGAAACACCTAGGATCCCTCCCTCTAAGCACTGCCCTAGGACCATTGATTCTTACCCTATACAGCCCCCACCACACCCCTATGAGTAGATACTCCTATCACTGCTTAGAGAAAAAGAAAATAAGGGTGAGGACTCAGCCCAGGGTTGCTTGGCTGGAAATATGGGAGCTGGTACCTCCATCTGGGCTCACTGCCCCCTGCACTGGCTCCTGTCTAGCAGGTGAGAGCAGGACCAAGACACCAGTTGCTACAAATGCCAGGTTCTGCCATCAGGCTGGGAATGTAGTGAAAACTTATCCAGGAAGGAAAATTGCTGAGCAAGTCTGTAAACTTCAAGGATACATGGCCAAGGGAGGTCTCTTGATATGCCTAAATCCTTCTTGGTGCAGAAGACAGAATCTTAGAAGAGATTTGAAGACCAGAGGACCTGATTGCTAATCATGCTTACCTATCCTGTCCCAAAAGGGAACTTTTTTTGAATTATTAAAAAACCTTTTTATTTTGTATTGGCAGATGGCTGATTCATGCTTCCTAAGTGGCACAGTGGTAAATAATCTACCTGCCAAAGCTGGAAATGCAGGTGATGCTGGTTCGATCCCTAGGTCAGGAAGGTACCCTGGAGGAGAAAATGGAGACCCATTCCAGTATTCTTGCCTGGAAAATCCCATGGACAGAGGAGTTTGGCGGACTACAGTCCATGGGGTCTCAAAGAATTGGACAGGACTGAATGACTGAGCACTGGTACTGGCATAGCATATAGTACAACATTATGATAGTTTCAGGTGAACAGCGGAGAGGCTCAGCCATACATCTACATGTGTCCCTTCTCCCCCTAACTCCCCTCCCATCCAGGCTGCCATGTAGCAAACATTAAGCAGAATTCCCAAAAGGGAACTTTTAATTAATATAATACATGGACTTTTTTTTACTTTCTTAGACATGATTATGCTTAGGGTCTGTGGTATAAACTTAAATACAGGGGAATCTAAGATGCGTATTTCAGCCTTTTTCCCATTGTCTATTGCTTACCCTCGCCAACAGGCCCTGCTGGGTGGAAGAATTCTGATGGACATGTGCACCCTGGCCTACTTCTAAATATAGAATCAATACAAGTGCAACAGTGACAAAGGCAGACCAGAGCTGGGGTGTGGTACCGGTAATGGAAACACCTGGAAGGCAGTGGTGTTTGTGCTGTAATTGTACAGACTGAAGAATGGTTCTTGGAAAAATTCCAAACCAATCAAAGGACTGTAGAGACTTCTCTTGATATGTGCAATGGATGGCATTATGGAGCGAGTCAGTGTATTTTAAACCCTGTGGAAAAAAAAAAGCCAACCCAACACAATGTTTGCACGTCATATGGGGGTTCAGTTCAGGCTGAGATAATAATGAATGGATTTCCACCTTCATAGATGTCAAGCAAGAAGTTTGAAAATCACGCGAAATGTGGTGTGATTCTTTGTTGTGAAGGACTCTCCTGGAGTTCCTGATTTATCTGACAAATGCTGTCAGAGTCCCTTCTCCATCATGGTGACAACAGAATAACATGGCCCTGACTCTGCAACTTCCTAAATCTCCCCAAAGAGGCCTTGCCTTCCTTGAAGAGACACATTGGCATAAACAGACACTGTGGAAAGCATTCTAAAGTGAGCTGCAGACACCAGAGCCTCTGTTTGGTAAAAGGATGCATCTCTCTTTCCACCTGAGAATGCATGACTATTTTAGAAATCTAGAAACTTCTGAGGCCCATCCAAAATTAGCTCCTTTGAAACACAACATGTTACAATGGTTTTCCTGGCCAGGTGATGTTTTTCTTCATGTATTGCTCGAAATAAGAAAATGACTGTCACATTCCAAAACAACAACCAACAAACATACCTTGTAAGGCAAACCGGTGCTTTAGAAGGCCAGCTGCTCTTAGTGAGAAAACTCATACAAGGGTTGCCAGTTTCTAAAAATGGGTGTATGAAAAATCATATGCTTTAGGAGTCCTGGTCACCATGTGGATAAAGGCAAAAATCCTGTCTTCAGCATCCTTGGCACATTCTCTGATGTCAACAAGCTCCCCAGGCATAGCATCTGGGTAAAGATTCTGCATCAGGAGAAAGTGCTCGGGCTCTTTGGGGACATCAGTTTTGGGGATTCTTCTTTTTCTTTTGGGCTAGGGTATGTGGGATCTTAGTTCCCCAACCAGGAATTGAACACATGCCGCCTGCATTGGAAGCAATCTTTAATTTTTTAACTTTTTTTTTTTGACCACTTCTCTTGGTCTTTCATTTATCTATCTTCATCCATCTTTGTTCTTTGGCCTGTGTGGGCCTCCCATTGCAGTGGCCTCTGTTGCTTCAGGGCACTGGCTCTGGGCATATGTGCTCCAGTGCTCTGGCTTGGTAGTTGGACACATCAGTCCAGCCACTCCACAGCATGTGGGATCCTCCAAGGTCAGGGATCAAAGCGGCACCCCTTGCACAGCAAGGTGGTGTCCTTACCCACTGGACCACCAGGGAAGCCCTGAAGCAAGTAGTCTTAACCACTGGACCACCAGGGAATCCCTGGACTGTGCTTTTGAGGCACCCTAGTGGTCCTAGATACACCTGCTTGGGGCTGTCTGTGTTGGGCCCTTCACAAGTTCATGTGCAGGATGCAAGAGGTGTGACGGCTAGTGTGTAGCATGAGAAGTTGGGTAGTGAAGGTCATACCTTTAGTCTCTATGAGCCGTAATCTTCTCCTTCTCTTCCTTTTTTCCTCCCTCTCTTCCTTATTCCTCGTCTGTCTCTCCCTATAGTCCTAGGAGGGAGACACTATGAAGACCTTCTTGTTACAGACCAGAAAATAAGGCTGAAGAAGCTTAAGTGTTACATTGAAAACCATCTTTGGTGCTAAGGAAAGGCATCAACAATCGGCCCACATCCCACCCTGTTGCAGAGCTGTGCTTCTGGAACTTGGCAGAATGAGCATGTTCTGATGATAACAAACGTGAAGACCCAGGTTCTTGGAACTGCTGGCCTGGGGAAATCCCTCATATAGCCACAGGCCTTCCCCAGACCCACAGCTCTGAGTTCTGCCAGGGAAGCCCCCGCTTCCTGCTGCCTGGGGGAATTAGAAATCCGAGGGTCAACCCAGGAGTCTAGGAGGCCCAGGGGAGCCCAGAGAGTGGAGAGAGCAGGTTGGTGCTCACACTGAGCCCTGATACCAGTCAGCCCTGATACCCTCATCACTTGTCAGAACATCTGCCCAGAGGGAGGGGCTCCCAGAGCACCTTGAATCCTGTCCTGTCCTCTCACATTGCTTTGAGAACTGGGGTGGCCAAAAGGGGTCTTTACCCACCTACTCTCCATCAGCCTTTCCCAACAGTGAGCTAGCATGTCACATGAGACTGAATGGTTGTAGCTCTCAGCTTCCGGTGTGGTCGAACTGGAGCTTCCTGCCTGCTAGCAGGGCGGGACACATGAGCAGTGCCAGCCAATGAGCGGTGAGCCAGTTTACTTTAGATGATGGTATGACCTCCTCCAACACAGGTGGGCAATGTTCAGCATGGGGGGGTCCCTTGATCTGTTGAGTCCCTGAGGGACCCCAGTGAGCTCCTGAGGTTGGGCTTCAGTAGAAAAATCAAAGCCCTCCCAGCTGTGGGTCTCTATGGGGTGCATGGCCGGGAAAACCATGGTCGGAGAATTGGGAGTCAAAGGACAATGTTGCTCAGAGAGACGCGAGTGATCTTAGGGATCACTGAGTCCAGAGATTCTCCTCGTGCGACTGGAAGCAGCATGGATCTAAGTCATTTTCAGGGCTTGGTCACTGCAGGGACCAAGTGGACTTGGGCTGGGGAGGGGTAGCCTGTTTGGTCTTCTCTGGGTCTTCAGCATTTTGCAGAATGAGTTACTTCTGGTCCTTGGGCATGGAGTTTATACCAGGGCTCCACAAACTATGTGCACATAGATTCTCCAGAGTCATGTAGAGAGGCAGATTCAGTTTCTGCAGATCAGGGCTGGAGCCTGAGAGTCCACATGTCCTCCAAACTCTCAGGTGGGCTCAGTGTTGCTGGGCAGGACCACACGTTGAGAGATGAGGGTTTAGACACCAGAGCTCCTGTTAAGAGCATGAGTTGGAGGGTCAGACCACGGCTTGGGCCCACCCATGTAGGCCCTCGTTGTCCCCAGAGCACCACTTCATAGCTCAGGGTGCCTCAGGTGTTCTGATGATGCTAATAGCTGGTGAGAGACTTCACTGGTGAGCCAAACGCAGAGGTTTCAGAGAAGACTGAGTTTTATTTGGGTCTCTGAAATTTTGCCAGTTTGGCCACAGGATAGAGTATTAGCTCCAAAATGTTTCATTTTCATGTGGAAATGTTTAGAAGAGATCTTTGGCTGCTCTCTGTGAATAAAGAGGATAAAGAGGCTGGTGAACCAGAGCTAAGACCTTGTGGTAGGTGGAATCCCCAGATGGCTCTCAACAGCCCTGTCTCCTCCTCTGCCCCTTTCTCTCAGCTCTTCAATCAAACCCCAACCGAGGTGCTGCTGTGAAGGATCCTGCAAGTATAATTAAGGTCTGGAGTCAGCTGACTTCAGGGAAAGGAGCTCATCCTGGGTGAGCCTGGTCTAATCAGCTGAAGCCTTAAAAGGAAGATCTGATGTAAGAGAGACTCAGCCTTTCCTGGTTTTGAAGATGGAGGAGGCTGTGTGGCAGGGAATGGCCTCTCAGAGGAGAAAGTGATGCCAGGCTGACAGCCAGCAGAAAACAGGATTTCCCGTCCTCAACGGATCTAGGGGATGGAAATTCTTAAGGACAATGTTGCTCAGAGAGACGCGAGTGATCTTAGGGATCACTGAGTCCAGAGATTCTCCTCGTGCGACTGGAAGCAGCATGGATCTAAGTCATTTTCAGGGCTTGGTCACTGCAGGGACCAAGTGGACTTGGGCTGGGGAGGGGTAGCCTGTTTGGTCTTCTCTGGGTCTTCAGCATTTTGCAGAATGAGTTACTTCTGGTCCTTGGGCATGGAGTTTATACCAGGGCTCCACAAACTATGTGCACATAGATTCTCCAGAGTCATGTAGAGAGGCAGATTCAGTTTCTGCAGATCAGGGCTGGAGCCTGAGAGTCCACATGTCCTCCAAACTCTCAGGTGGGCTCAGTGTTGCTGGGCAGGACCACACGTTGAGAGATGAGGGTTTAGACACCAGAGCTCCTGTTAAGAGCATGAGTTGGAGGGTCAGACCACGGCTTGGGCCCACCCATGTAGGCCCTCGTTGTCCCCAGAGCACCACTTCATAGCTCAGGGTGCCTCAGGTGTTCTGATGATGCTAATAGCTGGTGAGAGACTTCACTGGTGAGCCAAACGCAGAGGTTTCAGAGAAGACTGAGTTTTATTTGGGTCTCTGAAATTTTGCCAGTTTGGCCACAGGATAGAGTATTAGCTCCAAAATGTTTCATTTTCATGTGGAAATGTTTAGAAGAGATCTTTGGCTGCTCTCTGTGAATAAAGAGGATAAAGAGGCTGGTGAACCAGAGCTAAGACCTTGTGGTAGGTGGAATCCCCAGATGGCTCTCAACAGCCCTGTCTCCTCCTCTGCCCCTTTCTCTCAGCTCTTCAATCAAACCCCAACCGAGGTGCTGCTGTGAAGGATCCTGCAAGTATAATTAAGGTCTGGAGTCAGCTGACTTCAGGGAAAGGAGCTCATCCTGGGTGAGCCTGGTCTAATCAGCTGAAGCCTTAAAAGGAAGATCTGATGTAAGAGAGACTCAGCCTTTCCTGGTTTTGAAGATGGAGGAGGCTGTGTGGCAGGGAATGGCCTCTCAGAGGAGAAAGTGATGCCAGGCTGACAGCCAGCAGAAAACAGGATGTCCATCCTACATCTCAGTCAGCCAGTCACCTGAAGGAACTAGAATCGTCCCTAGCACCTCCAGAAAAGAATACACCCTGTCTGCATGTAATTTCAATCTTGGAAGAGGCCGGGCAGAGAACCCAACCAATGCCAGCCGTGGCCATCTCACCTAATGAGCTGTAAGCTGACCAATGAGTGTTATTTTAAGCTGTTATGTTTGGGGTAGTTGGATATCCTGAATGATCTGACATTAAAAGCTAATACAGCCACAAGAGGAGATCTTTATGACCTTGAGAACTTTATGGTGTCCTTGGGCACATGGGAAAGCCCTGTTCATCTTTTTAAAAAATTTTTTAAATTTTTATTATTTTTTTTTTTTTTTGTAGGGGGGAGTGGGTTGGGGAGGGAGGGGGCGGGTGGGTCACTTCTATTGGTCTTTCATTTATTCAGTTTCATCCATCTTTGTTCTTTGGCCCGTGTGGGCCTCCCATCACGGTGGCCTCTGTTGTCACAGAGCACCGGCCCTGGGCGCATGCGCTCCAGAGCTCCGGCTCGGTAATTGAACACATCGGTCCAGCCGCTCCGCGGCACGTGGGATCTTCCCAGGCCAGGGATCGAACCGGCGCCCCTTGCACTGCAAGGCGGTGTCCTTACCCACTGGACCACCAGGGAAGCCCCCGTTCATCTTTTTATACAGACTTTATGGGTCAGTATGGCCACAGATCAAGGGCTTGCAATCTGAATGGCATCATTCTTCTGCCTTAAAGCTAATTTTGTATGTAAAGCTTGGTGTCTTATATGTTTCCTAGAGGGAAGAAAAACACAAGGTCATATATAAAGGGAATAACTCTTACTTCCTTAAAATGATGGTGCCTGGTAAAGACAATTGTAGTATTTCAAGTATGGTATTTGTATGTTTCTTTTTCAGTAGGGAAAATACAGTTTGAAAATATTTGGTAACCACTCACGCTCAGAAAGGGAGGTGAGGATGGGGAGTGGAGGCGGGGGTGCCGGAGCCGGGTTAAAATATTCATACATTCTGTTGACTTTTCTGGTTAAGTGTTACTCAAGTTTCTGAAGGAGCTCTCAGTTGCTTTCTTAGTCATTCAGGGCTGCCATAACAAAATACCATAGACATAGCTTAGATAACACATTTATTTCTCATGCTTCTGGGGACTGGGAAGCCAAGATCAAGGTGCCAGCAGATTCCGTTTCTGGTGGGGTTTCTGTTCCTGGTTTGTAGATGGCTGCCTTTCCTTGGTGTGTGCTGGTGGGGAGGGGAGGGTTGATGGGGAAGGGAGAGAGGGAAAGAGAGTGAAAGGGGGGAGGCAGAAGGAGGAGGAGGAAGGGAGAAAGGAAGAGAGAGGTAGAGAGAGAATGAAGAGGAGGCAGGGAGAAGAGGAAGAAGGATAAGAAGAAGAAAGAAGGAGGAAAATAAGAAGGAGGGGAGGGAAAAGGAGAGAAAAGTGACAAAAGAGGCATCAGGAGAGGGGAGGGAAGAGGCAGACAGACAGAACTCTCCCATCTCTTCCTCCTCTTATAAGGGATCATCATGAGGGCATTACCTGATGACCTGATCCAAACTTAATCACCTCCCAAAGACCACCACCCACCTCCAAAACCCATATGTTGGGGTTTGGAACATTAGTATCTTAAATTGGGGGTATGTGTGCTCAGCCACTCAGTCATATCTAACCCTTCTGAGGCAAGCATTGTCCCCTTAAGCCGTCTCCAGCATAGCTGCAAAGTCAACATCCCTCATTGCCAGGAGGGAGTTGGTTCCTTTCCAGCTCCAATCCCAGCACATCTCAGCCCTGCCCAGTGCTCTGTGGAACACAAGGTGGCCCAGGGATTGGGGTCCCCTCCTTAGAGATGGGCGTGTGTGCTCAGTGACTAAGTCCTCTCTGACTCTTTGTGATCCATGCACTGTAACCCACCAGGTTCCTCTGTCCATGAGATTTCCCAGGCAAGAATACTGGAGAGGGTTGCCATTCCCTTCTCCAGGGGATCTTCTTGACCCAGGGATTGAACGTGCCCATCTGCTGCATTACCAGGTGGATTATTTGCCACTGGGCCACTTGGGGAGCCCCTTAGAGGGTGGTAGGAATTATAAAAGACCCAGAACTGTTCTGGAGAAAGTTAAACTTAAGCAGATATAATGCTTCAGGATTAAGCAGGGATGGAGTAGGGAAGGGGAACAGCCTTGAGGGGATGAAGGTTTCTCTGCCTCAGCCAGCACGTGCCTAAGTCCCACTGTCCCTTCTAGACATCATCCCTTTCTAGACAGAAAATGTTAGCACTGGAGAGCGTGTGGAGTAAAGGAAACCCTCCTATACTGTTGGCAGGAATGTTAAAAAAGAAAACAACTTACGGTTATCAAGGGATAAGAAGGGCAAGAATAAATTGGGAGATTGGAATTGGCACATATGGACTACTCTATATAAAATAGATCACTAATAAGGACCTACTGGGTAGCATGCTGAACTCTGCTCAGTCCTGTGTAGTGGCCTACATGGGAAAAGAACCTAGAAAGAAGCAGCTGTACATATATATAATAACTGATCCACTTTACTGTGTACTTGAAACCTGCCCACCATTTAAAATCAACTGTACCCTAATAAAATTTTTAAACACTGGAAAATAAGTAATAAAATAAAATACCATTAAAAAAAGTAGAAAAAAAAAAAAAAAAAGCCAGCGTCACTTTATTGCTAACATGACCCGAAGAGACTCATTCCATTCTATGACACAGCATCTGCTGAGGGGTCTCTTTTTGGAGAAGGTAATATATATATATATATATATATATATATATATATATATATATATATTATTTTTTTTTAACCTACTCACCTGAACAATTCAGTCCTAGGTCCAAGACTATGGTACCACTGATGTGACCAAGGTTTCCACCCATGTCATCTGGGTAGAGGACATGCTGCTGGCTGGCGCTGCACTATCACTAATGCACCTGGGGGTATTCATTTCCCCACATAGGTGTGAGTTTTAAAATGATGACGCAAGCATATGGTGTTTGATCCCAAGGTCCATTTAAGTTGATGTCATCTTAAGGACGGTCATTTTTCTCTGGAACAGAATAGTGCTTAAGTATATTTTATAAAGCATTGGTTATTTTTTGGCAATTCCACTCACTGATTCATTTGTCTGAGTACTTATTGAGCAGGTATCTAGTACCAGAAACTGTTAGAAACCCAAGGAACTAACCCTGACTCTTACATCTTCCCATATATAAGTATGTATGTGTGCTGGTCACTCAGTCATGTGTGACTCTGTGCAACCCCATGGACTATGGCCCGCCAGGCTCCTCTGTCCATGGAATTCTCCAGGCAAGGATATTGGAGTGGGTACCTATCTCATTCTCCAGGGATCTTTCAGGGGTTGAACCTGGGTCTTCAGCATTGCAGACAGACTCTTTACTGTCTGAGCCACCAGGAAACACTCATAGAAAAGCACTAAATTTCTTACCTCGAGATATTTGGTTTTCTTTTATTAACAGTGATCTTTGGAATTAGTGGCCAAATTGGGAGATTGGAATTGGCACATATGGACTACTCTATATAAAATAGATCACTAATAAGGACCTACTGGGTAGCATGCTGAACTCTGCTCAGTCCTGTGTAGTGGCCTACATGGGAAAAGAACCTAGAAAGAAGCAGCTGTACATATATATAATAACTGATCCACTTTACTGTGTACTTGAAACCTGCCCACCATTTAAAATCAACTGTACCCTAATAAAATTTTTAAACACTGGAAAATAAGTAATAAAATAAAATACCATTAAAAAAAGTAGAAAAAAAAAAAAAAAAAGCCAGCGTCACTTTATTGCTAACATGACCCGAAGAGACTCATTCCATTCTATGACACAGCATCTGCTGAGGGGTCTCTTTTTGGAGAAGGTAATATATATATATATATATATATATATATATATATATATATATATTATTTTTTTTTAACCTACTCACCTGAACAATTCAGTCCTAGGTCCAAGACTATGGTACCACTGATGTGACCAAGGTTTCCACCCATGTCATCTGGGTAGAGGACATGCTGCTGGCTGGCGCTGCACTATCACTAATGCACCTGGGGGTATTCATTTCCCCACATAGGTGTGAGTTTTAAAATGATGACGCAAGCATATGGTGTTTGATCCCAAGGTCCATTTAAGTTGATGTCATCTTAAGGACGGTCATTTTTCTCTGGAACAGAATAGTGCTTAAGTATATTTTATAAAGCATTGGTTATTTTTTGGCAATTCCACTCACTGATTCATTTGTCTGAGTACTTATTGAGCAGGTATCTAGTACCAGAAACTGTTAGAAACCCAAGGAACTAACCCTGACTCTTACATCTTCCCATATATAAGTATGTATGTGTGCTGGTCACTCAGTCATGTGTGACTCTGTGCAACCCCATGGACTATGGCCCGCCAGGCTCCTCTGTCCATGGAATTCTCCAGGCAAGGATATTGGAGTGGGTACCTATCTCATTCTCCAGGGATCTTTCAGGGGTTGAACCTGGGTCTTCAGCATTGCAGACAGACTCTTTACTGTCTGAGCCACCAGGGAAACACCATACATAGAAAAGCACTAAATTTCTTACCTCGAGATATTTGGTTTTCTTTTATTAACAGTGATCTTTGGATGTTCCAACTACTTAGCTTTTTGTTGCAAAAATTTGGAGATCAAGCCAGTCAATCCTAAAGGAAATCAGTCCTGAATATTCATTGGAAGGACTGACGCTGAAGCTGAAACTCCAGTACTTTGGCCACCAGATGCGAAGAGCTGACTCATTGGAAAAGACCCTAATGCTGGGAAAAACTGAGGGTAGGAGGATAAGGTGGCAGCAGAGGATGAGATGGTTGGATGGCATTATTGATTCAATGGACAGAAGCTTGAGCAAACTCCAGGAGTTAGTGAAGGACTGGGAGGGCTGGTATGCTGCAGTCTATGGGGTCACAAAGAGTCAGATATGACTGAGCAAACTGAACAATAAGCTATATATTCTAGATCCCTGTCTTTGCCTCTTTGGAACAGTTTTCTCAGCGTTATTTGAGATGCTGTCTCTGGGTTTGAAATCCTTAGAAAGTCTGCTAAATCAAACATAACTCTCAACTTGTGCCTTTTTTTCAGCTGACACACTTTAATTTTTTTAAAAAAATAACAGGAGTACAAAGAACACACAAACTTCTGTGACCACACCATGCAGATTGGATGTGTGTGCATGTTAGTCACTCAGTCGTGTCCAACTCTTTGTGACCCCATGAACTGTCATCCGCCAGGCTCCTCTGTCCATGGGCTTCTCCAGGCAAGAATACTGGAGTGGGTTGCCATGCCCTCCTCCAGGGGATCTTCCCAACCCAGGGACTGGATAGTTAGAAGTGTTTTGGCATTTTGCCCCAAGTGGTTGCTTTTAAAAGTTGATTAGTTAATTAAAAATTTATTTATTTTGACTGCATCAGGTCTTAGTTGCAGCATATGGGCTCTTTGTACCTGCACCCTTTCTCTCTAAGGGGGCAGTTCCCTGCAGGGTGGAAACTATCTCATTCTCCAGGGGGGTTGAACCTGGGTCTTCAGCATTGCAGACAGACTCTTTACTGTCTGAGCCACCAGGGAAACACCATACATAGAAAAGCACTAAATTTCTTACCTCGAGATATTTGGTTTTCTTTTATTAACAGTGATCTTTGGATGTTCCAACTACTTAGCTTTTTGTTGCAAAAATTTGGAGATCAAACCAGTCCATCCTAAAGGAAATCAGTCCTGAATATTCATTGGAAGGACTGATGCTGAAGCTGAAACTCCAGTACTTTGGCCACCTGATGCAAAGAGCTGACTCATTGGAAAAGACCCTGATGCTGGGAAAGATTGAGGGTAGGAGGATAAGGTGGCAGCAGAGGATGAGATGGTTGGATGGCATTATTGATTCAATGGACAGAAGCTTGAGCAAACTCCAGGAGTTAGTGAAGGACTGGGAGGGCTGGTATGCTGCAGTCTATGGGGTCACAAAGAGTCAGATATGACTGAGCAAACTGAACAATAAGCTATATATTCTAGATCCCTGTCTTTGCCTCTTTGGAACAGTTTTCTCAGCGTTATTTGAGATGCTGTCTCTGGGTTTGAAATCCTTAGAAAGTCTGCTAAATCAAACATAACTCTCAACTTGTGCCTTTTTTTCAGCTGACACACTTTAATTTTTTTAAAAAAATAACAGGAGTACAAAGAACACACAAACTTCTGTGACCACACCATGCAGATTGGATGTGTGTGCATGTTAGTCACTCAGTCGTGTCCAACTCTTTGTGACCCCATGAACTGTCATCCGCCAGGCTCCTCTGTCCATGGGCTTCTCCAGGCAAGAATACTGGAGTGGGTTGCCATGCCCTCCTCCAGGGGATCTTCCCAACCCAGGGACTGGATAGTTAGAAGTGTTTTGGCATTTTTGCCCCAAGTGGTTGCTTTTTAAAAGTTGATTAGTTAATTAAAAAATTTATTTATTTTGACTGCATCAGGTCTTAGTTGCAGCATATGGGCTCTTTGTACCTGCACTTCTCTCTAGCAGTGGCATGCAGACTTAGTTGCCCCGTGGCATGGAGCAATCTTAGTTCCCTGCCCAGGGATGGAACCTACATCCCCCGAAGTGGAAGGTGGATTCTTAACCACTGGACCACCAGGGAAGTCCCTGCCTATGAGATGAGAGGTACAGTGACTCATGGACTGCCCTCTGCCTGCAGCCCAAGGCTCTGTTCTGCCCCGAGAGAAGCCCAACTTCAGTCCCAATGTGCTTCCTTCCTGCCCAATTTTTACACTTTGCACACAGTTCACATACACAGCAAAAGGAGTACAGAAGTTTACACCGAAAGACCGTCTTCTGCCACTTAGCATCGGTGGCTAGCATGATTTCACTGGATTTCCTTATTTTCCTTTCCTTGCTCTTTGCTGAGGTGTTTTATACCATAGCCCAGTCACCATGTCGTTTCATGAATGGCTGTCTGTAAACAGTGCTAAGATGCATGGACTTTGGAAAAACAGAACTAGAAAGCTACTATTAAATGTAGTAAAATCAGCAACTGCTCCTCCTCATCAAGCACTGGCTCCAGAATCAGATTTCCCTGACTGTCTTAAAAATGTCTATGAGTTGGTGTGTTTGAGTCAGAGTCCCAGCACTAGTATGGAGTATTACTTTTCTATTTTTCTTTTTTTATATTAGAAATATTTATGTCTGGCTGAGCTAAGTCTTAGTTGCGGCATGTGGGATCTAGTTCCCTGATTGAATCTGGGTCCCCTGCATTGGGAGCACAGAGTCTTAGCCACTGGATCACCAGGGAAGTCCTGGAGTATTGCTTTTCTAGCACTTAAAAAAAAATTGTTGAAGCATAGTTGATTTACAGTGTTGTGTTAACTGCTGCTATACAGAAAAGTGACTCAGTTATACACACACACACACACACACATGCATATATATATATATACATATATATATATATATACACATTCTTTAAAAATGTATATATATATATATATATATATATATATATATACATATACACACACACACACACACACACTTTTAAAAATATTTTTTCCATTATGGTTATATGGTTTATTATATAATAATAGGATATTGGTTTATTATAGGATATCAAGTTTATTATAGGATATTGGTTTATTATAAGATACTGAGTTTATTATAGGATTGGTTTATTATAGGGTATAGAGGTCACAAGAGTCGGACGTGACTTAGCAACTAAACTACCATCACCCATAAGATATTGACTATAGTTCTCTGTGCTATACAGTAGTACCTTATGTTTATCTACCTTTTCTTGCATTTTGTTTTTCTTCCACAAATATGAGGAAACCAGGTCACTTGTCTGGAGAATGTTCTGAGCTTCCTTTGGCTTTCCAGGGGCATCAGAGAACCCTGTCTTGGTCCACACAGGTTGCTATAACAAAACACCACAGCCTGGGTGGCTTAGACATAACAGACAAATCTGGAGCCTGAAGTCTGAGATCAGGGTGCCAGGGAGGCCAGGCAAAGGTGCTTTTCCATGTTGCAGGCCTTTCATATTCTTACACGGTGGGAGGGACGAGGGAGCTCTGTTGGGGCTCCCTTGTGTGTGTGTCTGTGTCTGTGTGTGTGTGTTAGTTGTTCAGTGGTGTTCAACTCTTTGTGACCCCACGGACTATAGCCTGCCAGGCTCCTCTGTCCATGGGATTCTCCAGGCAAGAATATTGGAGTGGGTTGCCATTCCCTTCTCTAGGGGATCTTCCCAACCGAGGGATCGAGCCCAGATTTCCTCCACTGCAGGCAGATCCTTTACCACTGAGTCACCAGGGAAGTGGGGGCTTCCCTTATGAGGACACTAATCCCATTTATGAGGGATCTTCCATCTGGACTTAATCACTCACAGGTCCCACCTCCTAATGCCATCACCTTGGACGTGAGGTTTTTAACACATACATTTTGTGGGAGACATAAACATACATACCAGAATAAACCTGACCTCTCATTGTTTTCCCAACCAATGGATGTTCTCTAAAGGCTGGACAAGGGGGTCTACTTCTCTGGCAAGAATTCTTGTAGATGGAGATTTTCTTTTTTTAAAAAATTAATCACTGTCGTGTGCATCTAAACGCTTGATCTAGTGGTTCCCTTTAACTGTTGAACAAGCCATGTTCTGTGACATCTCCACTGGGCCATCTGTGGACACTGGCTTGCTCCCACCCTTCTGTTCTTCAAGCAGAGCTGCGGCACACTCTTGGGTCTGCCTCCTTACACATGTGTGCAAGAGGGTCTTTGGGGCTTTGCTCAGGCATGTGTCAATAATTACTATGAATAATCTTTTTTGGGAGGGAAGTAAAAATACCTCCTTACTTACAATAACTATCTGAGTGCATAGAACTAAGTGAACCCAAACATCAATATTTATTTTTCAAACAGTGGATAATTTTGTTTCACTTTCAAATAGTATATACTAGTAACAGAAGAATCAATCAGTAGTTGCTTTTATAAAGTCAAAAATTACCCTGAAACCTCCTCTTGCTGTCCCACGATGAATAATTTGTTGACTCTCTTTCCAAATGTTTTTCTATTCACACTTGAACATAGACAAATATATGAGCATCTCATTCAAAACATTAGGAGCCCTGATGCACGTATTTTTTATGGTTAAGGTTTTTTTTTTTTTTAATTTAGTGTTTCATGAGTATCTTTCTACATGAACCTGCTTACCTATAAATAATTTCTTTTAACAGCTGGGCAGCAGTCAGTTGCCCAGGGATGGTGTGATGGTTAATTTCATGCATCAGACTTGACCGGCCACGGGGCACCCAGTTAGCATGTTATTTCCGTGTGTGGTGAGGGGGCTGTTTTTGGATGAGATTACCATTTGAATCAGTGGGCTCAGGAGTGGGCAACGGTCAGGACTGGTGTCTACTTGAGGCCACAGTGTATCTGTGTGGGTGGTGAGGGACCTCTGGTTTAAAGAGCAGCTGACCCACGGGGCACTGGGTTAAGTTCAGATGCCAGAGTTGCTTATCCAAAATGGGAAGCAGCCTGGTCCTGAGGAGTTGAAATAGAAATAAATTATTAAAAAAATCCCAGCTTTACTTAAAATAATTATCACATGCAATTTTTTATAGAAGGCTCCTGGCATGCTACCTCAGTTGGCTGCTAGGGTAAACTGTAGTCATACGAATACGTAGGTGTTTAGTTTTTGGGACACAGACGGTGAGGTAAAAGGCTGCTGGCCACCTTTGTCCTTGTTCCCACCCTTCTGTTCTTCAAGCAGAGCTGCGGCACACTCTTGGGTCTGCCTCCTTACACATGTGTGCAAGAGGGTCTTTGGGGCTTTGCTCAGGCATGTGTCAATAATTACTATGAATAATCTTTTTTGGGAGGGAAGTAAAAATACCTCCTTACTTACAATAACTATCTGAGTGCATAGAACTAAGTGAACCCAAACATCAATATTTATTTTTCAAACAGTGGATAATTTTGTTTCACTTTCAAATAGTATATACTAGTAACAGAAGAATCAATCAGTAGTTGCTTTTATAAAGTCAAAAATTACCCTGAAACCTCCTCTTGCTGTCCCACGATGAATAATTTGTTGACTCTCTTTCCAAATGTTTTTCTATTCACACTTGAACATAGACAAATATATGAGCATCTCATTCAAAACATTAGGAGCCCTGATGCACGTATTTTTTATGGTTAAGGTTTTTTTTTTTTTTAATTTAGTGTTTCATGAGTATCTTTCTACATGAACCTGCTTACCTATAAATAATTTCTTTTAACAGCTGGGCAGCAGTCAGTTGCCCAGGGATGGTGTGATGGTTAATTTCATGCATCAGACTTGACCGGCCACGGGGCACCCAGTTAGCATGTTATTTCCGTGTGTGGTGAGGGGGCTGTTTTTGGATGAGATTACCATTTGAATCAGTGGGCTCAGGAGTGGGCAACGGTCAGGACTGGTGTCTACTTGAGGCCACAGTGTATCTGTGTGGGTGGTGAGGGACCTCTGGTTTAAAGAGCAGCTGACCCACGGGGCACTGGGTTAAGTTCAGATGCCAGAGTTGCTTATCCAAAATGGGAAGCAGCCTGGTCCTGAGGAGTTGAAATAGAAATAAATTATTAAAAAAATCCCAGCTTTACTTAAAATAATTATCACATGCAATTTTTTATAGAAGGCTCCTGGCATGCTACCTCAGTTGGCTGCTAGGGTAAACTGTAGTCATACGAATACGTAGGTGTTTAGTTTTTGGGACACAGACGGTGAGGTAGAGAGGCTGCTGGCCACCTTTGTCCTTGTTCACTCAGGTCCCTTTGAAGCAGGCTGAGTTCTCCGCACGGTGCTTGGCCTGCCGCCCCAGCTTGGGACATGGTTACGACTTCCTGGTTGCATGCTCACCTTCTCTAAAGCCCTGTCTCCAGGGAGGGTATGTCTGAATGGGGGCTGCCCTTTGGGCACAAGGCTCTCAGCCAGGAGTGCATTTCCTGGTTGCCCCGTGTGGTGACTATTACAGTGTCTTCCGGGGTACCACCCTCCCCTTCCAGGACAGCTCAGGGGTCTTCTGTGCTGGAGGTGAGCTCCAGCACAAGAATTGGAAGATGCTTTTCAGAAAGGTGTTTACTCTCTTATTTTCCCTACTCTAGTACCCTGCTCGCTGCAGAAGTATTCGGCATTTTTTTTTTTTTTTTTGGCTATTCTGGGTTTTTGCTGCTGCCACAAGCTCTTCTGTAGTTGCAGGGAGTAGGGGCTACTCTCTAGTGGAGGTGAGCAGGCTTCTTGTTGTTGTCACTTCTCTTGTTGTGGAACTCGGGCTCTAGGGCACATGGGCTTCAGTAGTTGTGCCACATGGGCTGCATAGTTGCGGCTCCGCGGCTCTAGAGCACAGGCTCCATAGTTGTGGCTCACGGGCCTAGTTGCTCTGCAGTATGTGTGATCTTCCCGGATCAGGGATCAAACCCGTGTCTCCTGCATTGCCAGGTGAATTCTCTGATGTTCTTGGGGCTTCCCAGGTGGTGCTAATGGTGAAGAACCAGGCTGCCAATGCTGGAAACCTAAGAAATGTCGATTTGGTCCCTGGGTGGTGGAGGATCCCCTGGAGGAGGGCCTGGCAACCCACTCCAGTCTTCCTGCATGGAGACTCCCACAGACCGAGGAGCCCGGCGGGCTGCAGTTGGATATGACGGAAGTGACTTAGCCTGCATAGTACCTAAACTTAGTATCGTTTTAATAAGCGCTGTGTTCCAGTACGACTTTGTCTGTTATTCCTGATGGTGCCACACCATCGCAGCCATCACCAGCCCTGTCCCCACCCATGTCAGCTCTGCCACAGCCGTGGCACACACAGCCTCCTCTACCATCACCACCGCTACTCATGGTAACATGCACTACGACCGTGATCACGACAGTCACCGCCGTCACGATTGCCATCAGCACTGCCACGCCCAGACCACTCGCCACGCAATTCCAGTGACCCGCACCCCACCCCCCTCCCCCCCAGTGCCGTGACTTCCACCTCCGTCACCGGCGTCTGTGGTTACACCCCATCACCACCATTTCACACCACACTCCATCACCAGCATGGCCACCAGCGCCACACCCACAGAGGGCCGGGCTTCATAGCAGAGGCCTTCACGTCACACTCGGGCAGCCCTCAGATTCTGATGAAGCCCTGAGAGGTGGAGCGGAAGTAGAGATGACCACTAAGCCGATAGCGGTCCGGACTCATCCTCTTCCACACCTGCGTCTATGTGAGACACCCTCATTGTCTGCTTCTCCTCTTGGAGTTTCTCATCAAATGCCATCAAGACAGTCAGATCTTAAAAAGCATTTAAGCCCAGCATACATAGTGCTTTATCGCACTCTGGAGTGCTTTCCAAGAAATGTTTAGGGAAATGCACGTGCAAAAGAGAAACAGTGTGTGTTTCTCACTAGAGAGCACCGTCTCCATGGGCAGTGCTGAGGAGCGAGGACTGGAGCCCACACTCCTGGGCTCATGTCACAGAAGACAGCTAGAAGGAAATAAAAGGGGAGAAGTCAAGTCAAATACTGTTCTCTTTTGTTTGTTTCTAATGTGTATTCAAACTGTGATAGGTTAATTCTCTGATGTTCTTGGGGCTTCCCAGGTGGTGCTAATGGTGAAGAACCAGGCTGCCAATGCTGGAAACCTAAGAAATGTCGATTTGGTCCCTGGGTGGTGGAGGATCCCCTGGAGGAGGGCCTGGCAACCCACTCCAGTCTTCCTGCATGGAGACTCCCACAGACCGAGGAGCCCGGCGGGCTGCAGTTGGATATGACGGAAGTGACTTAGCCTGCATAGTACCTAAACTTAGTATCGTTTTAATAAGCGCTGTGTTCCAGTACGACTTTGTCTGTTATTCCTGATGGTGCCACACCATCGCAGCCATCACCAGCCCTGTCCCCACCCATGTCAGCTCTGCCACAGCCGTGGCACACACAGCCTCCTCTACCATCACCACCGCTACTCATGGTAACATGCACTACGACCGTGATCACGACAGTCACCGCCGTCACGATTGCCATCAGCACTGCCACGCCCAGACCACTCGCCACGCAATTCCAGTGACCCGCACCCCACCCCCCTCCCCCCCAGTGCCGTGACTTCCACCTCCGTCACCGGCGTCTGTGGTTACACCCCATCACCACCATTTCACACCACACTCCATCACCAGCATGGCCACCAGCGCCACACCCACAGAGGGCCGGGCTTCATAGCAGAGGCCTTCACGTCACACTCGGGCAGCCCTCAGATTCTGATGAAGCCCTGAGAGGTGGAGCGGAAGTAGAGATGACCACTAAGCCGATAGCGGTCCGGACTCATCCTCTTCCACACCTGCGTCTATGTGAGACACCCTCATTGTCTGCTTCTCCTCTTGGAGTTTCTCATCAAATGCCATCAAGACAGTCAGATCTTAAAAAGCATTTAAGCCCAGCATACATAGTGCTTTATCGCACTCTGGAGTGCTTTCCAAGAAATGTTTAGGGAAATGCACGTGCAAAAGAGAAACAGTGTGTGTTTCTCACTAGAGAGCACCGTCTCCATGGGCAGTGCTGAGGAGCGAGGACTGGAGCCCACACTCCTGGGCTCATGTCACAGAAGACAGCTAGAAGGAAATAAAAGGGGAGAAGTCAAGTCAAATACTGTTCTCTTTTTGTTTGTTTCTAATGTGTATTCAAACTGTGATAGGTTAATCTAGGCCTGGAACAGCGGGAAGGCTGTGTGGCTTCCTGCAGGACTAAGAGTGGGGACAGGCTTTCGCTTCTAGCCCTGCCGCCCACCACCTGGCCACTCTGTCCCCTGTGCCAGGCCAGGCAGGCTTTTCTGGGAGGGTCTCTCCCTCCACACTCCTACTGGAACGTCTTATCCTTGGCGCGCGGGGAGTCTTGTCCCTTTGGGATGATATGTGTTAGAGAGCTTTATTTGATAATTCCTCCCTTGAAATTGTACTCTCATTAGATAGGAAACATATCATGTTTTGTTAACATCCAGCCTGGAAACAGATCTGAGACGTCCAAGCAGGTTCAGCACTGGTGACAAATCCTTCATTTTAAAAAATATTTTAAAATTTATTTTTAATTTTTTGGCCACGTCTCTCAGCATGTGGGATCTTATTTTCCCCACCAGGAATCAACCCGTGCCCCCTGTATTGGAAGCATGGAGTCTGGTTTTTTTTTTTGGCCACTTCTATTGGTCTTTCATTTATTCATTTTCATCCATCTTTATTCTTTGGCCCATGTGGGCCTCCTATTTCAGTGGCCTCTCTCATTGGAGAGCACCGGCTCTGGGCACATGTGCCCCAGAGCTCCAGCTCGGTAGTTGGACACATCGGTCCAGCCGCTCAGTGGCATGTGGGATCTTCCCAGGCTCGGGATCGAACCAACGACCCTTGCACTGCAAGGCGGTGTCCTTACCCACTGGGCAACCAGGGAAGCCCGGAAGCATGGAATCTATTTTTTTTTTTTAATTCTTTATTTTAAAGATTTTGCAGAGTTTTGTTGTTCACCAACATGTATGTTCCCAGATCAGTCATATGCATATCCCTGGACCCTCCCCACCACGCAGTTCCCCCCCTCCCACCCCTCTGGACCATCGCCCCAAGTGATTGTAGGTACTCCTATTCCCTTAGCACAATGACAATAGCTATCTTTTCCACACATGACAGTAGAGGTTTCCATGTTACTGTCTCCATGCCTCCTCCCTATTTCCCCAGTCCATATGTCTATGCTCTGTCTGTTTCTAATGTGTATTCAAACTGTGATAGGTTAATCTAGGCCTGGAACAGCGGGAAGGCTGTGTGGCTTCCTGCAGGACTAAGAGTGGGGACAGGCTTTCGCTTCTAGCCCTGCCGCCCACCACCTGGCCACTCTGTCCCCTGTGCCAGGCCAGGCAGGCTTTTCTGGGAGGGTCTCTCCCTCCACACTCCTACTGGAACGTCTTATCCTTGGCGCGGGAGTCTTGTCCCTTTGGGATGATATGTGTTAGAGAGCTTTATTTGATAATTCCTCCCTTGAAATTGTACTCTCATTAGATAGGAAACATATCATGTTTTGTTAACATCCAGCCTGGAAACAGATCTGAGACGTCCAAGCAGGTTCAGCACTGGTGACAAATCCTTCATTTTAAAAAATATTTTAAAATTTATTTTTAATTTTTTGGCCACGTCTCTCAGCATGTGGGATCTTATTTTCCCCACCAGGAATCAACCCGTGCCCCCTGTATTGGAAGCATGGAGTCTGGTTTTTTTTTTTGGCCACTTCTATTGGTCTTTCATTTATTCATTTTCATCCATCTTTATTCTTTGGCCCATGTGGGCCTCCTATTTCAGTGGCCTCTCTCATTGGAGAGCACCGGCTCTGGGCACATGTGCCCCAGAGCTCCAGCTCGGTAGTTGGACACATCGGTCCAGCCGCTCAGTGGCATGTGGGATCTTCCCAGGCTCGGGATCGAACCAACGACCCTTGCACTGCAAGGCGGTGTCCTTACCCACTGGGCAACCAGGGAAGCCCGGAAGCATGGAATCTATTTTTTTTTTTTAATTCTTTATTTTAAAGATTTTGCAGAGTTTTGTTGTTCACCAACATGTATGTTCCCAGATCAGTCATATGCATATCCCTGGACCCTCCCCACCACGCAGTTCCCCCCCTCCCACCCCTCTGGACCATCGCCCCAAGTGATTGTAGGTACTCCTATTCCCTTAGCACAATGACAATAGCTATCTTTTCCACACATGACAGTAGAGGTTTCCATGTTACTGTCTCCATGCCTCCCCCTCCCTATTTCTTCCCCACAATGTCCATATGTCTATGCTCTGTCTGTTTTTCCATGAGTTCCCTGCGTGTGTTATCAAGACCATCCTACTAGATTCCATATATGTGTGTTAGTATGCTGTATTTGTCTTTCTCTTTTTGACTTACTTCACTTTTGGTGATAGGTTCTAGAGCCAGCCACCTCATTAGGACTGAGTCTTCCGCATTTCTTTTAACAGCTGAGTAGTATTCCATTGTATATATGTACCAGGGCTTCTGGATCCATTCATTTGTTGATGGACATCTAGGTTGCTTCCATGTTCTGGCTATTGTATAGAGAGCTGCAATGAACATTGGGGTACAGGTGCCTCTTTCAGTTTTGATTTCATCAGGATATAGGCCTAATAGTGGGATTGCTGGGTCATAGGGTGCTTCTGTTTTTAGATTTTTAAGGAATCTCCATATTGTCTTCCATAGAGGTTGTATCAGTTTACATTCCCACCAGCAATGCAAGAGGGTTCCCTTTTCTCCGCACCCTCTCCAGCATTTATTGTCTGTTGATTTGTTGATGATGGCCATTCTGACGGGTGTGAGGTGGTATCTCATTGTGGTTTTAATTTGCATTTCTCTAATGATAAGCGAGGTTGAGCATCGTTTCATGTGCCTTTGGGCCATCTGTATGTCCTCTTTGGAGAGGCATCTCTTTAGATCTTTTTCCCATTTTTGGATTGGGTTGTTTGTTTTTCCTGTGCGAGTTGTCTGAGTTGCTTGTAGATTTTGGAGATTAATTCTTTGTATGTTGTTTCATTTGCTATGATTTTCTCCCACTCTGTGGGGTGTCTGTTCATCTTTTTTGTAATTTCTTTTGCTGTACAAAAGCTTTGAAGTTTCATGAGGTCCCACGTGTTCACTTTTCTTTTCAGTTCCATTATTCTAGTAGGTGGGTCAGAGAAGACCTTGCTTTGATTGATGTCCTTGAGGGTTCTGCCTATAGTTTTGTTGTTCACCAACATGTATGTTCCCAGATCAGTCATATGCATATCCCTGGACCCTCCCACCACGCAGTTCCCCCTCCCACCCCTCTGGACCATCGCCCCAAGTGATTGTAGGTACTCCTATTCCCTTAGCACAATGACAATAGCTATCTTTTCCACACATGACAGTAGAGGTTTCCATGTTACTGTCTCCATGCCTCCCCCTCCCTATTTCTTCCCCACAATGTCCATATGTCTATGCTCTGTCTGTTTTTCCATGAGTTCCCTGCGTGTGTTATCAAGACCATCCTACTAGATTCCATATATGTGTGTTAGTATGCTGTATTTGTCTTTCTCTTTTTGACTTACTTCACTTTTGGTGATAGGTTCTAGAGCCAGCCACCTCATTAGGACTGAGTCTTCCGCATTTCTTTTAACAGCTGAGTAGTATTCCATTGTATATATGTACCAGGGCTTCTGGATCCATTCATTTGTTGATGGACATCTAGGTTGCTTCCATGTTCTGGCTATTGTATAGAGAGCTGCAATGAACATTGGGGTACAGGTGCCTCTTTCAGTTTTGATTTCATCAGGATATAGGCCTAATAGTGGGATTGCTGGGTCATAGGGTGCTTCTGTTTTTAGATTTTTAAGGAATCTCCATATTGTCTTCCATAGAGGTTGTATCAGTTTACATTCCCACCAGCAATGCAAGAGGGTTCCCTTTTCTCCGCACCCTCTCCAGCATTTATTGTCTGTTGATTTGTTGATGATGGCCATTCTGACGGGTGTGAGGTGGTATCTCATTGTGGTTTTAATTTGCATTTCTCTAATGATAAGCGAGGTTGAGCATCGTTTCATGTGCCTTTGGGCCATCTGTATGTCCTCTTTGGAGAGGCATCTCTTTAGATCTTTTTCCCATTTTTGGATTGGGTTGTTTGTTTTTCCTGTGCGAGTTGTCTGAGTTGCTTGTAGATTTTGGAGATTAATTCTTTGTATGTTGTTTCATTTGCTATGATTTTCTCCCACTCTGTGGGGTGTCTGTTCATCTTTTTTGTAATTTCTTTTGCTGTACAAAAGCTTTGAAGTTTCATGAGGTCCCACGTGTTCACTTTTCTTTTCAGTTCCATTATTCTAGTAGGTGGGTCAGAGAAGACCTTGCTTTGATTGATGTCCTTGAGGGTTCTGCCTATATTCTCCCCTAAGAGTTTGATGGTTTCTGGCCTTACATTTAGGTCTTTAATCCATTTTGAATTGATCTTTGTGTATGGGGTCAGGGAATGTTCCAACTTCATTTTTTTGCATGTAGCTGTCCGATTTTCCCAGCACCATTTGTTGAAGAGGCTGTCTTTGTCCCATTTTATAGTTTCGCCTCCTTTGTCAAAAATAAGGTACCCATAGGTGCATGGGTTTATCTCTGGGTTCTCTATCTTGTTCCATTGGTCTATAGTTCTGTTTTTGTGCCAGTACCATACTGTCTTGATGACTGTTGCTTTGTAGTATAGTCTGAAGTTAGGGAGGCTGATTCCTCCAACTCTGTTTTTCTTTCTCAGGATTGCTTTGGCTATTTGAGGTCTTTTGTGTTTCCATATGAACTGTGTTATTCTTTGGTCTAGTTCTGTGAAAAATGTCAATGGTAGTTGAATAGGTATTGCATTGAATCTGTAGATGATATTTGGTATTATGGTCATTTTCACAATATTGATTCTTCCGATCCAGGAACATGGAATATCTCTCCATCTGTTTAAGTCTTCTTTAATGTCTCTCATGAGTGTCTTGTAATTTTCTGTGTACAATTCTTTTGTTCCTTTGGGTAGGTTTATTCCTAGATATTTGATTCTTTTGGTTGCAATGGTGAAGGGGATTGCCTCTTTGATTTCATTTTCTGATTTTTCATTGTTTGTGTATAGGAATGCTAGTGATTTCTGTGTGTTGACTTTGTATCCTGCGACTTTGCTGAATTCATTGATTAGCTCTAGTAGCTTTGTAACCGTGTCTTTGGGATTTTCTATGTATGATATCATGTCGTCTGCAAAAAGAGAGAGCTTGACTTCTTCCTTTCCAATCTGGATTCCTTTTATTTCTTTGTCTTCTCTTATTGCCATTGCTAGGACTTCCAGGACTATGTTGAATAGTAGTGGTGAAAGTGGGCACCCCTGTCTTGTTCCTGATCTTAGAGGGAATGCTTTCAGTTTTTCACCGTTAAGGATAATGTTCGCTGTGGGCTTCTCATAGATGGCTTTTATTATATTGAGATAGGTTCCTTCTATGCCCATTTTCCAAAGAGTTTTTGTCATAAATGGATGTTGTACTTTGTCGAAGGCTTTTTCTGCATCTATTGAGTTGATCATGTGGTTTTTGTCTTTCAATTTGTTGATATGGTGCATCGCATTGATTGATTTGTGGATGCTGAAGAATCCTTGCATGCCTGGGATGAACCCGACTTGATCGTGATGTCTGAGTTTTTTGATGTGTTGTTGAATTCTGTTTGCTAGGATTTTGTTGAGGATCTTGGCATCTAAATTCATCAGTTAAATTGGCCTATAGTTTTCCTTTTTTGTGTTGTCTTTGCCTGGTTTGGGTATCAGGGTGATGGTGGCCTCGTAGAATGTGTTTGGAAGTTTTCCTTCCTGTGCAATTTTTTGAAAGAGTTTTAGAAGGACAGGCATTAGCTCTTCTTTAAATGTTTGGTAGACTTCAGCTGTGAAGCCATCTGACCCTGGGCTTTTATTTTTGGGTAAATTTTTAATCAGAAATTCGATTTCTGAGCTTGTGATTGGGTTGTTCAAAGTTTCTGTTTCTTCCTGGCTCAGTCTTGGGAGATTGATCTTCCCCAAGAAACTGTCCATTTGTTCCAGGTTGTCCAGTTTGTTGCCATATAGCTGTTCATAATAGTCTCTTAGAATCCTTTGGATTTCTGCATTATCTGTTGTAATCTCTCCTTTTTCGTTTTTGATTTTGTTGATCTGGTTCTTCTCTCTCTTTTTCTTAATGAGTCTGGCCAGTGGCTTGTCAATTTTGTTTACCTTTTCAAAGAACCAGCTTTTTGTTTTATTTATCTTTACTATTGTTTCTTTCATTTCTTTCTCATTTATTTCTGCTCTGATCCTTATGATTTCTCTTCTTCTTCTGGCTTTGGGGTGTTTTTGTTCTTCTTTCTCCAATTTTTTTAAGTGGAGGGTTAGGTCATCTGCTTCATATTTTCCTAGTTTCTTGAGGTGGGATTGTATTGCTATAAATTTCCCTCTTGGAACTGCTTTTGCAGTATCCCATAGGTTTTGCCCTGTCGTGTGTTCATTGTCATTTTCTTCTAGGAATTGTTTTATTTCTCCTTTGATTTCCTCAATGATCAGTTGTTTTTTTAGGTATGTATTGTTTAATCTTCATGTGTTTGTGTTTTTAGGGTTTTTTTTTCTGGTAGTTGATCTCTAGTCTCATTGCATTGTAGTCCGAGAAGATGGTTGATATAATTTTGGTTTTCTTGAACTGACTGAGGTTTGATTTGTGGCCCAAGATGTGGTCTATCCTGGAGAATGTTCCAAGCATGGAGTCTTAACCATGGGACTGCCAAAGAACTTCTGGAAAACCATATATTAATCTACTCAACAATGACTTCCTTGTCCTGCTATGTCAGACATGGTAGCATCATGAGGCCAGCATGGCATTGCCCACATTCTAGATGCTGGTCAAAGCTGTCTTTCTTTTTCTGCTCCAAGGAGCAATTGGAGGGGCACAGGGGCAAGGATTGGAGGTTGAGGCCGGAGAGGAATGTCTGATGAGAGAACCAGACTCCAAAGTCTACTTCTGGGATGGGAACTCCTGGGCCTAAAGGCAGATAGGTGCCCATGGGTGCTGGAGCCAGGTTTCAGGCAGGGATGGGGAGCTGTGGAGGACATGCAGCTTGTGACCTTTCCCAAAAGAATGAAACCACTCAGCTCCAGCCAATCTTCACCATGGAAAAATGAGAGCCATTGTTGCCAGATGGACTGATCCACCCCCACTTCTGCAAGAGAAAGTACCAACTGAATTGTTAAAAATGCAAAAATGTAAGTGCTGACAACACATTACTTTTTAAAAATGATAATGCTGTGCAGATCAAGGGCAGAATATCCACTTCTAAAGAAGGCTGAGTGTCAGAGAATTGAAGCTTTCGAACTGTGGTGTTGAAGACTACTGAGAGCCCCTTGGACAGCCGGGAGGTCAAACCAGTCAATCCTAAAGGAAATCAACCCTGAATATTCATTGGAAAGACTGGTGCTGAAACTAAGACTCAAATACTGATGAGAAGAGCTGACTCATTGGAAAAGACCCTGATGCTGGGAAAGATTGAAGACAAAAGGAGAAGAGGGTGGCAGAGGATGAGACGGTTGGAGAGCATCACCGAATCAATGGACATGAGTTTGAGCAAACTGCAAGAGACAGTGAACGACAGGAGAGCTGCAGTCCATGGGGTTGCAAAGAATAGTCGCAAAAAGTTGGTCACATCTGTGCTAATGAACAACACCAACGGCAACAAAAGAGGGTTTGGTTGGTGAAGGTGCATTTTCCCCCACTGACAAAACTTCAAGAATCTTTTGGGGAGCAGCCCTGACCTTATCTGTTCCTGGTTGGGTTTCCCAGGTACTTTCCAGGGCCAGGGAGCACTGTGCTTAGACCGCTGGCCTCGGGGTGGGAGCTGGTATTTTTACTGCCACCCATTGCCCCTGCTCCAGTCACCTATTTATTACCTGTAAAATGAGAGAACTGGATGGGGTGCGAGAATTTTAAAATGTGTGTGTGTGTTCAACATTCTTAAAAAGTCAGAAATCCTCTGGGTGGTTCAGTAGTTAGAATTCAGTGCTTATACTGCTGAGGGCCCGAGTTCAATCCTGGTTCAGGGAACTAAGATCCTTGCCAGCCACTTGGCAAGGCAGAACAAAATAAAATAAAACAAAGCAGCAAAACCAAAAACAGGAAAACCGAGCAAATCCAGCAAATGAAGCCAATGAGTGAGGCGCTGCAGCCTCAAACTCGCCTCCCTCCCAGGCCATATCTCTTCCAGAATTTTCACTCGATTTCCTCTCATGCTCCTCTAAAAGCCAAACTTTGGCTTTAAAGAGGGGGACTTGGCTAGAGCTGCTTCTCACTTAGAGAGGGGAGTGGAAAACCCAAAACTCCAGGCAGGCTACCTCCAGAGGTAAAGCAGACTTTCCTGGTAAGTTAGAACTCCTACTTCACTAAACAAAGAAACACAGCCTGAAGAAACTCCACAAACTGGAGATGTGATCTTGGAGGGGGCCTGGGCCGAGGTACTATTTGGCTGTTATTCATTAGTGAAAAGTCACAAATTCAGTCCTTAGGACATTGATGGAACAAAATGAAATGGATCACGTCCCTACTGGCAAACCAGGCTCCGAGGGTGCTGACCATGTGGCAGTCTAGTCCCTCCTGTGCATTTGGTCTTCAGAAAAACAGGGACCACAAATGCTGACGTGAAGCACTGAGGCTAAGCTTTGATAGAACCAGCAGAGGGAGACAGCATTTGGAGTGAACTCCATTCTCAGATAGCATTTGTCATAGGCGTCCAGCTTGTTACTAATGACCCTGCACATTTGTGGAATTAGAACTGGAGCTAAGAGCCTCTGATGGGTTGTAATGTTGTAAGTGGGTTTCCTTATCGGGTCCACACAAAGACCCTCTGAGCAAATACTTTGACTAATTTCATGAATGAAGACCTCCTCCACCATGACCCCAGGATGACAGAGCAGCAGAGGTAGGAGGAGAGAATTAGAGACCCCACCTGGATCTGTTGCTCAAGCCACGCTCAAAGCCTTGATGCTCCTAAGAAGCCAATTCCTGCTTATCCTACTGGCTTATTGTGTTTGCTGAGGACTCTTGGCATCCTTGGGCTTCCCTGGTGGCTCAGATGCTAAAGAGCCTGTCTGCAATGCAGAAGACCCTGGTTCGATCCCTGGGTCAAGCAGATCCCCTAGAGGAGGGCACGACAACCCACTCCAGTATTCCTGCCTAGAGAATCCCATGGACAGAGGAGCCTGGAAGGCTATGGTTCATGGGGCTGCAAAGAGTTGGACGCAGCTGAAGTGACTTTGTACACATGGGTAAACCTGACTTCTTCTTGGAACCCTGCCCTCTTAGCTGCAAAATGGGAATAATAATGACCTCTAGTCTAACATTTTGGTGAATCTTGAATAGGTAAAATCATGTTCAATACTGAGCATGCTGCCTGCAATGTTAATCGTTCTCATTCTGCTCTTATTAGGGGTTTTGGTGCCTATTCTTTGAAACCATTTATTATTCCTCTTTATGGGTGTATGATTCAATTTGACAAATATTTACTGGATACATATTATGTACCCAATAATGAGGTCAAACATATGGCAATGCAGCTTGCCTGAGCTCCTGAAACCTGCAGTCCTTAGGACATGATGGAACAAAATGAAATGGATCACGTCCCTACTGGCAAACCAGGCTCCGAGGGTGCTGACCATGTGGCAGTCTAGTCCCTCCTGTGCATTTGGTCTTCAGAAAAACAGGGACCACAAATGCTGACGTGAAGCACTGAGGCTAAGCTTTGATAGAACCAGCAGAGGGAGACAGCATTTGGAGTGAACTCCATTCTCAGATAGCATTTGTCATAGGCGTCCAGCTTGTTACTAATGACCCTGCACATTTGTGGAATTAGAACTGGAGCTAAGAGCCTCTGATGGGTTGTAATGTTGTAAGTGGGTTTCCTTATCGGGTCCACACAAAGACCCTCTGAGCAAATACTTTGACTAATTTCATGAATGAAGACCTCCTCCACCATGACCCCAGGATGACAGAGCAGCAGAGGTAGGAGGAGAGAATTAGAGACCCCACCTGGATCTGTTGCTCAAGCCACGCTCAAAGCCTTGATGCTCCTAAGAAGCCAATTCCTGCTTATCCTACTGGCTTATTGTGTTTGCTGAGGACTCTTGGCATCCTTGGGCTTCCCTGGTGGCTCAGATGCTAAAGAGCCTGTCTGCAATGCAGAAGACCCTGGTTCGATCCCTGGGTCAAGCAGATCCCCTAGAGGAGGGCACGACAACCCACTCCAGTATTCCTGCCTAGAGAATCCCATGGACAGAGGAGCCTGGAAGGCTATGGTTCATGGGGCTGCAAAGAGTTGGACGCAGCTGAAGTGACTTTGTACACATGGGTAAACCTGACTTCTTCTTGGAACCCTGCCCTCTTAGCTGCAAAATGGGAATAATAATGACCTCTAGTCTAACATTTTGGTGAATCTTGAATAGGTAAAATCATGTTCAATACTGAGCATGCTGCCTGCAATGTTAATCGTTCTCATTCTGCTCTTATTAGGGGTTTTGGTGCCTATTCTTTGAAACCATTTATTATTCCTCTTTATGGGTGTATGATTCAATTTGACAAATATTTACTGGATACATATTATGTACCCAATAATGAGGTCAAACATATGGCAACTTGCAGGCTTTGGCCTGAGCTCCTGGAAACCTGCAGTTTCCCCATGGAGGCAGGAGTAGAAGAGATGGCAATGGGCATCGCTTTGAGTGTGGAGGGGGAAGAGGGGACAGGACAGGGCCTCTGGGCATGCGAAGAGCTAGAGAAGGAGGTGGAAGTGTGATCCTTGCTGCTGCAAAGGCAAGAAAGGGAGCACAGGGGAAGATTTGAGAAGGAGGAGTGTGTGTGTGGAGTCACTTCAGTTGTGTCTGACTCTTTGCTACCCTATGGGCTCCTGCCTGCCAGACTTCTCTGTCCATTTAATCCTCCAGGCAAGAATACCAGAGTGGATTACCATGCCCTCCTCCAGGGGACCTTCCTGACCCAGGGATGGAACCTGCATCTTTATGTCTCCTGCATTGGCAGGTGGTTACCACTTGTGCCACCTGAGAAGCCCGAGATGGGAGGATGGCAGGGGTCTAAGGCGGCAAGGCTGCCTGCCCACCTTGACCTCTCAACCTCATAACAGAGAATCTTAGTAGGAAGAGGTCTGGGGCAGGGAAGGAACAGACAGAAATCCACTTGGTGTTTCTTCCTGACCCTAAGTCAAGAGTTTGCTGTGTTGTCCTCAGTGAAGAAGGCTGGATGGGGCTTGCCTTCAAATCTTACACCCTAGAAGGGCACCCAAGGATAAGAGGTCTAGGGCAGGGAGCCCACGGACATGACTTTGTGCTCTTGAGAGACTCTTGGCTCCAGGGAGTTTGGTGAGACCCCTGGGTTAGTCATTCCCCTGCTGTAATCTCTTTGGCTTCCTTAAGGCTCAATGTCCTCATCTGTAAAGTGGGTCACCGATAGATACCATTGGCTTGTACAGGGTGTTGAGAGGGCCACATGGGTAAATACACAGAAATGACTTAGGCCCATGCTTTTTAAGTTTCCTTTTTAATCCTTTGTAAAAAACATTTACTTATTTATTTTTGGCTTCACTAGGTCTTTGTTGCTGTGCTCAGGCTTTCTCTGTTTGCAGCGAGTGGGGGCTCCTCTTCATTGAGGTATGGCTGCCTTCTTATTGCCATGGCTTCTCTTGTTGTGGATCACAGGCTCCAGGTACAAGAGCTTCAGTAGTTACAGCATGTTGGCTCTAGAGTGCGGGCTCAGTGGTTGTGCTGCACAGGCTTTGTTGCCCTGAGGTACGTGGGATTTTCCGAGACTAGGGATCAAACTCACGTATCATGCATTGGCAGGCAGGTTCTTATCCAGTGGACCACCAAGGACGTCCCTGAATACATGTCTAATACGTACTTGTTCTTCTGTTTGAGGCTTTAGTGCTCTCCTATTTAAAAAGGAAGATCAGAGCCGTCTTTCTACTCTGGAAAGAAAGCTAAAAGGGCCTTGTGTGGGAAAGTCATTTGGAAATATAAACTTGCAGTGTACTGTTATTGTTGGAGGAGACTTCAGTTCAGTTTTGTTGGGGAGACGGGAACATTAGGGACACAGGGAACTTTATGTGTTGAGTTAGAGGAACAAGAAACAGAATCGCATGCTTGGTTTTGAAAGTAAAAAAAAAAAGATATTAAATAAAGCTGCATGTATTCCCAATAGATTTACAAAAAGAACATAAAATCCCCCATCACTGGCCTCTGGTTTAATAAAAGAAAGGGAAACTTGATTTACGGGCCTGCCGACCCTATCAGCAACGTGCGGTAGCATCAGGGAGATTGGGGAGTCATTCTAGGCAAACTGACCTTTCAAAGTGGGCGCAGGCTCCTTGTGTCTCTAATTACCTGTGCCTGTAATCCATGAAGCATTTGTGAAATGATTATTCTATCAGCGATAATCAGGTATGCATATTTCTAATAGAGGTTCACGACGTGTATTCTGAGTCTTTCAAAGTTGTGTTTCCCAGTGCTTCAGTTTGGGCATGATATTTTGTGCCAGCTGAGGACTCTATGTATTTGTGAAGAGGGTAGATTACTTATTTTTGAGTTTCCCATTCAGGCTATTGGCCCCTCAGTGATGAATCTGTATTCTGGCTCCTTGGCGGTGCAGTGGTAAAGAATCTGCCTATCAACGGAGGAGACCCAGAAGACATGGGTTCGATCCCTGGGTTGGGAGGATTCCCCTGGAGGAGGAAATGACAGCCCACTCCAGTATTCTTGCCTGGAAAATCTCATTGGACAGAGGAGCCTGGTGGGCTACAGACCACAGCGTCGCAAAGAGTCTACTGACACGACTGAGCGACGTAGCACTCACACACCATATATGAGGAGGACACCTCTGACCTGGAGGAGCTGTGGAGGCTGTGACTGCATGAGGCTAGGAGGGAATTCCCTGGTGGCCCAGTGGTTAGGACCACTGCCACTGCTGAGGCCTGGGTTCGATCTCTGGTTGAGAAACTGAGATCCCACAAGCCGTGCAATATGGGCAAATAAATAAACAAAAAAACCAACAAAATCCCTAGGAAAAAAAAAGGTGGCTAGGGAATGGAATGGGGTCCCTTCATCCAGGGGCTGGGAGGGGTAGAGGGTGTGTCCATTCAAATGCAAATTCTCTGCCACCACCTGTGCATCCCACATGTCTCAGCAGTTTTGACTTTACGCAGAGTTAGTGCAGCCCCCACAGGTTTGGTGGCTCAGTTCCACAAGTCCACCCACCACTTCAGATATCAGTTCAAGTCCTGGGTCCCCAGGCTACTCACACGCCTGTCTGACAACAACCTGGGGGGTTCCATGACTCCCCTTAAGGTTCCTTAATTTGCTAGAATAATTCAGATTGTTCAGAAAAAGGCTATACTCACAATCATTTTCTTTCATTTAAATAAATTTTAAAAGAGATTTATTTTCAATGACGGATAATTACTTTACAATATTGTGATGATTTCTGTCATGCATCAACATGAATCAGCCATAGGTATACATATGTCCCCTCTCTTCTGAACCTCCCTCCCACCTCCCTGCCTCCCCCACCCCTCTAGGTTGTCCCAGAGCACTGCCTTTGGGTTTCCTGCATCATACATCAAACTTCCTCTAACTATTTTACATATGGTACTGTGTATGTTTTGATGTTATTCTCTCAGATCATCCTACCCTCTTCTTCTCCCATTAAGTCTAATAGTCTGTTCTTTACATCTGTATTTCCTTTATTGCCTTACCTATGGGATTGGCAGTACCATCTTTCTAGATTCCATGTATATGCATTAATATACAATGCTTGTCTTTCTCTTTCTGACCTACTTCACTCTGTATAATAGGCCCTAGAGTCAGCCACCTCGTTAGAACTGACTCATTTTCTTTCATTTTTGCAGGGAGGGGGGTCTTCACTTCATTTTACTCTTTTATTTTTAGATTTTAAAAAAATTTTGGCCTTTAAAAAAATTGCTTATTTATTTATTTACATCCATCTTTATTCTTTGGCATGTGTGGGCCTCCCATTGCAGTAGCCTCTCAGTGAGGGCACCAGATCTGGGCTCATGCACTCCAGAGCGCTGGCTCGTAATTGGACACACTGGTCCAGCCACTCCGTGTCATGTGGGATCTTCTGAGGCCAGGGATTGAACTAGTGCCCCTTGCACTGCAAGGTGAACTCTTTACCCACTGGACCACAGGGGAAACCCTCTTTTTTTTTTTTTAATGGGGTATAGTTACTTTCCAACAATGTTGTGTTAGTTGCTGCTGTACAACAAAGTAAAGTAGCTTATATGTATACCTATATCGCCTCCCTCTTGGACCTCCCTCCCACCTGCACCTGCATCCCATCCATCCAGGTCACCATTTTCTTAGAAAAGATAGAAAAGAGCGACCAAGTGAAGAGATGTGCGGGGCAGCAAGGTCTGGGTGGGGCGGAGTGTGGGACAGGGTGGCAGGTGCAAGAGTTTCTGTCCCACTAGCCTCAGGGCAGGCCAGCCTCCCCGTTGATTGACACAGTCACCAGCCAGGAAGCCCTCCAGCCTCACTGCTTCAGGTTTTGTCTGGGGTTTTGTCACATGGTTGGGCTGGAGTCAACCATTGGTCACCTAAGTGAACTCAATTCCCAGCGCCTCCCTGGAGATAGGGGGTGGGTCTGAAAATTCCAATGCCAGTCAGGTGCTGAGCACCTACTGAACCTGATGATCTTTCTTGGTGAAATGAGGATGGTGAGAGGACTTGTCCTTGAGGGTTGTCATCCAGGTTTGAGAGATGGGGCTGGTGAAGGCTGGGGGGCCCTGGCACCATGGGAGCTCTCAAAGGACAGGATTCAGGGTGATGCCCTGAGCACCAAGGGGACGGTCACCACTAACAGCACTTTGTTAACACAGCCCCCAGACAGCCCTTAGCACTCCACAAAGATAGTTAGGACACACAACTTTGTCCATATTTGGCATCTGTTGTCTTGAGAGAAATTCTTAGTTGAAAATTTGAATAGTTTGGAGACCAATGAGGATGATGATTGCTGGTACTTAGTCTAAGCCCTGATGGGCTGTTAAGGGTACAGGGCATTTTTGGGGCCATTTCCCTCATGGATTGTTTTAGGAGGAAAGGCCAGGTCCTTCTACTAACACTTTGTGTCTAGGACTGTGAGGGACACATCTGAGTGTAGACAATCCTTGAGCTTGACTTTGATGGCCTTTCTTAAGTTATTATGATTGTCTTTATTATCCTCAAACACTGTGCTATATTTCATTCTTAGGAAGTTGAGTTGGTAGTTGTGGTCAGAAGTAAAAAAACAACAAAACAACAACAACAACAACAGTAGAAGTCTCTCTCAGATATAAAGTGTGCATCAAGTTGAGCTTGGTTTTCCCCTCACTTTATCCTCACTTGGGCCATGTCACTGCTGAGACTTTGGCTCGAGAACCCCAGGAATTGTGCAAAGAAAGCAGAGTGTCAGACATTGGAATAACTTGAAGAGATAGGCTTCAGGAGGTGGGACACCTTCCCCTAGTTGTGCTCAGTCATGCCTGAACACCCTTGGAAAAACGAAGTTCCAGTTTCTGGACCTTGGTTGCTCAATGCAAACCAAGAGGAATCAACCAAAGGGTGTTCATTCTTGAGTTTTCCAGTTCTTGCCATGAGCAATGTAGCTTCCTGAACATTGAACAACGTGTGAGGCTTGGCATCAGCACTTCACACTCTTGGCCTGATTCAGGAAGAAGCATCTCGTCACCCTTTACAGATAAGGAAATGGAGGCTCGGAAGCTCTGTTGAGGGGAAACTGGCTCCAGTAATAACTAAAGACCAGTGCTGAGAAACCCTAACAGAAAGGGCCAGGTGTGGGGTGGTGGAAGACATCTGACAGTTCTACAAAAAGAAGGAGACAGAGAGACCCCCCTACCCCAACCTCCTGCATAAGAGACTCCACCTGGCTCAGGGTTGGTCCTGGCATCCTGGTCATTCTCTGCCCAGGAGAAAGAGAGGGTGCCTGGGTAACTCAGGAGCCTTGGTGATGGCCCTCTGTGAAGAAACAGTTGGACCTTTGCCCTGTGAATGATAACAATGTAAAGAAACATTCAAATAAGGTGACACAGAACAGAAGTGAGAACTGAGGCAAGGTTATCCTAAGAAAAACAAGAGCAGGTTTGTCTGTGGGCTGTGGGAGGAGTGAGCCATGAAGCTTTCAAGCTTGCTCTCTGCACAGTCCATCTCTCCAGGATTATCTTGAAGGCAGGAGGGAGGAGAGGGAACAGGGAATTGAAACCATTTGGTCTCAGAACTGAGATTGTGTTTTGTGGATTTAGCAAAGAAATGTTTAGTCATCACTTTTTATTAACCCTTGCTTGGAAAACAGAGGGCACAGCTTTGTACATGCAGAAAGGCAAGGTGGCTGGCAAAGGCTCCCTCATCGAGGAGATCTATGTATCTCTTGATCTTTTTGTTATTTAGTCACTAAGCTGTGTCCAACTCTTTGTGACCCCATGGACTGCAGCCCGCAGGCTCCTTGTTCGTGGGATTCTCCAGGCAAGAATACTGGAGTCGGTTGCCATTTCCTTCTCCAGGGGATCTTCCTGACCCAGGGACTGAACCTGCATCTTCTGCATTTCTGGCAGATTCTTCACTGCTGAGCCACCAGGAAAATCCCCTTTGCCTTTTTAGTAGATGACAATCTTGTGTCACCTCCACTGGGACATGCAGTCATGCACAGGTGGTTGCCATAGCAAGAGACGGTTCTTTTCCATTTTGCCTCTTGGGTGGCTTACTTTCCTGTCTCGCATTTCCCCAACCTAGCACACCTCACCTCTGCCCCTTGACTTACCCACCTCCTCACAACAAGGAGATCAAACCGGTCAACTAAGGAAATCAATCCTGAATATTCATTGGAAAGATGGTTGCTGAAGCTGAAGCTCTAATACTTTGCCCACCTGACACAAACAGCCTATTCACTGGAAAACACCCTAATGCTTGGAAAGATTGAGGGAAAGAGGAGAAGGCGACTACAGAAGATGAGAGGGTTAGATGGCATCACTCAAGAAACATGAGTTTGAGCAAATTCTGGGATATGGTAAAGGACAGGGAAGCCTGGCGTGCTACAGTTCCTGGAGTTGCAAAGAGTCTAACGTGACTTAGTGACTGACAACAATAGTGACCAAACCATTCAAAAACAAGAGCAGGTTTGTCTGTGGGCTGTGGGAGGAGTGAGCCATGAAGCTTTCAAGCTTGCTCTCTGCACAGTCCATCTCTCCAGGATTATCTTGAAGGCAGGAGGGAGGAGAGGGAACAGGGAATTGAAACCATTTGGTCTCAGAACTGAGATTGTGTTTTGTGGATTTAGCAAAGAAATGTTTAGTCATCACTTTTTATTAACCCTTGCTTGGAAAACAGAGGGCACAGCTTTGTACATGCAGAAAGGCAAGGTGGCTGGCAAAGGCTCCCTCATCGAGGAGATCTATGTATCTCTTGATCTTTTTGTTATTTAGTCACTAAGCTGTGTCCAACTCTTTGTGACCCCATGGACTGCAGCCCGCAGGCTCCTTGTTCGTGGGATTCTCCAGGCAAGAATACTGGAGTCGGTTGCCATTTCCTTCTCCAGGGGATCTTCCTGACCCAGGGACTGAACCTGCATCTTCTGCATTTCTGGCAGATTCTTCACTGCTGAGCCACCAGGAAAATCCCCTTTGCCTTTTTAGTAGATGACAATCTTGTGTCACCTCCACTGGGACATGCAGTCAATGCACAGGTGGTTGCCATAGCAAGAGACGGTTCTTTTCCATTTTGCCTCTTGGGTGGCTTACTTTCCTGTCTCGCATTTCCCCAACCTAGCACACCTCACCTCTGCCCCTTGACTTACCCACCTCCTCACAACAAGGAGATCAAACCGGTCAACTAAGGAAATCAATCCTGAATATTCATTGGAAAGATGGTTGCTGAAGCTGAAGCTCTAATACTTTGCCCACCTGACACAAACAGCCTATTCACTGGAAAACACCCTAATGCTTGGAAAGATTGAGGGAAAGAGGAGAAGGCGACTACAGAAGATGAGAGGGTTAGATGGCATCACTCAAGAAACATGAGTTTGAGCAAATTCTGGGATATGGTAAAGGACAGGGAAGCCTGGCGTGCTACAGTTCCTGGAGTTGCAAAGAGTCTAACGTGACTTAGTGACTGACAACAATAGTGACACCATCAATAAACACATTTCCAGCCAGATGTGGTGGTACTTTTAGGCTCTGTATGAAGGTTGGGGTTAGAATTGGCCCACCGCAGGCAGAAATTTGAATACCTTCTTGCAGAGGGCGGGTCTCTGGGTCTCTGCACTGTGGAGGGTCCCATGGCGGGTGAGCTGGTAACCCCAGCAATGCCCACTGTGGTGGTTGGTAGAGGCTTAAACAAAACTTATAAAGAAAAGAATAAGTTTCCAGAGCAAGACTTTTGCTTGGGGGAGTGATTTATCTGTAGCATCATAAAGAAGCATTCATAGAAGAAGAAAATGTGCTCAGCATTATTATTATTATTATTTTGAAATCTGGTCTTTAAATTACATTGTAAACCTCTTCACCAACTGAAGTCCCTCAGGGAGTGGGGAATGAGGGACTTGAAAAACTCTTTTAAGAATCTTGCCAGCTTCATTCTTAGATTTTCTTTTTTCTCTTATGGTTGAAAGCCTTAACGATCTTTATGGTTTGCAGTATCTATTGATTGGATTGGGGTCAAAACCTCAAAGCTCCTTGGCTAACTTTTCTTTCTTAAAAAATAGAACTTTTACTTATCAAAAGCTGGCACAAAATAGAATCAAAGATAGATGATGAAGGTTAAGAGAGAAAGCCAAGGACAAAGGAAAGGTCCAGGATGAACCGACACCAATGCCTACATAAGGAGAAACAGAACAGGACACTTTGGGCTGATGGCTGCTCTAGGAACCCAGCAGAGTCTGAGGTCACCACAAAGAGTCAACAGAGAGCACACCACTGTGTCATCCGAACATTATTATTATTATTATTTTAAATTTATTTATCCAGTTGCATTGGCTGTTAGTTGAGGCACCTAGGCTTAGCTGCCCCACAAGCCTGCAAGATCTTAGTTCTCCAACCAGAGACTGAACCCATTTCCCCTGCATGAGAAGGGAGATTCTTAACCACTGGATGGCCAAGAAAGTTCCTATCATTATTTTTCATGAAACTTAAGAATTGGGCTTGTGCTTAGTTTCTCAATCATGTCCGACTCCTTGAGACTAAGTGGCGGAAGCCTGTCTAACGTGACTTAGTGACTGACAACAATAGTGACACCATCAATAAACACATTTCCAGCCAGATGTGGTGGTACTTTTAGGCTCTGTATGAAGGTTGGGGTTAGAATTGGCCCACCGCAGGCAGAAATTTGAATACCTTCTTGCAGAGGGCGGGTCTCTGGGTCTCTGCACTGTGGAGGGTCCCATGGCGGGTGAGCTGGTAACCCCAGCAATGCCCACTGTGGTGGTTGGTAGAGGCTTAAACAAAACTTATAAAGAAAAGAATAAGTTTCCAGAGCAAGACTTTTGCTTGGGGGAGTGATTTATCTGTAGCATCATAAAGAAGCATTCATAGAAGAAGAAAATGTGCTCAGCATTATTATTATTATTATTTTGAAATCTGGTCTTTAAATTACATTGTAAACCTCTTCACCAACTGAAGTCCCTCAGGGAGTGGGGAATGAGGGACTTGAAAAACTCTTTTAAGAATCTTGCCAGCTTCATTCTTAGATTTTCTTTTTTCTCTTATGGTTGAAAGCCTTAACGATCTTTATGGTTTGCAGTATCTATTGATTGGATTGGGGTCAAAACCTCAAAGCTCCTTGGCTAACTTTTCTTTCTTAAAAAAAATAGAACTTTTACTTATCAAAAGCTGGCACAAAATAGAATCAAAGATAGATGATGAAGGTTAAGAGAGAAAGCCAAGGACAAAGGAAAGGTCCAGGATGAACCGACACCAATGCCTACATAAGGAGAAACAGAACAGGACACTTTGGGCTGATGGCTGCTCTAGGAACCCAGCAGAGTCTGAGGTCACCACAAAGAGTCAACAGAGAGCACACCACTGTGTCATCCGAACATTATTATTATTATTATTTTAAATTTATTTATCCAGTTGCATTGGCTGTTAGTTGAGGCACCTAGGCTTAGCTGCCCCACAAGCCTGCAAGATCTTAGTTCTCCAACCAGAGACTGAACCCATTTCCCCTGCATGAGAAGGGAGATTCTTAACCACTGGATGGCCAAGAAAGTTCCTATCATTATTTTTCATGAAACTTAAGAATTGGGCTTGTGCTTAGTTTCTCAATCATGTCCGACTCCTTGAGACTCCATGAACTGCAGCCCACCAGGCTTCTCTGTCCATGGGGTTCTCCAGACATGAATATTAGAGTGGGTTGCCATGCCCTCCTCCAGGGAGCTTGAGAATTGACTGTGCCTTTATTAACAAAGAATCACTGAAACATCATGCTTTGAACAAAAATGAATGCCAAAGTACTGGTTTCCCTTTGGGCAGACTGTGGGTGTGATGCGTGGGAGGAGGTGAGGGGCGACCTGGTGCCAGGTTTGTCAACAGTTAGAAGCATCTGTGGGCAAGGCCCTCCCTCCCAGGGAAGAACCATCAACTGCCTAACCTGGTAGAGCAGTGTCTGCAATAGTCACTGAGCTAGGCTCAGTATGCTAATTTATACAAATCTCACAACAACTCAGTTAACAGATCTAACTGGCTGGGCTTATGGGTGAGAAAAGTGAGGCTCAGAAATGTTGAGTTGCCTCTTTGAGGTCACCCAGCTGTGAGCAGTGGAGCTGGGAGTAGACTCAGGCAAGGTCTCTGCTCCCTAAACTGCTGGTCAACCTGCACAGTGTCCTTGCACCCTCACCACCCTGCCCTCACTTCCCAGCTTTTAAAAATAACTAATTAATTAATTTTAGCTGCGTTGGGTTTTCATTGCTGCACATGGGCTTTCTCTAGTTGCAGCGAGCAGGGACTACTCTCCAGTTGTGGTGCTTGGGCTTCTCATTGCCGTGGCTTCTCTTGTTATGGAGCACATATTCTAGGGATTTCGGGCTTCAGTAGTTGTGGGGCATGGGGTTAGTTGCCTCGTGGCATGCACGATCTTTGTTCCTGGGCCAGGGATCAAACCAGTGTGCCCTGCATTGGCAGGTGGTTTCTTAACCACTGGACCACTAGGGAAGCCCCCAGTACTCTGCATTAAGGCAGAGCCTTAGAGGCCAAGTCGTCCAAGGTCAGGTAACCACACAGATGTTTAACCCTCAAGACCGTGTTCCCACAGTTGACCCAAGAACTTGACACAGAGCTGAGTGTTCAGGGAGGATAGACCGAAGATGAGAACATGATTTGCCTTCTTTTTCATGGCTCAGGACTCAGGGTTGCTAGACTTTTCCTCATGGAGGAGGAAGGGGTCTGCCTGTAGACTAGATAATGCTGATGACCGTGAACCTGCAGTAGAGTGTTTCAAGATGAGATGCCGCAGAGACTATAGCTTAGACATCAGAACAATCATTTTGTGTCTTGCATTATTTGGGGCAACATTTTCCATTTATGTAGGACTTTACTGTAATGATTTGAGACATGGAACATTGTAGGCATGATCTGGCAGGGAATATGGATGTTCACCAGCAATGAAGATCTGTACTCCCTTCCCTGAGAAGGGAATACTGTTCCTTGAGGCAAAAGTGTCCTCCCACTTAAGACATGGTGTCCCCGTTTAGCCACCATATCATCCCTTTTAATTTCCTTTTTGTCCCCATGGAATTGAGGATTTTAATATAAAAGAGAGCAATTTCCTTGGTGGACATGTTTTTATTTTTTTAAGTTTTGAAAAATTTGTTGGTGTATGGTTACTTTACAAGGTTGTGTTGGTTTATCCCTTCTCTCTTAGACTTCCCTTCCACTCGCCCCCCACCCTCAGCCACACCCTACACCTTTGGGTCACCACACAGCGTGGAACTGAGCTCTCTGTGGTATACAGCGGCTTCCCACTAGCTGTCTATTTTACCCATGGAGGTTGTTGTTCAGTGGCTGAGTAGTATATGACTCTTTGCGATCTTTTTTTGCCTCTTCATACTTTTCATGGGGTTCATGTGGCAAGAATACTGGAGTGGTTTGCCATTCCTTCCTCCAGTGGGCCACATTTTATCAGGACTCTCCACCATGACCTGTCCATCCTGGGTGGTCCTGCACAGCATGGCTCATAGCTTCATTGAGTTATGTAATGCCCATCACCATGACTAGGCTCTGATCCATGAAGAAGACACATGATAGTGTATACATGCCAGTCTCAGTCTCTCAGTTCATCCCACTTCCCACCCTTTCCGCATGTTCACACATCTGTCTGTGTTTCTATTGCTGCCTTGTAAATAGGTTCGTCAGTACCATTTCTCTAGATTCCATATGTATGCACTAATATATGACTTTTGTTTTTCCCTTTCTGACTTAATTTCACTCTGTATGACAGACTCTAGGACCATCCATGTCTCTACAAATGACTGAGCTTTGTTCCTTTGTGGTCATGCTTTTTGAAGGAGTTGATACTGTCAGCTGTAAACAAAAAAGGGTGTATTTGGAGTGACATTGGTAGACTACTTGAGAAAACAGTGGGCTCACTAACCTCAGAACAGGTGATCTGTGACACCTTCCACGTTATACTGACTTCTTTACCATGATTGAAAGCTGTCATCTTAGAAATCCCTACAAATAATTAAGGTACGGTCCTTTTTGGAAGAGAAGCCAGTCTATCTCCATGCTAACCTTTCCAGGTTGGAATAGTTCAGGCCCCACTGATTTAGGACAGTTTACATCCCTGGGCCAGTTTACATCTGTGTTCTATGCCACCTTCCAGCCCTTAGAAGAAGAAAGTAACACTCGTGTGAAGCCCTCACTGATCTGGGGTCTCTGGAATGCTCCAGGAAGAGAGGAGGGAGGAGGGGATCTCAACAGTACTGACGAGGGGGCCAGTTCTAGGAGGACACTGGTGGCCAGGTTCTGAGGTCAACTCAGAGCTGCTTCAAGAGGTTGTGACATCAGTGCCTTGGCAGCCACTGTCCCATGACAGTCATTAGGAACACCAAGCCAAGCCATTCTTCTTACCTATCGGGCACCATCTACGCTTGAAAAGTTCTTCCTGGAGAGAACTTAGAAAACCCACCTTAGAAAACCCTTTTCTAAGGGTGACTGTAATTCAGTCTTATAGAATGAAGAGCAGGATTTGGGGCTGAGATCAAATAAATGCATTTGAGTCAATCCTAATGAGGTAGATGAACCTAGAACCTATTCTACAGAGTGAAATAAGTCATAAAGAGAAAGATAAATATTGTATACTAACATATATGTGGAATCTAAAAAGATGAGACTGATACATGTATATGTAGAGTAGCAATGGAGAAACAGACACAGAGCACAGACTAATGGATATTGGGGATAGGGAGGAATGGATGAGAGGTGTGGAAAGAGTAACATGGAAACTCATATTACCATATGTAAAATAGACAACCCATGTGAATCTGCTGTAAGACTAAGGGAACTTACACAAGGACTCTGTAACAACCTAGAAGGATGGGATGGGGAGGGAGACAGGAGGGAAGGTCAAGTGAGAGGGGTCAAGTGCATACCTATGGCTGATTTGGGTTTATGTAAGGCAGTAAACAACAAGACTCTGTAAAGGTAAAATAAAAATAAATTAAAAAACCTCGTAAAGAACAAGTGAAAGTGTTAATTGCCCCACTCATTTGTGACCCCATGGACTGTAGCCTACCAGGCTCCTCTGTCCATGGGATTCTCCAGGCAGGAATACTGGAGTTGGTTGCCATGCCCTCATCCAGGGCATCTTCTCAACCCAGGGATCAAACCTGGGTCTTCTGTATTGCAGACAGATTCTTTACCATCTGAGCCACCAAAGAGGTACAAGTGAGCCTATAGAAAAGAGTATCATGCATAGTTGATGAAATTTTGTTCCTTGTGGCCGTTTTCATAAAAAGCCCCTCAAGATTAGTCTTTTTATTAGCAATGATGTTTTTGTAGGGGGATCAGATTTAGAGGGGTGCCCAGGTGGTGCTAGTGGTAAAGAACATGTCTGCTAATGCAGGAGACAATAAGAGATGAGAGTTTGATCCCTGGGACAGGAAGATACCCCTGGAAGAGGGCATGGCGACCCACTCCAGTTCTTTCCTGGAGAATCCCGTGGACAGGGAAGCCTAGTGGGTTACAGTCTATAGGGTCACAAAGAGTCAGACACAACTGAGTAGACTAAGCACACATCAGACTTGGAACTGCAGCCTCTTTCTTTGGAACTTATGTTTTATCCTCCATGTATTGGATTTGAAGTCCTTAAGAGTATTTCCTCCAGAAATGAACCCAGTCTTGAAGAAGCTGATCTTATGTATCTGTAGGGGGTGACTTGAACTTGGGTCACTGGGAGGTGGCAGAGTGTAAAGGTGCAAAGTTAGTCGCTGCAGTTGTGCCCAACTCATTTGGGACCCTGTGGACTGTACCCACAGGCTGTTTTGTCCATGGGATTCTGGACAAGAATATTAGAGGAGGGTAGCCATTCCCTTCTCCAGGGGATCTTCCTGACTCAGGGATTAAATCCAGGTCTCCTGCATCACAGGTGGATTCTTTATCGCCAGAGCCACCAGGGAAGCTGAGGCACAGTTGGCGGGGCAAATCCCAGCTTCACTTCTAACTAGGGGTGGCAAGAAGCCTTTTCTGTACCTCAGTATTGTCCTCTGTAAGCTGGGGACAAGGATGGTAAAATACACACCGTAGGTTTACTGGGAGGAATAAAGAAGTTTGTACAACACATGGAGTGTGGTGACTACATCCCGACACACAGTGTAGCCAGAGCTAATTAGTGATGTCATGTCCTGTGATAGTTCCAGGTTGCAGGAGTCTCCAGTATTGGAGTTTCCGTGTCACCTGCTCACTGGCCAAAATCTTCCTAACATTGCCCCTGGTCACCTTCAGAGACACTCACAGTCCATGTATACACATTCCTTTCTTTCGTGCTATCAGGAAGAAAGGAGCTGGATGGGGTTCAGCACCATGAGGAGGAGGCAAGTGAGATAAGATTTTCCATGTGGACCCAGTCAGCTCTTCTAAACGGTCTGTCTCTGATACTCAGAGAAGCAGCTGTTCTGTCTCAGCAGGACCCGACCTTGATCCCTCCTGGCACAACCCATGAGGGGGAATCCTGGGTGTGCTTTTCAATGTGCTCGCAGGTTCTGCTCAGCTTCACTCTCACCTGCCCTGCTGTCTCCTCACACTCCTCCTGGCGCTTTCTGGATGGCCTTTCCAATGTCTTTTTTTTTTTTTTCTGGCTGAACCATTTAATTCAGTGTAACATACATAGAGAACAATGTGTGCTTCGAGCCAAATTTGGCAGAGTCAGCACCTGCCACCTAGATAAAGATGTTGAGCGTTACCGGTACCCACCTTGCTCCCTTCCTGTCTCCTTCCAAGCATCACCTCCTCCGAAGGTAACCACCAGGCTCTCTTCCCTCACAATAGATTGATTTTGCTGGTTTTATTACTCTCTGGATAAAGGCAGCTATACAGTGTGTAGTCTTCTGAACTTGTCTTCTGTCGCTCCATCTGTGAAATCCCTCTGTGTTGTTGTTCACTCTTTTTGATTGCTGTATAGGGCTCTCTTGTGTGTATTATTCATGAATTCTATGTATTCGTCCAGTCTCCCTCTATGGACATTGGAGTTCATTTTCAATTTTGGACCATTATGAATAACGGTGCCATGTCTTTAGGCAAATTGTCATACCTGTTGGGTCTATATCTAAGAATGAAATGATGGGTAATAAAGATGTTTATGTTCAGCTTGGATGATTATCCCTAATAATTGCCCCAATGGTTGAATTAGTTGATAGCCCCACTTAGTGTATGAGTGTTCCTTTGATAAACATCCTTATCAATGCTCAGTACCATTCTCTAATTTATATTTCTTTAATGACTAAAGAGGATCCTGGTGGCTCAGACAGTAAAGAATCTGCCTGCAGTGAGGGACTCCCAGGTTCAGTCTGTGAGTCAGGAAAATCCCCTGGAGAAGGGATAGGCTGCTCACTCCAGTATCCTTGCCTGGAGAATCCCATGGACAGAGGAGTCTGGCAGGGTACAGTTCATGAGGTCACAAAGCATCGGACACAACTGAGCAGCTAACACACATAGACATACACACAATGCCTAACTAGTCATTATGATACTGGGCACCTTTTTAGATATTTGTTCACCATTTGAATATCTTTTTGTAAAGTTCCTGTTGACATTGCTCAATATTTGATTTCAGTTGTTGCTTTATACCTGACTTGGAGATTTTCTTTATAAATTCTGAATGTGAGTCCTCTGTCAGATACATTTGCTACAGCTGTCACTGTGGATTTTCTTTTTTTTAAATTTACGATAGTATTATGATTTACTGCTTCTTTTTTGCACTTAAAACTTCAAGTATGAAAGTGAAAGTCAAGTCGCTCAGTTGAGTCTGAGTCTTTGTGACCCCATGGACAAGCCATGAAATTCTCCAGGCAAGATTACTGGAGCGGGTAGCCTTTTCCTTCTCCAGGGAATCTTCCTGACCCAAGAACCAAACCAGGGTCTCGTGCATTGCAGGTGGATTCTTTACCAGCTGAGGTGTTTTACAATGTTGTGTAAATTTCTACTGTACAGTAAAGTGACTCAGTTATATACAAATATACATTCATTTTTAAGTATTTTTTTCCCTTACAGTTTGTCCCAGGAGGTTGGATATAGCTTCCTTTGCTATACTAGGACTCTCTTGTGTGTATTATTCATGAATTCTATGTATTCGTCCAGTCTCCCTCTATGGACATTGGAGTTCATTTTCAATTTTGGACCATTATGAATAACGGTGCCATGTCTTTAGGCAAATTGTCATACCTGTTGGGTCTATATCTAAGAATGAAATGATGGGTAATAAAGATGTTTATGTTCAGCTTGGATGATTATCCCTAATAATTGCCCCAATGGTTGAATTAGTTGATAGCCCCACTTAGTGTATGAGTGTTCCTTTGATAAACATCCTTATCAATGCTCAGTACCATTCTCTAATTTATATTTCTTTAATGACTAAAGAGGATCCTGGTGGCTCAGACAGTAAAGAATCTGCCTGCAGTGAGGGACTCCCAGGTTCAGTCTGTGAGTCAGGAAAATCCCCTGGAGAAGGGATAGGCTGCTCACTCCAGTATCCTTGCCTGGAGAATCCCATGGACAGAGGAGTCTGGCAGGGTACAGTTCATGAGGTCACAAAGCATCGGACACAACTGAGCAGCTAACACACATAGACATACACACAATGCCTAACTAGTCATTATGATACTGGGCACCTTTTTAGATATTTGTTCACCATTTGAATATCTTTTTGTAAAGTTCCTGTTGACATTGCTCAATATTTGATTTCAGTTGTTGCTTTATACCTGACTTGGAGATTTTCTTTATAAATTCTGAATGTGAGTCCTCTGTCAGATACATTTGCTACAGCTGTCACTGTGGATTTTCTTTTTTTTAAATTTACGATAGTATTATGATTTACTGCTTCTTTTTTGCACTTAAAACTTCAAGTATGAAAGTGAAAGTCAAGTCGCTCAGTTGAGTCTGAGTCTTTGTGACCCCATGGACAAGCCATGAAATTCTCCAGGCAAGATTACTGGAGCGGGTAGCCTTTTCCTTCTCCAGGGAATCTTCCTGACCCAAGAACCAAACCAGGGTCTCGTGCATTGCAGGTGGATTCTTTACCAGCTGAGGTGTTTTACAATGTTGTGTAAATTTCTACTGTACAGTAAAGTGACTCAGTTATATACAAATATACATTCATTTTTAAGTATTTTTTTCCCTTACAGTTTGTCCCAGGAGGTTGGATATAGCTTCCTTTGCTATACAGTAGGACTTTGTTGTTTATCCATTCTACATGTGATAGTTTTCAGTTATTAACCCCAAACTCATAGTCCATCCCTCTCTCTCCCCCTTTCCCCTTTGGCAACCACAAGTCTGTTCTCTTCCACATCTTGGCTATTGCAAATAGTGCTACAATGAACATAGGGGTGCATGTATCTTTTTGAAGTGTGGTTTTCTCTGGATATATGCCCAGAAGTGAGATTGTTGGATCATATGGTAGTTCTATTTTTAGATTTTTTAAAAAGAAACTTCCATAGTGTTCTCCATAGTGATTGCAACTTACACTCCCACCGAAAGTGGAAGAGGGTTTCTCTTTCTCCACACCCTCTCCAATATTTATTGGTTGTGGATTTTTTGATGATGGCCATTCTGACTGATGTGAGGTGATACCTCACGGTAGTTTTGATTTGTATTTCTCTAATAATTAGTGATGGTGAGCATCTTTTCACGTGTTTTTTGGCCATCTGTATGTCTTCTTTGGAGAAATGTCTACTTAGATATTCATTTGCTTACTTTTCAAACAGGAAGTCCTTTCTGTGGCAGTCTTTGCCTACACTGTGGGAACTCAACCTTCCTCAAACTTGTTTCATTTGAGGAAAAGATGTTGTAGTTTTCAACCTTGTCTCCATCTGTTCCAGATGGGTGACCTCCGATGAACTCCTCTGAAAGTCAATGACAAAGATCCTTCTCTGTACAGCAATGGATGCATATGAAAGCTCTGGCCCTTGGTGTCCAATGTGGACCTCATGGTCCACTCACTGAGGCATCTTGGGACGGAAACCTGTTTCAGGCTTTGTTTCTCCATCTACATATTGAGGATGTATTGCTGCGAATAATAAATGGGATGGTGCCTGTAAGGGGCTGGGCAGAATATCCAACTCAACACATGTTAATGACTAGTCCTGCATGGTCCCTGAGACATGGAACATATTTAGTATCTACTTCTTCCTTTCTTCTTGGCCTGGAGGTGTTTGAATAACAAGTCAGATTGTAATTTCTTTACTTCAGCAATCACAGGAAGAATCTAAGTGCGAAAGTCTTCTGACGCCCCCATGGTTCCCAGCAGAGGTTGGCAGCAGGGGCCTTATGGAAAAACTATGAAAGGCATCCCCTACTTTTCGAAAGTTCGACTTATTCCATTTCGCTTTTACAAAAGACCTACACTAGTACCTGTTTTTGCTCATCGAAGGAAATCCCAAGAGGATTTTTACTTTTTTTTTTTCTTTTTATTCTTTATTTTAAAGATTTTACAGAGTTTTGTTGTTCACCAACATGTATGTTCCCAGATCAGTCATATGCATATCCCTGGACCCTCCCACCACGCAGTTCCCCCCCTCCCACCCCTCCAGACCATCGCCCCAAGTGATTGTAAGTACTCCTATTCCCTTAGCACAATGACAATAGCTATCTTTTCCACACATGACAGTAGAGGTTTCCATGTTACTGTCTCCATGCCTCCCCCTCCCTATTTCTTCCCCACAATGTCCATATGTTTATGCTCTGTCTGTTTTTCAATGAGTTCCCTGCGTGTGTTATCAAGACCATCCTACTAGATTCCATATATGTGTGTTAGTATACTGTATTTGTCTTTCTCTTTTTGACTTACTTCACTTTTGATGATAGGTTCTAGAGCCAGCCACCTCATTAGGACTGAGTCTTCCACATTTTTTTAACAGCTGAGTAGTATTCCATTGTATATATGTACCAGGGCTTCTGGATCCATTCATTCGTCGATGGACATCTAGGTTGCTACCATGTTCTGGCTATTGTATAGAGAGCTGCAATGAACATTAGGGTACAGGTGCCTCTTTCATTTTTGATTTCATCAGGATATAGGCCTAATAGTGGGATTGCTGGGTCATAGGGTGCTTCTGTTTTTAGATTTTTAAGGAATCTCCATATTGTCTTCCATAGAGGCTGTATCAGTTTACATTCCCACCAGCAATGCAAGAGGGTTCCCTTTTCTCCACACCCTCTCCAGCATTTATTGTCTGTTGATTTGTTGATGATGGCCACTCTGATGGGTGTGAGGTGGTATCTCATTGCGGTTTTAATTTGCATTTCTCTAATGATAAGCGAGGTTGAGCATCGTTTCATGTGCCTTTGGGCCATCTGTATGTCCTCTTTGGAGAGGCGTCTCTTTAGATCTTTTTCCTATTTTTGGATTGGGTTGTTCGTTTTTCCTGTGCGAGTTGTCTGAGTTGCTTGTAGATTTTGGAGATGAATTCTTTGTATGTTGTTTCATTTGCTATGATTTTCTCCCACTCTGTGGGGTGTCTGTTCATCTTTTTTGTAATTTCTTTTGCTGTACAAAAGCTTTGAAGTTTCATGAGGTCCCACGTGTTCACTTTTCAGTTCCACTATTCTAGTAGGTGGGTCAGAGAAGATCTTGCTTTGATTGATGTCCTTGAGGGTTTTGCCTATATTCTCCCCTAAGAGTTTGATGGTTTCTGGTCTTCCATTTAAGTCTTTAATCTATTTTGAGTTGATCTTAGTGTATGGTGTCAGGGATTGTTCCAACTTCATTTTTTTGCATGTAGCTGTCCGATTTTCCCAGCACCATTTGTTGAAGAGGCTGTCTTTGTCCCATTTTATATTTTTGCCTCCTTTGTCAAAAATAAGGTACCCATAGGTGTGTGGGTTTATCTCTGGGTTCTTGATCTTGTTCCATTGGTCTATAGTTCTGTTTTTGTGCCAGTACCATACTGTCTTGAGGACTGTTGCTTTGTAGTAGAGTCTTTACTTTTTCGGAAAAAGGGAAAAAGTAAAAATAGTGATCAGCGTGGGTTGTGCCTTGAGCCGTTAGAGGCAGTGCTGAACCCAGCAGTTAGAAATAGCACCACCAAGTGTCTTCACCTGGGACTACATTATGTTCTGCTATTGTATAGAGAGCTGCAATGAACATTAGGGTACAGGTGCCTCTTTCATTTTTGATTTCATCAGGATATAGGCCTAATAGTGGGATTGCTGGGTCATAGGGTGCTTCTGTTTTTAGATTTTTAAGGAATCTCCATATTGTCTTCCATAGAGGCTGTATCAGTTTACATTCCCACCAGCAATGCAAGAGGGTTCCCTTTTCTCCACACCCTCTCCAGCATTTATTGTCTGTTGATTTGTTGATGATGGCCACTCTGACGGGTCTGGGGGGGTATCTCATTGTGGTTTTAATTTGCATTTCTCTAATGATAAGCGAGGTTGAGCATCGTTTCATGTGCCTTTGGGCCATCTGTATGTCCTCTTTGGAGGCGTCTCTTTAGATCCTTTTCCTATTTTTGGATTGGGTTGTTCGTTTTTCCTGTGCGAGTTGTCTGAGTTGCTTGTAGATTTTGGAGATGAATTCTTTGTATGTTGTTTCATTTGCTATGATTTTCTCCCACTCTGTGGGGTGTCTGTTCATCTTTTTTGTAATTTCTTTTGCTGTACAAAAGCTTTGAAGTTTCATGAGGTCCCACGTGTTCACTTTTCAGTTCCACTATTCTAGTAGGTGGGTCAGAGAAGATCTTGCTTTGATTGATGTCCTTGAGGGTTTTGCCTATATTCTCCCCTAAGAGTTTGATGGTTTCTGGTCTTCCATTTAAGTCTTTAATCTATTTTGAGTTGATCTTAGTGTATGGTGTCAGGGATTGTTCCAACTTCATTTTTTTGCATGTAGCTGTCCGATTTTCCCAGCACCATTTGTTGAAGAGGCTGTCTTTGTCCCATTTTATATTTTTGCCTCCTTTGTCAAAAATAAGGTACCCATAGGTGTGTGGGTTTATCTCTGGGTTCTTGATCTTGTTCCATTGGTCTATAGTTCTGTTTTTGTGCCAGTACCATACTGTCTTGAGGACTGTTGCTTTGTAGTAGAGTCTTTACTTTTTCGGAAAAAGGGAAAAAGTAAAAATAGTGATCAGCGTGGGTTGTGCCTTGAGCCGTTAGAGGCAGTGCTGAACCCAGCAGTTAGAAATAGCACCACCAAGTGTCTTCACCTGGGACTACATTCAGCATCTCAGCATCAAGCCGCCATTGCTTCAAAACATGGTTGCCGGTCGCCTTGGTGGATCTCCATTTATTTTTAGCATCTGTGACCAAGGTGCATCCTAAGGTGATTGGATTCTTTGCTTTATGCTATTTTGCTTAAGAAAAATTTCCTAGCAACACTCTGTCTTCGAATAGCAGTCTGGAGAGAGCTAGGTGGGAGAGGGGAAGAACTCTTTTTTCAGAATTCTTCCTTAATTTGGTATTTGCTGAACTGAAGGGTTTTTCATTCCCAGGTTGCCTACATGTCAGAAAATTGTCCATTTCCTTCTTATTTTCTTTAGTTTTACTTTTACAAGGAGGTTAATTATTTTAGTCTTGTGAGGGTCTCTGCCATACATCAACATGAATCAGCCATAGGCATATATATATAGCCCCTCCCTGTTAAATCTCCCTCCCGCCTCCGTCCCCATCCCACCCCTTGAGGTGGTCATAGAGCACCGGGATTTGGATATCCCTGTGTTATACAGCAGATTCCCACAGGCTGTTTCACATAAGGTAATGTGTATGTTTCATTGCTACTCTCTCAGATCACCCCATCTCCTTCCTCCCCACTGTGTCCAAAAGTGTTTTCTACTTTAAAATAAAATGAGGAATTTCCTTTGGCGACTACAACAAAGTCCTTTGAGAAGACAGTGATCTGGCAGAGCTGACGCTCAGGTCTTCATAGAAAATCAAGGTCCCCCATGGGTCACAGTTGCTGTGTCATGACTGCTCTTTGCAAAAGGAGGAAATACCATCAATTATGAAAAACGGAAAGTCATTGAGGGATTAACGTTGGGTGAAACCCCTTTTTGTAATTCAGTAGATCGCAGTCTGCAAAACCGTGGTGTATTATGATGACTGTTATTTCATTTTAGACTTCTGAGAATTAGTGACAAGAAAAGTCAGAGATTGTTGCTCCTTTGTGTCAACTCACAGTTTTTGTGATGGTTGTCATCTTGATCATCCTCAGACATAGTAAAAGAAACCACACCACCCATTAGGGGTTCTATTTAAAGCTCTCCATTAAAAGACTTTGTTTTTTAATAGATAAGAAATGGATTTATTCAGATTCAGAGAAAGCACACTCCACAGACAGAGTGTGGGCCATGGCAGAGCAAATCCAGTGGCCTAAAAGACTTTTTATTCCAGATTTATATATGGTTTGCTTGACTTAAAAAAAAAAAAAAGACTTCTTTAGTATTTTGTTGCAGCCAATGGGGTTTATCTCCCATGGCAGGGCATGGCTGGAGGTGTGGACTTCGGTTCTAACCCTTTCTTAAGTGACAGTTTTCCTTGTAATGCTTTTTCCTATTGGAGAAGCAGCTGCTAAACTTGGAGACCCTTTTTTGCAGAGATGAGAGTCTAGAACCCAGGCTCCAGGGGCTGAAACGCTGCCTCCCCAGGCAGAGTCTCATCGTATAGCCCCCACTTCTCAGCCCTGAGTTGTTCTGCAGAAGGACGTGTGGACACCTCTGTATGTCCATATCTATATGTGCATGCTGACTCAGTGGACCCAAGGGGCAAACATCATTTTTTTAGCTTCATCTCAAGAAGTTAGGGAGAAAAAAAATGAGAAAATGGACAATGCTCAGATCTACAAGCATACTTATTTAGGAGTGGCACACTGCACTCTGACCTTGTGTGAGGTTCAGGACTCACTGGTCTCTGTGCATCAGCTCATTTAAGAGTCCCCAAAGCCTGCAAAGACTTCCCCCTATTACCAGTGAGAAAACCAAGGTGCAGAAGGGAGAAGGGTGAAGGGCATTGCTAGAAGTCCAAAAACTTGTAAGCGGTGGCATGGGGGCAGTGCCTTCATTGAGCATGAAGGTGAGATGACCTTAAGATGCAGCATGGAAGATTCGTGTTAGACATGAGACTCATTTGGAGAAAACAAAAGTTCCCTGTGAGGCGTTGGAGTGGCTTACTGTGGAGTCTTTTGGATGCCTTAAAAAAAAGGTACAAGGTAGTTTTTGCAAAAGGCAAAAGGTAGAAGCAACTCAAGAGTCTATTGAAGGGTAAATGGATCAACAAAATGTGTTTTATGCGTAAGAGGGAATATTATTTAGTTGTCAAAATAAGGAAATTCTGACACATGCTGCAACATGGATGAACCTTAAGAAATTTGTGCTAAGTGAAAGAAGTTAGTCACGTGTGGGCACAGTGGGAGAAGGGGAAGGTAGGACAAATTGGGAGAGTAACATATATGCACTACCATGTGTAAAATAGACAGCTAGGGGGAAGCCTCTGTACAGCCGAAGGAGCTCAGCTCAGTGCTCTGTGATGACCTAGAAGGATGGGACGGGGGTGGGTGGGACGGAAGAAAAAGGAGAGATATGTATACACATAGCTGATTCACATTATTGTACAGCAGAAACTAACACAACATTGTAAAGCAATTATGCTCCAGTTAAAAAAAAAAAGAAAGCCAATCACAAAAGGGCATACACTGCTTATTGAAGAAGATACACAGGGTAGTCAATGTCAGAGAGACAGAAGGTATCGTGGTGGCTGCCCGAGGCTGGGAGGAGGGGACGTGGGCGCTATTGTGTCACAGGTACAGGGTTTCAGTTGCGAGGACGAAGTGTTCTGTTGGTGGGGACGGTTGCCCAACAAAGCAAATGTACTTAATTCTTCTGAATAATACACTTGAAATGGCTAAGATGATACATTTTACGTTATGTGTATTTGACCACAATTAAGAAAAAATAGGATGGTTAGACACAGTACTTTCTGGGGATGAGGGCTGGTCTCTAGAACAGGCTGCCATGCCCTCAGATACCATGTCCTGGGGGCTGAGAGAACTGGTATAAACGGTCATGTCTTCCCCAGGCCTCCCCTGTGTCCCCCGCTGTTCTCTTAGGTGTCATCTATTGATTCTGCCTCATATCTCTAGCTCTTATTGTCTCACATGGCTGAGCATCCTCCACCAGGGCTCAGTGGGCTCGGGCCCCTGGGAGTGGTGTTTTTGTGGGCAAGCCTGGCTCTGTGGTTTCTAAGACGTTGACTCGGTTTCATGTTGCAACTCTGGGAAGAAGGACTGGGTGCTTTTTTGCATGAAAAGAAACGTTGTGGCCTGATTTACACGTGGGTAAATTTTCAAGAGTAATTACACACTGCAGAATGTCTGCTCCCACAAGGAAAACAAAGTTGTGATCACAGTTAGGAGGCAGATGGAAACATCAAAGAACTTGATGGCTCTCAAAGTTCCAGAATTTTGAGGATGAACTGGGGATGGGTAGGTCATGGCTGGAGTTTTGGTGAGAGATATTCTCAGTGAATGCCTCCTGTTAGTGTGCTGAGCTTTCCCCTCATGGCTACTCTGCCAAAGTTCAAGGGTTCTAGAGCAAGGATCTGTGCTTTCTTTGCCTTCTCTCTTCCCCACAGCCCTTAGGGCAGACACACATTAGGTGGTGCCCTTTCATTTATGTAATTCCAGTTTGTATTTCTCTTTGTTCAAATTGCCTATCCACACCCTCCTATTTAAAAAAAAATTGTAATATATAGCTGCTGTAATATAGATCTGAAAGTTGTTAAGATAGTAGATCCTAAGTATTCTCATCACAAGTGGATAAAAACCATTTTTCTAAAAGAAAAACTGAAGCAAAGAAAATTAAAAAAAGAATTTTTTTGACTGTAAAAAAACCCCCAAAAAACCAAAACCATTTTTCTTTCTTTTTTTGAATTGAGATATCATTGACATACAATATTTTATTAGTTTCAGCTATATAGCAAAATTATATATATATATATAGACACACACACACATGAATTCTTTTGCAGATTCTTTCCATTATAGGTTCTTTCTTTTTCTTTCTTATTTTTTCTCTTTCTTTCTTTCTTTCTGGTATATTAGTTTCTGCCATACAATGAAGTACATTTTTCTTCCTTCTTTCTTTTTGTATCTACATGAGGTGCTGGATGTTAACTAAACTCACTGTGGCAATCATCTCAAAATATGTGGGAGTCAAGCCATTACTCTGTACACCTTAAGCTTATACAGTGCTGTGTGTATACCTCAATAAATCTGGGGGGAATTAGAAATTTTTTTAAAAGAGTTTGTTAAAGTACAGTGTTTAGTATGTTTTATTAAGTGTGATAGAAAGCAAGTTAAAACAGGTTTTTTTTTTTTTTTTACAATAGCAATAGCAAAACAGCAATAAAATATTCTGACTTAACTTTACCCACTCTGCTTGAATACTGGCTCCACAATGGAAAAGGGGGAAAGCGTTGTGGCCTGATTTACACGTGGGTAAGTTTTCAAGAGTAATTACACACTGCAGAATGTCTGCTCCACAAGGAAAACAAAGTTGTGATCACAGTTAGGAGGCAGATGGAAACATCAAAGAACTTGATGGCTCTCAAAGTTCCAGAATTTTGAGGATGAACTGGGGATGGGTAGGTCATGGCTGGAGTTTTGGTGAGAGATATTCTCAGTGAATGCCTCCTGTTAGTGTGCTGAGCTTTCCCCTCATGGCTACTCTGCCAAAGTTCAAGGGTTCTAGAGCAAGGATCTGTGCTTTCTTTGCCTTCTCTCTTCCCCACAGCCCTTAGGGCAGACACACATTAGGTGGTGCCCTTTCATTTATGTAATTCCAGTTTGTATTTCTCTTTGTTCAAATTGCCTATCCACACCCTCCTATTTAAAAAAAAATTGTAATATATAGCTGCTGTAATATAGATCTGAAAGTTGTTAAGATAGTAGATCCTAAGTATTCTCATCACAAGTGGATAAAAACCATTTTTCTAAAAGAAAAACTGAAGCAAAGAAAATTAAAAAAAGAATTTTTTTGACTGTAAAAAAACCCCCAAAAAACCAAAACCATTTTTCTTTCTTTTTTTGAATTGAGATATCATTGACATACAATATTTTATTAGTTTCAGCTATATAGCAAAATTATATATATATATATAGACACACACACACATGAATTCTTTTGCAGATTCTTTCCATTATAGGTTCTTTCTTTTTCTTTCTTATTTTTTCTCTTTCTTTCTTTCTTTCTGGTATATTAGTTTCTGCCATACAATGAAGTACATTTTTCTTCCTTCTTTCTTTTTGTATCTACATGAGGTGCTGGATGTTAACTAAACTCACTGTGGCAATCATCTCAAAATATGTGGGAGTCAAGCCATTACTCTGTACACCTTAAGCTTATACAGTGCTGTGTGTATACCTCAATAAATCTGGGGGGAATTAGAAATTTTTTTAAAAGAGTTTGTTAAAGTACAGTGTTTAGTATGTTTTATTAAGTGTGATAGAAAGCAAGTTAAAACAGGTTTTTTTTTTTTTTTTTACAATAGCAATAGCAAAACAGCAATAAAATATTCTGACTTAACTTTACCCACTCTGCTTGAATATAGGTGATGAATTTATGTAGACACTGGTTCCTGTAAGGAAAAACAGACCAGTATGCCATTTTTTGGATCAATGTTGTATGGACAGGAGGTTGTATTAGTTTGCATTAGGCATAAATCAAAATGGTTTCTTAAAAAAAATTTTTTTTAAGTAGAAGTATAGTTGATTTACAGTGGTGTAGTAGTTGCTAATGTACAGCAAAGTGATTCAGTTATACACACATATATGTACTTTTTAAAGATTTTAATTTAATTTAATTTTTTACACAGCTTTGTTGTTTACTGCCACACATCAACCCAAACTGGCCATAGTGCATGCATATATATGTTCTTTTTTTAAAAAGTAATTTTATTTATTTATTTAGTTTTGGCTGTGCTGCGTTTTCATTTCTGTGTAGGCTATTCTCTAGTTGCATGGAGCAGGAGCTACTCTTTGTCACAGTGCTTAGGTTTCTCATTGCTGTGGCTTCTTTTCCAGAGCACGGGCTCCAGGGCGCGGGCTTCAGTAGTTGCAGCCTGTGAGATCAATAGCTGAAGATCGCAGGCTCAACAGTTGTGGTTCACGGGCTTAGGTTGCTCCTACGAATGTGGAATCTTCCCAGATCAGGGATTGAACTCGTGTTTTCTGTGTTGGCGGGGGCATTCTTTACCCCTGAGCCACCAAAGAAGCCCAGTTTTTACAATGTAAATGCATGTATTTGAACCAACACTTTGCAATCATATTATTTCAGTTTTAATTTAGAGTAATATTGTGATCTTGAAAGCTATAGCAAACAGCTTGACAAAACAAGACTGTTAAGTCCTATATATATATATTTTATTTTTCAGTGACCACATCTGTTTGTTTTAGGTATAAAATTAGAGCATTTTTTGTACACTTAGCTTACTTGTGTAAGTATCCAGTCTATTCTGAGCACATTCTTTCCTCAAAAGTGTCCTATTCAATAGCATGTTAAATCTAAAGAGATTTTGATCAAAAGAACTTTTGATCAAAAACAAATAAGCTTGTTTTAAACAAATAAGCTTCTATCTAATCAAGTATTTTAGGACAAAATATGTCAGTTGTGCTCAGATTGGTTGTAAGAGAGGAGATGCAAATTCAGGGTACATTTTTTTTTGTCTATCTAAGATGTACATCTTTTATTTCCTTGAAGGCCTCTTTATCGAAGTAGCACAGTCAGGAGTCTTATTTAATGTAATCAAACTCTTCTCTTTTTTTTTTGGCTACTTTTACTGGTATTTATTTATTTTCTTCCATCTTTGTTCTTTGGCCTGTGGGGGTCTCCCATTGCAGTGGCCTCTCCTGTTGCATAGCACTGGCTCTGGGCGCATGCACCCCAGAGCCCTGGCTTGGTAATTGGACACATCCATCCAGCCACTCCGTGGCACGTGGGATCCTCCCAGGCCAGTGCTCGAACTGGGGCCCCTTGCACTGCAAGGCAGTGTCCCTACCCACTGGACCACCGGGGAAGCCCTCAAACTCTTCTTAAAGGTATGAAGACATGCTGTGCTGCGTTTTCATTTCTGTGTAGGCTATTCTCTAGTTGCATGGAGCAGGAGCTACTCTTTGTCACAGTGCTTAGGTTTCTCATTGCTGTGGCTTCTTTTCCAGAGCACGGGCTCCAGGGCGCGGGCTTCAGTAGTTGCAGCCTGTGAGATCAATAGCTGAAGATCGCAGGCTCAACAGTTGTGGTTCACGGGCTTAGGTTGCTCCTACGAATGTGGAATCTTCCCAGATCAGGGATTGAACTCGTGTTTTCTGTGTTGGCGGGGGCATTCTTTACCCCTGAGCCACCAAAGAAGCCCAGTTTTTACAATGTAAATGCATGTATTTGAACCAACACTTTGCAATCATATTATTTCAGTTTTAATTTAGAGTAATATTGTGATCTTGAAAGCTATAGCAAACAGCTTGACAAAACAAGACTGTTAAGTCCTATATATATATATTTTATTTTTCAGTGACCACATCTGTTTGTTTTAGGTATAAAATTAGAGCATTTTTTGTACACTTAGCTTACTTGTGTAAGTATCCAGTCTATTCTGAGCACATTCTTTCCTCAAAAGTGTCCTATTCAATAGCATGTTAAATCTAAAGAGATTTTGATCAAAAGAACTTTTGATCAAAAACAAATAAGCTTGTTTTAAACAAATAAGCTTCTATCTAATCAAGTATTTTAGGACAAAATATGTCAGTTGTGCTCAGATTGGTTGTAAGAGAGGAGATGCAAATTCAGGGTACATTTTTTTTTGTCTATCTAAGATGTACATCTTTTATTTCCTTGAAGGCCTCTTTATCGAAGTAGCACAGTCAGGAGTCTTATTTAATGTAATCAAACTCTTCTCTTTTTTTTTTGGCTACTTTTACTGGTATTTATTTATTTTCTTCCATCTTTGTTCTTTGGCCTGTGGGGGTCTCCCATTGCAGTGGCCTCTCCTGTTGCATAGCACTGGCTCTGGGCGCATGCACCCCAGAGCCCTGGCTTGGTAATTGGACACATCCATCCAGCCACTCCGTGGCACGTGGGATCCTCCCAGGCCAGTGCTCGAACTGGGGCCCCTTGCACTGCAAGGCAGTGTCCCTACCCACTGGACCACCGGGGAAGCCCTCAAACTCTTCTTAAAGGTATGAAGAAGGATCATGTGGAAAGAATACCATACAAGGTATCAATTTTAAGAATAAAAGACTAGGGAAATCTTTTACTATGTTCTGCACAGCCAGTGTGTTCCACAAATTCTCAGTACTATAAAGATGAAAAGCAAAGACTATTTATATCCAAATTCCCTCTGACCACAGTTATTCACGGTTGTCTTCAAAATGGGTAACCAACAAGGCCTTACTGTACAGCACAGGGAACTCTACTCAGTGTTATGTGGCAGCCTCGATGGGAGGGGGGTTTGCACAAGAGTGAAAGTGAAAGTTGCTCAGCTGTGTTCGACTATTTGTGACTTCGTGGATGAGCCATAGAATTCTCCAGGCGGGAATACTGGGATGGGTAGCCATTCCCTTCTCCAGGGGATCTTCCCAACCCAAGGATCGAACCCAGGTCTCCTGCATTGCAGTCAGATTCTTTACGATCTGAGCCACCAGGGAAGCCCAAGAATACTGGAGTGGGTAGCCTATCCCTTCTTCTCCAGGAGATCTTCCTGACCCAGGAATAGAACTAGGGTCTCCTGAATTGCAGGCAAATTCTTTACCAGCTGGGCTACTAGTGGGGAGAATGGATACATATGGCTGAGTTCCTCCACTGTTCATCAGAAACTACCACACCATTGTTAATCGGCTCTAACTGAATATAAAATAAAAAGTTTAAACTCTGAAAGAAAAAAAAAGGAACTAGTGTACTGCATGGAAAGCAAAATTATTGTCTAATAATATTTATATCCAGTATCTAAGCAAGTCCCAAGAGGTGGACATTCTAGGAGGGAAAAAAAGATCTATCAGAAACAAAATAACATACATCAGTGGAAAATTTCAACAGCAGCAATCTGGGAGGGATGAATAACATGACTTAGCTACATCTGTTTTTTTTGAAAGTTATTTTAAAGTTCTCAGATGAATTGAGTTTTGGGTTCTTTTTTTGCTATTAATTTATAATTTATGGAAGTGGGTTCAGTGAAGGCACTCTGTGAGATTTATGCTTTGAGAAACCTGTTGAAGTTTTCTTTGAAGTCTGATAGAGGGCAGTTTTTGTAAGGGCTTTTTGTAATTGAAAATAATGTGTATTTCCTGCTTGTTGGGTATGATTTTCTCTATTTAATCATTCCTGTTATATTATTCAGATCTTCTAGATCCTTACTTTTGGGATATGTGTTGTTAGTTTCTGGAAGAGGTGGGTTTGACCACTTCTTCCCTTTCTATTGGTTTTCTCGATGAAATATTTTGAAATTAGTTGTCAGGAGCATCAAGGTTGTTGATTGTTGCATAAATTTTACCTTTGTGTTAGATATATACTTTCTTTGTGCTTGTTGATGCTTTGATATTTGAATTCTATTGTCTGAAAGTAATATTGCTTGAATATCTACTTGTTTGTATTTTCCTGCCACATTTTTTCTTTTTAATCTTTTCTTTGTATCCTTTTACATTATTTTTCTTTAGGAGTGTCCCTCATCCCAGAATTTCTGCTTTACTGACATGTCTTTGGAGAGCCGAATCCCCCTGGATGGGTAGCCATCTGCAAGGCAAATTCTTCTACCAGCCCTGGAGCTACCTGGGCTTCCTGACCCAGGAATAGAACTAGGGTCTCCTGAATTGCAGGCAAATTCTTTACCAGCTGGGCTACTAGTGGGGAGAATGGATACATATGGCTGAGTTCCTCCACTGTTCATCAGAAACTACCACACCATTGTTAATCGGCTCTAACTGAATATAAAATAAAAAGTTTAAACTCTGAAAGAAAAAAAAAGGAACTAGTGTACTGCATGGAAAGCAAAATTATTGTCTAATAATATTTATATCCAGTATCTAAGCAAGTCCCAAGAGGTGGACATTCTAGGAGGGAAAAAAAGATCTATCAGAAACAAAATAACATACATCAGTGGAAAATTTCAACAGCAGCAATCTGGGAGGGATGAATAACATGACTTAGCTACATCTGTTTTTTTTGAAAGTTATTTTAAAGTTCTCAGATGAATTGAGTTTTGGGTTCTTTTTTTGCTATTAATTTATAATTTATGGAAGTGGGTTCAGTGAAGGCACTCTGTGAGATTTATGCTTTGAGAAACCTGTTGAAGTTTTCTTTGAAGTCTGATAGAGGGCAGTTTTTGTAAGGGCTTTTTGTAATTGAAAATAATGTGTATTTCCTGCTTGTTGGGTATGATTTTCTCTATTTAATCATTCCTGTTATATTATTCAGATCTTCTAGATCCTTACTTTTGGGATATGTGTTGTTAGTTTCTGGAAGAGGTGGGTTTGACCACTTCTTCCCTTTCTATTGGTTTTCTCGATGAAATATTTTGAAATTAGTTGTCAGGAGCATCAAGGTTGTTGATTGTTGCATAAATTTTACCTTTGTGTTAGATATATACTTTCTTTGTGCTTGTTGATGCTTTGATATTTGAATTCTATTGTCTGAAAGTAATATTGCTTGAATATCTACTTGTTTGTATTTTCCTGCCACATTTTTTTTTCTTTTTAATCTTTTCTTTGTATCCTTTTTACATTATTTTTTCTTTAGGAGTGTCCCTCATCCCAGAATTTCTGCCTTTACAGAAGAATTTAACCTTGAACATTTACTGACATGTCTTTGAATTCATTCCTGTGATGTTGCTCTGTGTTTTGACTCCAGAATGGCACCTGTTCATCTCTTTTTTAATTACAAAAAGCCCACTTTCTTTCTGTGGATTGATAGCTTCCCTCATTTAAATCCATTCATTTTATTCTAATAGATTGAAAGTAATACATCTAAGTTCTATATTTTTCTAGTCATTGCCATTAAAACTTTGACTTATACATGGACAATTATGTTCCCCGATTGATGTTGACTTAATTACATCTATACTCCGTATTCTCTCCTGTCTCCTTTTTTTTAAAAAAATTTTTTTTTGGCTATTCTGGATTTTCACTGCTGCCACAGTCTCCTCTCTAGTTGCAGGGAGTAGGGGCTACTCTCTAGTTGAGGTGAGCAGGCTTCTCGTTGTGGTGACTTCTCTTGTTGTAGAACTTGGGCTCTAGTGCACATGGACTTCAGTAGTTGTGGCACATGGGTTCTGTAGTTGTGGCTCCGAGGCTCTAGAGCACAGGCTCCATGGTTGTGGCTCATGGGCTTAGCTACTCTGCAGCATGTGGGATCTTCTCGGATCAGGGATCAAACCCATGTCTCCTGCACTGGCAGGCAAACTCTTCACCACTGAGCTACCAGGGGAGTACCCTCCTGTTTCCTTTGAATAAGATATGAACTTTTATACTATCCCTGCTATCACCACTTCTCACTTTCAGACCATCTGGAATACTCACTAAGATTATTGTTAATTTTTTCCTACAGTCAACACCTATTTAGATATGACTATATATTTCATAATTTTCCTATTACCTCTTTTATTCCCTGACTGTCTCTTAGATTATACTGCATTTTTTTTCTCCATTTTTAAAATTTTGCCTTTTTGCTTTTACAGAGTTTTATTGTTTACAGATATGTATAATATACTGCATTTTGAGGAAGGCATATTTTTTAGCAATTCTTTCAGACAAAGGGCATGAATAGGAAGCTTTCTGTGTCTATCTTTTCTCAGGTGCTGCTGCCTTAACGTTCTATAGCAATTAACCCATGGTCCTGTGAATTATAATGACAAATATATAGTATGCTTACTAATGGATCTGTGGGTCAGCTGGAGTTTGGCTGCTTTGGCATAGGCTTGACTGGACTTGGCTCCAACTCCAAGTCAGATTTGGATCTGCAACATGCATCTCATTATGGGAGAAGCAGCTCCCAGAGGCATACTCTTCTTATGGCAAAGGAGAGATGTCCAAGAGGCTAAGCCAGACCCACAAACACAGTACAAGGTTTTGCTCACTTATGATTGGCCAAAGGAAGTCACATGGTCAAATTCCAACGCCAATAAGGTGTGATATAAACCTGACCTTCTCTGCTGAAAGGCCTTCAAGATACCATAGCCAAGGGAGGAAGTGAAGGACTGTGAACAACAATCCAACTTACCACGAGGTGACTGGAAAAATTTCCCCTCATACTTGAATGATAGTTTGGTTGAGTATAGAAATTTCTGTTCTCCTCTCCTCCTTCTACCACTCCTTCTCCTTCTTCCCCTCCTTTTCCCTATCCACACCTCAATTCTTTATAAAGCCTATCATCTCTTATACATGAAGATTTTACTTGTGCCCTGGTTAGTGCTTTTTGCTTAAAAAAATGAAAAATATTCTCTGTGTAGTTTCTCATGGGCTTAGCTACTCTGCAGCATGTGGGATCTTCTCGGATCAGGGATCAAACCCATGTCTCCTGCACTGGCAGGCAAACTCTTCACCACTGAGCTACCAGGGGAGTACCCTCCTGTTTCCTTTGAATAAGATATGAACTTTTATACTATCCCTGCTATCACCACTTCTCACTTTCAGACCATCTGGAATACTCACTAAGATTATTGTTAATTTTTTCCTACAGTCAACACCTATTTAGATATGACTATATATTTCATAATTTTCCTATTACCTCTTTTATTCCCTGACTGTCTCTTAGATTATACTGCATTTTTTTTCTCCATTTTTAAAATTTTGCCTTTTTGCTTTTACAGAGTTTTATTGTTTACAGATATGTATAATATACTGCATTTTGAGGAAGGCATATTTTTTAGCAATTCTTTCAGACAAAGGGCATGAATAGGAAGCTTTCTGTGTCTATCTTTTCTCAGGTGCTGCTGCCTTAACGTTCTATAGCAATTAACCCATGGTCCTGTGAATTATAATGACAAATATATAGTATGCTTACTAATGGATCTGTGGGTCAGCTGGAGTTTGGCTGCTTTGGCATAGGCTTGACTGGACTTGGCTCCAACTCCAAGTCAGATTTGGATCTGCAACATGCATCTCATTATGGGAGAAGCAGCTCCCAGAGGCATACTCTTCTTATGGCAAAGGAGAGATGTCCAAGAGGCTAAGCCAGACCCACAAACACAGTACAAGGTTTTGCTCACTTATGATTGGCCAAAGGAAGTCACATGGTCAAATTCCAACGCCAATAAGGTGTGATATAAACCTGACCTTCTCTGCTGAAAGGCCTTCAAGATACCATAGCCAAGGGAGGAAGTGAAGGACTGTGAACAACAATCCAACTTACCACGAGGTGACTGGAAAAATTTCCCCTCATACTTGAATGATAGTTTGGTTGAGTATAGAAATTTCTGTTCTCCTCTCCTCCTTCTACCACTCCTTCTCCTTCTTCCCCTCCTTTTCCCTATCCACACCCTCAATTCTTTATAAAGCCTATCATCTCTTATACATGAAGATTTTACTTGTGCCCTGGTTAGTGCTTTTTGCTTAAAAATTTAAAAAATGAAAAATATTCTCTGTGTAGAGGGATATATACATAAGGTTGCCATAAAATTAAGTATGTTTATTTTTAGATCTCCTTTTATTTATTCTTGATTCTTTTTCTGGCTTATTTATTCTTACATTTGTGAGTTAGATGCTTCTTAGTTGACTATTATATATACTATATTATATATGTTTATATTATATGTATATATAGATATTTTACATAAATATCTATAAAGGGATTATATATATTTATACTATATATAAATGTAGTAATAGCTATGGTTTTTCTAGTAGCTGGGCATGCATGTGAGAGTTGAACCATAAAGAAGGCTGAGCACCAAAGAACTGATGCTTTCAAATTGTGGTGCTGGAGAAGACTCTTGAGAGTCCCTTGGACTGGAAGGAGATCAAACCAGTCAATCATGAAGGAAATCAACCCTGAGTATTCATTGGAAAGACTGATGCTGAAGCTGAAGCTTCAGTACTTAGGCCACCTGATGGGAAGAACCGACTCACTGGAAAAGAGCCTGATGCTGGGAAAGACTGAGGACAGAAGGAGAAGGGGGTGTCAGAGAATGAGATGGTTAGATAATATCATTGACTCAACTGGAATGAGTTTGAACAAACTCTGGGAGATGGTGAAGGACAGGGAAGACTGGTGTGCTGCAGCCCAAGGGGTCACAGAGCATCGGACATAACTTAGTGACTGAACAGCAACAAAGTTATTTATTCTTTTAAATACTGGTTGATTATTTATTTATTTATTTTTTACCCTTTAAATACTTGTTCTTTTGCACATACATTCTCCAGATTGGAGTTTGGCTGAATGCTGTGTCTCTGTCATGGCAATGTCATGAGTGGGCCGTGGTGGGGGCTCAGGACAGGCTGTGTGGGGAAGAGGTGATCTGCATCCACTGCACCTCATCCTCCTCTTTCACGGGGGCTTGTAAGCTCTGGTCCTCTGAGCACTGTCTCCCCCACCCTTTATACATGTCCTAGTTAAGGACTGTTCTCTTTTATTAAACAAACCTTGCTCTCGTCTCTAGAGATCTGAGATGAGAAGGAAGGCAGGTATGCACCCTCTAGCTAGTTTCTTCTCAGATGTTTTTCTAGGAATAAGTTTTAAAAGAAAAGTGAGAGTGTAAGGACCCAGGAGGGAGCAAGCAGGAAAGGGAACCAGCTGTGAAAACCCTCTCCACATGCCTTTTCCTATAGAAAAACCCTGTCCCAGGATCTGGGGACCATCACTGGACATGGGCGCAGATAAGGTCTGCCCTGTCCTTGCTTTTCCCCTGCCTTTTCTCGCCCCCTGCTCCTCATACTAGGTCAGGTTGAAGGGAGAAGTTGTCCATGAGTTTGGGCTGGGCGCTTCTCCTCAGTCTCTGTGTGATTGGCATTCACACAATGGACCTCTTGGGAGGCACAAGTGTGGTTTTTTTTGAAGGACCTAGCAGACTCCTACACTGCATACTTTCCTGATGTGGAAAGTCCCCCTGGATTGAAATGATTTAGCCTTTAATGTGTCCTTTATTCCAGGAAGGGACTGGAATGCTTCGTCATGTGAAAGATGCACTCGTGTACTCATGGAATATCAACTGAGTGCCATGTGCTGGGTGCTCAGATGAGAAACTGAACATCCAAAAGATCACTTGCAGAGGTCCTGTCTGACAGGTACGGTTGATCCAGTAGGCGAGACCTCTGTGTAGGGTTACTATAGGTACCTGTTGATCAACGGAATATCATTAAAGAATGAGTTTGAACAAACTCTGGGAGATGGTGAAGGACAGGGAAGACCCAAAGGGGTCACAGAGCATCGGACATAACTTAGTGACTGAACAGCAACAAAGTTATTTATTCTTTTAAATACTGGTTGATTATTTATTTATTTATTTTTTACCCTTTAAATACTTGTTCTTTTGCACATACATTCTCCAGATTGGAGTTTGGCTGAATGCTGTGTCTCTGTCATGGCAATGTCATGAGTGGGCCGTGGTGGGGGCTCAGGACAGGCTGTGTGGGGAAGAGGTGATCTGCATCCACTGCACCTCATCCTCCTCTTTCACGGGGGCTTGTAAGCTCTGGTCCTCTGAGCACTGTCTCCCCCACCCTTTATACATGTCCTAGTTAAGGACTGTTCTCTTTTATTAAACAAACCTTGCTCTCGTCTCTAGAGATCTGAGATGAGAAGGAAGGCAGGTATGCACCCTCTAGCTAGTTTCTTCTCAGATGTTTTTCTAGGAATAAGTTTTAAAAGAAAAGTGAGAGTGTAAGGACCCAGGAGGGAGCAAGCAGGAAAGGGAACCAGCTGTGAAAACCCTCTCCACATGCCTTTTCCTATAGAAAAACCCTGTCCCAGGATCTGGGGACCATCACTGGACATGGGCGCAGATAAGGTCTGCCCTGTCCTTGCTTTTCCCCTGCCTTTTCTCGCCCCCTGCTCCTCATACTAGGTCAGGTTGAAGGGAGAAGTTGTCCATGAGTTTGGGCTGGGCGCTTCTCCCAGTCTCTGTGTGATTGGCATTCACACAATGGACCTCTTGGGAGGCACAAGTGTGGTTTTTTTTGAAGGACCTAGCAGACTCCTACACTGCATACTTTCCTGATGTGGAAAGTCCCCCTGGATTGAAATGATTTAGCCTTTAATGTGTCCTTTATTCCAGGAAGGGACTGGAATGCTTCGTCATGTGAAAGATGCACTCGTGTACTCATGGAATATCAACTGAGTGCCATGTGCTGGGTGCTCAGATGAGAAACTGAACATCCAAAAGATCACTTGCAGAGGTCCTGTCTGACAGGTACTGTTGATCCAGTAGAGCGAGACCTCTGTGTAGGGTTACTATAGTACCTACAAAATTCGTGAAATGGTGGTGTTTCTGCTTGCTGAGTTGGGGAGATGGCTGAACTGGTTGAGAGAGAGTGTATAGTATGAGCAATGAGTCTTCACTGAGTCTTGAAAGATCAGTGGACACTTTCTGAGTGGCAAGGGAGACTATGAGGGAGACGGTGAGTCTAGATGGCACCCTAGGCAGTGAGGCAGGAAGTCTCCAGAAAGTTCTGAATGGAAAAGATGTGGATCCCTGTGGTTGGGGTGTCAGGAAGACCCATCTGGGTCGGTGTGAGGAGGAGGGACTGGATGGGGCATCTCAGATGGGGAGCACTGACCAGAGGCTGTTTGGAATCCTTGGACTTGGTTAGGAAGCTAGTACCCCTGACATGTATGCACTGCTATATTTAGAATGGGTAACCACGAGGACCCACTGTATAGCACAGGGGGCTCTGTTCAGCATTATGTGGCAGCCTAGATGGGAGGGGGTTGGGGGGAGAATGGATACATGTATATGTGTGGCCAAGTTCCTTTACTGTCCACCTGAAACTATTGCAATACTATTTGTTAATTGGCTATCCAAGTCAAGTGAAAGTCGCTCAGTTGTGTCCGACTCTTTGTGATCCCATGAACTGTAGCCTGCAAGGCTCCTCTGTCCATGGCATTCTCCAGGCAAGAATACTAGAGTGGGTAACCTATCCCTTCTCCAGGGGATCTTCCTGACCCAGGAATCAAACCAGAGCCTCCTGCATTGCAGGTGGATTCTTTGCCAGCTGAGCTACCGCGGAAGCCAAAAAAATAGAGTAGTGCCCATGAGGGTTTCCTGATTTGGAACTTCTGTGCACACTCACGTACATGCAGACACACAAGCTCACTCTCATGCACACTCACACAAGCCATCCCCTGGATTGAAATGATTTAGCCTTTAATGTGTCCTTTATTCCAGGAAGGGACTGGAATGCGTCATGTGAAAGATGCACTCGTGTACTCATGGAATATCAACTGAGTGCCATGTGCTGGGTGCTCAGATGAGAAACTGAACATCCAAAAGATCACTTGCAGAGGTCCTGTCTGACAGGTACTGTTGATCCAGTAGAGCGAGACCTCTGTGTAGGGTTACTATAGTACCTACAAAATTCGTGAAATGGTGGTGTTTCTGCTTGCTGAGTTGGGGAGATGGCTGAACTGGTTGAGAGAGAGTGTATAGTATGAGCAATGAGTCTTCACTGAGTCTTGAAAGATCAGTGGACACTTTCTGAGTGGCAAGGGAGACTATGAGGGAGACGGTGAGTCTAGATGGCACCCTAGGCAGTGAGGCAGGAAGTCTCCAGAAAGTTCTGAATGGAAAAGATGTGGATCCCTGTGGTTGGGGTGTCAGGAAGACCCATCTGGGTCGGTGTGAGGAGGAGGGACTGGATGGGGCATCTCAGATGGGGAGCACTGACCAGAGGCTGTTTGGAATCCTTGGACTTGGTTAGGAAGCTAGTACCCCTGACATGTATGCACTGCTATATTTAGAATGGGTAACCACGAGGACCCACTGTATAGCACAGGGGGCTCTGTTCAGCATTATGTGGCAGCCTAGATGGGAGGGGGTTGGGGGGAGAATGGATACATGTATATGTGTGGCCAAGTTCCTTTACTGTCCACCTGAAACTATTGCAATACTATTTGTTAATTGGCTATCCAAGTCAAGTGAAAGTCGCTCAGTTGTGTCCGACTCTTTGTGATCCCATGAACTGTAGCCTGCAAGGCTCCTCTGTCCATGGCATTCTCCAGGCAAGAATACTAGAGTGGGTAACCTATCCCTTCTCCAGGGGATCTTCCTGACCCAGGAATCAAACCAGAGCCTCCTGCATTGCAGGTGGATTCTTTGCCAGCTGAGCTACCGCGGAAGCCAAAAAAATAGAGTAGTGCCCATGAGGGTTTCCTGATTTGGAACTTCTGTGCACACTCACGTACATGCAGACACACAAGCTCACTCTCATGCACACTCACACAAGCCAGATGCAGAAGCTGTTGGGCAAAAATCACTGCTAGGTCTGGTGCCAGGTTGCGGGTGCCACAGAAGGAGAGCACATGGAAACAACCGCTCCAGGGACCAATTTCCTTAAAAAAAAAAAAAAAGCAGCTCTTCTTGGAACCCTGGGGACAGGACTGAGCCTGAGAAGGGGAGTAGAGCCACAAGGTGATATAATTGCCCACGTAATTTGGCCTCAAAATGGACAGAGGAGGCTTCGGCACCGTTAAATAATAATCTGAGTTCAAGGTGAATTGATCAGTGTGTTTGGGAGAGGACAATGAGAAAACATTCAAATAGTACTTTCTATTGGGCATCAGGGGACTTCCCTGGTGGCTAAGCTGGCAAAGAATCTGCCTGCCAATGCAGGAGATGCCAGTGACGTGGGTTTGATCCCTGAGTTGGGAAGATCCCCTAGAGAAGAAAATGGCAACCCACTCCCATATTCTTGTCTGGGAAATCCCATGGACAGAGGAGCTTGGCAGGCTACAGTCCATGAGGCTGCAAGAGTCAGATAGCGACTAAACAAGGAACAGGGAAGGAATTGTGCATCAGAGACCGGCAAGAGGAGTGTGATTATTTCAAGAACCCATCTTGAATCCAAACAAGTGAGACTGGAAATACTTGGCAACCTGTTACTTTTACTCAGTGAAGTCACACATGTCCATTTACCAGTGAGGCGTTTTAGCAGGGCATGCAGTGTGGGCTTCCAGGTCTCCGTTTCAGTGGTTGGAGGTCCCTGGCAGGAAGCCTCTAAATTTTGGTTTTTAAAGGTATTGTCCCTGGCCTATCCAAGTCAAGTGAAAGTCGCTCAGTTGCAACCTGTAGCCTGCAAGGCTCCTCTGTCCATGGCATTCTCCAGGCAAGAATACTAGAGTGGGTAACCTATCCCTTCTCCAGGGGATCTTCCTGACCCAGGAATCAAACCAGAGCCTCCTGCATTGCAGGTGGATTCTTTGCCAGCTGAGCTACCGCGGAAGCCAAAAAAATAGAGTAGTGCCCATGAGGGTTTCCTGATTTGGAACTTCTGTGCACACTCACGTACATGCAGACACACAAGCTCACTCTCATGCACACTCACACAAGCCAGATGCAGAAGCTGTTGGGCAAAAATCACTGCTAGGTCTGGTGCCAGGTTGCGGGTGCCACAGAAGGAGAGCACATGGAAACAACCGCTCCAGGGCCCAAATTTTCCCTTTAAAAAAAAAAAAAAAAGCAGCTCTTCTTGGAACCCTGGGGACAGGACTGAGCCTGAGAAGGGGAGTAGAGCCACAAGGTGATATAATTGCCCACGTAATTTGGCCTCAAAATGGACAGAGGAGGCTTCGGCACCGTTAAATAATAATCTGAGTTCAAGGTGAATTGATCAGTGTGTTTGGGAGAGGACAATGAGAAAACATTCAAATAGTACTTTCTATTGGGCATCAGGGGACTTCCCTGGTGGCTAAGCTGGCAAAGAATCTGCCTGCCAATGCAGGAGATGCCAGTGACGTGGGTTTGATCCCTGAGTTGGGAAGATCCCCTAGAGAAGAAAATGGCAACCCACTCCCATATTCTTGTCTGGGAAATCCCATGGACAGAGGAGCTTGGCAGGCTACAGTCCATGAGGCTGCAAGAGTCAGATAGCGACTAAACAAGGAACAGGGAAGGAATTGTGCATCAGAGACCGGCAAGAGGAGTGTGATTATTTCAAGAACCCATCTTGAATCCAAACAAGTGAGACTGGAAATACTTGGCAACCTGTTACTTTTACTCAGTGAAGTCACACATGTCCATTTACCAGTGAGGCGTTTTAGCAGGGCATGCAGTGTGGGCTTCCAGGTCTCCGTTTCAGTGGTTGGAGGTCCCTGGCAGGAAGCCTCATCGTTAAAATCTGAGTCTAGGATAGGAACATTCTACATTTTGGAAATGGTATTGTCCAGGACTGAATTAATGCTAACTATCACTGGATTTAATTTCCAACAAAACTCAAGCAACCACCCCCTCCTTTTGCTTTCATACTCTTTTCTTGGAGACGAGCTATAATTAAGTTACCCAGGGCATTGTCAGATTTTATTTTGGGTTGAAATGTCTCATGTTTGATTTTGGCTCAGAAACAATTTCTTTTGGAGAGGGCTGTAAAAGATCCTTTCAGCTCTTTTTCTTGCCGTAGGAAAGTAGAGAAAAAAGTATCTTCACTTTTGTCTACTTCACCCAACAGGGACTTTTTGAGTCTATTTCATGAGCTGAAAACTTGTTAGGTGTTGTGTGAGATTGGAGCTGTTTATAAAATACATGTCAAAATGCTTCATCTTTCTAGAGGCCACTTCTCTAGCAGCCTTGATGATCTGGAGCACAGCCAATAACAAGCATGTAGTAAAAACAGCCATTGGACTGCCAAAATATTATCAAAACTCCAAGTACCCAAGCTCTGGCTCCTAACACATGCGTCTGTTACCTAACACAGTCAATTTTCCTTTCCATTTAGATACAATAAAAACTACACTCTTGGCTTGATGATTTGCTTGACCCTCAGAGACTTAGAACTAAGGGCTGAACTGAATCTGAAAATAGGTACCCTGAAGGCGGAGAGACAACTGGCAGGCTGGCAGTAAGGCAGAAGAGAGGGGCACTACAAAAGCAGGTGGAAACAGGTGGAAGGCATGTTCCCTGGCTGAGCTGGATCATCGGCAGGAGACAGAGTACAGTATGGGATGGAGGGCACCAGGAAAAATTCAGATTTTGATACATTTTGTGACTTGGAAATACCTCGAGAAAACGTTTCATCCCATCTGGTTAAAATAAAAGCAACTTTCCAACTGAAGATTAATGCAAGATTCACTCTTGAGGCTTCTCTGGTGGCTCAAACAGTAAAGAAGCTGCTTGTGATGCAGGTGACCTGGGTTTGATCCCTGGATCAGAAAGACCCCCTGGAGGAGGGAATGGCAACCTACTCCAGTGTTCTTGCTTGGAGAATTCCACGGACAGAGGAGCCTGGCCGGCTACAGTCCATGGGTCGCAAAGAGTTGGATACGACTGAGTGACAAACACTTCACTCTTGTGAAAATTTATCTGCCCTTGGAAAAGCAATAGCATTGTAGCAGAGGGACTCCATGCTAATGGTCCAGACAGTCAGCAAAGTCTATGAGGGTTTGCCTCTGCCTGGGTAGCTGCAGAAGCTGAGTGAAGGCTTCTGCCCGGAGTGGGCAGCAAACATAACATGTTAGCTCTTCTGGTTCCAAAACAAGATGGCATATACTTAGTTTCCTGCACCTCCCCAAAGTAGAACTAAATACCCTTTTGAAAAATTTATTGAAAAGGATTCACCCAACAGGGACTTTTTGAGTCTATTTCATGAGCTGAAAACTTGTTAGGTGTTGTGTGAGATTGGAGCTGTTTATAAAATACATGTCAAAATGCTTCATCTTTCTAGAGGCCACTTCTCTAGCAGCCTTGATGATCTGGAGCACAGCCAATAACAAGCATGTAGTAAAAACAGCCATTGGACTGCCAAAATATTATCAAAACTCCAAGTACCCAAGCTCTGGCTCCTAACACATGCGTCTGTTACCTAACACAGTCAATTTTCCTTTCCATTTAGATACAATAAAAACTACACTCTTGGCTTGATGATTTGCTTGACCCTCAGAGACTTAGAACTAAGGGCTGAACTGAATCTGAAAATAGGTACCCTGAAGGCGGAGAGACAACTGGCAGGCTGGCAGTAAGGCAGAAGAGAGGGGCACTACAAAAGCAGGTGGAAACAGGTGGAAGGCATGTTCCCTGGCTGAGCTGGATCATCGGCAGGAGACAGAGTACAGTATGGGATGGAGGGCACCAGGAAAAATTCAGATTTTGATACATTTTGTGACTTGGAAATACCTCGAGAAAACGTTTCATCCCATCTGGTTAAAATAAAAGCAACTTTCCAACTGAAGATTAATGCAAGATTCACTCTTGAGGCTTCTCTGGTGGCTCAAACAGTAAAGAAGCTGCTTGTGATGCAGGTGACCTGGGTTTGATCCCTGGATCAGAAAGACCCCCTGGAGGAGGGAATGGCAACCTACTCCAGTGTTCTTGCTTGGAGAATTCCACGGACAGAGGAGCCTGGCCGGCTACAGTCCATGGGTCGCAAAGAGTTGGATACGACTGAGTGACAAACACTTCACTCTTGTGAAAATTTATCTGCCCTTGGAAAAGCAATAGCATTGTAGCAGAGGGACTCCATGCTAATGGTCCAGACAGTCAGCAAAGTCTATGAGGGTTTGCCTCTGCCTGGGTAGCTGCAGAAGCTGAGTGAAGGCTTCTGCCCGGAGTGGGCAGCAAACATAACATGTTAGCTCTTCTGGTTCCAAAACAAGATGGCATATACTTAGTTTCCCCTGCACCTCCCCCCAAAGTAGAACTAAATACCCTAGAAATTATTGAAAAAACCATTGTAAAAGGACTCAGAGCTGAAAAGAAGGAGGAGGATGGGATAGGACTTGAGGGACAGCCGTGCAGTGAGTTCCTTGGGTTTTCTTTTCATCTCTTAGGTTAGGTGCAGGAGAAGTCTGCAGTCTGGAACAGTCAGTGTCCATAGACAACAGACAGACAGAAAGATGAGGGAGAAAAGCCGAGTGTTCCTGGCCAGAGGATTAAGAAAGGAAGTCAACCAGAGATGGAGTGGGGACCCCAGCCTCAGCTCTACAACTGTGGTGCCTGCAGGAGATCTCATCTGTTTACAACAGAAGCAGTGAAAGCCCAGCCATTCCAGTCCCAGTTCATAGATTGACCAAGAAGGTGATCCTATACCAAGCAGGGGATCTTATATATTCACAACTGTAGCAATGGAGCCCTGGGTCTGCCTGTGCTCTATCCAGAAACATGAGGAGACCCAGCACCAATGACCTCTGACCCTTCCTCCCCAGATGGTCACCCAGAGACAGTAAATGACCCAGAGAAGTACCTTCTACACCTGCAGAAAACATCAGCATAGGACAAGTAGGAACCTAATAGCACCAGAAGAACAAAGTTGATAAGAATAGCATTGTCCATGCTCACAAAGAGCTTCCCAGGTGGTGCTAGTGGTAAAGAACCAGCCTGCCAATGCAGGAGATGTAAGAGACCTGGGTTCGATCTCTGGATTGGGAAGATCCCCTGGAAGAGGGCATGGTGACCCCCTCCAGTGTGTTTGCCTGGAGGATCCCATGGACAGAGGAGCCTGGCAGACTGCGGTCCACGGTGTGGCAAAGAGTCAGACATAAGTGAGCAACGTAGCACGCTTGCTCAAAAAACTAAACTATCATTGGAACAAAGCCCCCCAAAGTAGAACAGAACCTGCACTCTAAACCTAAATGGAGCGACTGCCTACTGAAATAGCTTCTGTGAGCAACTCCTGTAACTTGAGCCCTCACTGTAGCTTTCTTCTTAGAAATCGTGTTGAGAAATGCTCTGCTCCACTGGGCTTAAGTAGGATTAGCATCTGAACATGGTGCTTAACAATGCTACTCTTTCTACGCAAATTGATTTATAACGGGGAAATCTACTCTTGACATCTCTTAAAGAAACACATCCAGATAATTCATGGCAAACATGTATTTAGCAGAGTTGGATTAGCAGAGGGAAGAGAAGTCATTCAGGTAAAACGGTGGATCTGCTACGTGTGAGAAGGATGGTAGGTCCTGGAAGATGGAAAAAGAAAAGTGGTGTCAGACTACTGCTCTGACTCCACCAAAACAGATTAATTTTCCCTGTTCTAGAACTCCTTATACATGGGATTAATATGCTCTCTTTTTTGTCTGGTTAACTTCTTTTTGAAGAATTATTATGTATTTCTTTATATTTATTTATGGCTGTGTTGGGTCTTTGCTGCTCTGTGGGTTTTTCTCTAGCAGGGGCTGCACTTTTTTTTTTTTGGTTCTTCTGGGTTTTAACTGCTGCTGCAGGCTCTTCTCCAGTTGCGGAGAGTGGGGGCTCCTCTCTAGTTGAGGTGAGCAGGCTTCTTGTTGTGGTGACTTCTCTTGTGGCACTAGTGGTAAAGAACCCATCTGCCAGAGAAAGAGATGTAAGAGGTGAGGGTTTGATCCCTGGGCTGGGAAGATCCCCTGGAGGAGGGCATGGCAACCCACTCCAGTATTCTTGCCTGGAGAAGCCCATGGACAAAGGAACCTGGTGGAACACAGGCCATAGGATGTCAAATAGTTGGACATGACTGAAGCAACTTGGCATGTACACATGTGTATATGTTAATCCCAACCTTCCAAGCTATCCCTCCCCCATCCGTCTCCCCTTTGGTAACCATAAATCTGTCCCCTTAATATATAAGTCTGTTTTCTATGTAAGTTCATTTGCATCAGTTTTTTTCTATTTCCATGTGGTCTCTTTGAAGAAGAGAAAGAGGAGGAGAAGGGAGGGAAGGAAAAAAAGAAGGGAGGAGCGAAGGCAGGAAAGAAAAAAAGGGAAAGAAAGAGGGAAGAAAAGGAAGGAAGGTGAGGAAGTTGTCATTGGGGTCTATCTGTGGGACTGACCTAGAACAAGCATTTTCTGTTGCTTGCAGACTGCTGGCCGTGGCTACTGGGATGGGCCCAGGAAATCTGTTCACACATGGAAGAGACTCTTGTTCTGCTCAGGAGCCTCATTTCTGCCTTGAAATGCACCATCACAGGCCAAGCATCCTCTGGAGAGATGCCATCTCCAGGGGCACATGAAAGGAAACCCCAGAAAAAAGAGAGGAAATTCTGGGAAAGGCTGTCAACAGAGTGACAGTCTGGGACTTTGCATGTTTTTCAGGGTCAAGGGCAAGTGAAGAGTGGACTGTGGCAGGAAGCTGGGCTTCTCTGTCGCTGAGTACCTGGGAGTCTCCACATGGCAGGGAGAACCCCTGCCACTGAGCTCGCTGCCCACGAGTGCTGGGTCTACTGCCCTGAGCTCCTGGGGAGGGAACCTCTCCCAGGCAGTTGGCACCAATCTGCTTTCTGTCTGCAACAGGCAGTACAATCATCTCCTGGCTCCTTCATCAACGGGAACAGCACACCGCTTGTGGCCAAGCAAAACAAGATGCCCCCCGCCCCCACCTGGGAGTTCAGCCTGAGTCCCTCTGACAGCTGGTCATGATGGAGGACCACATGTGTAAGTGTTCAGTCATGTCCAACTCTCTGAAACCCACAGACTATACCCAGCCAGGCTCCTCTGTCCATGGGATTTTTCAGGCAAGAATACTGGAGTGGGTTGCCATGTCCTCGATTCAGGACTGCGTCTCCTTCCAACCCAGAACTGTTGTCTTTGGATGTCCCTCTAGCTCCCTGATTCCAGGACTTGGGGCCTCCCAGCGGCTCACTTCCGTGACCTCTTCTTGCCTCAATTCCTTGTGTCCCAAGGGAAAGACCATGTTCCGATCCCCAGCTGGATCCCTGCTTCTTGGCCATCTGTCTGTGGTTCATGCCGCTGCTGCGTCCCGGGGGTTTGGGAGAGGATAATCTAGAAGAGGCCACAGGGTATAAGGACAGAAATAGTAACAGTTGAATTGAGAGAGAAGCACTGACATATACACACTATCTAGCGGGGAGCTGCTGTGCAGCACAGGGAGCTCAGCTCAGGGCTCTGTGATGACCTAGAGTGCTGGAATGGGGTGGGAGGGAGGCTTGAGAGGGAGGAGACGTATGTGTATGTATATAGCTGATTCACTTTGTTGGACAGCAGAAACTAACACATTATAAAGCAATTATACTCAAATGGGGAAAAAAAAGACTTAAATGATGAAAAATAAGAAGAAATAGTATCAGCAATAATTCTAGAGCAGACTGGACCAAATTTTATTTTATTTCCTTTTTTTTTTTTTGCTTTTTGAGGGACGGACCTAAGTTTAAATCCTCTGCAATCTGCTATTTGGGTGACCCGGACAATTGCTAGCTCCCCTGGGTCTGTGTGGCTCAGCGGTAAAGAATTTGCCTGCCAGAGCAGGAGACAGTCAGGAGACCTCTAGGTTAGGATCTCCTGGAGAAGGAGATGGCACCCCACTCCAGCATGCTTGCCTGGAGAACCCCGTGGATAGAGGAACCTGGCGGGCTACAGTCCGTGGGTCACAAAAAGTCGGACGTGACTGAGTGACCGAGCAGGCACGCATGCTGGCTCATGCCTGATGTAATTTCTTCAGGAACCTAGCAGGGTCAGGTTTCCACCTGCTTTCCTTTTTTTTGGTTCAGCCTGAGTCCCTCTGACAGCTGGTCATGATGGAGGACCACATGTGTAAGTGTTCAGTCATGTCCAACTCTCTGAAACCCACAGACTATACCCAGCCAGGCTCCTCTGTCCATGGGATTTTTCAGGCAAGAATACTGGAGTGGGTTGCCATGTCCTCGATTCAGGACTGCGTCTCCTTCCAACCCAGAACTGTTGTCTTTGGATGTCCCTCTAGCTCCCTGATTCCAGGACTTGGGGCCTCCCAGCGGCTCACTTCCGTGACCTCTTCTTGCCTCAATTCCTTGTGTCCCAAGGGAAAGACCATGTTCCGATCCCCAGCTGGATCCCTGCTTCTTGGCCATCTGTCTGTGGTTCATGCCGCTGCTGCGTCCCGGGGGTTTGGGAGAGGATAATCTAGAAGAGGCCACAGGGTATAAGGACAGAAATAGTAACAGTTGAATTGAGAGAGAAGCACTGACATATACACACTATCTAGCGGGGAGCTGCTGTGCAGCACAGGGAGCTCAGCTCAGGGCTCTGTGATGACCTAGAGTGCTGGAATGGGGTGGGAGGGAGGCTTGAGAGGGAGGAGACGTATGTGTATGTATATAGCTGATTCACTTTGTTGGACAGCAGAAACTAACACATTATAAAGCAATTATACTCAAATGGGGAAAAAAAAGACTTAAATGATGAAAAATAAGAAGAAATAGTATCAGCAATAATTCTAGAGCAGACTGGACCAAATTTTATTTTATTTCCTTTTTTTTTTTTTGCTTTTTGAGGGACGGACCTAAGTTTAAATCCTCTGCAATCTGCTATTTGGGTGACCCGGACAATTGCTAGCTCCCCTGGGTCTGTGTGGCTCAGCGGTAAAGAATTTGCCTGCCAGAGCAGGAGACAGTCAGGAGACCTCTAGGTTAGGATCTCCTGGAGAAGGAGATGGCACCCCACTCCAGCATGCTTGCCTGGAGAACCCCGTGGATAGAGGAACCTGGCGGGCTACAGTCCGTGGGTCACAAAAAGTCGGACGTGACTGAGTGACCGAGCAGGCACGCATGCTGGCTCATGCCTGATGTAATTTCTTCAGGAACCTAGCAGGGTCAGGGTTTCCACCTACTTTCCTTGAGTGTGTATGTTGGGGTGGGTGGAAGTTGGGGTAGAAGATTTGCCAAGGCCACCTGGGCCAAGCGAGACTGCGTGGGATTTGAACTTGGGCTGGTCTGGTCACAAAACAACTGTGTATCCCCTCCTCCACATTCTGGCTGCACAGGCTGGGGATGCACCAGGACCTGGGCGTTCCTGAAGATTCCTTAACTCTTCCTGTGGGTGAGGCTGATGGGCACTCAGGAGCCCTTCCCACCCAAAGGGGCATGTGCACTTCTGTTCACCACGTGGCCTGTTTATGTCATCCTTCCTTTATAGCTAGGTGCCAAGATTGCTCCCAGATTTTTCTGTCATAAATAAGGCTGTATAAAACATTTGAGTTCATAAGTCTTTTATACATCCCATTTCCTTATGAGCCATGTTGGAAGGCAGAATTACTAGGTCACTGGGATGAAAAATTTTAAGGTTTTAAGTATAATACCTGCTGTCAAATTGCTCTCAGTAAGGGTTTTGGTGGCTTATACTCCCCACCCTCAGAGACTTTCTCCTTGTTTCTGGAGGCCCTTTCTGAGTTAAGGCCAATGCTGGTGTTTTGACCTTTGGTTAATACTAACAAACTACTGTGTGTGTGCACGCGTGCGCATGTGTGTGTGTGTGTGTATGTGTGTGTGTGCTGGGGCAAAATCATTGTCTATTAAAAATGAAGTGCTTGAAGTTAGCTCTTCGATCTTCCTGAACTGTTTATTGTTTGTTGATGTACTTACTTGACTGTGTGGGGTCTTAGTTGTGACACGTGAGATCTTTGTTGAATCATGTGGGATCTTTTGTTGTGGTGCACGGATTCGATAGTTGTGGTGTGCAGGCCCTGTTTCCCTGAGGTATGCGGGATCTTAGTTCCATGGACCAGGAATCAACCCTGCACCCCCCACACTGGAAGGTGGATTCGCAACCACTGGACCACCAGGGAAGTCTCTGATCAGTTGTTTAAATCTCCTAATATACAGTTAATGCATAGAAAATATAAAGAAATTTGGAGGAAAAAAGAATCATGTAAGGTAGTAGATTATGGACGGTTTCTTCTTAAATCAAGATGTTTCTATAATAAAAATGGGAGGGGAGAGGAATCTTATCCTTAACCAGAATGGGAACCCTGGTCTCTTAGACATCAGGCATATCAGGATAGACCTATGCTTGTTGATGGGGCTTCTGGTGGTGGCTCAGCGGGTAAAGAATCCACCTGCAATGCAGGAGACCTGGCTTCGACCCCTGGGTTGGGAGGATCTCCTGGAGAAGGGAATGGCAACCCACTCCAGTGTCCCTGCCTGGAGAGCTCTATGGCTCATCCATGAGTCACAAAGAGTCAGACATGGTGGAATGACGAAGCACAACACGTGCCTATTGATAAACTTTTCAGTTAGAAAATATGGAATATTATTTCACTTGGAGTCTAAAGTCCAACCTGATTTGTCCATCCTCTGACTCAGGAGACTGGTGCTTTATTTGGTCTAGTCCTGAGCCGTCATAATAAGCTGAAACGTTCATAATTTTTTTTTAAAGAGCCTTTGGACTTACTAGGTCACGGGATGAAAAATTTTAAGGTTTTAAGTATAATACCTGCTGTCAAATTGCTCTCAGTAAGGGTTTTGGTGGCTTATACTCCCCACCCTCAGAGACTTTCTCCTTGTTTCTGGAGGCCCTTTCTGAGTTAAGGCCAATGCTGGTGTTTTGACCTTTGGTTAATACTAACAAACTACTGTGTGTGTGCACGCGTGCGCATGTGTGTGTGTGTGTGTATGTGTGTGTGTGTGCTGGGGCAAAATCATTGTCTATTAAAAATGAAGTGCTTGAAGTTAGCTCTTCGATCTTCCTGAACTGTTTATTGTTTGTTGATGTACTTACTTGACTGTGTGGGGTCTTAGTTGTGACACGTGAGATCTTTGTTGAATCATGTGGGATCTTTTGTTGTGGTGCACGGATTCGATAGTTGTGGTGTGCAGGCCCTGTTTCCCTGAGGTATGCGGGATCTTAGTTCCATGGACCAGGAATCAACCCTGCACCCCCCACACTGGAAGGTGGATTCGCAACCACTGGACCACCAGGGAAGTCTCTGATCAGTTGTTTAAATCTCCTAATATACAGTTAATGCATAGAAAATATAAAGAAATTTGGAGGAAAAAAGAATCATGTAAGGTAGTAGATTATGGACGGTTTCTTCTTAAATCAAGATGTTTCTATAATAAAAATGGGAGGGGAGAGGAATCTTATCCTTAACCAGAATGGGAACCCTGGTCTCTTAGACATCAGGCATATCAGGATAGACCTATGCTTGTTGATGGGGCTTCTGGTGGTGGCTCAGCGGGTAAAGAATCCACCTGCAATGCAGGAGACCTGGCCGACCCCTGGGTTGGGAGGATCTCCTGGAGAAGGGAATGGCAACCCACTCCAGTGTCCCTGCCTGGAGAGCTCTATGGCTCATCCATGAGTCACAAAGAGTCAGACATGGTGGAATGACGAAGCACAACACGTGCCTATTGATAAACTTTTCAGTTAGAAAATATGGAATATTGTTTCACTTGGAGTCTAAAGTCCAACCTGATTTGTCCATCCTCTGACTCAGGAGACTGGTGCTTTATTTGGTCTAGTCCTGAGCCTGGTGCATGCACCTCTCTGATGTCATGACTCAAAGTGATGTGGCTTGGAGCCAGCCCTCCTAGAGTATATGGGACCTGCCCTGGGCTTTACTCAGGAGGAAAGAGCAGGGTTCATGTCTTGCCCAGGCTGGTGCCTTGAGGGTTGCTGGGGCTCAAACTCTGGTTGATCGTGCCAACTGGGAGCAGGAAAGAGTGGCAGCAATCTTTGAAAGGAAAGATGAAGGATGACTAGTGAGGTCCTGTTACTCAAAACCCTGGGGAAGAGAGGCTGGGGGTATCACCGGTTCGCCTTCAGATTCTATGCAGCATTTGTGCCCTGACACGGGAGGACATCTACCACCTTCCTTTTCTTGTTTCCTGTTACTGGGAATGGTAATGCCAGGAACTGACTCAGAATGGGTAGTCCTGAGACTGGGGGCCAGTGGCAAGCCCCTCCTGGTGCTCTGGCCAGTGCTCTTTATCTACCCTGAACTTCATGCACCTTTCCAAGTCAGAAAATAGAATTCATGGGAGTGGATGGATGTGTTGCTCTGTGGCCTCAGACACAGCCCTTCCCGGGCCCTCCTGCCTTTGACAGCAGGTCTGTCTGGCTGGAGAAGACTCTTGAGAGTCCCTTGGACTGGAAGGAGATCAAACCAGTCAAAGGAATCAACCTTGGGTATTCATTGGAAGGACTGATGCTGAAGTTGAAGCTTCAAAAATTTGGCCACCTGATGTAAGCAGCTGACCCACTGGAAAATATTCTGATGCTGGGAAAGACTGAGGATAGGACGAGAAAGGGGTGACAGAGGATGAGATGGTTGGATGCCATCACTGACTCAGGTGACATATGTTTGAGCAAGCTCTGGGAGATGAAGGACAGGGAAGCCTGGCGCGCTGCAGTCCATAGGGTCACAAAGAGTCAGACATGACTGAGCGACTGAATAACAGCAACTGACTAGCTATGTTTGCACGAGCCTGATGCTCTCTACGTGAAGGAGCCGTGGGCTGGAGAGAAAGGTGGGGGACCTCCAAGGTCCCATCCACGTGCCCCGCTGTGGATCAGAGGTGTATGCGCTTGGTTAGACTTCATATACTGGAAAACCTAAAGGCAGAGGTTTAAAAGAAATAGGCTTTTTCTGTTCGCAAGAAATCTGAAAATCCAGGGTGAGGTCAGTGGCTCAGGGATGCTGGGACTGAAACTGAAGGGCTTCTCTGAACTCCCGCCTCCTGCCTCCTGATGCAGGTGGGGTGAGGCTGGGTTGGGGGTGCTGTGGGCTGTGAATAGTACTGCTGTGTAGGTGGTCATCTATATTGGGCTTCTCTCCTTCACCTGCTACTCTGTTTCCAAGGCAAGTGCTTTAAGGAAGAATGAAGTGTCCCCATGCCAAGAGGCAGGCTGGATTGCCAGATGGGCGGGGCAGTCCCAGGGAGCTCTGGTGGGGCTCACTTGCCAATGCTCATCAAGGCCAGTACAGTTGGCCTCCACACCTGTGGACGCAGACAGATGGCTGTGCTACACCATTGCATTTTGAGCACCCTCAGAGTTTGGTATCTTCAGGATCCTGGGACCAGTCTCCCATGGGTACCAAAGGACAGCTATACTGTCAGTTCCAAAATGGGTCCTTGCCTGGCACTCTGTCAGTATGCCCAGGACTTAGCCCTTGGCCTTACGGAGCCCACTTTCACTGCAAATAACACAGATGTTGAGATGAAGGGAGAAGCAGTTACCCAAGAGGGCCCAGTATCCCTGACCCTAAAGAGCTTTTTTTTTTTTTGTCTCTGTTGTTGCATACAGGCTTTTCTCTAGTTGCAGCAAGCAGGGACTACTCTCTAGTTGTGGTGTGCGGCTTCTCATTATGGTGGCTTCTTTTGTTGCAGAGCACAGGCTCTGGGATGCTCAGGCCTCAGTAGTTGTGGCTCACCAGGTTAGGTGCTCTGCACCATGAAGGGATCTTCTGGTGTAGAGATCGAACCCATGTCCACTACATTGGCAGGCAGATTGTTAACCACTGGACCACCAGGAATGTCCCTGAGAAGTTGTTAAGGCAAAAAATAAGAGTGTGAGTCCCAGCTTCCCATCTTTCCCTCTTTCTTTGCTTTCTATCTTTGACTCTCCTCCTTCTCTCTCACCTTTTCCTTAAACTCTTAGGTTACAGTCAGGCGGGGTTCCTGTGCCTCACTCTGCCCCCTGCCCCGTGCCCCATCTCTCACCTGGCTGACTTGAGGGGAAGCCCTTGTCACAGTCCAACAAGCCTGTGTCTGAAGGGCATGACTGTCAGGCCCAGGAGAAAGGGGTGCAGGTAACACACCTGGGCCTTTTTAAAACTGACTTTCTCAGGCTCCTACTGTGCATGGAAGAGAAAACTTCATCGAGTCCACTGGGGTCCTCTGCATCTCTTGGGGATGTGCCTGGTGCCAGGGCTGGGCTAGCTGCCTGGCCCTGGAGTAGCGTCTCTCCTCTCAGGCTGGGAGGCTGCTCCCCCGCCAGCTCTTTGGTCATCAGGCCCTGCTCTTCTCTGCTGTTGCCTCTTGTCCTGGCTCCAACGCAGCAGCTCTGCTTCAAGCCTGCCCTCGGGGCCACAGCCTCCCACCCTCCTATCCTGGAGGAAAGTCCTGTGCAGTTGGATCAGACTCATTGATTCTGGATCGTTACACAGGTATTTACCCTGCCTGCCTTTTGTGGGGAACTTCAGGGTTTTGGCCACCATGGGCTTTGCCTTGAAGTCAGAGTAGCCTTCTGCTCATGGATCCTCCAGACAGTGCAGACTTCACGGCACAGGCATATCCCAGGACCTTTAACCCACTCACAAATGTCTCTGCAGTTGAGGCTGGAGACTTGCTTTGTGTGGCCACACGTTCCTTGTGAATCCTGGCCCCATCCCAGGGTCTGAGCATTGCTTTTTTTTGTTTGTTTAATTTTTGGGCTGGGGTCAGGTTGGGGAGGGAGGGGAGCGGGTGGGCCACTTCTATTGGTCTTTCATTTCTCCGTTTCCATCCGTCTTTGTTCTTTGGCTCCTGCGGGCCTCCCATCGCGGTGGCGTCTGTTGCTGCAGAGTGCCGGCTCTAGGCACATGTGCTCCAGAGCTTGGGCTCAGCAATTGGACACATCAGTTGCTCCGCGGCACGTGGGATCCTCCCAGGCCAGGGATCGAACCGGCGCCCCTTGCACTGCAAGGCGGTATCCTTACCCACTGGACCACCAGGGGAAGCCCTGAGCATTGCTTTTAAAGATAAAGGTAGAGGAACATCCCTGGTGGTTCAGAGGTTAAGACTTTGCCTTCCAATGCTGGGGGTGCAGGTTGGATCCCTGACTGGGGAGCTAAGATCCTATATGCCTTGCAGCCAAAATATCAAACCATAAAACAGAAACAGCATTGCAACAAAGTCAAAAGACTTGAAAAGAAAAAAGGTAGAGACTTCCATTTCCTCAGCTCTCTGCTAAGTCAACTTTGGGAGAAACGAGGAATCAGAAATGACCCTGTTACACATCCCAACAGAGGATCTTGGGAGAAGCATGGAGAAGAGCCTGATCAGCTTCTTAAGAAATCCCCCCATAACTCCTTAAAGGAGAAGAGATAAAGGAGGAGGAAGAGAGGTTTTTTTTTCACCTCCCTCTTCATACAACACAGATTAAATTTTAGACTTTTAAAAAATTGGAATCCTTCAGATGGCAGAAAATTCCAAAATATGTTAGTAAAAATAAGCTCATTTTTATTGGGGTATCTTTGAAATACTCAGAAGTTAAGAAAGTAGTTAACCTTATTTTACCTATTGTTTTTCCTACTTTTAACATCATCTACGAGCACATCAAGGCGTTTTCAGAGCTTTTTAGGTGCATAAACATCCCATTTCTGAAACCGCTGGTATTGTACACTTTCACTTCTCACACATACCAGCTCGGTGATAAGAAGCTGTCTGAAGAGTGTGCAGAATCGAGATTCTCGGAAACATGCCTGGGACCTGTCATTCCGCCGTATGCGTCTGCTTGACTGTTCCTCTGACTGGCGGGTCCCCATGCTGAGCCCCCAGTAGGCTTTATCCCATTTTCCGGGTCCAGCTCCAGCACGTTCTCCCTAGCATCACCTGGCAGCCCTCCTACTTCCCGGAGTAGGAGAAAGAATCCATCACCTGGGGTCCATCCTCCAAGAGAGCGTCTCTTATACTGTGTTAAAGAGGTTGGGTCCTCTGAGTACCTCCTGTTACTGTGCTGTTGGACTCTATGGTTTCCCTAAGGCTTAGGCCTATTGCCCAGATTTTTAGACCTGCAGAATCTGAGATTTCCTCTGACCTTACCTGATCTTATCTGTTTACCTACCTATTTGTAAAGGCTGTTATCCCAATGTGCACTGGGGGATTTTCCAGATCCTGGGCACCTGGGCTTAGACTGGTCTCGTATCTGTTTGGCCCTGGTTAAGACTCAGAGCGCAGAAGGGGATGCGGTCATCAGTTTCTTTACACATGAGCTGCTTCATTGTTGGAGCCTGCTTGTATTTATTTCTCTATCTCTGGGGCTTATCCAGTACCAGACACATTGCATTGTGGTTTGAATTGTGTCCCTCACCGACATTCGTATGTTGGAGCCCTAGCCTCCTGTACCCCACAAAATGAGGTCATTTAAGAGAGTTGCTGATATAATTGGTTAAGATGAGATCACATTGGAAGCAGGGTGAGCCCCTAATCCAATATGTCTGGTGTCTTTAGAAAAAAGGGAAGTCTGGACACAGAGGTATGTACAAGGAGAACACCACGTGAAGATCTTCATCAAGATTAAATTTTAGACTTTTAAAAAATTGGAATCCTTCAGATGGCAGAAAATTCCAAAATATGTTAGTAAAAATAAGCTCATTTTTATTGGGGTATCTTTGAAATACTCAGAAGTTAAGAAAGTAGTTAACCTTATTTTACCTATTGTTTTTCCTACTTTTAACATCATCTACGAGCACATCAAGGCGTTTTCAGAGCTTTTTAGGTGCATAAACATCCCATTTCTGAAACCGCTGGTATTGTACACTTTCACTTCTCACACATACCAGCTCGGTGATAAGAAGCTGTCTGAAGAGTGTGCAGAATCGAGATTCTCGGAAACATGCCTGGGACCTGTCATTCCGCCGTATGCGTCTGCTTGACTGTTCCTCTGACTGGCGGGTCCCCATGCTGAGCCCCCAGTAGGCTTTATCCCATTTTCCGGGTCCAGCTCCAGCACGTTCTCCCTAGCATCACCTGGCAGCCCTCCTACTTCCCGGAGTAGGAGAAAGAATCCATCACCTGGGGTCCATCCTCCAAGAGAGCGTCTCTTATACTGTGTTAAAGAGGTTGGGTCCTCTGAGTACCTCCTGTTACTGTGCTGTTGGACTCTATGGTTTCCCTAAGGCTTAGGCCTATTGCCCAGATTTTTAGACCTGCAGAATCTGAGATTTCCTCTGACCTTACCTGATCTTATCTGTTTACCTACCTATTTGTAAAGGCTGTTATCCCAATGTGCACTGGGGGATTTTCCAGATCCTGGGCACCTGGGCTTAGACTGGTCTCGTATCTGTTTGGCCCTGGTTAAGACTCAGAGCGCAGAAGGGGATGCGGTCATCAGTTTCTTTACACATGAGCTGCTTCATTGTTGGAGCCTGCTTGTATTTATTTCTCTATCTCTGGGGCTTATCCAGTACCAGACACATTGCATTGTGGTTTGAATTGTGTCCCTCACCGACATTCGTATGTTGGAGCCCTAGCCTCCTGTACCCCACAAAATGAGGTCATTTAAGAGAGTTGCTGATATAATTGGTTAAGATGAGATCACATTGGAAGCAGGGTGAGCCCCTAATCCAATATGTCTGGTGTCTTTAGAAAAAAGGGAAGTCTGGACACAGAGGTATGTACAAGGAGAACACCACGTGAAGATAAAGGCAGAGAACATGAAGATACTTTTACAAATTGAGGAATACCAAAGGTTGCCAGAGACCCACTGGAAACTAGGGGAGAGGCATCGAAAATGGATCCTCTCTTATGGCCCTCAGAAGAAATCAACCTCGACAACATCTTGATCATGCACTGTAACCTCCAGAACTGTAGGAGGACAAATTTCTATTGTTGGGACTTCCCTGGTGGTCCAGTAGCTAAGAATCCACCTGCCAATGCAGAGAACACTGGTTTGATCCCTGGGAAAATCCAACCTGCCTTGGAGCAACTAAGCCCATGGGCCACAACTACCGAACCCATGCCCTAGAGTCCTTGAGTGGAAACTACTGAAGCCTCCACACGTACAGCTGGTGTGCTGCAATCAAGAGTAGTTCCTGGACTTCTCTGGTGGTCCAGTGGGTAAAGAGTCTACCTTACATTGTGAGGGGCACCAGTTTGATCCTTGGCACGGGAAGATCCCACATGCCATGGAGCAACTGGACTGGTGTTTCCAATTAGGAGCCAGTGCTCTGGAGCGCATGTGCCCAGAGCTGGTGCTCTGCTACAGGAGGGGCCACTGCGATGGGAGGCCCACACAGGCCAAAGAACAAAGATGGATGAAAATAAATAAATGAAAGACCAATAAATGTGGCCAAAAAAAAAAAAAAAATACAAAACCGAGTAGTTCCTGCTCGCTGCAACTAGTAGCCCACATGCAGCAATGAAGACCCAGTGCAGGCAAAAATAAAATAAATAAATAAAATGAAAAAAACCTGCTATTGTTTAAGACCACCGATCTGTGCTACCCTGTTAAGACATCCTTAGTAAACCAATGGGGCTTCCCTGGTGGCTCTGATGGTGAAGAATCTGCCTGCCATGCTAGGAGATATGGATTTGATCCCTGGGTCAGAAAGGTCCTCTGAAGAAGGAAGGGCTTCTTGAATGAGAAGCCCGCCCATCGCAGCGACTAGAGAGTAGCTCCTATTTGGCTTAGCTACAGAAAGACTGCACGTAGCAACGAAGACCCAGTGCAGATGAAAATGAATAGATAAGTGATTAATTGAAAAAAAATAAAGACACAATTCTGGGTTGTTTAAAGGTACTTGCAAGCTTCCATCTCAGGAATGAACCACTTGGAGTCCTTGAAATATTGGTCTGTTTCCTCTACGGTTTTCTTCCCTTCTCTTTTTGTTTCCTTGCTGCTGCTGCTTTTTTTCCTGGCAAATAGCTGACTAGGAATGTCTGATTTATGCTGAGCAGCCCATGCTTTGCCTGGGCCTCTGGTGCCCACTGGCCAGGCAGCACCAGGTAGGGAGCCGAAGGCTGGGCTCACAAGCTTGCTGTCTCTTCCCAGACGAGAGTGGAGATGTCTTTCTGATCCTATCTGCCACTTGCTGTCCTCACAGACTCCTGTGACAGGTGGAGGGGAAGCACAGAGTCAGAGAAAGCTGTTAGGGACAGAATGTGTGCCTCTCTGCAAAAGTCACCCATGGCACCCTCACCTCCATGTGGTGATATTTGGAGATGGGGCCATGAGGAGGTAATTAGGTCACAAGGGTGGAGCCTCTTATAACCGGAGGAAGAGCCCATGGTCCTCTCTCTCCACGACGTGAAGAAACAGTGAGAAGGTGGCTGCCTGCAAGCCAGGAAGAGGGCTCTCCGCAGACACTGAAGCCACTGGCACCCTGATCTTGGACTTGCAGCTTCCAGAACTGTGAAAAGTAATGTCTGCTGTTTAAGCTACTCATTCTGTGTGTTTTGTTACAGCAGTGTAAGCAGACTAATACCAATGCTTTGCTTTTCTGCTCCAGGAGGCCGAGACCTCCCAGGATGAAGCAGAGAGAGTTGTGAAGGCTGGGCTTTGAAAAGTTAATTCATTTTTAATTGGAGGATAATTGCTTTGCAATATTGTGTTGATTTTTGCCATATATCAGCATGAATCAGCCACAGGGCTACATACATCCCCTCCATCTTGAATCTCCCTCCTGCCTCCCACTCCAGTCCACCTCTTTAGAGTCCCAGCGTGAGTTCCCTGAGCCATACAGCAGGTTCCCAATGGCTGTCTATTTTCCATAGGCTAATTTACCTGTTTCCATGCTACTACGTCAATTCATCCCACTCTCCTTCCCCTACAGTGCCCACAAGTCTGTGCTCTATCACTACGTCTCCACCGCTGCTCCTCAAGTCGATTCATCAGTACCGTCTTTCTAGATTCCATGTGTATGTGTTAATATACAATACTTTCCTCTTTCTGACTTACTCCACTCTGTGTAATAGGCTCTAAGTGGATCCACCTTGTCAGAATGGGTTTGAATGCATTCTTTTTTTTGGCTAGTATTCCACTGTATATATGTATCACAGCTTCTTTATCCTTCATCCGTCAATGGACATCTAGGTCTGCTTCCTTGTCGTGGCTATTGTACATAGTGCAACAGTGAATGCTGGGGCACATGTGGCTTTTTCAGTTAGAGTTTTCTCAGGGTATATGCCCAGTAGTGGGACTGTTGGGTCCTAGGGTGCTTTTAGTCCTGGATTTACTGTTCTCCAGAGAACAATTTGTAGTCCATTTATAGTCCTCTTGCTCCTCTTGCGTTGTTGGTGGGAATGTACATTGGTAAAGCCGTGTTTTGAATCTGGAACAAACCAACTGTACCTAAAAAGAGGATATTTTCCAGCTCTCTTGAATGCGTTTAGAAACTCCAGTACATACGTGTTCTCTTTAGCTCACAGAATTAAGCTAGCTTCATTCATCTGGAGAGAGCCGGTTGGCTGCCGGCCCTACACAGGCACTTTCTTAGCTGTTACAAAGTGCCAGGGAGTCCTGGGACCTCAGAGATGTACAAGAACTGAGACATTGCCCACAAGGAGCTGGCCGTCGTGTCCACGAGCGTGTGTTATGGGGAATGGGAACATCAAAGGTATCGGTCCAAGGCACAGGCAAGGGAGCAGTCACTTCTAGACATGATGACTCTTTTACAGAGGTGGTCAACTGTTTTCTCACTGGCCTGTTCTCTCTCTCATTTCTCAGATTAATGGCTCAGTCCCAGATCTTTGTGGAAGGTGGACACCACAGTGACTTAAGAAGGAATTAACATGTACTAACTCTCCACAAGATTTCACAAAGTAAATGAGTTGCATCATTCGTCTCAGATGGTAAATTAGAGTCTACCTGAGATGCAGGGGACCTGGGTTTGATCCCTGGGTTGGGAAGATCCCTGGAGAAGGAAATGGCAACCCCCACTCCAGTATTCTTGCCTGAAGAATTTCATGGACAGAGGAGCCTGGTGAATTACGGTCCACGGCATCACAAAAATCTCACGATGGGATATACGACTGGAGACACACAGATGATTTCTGCCTTGCAGACAGCCAGCTGTCACCTTTGCCATCTGGGTCCAGGCAGTGAGTCAGGTGAACCTACAGGTGACCTCATAGAGCCAAATTTAAGGGTGGTTGATTGAATGGAAGAAATGGAGAGGCTTATCCTTCATCCGTCAATGGACATCTAGGTCTGCTTCCTTGTCGTGGCTATTGTACATAGTGCAACAGTGAATGCTGGGGCACATGTGGCTTTTTCAGTTAGAGTTTTCTCAGGGTATATGCCCAGTAGTGGGACTGTTGGGTCCTAGGGTGCTTTTAGTCCTGGATTTACTGTTCTCCAGAGAACAATTTGTAGTCCATTTATAGTCCTCTTGCTCCTCTTGCGTTGTTGGTGGGAATGTACATTGGTAAAGCCGTGTTTTGAATCTGGAACAAACCAACTGTACCTAAAAAGAGGATATTTTCCAGCTCTCTTGAATGCGTTTAGAAACTCCAGTACATACGTGTTCTCTTTAGCTCACAGAATTAAGCTAGCTTCATTCATCTGGAGAGAGCCGGTTGGCTGCCGGCCCTACACAGGCACTTTCTTAGCTGTTACAAAGTGCCAGGGAGTCCTGGGACCTCAGAGATGTACAAGAACTGAGACATTGCCCACAAGGAGCTGGCCGTCGTGTCCACGAGCGTGTGTTATGGGGAATGGGAACATCAAAGGTATCGGTCCAAGGCACAGGCAAGGGAGCAGTCACTTCTAGACATGATGACTCTTTTACAGAGGTGGTCAACTGTTTTCTCACTGGCCTGTTCTCTCTCTCATTTCTCAGATTAATGGCTCAGTCCCAGATCTTTGTGGAAGGTGGACACCACAGTGACTTAAGAAGGAATTAACATGTACTAACTCTCCACAAGATTTCACAAAGTAAATGAGTTGCATCATTCGTCTCAGATGGTAAATTAGAGTCTACCTGAGATGCAGGGGACCTGGGTTTGATCCCTGGGTTGGGAAGATCCCTGGAGAAGGGAAATGGCAACCCCCACTCCAGTATTCTTGCCTGAAGAATTTCATGGACAGAGGAGCCTGGTGAATTACGGTCCACGGCATCACAAAAATCTCACGATGGGATATACGACTGGAGACACACAGATGATTTCTGCCTTGCAGACAGCCAGCTGTCACCTTTGCCATCTGGGTCCAGGCAGTGAGTCAGGTGAACCTACAGGTGACCTCATAGAGCCAAATTTAAGGGTGGTTGATTGGATGGAAGAAAACATGGAGAGGCAAAGGAGAAACACACTAAGCAGAACTCAGGACTGGGGGTCAGCTGGAACTGCAGCCCGAGCCTCTGTATTCTTCTTTTTTTTTGGCCACTTCTGTTGGTCTTTCATTTATTTATTTTTATCCACCTTTGTTCTCTGGCCTGTGTGGGCCTCCCATTGCAGTGGCTGCAGAGCACTGGCTCTGGGCAGATGCACTCCAGAGCTCCGACTTGGTAGGTGGACACATCAGTCCAGCTGCTCTGTGGCATGTGAGATCTTCCCAGGCCAGGGATCAAACCGGCACCCCTTGCACTGCAAGGTGGTGTCCTTACCCACTGGACCACTAGGGAAGCCCCGCCTCTGTATTCTTGATCCATTCAACTTGGATCTCATTTGAACACACCAAGTTTGATGCCTGCAAATGCATCTATAAAGGTCTGTATTATAAAACCATCTCTTGCCTTTGTAAAGAACAAAGGGACAATCCCACATGCCTTAATAACTGGTTTTGTTCATGCTACCTTTGAGGCGGTGGTTGATATTCCATCTGGTCAGACTCTTTGTGACCCCATGGACTCCAGCATGCCAGGCTTCCCTGTCCTTCAGCATCTCTCAGAGCTCGTTCAAACTTATGTCGATTGAGTAAGTGATGGTATCGACCCATCTCATCCTCTTCGTCCCCTTCTCTTCCTGTCCTCATTCTTTCCCAGCATCAAGGTCTTTTCCAGGTTGCCCTCAGGTGGATAAAGAACTGAGTCGTGGAGGCACCACAGTGACTTAAGAAGGAATTAACATGTACTAACTCTCCACAAGATTTCACAAAGTAAATGAGTTGCATCATCGTCTCAGATGGTAAATTAGAGTCTACCTGAGATGCAGGGGACCTGGGTTTGATCCCTGGGTTGGGAAGATCCCTGGAGAAGGGAAATGGCAACCCCCACTCCAGTATTCTTGCCTGAAGAATTTCATGGACAGAGGAGCCTGGTGAATTACGGTCCACGGCATCACAAAAATCTCACGATGGGATATACGACTGGAGACACACAGATGATTTCTGCCTTGCAGACAGCCAGCTGTCACCTTTGCCATCTGGGTCCAGGCAGTGAGTCAGGTGAACCTACAGGTGACCTCATAGAGCCAAATTTAAGGGTGGTTGATTGGATGGAAGAAAACATGGAGAGGCAAAGGAGAAACACACTAAGCAGAACTCAGGACTGGGGGTCAGCTGGAACTGCAGCCCGAGCCTCTGTATTCTTCTTTTTTTTTGGCCACTTCTGTTGGTCTTTCATTTATTTATTTTTATCCACCTTTGTTCTCTGGCCTGTGTGGGCCTCCCATTGCAGTGGCTGCAGAGCACTGGCTCTGGGCAGATGCACTCCAGAGCTCCGACTTGGTAGGTGGACACATCAGTCCAGCTGCTCTGTGGCATGTGAGATCTTCCCAGGCCAGGGATCAAACCGGCACCCCTTGCACTGCAAGGTGGTGTCCTTACCCACTGGACCACTAGGGAAGCCCCGCCTCTGTATTCTTGATCCATTCAACTTGGATCTCATTTGAACACACCAAGTTTGATGCCTGCAAATGCATCTATAAAGGTCTGTATTATAAAACCATCTCTTGCCTTTGTAAAGAACAAAGGGACAATCCCACATGCCTTAATAACTGGTTTTGTTCATGCTACCTTTGAGGCGGTGGTTGATATTCCATCTGGTCAGACTCTTTGTGACCCCATGGACTCCAGCATGCCAGGCTTCCCTGTCCTTCAGCATCTCTCAGAGCTCGTTCAAACTTATGTCGATTGAGTAAGTGATGGTATCGACCCATCTCATCCTCTTTCGTCCCCTTCTCTTCCTGTCCTCATTCTTTCCCAGCATCAAGGTCTTTTCCAGTGCGTTGGTTCTTCACATCAGGTGGATAAAGAACTGGAGCTTCAGCTTCAGCACTGAAGGACATTTTTAAAGAAACCAATGCTTCTTTTCACATGAATCAGTAGTAACTTTTTCTTTGGCAAGCGGAGATGCAATTGAATACTCTTTTCTTAAACCTGGGGACAGAGCAGACATGCACACCGGGGAGCCTGGGAATCTGTTTGGCAAAGGGAGCCTCTCATTTCAGTCTCACATGGAGAAAGATGTAAATTTGGGGAACACTTGCTCCTTCCTAGGTTTCTGGGGTCCATGGTTAACAGTCTCCTTGAGGGAATGTCAGATTCTCTTTCCAGTGAGCTGTGAAAGAACTTAAACCGCTTATTCGTTCTGGTCCTGAAATCAGAGTTACTCAGTGAACTCCCGAAGAGTCCTAAACCACATGAGAAGAAGTCAGTCCAAGGCAACGTGACATGTTTAAAAGTTGCCATAAATGCTGGTGACTGGATGGAAGGATAAATCTGAGCCTTTTCACAAGATTGGCTGGGTCAGTAATAAAAGACATGAACTTGAAATATATTTCCTCTTGCCTCTCATGGCTATGAAGATCAGTAAATATTGTAAAATTGAAAGATAAAGGGTGAGACATTTGGGATTTTATGTGAATGGCTAGCCTGGTGACAGTAACCATGTCGTGATCTGAGGAGTGGGGGGTAATTTACAGTGGATGGCTTCTTGGCATCATCTATATGTATTTGTAGGGTAATATTCTAAAAATCACCCAACACATGGTTTCTGATAAGATGCATAACTCAGGGGCTACAAGTTGTTTTATGGGGAAGAGACACATGCATGTTTTGTAGTTAGGATCCGGGAGCGTTGCTTCTCCCTTGGGAGGGACAGAGATGAAGCCTGGCTCCTGGCAAGGAGTAATAAACCATCTGGTCAGACTCTTTGTGACCCCATGGACTCCAGCATGCCAGGCTTCCCTGTCCTTCAGCATCTCTCAGAGCTCGTTCAAACTTATGTCGATTGAGTAAGTGATGGTATCGACCCATCTCATCCTCTTTCGTCCCCTTCTCTTCCTGTCCTCATTCTTTCCCAGCATCAAGGTCTTTTCCAGTGCGTTGGTTCTTCACATCAGGTGGATAAAGAACTGGAGCTTCAGCTTCAGCACTGAAGGACATTTTTAAAGAAACCAATGCTTCTTTTCACATGAATCAGTAGTAACTTTTTCTTTGGCAAGCGGAGATGCAATTGAATACTCTTTTCTTAAACCTGGGGACAGAGCAGACATGCACACCGGGGAGCCTGGGAATCTGTTTGGCAAAGGGAGCCTCTCATTTCAGTCTCACATGGAGAAAGATGTAAATTTGGGGAACACTTGCTCCTTCCTAGGTTTCTGGGGTCCATGGTTAACAGTCTCCTTGAGGGAATGTCAGATTCTCTTTCCAGTGAGCTGTGAAAGAACTTAAACCGCTTATTCGTTCTGGTCCTGAAATCAGAGTTACTCAGTGAACTCCCGAAGAGTCCTAAACCACATGAGAAGAAGTCAGTCCAAGGCAACGTGACATGTTTAAAAGTTGCCATAAATGCTGGTGACTGGATGGAAGGATAAATCTGAGCCTTTTCACAAGATTGGCTGGGTCAGTAATAAAAGACATGAACTTGAAATATATTTCCTCTTGCCTCTCATGGCTATGAAGATCAGTAAATATTGTAAAATTGAAAGATAAAGGGTGAGACATTTGGGATTTTATGTGAATGGCTAGCCTGGTGACAGTAACCATGTCGTGATCTGAGGAGTGGGGGGTAATTTACAGTGGATGGCTTCTTGGCATCATCTATATGTATTTGTAGGGTAATATTCTAAAAATCACCCAACACATGGTTTCTGATAAGATGCATAACTCAGGGGCTACAAGTTGTTTTATGGGGAAGAGACACATGCATGTTTTGTAGTTAGGATCCGGGAGCGTTGCTTCTCCCTTGGGAGGGACAGAGATGAAGCCTGGCTCCTGGCAAGGAGTAATAAAGCTGCCTGTATAAGCTGAGTCCTGGACCCCAGCTCAGAGCTGGAGAGTTCTGAAATTCAGGACTCTCCCAGGACTCTGGCTGCTTAAAGAAGAGGGGCAGACAGGGTCAGGCTGGAGCGGGGGGGAAAAGCCCCCTTCTTGTCAGGAGGGAGGGTTTCCCGCCCTAGAACAAGGCTGATGGATGGTGTGCTCACACTGGGCCAGCGGGTGCACTCTGCCCCAATCTCCTCCGGAGCCTGAAGCCTGGCTCTGATGCTTGGTTTGAAAAGACCGCAGAGAGCGATGGAGATGGGCCGTCACAGGCACATTCTGCTTCATGTGGAGGCTCGTGTGTCCCATGCATGCAAGAGACTCGCTCTCCTGCTGAACAGGAGGGAGGGGCAGTGATCAGACGCAAAGCTCTGGGCTGGCCACCTGCCTGGTTCCCAGGATCTGGTGTGCGGGGTGTCCCCTCTGCTGGCCAGGGGCTGGGTGAGCTTGGAGGCTATCAGTTGCAGCACAGGCCAGGCAGAAGGGCCTGCAGACTTCTGTAGCCTCACTCGCTGAAGACTCATCCAAAGACGCCTCCTGTGTGCCAATCTGGGTACCAGGACCTGGGGTGCCACAGGGAAGGTGCCTGTCCGCTTGGGGAGCTCACCTCCTGGAGGAGCCATCCATCCAGTGAACCACCCAGTTTTGAGTGGTATTTCACTACGCTGATGAAAGTGGGTCTGGGAGCTTTGAGAGTTGACAACAACGTATTTTTTTTTTTTTAATCAACTTGTAGTATTGAGTAATAGTTTCAGCTGCTTAAGGCAGTATGTGATATTTTCCCTCCATGCCAAAGTCCTGTCTGATGGGGCCACAGCAAGTTTCTGGGGCCCAGGGTCTCGCCTGGACCACTAGCTACACTTTCCCAAGTGTCGCAGAGCCTGGCATAGCCCTGCTCTTTGTCCTTCTCCATTATGATCGCCATCCTCCAGATGGCCTCCGTTTTACTTATTTATTGATTATGCTTTGGCTATGCTGTGCCTTCGTTGCTGTCCATGAGCTTTTTGTAGCTGTGGAGAGCAGTTGTGGTGCTTGGATTTCTCACTGCGGTGGCTTCTCTCGCTGCAGGGTGCAGGCTCTAGAGCACAGGCTCAGTGGTTGTGGTACACGGGCTTAGGCACTCCACTAGGAATCCTCCCGGACCAGGGATTGCATCCGTGTCCTCTGCACCAAGAGGCAGATTCCTCTCCACCGGATGATCAGGAAAGTTCCCTCCAGTGATTCCTGACTCTGTTTTATTCCCTCCTAGGGCTGACCAGTGTGATGAATCTTGTGGAACGACAGCGTGACTCCTGAGGCTAGGTCTTACAAGACACTGCTCCTTCCACCATGTTCTGCCGTGGAGGGCTTGCCCTGGGGGAAGCTGGCCTCCGCCTGGTGAGGACCCCTGGGCAGCCCCTGTGGAGAGGTCCACCTGTGGAGAACGGAGGCCTCCAGCCCACTGCCGGCACACACTTACCCATCACGTGCGGGACCCTTGTTGGAAGTGGATCCCCCACCCCAGTCAAGCCTTCACGTGGCTCCAGCCCCTTCTGACATCCGCCTGTAATCTGAAGAGAGACCCTGAGCCAGAAACATCCAGGTGACTTACTCCTGAATGCCTGACCCACTGAGGCTGTGTGAGATAGTAACATTTTTTAAGAAGTCAAAAAAATTGGCTGCTTTGGGTCTTAGTTGCGACATGCGAGATCTTTCGTTGCGGCGCACGGACTCTCGAGCTATGGTCCATGGGCTCTATAATGCACTGGCTCAGTAGCTGTGGCATGAGGGCCTAGTTATCTTGAGGCACAGGGGACCCCGCCCAGGACAAGGGACATAGCTTCAGCCCCTGGACCAATGGTTTGGTCTGGCTCAGACCTTGGAAGTCTCATATTCTGTGGCCCCTAACAGCATACATGCGAGTGTTGTTGGACAGTAATAGTAGCTGATACTTTAGGCTTCAAGGTTCTAAGAGCTTTTTTTCTTGTGTACTTTGTGTCGCTGGGCCATGCTTTAGTTGCAGCATGCAGGGTCTTCAGTTGTGACCTGTGAACCCTTAGTAGCGTCTGGGACCTAGTTCCTAGACCAGAGATTGAACCTAGGTCACCTGCGTGGAGAGAACAAATTTTAACCATTTGACCATCAAGTAAGTCCCTCCGAGTTTTTCGTATGTGAACACATTTCATCTGCACATAACGCTATGATGGAGGCACCCTAGTTTAGCTTCTGTGGAAACTGCGGTACAGTTGTTGCTATTGTTCTGTTGCTCAGTTGTGTTCGACTCTTTGCGACCTCACGGGCTTCAGCGCACCAGGCTTCCCTGTCCTTCACTATCTCCCGGAGTTTGCTCAAACTCATGCCCATTGAGTCGATGATGCCCTCCAACCATCTCTGAGGCACAGAGAGGTTAAGTAACATGCCCAAGGTTGCACAGCATGGAAGTTGCAGAATCAGGACTGTGGACCCCAGCTGTCAGACTCCACACCCCTGCTCTCCCCTTGCTCCACTATCCATTTTGGACAGTGCTTCTCTGGAAGGGAATAAATACAGGGCAGGCAAGCCAGAGGCATAAGAGACCAGGCAAAACAACAGAAAAGATTTATTAGAAGGAAAGCAGTAAGCACAGTAACTCCAGCCCCTTCTGACATCCGCCTGTAATCTGAGAGACCCTGAGCCAGAAACATCCAGGTGACTTACTCCTGAATGCCTGACCCACTGAGGCTGTGTGAGATAGTAACATTTTTAAGAAGTCAAAAAATTGGCTGCTTTGGGTCTTAGTTGCGACATGCGAGATCTTCGTTCGCGCACGGACTCTCGAGCTATGGTCCATGGGCTCTATAATGCACTGGCTCAGTAGCTGTGGCATGAGGGCCTAGTTATCTTGAGGCACAGGGACCCGCCCAGGACAAGGGACATAGCTTCAGCCCCTGGACCAATGGTTTGGTCTGGCTCAGACCTTGGAAGTCTCATATTCTGTGGCCCCTAACAGCATACATGCGAGTGTTGTTGGACAGTAATAGTAGCTGATACTTTAGGCTTCAAGGTTCTAAGAGCTTTTTTTCTTGTGTACTTTGTGTCGCTGGGCCATGCTTTAGTTGCAGCATGCAGGGTCTTCAGTTGTGACCTGTGAACCCTTAGTAGCGTCTGGGACCTAGTTCCTAGACCAGAGATTGAACCTAGGTCACCTGCGTGGAGAGAACAAATTTTAACCATTTGACCATCAAGTAAGTCCCTCCGAGTTTTTCGTATGTGAACACATTTCATCTGCACATAACGCTATGATGGAGGCACCCTAGTTTAGCTTCTGTGGAAACTGCGGTACAGTTGTTGCTATTGTTCTGTTGCTCAGTTGTGTTCGACTCTTTGCGACCTCACGGGCTTCAGCGCACCAGGCTTCCCTGTCCTTCACTATCTCCCGGAGTTTGCTCAAACTCATGCCCATTGAGTCGATGATGCCCTCCAACCATCTCTGAGGCACAGAGAGGTTAAGTAACATGCCCAAGGTTGCACAGCATGGAAGTTGCAGAATCAGGACTGTGGACCCCAGCTGTCAGACTCCACACCCCTGCTCTCCCCTTGCTCCACTATCCATTTTGGACAGTGCTTCTCTGGAAGGGAATAAATACAGGGCAGGCAAGCCAGAGGCATAAGAGACCAGGAAAAAAAAAAGAAAAGATTTATTAGAAGGAAAGCAGTAAGCACAGTAACTTAGGGAATGACAGGAAAGGGCAAATGGGCACGTTAGACTGTCTGAGAATATAAAGAATTCTCCCGCTTGGCAGAATAGCTTTTCCAAATTCAAGATTAGACGCTTGATTTACATTTGGAATTAAATCTATGGAAATGCAGGCAAGGGGTGGGTCTTATAGATTGTTAAGTCAGGGACATCTGGAATAAACTAGCTCGAAAGAAGTTTTTCGTGTTTGTTTCTATATCTACCTGGGTCGAGGGCCTACATTATCCTAGCTCACTGCGACTTCAGAGCCCTTTTCAGCCCCTCATATCTGAGAAAGTGGGGGGGACAGCCCAGCAGACCTGGGACACCTCTGTGCCTCTTGCTAAGTGATGGGGCAGGCTGCTGCTTTCTGCTGCGTGTCTGGAGTGGGAGACAGGGGTACCGAGGGGGCCAAGGGCGGAAGTGAAGGACTGCCGCGTCAGCGGTGGAATCCCCAAGAACACAACACACCCAGCAGAAAAGCAGCCACTGCAGAAATAAGGTCCAAGAACAGCCAACTGTGGGCAGAGACTCAGTCCCTCCTGGGTTTGGTCCAGGCTATTAAAACAGAGCACGTGTTAGAAGGATTTAGGAAGAAAGCTGTCACCACAGGCTATGAAGTGTGTTCTTGGGTCGGAGATCCTCCTCAGGGCAGGACGGACTGCTGAGAAGCTTGTACAAAGGAGGAGTTTGTTTCTCTGCAGACTCCAGTGGCTGCGGTGCTCGGGGATATCCACCGATGTTGTGTTTGCCACGAATCTGTCGCTTCTGCATTGAATCACTCATACTAGGGTCTTACTTTCTTTTTTTTTACTTTATTTTTTTACATGGTGTATAATTACCTAACAGTGTTGTATCAGTTTCTTGGTTGTACAATAAAGAGAATCCGCTATCTGTATACATACATTCCCTCCCTCCTGAGCCTGACTCCCGCCGCCCCTCCCATCCCTCCCCTTTAAGTCTTCCCACAGCAGCCAGCTGAGCGTCAGCTCCCCACCAGCTCTCCGTTTCACACACGAGAGTGGCTATATGTCAGTGCTCTCTCAGTTCACTCCACCCTCCGCTTCCCCGCTGTGTCCACACGTCCATTCTCTACATCTGCATCTCTATTCCTGCCTGGCAACTAGGCTCATCTGCATCATTTTTCTAGGTTCCATATAGACCCATTAATATACGATATTGGTTTTTCTCTTTCTGACTTACTTCACTCTGTATGGCAGACTCTAGGTTCATCCACATCTCTCCCAGTGACCCAGTCTTGTCCCTTTGGATGGCTGAGTAATCGTCCATGGTGTGTATGTACCACATCTTCTTTACCCGTTCATCCATCACTGGACATCTAGGCAGCCAGGGTCTCACTTTCTAAGGCATTAAGAGCAGCAAGGTTGGCCTGGACCACGCTTGTGGGAGTATAGGGAAGGGTGACCATTCCTCGTACAGGCAGACCACAGAGGTCAGAGGGAAGAAGAGAGACTGTTTTCAGGATGAGGGCGGAGCCCCAAAAGGAAGGGCTGATCAGGGCTGACCTTGCCAGCCTCTTCAGAGGCTCTGGTAGCCAGCCCAAGCCCTGAACTGCCTCCGGGGAGCGGTGTCCTCATTCCTCATGTCACAACCCTCTCCAGCTGTGTGTCACTAACAGCATCCTCTCCGATCATGTTGACTTTCTCAGCCGGTAGTTTGCACAAGGAGGGCACCTAGGGACGGAAGGTGACCGATGCATGGACCACATGAGCCACCTCACTGTTTTGCTGCCCTCAGCACAGCCTGTCCTGCCCGGGGTCATAGGCCGTGTGTGCTGGCCTGAGCAGCTGGGAAGCTGCCCCAGGCCTCCCTTGCATTTTCCTTCAGGATGTTGTTCGTGACTCATCTTGCCAGCAGAGGCCCGGGGGACACACGGGTCAGTGCTGGTCAGAGCTGCTTTCTCCAATGAACACTTTCTTCGTGTGTGTTCAGCCGACAGTCTCCTTGGTGCGTTATGTTTGTTTGTTTTTGACTACCGCGCGGCTTATGGGATCTTAATTCTGCAACCAGGCGATCGAACCCAGGCCCTCAGCAAGGAAAGCTTGGAGTCCTAACCATTGGCGCATGCTCCGCTGCTGTCGTGTCTGACTCCTTGAGACCCCTGGACTGTGGCCCACCAGGCTCCTCCATCCATGGGTTTTCCCAGGCAAGAATACTGGAGGGAAACAACCAGGGAGTTCCCTGTGGGTTACCTCCTTTGTGATGGTTGCAGGGGTACCAGATCCAGAGTACGACTTGCCCTCCAAGTGTCTGTGGGGTGTGGGGTGTCATCTAAGTGGGTACAGAGCTGGTATGGGATAAGGGAGGACTTTGGAGGGCCTGGTCTCAGCCAGCACCCAGAGGCTCTGAGACAGGAAGTGACAGAGGAGGAAGAAGCTGGCAAGGAGGTGGGACAGCAGGAGCAAGGAGGTGTGCGCAGAGCAAAGGAGAACAGGAATGGGTCAGAAGCCCAGGACTCCCTGGAGGATAGCCCCGTGTTGGATCTCACGACCTTGGGAAGGACAAGTTCTCCTGGCTCTGATACATGCCGCCTGAATCCCTAGGATATGTATACACAGAGGGTTACAGAGGGCAGAGTTTGTGGGTGTGGCCACAGTGAGCGGGCGTGGGGGAAGGATGGTCAGGACATGGGGCTGGGCTCGTCATGGGATCAGGGGAAGAGACCGTGGCTTCTCAAAGCCTTTATTCCGCGTCCTTGACTTCTTATGAAACAGGCCAGATTTAAGAGGCAAAGGGGTGGTGGTAAGAAAGCAGAGCGGGTCTGAGAGTGAGTGCTGCAGAATGAAAATTCTTGGGTCAATAGTTTTTTGAGCCAGCACTGGAGGGACATGGCTTCCTTAACAGAGTAATAACAAACATTTCCTTCATTAGTGATATAATGTCAGTAGTTCCTTCATGTAGAAGGCATTTCCAATAAAATAAAGACATTTAGATACCAACCTAAACTTTGGTAACTGATGTTAGAAGGAAAAAGATGAGGACTTTGTTCCGTGCCTGTACAGGACCACCCACCTGCCATCCCTGTGAGAGAAAATCCCTCCTCTCTTTAAATTGCCATTACTTTGTGATTCCTCTTAACGATAGGTTGAATTGAATTCTAAGGACTTTATCTGCCAAACTGTTTTATCAGAAGTGACCCCAGGAGCAAAACAGATCCATCGTACAGCACTTACTTTCTTCTTACCTAGTTCCAGAGGTTGCGGGTTTCTTCCCTGTTTTATTTTTTAATAGCCGTATTTATTTTTTTAAAAAAATTTAAAGCATTTATTTATATAGTTTTGACTCCGTCGGGTCTTCGTTGCCTCATGTGGGATCTTTTATTGCGGCCCATGGACTCTCTAGCTGCAGTATGCAGGCTCCAGAGTGTGCTCATGCTGAGGTGCCCCACGGCATGTGGGATCTTAGTTCCCTGACCAAGGATCAAACCCACATCCCTTACATTGGAAGGCGGAGTCTTAACCACTGCACCACCAGGGAAGTCCCTCTTCTCTGCTGTTATCAGCAGAAGTTACCTGCTGATAGAAGTTATCAGTGGCCAGGGTTAGAATGGCTGCTAACCCTTTTGTGTAAGTCAGAAAAAGGCACCCCTTTCCTGAGACACCCCTCTGTCACTTGTAATAAGAATGTCTTCATGCAAACTGATGTTGGCCATGATGGGAAGTAGCCTTCCCACACCACACTGCTGGTACTAACATTTCTGGGCCCCTTGAGTTAATGGTTGCTGGCCACTTTGTAGTCAACGTCCAAGTCAATCTGTGACCTTGAACTTCTCCTAGGCCTTCCACCTGTATCTAGCATAGCCCTTCGAACAACCTAGCCAGGGGGTCAGAGCAGAAAGGGGCTGAGATTTGGTTGGATGGGGCAGAAGAGATTTTCTAGCAAATTCCTGCTGATTAATGAGTTTTCACATGAGCTGCTAATTTCCGTCCCAATCACTTGGACCAGTGAATTGGCAGAAGCAATGCTGTTACTCACATCCTGGCCCGTGTTTCAAGCTGCCTGGTGGGCTGAGGCTATAGTGGGGCAGGCTGTGTGTGCAGGGCTAGCTCTCACAATCACCCCCTCTCTGGAGCTCTCTGGGGGTCCTGAGCTTCCCATGTTCCTGTACTGCTTTTGCTGTGAACAAGATAGATGGGGCTTACATAAATACAATCTCTGCAATGGTAGAAGAACACCCAGGACTTGACTTTATACTTTTCAAACCTGGACATTCAGTCCAGGTTTCCAGAACTGGCTTTAGAATAATCTTCCTTCCCCTGTTGAGCCATCTCCCATACCCCTGCCTGCCCACCCACCACGGACCCAAGAAAGGGGAGGGAAGATGGCCTAAGCCCTGCACAGAAAGGTGCCAGAGCCGTGAGAGAGCTGCTCTCGACTTTACAGGGTGGTCTGTGTGGGTCTGAAGAAATATGGTCTGACATAGGAAGGACTCATGTGACTTCAGAAATCAGCAGATTTATTGTGAAAGAGTCACATACCCTAAGAAAAAATTGGATTCCCTGTCTGTCATGGCTTCAGATGTTCATTTCGTTAAAATAAATTTAATTTTTTGTCGTGGCTTTAACATGTTCTGTGAACAAAGAATATGATAGGACTATGTACGTTCTTTTGAAATTGTCCTGTAAATCTTGGTAGCAAGTTGCGCATCCTGAAAGATGCGTATTTTGAGTTGCTATGTGAACCTGTCTCCTGGTGGTGTTATTTAGATCCTTTTTTTCTTGTTTTTCCTGGTCTCATCTTATGGGTAGCTTATTTGAAAACTGCGAGTTGTCAGTGTGATTGTTGTTGGCTCGTTGGCACTGGTGTGATTGTTCAGTCGCTACACGGTGTCCGAATCTTTGCAACTCCACGGACCGCCAAATGGGGTGGGGGCTTTCCTGTCGTCCACCATCTTCTAGAGTTTGCTCAGACTCATGTTCATGGAGTCGGTGATGCCATCCAACCACCTTATCACTCGGGTGTGTGGGCTTCAGGAGTTTCAGTGCATGGGAGCCTTGTTCAGAGGGTCTTTTCTGCAGTCGCAGGTCAGCCTTTCCCCCACTCCCATCCACGGAGAGAGCATCCAGGGGCTATTGGCCTGGAGGACAGCCCCCACGGCCCCTCCATCTTTCGCCTCAGCTTCCTCATGGGCCCCCAGGCACCCCGGGCCTAGCCCACACCAGGAGAGTGACCACTGGACACCGTCCTGGGCTTTCCAGGGTATCTTTCACTTTTTATTTAAACAATTAAAATAACTTATAGCAGCTTTATTTATGCATTTGTTCCTCAACCAGGGATGGGACCTGTGCCCCTTGCAGTGGAAGTGTGGAGTTTTAACCCCTGGACTGCCAGGGAAGTCCCCTCCTGGATATCTTTCTCTCTTCCCCAGGCTCCTCTGTTGTATGTTCCTCTTTTTGCTTCTGCCACAATTCCCGGGTTCCTGTGATCACTGTGGGTCACAGATTCAGAACTGGAGACCAGTTCTACTGTTCAAAAGCTGTGTGATGCTGGGCAAGTTGCTTAACTTCTCTGTGCCTCTCTTTCCCAACTTATCCCTAGCAAAAGATTTAAGAGTACCGACCTTGCTGAGCTGGTTAATGCAGGTGAAGTGCTTTAGGGTGGTGCCTGGCCCGTGGCAGGTTTAGGTGATGACCGTGGTCTCTGATCCCCACGTGGAATCCAGGCCCAAGTCTGGCCTAGCAGGGCAGCACGGTGTCCATCCCAGGCTTAGCAAGCCCACATTTCAACAGACAGCATCCTGAGCTGGCCCAGGATGGACTTGAACGCCTAGAGTATTCTAGCTGTGCTCCTGTCGACAGCTTTTGTCCCTAGGGTTGTCCTTTGATATGGAGCTGAGAAACAAAGCCTGGGTCCTTACTAGCAGCTTGGAATAAACAGAGGTGTAAATAGACTGAGATTCTGGGCTTCCCAAATGGTCCTAGTGGTAAAGAATCCTCCTGCCAATGCAGGAGACATAAGAGACACGGGTTCAATCCCTAGGTCGAGAAGATCCCCTGAAGAAGGAATGGAAACCCGCTCGGGTATTCTTGCCTGAAAAGTTCCGTGGACCCTGCAGCCTGGTGGCCTGTGGTCCATAGGGTCACAAAGAGTCAGACACAGCCAAGCACAGCACTGGGTTTACATCATGTTTACAGAACATGTAAGCTGAGCAAGACCATTCAGGGTGTTTAAGGAAAGGACTGATTGGGTTGTTGAAAAAGTTTCTGAAATTTAGAATGTTTTTAAAGACATAGAATTGCAATGCTCTTTCATTTAGATGTAACTCATCTCAGAAATATTATTAAATTATGTCTGTGTGCTTAGTCACGTCTGACTGTTTGAGACTAATGGACTGTAGCCTGCCAGATTCCTCTGTCCACAGAATTTTCCAAGCAAGAACACTGGAGTGGGTTGCTATTTCCTTCTGCAGGGGATCTTCCTGACACAGGGATCAGAAATGCATCTCTGGTTTCAGCAGGCCTGTTCTTTACCACTGAGCCAGCTAGGAAGCCTTCTCTTTTCTTATTATAACCTTAAAAACTACTTCCTCATTATTTGTTATTAATTGCATTCATATCCTAGTTTGCCCATGTTGTTATTATTTTTGCCATTAAAAAGTTGTTGCTTTAAAATGTAGTTGGATGTGAAAATTTTTTACAGTCTCTTAATTTTGAATCATAACCAGAAGCAACAAGGTTGTAGAATTCATTTTTCTCTCACAAGACTCACATGTGTAAATCAGTTTCTCCTATGCTAAGCAATCTGTTCCCATCCTCTTGGAATCCAGTAGATTGGATTTTGCCCTTTTCTTTTGAGTCAGGTCTTTATTTGAAAACCCTTTGCATTCAGCGACATCACAAAGGTGTATGGTACGTTAAAGATGGGTCTAGCACCCTTCAGCTAAAAGGAAGTGCAGCGAGAGATCTGAAGATATTTATCAAGTGTTATATCACTAGTTGAGTGGCGGTTAACCCGACCACTTTTCTCTGACTAGAATGATTTCCCACAAGGGGAGTTTCTTCACTTGTATTTGACTTCCTATGTGGGCAGGTACTGCTCAGTCTTCCTCTCTGCCTTAGACCCAGGTGATCCAAAGCTCCAAGGAGTGTGCTGGCTCATGCTTTGTGTTCAAGAAACATGAATGGAATCACCAACTGCCAAGGGATTTGCACCCACTGCTCTTGCCCCTTCCGGGTGCATTTTCACCGGCATGCTGGACACCACGTTTAAACGCTGAGTCAGCATCCACAGGTTTCCAGGGTCACTTGAGAAGCCACACCTGTGGTTTATCGTGTGTCGTCTTAGAGCATGGTCGTGTGAAATGTTCCATTGCAGAGTCCTGGAGAGCCGCTTCACAGTTCACCATGAGCTTTTATGTTCAGCCTGTCATTTTTTTTGGTTCTGACTTTAGAAATGAGGACGCTGAGCCTCAGAGATGAGTGACTTGTCCAAAACGACCCTGTTGCTGTTCCAGCTTCTACAGTGCCTCTGGCACATGCTCTGTCCTCAGCGGAGAGCACCAACGTCCTCTCCTTGGGCAGCCAGGAAGCCAGAGATCATTAACCCCCCCCACTTGGGCCCCCCTGCTATTTCCTTCTGCAGGGGATCTTCCTGACACAGGGATCAGAAATGCATCTCTGGTTTCAGCAGGCCTGTTCTTTACCACTGAGCCAGCTAGGAAGCCTTCTCTTTTCTTATTATAACCTTAAAAACTACTTCCTCATTATTTGTTATTAATTGCATTCATATCCTAGTTTGCCCATGTTGTTATTATTTTTGCCATTAAAAAGTTGTTGCTTTAAAATGTAGTTGGATGTGAAAATTTTTTACAGTCTCTTAATTTTGAATCATAACCAGAAGCAACAAGGTTGTAGAATTCATTTTTCTCTCACAAGACTCACATGTGTAAATCAGTTTCTCCTATGCTAAGCAATCTGTTCCCATCCTCTTGGAATCCAGTAGATTGGATTTTGCCCTTTTCTTTTGAGTCAGGTCTTTATTTGAAAACCCTTTGCATTCAGCGACATCACAAAGGTGTATGGTACGTTAAAGATGGGTCTAGCACCCTTCAGCTAAAAGGAAGTGCAGCGAGAGATCTGAAGATATTTATCAAGTGTTATATCACTAGTTGAGTGGCGGTTAACCCGACCACTTTTCTCTGACTAGAATGATTTCCCACAAGGGGAGTTTCTTCACTTGTATTTGACTTCCTATGTGGGCAGGTACTGCTCAGTCTTCCTCTCTGCCTTAGACCCAGGTGATCCAAAGCTCCAAGGAGTGTGCTGGCTCATGCTTTGTGTTCAAGAAACATGAATGGAATCACCAACTGCCAAGGGATTTGCACCCACTGCTCTTGCCCCTTCCGGGTGCATTTTCACCGGCATGCTGGACACCACGTTTAAACGCTGAGTCAGCATCCACAGGTTTCCAGGGTCACTTGAGAAGCCACACCTGTGGTTTATCGTGTGTCGTCTTAGAGCATGGTCGTGTGAAATGTTCCATTGCAGAGTCCTGGAGAGCCGCTTCACAGTTCACCATGAGCTTTTATGTTCAGCCTGTCATTTTTTTTGGTTCTGACTTTAGAAATGAGGACGCTGAGCCTCAGAGATGAGTGACTTGTCCAAAACGACCCTGTTGCTGTTCCAGCTTCTACAGTGCCTCTGGCACATGCTCTGTCCTCAGCGGAGAGCACCAACGTCCTCTCCTTGGGCAGCCAGGAAGCCAGAGATCATTACCACCACCCCCTGCCCTTGTATTTTATCTCCCCTGGTGAGAAAACCTCATTCTCCCAACATTCGCTCTTGAAAATGCATATGATGATAACAATAACCACCAAATACTGAAGTTATTGGGAAGCCCAGGTGGTGCAGTGGTAAGGAATCTGCCTGCCAGTGGAGGCGACTCAAGAAACAAGGGCTCAAAAAAAAAAAAAAGAAAAGAAAAAAGAAACAAGGGCTCAGTCCCTGGGTCAGGAAGATCCCCTAGAAGAGGAAATGGCAGCCCACTCTGGTTTTCTTGTCTAGGAAATACCATGGACGGAGGAGCCTGGTGGTTCCAAGAGTGAGGCATGACTGAGCACACACGCTGAGGGTATAGGATTTGCTAGTTAACGTGCTATGTATTTAATCCTTACTCAGCCCTCTTTGGTGGTAGTCTTATCACTGCCATTTTCTAGAGATGGAAACTGAGACTCAGAGAGGTCACAGGACCAGTTTAAGGCCAAAGGAAAGGCATGAGGCAGGTGGAACTAGAAGTTTGTAATGACCCCAATGTTTTTATGCATTGGATTTGGAATTTCCAAACATATTTTTGTCTGATAATCTTTAGGCACAGGAAGTCCTTACTTGACCAGAGGCCATGTTCTTTACATTGTAGGAAATGCAAGACCATGAATCACTGTTGGGGGAGGGAAACTCTCACTCCTCATTCCTGGTCATACCTGCTCTCAGGCTGGGTTGCCCATTTATTATTTATTTTTGGTATTAAATCTTATTATTTCGAGCTAAGCATTTATTTCTTTTATTTTCACCGGCATGCTGGACACCACGTTTAAACGCTGAGTCAGCATCCACAGGTTTCCAGGGTCACTTGAGAAGCCACACCTGTGGTTTATCGTGTGTCGCTTAGAGCATGGTCGTGTGAAATGTTCCATTGCAGAGTCCTGGAGAGCCGCTTCACAGTTCACCATGAGCTTTTATGTTCAGCCTGTCATTTTTTTTGGTTCTGACTTTAGAAATGAGGACGCTGAACCTCAGAGATGAGTGACTTGTCCAAAACGACCCTGTTGCTGTTCCAGCTTCTACAGTGCCTCTGGCACATGCTCTGTCCTCAGCGGAGAGCACCAACGTCCTCTCCTTGGGCAGCCAGGAAGCCAGAGATCATTACCACCACCCCCTGCCCTTGTATTTTATCTCCCCTGGTGAGAAAACCTCATTCTCCCAACATTCGCTCTTGAAAATGCATATGATGATAACAATAACCACCAAATACTGAAGTTATTGGGAAGCCCAGGTGGTGCAGTGGTAAGGAATCTGCCTGCCAGTGGAGGCGACTCAAGAAACAAGGGCTCAAAAAAAAAAAAAAGAAAAGAAAAAAGAAACAAGGGCTCAGTCCCTGGGTCAGGAAGATCCCCTAGAAGAGGAAATGGCAGCCCACTCTGGTTTTCTTGTCTAGGAAATACCATGGACGGAGGAGCCTGGTGGTTCCAAGAGTGAGGCATGACTGAGCACACACGCTGAGGGTATAGGATTTGCTAGTTAACGTGCTATGTATTTAATCCTTACTCAGCCCTCTTTGGTGGTAGTCTTATCACTGCCATTTTCTAGAGATGGAAACTGAGACTCAGAGAGGTCACAGGACCAGTTTAAGGCCAAAGGAAAGGCATGAGGCAGGTGGAACTAGAAGTTTGTAATGACCCCAATGTTTTTATGCATTGGATTTGGAATTTCCAAACATATTTTTGTCTGATAATCTTTAGGCACAGGAAGTCCTTACTTGACCAGAGGCCATGTTCTTTTACATTGTAGGAAATGCAAGACCATGAATCACTGTTGGGGGAGGGAAACTCTCACTCCTCATTCCTGGTCATACCTGCTCTCAGGCTGGGTTGCCCATTTTTATTATTTATTTTTTGGTATTAAATGCATTTATTAAAAAATATTTCAAGTGAATGAGCTAAGCATTTATTTCAAGGATGTGGAAAATGAATAGAGTCAAATTTCCCCAAAATGCAGCTTTAAAAAATTACTTATTTAGGGCTGCACTGGGTCTTCATTGCTGAGAGCACGTTTTATCTGGTTGCAGTGAGTGGAGGTTATTCTCTAGTTGTGGTGCATGGGCTTCTTACTGTGGCGGCTTCTCTTGTTGCAGAGCATGGGCTCTTGAGCATGGGCTTCAGTAGTTGTGGCACATGGACTTAGTTGCTCTATAGCATGTGGAATCTTCCCAGATCAGGGATCAAATCTGTCTCTTTGACATTGGCAGGCAGATTCTTAACCTCTGGACTACCAAGGAAGTCTGACCAAAATACAGTTGATCAATGAGCCCCAAAGCAGCTTCTCTGAGAAGACTAATACAATTAATTTCTAGCAAGTCACACTGAAGAGAACATAGCATAAATAAATGTTATTAGAAATAAAAAAAGAAGACACAATTAGCGGTGCAGTAGAGATTAAAATATCATTGCTTACATTTTACAGTTTATTCTTTTAGGGCTGCTCGCTTTTGATGGAGCCTTGAAATTCTCTGTGTCTGTGGGAAGAAAGAAGAGGGGATTTGTTTTTCACTTCCGCTGCCATCATTAATTTTATTTAGGAAAGCACCGGGTCTTGAGAGAGAGCTGTAAACACTGGGGGAATGAGAGGACCATGGAGTGAGCTGTGTGTGCTCCAGACTTCCGCCCACTGACCCACGGCTTCCTGACGCAGCAGACTGGCTGCCCCTAGGCTCATGGGACGGATGTTGGCTGGAGGCCAGTGTCTGAATTGAATGACTCAGGCTGAATAGTGCTTCCCCTCCCAGCCAGAGTGGCCACGAGCCCACTCCTGAGAAGGCACCTTGGCTCGGAAAATGGGCTGTGTGTTAGACGCTGGCATCCATGGCAGGGATCTAAGGCCAGGCATCTTTACATTTTTGTAGGAAATGCAAGACCATGAATCACTGTTGGGGAGGAAACTCTCACTCCTCATTCCTGGTCATACCTGCTCTCAGGCTGGGTTGCCCATTTTTATTATTTATTTTTTGGTATTAAATGCATTTATTAAAAAATATTTCAAGTGAATGAGCTAAGCATTTATTTCAAGGATGTGGAAAATGAATAGAGTCAAATTTCCCCAAAATGCAGCTTTAAAAAATTACTTATTTAGGGCTGCACTGGGTCTTCATTGCTGAGAGCACGTTTTATCTGGTTGCAGTGAGTGGAGGTTATTCTCTAGTTGTGGTGCATGGGCTTCTTACTGTGGCGGCTTCTCTTGTTGCAGAGCATGGGCTCTTGAGCATGGGCTTCAGTAGTTGTGGCACATGGACTTAGTTGCTCTATAGCATGTGGAATCTTCCCAGATCAGGGATCAAATCTGTCTCTTTTGCATTGGCAGGCAGATTCTTAACCTCTGGACTACCAAGGAAGTCTGACCAAAATACAGTTGATCAATGAGCCCCAAAGCAGCTTCTCTGAGAAGACTAATACAATTAATTTCTAGCAAGTCACACTGAAGAGAACATAGCATAAATAAATGTTATTAGAAATAAAAAAAGAAGACACAATTAGCGGTGCAGTAGAGATTAAAATATCATTGCTTACATTTTACAGTTTATTCTTTTAGGGCTGCTCGCTTTTGATGGAGCCTTGAAATTCTCTGTGTCTGTGGGAAGAAAGAAGAGGGGATTTGTTTTTCACTTCCGCTGCCATCATTAATTTTATTTAGGAAAGCACCGGGTCTTGAGAGAGAGCTGTAAACACTGGGGGAATGAGAGGACCATGGAGTGAGCTGTGTGTGCTCCAGACTTCCGCCCACTGACCCACGGCTTCCTGACGCAGCAGACTGGCTGCCCCTAGGCTCATGGGACGGATGTTGGCTGGAGGCCAGTGTCTGAATTGAATGACTCAGGCTGAATAGTGCTTCCCCTCCCAGCCAGAGTGGCCACGAGCCCACTCCTGAGAAGGCACCTTGGCTCGGAAAATGGGCTGTGTGTTAGACGCTGGCATCCATGGCAGGGATCTAAGGCCAGGCATCTTCAGGAGGCTTGACTTTGCTGCTGGACTGCTGGATTCTCAGGAGAACTGTGCCCAACTTAGGAGATGTCTTGTCGCCTAAGAGGGAACCCAATGTCTAAGAACTGATATACTTGGGAGACCAATAAAAAAATAGAATGTAAAGTGAATGGGCTGAAGCAGCTAGGATGTTTACTTTTCTTTTAAAATGTCTTCTGGCTATAAATCTGTTACACATTCATCCAGAAAAACTTTGAAATGTAAATAAAAATCTCCCATCATCATTCTGCCCAGAGATTTAACATCAGTTTGTTAAGAATATACCTTACCTGGACTTCCCTGGTGGTCCAGGTGGTCAAGACTTCACCTTCCAGTGCAGGGGGTGTGGGTTTGATCCTTGGTCAGGGAGCTAAGATCCCACATACCTTGTGGTCATAAAAACAACACACAAGACAGACGTGATATTGTATCAAATATAATAAAAGACTTTAAAAATGGTCCACATAAAAAATCTAAAAAAAGGGCTTCCCTGGTGGTCCAGTGGGTAAGGACACTGCGTTGCAGTGCAAGGGCTGCCGGCTCGATCCCTGGCCTGGGAAGTTCCCACGTGCTGTGGAGCAGCTGGACTGATGTGTCCAATTACCGAGCCGGAGCTCTGGAGTGCATGCGCCCAGAGCCGATGCTCTGCGACAACAGAGGCCACCGTGATGGGAGGCCCACACAGGCCAAAGAACAAAGATGGATGGAAATAAATAAATGAAAGACCAATAGAAGTGGCCCACCTGTCCCACTCCCGCCCCAATGCCCACCCACCCCCCACAAAAAAAATCTAAAAAAAAAAGAATCTACCCTACCAATCATTTTATTTTGTAACTCCAATATCAGGTGCACAAAACCAGATTAATTGTGACCCCTGATTTAAAACACCCTCTAATCATAAAATGACTTTTTGTCGGTTTGTTATTTGTTTTTCTTTTTAAATATTTGTTTACTTGGCTGCTCCTGGTCTTACTTGCAGCATGTAGGATCGAGTTCCCTGACCAGGGAAGGAACGTGGGCCCTCTGCATGGGGCCCATGCAGTCTCAGCCACTAGACCACCTGGAAAGTCCCTGATTCTTGTCTTTCATAATGAACATTTCAACCCAATATGAACACTAGGTCTCTGACAATGACCTATTAAACTTTGGGACACAAATGTTTTCCTTCAACATACTTACCTATCTACATTTTTTTTCTCTGTGTGCCTCTCAGAGGGGTTTCCATGGTGAAATTTCATCACTCATGTTGCTTCCTCTGCACTGCCCTTTGCATCTCAAAGTGGACTGTGCGTTTATCTCTTTCTGTGCAGAGACAGTCAGGGTTAGGAGAGTCACTGTTTCCTCCCCTCATGTATCTCTGAGGCCTCACAAAACCACTGCCAAGCCCAGCCAGGTGTCAGATCAGCTCACTCTTGAGGGTCTTCCATAAAGGAGAGGCTCCGGAGTCCTCTGTGACCTTGTAAATTGCCACAGTCCAGTGGGTATCTTTCCATCCGAGTTACCACCCCTTGAGTTATAAAATTCACATGTTTAAAAAGTCATTTGGTAGAAATTTTAAAAAGCTATTATTCACCATATATATTTGCAAATCCTTCTCAGTCTTCTCCAGAATTCCCTTAAATTATTTTTTTAATTAAAAAATTTATTTTGGTGAACCTTGCTGTAGGACCTTAGTTCTCCAGCCAGGGATTGAACTTGTGCCCTCTGCATTGGCAGTGTGGAGTCTTAACCACTGGACTGCCTGGGGAGTCCCAAGAATTCACTTTTATTTCTAGCTTGCCTTTTGTCATTGGTTTCATCCTTTGGCTATTCTTTCATAGCCCTTCTTTATATCCCTGAAACTCTCTTAAGTTTCAGATCAAGATTTTGTTTCAACATTCCACAGCCCAGTATTCACTAGGGGGACAATTCAGGCTCTTTGGGGATCACATACAGGTGGTTCAGAAGTACCAGAGAACTTACCCTTTCCCCCTGCTCCCCATCCACTTGTTTCTTCCGTTACCAACTTTCCTGGCTCTTCATCCCATTTCCCTACGCCTCTCCTTCCACTTGGAGTTTGCAGGAAAGAAGTGTCCCATCTTGGCTGGGTCACATGCTTTATCTAGCAAAAGGCTTGTCTTAAGAATGCCAGAAGCCATTCACCAGCATATGAACAATTTCTGATGCTCATTTGAGATTGATAGATAGCAGGGGATAGTATATGTCACAGCACTGCCACAAATAAATGATTTGAAAGACATAATAAGAGAATTCCCTGGTGGTCCATTGTCTAAGACTCAGCGCTTTTAATCTCTGGTTAGGGAACTAAGATCCTTAAAGCCATGTGGTATAGACAAAAGACAAACCAAAACACAAAAAACGAACAAAATCCAAAAAAGAACCCCCCCCCCACCAAAGAAAAAAATAAACAAAAAACAGACAAAGCAAAAATACAGACAAAACAAAATGAAAAAAAAAACAGACAAAACAAAACAAACCACCCTCCCCAAACCAATAAAATAACACCCCAAGCAAAACCTTTTTCTGCAGTGATTAGTATTTCTGCCAAACTCAGTTTGGACTTTGAGTTTCCAGATGGTCTCTCAGCACATAAGGCTCAGTTTCGCTCTCTTTGACTATGTACTTTCCTTGTTCCCATCTTTCTTTCATGTGCTGGTCTCATCCAAAATCAGTCTGGAGCTCTCTGTCAGTTATGTGAAGGTCAGGACAGGCTGGGTCTTGGCACAGAGAGAGCTGCTGATGCGGGAGACAGCAAGTGCAGGTCTGGTGGGTCTGTGAGCTTGCTGCATGGTCCAGGGCCCTCTGACACATCCCAAGAAGACACACCTGAGCTCTAGGCCAGCCCTGCCACTTTGCCACATAACCTTGGGAAAGCCAACCATGCTAATAAAACCTTCATTCCACATCGATCCAGTAGCGTGAAGAGCAGTTCCCACAGTGTCACAGAGCTGGGATGAATTAAACGAGATCTGGTATATAATGTGTCCTCAAGGGGACTGACAAGCCTCAATGTTCTCCAAATGTGGAGTGTTCTTGTGCACAGTGACCACACAAGAGGGAAGGGCTGGTCTCCTCTGGGGACGGACAGGCATTGTGTAGATTGCACAGGCCGCCCACCCCATCTGGATGCTGGTCTCCATCTCCGTGGTCTTTCTTCCTGGCCTGTTTTCTCCTTGCCTGGACTTTATCCCTTGAACTCTGCCACTGTTTCAGTCTTCCCTTCAGAGTTGGTCCCGGGATGCTCATCTGCAGTTGGTACCATCCTGACACCTCTGAGGAGGTTGGTCTCTGGTGATCTACTCTGCTCTTTGTTTCAAAGGCTCCTAATTCTGTGTTTTTGCTTTTGCATTTATCATGGGTGCGAATTGCGAGTGTTTTTCAGGTAGGAATATGACATGGTGTCCCCATCCCACCCCTGGCCCCTGGCAGGCATCTGGTCATAGGGCATCTTCCAGTGCCTCTCAGTCAAATGCACAAAGTGCTGAGAGAAGAGGAGCAGAGTTGTTGGCTGGATCACTCCCTTTCCTTTGTTGAATCTAGCGTTAGTAGAAAGTTCCTTTCTTGCTACAGGTCTGGGGTAGTTCATGTCAAGTTCTTAATTTTAATTTCTTCATTTCTCTTGAATGATCCCTTGAGTCCTGCCAAAATACATCCACCTTTTAATAGTCTCATTAATTTCCTTTTAAGTCATTTCCATTGGATTCAGTACAATTCATTTGAACAAATATTTATACAAGCATCATTCAAGGTTGGGCAGTGTTACGTTTGCATAGCTAGAAAGAGGAAAGTCAAGTTTCCAGCCTGGAAGGAAGCAAGGGAGCAAGATATTGAGTACCTAAGCAAAAAATACACAGGGTGAGCTAATTTTGATAAGAGTTACCCAAACAAACGCCAACCAGGACAAAAGAAGTGGAGGGGGAGAATGGGTTGTGACTGATTGTGATGTGTGTTGGGGTGGGGTGTTTCAGGGGTTGAGGCCTGAATGGTGAGGGGAAGTTGCCCTGGTAATCCAGAGAGGAGCCCTGCAGCAGAGAAATGGATGTGCCAAGGCCCTGAGGTAGCAGAATCAGGATATCTCAAGGCCAGAAAGCAGGCATATATGCCAGAGCACCAAGGGGAGGCATCCAGGATGAAGAGGCTAGAGGCTACGGGCCTCTCAATTGCATGCACTGCTCTGTTTTCTCAGTTGCGAGTATAGAGGATCCTTTCTGGACTCTGTATGTGGGTAACCATGGCTGCCATGATCTTGGGGCCACAGAAAGGGCATTTCCAGGGTGGAATCTAAGTAAAAACCCAAATAACAATGAAATGTCATCTTCAGAATCTGTGAAAATGGATAACAAATCAAAAACATTAAAAAATGAGCACTTTGGGAAATCATGAGTCCTTCATTCACCTTCTGTCAGGATCTCTGAAAAGATGAAAAAAGGATATTAAAGCTCTGGCAGAGACTGAAGAACTCAGATATCAGCTATTTCAAATAAAAGAAGGGGTATGTGTATGCAGTCGTGTCCGACCCTTTGCAACCCCATGGATTGTAAACCCACCCTGGCCCCTGGCAGGCATCTGGTCATAGGGCATCTTCCAGTGCCTCTCAGTCAAATGCACAAAGTGCTGAGAGAAGAGGAGCAGAGTTGTTGGCTGGATCACACCTTTCCTTTGTTGAATCTAGCGTTAGTAGAAAGTTCCTTTCTTGCTACAGGTCTGGGGTAGTTCATGTCAAGTTCTTAATTTTAATTTCTTCATTTCTCTTGAATGATCCCTTGAGTCCTGCCAAAATACATCCACCTTTTAATAGTCTCATTAATTTCCTTTTAAGTCATTTCCATTGGATTCAGTACAATTCATTTGAACAAATATTTATACAAGCATCATTCAAGGTTGGGCAGTGTTACGTTTGCATAGCTAGAAAGAGGAAAGTCAAGTTTCCAGCCTGGAAGGAAGCAAGGGAGCAAGATATTGAGTACCTAAGCAAAAAATACACAGGGTGAGCTAATTTTGATAAGAGTTACCCAAACAAACGCCAACCAGGACAAAAGAAGTGGAGGGGGAGAATGGGTTGTGACTGATTGTGATGTGTGTTGGGGTGGGGTGTTTCAGGGGTTGAGGCCTGAATGGTGAGGGGAAGTTGCCCTGGTAATCCAGAGAGGAGCCCTGCAGCAGAGAAATGGATGTGCCAAGGCCCTGAGGTAGCAGAATCAGGATATCTCAAGGCCAGAAAGCAGGCATATATGCCAGAGCACCAAGGGGAGGCATCCAGGATGAAGAGGCTAGAGGCTACGGGCCTCTCAATTGCATGCACTGCTCTGTTTTCTCAGTTGCGAGTATAGAGGATCCTTTCTGGACTCTGTATGTGGGTAACCATGGCTGCCATGATCTTGGGGCCACAGAAAGGGCATTTCCAGGGTGGAATCTAAGTAAAAACCCAAATAACAATGAAATGTCATCTTCAGAATCTGTGAAAATGGATAACAAATCAAAAACATTAAAAAATGAGCACTTTGGGAAATCATGAGTCCTTCATTCACCTTCTGTCAGGATCTCTGAAAAGATGAAAAAAGGATATTAAAGCTCTGGCAGAGACTGAAGAACTCAGATATCAGCTATTTCAAATAAAAAGAAGGGGTATGTGTATGCAGTCGTGTCCGACCCTTTGCAACCCCATGGATTGTAACCCACCAGGCTCATCTAACCACGGGATTTCCCTGGCAAGAATACTGGAGTAGGTGTCCATTTACTTCTCCTGGGGATCTTCCTGACCAGGGATTGAATTCGCGTCTCTTGCATCTCTTGCATTGGCAGGTGGACTCTTTACCACTGAGCTACCTTGGAAGCCCCAAAGGAGGGAATATTCCACAGATCTGGGGTCAGATTTCTCTTGTACCACGCCCCAAGTCAGCATGTACACCTGAAACCACTGCACCTCATCCTAGATGAGCTAGGCATTCATTTAAGACTCCAGAAGCAGTGTGTGCAAACAGAGGAATATTCTGAGTTGAAAAAGCTCTCAGGAACCATGGATTAGACACCCTCTCAAACAATAATGTAACCATAGAGAATTGTATTCACTGAAGAAGTCAGGTGCTTTCAGAAGAGCTTTAAGGAGCAGAATTGGTGCACAGAAAACAAACTATAAACTCAAAAATGTCTTTTTGGAAAAGGAGCCAGCATGGGTCAGCTTTAGAGGAACCTCATTGTGCATTGAGTAAGTGTTCATGATAAATTCTCTTCTGGAGGTCGGCACTTTTTCTGATCCACATCAGCTATGATCAAACTCAGCCTAAACCAAGAATCCAAACGAAGGATGATAAGGATTATAGTAACTCAATTCAACTCCATTTGAAAGAAAAGAACAAAAAGAAATGGTTGTGGGAACATGATTTTTTTTTAAATTGAAGCATAGTTGACTTACAATTTGTGTGTTAATTTCTGCCAAACAGCAAAGGGATTCAGTTATATATATATACACACATACACACACACACACACATATATATGCCTTTTCATATTCTTTTCCATTATGGTTTATCAAAGGATATTGAATATAGTTTGCTGTGCTATACAGTAGGATGTGCATGCATGCTGAGTTGCTCAGTCGTATCCAACTCTGTGCAACCCCATGGACTGTAGCCCACCAGGCTCCTCTGTCCATGGGATTTCCCCTGGCAAGAATACTGGAGTAGGTGTCCATTTACTTATCCTGGGGATCTTCCTGACCAGGGATTGAATTCGCGTCTCTTGCATCTCTTGCATTGGCAGGTGGACTCTTTACCACTGAGCTACCTTGGAAGCCCCAAAGGAGGGAATATTCCACAGATCTGGGGTCAGATTTCTCTTGTACCACGCCCCAAGTCAGCATGTACACCTGAAACCACTGCACCTCATCCTAGATGAGCTAGGCATTCATTTAAGACTCCAGAAGCAGTGTGTGCAAACAGAGGAATATTCTGAGTTGAAAAAGCTCTCAGGAACCATGGATTAGACACCCTCTCAAACAATAATGTAACCATAGAGAATTGTATTCACTGAAGAAGTCAGGTGCTTTCAGAAGAGCTTTAAGGAGCAGAATTGGTGCACAGAAAACAAACTATAAACTCAAAAATGTCTTTTTGGAAAAGGAGCCAGCATGGGTCAGCTTTAGAGGAACCTCATTGTGCATTGAGTAAGTGTTCATGATAAATTCTCTTCTGGCGCTCTGCACTTTTTCTGATCCACATCAGCTATGATCAAACTCAGCCTAAACCAAGAATCCAAACGAAGGATGATAAGGATTATAGTAACTCAATTCAACTCCATTTGAAAGAAAAGAACAAAAAGAAATGGTTGTGGGAACATGATTTTTTTTTAAATTGAAGCATAGTTGACTTACAATTTGTGTGTTAATTTCTGCCAAACAGCAAAGGGATTCAGTTATATATATATACACACATACACACACACACACATATATATGCCTTTTCATATTCTTTTCCATTATGGTTTATCAAAGGATATTGAATATAGTTTGCTGTGCTATACAGTAGGATGTGCATGCATGCTGAGTTGCTCAGTCGTATCCAACTCTGTGCAACCCCATGGACTGTAGCCCGCCAGGCTCCTCTGTCCCTGAGATTCTCCAGGCAAGAATGCTGGAGTGGATTAACCATTTCCCTCTCCAGAGGATTTTCCTGACCCAGGGATCAAGCCCATGTCTCCCTTATCTCCTGCACTGGCAGGCAGATTCACTGAGCCACCTATGAAGCGCCATCTGGGAAGCCCAAGCTTTTCAAGACTCAAGTCATTGCACTCTGTGGAATAAGAAAGAAACACACCTAAAAAAATGAAAAGATGCACTATTAGATATTTTCCACCCATTACTGAGAACATTTTTTTTTTTTAAAGATCAAACCAAAAACCAGCTATAATTATAGCATGCTTCTCAGAAGGCATTTGGAGAAAATAATGTTATATAAGTGATAGAGTAAGTCTTCTGACATAAAAAAAAGCCTAGAACTGGAGCAAAAGCGTGTTTTCGTCTCAGAATCACCCCACACCCTCCAAGAAATGTGTTCCGTGTTGAATCCAGTTGAAACAGATGGCATGAAAGGGAAGCACACAATTCTCTCCACAAACTGATAAGCAAATCCATTCCTGAATTTTACTTAATTAATTTTTATTTGGGGTTATGCTGGGTCTTCGCTGTTGCACATGGGCTTTCTCTGGTTGCAGCAGGCGGGGGCTACTCTCTGGTTGTGGTGCTCGGACTTCTCATTGCGGTGGCCTCTCTTGTTGGAGAGCACAGAATCTAGGTGCACTGCCTTCAGTAAATGGGCCCCATGGCATGTGGGACCTTCCTGGACCAGGGAACAGATGTCGCTTGCATTAAAAGGCAGATTCTTAGCGACCTCTTCTAGCCACCAGGGAGGCCCCCATCCCCTGCTTTAAAAAAAAAGAAAACTTTTTATTTTATTTTTAACTTTTACAGAGTTTTGTTGTTTACAGATATGCATGTTCCCAGATTAGTCATATGTATATCCCCTCATCCCACCTCTCCAGACCGTCACACAGCACCCCTGCAGGATCCCCCTTTTCTCACAAAGCAATGACTATAGCTATTTTCTTCACATATGATAGTACAGGACTTCATGCTGCTTCCTTTACACCTCCCACCCACTGCTCCTTCTGCACAATGTCCATATGTCCACTGTCCACGTCTGTTTCTCCATTGTTTCACTGCATGTGCCATCATCACTCTCCTACTAAATTCCATATATATTTGTTAGTATATTGTACTTGTTCTTTTTGTACTTCACTTCTTATGATAGGTTGTAGATCCAGCTCTGTTTTCTTCTTTTTGAGCCTAACTTCACTTCTATTAGGTATTGCACTCTGTGGAATAAGAAAGAAACACACCTAAAAAAATGAAAAGATGCACTATTAGATATTTTCCACCCATTACTGAGAACATTTTTTTTTTTTAAAGATCAAACCAAAAACCAGCTATAATTATAGCATGCTTCTCAGAAGGCATTTGGAGAAAATAATGTTATATAAGTGATAGAGTAAGTCTTCTGACATAAAAAAAAGCCTAGAACTGGAGCAAAAGCGTGTTTTCGTCTCAGAATCACCCCACACCCTCCAAGAAATGTGTTCCGTGTTGAATCCAGTTGAAACAGATGGCATGAAAGGGAAGCACACAATTCTCTCCACAAACTGATAAGCAAATCCATTCCTGAATTTTACTTAATTAATTTTTATTTGGGGTTATGCTGGGTCTTCGCTGTTGCACATGGGCTTTCTCTGGTTGCAGCAGGCGGGGGCTACTCTCTGGTTGTGGTGCTCGGACTTCTCATTGCGGTGGCCTCTCTTGTTGGAGAGCACAGAATCTAGGTGCACTGCCTTCAGTAAATGGGCCCCATGGCATGTGGGACCTTCCTGGACCAGGGAACAGATGTCGCTTGCATTAAAAGGCAGATTCTTAGCGACCTCTTCTAGCCACCAGGGAGGCCCCCATCCCCTGCTTTAAAAAAAAAGAAAACTTTTTATTTTATTTTTAACTTTTACAGAGTTTTGTTGTTTACAGATATGCATGTTCCCAGATTAGTCATATGTATATCCCCTCATCCCACCTCTCCAGACCGTCACACAGCACCCCTGCAGGATCCCCCTTTTCTCACAAAGCAATGACTATAGCTATTTTCTTCACATATGATAGTACAGGACTTCATGCTGCTTCCTTTACACCTCCCACCCACTGCTCCTTCTGCACAATGTCCATATGTCCACTGTCCACGTCTGTTTCTCCATTGTTTCACTGCATGTGCCATCATCACTCTCCTACTAAATTCCATATATATTTGTTAGTATATTGTACTTGTTCTTCTTTTTTTGGCTAACTTCACTTCTTATGATAGGTTGTAGATCCAGCCGTCTCATTAGGGCTGATTCTTCTGCATTTCTTTTTACAGCTGTTTAGTATTCCATTATATACATGCACCAGAACCTTTGTATCCATTCATTTGTCAATGGGCATCTAGGTTGCTTTCATGTTCTAGCTATTGTATAGAGAGCTGCAATGAACATTGGGGTACAGGTGCTTCTTTCAGATTTAATTTCATCAGGGTATAAGCCTGAGAGTGGGATTGTTGGGTCGTATGGTGCCTCTATTTTTAGTTTTTTAAGAAATCTCCAGACTGTCTTCCATAGAGGCTGTATCAATTTCCATTCCCACCAGCAATGCAAGAGTGTTCCCTTTTCTCTTCACCCACTCCAGCATTTATTGTCTGTCGATTTGTTGATGATGGCCATTCTGACGGGTGTGAGGTGATACATACCCTGCTTTTTAAAAGAAGTATATGGATTTCTAGTTCTGGTAAAAATGGAGTAGCTCTGTTCTTTCTAGGTCCTTCCTGTTATCACTAAACAACTCTGGACACAACACAGCAAGCGTAGGAAGGCTCTGAAATGGGGAAAAGAAGAAGATAAACTGTCTAGGGATATCAAGACATGAGTAAAAATGTGGTGAGGAATTCTCTGGTTTATTTTTAAAAAATCATTTATTCAACATTCATCTTATCAGCTGACTTTTAAACCATATGTTTGCATGCATTTAAAAAATATTTATTTATTTATTGTTGGCTATTCTGGGTTTTTACTGCTGTCACAGGCTCTTCTCTAGTTATAGGGAATGGGGGCTACTCTCTAGTTGAGGTGAGCAGGCTTCTTGTTGTGGTGACTTCTCTTGTTGTGGAACTCGGGCTCTAGGGCACATGGATTTCAGTAGTTGCGGCACATGGGATCCATAGTTGCGGCTCCAAGGCTCTAGAGCACAGGCTCCATAGTTGTGGCTCATGGGCTTAGTTGCTCTGCAGCATGTGGGATCTTCCCAGATCAGGGATCGAATCTGTGTCTCCTGCACTGGCAGGCGAACTCTTTACCACTGAAATTCTAATGTTAGTATATTGTACTTGTTCTTCTTTTTTTGGCTAACTTCACTTCTTATGATAGGTTGTAGATCCAGCCGTCTCATTAGGGCTGATTCTTCTGCATTTCTTTTTACAGCTGTTTAGTATTCCATTATATACATGCACCAGAACCTTTGTATCCATTCATTTGTCAATGGGCATCTAGGTTGCTTTCATGTTCTAGCTATTGTATAGAGAGCTGCAATGAACATTGGGGTACAGGTGCTTCTTTCAGATTTAATTTCATCAGGGTATAAGCCTGAGAGTGGGATTGTTGGGTCGTATGGTGCCTCTATTTTTAGTTTTTTAAGAAATCTCCAGACTGTCTTCCATAGAGGCTGTATCAATTTCCATTCCCACCAGCAATGCAAGAGTGTTCCCTTTTCTCTTCACCCACTCCAGCATTTATTGTCTGTCGATTTGTTGATGATGGCCATTCTGACGGGTGTGAGGTGATACATACCCTGCTTTTTAAAAGAAGTATATGGATTTCTAGTTCTGGTAAAAATGGAGTAGCTCTGTTCTTTCTAGGTCCTTCCTGTTATCACTAAACAACTCTGGACACAACACAGCAAGCGTAGGAAGGCTCTGAAATGGGGAAAAGAAGAAGATAAACTGTCTAGGGATATCAAGACATGAGTAAAAATGTGGTGAGGAATTCTCTGGTTTATTTTTAAAAAATCATTTATTCAACATTCATCTTATCAGCTGACTTTTAAACCATATGTTTGCATGCATTTAAAAAATATTTATTTATTTATTGTTGGCTATTCTGGGTTTTTACTGCTGTCACAGGCTCTTCTCTAGTTATAGGGAATGGGGGCTACTCTCTAGTTGAGGTGAGCAGGCTTCTTGTTGTGGTGACTTCTCTTGTTGTGGAACTCGGGCTCTAGGGCACATGGATTTCAGTAGTTGCGGCACATGGGATCCATAGTTGCGGCTCCAAGGCTCTAGAGCACAGGCTCCATAGTTGTGGCTCATGGGCTTAGTTGCTCTGCAGCATGTGGGATCTTCCCAGCTCAGGGATCGAACCTGTGTCTCCTGCACTGGCAGGCGAACTCTTTACCACTGAGCTACCAGGGAAGCCCATCTGTTTTATTTTTAAATTCAATTTCTTTTGCCTCTTAAATGGGACAAAATATTGGAAAAGCTTGTAACTCAGAATAATGAACAGATAAAGACAAAAAAAGGAGCTAAGTCAAACCTGCCTCTTCTAACCAAAAGACTGAGATGGGGGCAGCCTAGCAGAACAGCAAACATTTGATAGTACCAGCTCTATACCAGTCAAACATAAATAGAAAAACTGTGCCCTGTTCAAGATGAAAAGAGATAATTTTGCACACCTTCCAGAGACATCACTTTGCTGACAAATGTCCGTATAGTCAAAGCTGTGGTTTTCCCAGTAGTCATGTGTGGATGTGAGAGCTGGACCATAAAGAAGGTGGAGCGCCAAAGAATTGATGCTTTTGAATTACGGTGCTGGAGAAGACTCTTAAGATTTCTGTGGACTGGAAGGAGAACAAACCAGTCAATCCTAAAGGAAATCAACCCTGAATATTCATTGGAAGGACTGATGCTGAAGCTGAAGCTCCAATACTTTGGCCACCTGGTGCAAAGAGATGACTAGGTGAAAAAGATTCTGATGCTGGGGAAAATGGCAGAAGGTGAAGAGAATGACAGAGGACGAGATGACTGGGTGGCATCACGGACTCAATGGACATGAATTTGGGCAAGCTCCAGGAGATGGTGAAGGACAGGGAAGCCTGGTGTGCTGCAGTCCACGGGGTCGCAGAGAGTCAGACACGACTGAGCAACTAAACTGAACTGAAAACGGGGATGCTGACGGTAATACCAAAGCTGTGGGCTGAGTCACAGCTGAACGTCAGGCACATGGTGCAGGTGCAGAAACTTGTGTCACAACTTCACACTGACAAGGGCCGTCCTGGTGACCCTGTCCTGAGGCATGAAACGACGGTGTGCCTAGGGACTGTTTTATGTCACCCAGTCCACGAGCCTGCTTCATCCATTCTTTTGGGGCCCCTGGGCTCATGGTTGGCTCAGGCTCTGAGCATGTGGGATCTTCCCAGTTTTCCCAGGGATCAGACCTGTGTCTCCTGCACTGGCAGGCGAACTCTTTACCACTGAGCTACCAGGGAAGCCCATCTGTTTTATTTTTAAATTCAATTTCTTTTGCCTCTTAAATGGGACAAAATATTGGAAAAGCTTGTAACTCAGAATAATGAACAGATAAAGACAAAAAAAGGAGCTAAGTCAAACCTGCCTCTTCTAACCAAAAGACTGAGATGGGGGCAGCCTAGCAGAACAGCAAACATTTGATAGTACCAGCTCTATACCAGTCAAACATAAATAGAAAAACTGTGCCCTGTTCAAGATGAAAAGAGATAATTTTGCACACCTTCCAGAGACATCACTTTGCTGACAAATGTCCGTATAGTCAAAGCTGTGGTTTTCCCAGTAGTCATGTGTGGATGTGAGAGCTGGACCATAAAGAAGGTGGAGCGCCAAAGAATTGATGCTTTTGAATTACGGTGCTGGAGAAGACTCTTAAGATTTCTGTGGACTGGAAGGAGAACAAACCAGTCAATCCTAAAGGAAATCAACCCTGAATATTCATTGGAAGGACTGATGCTGAAGCTGAAGCTCCAATACTTTGGCCACCTGGTGCAAAGAGATGACTAGGTGAAAAAGATTCTGATGCTGGGGAAAATGGCAGAAGGTGAAGAGAATGACAGAGGACGAGATGACTGGGTGGCATCACGGACTCAATGGACATGAATTTGGGCAAGCTCCAGGAGATGGTGAAGGACAGGGAAGCCTGGTGTGCTGCAGTCCACGGGGTCGCAGAGAGTCAGACACGACTGAGCAACTAAACTGAACTGAAAACGGGGATGCTGACGGTAATACCAAAGCTGTGGGCTGAGTCACAGCTGAACGTCAGGCACATGGTGCAGGTGCAGAAACTTGTGTCACAACTTCACACTGACAAGGGCCGTCCTGGTGACCCTGTCCTGAGGCATGAAACGAACGGTGTGCCTAGGGACTGTTTTATGTCACCCAGTCCACGAGCCTGGCTTCATCCATTCTTTTGAATGGAGAGTGTGGCGAAAGTGCAGCAGCCCCACGTAAGGGACTGCACTAGACCTATTTCCAGGGTTGTCACATTTAGCAAGAGACAAACGGGACACTCATTGAAAAGTGAATACTGATGAACAATCAATAATTTGGGGTAAGAGTATGTCCCGTGTGGGAACTTCCTTGATGGTCCAGTGGTTACGACTGTGCATCCAGTGCAGGGGCAGGGGGAGTGGGTGGCATGCTTGTTAGATCCCTGGTCAGGGAACGAAGATCCCACATCCTGCGCCTTGAGACCTCGCCCTCCAAAAGTCCTGTGCAATATTTATACGAAGAATCACTTGTCATTTATCCGGAATTTGAAGCTAATTAGACATACTGTCTTTCAGCTGAGAACCCTTCAATTTCTCAACACCATGTGCTTGCTTGTCTCAGTCACCTCGGTCAGTTTCTTTGCTGGCTGCACCTGTGAGGATGTGAGACTTGCTGATTCTCCTCTTGTGTTCACAGCGGACCCCGAGGCAAGGCCAGACTAGAATGGGCCCCCTCTCTCAAGCTCTCTTTCCCTGAGGCCTGTATGAGTCTTGCTGTAGGTCATCTTCTGATTGTTACTGGCCTAAGACCTGGGCAACTTAAAACCCAGCCTTGCCAGGAAAGGAGGGAGACATGGTCTACTAGGCTGTGAGGAGCTGGGGTAGGGGTGGAGTTTCCAGTGTTCCTGCTTCACCCAGGCGGGGAGGCCTGTGGGGCACACCGCCTGGCTGCTTTTCTTCCTCCTCTCCCCCTTCACAACCCCTTCCATGACCCAACATTTTCAGCCCTTAGACATTCCAGGTGAGTCCTTTGCTGGGTGCTGGGAGTCCCATCCTGGTGGGACCAGAGTTACTCGATATTTCTGGGTCTTTCCAGTAGGTTCCACTCTCCTGCAGCCTCTGTTCCCGCCACTGTCCCTCAGACATTCCCACAGATGGATTCTTTCCTGGCTCACTGTAGAAACATCCCTGAAACTCCCCAGGGCCCCCGCCTGCCCAGAGTGTTTCCTTTCTCCTATAGTGTACGTGGGAACAGGAGCTGTCTGCTAGGATGTTCAGGGCATGTGACTTCCTAGACGTGGCGTCTGCTTCCTGCTGGGAGCCCCTGAGCTCGGAGCCACGTGGTTCCCACGTGACAGCATGGGCGTGGCAGAGGCTTGGGCGGGGCCCCTGGGCCCCACCTCCTCCACCCTCCCGCAACAGACAGACAGACAGACAGACAGACAGATGTGTGGAGCTGCCAGCTGGTTCACCAGACCCAACTAGAAGATCTTCAGGACTTGAGTGTGCCGGTTGTTAGCCACAACCTTTGTTAAAAATTATAGACGTATTCAGTTAAATAAATTATACCCGAAGCAGAGGCGGTAGATGGTAACAAACCCAGAATTTACCACTTTTAATCATTTTACTGCAGTTTCCTATTATCTGTCTTGAGTTTATTTGCATCTGTTATATCCATACGGTGAGGACGCTCTGTTCTACCACGGTATATGGCTGCCTGTCTCCTCCTAATTTTGATCTTCAGAGTTGGGTGGTCCCTGGAGCAGGGTGCTGCGTTCAGGGTGTTGGGAGAGCTGTCTTTCCAGCTCAGGCCCCAGTCCCTCTGGGGTGCTGCTTCCAGCGGCCTTGCTGGAGGAGAAGCTGCCGGGCTCTGAAGCCAGGTGGCCCTGGGCGTGGCTCCCAGCTCTGCCTTTTGCTTCTCTGTGTGTCTCAGTTTCCTCTTCTGTAGAGTCAGAATGATCCCATACACCTGGCTAGGAGAATTAAATGATGGGGAGCTGGCCATCAGTTCAGTTCAGTTCAGTCGCTCAGTTGTGTCCAACTCTTTGTGGCCCCGTGGCCTGCAGCATGCCAGGCTTCCCTGTCCTCCACCATCTTGTGGAGTTTGCTCCAACTCATGTCCATTGAATTGGTAATGCCATCCAACCATCTCGTCCTCTGTTGACCCCTTTTCCTTCTGCCTTCTATTTTTCCCAGCATCAGGGTCTTCTCCAAGATGGCCATGGTGATGAATAATAGAGTCCTTCTCTGTCTGAGTGTGTGAAACTCTGTTGCCGCAGAATTTAGTAGGAGAAACAGTCAATAAATGAATAATCACGATGTAATGTAATATCTGATGGTAAGACGGAAGAGTTGCACTGAGGTAGTGGGCCAGACAGAGGCAGGGTGGTCAGGGCAGGCCTATCTTTCTTTCTGGGCTGCACCTCATGGCATGTGGGATCTTAGTTCCCTGACCAGGGATTGAACCAGTGCCCCTTGCATTGGAGGTGTGCAGTCAACCACGGCACCGTCCAGGATGTCCCAAGGCCAGGCATTGCTGCGGGGCCCTCTGGTGTTTGGGGAGTCCTTGCACTGTGTCCCGAGCCCCAAGAAGGGGAGGAGGGTTTTGACTAGCCCTTGAGGCCTGCTGCGCTGTCTCCTGAGCTCCTCCCCTTTCCCACAGCCTCTCCTGTCTTCCCACCCTCTCCAGTGAGTCTCAGTCCTGTTTGTCCTCCCCATTCCCTTTCTCTGGAGCGTCTCCTGCAGCGCTGTTCACAGCTATTTCCTGGCAGGAAGTTAACCTTCCTGGCAAGGTTGCAAGCCCAGGGCCGCCCGAGCTCCTGGAGAGACAGTCTTCTTGCAGGCAACGCCTCCAGCTGGGTGCCTTGCATGCCAGGGGCCACTTCCCAGGGGAGTTCTCTCTAGGATGCATGACTTTCCCACCTTCCTCTGGAAGACATCATCATTTGCAATGAGTCCTTCAAAGCTCAATAACAAAAACAGTTGATTCATAATGATATATGGTTTCTACTGTACAGCAAAGTGAGTTAGTTATACACACACATATATCCACTCTTTTAAAAATTCTTTACCCATATAGGCCATTGTAGAGTACTGAGTAGAGTTCCCTGTGCTAGACAGTAGGTCCTTATTAGTTATCTAGTGCATATACATATATATTTATGTATACACATATATATAGATATAGTATATATAGATCTAATATATCTAGTATATATAAATCTAATATACACAGAGCTAGTAAATATATGTATCTAGTATATCTACTATATATAGGTCTAGTATATATGTATTTACTAGATAACTAATAAGAACCTGCCATATATATATATATATATATATATACACATATATACACTCTCTATATTTATATGTACCTGTCAATTCCAGTCTCCCAATTAATCCCTCCTCACCTTATTCCTGGTAACCATAAGCTTCAAGAACAAACATTTTAAAGGAATTATTGCTATATAATATTTGTTTTCATTTATTCATTGGTGCATAGAGATCATGATGTTCAGGGCAGGCCTTTCTTTCTTGCTGGGCTGCACCTCATGGCATGTGGGTTCTTAGTTCCCTGACCAGGTATTGAACCAGTGCCCCTTGCATTGGAGGTGTGCAGTCAACCACGGCACCGTCCAGGATGTCCCAAGGCCAGGCATTGCTGCGGGGCCCTCTGGTGTTTGGGGAGTCCTTGCACTGTGTCCCGAGCCCCAAGAAGGGGAGGAGGGTTTTGACTAGCCCTTGAGGCCTGCTGCGCTGTCTCCTGAGCTCCTCCCCTTTCCCACAGCCTCTCCTGTCTTCCCACCCTCTCCAGTGAGTCTCAGTCCTGTTTGTCCTCCCCATTCCCTTTCTCTGGAGCGTCTCCTGCAGCGCTGTTCACAGCTATTTCCTGGCAGGAAGTTAACCTTCCTGGCAAGGTTGCAAGCCCAGGGCCGCCCGAGCTCCTGGAGAGACAGTCTTCTTGCAGGCAACGCCTCCAGCTGGGTGCCTTGCATGCCAGGGGCCACTTCCCAGGGGAGTTCTCTCTAGGATGCATGACTTTCCCACCTTCCTCTGGAAGACATCATCATTTGCAATGAGTCCTTCAAAGCTCAATAACAAAAACAGTTGATTCATAATGATATATGGTTTCTACTGTACAGCAAAGTGAGTTAGTTATACACACACATATATCCACTCTTTTTAAAAATTCTTTACCCATATAGGCCATTGTAGAGTACTGAGTAGAGTTCCCTGTGCTAGACAGTAGGTCCTTATTAGTTATCTAGTGCATATACATATATATTTATGTATACACATATATATAGATATAGTATATATAGATCTAATATATCTAGTATATATAAATCTAATATACACAGAGCTAGTAAATATATGTATCTAGTATATCTACTATATATAGGTCTAGTATATATGTATTTACTAGATAACTAATAAGAACCTGCCATATATATATATATATATATATATATATACACATATATACACTCTATATAGTTGTATGTACCTGTCAATTCCAGTCTCCCAATTAATCCCTCCTCACCTTATTCCTGGTAACCATAAGCTTCAAGAACAAACATTTTAAAGGAATTATTGCTATATAATATTTGTTTTCATTTATTCATTGGTGCATAGAGATCATGATGTTATAAAAAAATATGTGGCAACATGGTACCCCCAGATAAAAGGATACATTGTGCCAGTGTAGGGGAGAATTGCAGTAGACTTTCATACATCACATGAGCCATATGGGGGCTTCCCAGGTGGCGCTAGTGGTGAAGAACCCACTTGCCAATGAAGAATATGCAGCAAATGGAGGTTCGATCCCTGGGTTGAGAGGATCCTCTGGAGGAGAGCATGGCAGCCCATTCGAGTAATCTTACCTGGAGAACTCCTTGGACAGAGCAGCCTGGTGGGTCACAGTCCGTAGGGTCCCAGAGAGTCAGAAACGATTGAAGCGTGCATGCAGCACATGCTGCGGGAACCAAGAGAGAGCCGAAAGTGGGGTGCTTTTGGAGAATGACAGGGAAGGTGCAGGGCGAGGGGGACCGCTCTGAAGCTCTTGTCCAGTGGGTAAAAGGCTAAACCTGAGAGGCCAGGAGGAGAGCTGCGAGCCCTGTTTAACTGCCCAGTGTGGGGTGGTAGATGGTCTCCAAACCAAAGGCCTGGCATGTCCATGGTTAAACTGATCGGGCAGCAGGTGCAGAGCCACCAGTGAGCAGTGCTCACCTGGGGTGAGCAGGGATGGGGGACACGGGCAGTTGGGCCCTGTAACGGGGTTCAGGCTCCCTGGGGCCACCTGACTCCAGACAGGAAGGCTTCACCACTGGGAGCTCTCAGGAGCAGAGCTTCTCCATGAGCTATATTACCAGTAGGCTGGGTCTGAGGGAGCCACATGTGGGGCACTGTAGGGGTGCAGCTGTCCCCCCAGTGCCCTGTCCCATTCTGAAAAGTCCCACCCTCTCCCCACACACTGGCTGGATGGCTCTGTTCTGGTTTTTGAAGACATGCGGAAGCCTGGATGCCCAGGCAGCCTTCTGGGGTGAGACTTGGAGACCCCTGTGAGCATCTGTTACATGCTCACATTCTGATTAGTGAGGACCCACACAATCAGCTGGCAGAGATCTGGAGGCACAGCCCCTACCTAACCAGAGTGGTCAATCGTACAGGAACCCAAATCCCTGGGATTTGAAATAAGATGAAGTTTCTTTAGTTGAAAAATAGAACTTCCTTTTTAACAAGGTGGGGGTGGGGTGTGAATGGATTGTGTCCTGTTTCAGAGGCCGGCAGGCAGGTCAAGGGCCCACTGGCCACAGTTTTCTTGCCATGAACCACGTGAGCCACACTTTTCATGTGCTTTGTGATTTGGGTGATTATTGTGTTGTTTTAACTTTGCGTTTCAATTTTTAAAACAAATGGCATGTTCTAAAGTGAGATCATCTAACTATTCAAGGGATGATCTTGGTGTAGAAAAGGCATGATACTCGTGTGAAAAAAATACATCCTCAATCAGTAACTTTGAAATGAAAGACGAAATAAAATGCCACAAGGAAGACCCCGAGACATGAAGAAATACTGGAGTGCTACCTTTAGGACAAACTTTCTGAGATATACTGGAGATAATGCTGAAGAGAAAAGGAGCATTCAAGATCCACACTAGTTGTATTTAGTTGTCACATGTCAGTTATTTCTATTACACATACATACGTTTCTAAAGTAAAACAATTTTTAAATTAATGAGAACTTTATTTAAAGATCTTATGCTGAATTAGAAGCTAATAATTACGAAGACAGTGTTTTGTAACTAGAAAAGACAATTAAAGGATGTTTAAAGATTTGATAAACTTCCTTGGTGGCTCAGATGGTAAAGACTCTGCTTGCAATGTGGGAGGCCCAGGTTCAATCCTGGGTTAGGAAGAGTCCCTGGAGAAGGAAAGGGCAGCCCACTCCAGTGTTCTTGCATGGGGAATTCCATGGGCAGAGGAGCCTGGCAAGCTACAGTCTATGGAGTTACAAAGAGTTGGACACAACTGAGTGACTAACACACACACACACACAGCTTTGATGTGAACATTGCTTGTGCTGTGCTCAGTCGTGTCCGACTCTTTTCGACCCCATAGACTGTAGCCCACCAGGCTCCTCCATCTATGGGATTCCCCAAGTGAGAATCCTTGAGTGTGAGCATCTGTTAAATGCTCACATTCTGATTAGTGAGGACCCACACAATCAGCTGGCAGAGATCTGGAGGCACAGCCCCTACCTAACCAGAGTGGTCAATCGTACAGGAACCCAAATCCCTGGGATTTGAAATAAGATGAAGTTTCTTTAGTTGAAAAATAGAACTTCCTTTTAACAAGGTGGGGGTGGGGTGTGAATGGATTGTGTCCTGTTTCAGAGGCCGGCAGGCAGGTCAAGGGCCCACTGGCCACAGTTTTCTTGCCATGAACCACGTGAGCCACACTTTTCATGTGCTTTGTGATTTGGGTGATTATTGTGTTGTTTTAACTTTGCGTTTCAATTTTTAAAACAAATGGCATGTTCTAAAGTGAGATCATCTAACTATTCAAGGGATGATCTTGGTGTAGAAAAGGCATGATACTCGTGTGAAAAAAATACATCCTCAATCAGTAACTTTGAAATGAAAGACGAAATAAAATGCCACAAGGAAGACCCCGAGACATGAAGAAATACTGGAGTGCTACCTTTAGGACAAACTTTCTGAGATATACTGGAGATAATGCTGAAGAGAAAAGGAGCATTCAAGATCCACACTAGTTGTATTTAGTTGTCACATGTCAGTTATTTCTATTACACATACATACGTTTCTAAAGTAAAACAATTTTTAAATTAATGAGAACTTTATTTAAAGATCTTATGCTGAATTAGAAGCTAATAATTACGAAGACAGTGTTTTGTAACTAGAAAAGACAATTAAAGGATGTTTAAAGATTTGATAAACTTCCTTGGTGGCTCAGATGGTAAAGACTCTGCTTGCAATGTGGGAGGCCCAGGTTCAATCCTGGGTTAGGAAGAGTCCCTGGAGAAGGAAAGGGCAGCCCACTCCAGTGTTCTTGCATGGGGAATTCCATGGGCAGAGGAGCCTGGCAAGCTACAGTCTATGGAGTTACAAAGAGTTGGACACAACTGAGTGACTAACACACACACACACACAGCTTTGATGTGAACATTGCTTGTGCTGTGCTCAGTCGTGTCCGACTCTTTTCGACCCCATAGACTGTAGCCCACCAGGCTCCTCCATCTATGGGATTCCCCAAGTGAGAATCCTTGAGTGGGTTGCCATTTCCTCCGCCAGGGGATCCTCCCAAACCGGGGCTGAACCCACACATCTGTCTCTCCTGCATTGGCAGGTTGATTCTTTTCAACTGAGATGCCTGGATAGCATACAGATTGGAAAATTGATAGTTTTGTATTGAATAACTGACAATTAGATGAATGGGAGTTTAGAAGAACATTACTTTCATATTTTAAAAATTATTTTCTTATGTGAAAGGCACTTGTCCCCAATTCAACTCCTTTTTCTTAAATTAGAATCAGATGTATTTTATGTCTTATGTATAGTAACACCCAGTTACTGTTACTGTGTCATTGTATCTAAAGATCCCAGCACCTTACCTTGCAGTCAATGCAAAGGGAAACCACCTCGGCATGGCACAAGGGCTTCTGCAGCCTGTTCCTCATCTGGAATGCCCCACTCAGCCTTCTTAGGGTCAAGGCTCCTAGGGCTCCTGGTGATGGGTGGGAGGGTCATTTCCTTATAGCTGCAGCTGGATGAACACCCCCATGGGGCAGCAGTCTCTCACTGTCAGTTCCTTCAAGTGAGGGGCCGAGGGATCAGTTGGTTCTCAGACCACATTTCCGTGTCTCCAGCCTTGGCTACACCCACTGGAAGTCACAAAGACAGGGAGGTGGCCTCACGACCCCCGCTGACCGTGGACATGTCTGAGGCATGGGCTTTGAAGAAGGTGAAGAGATTCTGACCTTTTACTTATACACCTTGGTAGCTGTTGAGTGTCCCCAATTTTTGCAATTTTTAAAAAACAGCTAATTTAAACATTAAAGGAAGGGGACCTCATTAGCAGCCCAGTGGTTAAGGCTACATACTTCCAATGAGAGGGATGAAGGTTCACTACTTTGTCAGGGAACTAAGATTTTACATGCTGCACAGTCAAAAAAACCTAAAAATTAAAAAATATAAAGAAAGAGGGTTTTCGCTTGTGGTCCAGTGGTCAAGGCTCCATGCTCCCAATGTAGAGGGTGTGGGTTCAATCCCTGGTCAAGGAACTAAGATCCCACATGCTGTGTGTGTGACCAAAAAAATAAAAATAAAAGATTTTTTTTTAGAATAAGGAAGAGAGGCTGAGTTCTGCTGTGAGAATTGGACTTCCCTGTTGGCTCAGTTAGTAAAGAATCTTCCTGCCATGCAGGAGACTAACTACAATGCAGGAGACCTAATTTTGATCCCTGGGTCAGGAAGATCCCCTGGAGGAGGAAACGGCAACCCACTTCAGTATTCTTGCCTGGGAAATTCTATGGACAGAAGAGCCTGGCGGGCTGCAATCCACGGGGCTGCAAGAGTTGGACAAGACTGAGCGACTAACCCACCAGATAGCACGGAGCAGGTCAGTGGGAAATTGTGGTATGAGACGGTCGAGCGTCTGCCCGCTGCCAGCCTCTGGTCCTGCCCTGCATCATAGTCACCCAGGCAGAGAGCAGCACAGCTGCCCTGAGCCTGCTCCCTGCACCTGACAACAGCCGTTCATTCTCCAGGAGCCATGGGGTTGCAGGCCGGTGCAGGACATCTTCATCTGCTCAGGCTGCACTACCAAAAGCTGTTGGCTGGTGTCAGCTACAAATTGGCACTTGGCATCTACCTCTCCACGGATTACGTCCTGTGCTGCTGCAGCTGCTGACCTTCAACACTCCCTGAAAGAAGTGCAGGGTGGAGAGCACAAACGAGGCACTTCATGCTCCCAGGAAAACCTGGCTGGACAGATATTCAGATAGATATTTTCAGGAGTTGATTTTATGAGCTCAATTCTTATATCTCCCCATATCTAGAAAAGTACTAAAACCCTTCATGGTGATGAGTACTCATTGAGACTAGCAGAAGCTTCAGGAGACTAATAGAAATCTCCTAGAAAAGTAAGTGCTTGATGGCATGTATTTCCCCTTCACCAAAATTACATATATCTTAACCTCCTCCCTGCACCTCCAGTAGCTTCTCAGAAAAAGGGAGCCAGTGGCCATGCCCTGAGGCTTCAAAATGCACAGCAAGCACTCAGGTAGATGGATAGGGAGTTAACCCAGCTCCTGAATGGGAGGCTCCACATTGTCGAGTCAGCATGTGCTCAGCTGCAGCTCTGCCCGGCATGGCACCCTAGAGCTGGTACCACCTCAGTGACTGTGGGGGCACTCAGTTTCCAAGCTGGGGGCAGAGAACACACGTTAAGAGCTCTTAAAGCTCTGCCTGGTCCCTTCTGGGACCTTGCTGCCGACAGTCCATCCTAAATCCAGTCACAGCCCAATCTCTTTGAAAATGATTTTAGATGTGGAGATGAGAAGCTCAGGGCCATGCAAAGTCATGGCACCTCAGTGCAGACCAACCGACAGCATTCCAAGATGAGCCTTTCTGTGGCACATTTCAGGCAAGAATGGGGTCCTAAGAACGTGCTGTCTCTTTATGTGGGCCGCACATTTCCACTCTGTGTCAACAGAGATTGTTAAGAAATGCCGCGTAAAAAGAATATTCATTGTCGTTTTGTTTTTTGCAAAAAATATTACAAAACAGAGCTCACTTTGAACCTGAAAAGAGTAATTCTGGGTTAGCATACTTTTTAACAGCTTTTAGCTCCTGTCTGTGGGCAGTTTGCAAGCATTGTCTCCCTTCTAACCATTCATTTGTAAAGCTACCTCCTACACAATGCGATTAAAATAAAAACTTACTCAAATGCTTAGTCAATGCTGAGCAGCCCTTCTTTCATATGTACCCTATGAATGAGTTCTGAAGTAACAGGCCTAGAAAATGAAACTCCTCAAAAAGAATATGAAAATGATTTGAAAAGGTGCCAGAAAATACTTTGAGAGTGTGGGTGGCTGGGGTGGGGGGATACCTGCCCGCGGGAGTCTTCTGAGACCTCCAGACTGTGATGGCAAATGAACAGCCTTGAGAACTGACGCTGGGACAGATGACCCCGGTTAGAAACAGGAGGCTCACCCATAATGGACCCCAGACAGGGGCCTCCTTTTCGTCGACAGGCCACCTCTGAGCACATGGCCTCCTCGCTGCCCGTTGGTGGCGTGGGTGTCAACAGTAATCTAGCTGCTTCGGGTTCCCCTCTACTATTTATGAGCTGTGTGGTCTGGAGCTAGTTGCTTAACTAGCCTGAGTTTCCTTGCCTGTAGCATGTAGATAAAAATAGCATTTACCCCACCGGGTGCCACGTCCACACCCCATCCCTCAGAGCTCACAAATGAATCACAACCCTTGGTTCTAACAGTCTGCCCCTCTGGTCGATGTGGGGCTTGGTCATTTGTTAAGCTATGTAACGAGTTACTTGCAATACTGTGGTGAGCTCCCATGCTTCCATCACCCAAAATGAAAGCTATGCCTAGACGTAGCCTACATCTCATGTGGGGTTCCCAGTATCTCAGTAAACCCTTCTCTCCATCCTGAGGTCAGTCTCCTGTGCTCCTAAGAGCTCTGTTTCCCTCTATGTGGTTTTCTGCTTCTGTATGTATTTCTAGAAGGTTTTGTCTGTTCTTATCTTATTTCTAACTTTGTAGAGGTGATAGGTTTTATGCAACTTTGGGGAACTTATTTTTTTCACTTAACATTATACGGCTAAGAACCATCCATATTATTGTGTATCACTGTAGTTCATTTGTTCTTTTTTAGAAAATGTTTATTCATTTGGGCCTAGTTGCACCACGTGAGATCTTTAGCTGTGGCATATAAGCTCATGGTTGTGCAGGTGAAATTGAGTTCTCTGACCTGGGCCTCCTGCACAGGGAGCACGGAATCCTAGGCACTGGACCACCAGGGAAATCCTAGTTTACTTGTTCTTGATCTTCCGTGATCTCAGCCTGTGGCCACTTGAATCAGGGGTTTGGGTTCCTGGCCCTGAGACTGAGGTTAGGTTGAGGCAGTGAGAGCCAGGTCCTAGCCACTAGACCAGGGGTCAGTGATGAGGTCGGCTTTGCAGAAAAGAATTCCCACAAAGATAGAAATTGGTAAAACAAGCAAAGTGTTTATTAGGAGGAAGAAGAGTACTGCACGTGTGGATAGACACAGGGGTGGATGCAAGAGAGCGTTGTGTGCTTGTGGTAGTTTAATCACTTAATATGGAGCCCCTCTTCAGGGTTTTCTCTGGTCAGCTGTTTTGATCTGCCTGGTTCTGGTCTGCATTTGGGATACCTCAGGATCCTCCCGTGGGGTACACACCTCTTAACCAAGGTGGATTCCAGTGGGTGGCTGGGCATCAGTTAACATCACTCCCCTTTTGACCTCCAAGCAGGTTTCTGGTTGGGAGGGTCTCCTTGACTTGGAGAATAAGAAATATCTGCTCTCGGTGATGAAACGTCTTCAACCATAACACTTTTCTACTGCATTGTCTTTTCACTCATCCTGCAACCCTTGATGGCTCTCTGATCTATCCCAGGGGCCGTCAAAAAGCCTGACAAAGGTATTGCTTGAAAAATATTCAGGAGCGTAGGTCCAGAGATTTGTGGACAAGAGAGCAATAGGCAACCCTTTGAACACGGGTACACTAAATTCCTGGTGGGTCAGAAAGTCTCGAACTTGTATAAAGTATTTATTAAATACAATGTTAGTCAACAGTAACATAGAAAGAATAATAAAAAAAGAAATATGTGGTCTCTTATTATAAGTCACTTCAGTCATGTTCAACTTGTTGCGACCTTATGGACTGTAGCCCTCTAGGCTCCTCTATCCATTGGATTCTCCAGGCAAGAAGACTGCAGTGGATTGCCATGCCTTCCTCCAGGGGATCTTCCTGACCCAGGGATTGAACCCACATCTCTTACGTCCTGCATTGGCAGGTGGGTTCTTACCACTAGTGCCATCTAGGAAGCCCTGTCCTTGTCACTTCAGCAAAGCTGTATCCAAGCACCTCCGTGCTCTGCTCATCTCCTGCTGAATTAGCTTTCAAATCTTTTAAAAATTTTTATTTATTTTACTTCCGTGATCTCAGCCTGGCCCTTAAAGGTTTGGGTTCCTGGCCCTGAGACTGAGGTTAGGTTGAGGCAGTGAGAGCCAGGTCCAGCCACTAGACCAGGGTCAGTGATGAGGTCGGCTTTGCAGAAAGAATTCCCACAAAGATAGAAATTGGTAAAACAAGCAAAGTGTTTATTAGGAGGAAGAAGAGTACTGCACGTGTGGATAGACACAGGGGTGGATGCAAGAGAGCGTTGTGTGCTTGTGGTAGTTTAATCACTTAATATGGAGCCCCTCTTCAGGGTTTTCTCTGGTCAGCTGTTTTGATCTGCCTGGTTCTGGTCTGCATTTGGGATACCTCAGGATCCTCCCGTGGGGTACACACCTCTTAACCAAGGTGGATTCCAGTGGGTGGCTGGGCATCAGTTAACATCACTCCCCTTTTGACCTCCAAGCAGGTTTCTGGTTGGGAGGGTCTCCTTGACTTGGAGAATAAGAAATATCTGCTCTCGGTGATGAAACGTCTTCAACCATAACACTTTTCTACTGCATTGTCTTTTCACTCATCCTGCAACCCTTGATGGCTCTCTGATCTATCCCAGGGGCCGTCAAAACGCCTGACAAAGGTATTGCTTGAAAAATATTCAGGAGCGTAGGTCCAGAGATTTGTGGACAAGAGAGCAATAGGCAACCCTTTGAACACGGGTACACTAAATTCCTGGTGGGTCAGAAAGTCTCGAACTTGTATAAAGTATTTATTAAATACAATGTTAGTCAACAGTAACATAGAAAGAATAATAAAAAAAGAAATATGTGGTCTCTTATTATAAGTCACTTCAGTCATGTTCAACTTGTTGCGACCTTATGGACTGTAGCCCTCTAGGCTCCTCTATCCATTGGATTCTCCAGGCAAGAAGACTGCAGTGGATTGCCATGCCTTCCTCCAGGGGATCTTCCTGACCCAGGGATTGAACCCACATCTCTTACGTCTCCTGCATTGGCAGGTGGGTTCTTTACCACTAGTGCCATCTAGGAAGCCCTGTCCTTGTCACTTCAGCAAAGCTGTATCCAAGCACCTCCGTGCTCTGCTCATCTCCTGCTGAATATAGCTTTCAAATCTTTAAAAAATTTTTTATTTTATTTTTAATTGGAGGATTAGTAATTATCTGAGGATAATCTCCCCAGATTGCCAGCATTCTGATTAAAGACAAAACTTTCTCTCTACTAACATTCATGAGTTTGACTTTGTAAATGGCAAGCAGTAGGACTAGATTCATTTGGTAGCAGAGGGGGATGCACCTGTCTTCTCTCTGTGTCTCACTCTGCGCCACTCTCCTCTGTGCCAGAGAGCGTCTCCCTGCTTCCCAAGGCTTCGGGAAGCTTCTGTAAGTACCAAAGTCTTTGTCTCCTGTCCATTCAGGTTTACAGTAAGCTCTACCATCAAGTTAGCCAGGTCTGGCTCTTGATCCACTCAGGGAGCTTTTGGAACGTAAAATAACACATGTTGGACTTCCTTGGGGGTCCAGTGGTTAAGAATCCACCTGCCAATGCAGGGGCCGTGGGTTGGATCCCTGGTCTCGGAAGATTCTGCATGCCGTGGGACAACTAAATCCATGCACCACAACTACTGAGCCCGTGCTCCAGAGCCCAGTCTCTGCAACAAGAGAAGCTCAAGTCTGAGCACCGCAACTAGAGAGTAGTCCCCATGCGCAGCAACAAGGATCCAGTGCAGTTACTACTAATAATAACCAGAATCCTCTTTTGCCAAAGCCTGACTTTAATGATGTTTCCCCGTGACCTCTGAAAACAACCAGTTTTGACATGCAAATATCTGCCAAGCAGTTTCCTGACGACCCACAGCGATGGCCAGCTTTGGGGTCATGACTCAGATGCAGTTGTGCAGAACAAGTCAGGCTCCTCTTCCTCATGTGTGTGCGGAGGTGACTGTCATTGTGGATGAGGCCCCTGTTGTTTTTCCGTGCTACTAGTGAAGACCAGACCTCACTGTCCTCTATCCATTGGATTCTCCAGGCAAGAAGACTGCAGTGGATTGCCATGCCTTCCTCCAGGGGATCTTCCTGACCCAGGGATTGAACCCACATCTCTTACGTCTCCTGCATTGGCAGGTGGGTTCTTTACCACTAGTGCCATCTAGGAAGCCCTGTCCTTGTCACTTCAGCAAAGCTGTATCCAAGCACCTCCGTGCTCTGCTCATCTCCTGCTGAATATAGCTTTCAAATCTTTAAAAAATTTTTTATTTTATTTTTAATTGGAGGATTAGTAATTATCTGAGGATAATCTCCCCAGATTGCCAGCATTCTGATTAAAGACAAAACTTTCTCTCTACTAACATTCATGAGTTTGACTTTGTAAATGGCAAGCAGTAGGACTAGATTCATTTGGTAGCAGAGGGGGATGCACCTGTCTTCTCTCTGTGTCTCACTCTGCGCCACTCTCCTCTGTGCCAGAGAGCGTCTCCCTGCTTCCCAAGGCTTCGGGAAGCTTCTGTAAGTACCAAAGTCTTTGTCTCCTGTCCATTCAGGTTTACAGTAAGCTCTACCATCAAGTTAGCCAGGTCTGGCTCTTGATCCACTCAGGGAGCTTTTGGAACGTAAAATAACACATGTTGGACTTCCTTGGGGGTCCAGTGGTTAAGAATCCACCTGCCAATGCAGGGGCCGTGGGTTGGATCCCTGGTCTCGGAAGATTCTGCATGCCGTGGGACAACTAAATCCATGCACCACAACTACTGAGCCCGTGCTCCAGAGCCCAGTCTCTGCAACAAGAGAAGCTCAAGTCTGAGCACCGCAACTAGAGAGTAGTCCCCATGCGCAGCAACAAGGATCCAGTGCAGTTACTACTAATAATAACCAGAATCCTCTTTTGCCAAAGCCTGACTTTAATGATGTTTCCCCGTGACCTCTGAAAACAACCAGTTTTGACATGCAAATATCTGCCAAGCAGTTTCCTGACGACCCACAGCGATGGCCAGCTTTGGGGTCATGACTCAGATGCAGTTGTGCAGAACAAGTCAGGCTCCTCTTCCTCATGTGTGTGCGGAGGTGACTGTCATTGTGGATGAGGCCCCCTGTTGTCCTTTAGTCCGTGTCTGAGCTAGTGAAGACCAGACCTCACTGTCCTCCATAAACTTTCTCCGCTTCCTCACAGCCCAGAATGCTGTAATGCTTAGCTCTCCAAAAGCGGCCTTGGACTCAACCAGCAAATCCCTGCTCAGTCACCCATGGGGTCACCATGCAGCCATTACTGCAGACTTGCTGTGGGTGTGGCTGTGAAAACCCAGAGACTAAAACACAAGAAAGCCTTCCCATTGCTTGAAAGGTCTCAGGAAGTACAGACGGGGCTTTGTAGCGGCTGTAGCTGATGGGCTAAGTCCTATATAACCGGGTAGAGCAGGTCCCAAGAAGTAAGGAAAAGCAAGACTGGGGGCTCTAGTTTCTTGGCTCCCATACAGAAGAAAGCTGAGCAGTATTTACTCTTGATAAAAGCCATGGGCTTTGTGCCCAGTACGAGCCTGAGATTTTGCCTCTGGGACCACTGTTCCACCAGGGCTGGGGCCTAAGTGAGTTTTCCACCCCCAGTCCCCTGGCTGTGGTCCAGGAGGCAGGTTGCTATCCTAGGTCATCTCCTGGCGTGCTCTAGAGAGAGCAGGTGTCGGATAAGGCTTAAACCATCAAATGTGGCAGGCCTGCTTTGTGATGCCAACAGGAGCTAAAGAAATTACCGAGGGCCCCAAAGGAGCTCTTTGAGAGTTGGTTTATTGTGAAATGTGAAGTGGGGCTGCCTCTGGGCAAAAGCTAAAGGAAACTTGTTTCAATTTTCTTTGGCCTTTGGAAACGTCAGTCTCGGCAGCGTTGAGCTTTCCGTTGAGACTGAGAGTTGGTTTCCCAAAATCGTGTTGAAAGGTGACAAGGCTTTCCTCAGGCCAGCAGGGCCTCAGCCTGACACTGAGTGCATGTATGAGTGTGTGTGTGTGTGTGTGTGTGCGCACGTGTGTGTTGTGTATGTGTGTACAAGGTGCATATGAAATTCTTTTTGCACATCTGTTAAATACATTCCTAGCACAGATGGGTTGTGAGGGAGGTTTTTGCCTTTTTTTTTTTTTTTTTTGCTGCTGATGCCACTGCTGCTTTTAGCCTAATTTTTCCATGGTTTTAAAATATGCGTTAAAGATTTCAAAAAACCCTTTCCTGAAAATTCTAAGACGTTCATCAGCAGGCAACAGAAGGGTGTTGTGGATATGGGCAGTGGTGAAGATGCATGAAAGCATTCGTTGACCGTTCAATATCGGAAAGGGTGAAACCCAGAGACTAAAACCACAAGAAAGCCATTCACCATTTGCAGACTTGCTGTGGGTGTGGCTGTGAAAACCCAGAGACTAAAACACAAGAAAGCCTTCCCATTGCTTGAAAGGTCTCAGGAAGTACAGACGGGGCTTTGTAGCGGCTGTAGCTGATGGGCTAAGTCCTATATAACCGGGTAGAGCAGGTCCCAAGAAGTAAGGAAAAGCAAGACTGGGGGCTCTAGTTTCTTGGCTCCCATACAGAAGAAAGCTGAGCAGTATTTACTCTTGATAAAAGCCATGGGCTTTGTGCCCAGTACGAGCCTGAGATTTTGCCTCTGGGACCACTGTTCCACCAGGGCTGGGGCCTAAGTGAGTTTTCCACCCCCAGTCCCCTGGCTGTGGTCCAGGAGGCAGGTTGCTATCCTAGGTCATCTCCTGGCGTGCTCTAGAGAGAGCAGGTGTCGGATAAGGCTTAAACCATCAAATGTGGCAGGCCTGCTTTGTGATGCCAACAGGAGCTAAAGAAATTACCGAGGGCCCCAAAGGAGCTCTTTGAGAGTTGGTTTATTGTGAAATGTGAAGTGGGGCTGCCTCTGGGCAAAAGCTAAAGGAAACTTGTTTCAATTTTCTTTGGCCTTTGGAAACGTCAGTCTCGGCAGCGTTGAGCTTTCCGTTGAGACTGAGAGTTGGTTTCCCAAAATCGTGTTGAAAGGTGACAAGGCTTTCCTCAGGCCAGCAGGGCCTCAGCCTGACACTGAGTGCATGTATGAGTGTGTGTGTGTGTGTGTGTGTGCGCACGTGTGTGTTGTGTATGTGTGTACAAGGTGCATATGAAATTCTTTTTGCACATCTGTTAAATACATTCCTAGCACAGATGGGTTGTGAGGGAGGTTTTTGCCTTTTTTTTTTTTTTTTTTGCTGCTGATGCCACTGCTGCTTTTAGCCTAATTTTTCCATGGTTTTAAAATATGCGTTAAAGATTTCAAAAAACCCTTTCCTGAAAATTCTAAGACGTTCATCAGCAGGCAACAGAAGGGTGTTGTGGATATGGGCAGTGGTGAAGATGCATGAAAGCATTCGTTGACCGTGTCAGTTCTGAATATCGGAAAGGGTGCACATTCCTAAAGACGCCTGAGCATTTCTAAGTCCACATAGTGTGTACTGTGTTTTACACATTTTATGTCATTAAAAAATACAATATTAAAGTCCTGGAGAAGAAATAGCAACCCACTCCAGGATTCCTGCCTGGAGAATCCCATGGACAGAGGAACCTGGCAGGTTATAGTCCATAGAGTCTCAAGAGAGCCAGACGTGACTTAGCAACTACACAAAATATTAAAGTAATATTGTGTATATTATTATCGTGTATATTTGCTGGGTTGTGTCAATAGAATTGACAGTGTCTTACTATCTTATTTTCACTGTTAATGTTTTTTTTTGTTTGTTTTTGTTAATATTTTAAAATAAAGCAGCATCTGAATATGGCCAGGGAAAGAACGCCGTAATGAGATGATTACCTTTCCCTGATGGTCCTGCTTTCTAGAACTCCATCTTCTTCCCCAGAGTTTGGTGAGAACAAGGGAGCCTATGTCTGTCCTGTAACCAAGGTCCCTGTGTTTGCCAGTCACAGGGACCCAGAACAGGAATGGTGTCAATCAGAAAGGGAGATGTGTGAATTTATTCATACTAACCCTAAGAAGTCGGGTGGCTTTGGTCAGCATATGTGAATCAGAGAGAAAAAAATCCATCTCATCTTCTCACCAAAAGTAAATGAAGATGTAAATAAGAGTACCTTCAGATTCTTTGGACTTATAAGGACAACTAACTTTTTGAATTGCTTATCGCCTGTCTCTGTTCTAAGGGCTACACACCTAATCATTCATGCCTTCTCATAAGTCCTCTCTGTGGTCCACGGTTGCATTACTGGGTGGGCCAAATAATAGGTTTCCTGGGGTTTTCCTGTACCTGTTTGAAAGCAAAGCAAACTTTTTGGCCAACCCACTATTTTCAGCCCCTTTTACAGATAAAGGCATGAGCAGAAGACCAAGTAGCACAGAGCTGCCCAGCTAATAAGCAGTGAAGCTGGGCCTCGCACCCAGCAGTGTGGTCCAGGCCTGGCTCCCTTCTTGGCAGCCACCTTCAGAGGATGCCAGAGGCCAGTGCATGGGTATTATATTTGGTATTGGGTCCACATGCCTCCATTTCCTCTGAGTTCGTTAAGACTAGAGCTGGAGAAAAATTCTCTAGTTGCCTTTTTAGAGTTCTAAGAGTGGGTGTGGGGGATGTCTCTGGAGGCTTCTGGATGGGCCCTCACCTGCAGCTCCCCATGGTCCCTGGGGTGACTGCATGGGGCTGCTGTACCAGCAGGACCTGGGCAGCCCCCGTGTGGGTCAGCGGGACCTGGGTAGACCCTGCGTGGGTCAGTGGGGTGCTTCATCTTTTAGTCTCTGGAGCTTTTGATAGAACTCTTACTACTTCTCAAATCCTTTGCCTTAGGTTGTATAGGAATAATAATAATAAAGCCGTGTATTGTACTTCTGACCCACCACTTTTGGAGACTGGCGTGGGTGGAGACCTGTGGACAGACCTGCAGAGTGTGCCGGGGCACCAGGAACAGACCTCCTTGCCTCCGGGGTCTCCGTCATCCCACTTCCAGGAACAGGATGGTTCCAGCCTTGGGGCATGATGTCTCTTTCCAGGAAAAGGGGCAAAAATGATGCTTGATTCAATGCAGAAACACCGGCGTGGGGAACACTGATGTCTATGAAATCTTATGTTTCAAGCAGAGGAATTCGAATCTGCCAGCCAGTTTTCCTCCCAACACCCAACCCCTCAGCATAGCCCATCCCCCCAGTACTCCCTGGAGGGCTCTTCCTGTGCTCCTGAGGTTGAGATGGCGCCCCAGGCTTAATGCTGGCAGAGCCCACACAGTAGACCCCGCATGTCACAGTCGTCCCAGATGGGGCCTGATTTGTCCCTGCGTGCCTCTCTCCCCTCATGCAGAAGAGGTGCAGACACAAACGGTGGAGACAGCTGCATGTGACCTTGTGTGGCCATAGAGACCCCAGATCCTCTGGGTCCTATCCCTGTAAGTGATGACCACAAGACAGGGTGCTGTCCACAGCTGCGGGATGAATGCTTTTCACCACCACCAATGATTTACAGTCCTGTGGACTGTAGCCCGCCAACTCCTCTGTCTGTGAAATTTTCCAGGCGAGAATATTGAAATGGGTTGCCATTTCTTTCTCTAGGCAGTCTTTCCAAGCCAGGAATTGAACACAGGTCTCCTGCATTTGCAGGTGAGTTCTTTACCACTGAGCCACTTGCCTCCATTTCCTCTGAGTTCCGTGGGTTAGTGACTAAGAGTGGGTGTGGGGGATGTCTCTGGAGGCTTCTGGATGGGCCCTCACCTGCAGCTCCCCATGGTCCCTGGGGTGACTGCATGGGGCTGCTGTACCAGCAGGACCTGGGCAGCCCCCGTGTGGGTCAGCGGGACCTGGGTAGACCCTGCGTGGGTCAGTGGGGTGCTTCATCTTTTAGTCTCTGGAGCTTTTGATAGAACTCTTACTACTTCTCAAATCCTTTGCCTTAGGTTGTATAGGAATAATAATAATAAAGCCGTGTATTGTACTTCTGACCCACCACTTTTGGAGACTGGCGTGGGTGGAGACCTGTGGACAGACCTGCAGAGTGTGCCGGGGCACCAGGAACAGACCTCCTTGCCTCCGGGGTCTCCGTCATCCCACTTCCAGGAACAGGATGGTTCCAGCCTTGGGGCATGATGTCTCTTTCCAGGAAAAGGGGCAAAAATGATGCTTGATTCAATGCAGAAACACCCGGCGTGGGGAACACTGATGTCTATGAAATCTTATGTTTCAAGCAGAGGAATTCGAATCTGCCAGCCAGTTTTCCTCCCAACACCCAACCCCTCAGCATAGCCCATCCCCCCAGTACTCCCTGGAGGGCTCTTCCTGTGCTCCTGAGGTTGAGATGGCGCCCCAGGCTTAATGCTGGCAGAGCCCACACAGTAGACCCCGCATGTCACAGTCGTCCCAGATGGGGCCTGATTTGTCCCTGCGTGCCTCTCTCCCTCATGCAGAAGAGGTGCAGACACAAACGGTGGAGACAGCTGCATGTGACCTTGTGTGGCCATAGAGACCCCAGATCCTCTGGGTCCTATCCCTGTAAGTGATGACCACAAGACAGGGTGCTGTCCACAGCTGCGGGATGAATGCTTTTCACCACCACCAATGATTTACAGTCCTGTGGACTGTAGCCCGCCAACTCCTCTGTCTGTGAAATTTTCCAGGCGAGAATATTGAAATGGGTTGCCATTTCTTTCTCTAGGCAGTCTTTCCAAGCCAGGAATTGAACACAGGTCTCCTGCATTTGCAGGTGAGTTCTTTACCACTGAGCCACTTGGGAAACCCTTGGTGAGCTATCTTCCTAGAAATTGAAAGGAAAGGTCTTAAGGCAAACCAGTTGTGACCTAGAAATAAAATGGCACTCATAGAATACTAGTAAATTCATGAAACACTGGAGTTTATTGAGTGCCCACTGTGTAAGGTACCGATTGAACAAAAAGTCGCCAGGGATGGCCTGTAGTAGTCTAACATCTGACCCTCATTGTTGGCATTTGGCCAGCTGTTTTCTGGTGGGTATTTCACTTCACTTGCTTCTGGTTCACTTCGAACGCACCCCGAGTGATTTCTAGGAGGCGGAGATCATGCTGGGCCTGAGAGCTTGGTGACTCCCTCCCAGAACTCCCGGAGTCGAGGAGGGGTTTCCCTGGGCCTGTGCACCGATACTATGGGTGACTGTTCTGGGGCAGGTGGGATGGCACCAGCCTCAGGGCAGAGATGCTTCCAAGAGGACAGGCTGCACTGTCAGCTCAACAAGGCTAAGAGGGTTGTCAACACACGTCTCTCCAGCATCGCATGATGTTCCTGCGAGGCTTGCTTGATCCATGCACTGCTGGCAGACTGTTCACGTGGTCATTTCCTTTCTGATGGTTCACTCCTTATGCTTAAATAATTGGACTTAGGGTGCCTACTTTACAGTGCTATCAGAAATGAAAAGCAGGGCTTCCTTGGCGGTCCAGTGGGTAAAGAGTCTGCCTTGCAATGCAAGGGGCACTGGTTTGATCCCTGGCCTGGGAAGATCCCATGTGCTGCAGAGTGGCTGGACCAGTGTGTCCAATGACGAGCTAGTGCTCTGGAGTGCATGCGTCCAGAGCTAGTGCTCTGCAAGGAGAGAGGCCACTGCGATGGGAGGCCCACACAGGCCAAAAAATAAAGATGGATGAAAATAAATACATAAAAAATAAATAAAAGAGGCCAAAATATAAAAAAAATGAAAAGCAGTAACAGTTGCTGGTAGTAGATGTCAGTCTAAAGTATATGATTCACTTTACGGTGAAAATGACTGCACTGGCTCTTCCTTGGTGGTCCAGGGGCGAGGACCGCACACTCCCAGAGCAGAATACCTCTTGGTGCACATGACTCTTTTTGAATTAGGGTTTTATTTATTTATTTATTTATTTATTTATTTATTTATTTTTTTGGATGAGTGGAATTGCTGGATCATATGGTAGTTCTATTTTTAGTTTTTTTTTTTTTTTTGAGAAACTGCCACACTGTTTTCCACAGTGACTGTCCCCATTATCTCTTAAAATATTTAATTAAGAAAAAATTATTTATTTATTTATTTTTGGCTATTCTGGGTTTTCACTGCTGCCACAGGCTCTTCTCTAGTTGCAGGGAGTGGGGGCTACTCTCTAGGTGAGGTGAGCAGGCTTCTTGTTGCAGTGACTTCTTTTGTTGTAGAACTCAGGCTCTAGGGCTCACGGGCTTCAGTAGTTGTGGCACACGGGCTCCATAGTTGCAGCTGTGAGGCTCTAAAGCACAGGCTCAATAGTTGTGGCTCAGGAGCTTAGTTGCTCCACAGCATGTGGGATCATCCCGGATCAGGGATTGAACCTGTGTCTCCTGCATTGGCAGGTGAACCCTTTACCACTGAGCTACCAGGGAAGCCCTAAAATATTTAATTTTTATATCATAGAAATCTCAGTATACAAAAATGAAGTGAAGTGAAAGTCACTTAGTTCTGTCTGACTCTTTGCATCCCCATGGAATTCTCCAGGCAAGAATACTGGAGTGGGTAGCCTATCCCTTCTCCAAGGAATATTCCCAACCCAGAGATTAAACCCAGGTCTCCCACATTGCAGGTGGAATCCTTACTGTTTGAGCCACCAGGAAAGCTCAGGAATACTGGAGTGGGTAACCTACCCCATCTCCAGGTGATCTTCCTGACTCAGGAATAGAACCAGGGTCTCCAGCATTGCAGGAGGATTCTTTACCAGTTGAGCTACCAAGGAAGAATATTATAGAGAGCCACATGCTTCCATCATCTAATTCAATGATTATTAGCTTGTAGTCAGCGTCTTTTCATCTATGACACCATATGCCACCCTCTGGACTTTTTTTGGGGGGGTGGGTGTTGGTGGGGAGGGAGGGGGATGGGCCACTTCTATTGGTCTTTCATTTATCTCTTTTCATCCATCTTTGTTCTTCGGCCCACATGGGCCTCCCATCGCAGTGGCCTCTGTTATCGCAGAGCACTGGCTCTGGGTGCATGTGCCCCAGAGCTCCGGCTGGGTAATTGGACACATCGGTCCAGTCGCTCCGCAGTACGTGGGACCTTCCTAGGCCAGGGATTGAACCGGCGGCCCTTGCACTGCAAGGCAGTGTCCTTACCCACTGGACCACTAGGGAAGCTCTGGACTTTTTTTTAAAAGCAAGTCCCAGGAAAAAATAAACAACTAAATATAAATAAAAGCAAGTCCTGAACATTGTATCATTTTATCATAAATATTTCCTAAGATATCAGGGCTCTTATTTTGCCATAGTGACTATGATTTTAAGAAAAATAAAATCCAATTTGTAAGGCTCAAAAAATATCCCAGCATTCATACCTTTCTTATTACCCTTGATCTTATTTATTGATTCATTTGGCTGTGTTTGGTCTTAGTTGTGGCATGCAGGATCTTCATTGTGTACTGTGGGAATCTTTGATTGCAGTGCACAGACTCTAGTTGTGGCACATGGGCTCAGTAGTTACCGCATGGGGACTTAGTTGCTCCTTAGTAAGTGGGATCTTAGTTCTCCCGTGGCAAATGGGATCTTAGTTCCCCACCCAGGGGTTGAACCTACATCCCTTGTGTTGCAAGGCAGATTCTTAACCACTGGACCTCCAGGGAAGTCCCTTATCACCCTTGATTTTAAATGACTCTTACTGTCTTTTAAAGCCTTCCCTGCAGTTCAACTCAGATTCTTCTAGGAGCTACTCTTGGAGAAGGAAGAGGTGCCTTGCTGGGATGGGTCCCTTAGACATCAGCCTCTGGACTCTGAAAGGAGTTGAGCTCACCTTCTGATCCAGAGTTCTGTGCACGGCTCTCTGAATACGCCTGCCCTCTTTCTAGACATCTGTCTGTCTAGCCTCTTACATATGACTCATTTCCATCCATGGCTGCAGAAAACCAAGTGTCATGAAGGCAGGACAAACAGCCACTGTCAAATAGTATCTGGAAACACCCTTTCTTTGAAAGAACAAAGAGCTGCCAAAACGTGAGATGTACCTGACATCAGCTAGGATTCATAATAGCTGACTGCTTCCCGATCAGGAATTAGCCATCTACCGAAATGTCTTCAGCAGGTGATGAGAATCACAAATATGCTGTGATTCAGTTACTTTATACAAATCAGAAATTAGAAAGTTTGAGTTGTCATGCTCATGCTAGTAGCTAGTTTGACTTTTCTTTTTGTGGGCAGTTGGCTCCAAGATGATATGGCCCGTTCTCCGAGGGACCTAGGGATTGCTGCACAAGCTCTCTGGGTCCCTGGATTTGAGGTTGTAGATATTAGAAGTGTAGCCCTGGAAATTGACTTTTTATGTATATCTATATCTAGATAGATAGATTTCCTAGGTGGCATAGTGGTAAAGGATCCACCTGCCATGGCAGGAGCTGTAGGAGATGTGGGTTCAACCCTTGGGTCAGGAAGGCCCCCTGGAGGAGAATATGGCAGTTCACTCCAGGATTCCTGCCTGGAGAATCCCATAGACAGAAGAGCCTGGTGGGCTACAGTTCATGGGGTAGCAAAGAGTTGGACATGACTGAGCACCAGCACCAACACCACCATAAATGTGTGTGTGTGTGTGTGTGTGTGTGTGTGTGTGTACATATTAGTGGCGTATAGTTGCTTTACAGTGTTGTGTTCTTCGGGGGTGGCTTTTAAGCTCACTGAGTCATTTATTTCTGAGAAGCCTCTTCACCAAGGTTTACCGTCCGTTTCAGATGAACTGTTTCAGACAAGCAGAAAGCTCTGTTCTGTCAGTGTCTTCCAAAAGCTAACCTTCGCTTCTCTAGTTAGGCTAAAGCTAACATCTGCTGAGAAAGCAGGAGTCCATCCATGAGCGTACAATCAATGACATGGGTGCTTTGCTCAAGTTCAGGTGTCTACTAAGAGCCATTTTCTTTCCGAGGGCGTGTTATCAGTTTCACGACTATACGCTGTGTATTTCATTAGCATTCTTCTAGCAAAACATGATTCTGAGTCATTTCTGAAATATCTACTCTCGCCTGAACGTTGTTTCTCAGTTTTTACAAAAATTGTCTTTTCTACTTACTGGCAGAAGAATTCACATGAGCAAAAGGATGTACCTGACATCAGCAAGGATTCATAATAGCTGACTGCTTCCCGAGCAGGAATTAGCCATCTACCGAAATGTCTTCAGCAGGTGATGAGAATCACAAATATGCTGTGATTCAGTTACTTTATACAAATCAGAAATTAGAAAGTTTGAGTTGTCATGCTCATGCTAGTAGCTAGTTTGACTTTTCTTTTTGTGGGCAGTTGGCTCCAAGATGATATGGCCCGTTCTCCGAGGGACCTAGGGATTGCTGCACAAGCTCTCTGGGTCCCTGGATTTGAGGTTGTAGATATTAGAAGTGTAGCCCTGGAAATTGACTTTTTATGTATATCTATATCTAGATAGATAGATTTCCTAGGTGGCATAGTGGTAAAGGATCCACCTGCCATGGCAGGAGCTGTAGGAGATGTGGGTTCAACCCTTGGGTCAGGAAGGCCCCCTGGAGGAGAATATGGCAGTTCACTCCAGGATTCCTGCCTGGAGAATCCCATAGACAGAAGAGCCTGGTGGGCTACAGTTCATGGGGTAGCAAAGAGTTGGACATGACTGAGCACCAGCACCAACACCACCATAAATGTGTGTGTGTGTGTGTGTGTGTGTGTGTGTGTGTGTACATATTAGTGGCGTATAGTTGCTTTACAGTGTTGTGTTCTTCGGGGGTGGCTTTTAAGCTCACTGAGTCATTTATTTCTGAGAAGCCTCTTCACCAAGGTTTACCGTCCGTTTCAGATGAACTGTTTCAGACAAGCAGAAAGCTCTGTTCTGTCAGTGTCTTCCAAAAGCTAACCTTCGCTTCTCTAGTTAGGCTAAAGCTAACATCTGCTGAGAAAGCAGGAGTCCATCCATGAGCGTACAATCAATGACATGGGTGCTTTGCTCAAGTTCAGGTGTCTACTAAGAGCCATTTTCTTTCCGAGGGCGTGTTATCAGTTTCACGACTATACGCTGTGTATTTCATTAGCATTCTTCTAGCAAAACATGATTCTGAGTCATTTCTGAAATATCTACTCTCGCCTGAACGTTGTTTCTCAGTTTTTACAAAAATTGTCTTTTCTACTTACTGGCAGAAGAATTGAGCACCATGCAAGCCTAAAATGGATGTGCTGAGAAAAGCAGCATACCTCTGGAGCTGTGACCACCCAGCCCAACATTCTTGGTCCACAGCCTGGGTCAAGCTTCATCCATCTCCAGTGAGGAGCCTTGGGAGGAAGGCTGAGTGGGAGGAGTGGAGGTAAAGCTCTATAATATGGGTGGATAGTCACCACGTGGCTTTCTCAGATTTTTAAGACAAAGTGAGTGAGGTGCTGAGAGCTTGTCGGAGGATGTCGAGTGGAGAGAAATAAAGAATTGGAGCCAACATGTAAATAGCAGCTGTGTGAATCACAGTTGAAGGGTGTTTGATTACACATTGCTCACTTGCATTCAGTGGAAAGCAGTTCTGGCCCAGCCTGGTCTCCTGTCCCAGGGGAATACTTTCTCTAGGATGAAAGACAAAAGACATTCTCTACTATTCCAGCTATTAATGTGCTTCTTTTCACTGAAGGTACCTAGGTCCCTCACTCTGTCCCATTATTGCAAAAATGGTCTAGCTTACTGCTTGGAAGCCAACTCAAACCATCTCCTCTGTATTGTGCCCAATGGTCCCTTCCACTGAGTCTCTGTCTCAAGAGATCACATGTGTTTTGTACCTTTTTAAGGCTATGCTCACTGTGCAACATGTGAGATCTTAGTTCCCCAACCAGGGATTGAACCTGAGCTCCCTGCATTGGGGGCACAGAGTCTTAACCACTGAATCTCCAGGGAAGTCCCTGATTACAAGTGTTTTTGCATGTCCTTGCATTTGAAGGACCTTGAAGTTCAGGCACAGACTTAATGGACTCTGGCCTCTCCCATTTCTATGGGGTGCAGACTCTCCATCCCCTCAGGGGTCCATCTGCTTTCCAAAGTTCATGCCTTTGAGACAGAGGCCCTGGGAGGGCTTCTTCTCTCTCTGCCAGTAGGGCAAAAGACCCCCCAAGAGGTTCTAGAAACTTTCATTCATGAAGGCCATTGAACAAACCATCTCTGGGTGTCGGTGGAGTTGTTTCTCAGTTTTACAAAATTGTCTTTTCTACTTACTGGCAGAAGAATTGAGCACCATGCAAGCCTAAAATGGATGTGCTGAGAAAAGCAGCATACCTCTGGAGCTGTGACCACCCAGCCCAACATTCTTGGTCCACAGCCTGGGTCAAGCTTCATCCATCTCCAGTGAGGAGCCTTGGGAGGAAGGCTGAGTGGGAGGAGTGGAGGTAAAGCTCTATAATATGGGTGGATAGTCACCACGTGGCTTTCTCAGATTTTTAAGACAAAGTGAGTGAGGTGCTGAGAGCTTGTCGGAGGATGTCGAGTGGAGAGAAATAAAGAATTGGAGCCAACATGTAAATAGCAGCTGTGTGAATCACAGTTGAAGGGTGTTTGATTACACATTGCTCACTTGCATTCAGTGGAAAGCAGTTCTGGCCCAGCCTGGTCTCCTGTCCCAGGGGAATACTTTCTCTAGGATGAAAGACAAAAGACATTCTCTACTATTCCAGCTATTAATGTGCTTCTTTTCACTGAAGGTACCTAGGTCCCTCACTCTGTCCCATTATTGCAAAAATGGTCTAGCTTACTGCTTGGAAGCCAACTCAAACCATCTCCTCTGTATTGTGCCCAATGGTCCCTTCCACTGAGTCTCTGTCTCAAGAGATCACATGTGTTTTGTACCTTTTTAAGGCTATGCTCACTGTGCAACATGTGAGATCTTAGTTCCCCAACCAGGGATTGAACCTGAGCTCCCTGCATTGGGGGCACAGAGTCTTAACCACTGAATCTCCAGGGAAGTCCCTGATTACAAGTGTTTTTGCATGTCCTTGCATTTGAAGGACCTTGAAGTTCAGGCACAGACTTAATGGACTCTGGCCTCTCCCATTTCTATGGGGTGCAGACTCTCCATCCCCTCAGGGGTCCATCTGCTTTCCAAAGTTCATGCCTTTGAGACAGAGGCCCTGGGAGGGCTTCTTCTCTCTCTGCCAGTAGGGCAAAAGACCCCCCAAGAGGTTCTAGAAACTTTCATTCATGAAGGCCATTGAACAAACCATCTCTGGGTGTCGGTGGAGTTGTTTTCAGTGAATTTGTTCCTGACTGCAGACGTCTCTGGTGGAAATTCAGTATCTAGAGGCCCAGACTGAAGGTGGGCTCTACAGGTTGTTATTGGATCATCTCCAGTTTCTTTTGACCCATGAGAGTGTTTTTTGCTTTTTCTTGAACAGTTGTGATACACAGAGTGTGACTGCTTTGAAGGGTTGTTGGTTGACCCTCTGGTCCCCTGACTGGCTCACACCTCCAAAAGCTCAAGGCTGGCAGAACTGAGCACCCAGGACCTTTTCCTGCTGGTGGGCAGAAATAAGAATGAGCTGGAAGTAGCATGCTGCCTTTGGAAGAGGCACAGGGGCCTCAGGGAGGAGCTCAGATAAGGATAAGGCAGGCTGAACCCCTTCACTCCCTCTGTTATCTGCTGTAGTGATGGGCCCTCCAAACCTGGGAAGTGAAGCCTCAGTCAGCCTCATCAGCCGCTCACTGAAACACTTTCAGGAGAAAGGGCTTGGGTTCCTCTTGGATACATGAGTCATTGCCAGGAGAAGCCATAACCCAAAACAAATAGGATCACAAGAGGAACCAGTGGGCTAAGGGTGTGGGTGTAGGCGAGTGGGGCTTCAGGACTGGGAAGGGAACCTGGTCTAGGGATGCAGGAGGCTGGAGTTGCATTTGCCTCCATGTCTTTGCAGACACACATCTAGGGCCATTTAGGTGATTCGCTCCTGGCTCTTCAGCCCCAGGCCTGGGATGTTCCCCTGCCTCTCAGCACAGAGCAAGGACTGCTCAGTATTGAGGGTACCAGGCCTGGTTGTGAAGCCTAGGGTTCACAGCCCAGAAAGAATAAAGAAGCAAATTTGATGTCAAGTCAGTTCAAGAAAGAGCTCTTTCTTTGGGACATTTATGATAGCCCAGTCGTGTGCAAAATACTATGGAGGGAACTTTGCTAGTGGTCCAGTGGCTCTGCACTTCTAATGCAGTCAGAGGGAGAGGAGACTGGGTTCAAGCCCTGGCTGAGGAACTAAGATCCCACATACCAGACCTAAGTCCATGTATTGCCACTAGAGAAGCCAGCACTGCAACAAAGACCCAGCACGGCCAAATAAAAATAATAAATTAATTTAAAAAAAATACTATGGAGGATACGATATGACAAATTTGATCTCCCCTCCCCTCTAGGAGATGAAGTTCTAGCAAGAGTGACCAGACCAGACTTCCCCTGGCATTCCAGTAATTAAGACTCTATGGTTCCACTGCAGAGGGAGAGGGCTCGATCCTTGGTCCAGGAAGTTTTGCATGTCGGCTGTGCTGTCAAAAAAAAAAAAAAAAAAGAATAACCAGTCAACAGGCCAACTCTAACCAAGACTAAACTGGACAGAGTCCCTCCTTGACTTTTACATACCTTTTAAAATAAATAACCTTGAACAATCCTGGTCATTAATATAATGGGACCTATAAAAGGGACTTAAATTTGTCCATTCATGAACTGGCTAAAGACCCCTTTATGATAGTGCCCTCCAAACCTGGGAAGTGAAGCCTCAGTCAGCCTCATCAGCCTCACTGAAACACTTTCAGGAGAAAGGGCTTGGGTTCCTCTTGGATACATGAGTCATTGCCAGGAGAAGCCATAACCCAAAACAAATAGGATCACAAGAGGAACCAGTGGGCTAAGGGTGTGGGTGTAGGCGAGTGGGGCTTCAGGACTGGGAAGGGAACCTGGTCTAGGGATGCAGGAGGCTGGAGTTGCATTTGCCTCCATGTCTTTGCAGACACACATCTAGGGCCATTTAGGTGATTCGCTCCTGGCTCTTCAGCCCCAGGCCTGGGATGTTCCCCTGCCTCTCAGCACAGAGCAAGGACTGCTCAGTATTGAGGGTACCAGGCCTGGTTGTGAAGCCTAGGGTTCACAGCCCAGAAAGAATAAAGAAGCAAATTTGATGTCAAGTCAGTTCAAGAAAGAGCTCTTTCTTTGGGACATTTATGATAGCCCAGTCGTGTGCAAAATACTATGGAGGGAACTTTGCTAGTGGTCCAGTGGCTCTGCACTTCTAATGCAGTCAGAGGAGAGGAGACTGGGTTCAAGCCCTGGCTGAGGAACTAAGATCCCACATACCAGACCTAAGTCCATGTATTGCCACTAGAGAAGCCAGCACTGCAACAAAGACCCAGCACGGCCAAATAAAAATAATAAATTAATTTAAAAAAAATACTATGGAGGATACGATATGACAAATTTGATCTCCCCTCCCCTCTAGGAGATGAAGTTCTAGCAAGAGTGACCAGACCAGACTTCCCCTGGCATTCCAGTAATTAAGACTCTATGGTTCCACTGCAGAGGGAGAGGGCTCGATCCTTGGTCCAGGAAGTTTTGCATGTCGGCTGTGCTGTCAAAAAAAAAAAAAAAAAAGAATAACCAGTCAACAGGCCAACTCTAACCAAGACTAAACTGGACAGAGTCCCTCCTTGACTTTTACATACCTTTTAAAATAAATAACCTTGAACAATCCTGGTCATTAATATAATGGGACCTATAAAAGGGACTTAAATTTGTCCATTCATGAACTGGCTAAAGACCCCTTTATGATAGTGCTCCACCCAGGCCACCAAAGTCAGATTCAGGAATGTGTTCCTAGACATCTTGGTGCAGTTTCCAAATGGTCCATTGCATTTTGCTTCTAGTGTTTTTATCCAAATGAACAAGAAATAGAATGTAAGTGTTGTGTGCTTGTGATAAGAAGCTACCACTATATATATATCAAACAGAGAGAAGGTCAAGTTGAAAAATCACTGGAAATACTAACGGTTCTCTTTCATTCATTCACACGTGCATTCATCCAGCTTTTGTTAACTGAGCACCTACTGTGTACAGGTAACTCTTCCAGGCACAGACTGAGGTCCCTGCCCTTGAGAGCTGATCATCCAGGGAGGGAGCAGAAATGCACTAGATGCCTAATACCCAGGTAGTGCAGTGGTAAAGGGCCTGCCTCCCAATGGAAGAGGCACAAGAGACAAGGGTCTGGAAGATCCTGGGGAGGAGGGCATGGTAACCCAATCCAGTATTCTTGCCTGGAAGATTCCATAGACAGAGGAGCCTGATGGGTTACAGTCCATGGGGTCACAGAGAGTTGGACACAACTGAGCACATGCACATGCAGCGTACACACACACACACAACATGTAGAGTGTAGACAATGACAACATGGATGAAAAGTAAAGCAAGAAAGAGGTGAACAAGTCAGATTGGGAGAAGGGCATAATTTAAGCGGGGCTGTGAGGAAGCCTTCCCCAGGAGAAGGTGACTTTGGAATAAAATCCTGTGAAAGAAAGGATGTGGCATACTCTGATTCATGGGAGGAAGCCAACTCTCACTTGAGAGAGCAGCAGATGCAAAAGGCTCTGAGGCTGGCATCAGGGGTGTGGCAGAGGCTTCCTCCTGGTGCTGTGTCTGAGTTTGTGTTGGTTGATGGGGGGTGCTTCCAACAGTTTCAAGGATAGAATATCTGGAATATGGCCTTTTCCCTGAAAAGCGTTGGATGAACATTAACTCAGATGAACCTCAACACAAACGACCAATCTGTGAAGTCTGGAAACCAAACGCAATTGGTTCTGTAAGGAAATGTTACTGAGCACGACTCCTCTTGCTTGGGTGTCCTTGGTTAACTTCCTCCTGGTGCCTGCAGTGGGGCCAGGCGCATAGCTGTAGCTCAGTGAGAACTTGTTAATTTCCAGAAGACACGTTTGAGCCATCCGTGTGCATTTGTCGGTAGGCTTCCTGAGCCTTAAGTAAGTTCCCCAAGCCGTCTGTCCTGCCTCAGAGCGATGCATGGGAGTCCATGAGCCAGTCACCTGAGAGGTTCTGAGAAGTTCAGGGGCATGGGGAGGTGACATGGGCACCTTGAAGGTTCAACCAGCCTGGTCTTCAGTAAAAGTTTTGCCAAAGCACCTTAAACTGAATCACTCAACCCTGAATGTCCTGAGCATGCTCAGTACCGTGGAGCCTCTTTTTCCAAATTTCCAGGCAAGCTCTTCCTTCTTCTCCTTAGCGCGTTGGAGGGAGAACTGAATCCCCCTTAGTATCCAAAGTGCCCTTGCTTTCCAATTCAAACCCCAAAGCAGCAGTGTGGTTGTTCTTCAAGCTGATCTGGGCAGAGTAACCGCAAATGCCAGCCGGGGTGATGGTTTCTAATTGAATGTGACTTTCTTTGTTAACGCCTGTCCTTGCCCCCAGCAGAAAACTGACAATCAGGACTTGCCTTTGTGAACTGAAATGATGTAGCTGGTAACCAGCAGCTTGTATTAATTTTTCCTGATAATCTTGCAGTCCTTTTAATGAGATCGGTGGCAAACATGTCATTTCTGGGGCAAATTAATTTGTCCTTGTGAAAACAGAGCGTCAGCGATTTTTATTTCCTTTGTGTCTGTCATAAAACTGGTGGTGTTTTCAGTGGCAACTGATACAGCCTCGTATTTCAGCTGCACGGTGGGAAGGACATGGTGTTGCCAAGGGCAATAAAATCAGCACAACCACAATTAAATGTCAGATGATTGACATTTGGAAAATGATATGCTGATATTTCTCCCTTCGTTCTACGGGTTGTGACTTAGCAAAGGACCAGAGAGATAAACAAGGCAGCTCAGATTGTCTGGCCACAGGGGAGCAAAGTGGTCATGAAATATGACCCCCACCCTTTCTCTGCCCTCCTACTCAGTAGACGGGTACTTGCATTCTCCGTATATGTGCGGTTCGGTGACTTGCATTGATGCCGTTCTGCGTTGCCGAAACTGTAAGACTTGAAACGACTACACCCAACTCTTCCAGTCTCTTGTTTCCAGCATATGGTTGCCCCTCTCTCCAACAAGCAAACAAAAATCAAATCAAATTTTCTATCACAGTTGCGTTTTGGCCACAGGATGAATCACTATGGCAGTTTCCATCTTTGCTATACATCTTTTTATTCATTTATTTTTAGCTGCCCTAGGTCTTTGTTGCTGTGCATGGACTTCAGATGCAGCGAGCTGGGGTTACGCTCTAGTTGTGGTGTGCGGGCTTCTCATTGTGGTGTTTTATTGTTGCAGGACACAGGCCCTAGCATGCTCTGGCTTCAGTAGTTGCAGCATGTGGGCTCAGTAGTGGTGGCACATGCGCTTAATTGTCCCATGGCATTGTGTGGTCTTCCCAGACCAGGGATCCAACCTGAGTCCCCTGCATTGACAGGTGGATTCTTAACCACTGCCAGCCTGATGGTTTCTAATTGAATGTGACTTTCTTTGTTAACGCCTGTCCTTGCCCCAGCAGAAAACTGACAATCAGGACTTGCCTTTGTGAACTGAAATGATGTAGCTGGTAACCAGCAGCTTGTATTAATTTTTCCTGATAATCTTGCAGTCCTTTTAATGAGATCGGTGGCAAACATGTCATTTCTGGGGCAAATTAATTTGTCCTTGTGAAAACAGAGCGTCAGCGATTTTTATTTCCTTTGTGTCTGTCATAAAACTGGTGGTGTTTTCAGTGGCAACTGATACAGCCTCGTATTTCAGCTGCACGGTGGGAAGGACATGGTGTTGCCAAGGGCAATAAAATCAGCACAACCACAATTAAATGTCAGATGATTGACATTTGGAAAATGATATGCTGATATTTCTCCCTTCGTTCTACGGGTTGTGACTTAGCAAAGGACCAGAGAGATAAACAAGGCAGCTCAGATTGTCTGGCCACAGGGGAGCAAAGTGGTCATGAAATATGACCCCCACCCTTTCTCTGCCCTCCTACTCAGTAGACGGGTACTTGCATTCTCCGTATATGTGCGGTTCGGTGACTTGCATTGATGCCGTTCTGCGTTGCCGAAACTGTAAGACTTGAAACGACTACACCCAACTCTTCCAGTCTCTTGTTTCCAGCATATGGTTGCCCCTCTCTCCAACAAGCAAACAAAAATCAAATCAAATTTTCTATCACAGTTGCGTTTTGGCCACAGGATGAATCACTATGGCAGTTTCCATCTTTGCTATACATCTTTTTATTCATTTATTTTTAGCTGCCCTAGGTCTTTGTTGCTGTGCATGGACTTCAGATGCAGCGAGCTGGGGTTACGCTCTAGTTGTGGTGTGCGGGCTTCTCATTGTGGTGTTTTATTGTTGCAGGACACAGGCCCTAGCATGCTCTGGCTTCAGTAGTTGCAGCATGTGGGCTCAGTAGTGGTGGCACATGCGCTTAATTGTCCCATGGCATTGTGTGGTCTTCCCAGACCAGGGATCCAACCTGAGTCCCCTGCATTGACAGGTGGATTCTTAACCACTGGACCACCAGGGAAGTTCCTCCTGTACATCTTTTATATCACCTCCTTTAATCAAAGTTTATGATGCAGTTTTGATTTGGACTGATCATGGAATAACACTGAGAATTAGCCAACTCTTTCTTTTTTTCTTTCTAAAGTCAAACAGAAAAGAACTTGCATACTGAGTCTACCTATGGCATTCTCTGCTGTTAAGGGATCCATCATAGAAGAGGAAAGGATGCTTATGTCTTCTTTGATGAGCACTGGGGTCCTGAAGGATATGAAGGGCTTGGAAGACAGAGTGGGCTCTTTCCACTGGCACAAGGTAAAGAGCAGGCAGGTGTGGTAGATTTCATTCCACCCTCAATTTGATTTCTTCCCTGGTGAGTCTCAGAGCACAAGTGTGGGTCACAAGTACAAGACTCCAATGGCCCACAAGATCTGCTACTCTGTGTTGTGTCTCTTTTCGTATCTGGCTGCAGTGTGTAGCGATGAAGAAGATCTCAGAACCCCACCCTGGCCTGTCTCTAGCTGATGGATAGGAGCGAAGGCCGCCCCAGCCTGGAGGCCACCCCTTGCCTCTCGCCATTCCCCTGAGCACAATGTTGCTGTGACCACCAAGGGGCGACACGTGTGTGTCCTCTGTAGGCCTCTTGCCACGGCTTAGATGGGTCCCGCTTGTGTGTGTCTCAGTGTGTCCCACAGGGCTGAGCGAGTCTCTTCCACCTTTTCCCTCCCCACCCCCAGAAGACCAGCCCCCTGTCCCCTCAGGGCTCAAGAGTGTATGTGTGTGTGTGTGTGTGTACACGTCTGTCGGGCCAATAGCTTCTGAGAACTCAGAGTACACGCCAGTGCGAGCCCACCATAGTGTGTCATTAAAACATTTGTGTTGTGGTCTCTTGTCCTTGACAAAGCATGTCCAGAGCAGGACTCAGGCTCTCTGTCCTCTGTGAGCCAGCACCACTGGGTGCCTAGAGCAGCCCCACTCTGGGGAGCTAAGGGAAGTATGAGGCCTGTCCCTCTCACCTCATCCCATGAGAGGTGGGCAAAGACGGGAGGGTCAAGGGGCAACCTGAGTCCCTGCATTGACAGGTGGATTCTTAACCACTGGACCACCAGAAGTTCCTCCTGTACATCTTTTATATCACCTCCTTTAATCAAAGTTTATGATGCAGTTTTGATTTGGACTGATCATGGAATAACACTGAGAATTAGCCAACTCTTTCTTTTTTTCTTTCTAAAGTCAAACAGAAAAGAACTTGCATACTGAGTCTACCTATGGCATTCTCTGCTGTTAAGGGATCCATCATAGAAGAGGAAAGGATGCTTATGTCTTCTTTGATGAGCACTGGGGTCCTGAAGGATATGAAGGGCTTGGAAGACAGAGTGGGCTCTTTCCACTGGCACAAGGTAAAGAGCAGGCAGGTGTGGTAGATTTCATTCCACCCTCAATTTGATTTCTTCCCTGGTGAGTCTCAGAGCACAAGTGTGGGTCACAAGTACAAGACTCCAATGGCCCACAAGATCTGCTACTCTGTGTTGTGTCTCTTTTCGTATCTGGCTGCAGTGTGTAGCGATGAAGAAGATCTCAGAACCCCACCCTGGCCTGTCTCTAGCTGATGGATAGGAGCGAAGGCCGCCCCAGCCTGGAGGCCACCCCTTGCCTCTCGCCATTCCCCTGAGCACAATGTTGCTGTGACCACCAAGGGGCGACACGTGTGTGTCCTCTGTAGGCCTCTTGCCACGGCTTAGATGGGTCCCGCTTGTGTGTGTCTCAGTGTGTCCCACAGGGCTGAGCGAGTCTCTTCCACCTTTTCCCTCCCCACCCCCAGAAGACCAGCCCCCTGTCCCCTCAGGGCTCAAGAGTGTATGTGTGTGTGTGTGTGTGTACACGTCTGTCGGGCCAATAGCTTCTGAGAACTCAGAGTACACGCCAGTGCGAGCCCACCATAGTGTGTCATTAAAACATTTGTGTTGTGGTCTCTTGTCCTTGACAAAGCATGTCCAGAGCAGGACTCAGGCTCTCTGTCCTCTGTGAGCCAGCACCACTGGGTGCCTAGAGCAGCCCCACTCTGGGGAGCTAAGGGAAGTATGAGGCCTGTCCCTCTCACCTCATCCCATGAGAGGTGGGCAAAGAAGGGAGTGTCAAGGGGCAACAGAGCGAGTGGCAACCTCTTTGCTTTCCTGGGCAGTTTCCAGGCCAGCAGCAGCTGCCCATGGGCACAGGCCTGGTTGCTGCTCGCATGGCCTCCCCTGTGGCAGTGGGCCACACTGACCGGCTGCCATTGCTAAGGAGCAGGTTCCATGCGGTCTGCCTAGCTTTCAGCAGGAGAGCAGAGTGGTTGGTGAAACGGACCATGGACTGCCATGCCCCAGAGCAGGGAAAGGCCAAGTTCAGGATCCACACGAGTGCTGGCAGCATCTCTGCACTGGCTGACAGAGGGAGAGCGAGCCTGGGAGTGGGTAGGAGAGGACTGTAAATATTTCAGCTCCACATTATTTATAGAAAATGCACAGAAGTGTGAATGTGAAATAAATGTCCTAAACTCTCCCCCTCCAAAAAAAGGTAAAGAATCTGCCTGCAATGCAGGAGACTTGGGTTCAATCCCTGGGTCGAGAAGATCCCCTGGAGAAGGGAAGAGTTACCCACTCCAGTATTCTTGCCTGAAGAATTCCAAGGACTGAGGAGCCTGGTGGGCTACAGTCCATGGGGTTGCAAAGAGTCAGACATGACTAAGCGACTAATCCTTTCACTCTATTTAATTTCATTGAAAAACTGATCAAGAACCTGAGAGCCTGTTTCCAAAGCTCCTCAGTCTTGTTAAGGATTGACCTCACTGGCACGACTGGCTCTGAGCTGACCATACCTGCTAAAAATCAGCCAAGAACGAGGATGCTAGAAACCTGAAATGCTATGTAAAAGGGAGCCAGTGGATCGACTCTCTTTCGGTTCTGACCTTTGATGGACGACTTGGAGCATCCCGTGGATGCTTGAACACTCTCCCTTGAGCTGAGGTCTCAGTTCTGTTACTCTTAACTTGGAATTAAAAGAAGCAAATCATACAAATGAATGGTTAGGAGGCGAAGTGGCTTAGAAATCCATTATAATACAAAAGCAGGGTAGTTAGGAAATGTGTGCCACACCGACATGGACCAGAGAGCTACGTAGAGCTCTGTAGGCCCTGCAAGGCCACGACTCTTTCATGAGTCATGCAACCTGGGTGTCCCCTGTGACATTCCTGTGTCCTTGATAGAGTCGTTAGTATTCTGCCTCAGAAGAAAGTGTTCTGTCTCAAAAATCATCCTGTTCAGGACCCATGGGTAAGACAGCATGTTCGTGTTGCTGAAGTGGGCCACACTGACCGGCTGCCATTGCTAAGGAGCAGGTTCCATGCGGTCTGCCTAGCTTTCAGCAGGAGAGCAGAGTGGTTGGTGAAACGGACCATGGACTGCCATGCCCCAGAGCAGGGAAAGGCCAAGTTCAGGATCCACACGAGTGCTGGCAGCATCTCTGCACTGGCTGACAGAGGGAGAGCGAGCCTGGGAGTGGGTAGGAGAGGACTGTAAATATTTCAGCTCCACATTATTTATAGAAAATGCACAGAAGTGTGAATGTGAAATAAATGTCCTAAACTCTCCCCCTCCAAAAAAAGGTAAAGAATCTGCCTGCAATGCAGGAGACTTGGGTTCAATCCCTGGGTCGAGAAGATCCCCTGGAGAAGGGAAGAGTTACCCACTCCAGTATTCTTGCCTGAAGAATTCCAAGGACTGAGGAGCCTGGTGGGCTACAGTCCATGGGGTTGCAAAGAGTCAGACATGACTAAGCGACTAATCCTTTCACTCTATTTAATTTCATTGAAAAACTGATCAAGAACCTGAGAGCCTGTTTCCAAAGCTCCTCAGTCTTGTTAAGGATTGACCTCACTGGCACGACTGGCTCTGAGCTGACCATACCTGCTAAAAATCAGCCAAGAACGAGGATGCTAGAAACCTGAAATGCTATGTAAAAGGGAGCCAGTGGATCGACTCTCTTTCGGTTCTGACCTTTGATGGACGACTTGGAGCATCCCGTGGATGCTTGAACACTCTCCCTTGAGCTGAGGTCTCAGTTCTGTTACTCTTAACTTGGAATTAAAAGAAGCAAATCATACAAATGAATGGTTAGGAGGCGAAGTGGCTTAGAAATCCATTATAATACAAAAGCAGGGTAGTTAGGAAATGTGTGCCACACCGACATGGACCAGAGAGCTACGTAGAGCTCTGTAGGCCCTGCAAGGCCACGACTCTTTCATGAGTCATGCAACCTGGGTGTCCCCTGTGACATTCCTGTGTCCTTGATAGAGTCGTTAGTATTCTGCCTCAGAAGAAAGTGTTCTGTCTCAAAAATCATCCTGTTCAGGACCCATGGGTAAGACAGCATGTTCGGTGGTGAATCTTACCCAAGTAATTTGGGGGAAAAACATGAGTCCTTTCAGATGTCCACTGGCCATGTGGATTTATAATTAAGTTGGTTGTTTATTCTGGGCAGGATTAAAGACAAATTAAAAAAAAAAAGCCTTCAAACCAACCAGACAGCTCTGCCCATTTCAGGTATACTGGAATTTAGATTCAACCCAAGTAGCGCTTGGTCCAGGTGCCTACATACCTCTCACCCTGCCCAAATCTTTATAATATGGGATCTTAGATTCCTGTGGCTAGATTCTTCCCTCAGTGTTAGTGGCTCAGTTGTGTCTGACTCTTTTGCAAACTGTGGACAGTAGTTTACCAGGCTCCTGGGTCCATGGGATTCTCCAGGCAAGAATACTGGAGTGAGTTTCCATTTCCTTCTCCAAGGGATCTTCCTAACCCAGAGATCAAACCCTGGTCACCTGCATTGCAGGTGCATTCTTTACGGTCTGAGCCACCAGGGAAGCCCTTCTTCCCTCAGGCAGCGTGTTATATTTTTCTTTAGTATGAACCTTCCAGGGTCACTGATGATCATATTTACAGCTTGGAATAAAAAAGTGATTTGTGAGACTATCAGTAGGACAGCGTAAGACTGTTGACTTATTTTCATACTCACCAGAAAGATAAATAAACTCCCTTGCTTGGTGGTTTGGCCACCTGAAAAATCAGTATCTGAAGTCAGTTCCCAGTGGGAGACACTGTTCTTCCCCCCGCCATTGAACACTCTCCCTTGAGCTGAGGTCTCAGTTCTGTTACTCTTAACTTGGAATTAAAAGAAGCAAATCATACAAATGAATGGTTAGGAGGCGAAGTGGCTTAGAAATCCATTATAATACAAAAGCAGGGTAGTTAGGAAATGTGTGCCACACCGACATGGACCAGAGAGCTACGTAGAGCTCTGTAGGCCCTGCAAGGCCACGACTCTTTCATGAGTCATGCAACCTGGGTGTCCCCTGTGACATTCCTGTGTCCTTGATAGAGTCGTTAGTATTCTGCCTCAGAAGAAAGTGTTCTGTCTCAAAAATCATCCTGTTCAGGACCCATGGGTAAGACAGCATGTTCGGTGGTGAATCTTACCCAAGTAATTTGGGGGAAAAACATGAGTCCTTTCAGATGTCCACTGGCCATGTGGATTTATAATTAAGTTGGTTGTTTATTCTGGGCAGGATTAAAGACAAATTAAAAAAAAAAAGCCTTCAAACCAACCAGACAGCTCTGCCCATTTCAGGTATACTGGAATTTAGATTCAACCCAAGTAGCGCTTGGTCCAGGTGCCTACATACCTCTCACCCTGCCCAAATCTTTATAATATGGGATCTTAGATTCCTGTGGCTAGATTCTTCCCTCAGTGTTAGTGGCTCAGTTGTGTCTGACTCTTTTGCAAACTGTGGACAGTAGTTTACCAGGCTCCTGGGTCCATGGGATTCTCCAGGCAAGAATACTGGAGTGAGTTTCCATTTCCTTCTCCAAGGGATCTTCCTAACCCAGAGATCAAACCCTGGTCACCTGCATTGCAGGTGCATTCTTTACGGTCTGAGCCACCAGGGAAGCCCTTCTTCCCTCAGGCAGCGTGTTATATTTTTCTTTAGTATGAACCTTCCAGGGTCACTGATGATCATATTTACAGCTTGGAATAAAAAAGTGATTTGTGAGACTATCAGTAGGACAGCGTAAGACTGTTGACTTATTTTCATACTCACCAGAAAGATAAATAAACTCCCTTGCTTGGTGGTTTGGCCACCTGAAAAATCAGTATCTGAAGTCAGTTCCCAGTGGGAGACACTGTTCTTCACCGCATCTCTCTAAATCAGTCTCCGATGTTCTGGTTCTGACTCAGGATGCTGCACCACGGATACCAGGGTCTTCCATACTAGATGGAGACCATGCTGTTTTTCTTGGCTCAGGGAGTCACATCTATGACTGAAAAGATGCCACTTTGAAATACTGATTGTGCTCAGAGGCAAAGAGTGAGGCTTGATATTACACATGAATGGTATCATTTAACCTGCCCTCCAAGTTATCTTCATCTGGTGGTTAGACCGGGTTCTTTTTGGAATTTCCCCAATTTCACCCAAGCAAATCACATGTATTCATGGGCACATCATTATAAATATATTTCATATAATAAATATGGATACATATATAAACACACACAGAGAAATATAACAAATATGGCACAACTAACAGGTATAAACATTTTATATGAATACATATATTGTGGAAATGCATTTATAGTAAAAATGTCAATAAGTGCTGTTGAATGAATGAATGAGTCCTTCCCTAAAGCAGTCTAAGTGTCTTGAGTAGTCACCACGATTCAGTCATTTCTGCAGGTAATCAACACTTCTGGCAAACTGATTTTTTTCTCTTTTTTTAATTGACTAATTAATTTGGCTGTAGAGGGTCTTTGTTGTGGTGCACAGGTTTCTCTCAAGTGATAGTGCATGGGCTCTAGAGTGCTCAGGCTCTCAGGCTTAGTTGCCCTGTGGCATGTGGGATCTTAGTTCCCTGACCAGGAATGGTCACGTCCCCTGCATTGGAAGGCAGATTCTTAACCACAGGACCATCAGGGAAGTCCCTAATTTTTATTTGTCCTTGTAAGATGGAAAATTGTTTTCTGATATTCTGACTATCCTAAAATTACAATAAAACAATATACTGTAATTTTAAAAATAATTTTAAATGTTTTAAATTTTAAAAAATTTTGTAATTTTTTTCAATCCAGAAAAATAATACTTTCTAAATTCCTGATTTTTCCTTTAAAAAGAAAAAAGAAAAAAATTATGACAAATACTTCCCAGTGACTGTTCATATTATATTTAAAGACCAAGCTAATATTTAAAATAATGATGCTAAAAAGTAGTTCCAGACAAAAGAGAGGCTTAAATGTGAAAAGCTGAACAAGCCAACTTTGAAAAGAAATTAGAGGAGACTATCTTCATGATCTTGGCAAAGCCAAGGATTTGTTAATGCAGGCACCAAAAGCATCATGAAGGGAAAAAATGGATAAAACAGTGTCACTGTGTAATGTGGGGTACTAAAATTAGTTTCCTCTACCTGGGTGAAAAAAGAAAATGAGAATCAGAAAGAGCCTCAGGGATGGGACATTTTTCTTCTCTTGGAAGGACTGGCTTCAGAGGAGAGTTAGTTGTCAAACAGGTAAGCATTCTCGGAGGGCAGGAAGGTTGGTAGGCAGCAACATCATCCACAACCGAGTGGTGGGGTGGGAAGCTTGCAGTATGTGGGTCCTTTTTCATGGTATCTGATTTCATTTTAATGGTGACCTGAGGAAGAAGATAGGCTTTCCTGGTGGCTCAGATCACAAAGAAACTGCCTGCAATGCAGGAGACTCGGGTTTTATTCCTAGGTTGGGAAGATCCCCTAGAGGAGGGAATGGCAACCCACTCCAGTCTTCTTGCCTGGAGACTCCCATGGACAGAGGAGCCTGGCAGGCTGCAATCTGTGGGGCCGCAGAGTCAGACACGACTAAATGACTAACACAAGAAAGTAGAGAAGAGGCTAATCAAGGTCAGTCACTGCCCAAGGTCAGACAGGTCTTAAATGGTAACTGGAAAATTTGAGCCCGTGTTAGTCTATGAGAACACCATGCTGTGTGCTCCCTGGGCATAGACTATGGGGCTGTGGCCTCCTCACAGCCCAGTGATGGGTTCCCAAGATTAGCATGAGTCTGTGTCTGCTCCATCTTGCATTTTTCTGCTGAGAACTCCTGTTTGGCCACGTGTTCTGTTTTGTTTCATTCTGAGTATAGCTGAATTGTTTGATTAAACACACACACACACACACACAACATAACTTGAATTCTAAACAAAACAGATATTCAAACAAACACTGCTGTTCACTTTCCTTACTTAAAAATCATATTTTCATGGGAAGTCATTTCAGCTTGAAGATCATATGCCACAATTATGTGAGAGAAGACAATGGGACCTTGTCTCCTTGTAAGTTCCAATGTAATTCAAGGTGCCACTTAACCACTGAATGATTAGAGAAAGACATGGTGGGCCCTGGCCCAGACTCGATGTCCTTGAGTCTCCTTCCCTCCATGCTTCCTGGTACACTTCATATGGCTGGCAGTCAATAGCTGTTGGATTTATGAAGAATGAGATAATCACGCTCATTTGGGGGTCTCAGTCTATCAACACTTGAGAGTCATGTAGCATGTTAATATCAATTAAAACCCCAACAGCTGTCTGCTGATGTTCATGGTATTAAAAGACCCCACACACATGCCTGGATATCAGAGTGTATTTTGGACGTTTGCTTTTAGAAGTTCCTCCTGTGACTGAGAGTCAAAAAGAAACTTCCAGAATTAATGTTCAAACTTCCAGATTGAATGGATGATCCATGTACTGCAGGATGTGAATGAAAATTTATAGTGTAGGTTTTGAGTAGATGCCTTCATGTGTAAGCAAGAATGTGTGTGTGTGTGTGTGTGTGTGTGTGTGTCCTGTCTGTGTAGCCCCTGACAATTTCTGGACAGGGACAGAGGTCTTTGGGGCCATGCCTTTCTCTGCACACCTCAGGTCTCAGATTAGAAGCCGTGTTTCAGATATCTGTAGCGTAAAGTCAGATGAGCCGCTGAATTCCTCTAGACCCTTGCTACTCAAAGTGTGGTCACTGGGCCAACAACAGTTGCATCTTTGGGAGCTTGTAAGAAAGGCAGAATCCTGGCTCCCCCTCCCTGTCAGACTTTCTGAATCCTTGGAAGACCTGAAGCGGTCTTGTGATCCTGCATGAGAACACCATGCTGTGTGCTCCCTGGGCATAGACTATGGGGCTGTGGCCTCCTCACAGCCCAGTGATGGGTTCCCAAGATTAGCATGAGTCTGTGTCTGCTCCATCTTGCATTTTTCTGCTGAGAACTCCTGTTTGGCCACGTGTTCTGTTTTGTTTCATTCTGAGTATAGCTGAATTGTTTGATTAAACACACACACACACACACACAACATAACTTGAATTCTAAACAAAACAGATATTCAAACAAACACTGCTGTTCACTTTCCTTACTTAAAAATCATATTTTCATGGGAAGTCATTTCAGCTTGAAGATCATATGCCACAATTATGTGAGAGAAGACAATGGGACCTTGTCTCCTTGTAAGTTCCAATGTAATTCAAGGTGCCACTTAACCACTGAATGATTAGAGAAAGACATGGTGGGCCCTGGCCCAGACTCGATGTCCTTGAGTCTCCTTCCCTCCATGCTTCCTGGTACACTTCATATGGCTGGCAGTCAATAGCTGTTGGATTTATGAAGAATGAGATAATCACGCTCATTTGGGGGTCTCAGTCTATCAACACTTGAGAGTCATGTAGCATGTTAATATCAATTAAAACCCCAACAGCTGTCTGCTGATGTTCATGGTATTAAAAGACCCCACACACATGCCTGGATATCAGAGTGTATTTTGGACGTTTGCTTTTAGAAGTTCCTCCTGTGACTGAGAGTCAAAAAGAAACTTCCAGAATTAATGTTCAAACTTCCAGATTGAATGGATGATCCATGTACTGCAGGATGTGAATGAAAATTTATAGTGTAGGTTTTGAGTAGATGCCTTCATGTGTAAGCAAGAATGTGTGTGTGTGTGTGTGTGTGTGTGTGTGTCCTGTCTGTGTAGCCCCTGACAATTTCTGGACAGGGACAGAGGTCTTTGGGGCCATGCCTTTCTCTGCACACCTCAGGTCTCAGATTAGAAGCCGTGTTTCAGATATCTGTAGCGTAAAGTCAGATGAGCCGCTGAATTCCTCTAGACCCTTGCTACTCAAAGTGTGGTCACTGGGCCAACAACAGTTGCATCTTTGGGAGCTTGTAAGAAAGGCAGAATCCTGGCTCCCCCTCCCTGTCAGACTTTCTGAATCCTTGGAAGACCTGAAGCCCTATGGCCGTTTGAGAAGCTGAGAAACTCCCTTGGGACTTGGCAGGTGGAGGACATTTTCTCCCACTTTGTACAGAGAATATTTCTATGAATCTTCTGATCCATGATTCGGTGATTTCGTAAATAAATGCAGTAAGGAACTGAATTTTTAAAACTTGTTTGACTTCCTCATGCTTGTTTGGTTTATATGTATAATTTGGGGGCTCTTGGTCATATCAGTTCTTTACCTCTTGTTTCACTAAGCCTTTCTCTGGAGAGAAGGACTATTTACAGACAATAGGATTCTAATCAGGAGCTGGTGGGATCTAACCAGGGGTGGGTGGAATCCACAGGCTGAATGAAAGCTCTCTGAGATAGGTGGTCCATGTCAGTCTATTCTCAGGACAGGCGAGGTATTTTAGCAGTGTGTTTGGAACTGAGCTTCAATCCTGTTTTCAATTCTGGTAATTGCCTACACTTGAACTACTTCCCTTGTTTCATAAAAAATAATCAATCACCCCTCCTAGTAAAATCTAGAAAAAGATATTTTTTAAGATTTATTTATTTATTTATTTTGGTGGGGATCGGGTGGGGAGGGAGGGGAGCAGGTGGGCCACTTCTATTGGTCTTTCATTTGTCCATTTTCATCCATCTTTGTTCTTTGGCCCGTGTGGGCCTCCCATCGCGGTGGCCTCTGTTGTCACAGAGCACCGGCTCTGGGCGCATGCGCTCCAGAGCTCCTGCTCAGTAATTGGATACATCAGTCCAGCCGCTCCGTGGCACGTGTGATCTTCCCAGGCCAGGGATTGAACTGGCGGCCCTTGCACTGCAAGGCGGTGTCCTTACCCACTGGACCACCAGGGAAGCCCTAGAAAAAGATATTTTTGAAATCCTGTGTTGCCATTTTGACTTTTTACATCAATGACTCATGGACTTAAAGGCCATTAGTTCTGAACTGCCCTGGTGGTCCAGTGGTGGGGACTCCATGCTCGCAATACAGAGGGCCTAATTGCATCCCTGGTCAGGCACCTAGATCCCACACGTTACAACTAAGAGTTCACATGCTGAGGCTAAAGATTCTGGATGCCAAAGCCAGGACCTGGTGCAGCCAAATGCCCATGGACTGTAGCCCACCAGGCTCCTCAGTCCTTGGAATTTTCCAGGCAAGAATATTGGAGTGGGTTGTCATGCTAGCCCCTCCAGGGATCTTCCCAACCCAGGCAGCAAACCCAGGTCTCCTGCAATGCAGGCAGATTCTTTATTGTCTGGGCCAAAAGGGAAGCCCCTGATTGTCCTAAGTTTCCTGAAGATTTGCTTTGTCACATTAGTGTGCATTCAGTGTAGCTATTGTTCTTAGACTTTTTTCCCCATTCCCTTGCCACTATCCCTCAGAGGGACTGGAGCTAAGACACAACGTTTGAGCTTTCCCAGCAATGTTTGTGTTCTAAGACTGTTTATCCACAGAGATCCCTCCGACCTCTGCCCTTACATAAACGCACACATCTCCCAGTTCTTGGTTCCTTTGACTCCAACATTGGCCAAGTCGACAGGCGAGGTATTTTAGCAGTGTGTTTGGAACTGAGCTTCAATCCTGTTTTCAATTCTGGTAATTGCCTACACTTGAACTACTTCCCTTGTTTCATAAAAAATAATCAATCACCCCTCCTAGTAAAATCTAGAAAAAGATATTTTTTAAGATTTATTTATTTATTTATTTTGGTGGGGATCGGGTGGGGAGGGAGGGGAGCAGGTGGGCCACTTCTATTGGTCTTTCATTTGTCCATTTTCATCCATCTTTGTTCTTTGGCCCGTGTGGGCCTCCCATCGCGGTGGCCTCTGTTGTCACAGAGCACCGGCTCTGGGCGCATGCGCTCCAGAGCTCCTGCTCAGTAATTGGATACATCAGTCCAGCCGCTCCGTGGCACGTGTGATCTTCCCAGGCCAGGGATTGAACTGGCGGCCCTTGCACTGCAAGGCGGTGTCCTTACCCACTGGACCACCAGGGAAGCCCTAGAAAAAGATATTTTTGAAATCCTGTGTTGCCATTTTGACTTTTTACATCAATGACTCATGGACTTAAAGGCCATTAGTTCTGAACTGCCCTGGTGGTCCAGTGGTGGGGACTCCATGCTCGCAATACAGAGGGCCTAATTGCATCCCTGGTCAGGCACCTAGATCCCACACGTTACAACTAAGAGTTCACATGCTGAGGCTAAAGATTCTGGATGCCAAAGCCAGGACCTGGTGCAGCCAAATGCCCATGGACTGTAGCCCACCAGGCTCCTCAGTCCTTGGAATTTTCCAGGCAAGAATATTGGAGTGGGTTGTCATGCTAGCCCCTCCAGGGATCTTCCCAACCCAGGCAGCAAACCCAGGTCTCCTGCAATGCAGGCAGATTCTTTATTGTCTGGGCCAAAAGGGAAGCCCCTGATTGTCCTAAGTTTCCTGAAGATTTGCTTTGTCACATTAGTGTGCATTCAGTGTAGCTATTGTTCTTAGACTTTTTTCCCCATTCCCTTGCCACTATCCCTCAGAGGGACTGGAGCTAAGACACAACGTTTGAGCTTTCCCAGCAATGTTTGTGTTCAATAGATGCTACTGTTTATCCACAGAGATCCCTCCGACCTCTGCCCTTACATAAAACGCACACATCTCCCAGTTCTTGGTTCCTTTGACTCCAACATTGGCCAAGTCTGCGTTTCTGGTTTTCTTCTTCATCCCCACTCATCTGGCCTTAACGACTCTCCCCTGGCCTCTCGTCAGAAATTCAGCTCCTCCTGTCAATCATCAGAGCCTCTGACTTCTCACATGGCTTCTGTGGAAGGGAATCTGTGTTCTATTCCTACTTTTCTTGATGGATAAGCCTCAAATTCTTAGTGATTGTTAAAATGGCATGGAGAGGCTTCTCCATCTCTTGCAGGCTCGCTCTCTGGATTTATACACCGAACATCTGCAAGGAAAGGAGTCTTGGCAGGATGGGGGTCTGTCTCTTCTCTGGACTTGTATAGGACCTACTGCTCCTGCCCAGCAGAAGCAAATGCCTTTGAAGGTACAGTGGGTTTTCTGTGATCCGCATGTCCTCCCCCTGCACTATGGCACCTACCATGTTACAGGCAGGTGGTAAGTGACTGTCATCTTGCTGAATGTATTTATCCTTTGAGGGAGGATCAGATAGGGGAGTGACTCACTCAGGGCCACACACCACCGATGCCAAGAGCCGGATCCATGTCTGAACGCCGTCAACTGCACCATATTGGGATTATGCTTTCACCTCTAATTTGGATGCTCACGTAAAACTGATGGGTTTGTTCTTATCCCCATATCCTCAAGGTGACTTTTAATGATAGAAACACCAAATGAGAAAGACTCTGAGAGTATACAATGCCATTGTCATGTGGGTTCTTGGGGTTGAAGTCTTGGTCATTCACTGTAGCTGTGGGAAAATGTTCAGCCCAGAGGGTTGTAAAAATTACTGTCACTTGGCATGCTGAGTACTTTGGCTGCAAAAAAGTGGAGGTGGAGGTCCAATATTGTGTTAAACTCTTTTGGTAGAAGGAAGAGCAAACACAGAAAACTGGAGGTCACATTAGAGAGTGCCCTACTGAGTGCAGTAAGTCAGACAGAGAAGGAGAAATATCATCCTTTTAAGTGGATTCTAAAAAGAAACAATACAGATAAACCTATTTACAAAACAGAAAGAGACTCACAAACTTGGAAAAGGAACTTATGGTTGCAAGGGGGAGGGGATGCTTGGGGACTTGGGAAAGTCATGTACACACTGACATGTTTGAAATGGATAACCAACAAATGTCTACCATAAAGCCCATGGAACACTGCTTACAGTTATGTACCAGCCTGGATGGGGTGGCGGGTTTTGGGGAGAATGGATTCATGTATATATATGGACAAGCCCCTTCACTGTTCACCTGAAATTATCCCAAAATTGTTAACTGCCTCCACCCCAATAAAAAATGTTTTTGGTGTTAAAGAAAAAAAAAAAGAGGAAAACTGGAGGTCATATATGAGAGAGAGAGAGAGAGAGAGTTTATGGGAAGCTTCAGGAAAATCTCATAGAATCAGAGAGAGATTTGAAGAGGGAGGCCTGGGGAGGGGTGGAGATCATGGCAGTCTGTATCCATCCTGGTCCCCGGGGGCAGGGGGCCACCAGGAGCACAGCAGGTGGGGACACAGTCTCGTGGATGGTGGCTGTGCTGGGAGTGTCATTCTCTAGATTTGCAGACAACCTCCACAGTACCCATTCTATCATTGCAAACTAACCTGGCCTTAAAGAAAGGTGCTGGAGTGGAGGCGTGGTTACCATAAAGGGGATTGCTAAGTCACAACGATATTAGGAGAAGGAAATAGGAGACAGAGAGAAAGGGGTGTGTATGTGGCAATGAGGCTCCTTGGTTGTTAAGCAAAGACATCTAGCCCCTGCCTTGGAGGGTGGCTTCCCGGTATGGTATACATATATATACTGCTTGCCAAGTTGCTTCAATCAAGTCCAACTCTTTGTGGCCCCATGGACTGTAACCTGTGAGGCTCCTCTGTCCATGGGATTCTCCTGGCAAGAATACTGGAATGGGTTGCCATTTCCTTCTCCAGCTTTTTCTGTTATAGGTCATTACAGGAAATTGAATATAGTCCCCTGCGCTATACAGTAAATCTTTGTTGTTTATCTGTATCTTGTAAATGTAATTTTTTATTAAAAATTGTATGTGTTTTTTTCTAAAAATTTATCAAGGGGATAATTTGTGTTTTCAGAGACTTGGTTTAGCAAAGTAAAAGACTAAAAATCATTAAAACACTTTAAATTCTTCTTTAACCTAGCAAGTGGGATCTAAATTAAATAAACCCTTTATCACTTTAGGGAAGAGACTGCTTTCCTATGTCAGAAAAACGATTTCCAAGTCACTCTCTTGTGGTAAAAATACATGTAAGGAATTTTCTAAGTGGTACAGTGGTAAACAATTGGTTTGCAATGCAGGAGATATGGGAGACATGGGCTTGATCTCTGCGTCAGGAAGATCCCCTGGAGGAGAGCGTGGCAACCCACTCCAGTGTTCTTGCCTAGGAAATCCTATGGACAGAGAAGCTTGGCAGGTTACAGTCCATGTGGGTCGCAAAGAGTCCGACACGATGGAGCACACACACACACATAACGTAAAATTTACCATCTTAACCAATTTTAAGTGTATTGACTCAGTGGTATTAAACACGCTCATAATATCGTGCCGGCAGCACCAGCAGCCATCTCTAGAACTCTTGGCCTCATTCCAGACTGAAGCTCTGTACCCCCTGAGCCCTACCTCCTGATTCCTCCTCCCCCAGCCTCTGGCAACCATGGTTGCTCTGCCCTATCTCTATAATTTTGATTGCTGTACATGCTATGTATAAATGGATTCATATAAGATTCATCCTTTTGTGTCTGGCTTATTTCACTTAGCATAATGCCCTCAAGGTTCATCCACATTATGCACTGTAACATGTATCAGAATTGTGTTTCCCTTTTGAGGATGAATGATATTTCATTGTATATATGTATATATATATAGATCACATTGTGTTTATCCATTTATCTGTCAGGGACACAGGTTGCTTCCATTTTTTGACTCCTGTGAACTAACTAACTGCAAATATGGGAGTACAAACATCTCTTTGATTACCCTGCTTTTGATTCTTTTGGGTATATCCATAAGTGGAATGTCTGGATTGTATTGGAATTCTGTTTTTAATTTTTTTCTTTATAGTGGCAGCCCTAGTTTACATGCCTCCTAACAGTGCACAGGAGTTCCAATTTCTCCATATCCTTGCCAACACTGGTTTTTCTGACTTTTGTGTGTGCAAATGTGTGTGTATGTGTTCTAAATAATAGAAAGAGATTTTAATATCACACTTTGGATAATAAATGAATAACCAGATGAATATTAATAAGGTCAGAGAGGACTTCAATAACATGATAGATCCATTGGACCCCACAGACATGTACAGAACATTCTACTCAACAACAGCAGGACGCACATTCTTCCCATGTGCACACAGAGCATCCTCTAGGACAGACCACATGGTAGGCAACAGAACAAGTCTTACCAAATTTTGAAAAGATTGTAATTATAAAAGGAATCATTTCTGATGACAATGGAATGAAACTACAAATCAATAGCAGGAGGACGGGGAAGTTTTTAAAAGTGTGAAACTTAAGCAACACCCTCTCACATAACCAATATATGTGTGTGTATTTTAACCACATTTTTTTTTTTCTGGCTGGTTCTCCCATGGACTTTGCCCCACCTCCCTCTAGCAATGGAGCTGGGCTATTTTCCCAGGCACACCATCTTGGCCTGGCGGGGGGAGGCGTGAGAACGGATGTGTGCTTTATGAAAGAAGCATTTGGCTTTTGCAATGGAAGGACCTTGGTGTGAGGGGAGCGTGAGAAGATTTCCTGGTGCTGGCTGGGGTATGACACTGTCATGTAAACAGCCTAAAAGACCTGAGCAGAGGGACCATCCCTCTGTCTGGTGGGGCCTCTCTGCTTATGGATCCAGAAGGCTGAGGATGGAAATGTACCATGATGAGAGCTGCTGGAGGGGTGAGACTTCCTTTTGTCTTTGGCTGGTAAGGGGACTGGTAGAATGGTGACAGAAAAGCAAGACTGGTGCTCACAGAACATTTTTCTCTTCCACCAGAAGGTCTCTGTAAGAGATTATTTCTCCGTGTTCACTATTTCCTTGAGTAATGTGGTCAACTGTCTTTCTCTTCTGAGGTCAGTAATAGGATCCAGTTATGTTTCCAGGATGTGGCTGCTTAAGATAAAATTCTTTCAAAGAAATTCAAGAGATGTTGCTGTGCCAGGCATGGGAGCCCTGCAGGCCCATAAGGATCTGTCTTCAGAGGGTTGGAGGTAGAGAGTCACAGGCATGGGGAGGCTGAGGCAGGCACTGAGAAGTGGAGGGACTCAAATTGGTGCCAAAATAAATACCAGTAAAATGCCTCCAGGCTCCTAGCTGTGTGGAATGTCCTCCGAGCTTTCCGCAAGACCCAGAGACAGCCATTCGTTTACTTAACTCAGTTTAGCGAATCATATAAAGATTTCCTTGGAGAAGGAAATGGCAACCCACTCAATATTCTTGCCTGGCAAGTCCCATGGACAGAGGAACCTGGCAGGCTACTGTCCCTGGGGTCACAAAAGAGTTGGATACAGAAAGGAGGACGGTTTTGAAGTTGTATTAAAAGGAATCATTTCTGATGACAATGGAATGAAACTACAAATCAATAGCAACAAAAACCCCTCTCACATAACCAATATATGTGTGTGTATTTTAACCACATTTTTTTCTGGCTGGTTCTCCCATGGACTTTGCCCCACCTCCCTCTAGCAATGGAGCTGGGCTATTTTCCCAGGCACACCATCTTGGCCTGGCGGGGGGAGGCGTGAGAACGGATGTGTGCTTTATGAAAGAAGCATTTGGCTTTTGCAATGGAAGGACCTTGGTGTGAGGGGCGTGAGAAGATTTCCTGGTGCTGGCTGGGGTATGACACTGTCATGTAAACAGCCTAAAAGACCTGAGCAGAGGGACCATCCCTCTGTCTGGTGGGGCCTCTCTGCTTATGGATCCAGAAGGCTGAGGATGGAAATGTACCATGATGAGAGCTGCTGGAGGGGTGAGACTTCCTTTTGTCTTTGGCTGGTAAGGGGACTGGTAGAATGGTGACAGAAAAGCAAGACTGGTGCTCACAGAACATTTTTCTCTTCCACCAGAAGGTCTCTGTAAGAGATTATTTCTCCGTGTTCACTATTTCCTTGAGTAATGTGGTCAACTGTCTTTCTCTTCTGAGGTCAGTAATAGGATCCAGTTATGTTTCCAGGATGTGGCTGCTTAAGATAAAATTCTTTCAAAGAAATTCAAGAGATGTTGCTGTGCCAGGCATGGGAGCCCTGCAGGCCCATAAGGATCTGTCTTCAGAGGGTTGGAGGTAGAGAGTCACAGGCATGGGGAGGCTGAGGCAGGCACTGAGAAGTGGAGGGACTCAAATTGGTGCCAAAATAAATACCAGTAAAATGCCTCCAGGCTCCTAGCTGTGTGGAATGTCCTCCGAGCTTTCCGCAAGACCCAGAGACAGCCATTCGTTTACTTAACTCAGTTTAGCGAATCATATAAAGATTTCCTTGGAGAAGGAAATGGCAACCCACTCCAATATTCTTGCCTGGCAAGTCCCATGGACAGAGGAACCTGGCAGGCTACTGTCCCTGGGGTCACAAAAGAGTTGGATACAGCTTAGTGACTACACAACAATAACAACAATAAAAACCCTAGACAGATTTTTCTCTGAATTGAAAACTGTGCTCAGAAAGCAGATTGAGAAATATTGTCCTTGCCATGTGAATAGTTTTTGAGGGAATGGTGTCCCCACAGCATAGAAACACTATGGCTCTTGGTCCTAGGCATTCGGTGGGTCTTTCTTGGTGAGGAGGAGATGAGAGCTGGCATGGAGCCATCTCCCAACCCTTGCCTCTGCCACGCAGCCTCTTTCTTGCTCATCCTCTCTTGTCCCCAGGGCCACCCAGCAACCAACACATTTTCTATCTCTATTTTGCAAAATCCTTTCCCCTCTAATAGAAAAGTAGACTTTGATGAAGGATCACATGTTGGCACAGATTTGACATAGACTTGCTCTATTTTATTTTTTTCATTTGGAAAAGGAAATGGCAACCTACTCCAATGTTCTTACCTGCAAAATTGCATGGACAGAGGAGCCTGGCAAGCTACAGTCCGTGGGGTCACAGAATCAGACATGACTGAGCAGCTGAGCACATTGATTTCATTGGAGTATAGATGATTTACAGTGTTGTGTTAGTTTAGTGAGTCAGTTATACATATATTCACTCTTTTTCATTTTTATTTATTTATTTAAATATTTATTATTTATTTGGCTATCTGGGTCTTAGTTGTAGCACGTCAGGCTATTGATCTTCATTGTGACATGGACATCATGTAGCAAGGATCTTTATCTGTGATGCGTGGGGTCTAATGCCCTGACCAGGCATTGAACCCAGGCCTCCATGCTGGGAATGCAGAGTGTAGCCACTGGATCACTAAGAAAGTCTCTATTGTTTTTTAGGTTATTGTTCCTATAGGTCATTATAGAGTGCTATACAGTAGGTCTTTATTAGTTATCAATTTTATATGTAGTCGTGTGCATGTATCAATCCCAGTACCTAGACTTGCTCTAGACTAAAGTACACTGTAAGTTTTACTTTTGCCTTGAGCCACCACTTAAATGTCCTGGATAATAAAATAAAAAACTAACCTGAACTAACCTGAGGGCCTTGCCTGCACCATGTGGCAAGGAATGAGCCCGCATTCCCTCTCTCACACCTGTCGTCTCTGTTTCCACATGGAAACCAGAGAAGCCAAATCAGACATCAGGGAGCCTGGCTGGGATTCCTTCTGTGGCCCATGTCTGGGGCAGTACACCGTGCCTGCCAACTCCTCTCATCGAGGTCCACAGGCTCTCTACAACCTCAAGTGTACCCACCACGTCGTGTGTTACAGGCAGGGATGTGGTTGCTGTACAGTTTTCATCACATTTGGACTGTGAATTAGGACAATTTTTTTTCTCTCTTCTGACTATCTCATCACACAGTCTATGGCATAGTTCTCCTTCTCCAGGGGATCTTCCCGACCCAGGAATCAAACCCATGTCTCTTAGGCCTTCTGTATTTGCAGGTGGGTTCTTTAACCAGGAGGAGCCCGCATTTTCAAGAATCTTTAAAAAAACTTATAAACGGGAGCATAGACTTGCTCTATTTTATTTTTTTCATTTGGAAAAGGAAATGGCAACCTACTCCAATGTTCTTACCTGCAAAATTGCATGGACAGAGGAGCCTGGCAAGCTACAGTCCGTGGGGTCACAGAATCAGACATGACTGAGCAGCTGAGCACATTGATTTCATTGGAGTATAGATGATTTACAGTGTTGTGTTAGTTTAGTGAGTCAGTTATACATATATTCACTCTTTTTCATTTTTATTTATTTATTTAAATATTTATTATTTATTTGGCTATCTGGGTCTTAGTTGTAGCACGTCAGGCTATTGATCTTCATTGTGACATGGACATCATGTAGCAAGGATCTTTATCTGTGATGCGTGGGGTCTAATGCCCTGACCAGGCATTGAACCCAGGCCTCCATGCTGGGAATGCAGAGTGTAGCCACTGGATCACTAAGAAAGTCTCTATTGTTTTTTAGGTTATTGTTCCTATAGGTCATTATAGAGTGCTATACAGTAGGTCTTTATTAGTTATCAATTTTATATGTAGTCGTGTGCATGTATCAATCCCAGTACCTAGACTTGCTCTAGACTAAAGTACACTGTAAGTTTTACTTTTGCCTTGAGCCACCACTTAAATGTCCTGGATAATAAAATAAAAAACTAACCTGAACTAACCTGAGGGCCTTGCCTGCACCATGTGGCAAGGAATGAGCCCGCATTCCCTCTCTCACACCTGTCGTCTCTGTTTCCACATGGAAACCAGAGAAGCCAAATCAGACATCAGGGAGCCTGGCTGGGATTCCTTCTGTGGCCCATGTCTGGGGCAGTACACCGTGCCTGCCAACTCCTCTCATCGAGGTCCACAGGCTCTCTACAACCTCAAGTGTACCCACCACGTCGTGTGTTACAGGCAGGGATGTGGTTGCTGTACAGTTTTCATCACATTTGGACTGTGAATTAGGACAATTTTTTTTCTCTCTTCTGACTATCTCATCACACAGTCTATGGCATAGTTCTCCTTCTCCAGGGGATCTTCCCGACCCAGGAATCAAACCCATGTCTCTTAGGCCTTCTGTATTTGCAGGTGGGTTCTTTAACCAGGAGGAGCCCGCAGTTTTGGAGGGAACTTCAGCTGTGTGTGATAAAGACTGAGTATGATGATGCCTTTGAGGACCATCAAAGTTTCACCTTGAATAAAGGCCTCCACTCTACACAGCAGGGAGTATTAATAGTGTTTATATTGTCACGTTAAGTGACACAAGGCAGGGTACAAAGTTATGTACCCTGTTGTGTCTGGATTTTATCCCTCTTGGGCTCTTGTACCATGAACTTTGCTCCTTGGTTCAAAACCAATGTGTGTTTTTTCTGTAGGAAAGAGCCTCTGGATTAATGGGGTTGCTTAGCAGGCAACAAACTGGCTCCTGGCAGCGGGCACCTGAACAAGTCTAGGCATGTTCTTCCTGCCCATGACTGTCTTATTTCTGGGTCCTTTTCAGCAGATAAGCATGCTAAGTTGCTTCAGTTCTGTCCAACTCTTTTCAACTCTATGGACTATAGTCCACCAGGCTCTGCTGTCCATGGGATTCTCCAGGAAAGAATACTGGAGTGGGTTGCCATTTCCTTCTTCAGGGGTATCTTCCTGACCAGGGATTGAACCTGGATCTCTTATGTCTTCTGTATTTGCAGGTGGGTTCTTTAACCAGGAGGAGCCCGCAGTTTTGGAGGGAACTTCAGCTGTGTGTGATAAAGACTGAGTATGATGATTCCTTTGAGGACCATTGAAGTTTTACCTTGAAAAAAGGCCTCCATTCTGCACACTAGAGAGTTTTAATAATGCTTCTGTTGTCCTGTTAAGTGAAATAAGGCAGGGTACAAAGTTATGTATACAGTGGTAACACAGCTATGTAAACAGATCAGGGGAAAGAGAGAGAATGTGATCGAGCAGAAGGAAATGCAGCAAAATATTAATACTACCTTGGCTTTGGGAGGTGGGGTTAATCATCTCTACTCCTCTGTATTTTCTAGATTATCCCCAGGCAGCATTTATAATTTCTACCATCATTAACCAATAAATTTTATACTACAATATACATGGTTTCAAAATTTAATACTTTCCCTCCAACTTTAAGAACATCTGATAAAAGAAAGCTCTGGTTCTCAAAGCAGTAGTTGCTATCTTGAATCTTGTATTGTTAAAAAAATAAAAAGAACCAAAATGGAGTCATTCACCCCAACACAAGAGCAAACCAAGACTTAACAGTTTCAACCCCTCCCAGAAATGACCTTCAAAATAGTCAACCTGAAATTTCTCTGTCAACACTGGTGAGGAGATCTGCATGATTAAGACCCTTTCAGTCCCCGGAGTAGAAGTCCTGGCTCCAAATAACTTTCTTTTCTTTTGCTAACAACCTTTTCACCCCACCCTCTTTTCTGTAAAAACCTTGCATTTTGCACAACTCCTTGGAGCACTCTTTTTAAAAGGTTGCTAGAAGGAAGGCTGCTCAATTTGTGAATTGCCTAAGAAAGCCCATCAGTTCTTCACATTTCCTGGGCTGGATTTTGTTTTTGGACAGTGTTCTCTCACCATCAACAGATAAACGCTGAACAGAAACTGGCGGGAGCTCTTGTCAGTTGGGTAATCAGTAGATAAAATCACCCATGAAATGAAAACAAAAACACTATGAAAACAAAATCCCGTGAGCTGTATCAAAAACGAATTTCCTCTTAGGGACATGTTAAGAAATGTTCTGAGTAACGTTAAGGTATTTTTCGGTCATTTTCCAAACACACCTTGAACAGAAAGACACTGTAATCAGTACTCTTTTCTTTCACTATTTTGTTGATCTGTCTAGAAAGTCCAGGGTCTGGGAGGTCAGGAATGGCCATCTTGCCTGCACTGGACAAGTTCCTTTGTGTAATGTTTAGTATGGGATTATGAGATCATTTTGCTAAAAGTTCTTAGTGCCCTTATCAAGTTTTTAAAAATGTATTTATTTATATAGTGTTTGTGGCAGACAATAGGATCTTTTTTCCTCTTTCTTCCCTTTTGAAATTGTGATAAGAATATGTCTCATGAGGTCTGCTTTTGCCCCCACCCAATAATAGAGCTTTTGGTTTTCAGTAGGGCACAGGATAATTGTGCCCAGAACAATTCTGCATTTGTTAGCCCCTCTTGAAGCTGCTCAGCCACCACTTCACGGGGGCAGGATGATGAGATGGAAGGGATCTGGGTTAGGCAGGATGGGCAGCTGCCAAGTAACTCTCCACTGCCTGCCTTTGGGTTTCCTTTACATGAGAGAATAAACCTTGTATTTGAGCCTCTGATGTTGGAGGTTTCTGTACTGTACAACCAACTCCAATCATAACTGATAGGGTGGCCTTCATCCTAATCAACCAATGAGTCATTTGGGTACCAAAATGTAGAAGTCTGCCATGCAGCCTCAACTCCATGATCATTTGGGATTTGCTGAGCCTCCTCAGCCTCATAGAACTTTCAAAATTGGTCAAGCACAGTGGCGTACAGCAAATCTCTAGAAGGTATTCATTTTGTACGAGTGAAAATTTATACCCACTGAATACCAGTTCCTCATCTTGCCCTGTTACCACCCCCTGCAAGCACCTTTCTGCTCTCTTCTATGAGTCTGAGTATGTTATGTTATCTTCCCTCGTGGCTCAGATAGTGAAGAATCTGCCAGCAATGCAAGAGACCTGGGCTTGATCCCAGGATTGGGAAGATCCCTTGAAGAAGGGAATGGCAACCCACTCCAGTCTTCTTGCCTGAAGACTCCATGGACAGAGGAGCCTAGAGTCAGACACGACTGAGTGACTAACACTTCACTTCATATAAGGTGAATCGTGCAGCATTGGCCCTGTGACTGGCTTATTTCATTTAGCATAGAGTTCTGCAGGTTCATCCACGTGATCACAAATGGAAATTTCTGTCTAGAAAGTCCAGGGTCTGGGAGGTCAGGAATGGCCATCTTGCCTGCACTGGACAAGTTCCTTTGTGTAATGTTTAGTATGGGATTATGAGATCATTTTGCTAAAAGTTCTTAGTGCCCTTATCAAGTTTTTAAAAATGTATTTATTTATATAGTGTTTGTGGCAGACAATAGGATCTTTTTCCTCTTTCTTCCCTTTTGAAATTGTGATAAGAATATGTCTCATGAGGTCTGCTTTTGCCCCCACCCAATAATAGAGCTTTTGGTTTTCAGTAGGGCACAGGATAATTGTGCCCAGAACAATTCTGCATTTGTTAGCCCCTCTTGAAGCTGCTCAGCCACCACTTCACGGGGGCAGGATGATGAGATGGAAGGGATCTGGGTTAGGCAGGATGGGCAGCTGCCAAGTAACTCTCCACTGCCTGCCTTTGGGTTTCCTTTACATGAGAGAATAAACCTTGTATTTGAGCCTCTGATGTTGGAGGTTTCTGTACTGTACAACCAACTCCAATCATAACTGATAGGGTGGCCTTCATCCTAATCAACCAATGAGTCATTTGGGTACCAAAATGTAGAAGTCTGCCATGCAGCCTCAACTCCATGATCATTTGGGATTTGCTGAGCCTCCTCAGCCTCATAGAACTTTCAAAATTGGTCAAGCACAGTGGCGTACAGCAAATCTCTAGAAGGTATTCATTTTGTACGAGTGAAAATTTATACCCACTGAATACCAGTTCCTCATCTTGCCCTGTTACCACCCCCTGCAAGCACCTTTCTGCTCTCTTCTATGAGTCTGAGTATGTTATGTTATCTTCCCTCGTGGCTCAGATAGTGAAGAATCTGCCAGCAATGCAAGAGACCTGGGCTTGATCCCAGGATTGGGAAGATCCCTTGAAGAAGGGAATGGCAACCCACTCCAGTCTTCTTGCCTGAAGACTCCATGGACAGAGGAGCCTAGAGTCAGACACGACTGAGTGACTAACACTTCACTTCATATAAGGTGAATCGTGCAGCATTGGCCCTGTGACTGGCTTATTTCATTTAGCATAGAGTTCTGCAGGTTCATCCACGTGATCACAAATGGCACAATTTTCTTCTTTTTTTAAATCTGAATCATATTCTATGGTATGTATGTACCATATTTTCTTTATCCTTTCATCTGTTGATGGACATTTAGGCTGTTTCTGCATCTTGGCTATTGTAGGTATTGCTACAATGAATGCAAGAGTGCAAATTACCTCTTTCAGATCCTAATTTCAATTACTTTGGATCAATATCTAAAAGTAGAATCGCTGGATCATAGGGTAGTACTTTTCTCCTTCTTTTCCATTTGAAGAGAGTGAAAGTGAAAGTCAAGTCGCTCATTCATCTCCAACTCTGCAACCCCCATGGAAGAGCCATGGGATTCTCCAGACAAGAATACTTGAGTGGGTAGCCTATCCCTTCTCCAGGGGATCTTCCCCATCCAGGGACTGAACTGAAACCTCTTGCATTGCAGGCAGATTCTTTACCATCTGAGCCACCAGGGAAGCCCCCTGAGGTTTGGGGTCCCAGCATCTCTGGGTTCATCTCTGGGCACCTCCCCATCTATCATTCTCTGGGCTCCCTGGCTCTATGGGTTGGGAACCTACCCTCCATAGGGGCTTCACAGTGTTTCCAGCCCACTTCCTGATGCTAACAAGTTGGAAATCTATAGTTGAAGAGGAAAAGCTTTTAAAACATTGAGGTAAAATTTACATAACATTAAAGTAGCCACTTAAAAATGCATGATTCAGTGGCATTTAGTACAGCCACAACATTGTAATAACAATAAAAAAGATGAATGGCCAACATCTACTGAGGTCTTATAAGTGCCAGGCATTGTAGGTTATCCCTGGAGTTATTTCTTCGCACAATAGAGCAATGGAAGCAGAGGAAGGAGTCAAACCCAGAAAGAAGCCTGACTCCACAGCCCTTGCTCACATCCTGTTCCTGGAATATCCCTTGAAGAAGGGAATGGCAACCCACTCCAGTCTTCTTGCCTGAAGACTCCATGGACAGAGGAGCCTAGAGTCAGACACGACTGAGTGACTAACACTTCACTTCATATAAGGTGAATCGTGCAGCATTGGCCCTGTGACTGGCTTATTTCATTTAGCATAGAGTTCTGCAGGTTCATCCACGTGATCACAAATGGCACAATTTTCTTCTTTTTAAATCTGAATCATATTCTATGGTATGTATGTACCATATTTTCTTTATCCTTTCATCTGTTGATGGACATTTAGGCTGTTTCTGCATCTTGGCTATTGTAGGTATTGCTACAATGAATGCAAGAGTGCAAATTACCTCTTTCAGATCCTAATTTCAATTACTTTGGATCAATATCTAAAAGTAGAATCGCTGGATCATAGGGTAGTACTTTTCTCCTTCTTTTCCATTTGAAGAGAGTGAAAGTGAAAGTCAAGTCGCTCATTCATCTCCAACTCTGCAACCCCCATGGAAGAGCCATGGGATTCTCCAGACAAGAATACTTGAGTGGGTAGCCTATCCCTTCTCCAGGGATCTTCCCCATCCAGGGACTGAACTGAAACCTCTTGCATTGCAGGCAGATTCTTTACCATCTGAGCCACCAGGAAGCCCCTGAGGTTTGGGGTCCCAGCATCTCTGGGTTCATCTCTGGGCACCTCCCATCTATCATTCTCTGGGCTCCCTGGCTCTATGGGTTGGGAACCTACCCTCCATAGGGGCTTCACAGTGTTTCCAGCCCACTTCCTGATGCTAACAAGTTGGAAATCTATAGTTGAAGAGGAAAAGCTTTTAAAACATTGAGGTAAAATTTACATAACATTAAAGTAGCCACTTAAAAATGCATGATTCAGTGGCATTTAGTACAGCCACAACATTGTAATAACAATAAAAAAGATGAATGGCCAACATCTACTGAGGTCTTATAAGTGCCAGGCATTGTAGGTTATCCCTGGAGAGAGGTATTGTTATTTCTTTCGCACAATAGAGCAATGGAAGCAGAGGAAGGAGTCAAACCCAGAAAGAAGCCTGACTCCACAGCCCTTGCTCACATCCTGTTGAGATACATTTTGCATTTGCCAAATTCTAAATACACTTGCTCTTGATTCAATCATCCAGTGATCAACACTCATGGTCACCTGTAGGGGTGTGTCTGTGGGTTGGAGGGGAATTTCCCTCTAGGGTCTTTCCTTCTTGAGGGAGGGGAAAAGGATTACAGTACAACAGGAAACTGAGAAGGGGAGAGAGTTCTCTGTGGCCAGGCTCCCTCAGGCTCCTCCTCTGTCCCTTCCCTGGTTCATGTTCCTCTCTGTGCTGCTGTGTGTGGATTGGTAGCCCTCCAGCCCGTGGTCCATGGAAAGGATGGGCCTCCTGTCTCCCACTGTCTAAGATCAGATCTCACAAAAGGGCATCGATGGTTCAGTCTGGCCATGCTGTGGGATTATTGCTAGCTGACAACTGACATCCATTCTTCCCTTCTTGTTTAATTTGAAGTCACATTATACTTCATGTGACAATGTGTTCAGTGCAAAGACTATGTTTCCAAGACTAGCTTGCAGCTAGGAGAGGCCATGTGATTTAGTTCTATATGCAGAACTATTATTTAGAACATTCAGCAACATTCCATAATGGTGGAGCTGGGGGATCATTATAAACTTTTTGTCTTCCTTTGTAAGTGTGCATGGTAAGTTGCTTCAGTCATGTCCAACTCTTTGGGACCCTATGGACCATAGATTGCAGCCTCCTCTGTCCATGGAATTCTCCAGGCAAGAATACTGGAGTAGGTTGCCACGCCCTTCTTCAGAGGATCTTTCCGACCCAGGAATCAAACTTGTATCCGTTTCATCTCCTATGCTGGCAAGTGGATTCTTTACCACTAGCACTACCTGGGAAGCCCTTTATTTTCCCTTACTTCCTCCTAAGGTCAAGGAGGAGAATATGGCCTTGCTGGCTGGAGTTCCAGCAGTCATCTTGGACCATGAGTTGGCTTTGATGCTGAAAGCCATGCTCCAGGATGATATATCAGAAAGAGAGGAACCCAAGGTACTAGTGACGCTTTGGGACTGCTGCATCAGTTCCTGCTACCAATGCCGGACCACTTTTACATGAGGGAGAAATAAAATCCCAATTTAAACACCTTGTTTCTTTTTTCAGAAATATGCAGCCAGATTGAATCCTACTTGATGTGCTCACTGGGAGGTACACCAGGATGATAGAACCACCAGGTCCCCATAGAGCAGATAGGGGAGGGTGCACCTTGCTCTTAGACAAAATGACAGCCTACCCCTACAAAGACCCGCCCCCTGCCGGGTGCTTACTGAGGCTGAGCTCTCTGCTAGGTGCTACACGGCATCACTATTTAATCTATACCAAAACCGCGTGACAAGACTCTCTTGTGACCCTGGCTATTCTTAATGTACAAATGAGGAAACAAAGATTCAGGAAGGTTGCTTTACAAGGCCACTTAGTTGGGAGCCAGGCTCCAAACTGGATCTGTTTGATTCGGGCACAAACCCTTAAACCCTGGATGGACTCTAAGCAGTTGTGCAGATGTGAAAGCAGGAGAGTGGCCTAATCAGATCTGTGGCTTTGTCATATCTCAAAAGTGAAAGAAACACTTCAGACAAGGGAGTGGAGCCTGGCAGGCCAGAGGCAGGAAGAAACACGGCAGAGTCTGCCATGACTTGGGCTGAATGGACGCGGGCAACGCCTCGTGAGGCTGGGCTAGGTGGCCCTGGAGCTGGAATGCTTTCACCAGTAACTCCTTCTCAAGGTATTGGTGGGGCCAGTCCTTATTAGACATGTGATTTAACTCCTAAGTTGCCACTAAGAGCCACTTAGAAATGTGTGCACTATTTCAAGTTCAGGTTGGATGATACAATGTCTCAGTGGACATGAATTTGAGCAAACCCTGGGAGATAATGGAGAACAGAGAAGCCTGATGGGCTGTAGTCCATGGGGTCCAAGGAGTTGGACATGACTTATTAGCTGAACAATGACCAAATAACCCATTACAGGCCATCATGAAATGTGCTGATTTTTTCCAGTACAGTTACATTTTGAATTAAGAGCTTTTCAAGGGGCAAGCTTGAATTGCTTGAGGGTGTATGTGTCCATGTGAAATGAAAATAAAATTAAGAAGCTAATGTTGCTTTTGAAAAAAGAATCACTCGGCAATAAATGTTCCATCAGGGGAACAGTCTCCATCTGATCTCTTGGCAGTGCACATCAGACTAACGAACTATTTAGACATCAAGGCCAAATCTACTTGATGTGCTCACTGGGAGGTACACCAGGATGATAGAACCACCAGGTCCCCATAGAGCAGATAGGGGAGGGTGCACCTTGCTCTTAGACAAAATGACAGCCTACCCCTACAAAGACCCGCCCCCTGCCGGGTGCTTACTGAGGCTGAGCTCTCTGCTAGGTGCTACACGGCATCACTATTTAATCTATACCAAAACCGCGTGACAAGACTCTCTTGTGACCCTGGCTATTCTTAATGTACAAATGAGGAAACAAAGATTCAGGAAGGTTGCTTTACAAGGCCACTTAGTTGGGAGCCAGGCTCCAAACTGGATCTGTTTGATTCGGGCACAAACCCTTAAACCCTGGATGGACTCTAAGCAGTTGTGCAGATGTGAAAGCAGGAGAGTGGCCTAATCAGATCTGTGGCTTTGTCATATCTCAAAAGTGAAAGAAACACTTCAGACAAGGGAGTGGAGCCTGGCAGGCCAGAGGCAGGAAGAAACACGGCAGAGTCTGCCATGACTTGGGCTGAATGGACGCGGGCAACGCCCGTGAGGCTGGGCTAGGTGGCCCTGGAGCTGGAATGCTTTCACCAGTAACTCCTTCTCAAGGTATTGGTGGGGCCAGTCCTTATTAGACATGTGATTTAACTCCTAAGTTGCCACTAAGAGCCACTTAGAAATGTGTGCACTATTTCAAGTTCAGGTTGGATGATACAATGTCTCAGTGGACATGAATTTGAGCAAACCCTGGGAGATAATGGAGAACAGAGAAGCCTGATGGGCTGTAGTCCATGGGGTCCAAGGAGTTGGACATGACTTATTAGCTGAACAATGACCAAATAACCCATTACAGGCCATCATGAAATGTGCTGATTTTTTCCAGTACAGTTACATTTTGAATTAAGAGCTTTTCAAGGGGCAAGCTTGAATTGCTTGAGGGTGTATGTGTCCATGTGAAATGAAAATAAAATTAAGAAGCTAATGTTGCTTTTGAAAAAAGAATCACTCGGCAATAAATGTTCCATCAGGGGAACAGTCTCCATCTGATCTCTTGGCAGTGCACATCAGACTAACGAACTATTTAGACATCAAGAGCTTGGTTTTAATTTGTTTCACCGATGATTAAGTCTAAGAAACTTCCCAGTTATGCTAAATCCTGCAAAATGATGAAGACTATCATTGGCCGCTGTTTACAATGGAAAGGAACAACTCCTACATTCTTCCTGTTTGTCAAGAATGGAGGATTTATACTGCCTTGGCTCTTAATAATAGCTTTGCTTTATGTTTCTTCTTGTTAGCATTTGAAAAGTATAGTCTGACTTCAGCAAATCAGAGACAGTGGATACAAACAGGAACTGATAACATGTTTGCGGGGGCTGGATGATATCATGCTATCTCTGGTCATTAGCATTCACTGAACCCCCTGCTCGAATACCTTCTCCACTTGAGCTCTATTTGTTTTGGTTTTCCTCCAATCACACTGGCCGAGGGCACTGGCCTCCACTTCTGTTTTAACACATTCTCTCTGTCATCCAGATCAGATCTTTAATTTCATCTCTAGGATGTGTATGTATGCGTGGTAAGTTATTTCAGTCATGCCCAACTCTTTGCGACCCCATGGACTAGCCTGCTAGGCTCCTCTGTCCATGGGATTCTCCAAGCTAGCATACTGGAGCGGGTTGCCATTTCCTTCTCCAGAGGATCTTCCTTAACAAGAGATCAAACTGACATCTCCTGTGTTGGCAGGTGGATTTTTTATCACTGTGCCACCTGTCTCATTCTGATTCCGTCTTTATGTTTAGTTGTAGATCTTTTCTGGCAGGTTCCATCCTTTTTATTGGAAAAGGAGTTTTATAAATAGTTGTGATGTTGACGTGCCTGTTGGAGGAGGTGAGTTCTGGGTCCTTCTACTCCAACATCTCAACTAATCTCTCGACAAGGACCTAGACATGGATTCAAGACCTAGCTCGGCCCCTCACTGGTTGTGGAGAAGCAGGCCAGTCTCTGAGTCTTTGTTTCCTCACCCTGGGCTTGCTGTGAGGTTTTGGAGGGGAGTTTCTCTGGCAATCCTGCTCCTATGAAGTCTGAAGTCATTCCATTTCCATTCTGTAGGTTGCCTGCAGTTAACCTGAAGAAGCATAGAGACATAAAATCCAGGCACTAGTCTAGTCTCTGAAGGTCCAGTGATGAATGAGACAAAGTTCTTGTTCTCAGAGAGACCAGAAAGGGAATACAGGATTATGGAGCTGCTGGGAAGTGCACTTAGGTTCAGAGTTGGCCTTAGAAAGTCCAAATCAGACCATGTCATGCTTCTGTTTAACACCTTCCGGTGCCTCCTCACTGACCTTGGCATAAAATCTGAGCTCCTTCTTTGCCCTCTTCCCAAGCCTGTTCTTCCTTCTCTATTGCTTACAAGCATCAGCCTTGCTGGTCCTCTCTCAGGTTCCGAGACATGCTGCACTTCTTTTTGTCTTGGGAGCTTTGGCTCTAGCTGGTCCCTCTTCCCCGAATGCTGCTGGTTGGCTCCTGGTCATCATTCAGAACTCAGTTTAAATGGCACCCCTCCAGAATGGCCTTTCTAGGTAGACCATTCATCTCAAATAGCATTCCTCCACCCTATGTTAAGTTTTTGCACAGTTCATATTACCAGTTTGGGCTTTCCTTGTGCATTAGCTTTTTGGCTTCTCACACCAGGATGGCAAGTAGAAGGGGAGAAAGTGAAGGCAGTGGCAGATTTTATTTTATTATTTTTTGGCTTAAAAAAAGATCATTGCAGATGGTGACTGAAACAATCAAATTAAAAGGCACTTGTTCCTTAGACAGAAAGCTATGACAAATCTAGACAGCATATTCAAAAGCAGAGACATCACTTTGTCAACAAAGGTCTGTATAGTCAAAGCTATGGTTTTTCCAGTAGTTGTGTCCAGATGTGAGAGCTGAACCTAAAGACAGCTGAGTGCCAAAGAACTGATGCTTTCAAATTGTGTTGCTAGAGAACGTTCTTGAAAGTCCCTTGGATTGCAAAGAAATCTAACTTGTCAGTTCTAAAGGAAATCAAACCTGAATATTCATTGAGAAGACTGGTGCTGAAACTCTGATACTTTGGCCACCTGATGAGAAGATCCAACTCATTGGAAAAGGCCCTGAAGCTGGGAAAGATTGAAGGCAAAAGGAGAAGAGGATGGCAGAGGACGAGAGGGTTGGATATCCTAACTGACTTAATGAGCATAAATCTGAGCAGACTCTGGACAGAGAAGGAAAGGGGAGCCTGGTGTGCTGCAATCCAAAGGGTCGCAAAGAATTGGACGTAACTTAGCTACTGAACAGCACCAGAATGTAAGATTGATGAGACTAGAGACCTTGTGTTTCCTACTGTGTCTCCCAGGACCTGCATCAGTGCTTGGCCTCTTGCAAGCCTTCACTGAATATTTATTGAATGGTTGAGTTTCTAAACTTCTTGTATTTTTCTCCATATAGCCCGACATCTATATTACAGTCTGTTTTGTTATGTAATAATGTGCAGCTCATTCATAGGTACAGAGTTTTCAAAGATGATGCATATTTACTATGTGATTCATTCATTAAAAATTCTAGACTTTTGACTGTACTCTGTGACTCAGATACTGTAGTGACGGGAAAACTTTCAAGCAGTCAGCCGTTTTACCAAGTCAGTGGTATCTATGACTAATACACGATATTTAGAGATCGTTTTATTATTCCATGAACTTTGCATATATTAACTTTCAATTCTCGTATAACCCTGTGAATCTGGAACTATTATTGTTTCCATTTTACAAATGAGCTGGGTGTATTAGTTTTCCAATTCTGTGTAACAAATTATATAAGCCCAATGGATTAAAACCACCCACCTAGGTTTCCCTGGTGGCCCAGTGGGTAAAGAGTCTGCCTTGCAGTGCAAGGGGCATCAGTTTGATCCCTGGCCTGGGAGATCCCACATGCCACAGAGTGGCTGGACTGGTGTGTCCAATTATGAGCCAGTACTCTGGAACGCATGTGCCCAGAGCCAGTGCTCTGCAGTGAGAGAGGACACTGCAATGGGAGGCCCACACATGCCAAAGAATAAGAAAGGTAGATGAAAATAAATATAAATAAAAGAGTCACAATGGGGAAAGTTAAACAAACAAACCCTAAGACACCTTCTCCTTGGAAAGAAAGCTATGATAAACCTAGACAGTTTATTAAAAAGCAGAGACATCACTTTGCTGACAAATATCCATATAGTAAAAGCTATGGTTTTTCCAGTAGTCATGTATGGATGTCAGAGTTGGACCATAAAGAAGGTTGAGCTCCAAACAGTTGCTACTTTCAAATTGTGGTGCTGAAGAAGGCTCTTGAGAGTCCCTTGGACACAAAGAGATCAAACCAGTCAATCCTAAAGGAAATCAACCCTAAATATTCATTGGAAGTGAAACTGTTTTACCTCAGGTTGGGACTTAAACCCAAAATCCAGTTTGGGACTCAAATCCATGTGGCTGGAGTTTGAACCAGACAAAACCCTGCTTGGGACTTGAGCCCACGTGGCTGGGACTCAGACCAAGCCAAAATCCACTATACCTGATTTCAGGATCTAATGGAGCTCAGGTTCTTCATGTCTCTTTGCAGAAATGAATTCAGTGAGAGACAGAGTGATAGGTAAGAGATGAGTTTATTCAGATTCAGAGAAAAGCACACTCCACAGAGTGTGGGCCATTGCAGAGGGCAAGTCCAGCAGTCCTGAAAACATGGCATCCTTAGCTTTTATGGGCTAGGTAATTTCATATGCTAATGAATGGGAGGATTATTCTAACTCTTTCTTGGGGAAGCCGTGGAACTGTCATGGCCTATCTAGGTGTGTCATTTTGCTTGCTGATTGAGGATCAAGGTCTAGTCTGCCATCTCGGACCCATTTGATTCTAATGGGTTTATGTTGTGTCCTTGGGCTATGTCATTCTTTCAAAAAATTGTGCCCGGCCCCTTTCCCTCCTATTACAGAATGACTGATGCTGAACTAATACTCTGGCCACCTGATGAGAAGACCCAACTTATTGCAAAAAGACCCTGATGCTGGGAAAGATTGAGGGCAGGAGCAAAAGGGGGTGACAGAGGATGAGATGGTTGGATGGCATCACAGATTCAATGCACATGAGTTTGAGGAAACTCCTGGAGATGGTGAAGGACAGGGAAGTCTGGTGTGCTGCAGTCTGTGGGGTCATTAAGAGTAGGACATGACTGAATGGCTGAAAAATAATTTATTGGGTTGATCAGAAAGTTTGTTTAGGTTTTCCATAAGATGGTATGCAAAATCCAAATGAGCTTTTTGACCAAGCCAGTATTTATGAGTTCCCAGTTCTGTTGGTCAGATGTCTGGTTAGAATTCACTATGTTGCCTGAGCAGCATCTTACCCACTAACAACAGGGTCTTGACTGGGCTGGGTGGGTTCTTGCTGAAGGCTCTGGAGGATAATCCACTCCCAAGCTCATTGGGTTGGTGGCAGAATCCAGTCTCTTGTGGCTGTAGATCTGAGGTTCCTGTTTCTTTGCCAGCTAGCTCTTAACTCTTAAAGATCGTCTGCACATAATCTGCTTGCGCTTTGAATTTCTGACTTCCTCTTCTGATTGCAGCCTACAGAAACTCACCTAACAGCCATGCCACCAATAAATTCCTTTATCTTACAGTTGACCTTCATTATATCTGCAAAAAATCTTCCCAAAGTACTTGTGCACATGCTAAGTCACTTCAGTTGTGTCTGACTCTTTGTGACCCCATAAACCGTAGCCCACCAGGCTCCTCTGTCCATGGGACTTCCCGGGCAAGAATACTGGAGTGGATTGCCATTTCCTCCTCCAGGGGATCTTTTCAACCCAGGGATCATATCTGCATCTCCTTCACTGCAGGTGGATGGATTCTTCACCCCTTGAGCCACTGGAGTTGGGATTCAGTGAGTAAACAGACAAGCTATTATTTCTCTCATTTTGACAGAAAAGGAAATTTCTCTTGACCCCATTCTTCTTCCAGTTTTAGCTCTTGTTTCTCAAAAGTAGCATCTCTTCTCGCTGTCTTTGATCTCTTTCACCCTCTTCTCTGACTCCATCCACCCAGACCTCCGCTTCACCCACCTCCTTGCGACTTTTCACTGCCAAACCCAGAGCTGCTCTGGCCACCTGATGAGAAGACCCAACTTATTGCAAAAAGACCCTGATGCTGGGAAAGATTGAGGGCAGGAGCAAAAGGGGGTGACAGAGGATGAGATGGTTGGATGGCATCACAGATTCAATGCACATGAGTTTGAGGAAACTCCTGGAGATGGTGAAGGACAGGGAAGTCTGGTGTGCTGCAGTCTGTGGGGTCATTAAGAGTAGGACATGACTGAATGGCTGAAAAATAATTTATTGGGTTGATCAGAAAGTTTGTTTAGGTTTTCCATAAGATGGTATGCAAAATCCAAATGAGCTTTTTGACCAAGCCAGTATTTATGAGTTCCCAGTTCTGTTGGTCAGATGTCTGGTTAGAATTCACTATGTTGCCTGAGCAGCATCTTACCCACTAACAACAGGGTCTTGACTGGGCTGGGTGGGTTCTTGCTGAAGGCTCTGGAGGATAATCCACTCCCAAGCTCATTGGGTTGGTGGCAGAATCCAGTCTCTTGTGGCTGTAGATCTGAGGTTCCTGTTTCTTTGCCAGCTAGCTCTTAACTCTTAAAGATCGTCTGCACATAATCTGCTTGCGCTTTGAATTTCTGACTTCCTCTTCTGATTGCAGCCTACAGAAACTCACCTAACAGCCATGCCACCAATAAATTCCTTTATCTTACAGTTGACCTTCATTATATCTGCAAAAAATCTTCCCAAAGTACTTGTGCACATGCTAAGTCACTTCAGTTGTGTCTGACTCTTTGTGACCCCATAAACCGTAGCCCACCAGGCTCCTCTGTCCATGGGACTTCCCGGGCAAGAATACTGGAGTGGATTGCCATTTCCTCCTCCAGGGGATCTTTTCAACCCAGGGATCATATCTGCATCTCCTTCACTGCAGGTGGATGGATTCTTCACCCCTTGAGCCACTGGAGTTGGGATTCAGTGAGTAAACAGACAAGCTATTATTTCTCTCATTTTGACAGAAAAGGAAATTTCTCTTGACCCCATTCTTCTTCCAGTTTTAGCTCTTGTTTCTCAAAAGTAGCATCTCTTCTCGCTGTCTTTGATCTCTTTCACCCTCTTCTCTGACTCCATCCACCCAGACCTCCGCTTCACCCACCTCCTTGAGACTTCTCACTGCCAAACCCAGAGCTGCTCTCATATCTACTTCATGTGACTGCTTAGTGGTGCTTTGCACATGATCATTCTCTCCTCTTCAAGCCCCTTCCTCGGACAATCCAGTGGTTAAGATTCCATGCTTCCAATGCAGCGGGGCACAGTTTTCATCTCTGGACAGGGAAGTTCCACATGTCATGTGATACAGCCCAAAAAAAATTTTTTAAAAACCCTTCTTCACTTGCTTTCCCCCAAGCTCACTGGGTCCTACTGCGTCTGGCACCCCCCCCACCCCTTCTCTGCTGACTCCCCGTCTGTCACCCCTTGACCACCGAAACTTGTGGGGCCCAGGGTCCATTCTTGCTTCATTTATCTACTCTTGTCCCTCTGGGAACTCATCCAGCCTCCTGGCTTTACAGACTATATTCCATTTACTTGAAGATGCCCTCAGTTGTAAGTGTATCACTGAGTTCAAGTTCCACCAAGGAGGGGAAAAAGCACTGCCAAGTAAACTCTAACCTCCCATCAATCCTGTGTCCATCATGTCCCTCTGTTCTCCGAGTCCCTGAGCTGCTTTTGGTGGGGTGAGTGGCCCTGCTTCTTTGTCCCAGGCACATCGTGTGCATGAGGGAGCACGGTTCACACTTCTTCTCTCTATGCCTCCTCCCCAGATCTCTTCATTGCTCAACCTGTCAGACCCTTAGATGGTGTGGGGGAGGTGTCACTGGTACTGTGTCCAGCTCCACCATATGTGGTTGTGGACATCACTACCTGTATGAACGTGGGGGTGTGCAGCGTGCAACCTGCACAGCTGTGCATTGTTGCCTGACTTCACCCACTTATCCAAGTCTGTCTTTCTTTGTAACACCTTGTCGTAGACTTTCGCAACTTACAAGCAAGAATGAAATTCTTTAGCTTTCTCATTCTTCCCTGTCATCTTTGAGGCAGTGGCCATACCCCTGAACCCATCACTTTGACTGAAAGAAACCACACCCTAACTGACATGGGCCCAGGGCATGGGCCCAGTCACAGTGGCATTCTCTTGTTTTATGTCCTACAATCAAAATTCTCCCCTGGGTATGAGGGGTGGAGTCAATTTCAACTTAACCTCCAAGCTCCTGCCAGTGGGGAGGGATGGAATGAATGGTGGGGGCATCCTTGAGTCTGTTTCACAAGGTCAACTTAGTGAAAACGTTGGCCTGTGTTTATCATTCCTCCTTAAGCCTTCCAATGGCCATGCTTCCAATGCAGCGGGCACAGTCTTCATCTCTGGACAGGGAAGTTCAACATGTCATGTGATACAGCCCAAAAAAAATTTTTTAAACACCCTTCTTCACTTGCTTTCCCCCAAGCTCACTGGGTCCTACTGCGTCTGGCACCCCCCCCACCCCTTCTCTGCTGACTCCCCGTCTGTCACCCCTTGACCACCGAAACTTGTGGGGCCCAGGGTCCATTCTTGCTTCATTTATCTACTCTTGTCCCTCTGGGAACTCATCCAGCCTCCTGGCTTTACAGACTATATTCCATTTACTTGAAGATGCCCTCAGTTGTAAGTGTATCACTGAGTTCAAGTTCCACCAAGGAGGGGAAAAAGCACTGCCAAGTAAACTCTAACCTCCCATCAATCCTGTGTCCATCATGTCCCTCTGTTCTCCGAGTCCCTGAGCTGCTTTTGGTGGGGTGAGTGGCCCTGCTTCTTTGTCCCAGGCACATCGTGTGCATGAGGGAGCACGGTTCACACTTCTTCTCTCTATGCCTCCTCCCCAGATCTCTTCATTGCTCAACCTGTCAGACCCTTAGATGGTGTGGGGGAGGTGTCACTGGTACTGTGTCCAGCTCCACCATATGTGGTTGTGGACATCACTACCTGTATGAACGTGGGGGTGTGCAGCGTGCAACCTGCACAGCTGTGCATTGTTGCCTGACTTCACCCACTTATCCAAGTCTGTCTTTCTTTGTAACACCTTGTCGTAGACTTTCGCAACTTACAAGCAAGAATGAAATTCTTTAGCTTTCTCATTCTTCCCTGTCATCTTTGAGGCAGTGGCCATACCCCTGAACCCATCACTTTGACTGAAAGAAACCACACCCTAACTGACATGGGCCCAGGGCATGGGCCCAGTCACAGTGGCATTCTCTTGTTTTATGTCCTACAATCAAAATTCTCCCCTGGGTATGAGGGGTGGAGTCAATTTCAACTTAACCTCCAAGCTCCTGCCAGTGGGGAGGGATGGAATGAATGGTGGGGGGCATCCTTGGAGTCTGTTTCACAAGGTCAGAGACTAGGGAGATGCTTTGCAGATGAAAACGTTGGCCTGTGTTTCGGCCCAAGAACAAGAAAGGTTAAGGATGATGCAGGGAGACAAAGTGAAGGGAAAGTCGCTCAGTCATGTCTAACTCTTTGGGACTGTATCCCACCAGGCTCCTCTGTCCATGGGATTTTCCAGTCAAGAATACTGGAGTGGATAGCTATTCCCTTCTCCAGGAGATCTTCCCAATCCAGGAATTGAACCAGGGTCTCCTGCATTATCAGTGGATTAAATATGCTTAAATGTGAGCCGTCAGTATTTGTAAGAATCCTGTGATGTACTCGTGTGCACTGTCTTCAGACTGTGCACTGTCTTTAGGAGTGAAACTTGTTTATTTTCCTAATTTACCAAAGCCTAAATTCTTCCAGTACTATTTTTATAGGTAAAGAATCATGTTGATGTTTAAAATGTATTTCCAGGGACTTCCCTGGCCGTTCAGTGGTTAGGACACTGGGTGTCTACTCCAATGGGACATGGGTTCCATCCCTAGCTGGGCAAGTAGGAACATGTGTGTGGCGTGGCTCAACCAACAAATAGAAAATAAAGATGAGAAAGTGTTTCCGTGTAGCCAGGTTTAAAATGCCATCGTTGTCTCCTTTCTGATAAACTGTGCAGAGGTGAGCTCCTTTGAAGAATGTGTATTCTAGAACTTTCCATAGTAACAATCATGGGAGGTGGTGCTGATTTGCCTCAATGGATGATTTATTTATGAATATGTGGTTGGCAGCCCCTTATCACACTGCTGGTCTTTCTCACTTCCTGGCTGGGAAAGGGGGCTTGTCGTAGACTTTCGCAACTTACAAGCAAGAATGAAATTCTTTAGCTTTCTCATTCTTCCCTGTCATCTTTGAGGCAGTGGCCATACCCCTGAACCCATCACTTTGACTGAAAGAAACCACCTAACTGACATGGGCCCAGGGCATGGGCCCAGTCACAGTGGCATTCTCTTGTTTTATGTCCTACAATCAAAATTCTCCCCTGGGTATGAGGGGTGGAGTCAATTTCAACTTAACCTCCAAGCTCCTGCCAGTGGGGAGGGATGGAATGAATGGTGGGGGCATCCTTGGAGTCTGTTTCACAAGGTCAGAGACTAGGAGATGCTTTGCAGATGAAAACGTTGGCCTGTGTTTCGGCCCAAGAACAAGAAAGGTTAAGGATGATGCAGGGAGACAAAGTGAAGGGAAAGTCGCTCAGTCATGTCTAACTCTTTGGGACTGTATCCCACCAGGCTCCTCTGTCCATGGGATTTTCCAGTCAAGAATACTGGAGTGGATAGCTATTCCCTTCTCCAGGAGATCTTCCCAATCCAGGAATTGAACCAGGGTCTCCTGCATTATCAGTGGATTAAATATGCTTAAATGTGAGCCGTCAGTATTTGTAAGAATCCTGTGATGTACTCGTGTGCACTGTCTTCAGACTGTGCACTGTCTTTAGGAGTGAAACTTGTTTATTTTCCTAATTTACCAAAGCCTAAATTCTTCCAGTACTATTTTTATAGGTAAAGAATCATGTTGATGTTTAAAATGTATTTCCAGGGACTTCCCTGGCCGTTCAGTGGTTAGGACACTGGGTGTCTACTCCAATGGGACATGGGTTCCATCCCTAGCTGGGCAAGTAGGAACATGTGTGTGGCGTGGCTCAACCAACAAATAGAAAATAAAGATGAGAAAGTGTTTCCGTGTAGCCAGGTTTAAAATGCCATCGTTGTCTCCTTTCTGATAAACTGTGCAGAGGTGAGCTCCTTTGAAGAATGTGTATTCTAGAACTTTCCATAGTAACAATCATGGGAGGTGGTGCTGATTTGCCTCAATGGATGATTTATTTATGAATATGTGGTTGGCAGCCCCTTATCACACTGCTGGTCTTTCTCACTTCCTGGCTGGGAAAGGGGGGCAATCAGGGAACCACACAGCGTTCCTGGGATTATCCATGGCAACACTTCGTGGAGGACACGGTTCCAGTGACCTTCCACTGTGGTATCTCAAAGGGCTTCTATGGGAGGAGGCCTTGTCCTGGAAGGTTCCGGAAGGCTCACTGAAACAGCGTGGCTGGAGAGGAAACCACTGGTAAAATGACAATGCACTTCTGGCAGGAGGGTGTGGCTGCCCCTCAGAGTCTACATTTCCCAACTCTTTTAGATTTCTTTAATTCATTACTGGACTTTTTTTTCAATGAATGATGTTTCAATTCCCCCAGGGGCTAATGAGTTGACCTAACACAGTCTTCATAAACGAAGGCTGGCTTTCTGTGTACAGGAGAAAAGTAACAATTCATAACCCCTGCTTCAGCAGCCCCACAGAATCCTGGTATCCGTGCCTGCATCTGGTAGGGCTGCTGGACCCTCATGGCCTAAGATGTATCCCTTTAGGACAGGCTGCTCATGAGCCCGCTGCCCCCACCCCCATTCACATGCTCCTCCTAAAGAAAACACGACAATGCATTGCACAACAAAGCTGTTCTGAAATCCCAGGAAACCAACAGGTTTTCCACTTTGGGGGGAAAAAAATATCCCCAAACTGCTGGAAATAAGAATATTTGGCCAATTGACTAATACACTGTGACTTTCACAGGGACCTCAAAGCACTTGGTGCTAACAGAAAATGCCCCAATGGTCCTACTGAAAGAACTGAGATCTACAGTAATAAACAAGTATTATTTCCCTGATAGCTCAATGGTAAACAATCCACCAATGCATGCAGGTTTGATTCCTGCAGGTTGATGAAGGTCGAGAAGATCCTCTGGAAGAGGAAGTGGCAACCACTCCAGTCTTCTTCCTGGGAAAACCTAGCTGGGCAAGTAGGAACATGTGTGTGGCGTGGCTCAACCAACAAATAGAAAATAAAGATGAGAAAGTGTTTCCGTGTAGCCAGGTTTAAAATGCCATCGTTGTCTCCTTTCTGATAAACTGTGCAGAGGTGAGCTCCTTTGAAGAATGTGTATTCTAGAACTTTCCATAGTAACAATCATGGGAGGTGGTGCTGATTTGCCTCAATGGATGATTTATTTATGAATATGTGGTTGGCAGCCCCTTATCACACTGCTGGTCTTTCTCACTTCCTGGCTGGGAAAGGGGGGCAATCAGGGAACCACACAGCGTTCCTGGGATTATCCATGGCAACACTTCGTGGAGGACACGGTTCCAGTGACCTTCCACTGTGGTATCTCAAAGGGCTTCTATGGGAGGAGGCCTTGTCCTGGAAGGTTCCGGAAGGCTCACTGAAACAGCGTGGCTGGAGAGGAAACCACTGGTAAAATGACAATGCACTTCTGGCAGGAGGGTGTGGCTGCCCCTCAGAGTCTACATTTCCCAACTCTTTTAGATTTCTTTAATTCATTACTGGACTTTTTTTTCAATGAATGATTTTTCAATTCCCCCAGGGGCTAATGAGTTGACCTAACACAGTCTTCATAAACGAAGGCTGGCTTTCTGTGTACAGGAGAAAAGTAACAATTCATAACCCCTGCTTCAGCAGCCCCACAGAATCCTGGTATCCGTGCCTGCATCTGGTAGGGCTGCTGGACCCTCATGGCCTAAGATGTATCCCTTTAGGACAGGCTGCTCATGAGCCCGCTGCCCCCACCCCCATTCACATGCTCCTCCTAAAGAAAACACGACAATGCATTGCACAACAAAGCTGTTCTGAAATCCCAGGAAACCAACAGGTTTTCCACTTTGGGGGGAAAAAAATATCCCCAAACTGCTGGAAATAAGAATATTTGGCCAATTGACTAATACACTGTGACTTTCACAGGGACCTCAAAGCACTTGGTGCTAACAGAAAATGCCCCAATGGTCCTACTGAAAGAACTGAGATCTACAGTAATAAACAAGTATTATTTCCCTGATAGCTCAATGGTAAACAATCCACCTGCAATGCAGGGGATGCAGGTTTGATTCCTGCAGGTTGATGAAGGTCGAGAAGATCCTCTGGAAGAGGAAGTGGCAACCCACTCCAGTCTTCTTGCCTGGGAAATACCATGAACAGAGGAGCCTGGTGGGCTACAGTTTATGGGGTCTCAAAGAGTCGGACACACCTTAGCAATCAAGTGGTAACAACCACAATTATTGTCCTAAGTTGAGTCCAGCTGTAAACGGAGGCTGGGTCTCCTGGCCTGTCCTGGGTGAGGACTGCCGCATACCTAGGTGGCTTGCCTGAGTCTTTTTTTTTTTTAAAGATTTATTTATTTATTTATTTTGGTGGGGGTGGGGTAGGGAGGGAGAGGAGCAGGCGGGCCACTTCTATTGGTCTTTCATTTGTCCATTTTCATCCATCTTTTTCCTTTGGCCCGTGTGGGCCTCCCATCGCGGCAGCCTCTGTTGTCACAGAGCACCGGCTCTGGTCGCATGCGCTCCAGAGCTCCGGCTTGGTAATTGGACACATGGGTCCAGCCGCTCCGTGGCACGTGGGATCTTCCCAGGCCAGGGCTCGAACCGGCGCCCCTTGCACTGCAAGGCGGTGTCCTTACCCACTGGACCACCAGGGAAGCCCTTGCCTGGGTCTTGTGTCCTCTCCCAAAATGTATTTCTTCATTTGCTCTCTGTGCTTCAAGGGTAACACGCTATGGCCTGCACCGTAGCAGGGACCAAGTCAGAAAGGTGGGGGCCAGCAGCGTTCACCTGTGGTCGTGCTTGGGTCATGCTCCGGGAACCAGGGGTGGCTTGCTACAACCACAGCCACCCTCCTCGGCAGCTCACAGGCTGCTTGACATCACATGGAGTCTGCTCTTCCGCTACCTCTCATAATTTAAAAATGCGAGAAGCTGAGGAAGGCTGTCCCACCCCAGGAGCATTCCAAAGAAAACTGGGAGGCAAGGCTCCTCTAAGTCCTTGCATGCAAAAGTCCCTCAATTTTATTCTTCTTCTTCTTCTTTTTTTTTTTTTTTTTATTATTTCTAGGGTTCTACTTTCATTTCAACCTTTGGGACTTGCATATTCAAATCTGGCATATTCTTGAAGCCTGACCGATGGATCGAAGAGATATTGTAAGTCACTCAATCCTAAAAACAGAGGCACATCCTCTCTGAATAAATGCCTTTGAGGAGATCTTGGTTTTAGATCCCATGGTTAGTTGGTACACCAGAAGGAAAAATGAAGAGTCGGACACACCTTAGCAATCAAGTGGTAACAACCACAATTATTGTCCTAAGTTGAGTCCAGCTGTAAACGGAGGCTGGGTCTCCTGGCCTGTCCTGGGTGAGGACTGCCGCATACCTAGGTGGCTTGCCTGAGTCTTTTTTTTTTTTAAAGATTTATTTATTTATTTATTTTGGTGGGGGTGGGGTAGGGAGGGAGAGGAGCAGGCGGGCCACTTCTATTGGTCTTTCATTTGTCCATTTTCATCCATCTTTTTCCTTTGGCCCGTGTGGGCCTCCCATCGCGGCAGCCTCTGTTGTCACAGAGCACCGGCTCTGGTCGCATGCGCTCCAGAGCTCCGGCTTGGTAATTGGACACATGGGTCCAGCCGCTCCGTGGCACGTGGGATCTTCCCAGGCCAGGGCTCGAACCGGCGCCCCTTGCACTGCAAGGCGGTGTCCTTACCCACTGGACCACCAGGGAAGCCCTTGCCTGGGTCTTGTGTCCTCTCCCAAAATGTATTTCTTCATTTGCTCTCTGTGCTTCAAGGGTAACACGCTATGGCCTGCACCGTAGCAGGGACCAAGTCAGAAAGGTGGGGGCCAGCAGCGTTCACCTGTGGTCGTGCTTGGGTCATGCTCCGGGAACCAGGGGTGGCTTGCTACAACCACAGCCACCCTCCTCGGCAGCTCACAGGCTGCTTGACATCACATGGAGTCTGCTCTTCCGCTACCTCTCATAATTTAAAAATGCGAGAAGCTGAGGAAGGCTGTCCCACCCCAGGGGAGCATTCCAAAGAAAACTGGGAGGCAAGGCTCCTCTAAGTCCTTGCATGCAAAAGTCCCTCAATTTTATTCTTCTTCTTCTTCTTTTTTTTTTTTTTTTTTTTTATTATTTCTAGGGTTCTACTTTCATTTCAACCTTTGGGACTTGCATATTCAAATCTGGCATATTCTTGAAGCCTGACCGATGGATCGAAGAGATATTGTAAGTCACTCAATCCTAAAAACAGAGGCACATCCTCTCTGAATAAATGCCTTTGAGGAGATCTTGGTTTTAGATCCCATGGTTAGTTGGTACACCAGAAGGAGATGAGCAGGAGCAAACACGCACTGAAATAAGCATGAAAAGGGTAAAATAATCTCCCGAAAGAATGAGATAGTTTCTCATTTCTCTTCCCCCTAGGCCCTCACTGAAATGTCCTGAAACAGCAAACATCCAGTGCCAGCAGCTTGCGATCCGTTGAAGAATTTTAGTGTCTATTGAAAGTTCAAATGCACCGGAGATTCATGCATTTTCTGTTTTGGCCGTTCCTATTCTTGGATCTAAATAAAGCGTTTCCCTCGTGTAGGCTCCCAGGGGCTCCACATCAGGGCAGTGGCTGGGTCGGCTGGCCAGGGTCAGGAAGGCTGTTCTTCCAGGAAGGGCTGCAGAGACCCTGGGAACAGGACCAGCCCAGCTCGCAAGTATGAAGAGAATGTCGGGAGAGGAAGTGGTGGCTGTGAGTCAGCATGAGTCATCTCGTTCCAATGAGAATGAAGACTGAGGTGTGCGCCTTTTTTTTCTCTCTCACTTTTTTTTTTTTTTTTTTTTTGAGTCTCAATCGTGGACATCACTGGGAATGGAGGGAAATAACTGACTGGTGGTTGCTTTTTAAGTTTCAAACTGACATTCCAGGCGGGCTGTGCCTTTGCCAGCACTGGCTTTCAGCTCTTCACAGCCTGCTCCTGAGAAGGTGGAGCCCTCAGCGAGCGTCTCCTTGGTGAGTATGTTTCTGTCACTTTCATGTTCATTTCTGCAGTTAGCCTCAAGGGTCTCTGTCCCAGGAGCGTGGCTCTGGGGTCTTGGAGTGGCTACTTGGGTTTCATTCAGAGGTTGAAGATCTGTGACTTTAGAAAGCTGGCTTCTCCCTGCCCTCACCCCCATCGCTCCCGTCTGTGAGCCTGATGGTTTGGAGAAACTTCTTAGCCTTTAATTGCGAGCGTGTGTATTGCAAAGGAGCCGGTGATGCCCGGCTGATTTAAAAGACGCTGTTTGAGACTCCTCTCTGGAGCCAAAGGGAAGTTCAGAGATGAAGGTGGGTGACAGAGCTAACCCAGGGGCGCTGAGGTTGGGCTGGCTTCCGCTTCTCAGAGGTGGAGGCAAGGCGGCTTCTGAGCAATTTCTGGTCGCGTGGTCTGAGCTGCCCACTTTGTGAGAAATACAATAAAGAGGCAGACATTTGGCTTTTCCCTCTAACTGCTTGTGTATAATGGCAGGAGCTTACTGGATGTAAGAATGAGATAGTTTCTCATTTCTCTTCCCCCTAGGCCCTCACTGAAATGTCCTGAAACAGCAAACATCCAGTGCCAGCAGCTTGCGATCCGTTGAAGAATTTTAGTGTCTATTGAAAGTTCAAATGCACCGGAGATTCATGCATTTTCTGTTTTGGCCGTTCCTATTCTTGGATCTAAATAAAGCGTTTCCCTCGTGTAGGCTCCCAGGGGCTCCACATCAGGGCAGTGGCTGGGTCGGCTGGCCAGGGTCAGGAAGGCTGTTCTTCCAGGAAGGGCTGCAGAGACCCTGGGAACAGGACCAGCCCAGCTCGCAAGTATGAAGAGAATGTCGGGAGAGGAAGTGGTGGCTGTGAGTCAGCATGAGTCATCTCGTTCCAATGAGAATGAAGACTGAGGTGTGCGCCTTTTTTTTCTCTCTCACTTTTTTTTTTTTTTTTTTTTTTGAGTCTCAATCGTGGACATCACTGGGAATGGAGGGAAATAACTGACTGGTGGTTGCTTTTTAAGTTTCAAACTGACATTCCAGGCGGGCTGTGCCTTTGCCAGCACTGGCTTTCAGCTCTTCACAGCCTGCTCCTGAGAAGGTGGAGCCCTCAGCGAGCGTCTCCTTGGTGAGTATGTTTCTGTCACTTTCATGTTCATTTCTGCAGTTAGCCTCAAGGGTCTCTGTCCCAGGAGCGTGGCTCTGGGGTCTTGGAGTGGCTACTTGGGTTTCATTCAGAGGTTGAAGATCTGTGACTTTAGAAAGCTGGCTTCTCCCTGCCCTCACCCCCATCGCTCCCGTCTGTGAGCCTGATGGTTTGGAGAAACTTCTTAGCCTTTAATTGCGAGCGTGTGTATTGCAAAGGAGCCGGTGATGCCCGGCTGATTTAAAAGACGCTGTTTGAGACTCCTCTCTGGAGCCAAAGGGAAGTTCAGAGATGAAGGTGGGTGACAGAGCTAACCCAGGGGCGCTGAGGTTGGGCTGGCTTCCGCTTCTCAGAGGTGGAGGCAAGGCGGCTTCTGAGCAATTTCTGGTCGCGTGGTCTGAGCTGCCCACTTTGTGAGAAATACAATAAAGAGGCAGAAATTTGGCTTTTCTCTCTAAATGCATGTGAATAATGGCAGGAGCTTACTGGATGTCTTTTGCCTTTCCTTAACACTGAAAATCACAAACGGTAGTAAAATCAGGAAAGAAAATTATGTCGGGGGGCTGGTGGCAGCGGGGGTGTGTGTGGTGAGAATGGGGGAGTTGAGTCGTTGAGGCTTGACTTGACCTTGATACGTGTTTCTCAAGCTGTTACTATTCTGATAAAGCTCCTCTTTACTGTCAAGTAAAATACAGGAAACCTTTTTTTCAAATGTTGTCTGGTTACTGTAAATGAAACGGTTAAAATGTCATAAATACCTTATGATAAACACTTTTCAAATTTGCTTAAGAGTCTGCACCTCAGTAAGCAGGGTATGACAGAGCTTTTTCAGTACAGTCATTTGAGTGCGTGGGCTTCCTGGGTTAATAATGAGTCAGCACCCGACTGCTAAAATTGGAGTGGCTGAGAGAACATTCAATTTGCCCCCAGCACAGCATGGTGGCTGGCGGGCCCCCTCTAGGAGCATTTGGTTGTTTTGCCTTCGGTTAAAGCTGACTTTGGATGCCTCTGCTGTTTCGGTGGCCCCTCTGGCTTCCTTCCTGGGTTTCCTCTGTGTGGCTGGGAGACCCCTTTGCTGAGGGGTCCCTGTTCAGGTCCCTCTCTTCTGGCTGATGTTGATGGGTTTCAGGGGCTGCAGTGATGGGATTGGTTGAGTAGACAGTCGGTGCAATTAAAAATCCAGAGTCTGTGAAGGGTTGGGGTGGCCCAAGGCTGAAGCTGCCTCTCGTGTCCTGTGACGTCACACTGCCTGAGGCACCGGGCAGGAGAGGCGGTCACCGTGTGAACTTCAAAGCCTGCATCCTGCAGGTGAGGCGAAGCGTGGGAAGACCGCTACGTGTCACCGCTCAAAATCCAAAAGGGAGTGTCCAAGGAAGAAAACCTCCCTCCACCTTTACTGTTTGTATCTATAGCATGAGGAAACTATTGAGAACATTTAAAAAAAGAATCACTGAGTTACAGGCTCGCCACTCAAGGGCCGGGTGCAGGCCCGTTTGAATCCATCCTGCACTAAGGTCTGTTGGCCTGCGGTGGTTGGTTTCTGGTGTTCTGATGTCTGTGGGTGGAGTCCCATATTCTTTGGATCACAGGCCCTGTTGGACCCTCATGTCGCCAGGCTCTTTCTTGGGTTTCCAGACCATGCATGACACCTGCCTATTTCAGAGGCTGGGTGGGAGGATTCAGAGAGCCAACCAAATGCCTAGATGAGGGTCTGGACTCAGCAGTGTGTGCATGCTCAGTCCCTAAGTCATGTCTTAGTTTTTGCAACTCCATGAACTATAGCCCACCAGGCTCCTGTATGCATGGATTTTCCAGGCAAGAATACTGGAGTGGGTTGCCATTTCCTTCCCCAGGGGATCTTCCCAAGCCAGGGGTCGAACCCGCGTCTCTTGCATCTCCTACATTCTCAGGCAAATTTCTTACCACTGAGCCACCTGGGAAGCCCCTAGACTCAGCAGGAACCCCCTCAATGTTAGCTCTACGGGCCTCTCTTCTTACCTGGACTTTGAAGGGATCTGAGCTATGACTCCTGAGTTCGTGCCTTGACTTTTTCAAGAAGATCCAGCGATTCCAGTGGAATGAGCTTTGTTCCAAGGCTGAGTCACCATCACTCAAGTGTCAGCTCAGGGTCTCAGCCAGACAGAGGTTTTGAAGGTGGGTGACTTACCCAGCATCTCTTTTCTTGGTGAGTAGTCTTCATAAGCGCTCAGAGAGATGCCACTTTTGTGGAGAGAAGAACCTGTGACAGGAGAAAAGCCTTAGGTGGTGCCTCTGTGTTCTGTGTCCACTCGCCCTTTCTTCCGTCTGCATTTCAGAGGTCACACCAGGTACTGGACATGTGTTTATTCCTGGGTCCTGAGTCTTTAAATCCCCCTGGATGAGCGCTGTGGGAAAGTGGTTTTGATGTGGCTGATTTTAGGCTAGGTATTGATTGTGTTCTGTCCTGTGGAAGTCAGGCAGTTTGATGAATGCTGGAGGTCCACGGTGAGACAGAAGCTGGTGATCAATGGCTGTTATCACTTCTGTAATCAGGAGAGTCATTAATTTAAAAAAAGTCAGAAATAAGGCCATGGATAGGTCTGAAAAGAGAGCATTTCTGAATGTAATTTACTGCTTTGTCATCTTTTTCCAGGGCTTTGATCCCTTGATTGGGAAGATCCCCTGGAGGAGGAAATGGCAACCCACTCCAGTATTCTTGCCTGGAGAATTCCATGGATAGAGGAGCCTGGCGGGCTACAGTCCATGGGATTGCTAGAGTCAGACACGCTCTTTCTCTAACTCCCCAAAAGTGGTTAGTCTAAGTGTGGATGCAGGAAGGGAGGTAAGAGGGAGACATTCTATGACAGAAGCTGTGCAGACATTTTAAAAACTCGTCTTTGGCAAAAAGAAAACACTGAGAGTTTGAGGACATTTGGAAAGTTGCCCAGTGCCCTGTGGCCTTGGCGCCCTCAGCCTGGGGGCTGGCCTGTAACTTGCTGTCCAAGTCCCCACTCTCTGCTCCTAGTGTGCTGACTGGGGCTCTCATGACCTCCTGCCACGAGGCTTCCATGGTACCTGGCAGGTGTTCCCTATCCCCAGCCCCTCTCTCTTTGGCAATTTGAGCTAGTTGCTTAACTTCCTGGTGTTTTGCCTCCATCGTTGTGAAATGCGAATATGAGCACCCGCCTCATGGGTCCTTGTTTGGGCCTTCACTGGTGGCTCAGGCAGTGTAGAATCTGCCTACAGTGCAGGAGACCTGGGTTCAACCCTGGGTTGGGAAGATACCTTGGCGAAGGAAATGGCAACCCACTCTAGTATTCTTGCCTGGAAAACCCCATTTACAGAGGAGTTTGGTGAGCTACAGTCCATGGGGTCGCAAAGACTGAGCAACTGACACTGAGTGACTCGTGGGTCCTTGTAAAGATCAGTGGGAATTAGCACAGAAGTTACCAGGAGACTCAATAGCTCTCATGGACAGATTCACTGATTCAGAAATATATTCATGTACCTTTCCATCTCTCCCTGGGCCCTGAACCCTGTGAATCCATAAAACTGGCTCTGATGCCCCTGAAGTGAGATCCTGTCTGTTCATCCATTACATGGCGTGTTCTATAGTCTCAGGATGCTTGTTGATTAGGTGAATGGGAAATGCTTCCTGGTCCTCTCCAGTAACACCTGGGGTTCTAGATCTCATGACCATCATTGTCACTAACATTATCATCATCCTTAACATTCTCACAGTGAGAGCAACTTCCCATTTCATTCAGCCCCAACCACGTGGTAATCATAGTAACTTTCTGTGCATTACCTTTAACCTTCTCCCAACCTCCCACCCATACCCACCCTGGAAGGTAGGAAGGAGGGCCGGGTTCCTCTACTCACTGCAGATCCGGGATTCCCAGGCTGGTGTACCAGGCAGAGCCGTTTCCTTCAAGGAGTTGACTGGCAATGGGAGAGCCCCTCGTCCCCATCTGGAGAGGAGAGTCAGGAAAAGCAGGGGACCAGGAGGATTCTGAGCATCATCCAAGCCGAGTCAGGCCACAAGCCAGAAAACACAGGACCACTGAACCCAGACCTGCCCCCAGGGTGGAAGCAGCTGGATTCTGTACCCATGCTTCCTGTCTTAAAGCCAGCTACAGTCAACTTCTGATTGTTTGAAAATCATCATAGTATATAGAGCTGACTCATATTGAAAACATTAAGTAAGAGATACTTAAAACTAAAACCCGGGGGAACGTAACATGGCTTTGCCTTGTTGACTGTGGAGATACTCAAGATCAGGCAGTGCCTCAAAAGCCAGATCTCTGCGCTTATTCTACAAGGGTCCACAGGTGTGTCCTTTTGTTCCGTCTGCCCTCTCTGGAGTTGCCCCATCAAAGTAAGGCACCAAGTGCTTTGTGTGTCTTCTTTCTGAGTTTAGGTTTGGCATCCTGGGCCCTGACTCCAGTACGTCAGTCAGTCTAAGTCCTGGCACCACTTTGTGAAGCCTTTGCCCTGCAGCTTTACTTCTGCCATAATCCAGGGGACCCTCTACCTACCCAGCGCCTTGGGTGGGGCATCGTGGGTTTAAGCCAGTGCGGTGGGGCAGGGTTTGGGCTCCTACCAGACTCAGGAGAGTTCGGGCAAGGAGAAACCAACAACAGATCAGAAGGAAGTTGAGGCCACAGGAAGGAGGGGTGGTTGGGAGGCTTGACAGGTCTCAGAGGATTCCTCTGATTAAAAAACAACGACGACGACTGGTTTTATTGCCTCTTGTGTAATCAGAAAAGCTAATGGTGATGGCTGGTGTTATCCATTACAGTTCTCTTTCTTATCTTTTCCTCTCAGGGTTGGTGATTCACTAACATTATCATCATCCTTAACATTCTCACAGTGAGAGCAACTTCCCATTTCATTCAGCCCCAACCACGTGGTAATCATAGTAACTTTCTGTGCATTACCTTTAACCTTCTCCCAACCTCCCACCCATACCCACCCTGGAAGGTAGGAAGGAGGGCCGGGTTCCTCTACTCACTGCAGATCCGGGATTCCCAGGCTGGTGTACCAGGCAGAGCCGTTTCCTTCAAGGAGTTGACTGGCAATGGGAGAGCCCCTCGTCCCCATCTGGAGAGGAGAGTCAGGAAAAGCAGGGGACCAGGAGGATTCTGAGCATCATCCAAGCCGAGTCAGGCCACAAGCCAGAAAACACAGGACCACTGAACCCAGACCTGCCCCCAGGGTGGAAGCAGCTGGATTCTGTACCCATGCTTCCTGTCTTAAAGCCAGCTACAGTCAACTTCTGATTGTTTGAAAATCATCATAGTATATAGAGCTGACTCATATTGAAAACATTAAGTAAGAGATACTTAAAACTAAAACCCGGGGGAACGTAACATGGCTTTGCCTTGTTGACTGTGGAGATACTCAAGATCAGGCAGTGCCTCAAAAGCCAGATCTCTGCGCTTATTCTACAAGGGTCCACAGGTGTGTCCTTTTGTTCCGTCTGCCCTCTCTGGAGTTGCCCCATCAAAGTAAGGCACCAAGTGCTTTGTGTGTCTTCTTTCTGAGTTTAGGTTTGGCATCCTGGGCCCTGACTCCAGTACGTCAGTCAGTCTAAGTCCTGGCACCACTTTGTGAAGCCTTTGCCCTGCAGCTTTACTTCTGCCATAATCCAGGGGACCCTCTACCTACCCAGCGCCTTGGGTGGGGCATCGTGGGTTTAAGCCAGTGCGGTGGGGCAGGGTTTGGGCTCCTACCAGACTCAGGAGAGTTCGGGCAAGGAGAAACCAACAACAGATCAGAAGGAAGTTGAGGCCACAGGAAGGAGGGGTGGTTGGGAGGCTTGACAGGTCTCAGAGGATTCCTCTGATTAAAAAACAACGACGACGACTGGTTTTATTGCCTCTTGTGTAATCAGAAAAGCTAATGGTGATGGCTGGTGTTATCCATTACAGTTCTCTTTCTTATCTTTTCCTCTCAGGGTTGGTGATTCTGTAAGTGAAGGTTTCAGCTGCAGGGGCCTTGTAATCCTTCTGGTCACCCTGTCCTTTCAAGAAAACAGCATATTTAAAACTTTGGAATTTTTAATAATGGCTGAACTAGATCATTTCAGCTGTTCTCATTGGACAAATCATTCACAGAGTGTAAGGGGAGAGTTTCTCTCTGTTCAGCTAGATCTAAAGGGAAACTATCAAACGGCAGCCCCTCCATCAGGTGTTAGATTTCCTTTCTCTTAGAAAAAGATCAGGCAGGCTGCCTGTCCAAGGTGAAGGTCAAGGCAGTCAGTTCGTCTCTCTCTCTTCTCTGCCATCCTCCACATTGATTTTCTTCCTTGACGTTACCTTATGGTTTTCCTAGGGCTGCCACAGCTCTAGCCATCCCCTCTGCATTCCCTGCAGGAGGAAGGAGGGGAGTTGAGGGCAAAAGGCAAAGAACCCTAGATGGCAGCCTCCTTTCCAGAGCCCCCAGCTAATGCTTTCTGCCTAAATATTTCACTGGCTCCCTATCTGCAGAAGATCCTAGGAAAAAAAAATTTTTTTCAAACTGGGCACACTGTTGTCCCTGACGACCAGGGCTGTTGACCGTACAGGAAGCGGAAGAGAAAGGATGTGAGATGGGCAACCAGCAGACATGAAGTAACCACGCTGCTCTCGCTGGAGGTATCCGGAGGGGAGTACAAAGAGACTGTGGTTTCCAGGGCTTTGAACACCTGGAGGAGACATTCAAAGGGACAGAAATCTCTTTGACTCTTGTGCTATATAAATAGGACTTCTTTTCATTCATGCATTAAGCAGCTATTTCTCATTTATCCAGTAAATAATCACAATCCGAGCATAGCTTTGTTTATTGGGTGTTTTCTTGGCAGCAGGCACAGTTCTCGAGGCGTTGTCCATGTGACCTCACTCAGTCCTCACGAAACTGTGTGCAAGGATCGGCCCTATTGTCCAAAGGAGGAACCTGGGGTCCAGAGAGTTTTAGGGAGATGAGTAAGACCTCACTGAGCTTGGCTTTAAACCCAACCACCTGGTTCTTGGACCCAGAGATGTGAACCGGCAGACAAGGTCGCGCCTATTTATACTTTTCTGGTGAAATAGACATCAATAAGGCCAATAAGGTCAAACTATTGTGGGCACCCCAGGAAACCTGCTCAGAGGGATGGGGGAGCCCTCACCTCCAGCAGTGTTTTGTGCCTGGAGAAGAAAATTCTAGATTCGGGTCCAAGTTGAGCATTCTGCATGCCGCCAGCCCTCCAGGGAACACACCAAGAATCTCAGCTATGTCTGGGCCTTTTCCTTGCAGCCAGCCTTTCCCAGAGAACTTGGTCCAGCTGCTGAGTCAGGACCACACCCTGCCGGCCCCAGAGCTGCAGCAAGGAAACTGCCCAGACTCGGCTTCAAAGTCTGGGCGGGGTTCCAGGGAAGAGCAGAATGGCTGAACTCCAGGGGCCTGCCGTTAATCTACCTCATTCAATCTGATCGTCTCTGCTCCACACAATAGCCTGTTATCCGTTATAGAATCAGGGCCAGGAGCAAACCTGAGGACAGGATGGACTGCAGGCAGGGAGAGTGTTTGCTGTTACCCCCACTTTGAGCCTAAGGCATCTCTGTGCTTTCCTTGCTCTGCACCATCTCAGGGCCTAACTCCTCCAGCTCCTGCTCAGACAAGTGGAAGGCATAGTTTGCGAAGCCCAGTGGAGTAGTGGGGATTTTAGAAACACTAAGTTGACATCGAAGAGGTTTAACCCTTTCCCCTCAGTTTCCTCTTTCCTCCTGTGTTGAATGCAGAGGTGATGGCTGGAAATCTAGCAGCCTCCTTGAAACCGTAAGGTAACTTGCAAAAAGGAAGCCTGTGTAAGGCTGGCAGAGCCAGACGATTGGGGAAGCTTTGGGAGGCCAGGGGCTTTGCCTTGAGATGTGACAATTTTGGGAGTGGGTTTCCCTGCATGATGCAGAGAGAGGTGGGAGAAACCACTGCAGAAACTCAATCTGTAGGTCTACTAGGAAGGTCTGTAAGGGTATCGGGGTCTCTTCTGTGTGGAGCTGCCTTTCATGTCTCTGGTATAACAGGCAGTGGCTCGAGGCTGCAGAGCGACTTCCATGGTCCTCTGGTGTCTTGCTTTTGGGGCCCCTTCCCGATGAGAAAACATATTAATGGCTGTCTTGGTACAAAGATGTGAACCGGCAGACAAGGTCGCGCCTATTTATACTTTTCTGGTGAAATAGACATCAATAAGGCCAATAAGGTCAAACTATTGTGGGCACCCCAGGAAACCTGCTCAGAGGGATGGGGGAGCCCTCACCTCCAGCAGTGTTTTGTGCCTGGAGAAGAAAATTCTAGATTCGGGTCCAAGTTGAGCATTCTGCATGCCGCCAGCCCTCCAGGGAACACACCAAGAATCTCAGCTATGTCTGGGCCTTTTCCTTGCAGCCAGCCTTTCCCAGAGAACTTGGTCCAGCTGCTGAGTCAGGACCACACCCTGCCGGCCCCAGAGCTGCAGCAAGGAAACTGCCCAGACTCGGCTTCAAAGTCTGGGCGGGGTTCCAGGGAAGAGCAGAATGGCTGAACTCCAGGGGCCTGCCGTTAATCTACCTCATTCAATCTGATCGTCTCTGCTCCACACAATAGCCTGTTATCCGTTATAGAATCAGGGCCAGGAGCAAACCTGAGGACAGGATGGACTGCAGGCAGGGAGAGTGTTTGCTGTTACCCCCACTTTGAGCCTAAGGCATCTCTGTGCTTTCCTTGCTCTGCACCATCTCAGGGCCTAACTCCTCCAGCTCCTGCTCAGACAAGTGGAAGGCATAGTTTGCGAAGCCCAGTGGAGTAGTGGGGATTTTAGAAACACTAAGTTGACATCGAAGAGGTTTAACCCTTTCCCCTCAGTTTCCTCTTTCCTCCTGTGTTGAATGCAGAGGTGATGGCTGGAAATCTAGCAGCCTCCTTGAAACCGTAAGGTAACTTGCAAAAAGGAAGCCTGTGTAAGGCTGGCAGAGCCAGACGATTGGGGAAGCTTTGGGAGGCCAGGGGCTTTGCCTTGAGATGTGACAATTTTGGGAGTGGGTTTCCCTGCATGATGCAGAGAGAGGTGGGAGAAACCACTGCAGAAACTCAATCTGTAGGTCTACTAGGAAGGTCTGTAAGGGTATCGGGGTCTCTTCTGTGTGGAGCTGCCTTTCATGTCTCTGGTATAACAGGCAGTGGCTCGAGGCTGCAGAGCGACTTCCATGGTCCTCTGGTGTCTTGCTTTTGGGGCCCCTTCCCGATGAGAAAACATATTAATGGCTGTCTTGGTACAAAGAAATGTGTCCTCCATATGGAATTTATTATATATTCAACTTCGTGATACTGAGGTTTTCCTTCTGATTTGAAAATAAACTGAAACATTTTATTTTAAGAGTGTTATGGGCCCAAGATCTTATTTTCTGTGAGTCCATTGCAGAGGAGGGTCCTGGAAAGGTCTTGTCATGAGACCGTAGGCTGGTTCTGATGGAGGAATGGCTTCTGGACTGGGGCTGGTCCCCTGGACTGTGGGTGGACCTCTCGACTGTGGGTGGACCTCTAGACTGTGGGTGGACCTCTCGACTGTGGGTGGCCCTCTAGACTGTGGGTGGACCTCTCGACTGTGGGTGGACCTCTAGACTGTGGGTGGCCCTCTAGACTGTGGTTGGTCCTCTGGACTGTGGGTGGTCCTCTGGACTGGGGCTGGTCCCCTGGACTGTGGGTGGCCCTCTAGACTGTGGGTGGACCTCTCGACTGTGGGTGGACCTCTAGACTGTGGGTGGCCCTCTAGACTGTGGTTGGTCCTCTGGACTGTGGGTGGTCCTCTGGACTGGGGCTGGTCCCCTGGACTGTGGGTGGCCCTCTAGACTGTGGGTGGACCTCTCGACTGTGGGTGGACCTCTAGACTGTGGGTGGCCCTCTAGACTGTGTTTGGTCCTCTGGACTGTGGGTGGTCCTCTGGACTGGGGCTGGTCCCTGGACTGTGGGTGGCCCTCTAGACTGTGGGTGGACCTCTCGACTGTGGGTGGACCTCTAGACTGTGGGTGGCCCTCTAGACTGTGGTTGGTCCTCTGGACTGTGGGTGGTCCTCTGGACTGGGGCTGGTCCCCTGGACTGTGGGTGGCCCTCTAGACTGTGGGTGGACCTCTCGACTGTGGGTGGACCTCTAGACTGTGGGTGGCCCTCTAGACTGTGTTTGGTCCTCTGGACTGTGGGTGGTCCTCTGGACTGGGGATGGTCCCGTGGACTGTTGGCTGGTCCCCTGGACTGTGGCTGGTCCCCTGGACTGTTGGCTGGTCCCCTGGACTGCGGGTAGTCCCCTGCAGTATGTGTGGCCCTCTAGATTGTGAGTGGTCCTTTAGGCTGTAGGTGACCACAGCAGTGCCTCTCAGGGTGGCTGGTGGTCTAGCCTGTTGTGTATGGTTGGTAAGGGTCACATCAGCTTTGGAAATGACCGTGAAGGGTTTCAGATAAGGATTCTCAGAGCAGAGGCATCTGCCCTGTGCCCGTTTTCACTTCCTGTTTCCTCATTCTCCTTGTGACTGCTCCACTCGTTCAGTGGGTTTGGCCAGTGGCCATGGATTTGGTCTCTCATGCTAAGGTATCAAAGCTACAATGAGCCTTTATTCGCTAAAGCTCTAAATTACACCACAGTCTCTCCCCAGCTCAACCTGCCCCGACTGTACCCCTCGATCTGGCTGCTGGGGGATTCAGATTCCTTCATTATTGGGGATGCTTGTTGGTCCTGGGGTCTTCAATCTCGGGGTTATGTAGCACCAGAACACGGGGGCGGGGGTGGAAGTCCAGTGTCTGAGGTGGCCGCCACTGCTGCTGCTTCAGTGCTGAGGACCGGGCCGAGGGGAGGCCCCAGAGCTACTCCACGTCCTGCTCTGGCCAAATGGGGGCCAGCGTGACCCGGTGGTCTGACCACAGGCCCGTCTTCCTAGAGGTATGTGACTGGTCCTGTGGCCTTGGCGTTAGCGCCCTCTGCCTGGCCTGCCCCGCCCACGACCTGCTGCTGGACCGCTTCTAACCCGGGCCTTCGTCTTGACCTGGGGGGCCAGAAAGAGTGATGGTAACAGAAGAGGCAGAAATAGGACATGCTCGGGAGACCCATGGGGGTCACATGGCGTCCTCTGTGGCTTCCCAACCCTCCAGGGCACGCCATCCAATATGTAACCACAGCCACATGTGGCTGGTGTGACTGAGGAGCTGAACATAGATTTTTACTTCATTTCTGTTAATTTAAAAGTGAGTGTACGTGGCCGCATGCGGCTAGTGGTTACCCTGTAGGACAACACAGATCGAGAGTTTGTTGTCCTAAACCAGGTGTCTTTGCGAGTTGGGCCATCACCCCGAGGAAGGATGTGGCCCTGGGGTGAAGGTTCAGAATGGGGCACCTCAGCTGCTGGTGTCCCCAGAGGAGTGGGTGCCTCTCTCTGGTGGAGACTCCTTCCACCAGGAGCTGAGGGCCAGGCAGAAGGGGCCTCAGGCCTCGGCCACCAGTGACCACGGGCTTCAATGTGCCCATCTCTGGGAGATAAACACCCAAGGGAGTCTCAGGGCCTCAAGGGCCGCAGGGGAGGGGTTAGTCCAGGAGGACGCCAGGGCTGGGCGCCTGGAATTTGGAACATTTCTGCCAGGAGCATGGGTGGCTTTTTTCAAGATGCAGGAGCCTCAGATGAGGAGAACACCACCTGATTGCGTGTGCTTGTGGTATCTGATCGTGGATCTTCCTCCTGGTGGGGAGTCATCCTTAGTTTCATTTTTGTAAAGCTGTTCCAAGGACTAAGCAGGTTGGCCTAAGGAAACCTTAAGTGTCCCTGTCACTGGCCTCCTACAAAGCCTGCAAATGCATCTTTTGATTTTTTTTTTTTTTTACCGCACTGTGCAGCTTTATAGGACCTTAGATCCCCAACCAGGAATTGAACCGGAGTCCACGGCATCGAAAGCACTGAGTCCTAACCACTGGATGACTGTGGGAGTGCCTCTTTTGACATGGTTGTTTCTGAAATAGCCTATATTTTAGTGGAAAAGGATGGGCCATTTCCATATGTCCTTGCTGCTGTGATATATACCACATGCCAGGTTTGATCCTTTTGTGATTGCAATTATTCTGTGGGATAATAGTCTACTATACATATATTACTACATTCTACTATAGTATTCTGAGTATTAACCTGAGATGAACAGCTCAGGTTCATCTCAGGGAACTAAAGATTTAGTTACTGCTAGTATGGATTATCAGATGTATGGTGTGTTCTAAGAATTGGCCAAAAAATGTACATATTCGTTACATGTGTGCACGTGTGTGTTCTCCCTGACATGAATTTTTGGATAACTCTTAAGAACACATACATGCATGCTCAGTAGCCAAGCTGTGTCTGACTCTTTTGTGACCCCGTGGACTGTAGCCAGCCAGGCTCCTCTGTGCATAGGATTTCCCAGGCAGACATCAAGGAGTGGGTTGCTATTTCTTTGTCCACCCTCTTTGACTTTTTAAGAGCGAAGCATGAAGCTGTGTTCAGCCATTACTGATAAGAAACACGCAAGCAGTGGGGAGCTGACTGGGCAGAAGACGGCAAATCTCGGCCCTCGGCCTTGTAGCTCTCAGCACAGCACACGCTCGCTCGGGCTCAGGTGATGTTCTTGCACACGCGTCGAACTGTGGGCTGAGACACATGGTCATGCCTCCTGTGAAGCATCCCCGAAATGCAAGATTTCCCTCCCAGCAGCTCCCCCAGGCCCGGCGCCATTTGCTTTGCTTTCTTGGACTGTGTGTCGGTGGGGAGGCCACTGGGCACTGTGATGAAGTCTCTGCTGGAGCTGAACCTCCACTTAGCTGGTAGCTCACTGCCTGGTGAGCTGTCCGGGCCTCCTGGCCTCAGTTTCTTGGTCTATGAAATGGGAACACAGGAACAATGGTCACAGAGAATCGTTCTGAGGACGAAAGGAGGTCCCTCATGAAAAATTCTTAGAAAAGTGCCCACATAGTACGAATTCTGTAGTATTAAGTGTTCTTATTAGAACTGATGCCTTTTTGCTGTTCATTGTTTTTGTTCTTTTTCTTAAATCGAAGCATAGATGATGCATATACCATTTGCTGCTGATCTTTCTCGGGGCCCCAGATCTCTACCCCTGCAGTTACCCGTCCATTCCAGCCTCAGCATCCGAGAAAACCTCTTGGCTTTGTTTCCACACCTAGCATGAGCTATGGTGCCCTAGACCGTTAGGGGAAAGAGATTCAATTGTCCATTCTTTCTTTTTTTTTTTTTTTTTAATGAAATCTTAGTTTACATTGGGTTATAGTTGAGGAACAATGTTGTTCATTTCTGGCATGCAGCAAAATGACTCAGATATGCACGTACCTGTGTCTACTCTTTTTCAAATTCTTTTCCCATTTAGAATATTGAGCAGAGTTCCCTGGGTTATACAGTAAGTCCTTGTTGGTTATCCAGTTTAAATATAGTAATGTGTACAGGTCCTTTCTTTTATTCACTCATTATTTAACAAGTGTTTCTTGAGACCTGTGGGGGCAGGGGATGAGCAGATGTTGTGAGGAGGGCTTCCGGTAGAGGGGGCCAGGCTGTGCTGGGTGAGGGCGGCCCCCACATAAGGAGTGGTCTCTCTGATAAGCAGACATTTGAGCACAGATCTGGAAGGAGTAGATGTGGGTGTGTGTATGTGTGTTGCTTGTTTTTCTTGTGCTGATCTGGCAGCTAGAGTAGAACCCTGGCTCCCCTCTGTTGGCTGTGTGGCCAGGAGCCAGCCACTGAGCCTCTCTGATCCCCTGCACAGCACAAGGGAGGGGACCCCAGTGACAGGTGCCCCAGAGCTCCACTTAGAGTCGTCATCATTAGGGAGACACACTTTCCTTCCCACTGGGAGTTGCCTAGGTTCAGAGGGCACTGCCTATCACCCCTACAGGTCTTCTGTATGAGCCCCACATCTTTAAAATGCTTTTGGTTTTATATTGGGCCATAGTTGATGAACAATCTTACTAGTTTCAAGTAGACAACAAAGTGATTCCATTATACATGTACATGGATTCTTTTTCAAATTCTCTTCCCCTTTAGGTTATTTCACCATATTGATCTATACGTAACCCCCTTCTCTCCTTCCAGACACAGCTTAATCCAATGCCTCCTGTCTTGCATTTGCTCATCTCTGACCCTGAAGCCAGTCCATCACAACCAGGATTGTAATGACGGTCATAATTCAACACACGCATTAGCAGCCCTTGAGAAATTCTTCTGTCCCCCAGCTGCTGAATTAGAACATGAGCCCCCACTGTTTCCACACCAGAGCCCTTCGAAACTGTGTGAACCTCATCACTTGTATGCAAGCTTTTTCTTCTTCCCATGGTTCTTGAAGGAAGCAGCAATCTTGACCCCATGCTTCTCTCTGGGCAGGAACTGAACTTCTCTGAACCCCTCTTCATGTAAGCACCATGCCCTCCCTGGTAAGAGATGCTAGGCTGAGGGTTTTGTCCAGCACATGCATCCATGGGACCAGCCGTCAGCCGCCACCCCTGTCGGGGACGTGTTAGAAGCCACGTCTCTCATTTTGCATTCTCAATGCTTACTTCTTTCTGATTTTTTTTTTTTAGCAGAAGTAACAGTTTACCGTTTCCTTAGTTTGCTCTTCTAGATTTGCTATAGCCTCTGGTTAAAATGTAAAACTTCCTGGGGCTTCCCTGGTGGTCCAAGGGGTAAGGACACCACCTTGCAGTGCAAGGGGCGCTGGTTTGATCCCTGGCCTGGGAAGATCCCAGGTACCACAGAGCGGCTGTACCGATGTGTCCAACTACCGAGCCAGAGCTCTGGAGCCCATGCGCCCAGAGCTGGTGCTCTGCAGTGAGAGAGGCCACTGCAATGGGAGGCCCACACTGGCCAAAGAACAAAGATGAAAACAAATGAAAGACCAATAGAAGTGGCCAAAAAAAAAAAAAAAATCAGGGCTCTGTCATTAACAAGAATGGAGCCATAATTGACCTCTAGCCAACAAAATAAAATAGAAAGTCCAAAATACATCCAAAGGCAAAAAAAAAGTAAAACTTCCCATCATCTGCCAGTTGGAGGTGATATCCCCGTTGTATCTTGACCGGAAGATCTTTGGACTCAGTGGAGACCGAGCGCAGAGACCCATAGCACTCCATTGGTGATGGTCTTCGAGGCTGCCAGCATCTAATATGCTGGGGCACCTCACTAGGCACAAACAACTCACCTTGAGATCCAGGTTTCAGTGGTGTGGATGAAAGCACGAGGAACATACAGTCGGGTGTAGGAACACATGGGCAGATGTGTAATGTAATCCCATAGACAGGTGGGGTGGAGAGTAAGAATTCAGACACTCAGCCAGACTTCGGATGGGTAGATGGGTAGCTAAACTCCTTCTCTCCTGTTCTGTTCTTTATTTCCCCAAACCTCAGGCATGTGGAGCTTTTGGCAAGGCTTGCTAACTCTAGCTAACTCATGGGTAGCTTCCCAGGTGGCACTCATGGTCAAGAACCAGTGCAGAAGACACAAGAGATGAAGGTTCGAACCCTGGGTCAGGGAGACCCCTGGAGAAGGGCATGGCAACCCACCCTAGTATTCTTGCCTGGAGAATGCTATGGATATAGGAGCCTGATGGGCAGCAGTCCATGGGGTCACAAAGAGTTGGACATGACTGACCACACACACACAATTAAATATTAGCAGTAAGTTACCATAAGCTTCTAGAATACTTGAACGCTCACTTGTCAATGATGGCAGTTTTAGCTGCTTTACATAGACTCAGCCTCAGAGCTTGTGGGCTGGATGCATTTCAGAGTTGCCTTTCAAGCTGGAGCGGCTTCGCCCAGTCTGACAGATGGCAGGCTGTCTGTGCGCGGTCCCTTTGAAGTCCCCAGAAGCGCCTGCTCAGGGCTGAGGTCTGCGGAGGGAGAGGTGAGACTCAGAATGAGTACAGACTGCCACCCAGCAGCGCAAGAGGTGACTGCAAACCCCGAGCTTCCCCGGGAGAAAGTGAGTCTCCAGGCTCTGCCTGCCGGCCCAGAGTGGGCGTCACCTGCCCTGTGTTCATTGGCTGAGCCCATCACCGGGGTGGGGGGCACTCAGGTGGAACAGGAACATCCCTCGAGAGGGATTTGATCTTCCAAGCGCGCACCCAGACGAAAGCCTTTCTGGATCATTGGAGTACCTTATTTCCAAGCGGAGACAACTGCCTGGTAACCCCTTCTGGAGCAGCTCTCCGGTGGCTGCAGGGAGTCTCGCCGGGCGCTCAGCGGGGCGCTCTGTGGTCGGCGAGTGATAGGGAAGCAGCCTCTGGCCACAGGCACCCAGGAGGGTGGCTCCTGGAAAGGGGTCCACAGGGGGCGCTGACTTTCAGCTGGTGTTTCTTAGCGTCTCTTGAGATGTCCATGTTGTGTGTGTGCTCCGTTGCTCAGTCATGTCCAGCTCTTTGCACCCCCATGGATTATAACCTGCCAGGCCCCTGTGTCTCCCGGATTCTTCAGGCAAGAATACTGGAGTGAGCTGCCATTTCCTTCTCCAGGGGATCATCCTGACGCAGCGACGGAACCCACCTCTCCTGCACTGGCAGGAAGATTCTTTACCACTGAATCACCAGGAAAGCCCCTGAGATGATCATACAGAATGTCTCTTTTAATCGACATATGTGGTAAAGAGAGAATAAGGCTTCCAGCTTTAATTGGTTTGAAGAAGTTTCAAAAATAAAACTGTATAAGAGGTGTTCGGTGGAAACCACGTTCCCGTCACAGTCCTCCATCCAGTTCCCTCTCAGGCCCCTCCTGGTCTCAGTTTCTTAGGTATCCGCCAGGACTTTCTTTATGCAAATACAAGCACGTAGTTGAATGAGTCTTTTCTTCTTTCCTATTTTCCGTAAAAACGATGACAGTCATCTATGCGAAACCACTCTGTGTGTGGAGAGGGCCGGCTTGTAGGCGCCAAGCTCAGCGCCCCGCGCTTGGTGCTGTCAGATCTCGGGGTTCAAGGGTGACTGGCTGAGCGTCTCCTTCTCCTGGTGTCCCGCGGGTAGAGCCCTGAGCTTGCCTAGGCGTCCAGGTGACAGACAGGCAGGCCCGTGCAGTCTGGGGAGTTGTCAGGGACGGGGTGGGCGGGCCTGGTCCCCAGTGAAGCCCCAGGCAGCCATAGGGTTGAGCTGCCATCTTCAGGATCAGACAATTCTAAGACACATTCCAGGGGCTGCGTCTCCATCCCTCAAGGTGGCGATCTGGAAACCAGCCGAGGGCCGGGAAGGAGAGCCTGGCTTCGGAGGCCCTGTGCTTCCTGAGGGTCACAGGCCCCCTGCGTCCCCTTGACACCTAATTGTGTTTACTAGACAGACGAATGAGGAAACGGAGATCGCAGGGACAAAAGAATTCATCTCAGAGTTCTTCTGAGCAAACATCCCCGCCTAGTGAAAGTTGCCACTCTTGCGGTGGTGAGAGTCCCTCAGCAGCCGTGGCTGGCTTCCAGCGAGCACCTTCTCGGGGCGAGCGTCTCATGTGCTGTGATTCCCCACGTACATCTGACAGTGGCTCCCCATTCCTCAGAGAGGAAGCCGTGCCTGAGTCACACAGCTGCCGAGCGGGGGAGCCAGATCTCGGGCCAGCCGAGGCCACGGCCACGCCGGCTTCTCAGGGGACAGCGGTCCTTATGGCAGGCCCTGGCCTGTGAGGCTGCCTGGGTTTTGCCCTCAGAGCACTCAGGAGCTGAGGGGGCAGAAGGCACCACGAAGGCCCAGGGTGGATGTCCGCCCTGCTGAGAGGTAATGGCCCGGCCCTGCTGTCCTTCCCTGTTCCTTTCAGATGCCGGGCTGGCGGGGTAGGCTGGCCTCAGAAGCCCTGCCTGATGAGGACCGTGGAGATCAGAAGCAGGACTTTGAAATGGATGGAGTCTTGTGCTTTTTAACACCTTTAATTTGACTCCTCAGCACAGATACAGACTCTGACGGATGAGAAAGCAAATGACAGGTGCTTCTTAAGAAGGGAACTCATTTGGTGGGAATGAGTTTGAAGGAAGAGACAGGCAGAGTCGATGACAATGGAAGTGAGTAGGCGTCCGACTGTGAGTCACCGTCGGGGCCCCGGGTGTGTTGTGGGTTGGGCTATGTCTCCCCCATTTTCACCTGTTGAAGTCCCACCCCCGAGTAACTGAGAAGGAGACCTTATGAGGCAATAGCATCAGATGTAGTTAGTTAAGATGAGGCCTTCCTGAAGTAGGGGCCCTGGTCCATGATGGCTGGTGTCCTCATGGGAAGGGGACCTTTGGGACAGGTGCACAGAGAGGATGTCTATGCGAAGGTGACAGGGACTGCCAGGCGTGAGGAGGGCGGCTGGAAACAGACTCTTCCTTGGAGCTTTCAGAGGGAGCCTGACTCTTCGACACTTTGAGGGAGGACTCCTAGCTCTCAGGGCCGTGGGTTGATCCATTTTTGTGGCTTGAGACCCCTGGTTTGGGTTGCGGCATTTGGTGATGGTGGGTCTAGGAAGTGAGTATGAAACGGTGCACGTCCTTAAAGATGCTGCAGGAGGCGCCTCTGAGCTGGTCTCCATCCGTGCCCAGCTCAGCCTGGGTTAACCCTCAAGAAACACCTACCAACAGCAGATGAGTGGATGGTGGATGCAGGCCATCAGATTTTATTTAAGCAAATGAGATGTTCTCGCTTTGTTTTAACTTTTCCTGAACTGCCAAAAGGCAGAGACTCAAAAATGAAATGTGGCCTTTTTACCGAAAGAAAAATTTTAAAAAGGAAAGGAAAGGAAAGTATGCGTCATCTTTGTAAGTAACGGAATGGATCTCCGTGCAGTAAGTAGGCTATGGGGTGTGTCCCTACTGGGAGCTGTTTGGGGCTTTCACCCCCAAGGGCCTGCAGCGGAGCCATGGGCTCCTTCAGAGTTGAGAATCCCACGCAAGAAGAGCCCTGACAATCGGAGCTGTCACCATCCTTGGCATTTTTCGCTTCTTTTCCTTCCACCCGTGTTCACACACATCCCTCCAAACTCACAGTGGGGCAGAGGTTCCCTAGAGGCCGGAAAGTCACATTTTCTGATGAGGGGACTTTTGGCCATATTTCCTAGTTATTAAACATGGGTGTCTATGAACCCAACATAAACACAGGTTTGACAAGCAGTTCAGAAAAACAGGAACCATCAATTCATGAGAACTTAAAGAAAAAAATAGTTTAAAGAACCGAGAAGTTGCCACATTATAGTGAAAGAATGTTGGGTTTGGGAAATGACAAAAGTGAGCAGTTTTCACCTCAAAAACCTGGTGGAATCAGTTACACAAGATGTAACCACACACAAACACAGGCATTTCTTATCATAGAAAAGCATTTACAGTCAAGAAGCTTCTTTCAGAGTATTTCATGGAAAGTTATTTTAGTACCAAGGGGAGTCTTTAGCAATGAGTAGTCGTCAAGTGAAACCTTGACTTCAAAGTCAGGAGACGGAGGAGCCCAGACTCAGAACAGAAGGCGACCAGCAGGGTGGGTGCCCACAGGCACAGCCCCTGCCTCGGGCATCGTGGGCTGGACGGGGTGCTCTTGGGACCAGGCAGCGGCGGCACCGACTGCCGGATTCCCCTGCTTGCCATCATTTGAGACAAGGACCAACTTTTAAATTTTTTAAATAGCCGTTTTGTTATAAAATTGAGGGCATGATTTAAAACAAAGCAAACACTGCATGTAAAAAAATATTATGTCCGTAGACTATAAATGGCTTATTACCTGAAAGTCATATCTGAAGAAAATACAGATGCACCAGGTGAAGGTGGCCTGAGGACGGAGGTGTGACTATGTGATTGTCCCAGGACAGGAAAGGGGCTCTGCTGGGACCCGTGGCAGCACCTGGACGCCTCTCAGGCCACCAGGTGCGGGCTCCAGAAATGGAGGCCGGGAAGAAAGTGATGCTCCCCCATATTCTCACTGCTAGAGCTTTCTGCTGTTCCTGTTCACATGTATTTCCTTCTAGTCTCTTGCCCTTGTATATATTTAGTAATTGCATAAGTCATATATAACCTGATCATCTTTAAAATTTAGACTCATCCCCTTCATGGAGCATTTCGCTTTCATTTTTGTGGTCAGTTTATCTTACAGCCCTGCACAACTGGTCTCTCTTCAGAGGAGTCTGCATTTAAGGGTGTCTTTAAAACTTGCCCTCTCTGCTGAAGAGTTTCATGGCATACACCTGAAAAAAAAGAATGTAGCTATTCTTTAAAAAAAAAAATGTGAAGGATTAAACCTAGCCCTCAGAAATGCTGATTTTTTTTAATTAAAAAATTCTTTTTTTTCTCACTTCTAGAAACTACAAAGAATCACATGGTATGCATTTCTAAAGGTGGATTTTTAATTCTTAGCTTTATCTAGACTAGCTTTTCTATAACAGCAGAAATGCTGATTTTTAAAAACCAATGTATAAACTAGCAGATTGTTCTGGGGAGACTTGGTTTGAAGGAGAAGTTGGTTTAAAGGCTGTGGCTTATCAATTACACTTTTTAAAATTGCCTGCTCATATTCTTTCCCTATTTCCCCACTATTTTCCTTCTTCCTTTCCTCCTTTCTTTCTTGTTTGCCTTAATTTCCCTCTTCATTCCTCCCTCCTCACCTTCCTTCCTTTCTCCCTTTCTTCCTGTTTTTCTTTTTCTGTTGTTAATCTGTAAGAGCCCTTCGAATATTCTGGATTTTAAACCCATGATATACATCCTGCAAATATCTTTCCCCATCCTCTTGCTTGACATTTTACTTTGTTTCTTGTGACTTACCTCACTTACGGAAATATTCAATTTTTATGTGGTCCAACCTGTTTTTATTTTTCTGACCTCCATGCTTTATCTTGCTTAGAAAATCTGCTCCCACCTCTAGATTACAAAAATATTCTCATATTTTTTTTGCATCTCATGGTTTATTTTTGCGCTTTAACAAATGCCAAGTCTATTGGGATTTCTCTTTGTTTCTGGTTGGAAGTGTCGGGGGTGTCTATCGGGTCTCTAAGTGACTAGCAGTGTTCCCCAGCCCCATGTATTAAGAAGTTCGCTTTTTCCTGCTGAAGGCATATTGTATATTTGTCTGTTTCAGGCTGGAGGAGTCGGAGGGCGTGGCATAGGTGATTCTGGGTCGAAGGTGGGATTGGCAGCTTTGTCACAACACCTCTGCTTGTCATACATCCTGTGACTTCAGGGCTGAGGGACGCTCAGAGCTTTTAGAGAACGTGAAATAGAAACAGGAAGGGGTCCGGGCAGATAAACGAGGGTGCCAGGACAGTGAGCACAGTTAAAGGGACAGAAGAACCTCGGCCAAAGAGAGAAGATGTCTAGAGGGCTTAGGGGAAGCTTGGAATACACAGGGCTGGTGGACAGCCAGCTCATGGAACAGGTGTTCAATAGACGCGCTCCTGGGTGGACCAGTTACTGCGGAGACTCGTAGGTGCTGGGAGAATCAGGTTTGGATGGACATCGGCATGTTGAGAAGATCTGACCTAGACCTGGAAATGTAGACCTGCTACCCAGGGAGAAAAGAAGTCTGAGTTTTCTGGAGTCAAAACAGATCACTGAAGATAACCTCAAGATCAGGTATGGACACAATCTATAAGACAGAGCCTGACCTCTCCATGTGGACGTGGAATCAAACCAGATGATTAGAGAGACTGTCAGGTCTTCTATGGGCTCGAGGGGGTGGAAGTCCGGGGAGGGAACCCAGAGGGCTGGCCTCAGAGCCTCCTTTCCAGGAAGGCTTCCTGGGAGGCCATGATGTCTGTCTGTCCACTGTGAAGAGTTAGGGTGAGACCATTAGGTCCCAGGGTCCACAGCAGAGATGGACCAACCTCGCGGGCATGAGATCTGTCCATCTCTCAGGTCTTTGTGCTCACAAGGTCGGTGTTTGGTTTAATGCCCTTGGGTACAATCTTGAAATTCCTCAGTGTTGAAACAAGGACTGTGCAGGTTCCCTGGGCCCCCTCAGTTCTGAATTCAGGCCTGGACGTGGAAAACGGGTCCCAGCCGCTGTCCTGGGAGTCCAGCTGTCGCGTGTCATCCTGCATACCGTGCTCCAGGGAGCCACCGCCGGAAGGAAGGCAGGGCCCTCAGGAGGCAAAAGGACAGGTCCTTGATGACTGGGCCTCTCTGTGGCTGCCACACGGAACAGCAGATCCTGATTTATGAGACGTGGCTGGAGAGCAGCTGACGGAAATGAAGGGGAAGGGGCGATAGGGGGAGAGAGTTTGTGGTGAAATTCTGCCTCCATGAAAGAACCTTCAGCCGCGTGACTCCTCAGTTAAGACTGTGGTTCTCTGAGTGACAAGGATCCACAGAGTAGGGAGCTTGCCAGGAGGAGGCCCACTGCTCCACGGAACGGAGGGCTCAGCCGTGTAGGTCTCCTAAACCCTCGCCCTTCTAGAATGAAGTGGCTGCAGGACTGGGACGTTGCTGTGTAGCACGGGGCGCTCAGCTGGGCGCTCTGTGACGACCTCGACCGCGAGCGGTGGGACGGGCCGTGGGTTGGAAGGGAGGCTCGAGAGGAAGGAGATATATGTACACTTAGGTCTGATTTGTGTTGTTATAAGGCAGAAACCAACACAGCATTGTAAGGCAATTATCCTCTAATTAAAAATAAATAAAAATAAACTGAAATTGAAAAACAGAGACCAGGTAAAAATCTATCAGACAGAGCCTGACCTCTCCATGTGGGCGTGGAAGCAAACCAGATGATTAGAGAGACTGTCAGGTCTTCTATGGGCTCGAGGGGGTGGAAGTCCGGGGAGGGAACCCAGAGGGCTGGCCTCAGAGCCTCCTTTCCAGGAAGGCTTCCTGGGAGGCCATGATGTCTGTCTGTCCACTGTGAAGAGTTAGGGTGAGACCATTAGGTCCCAGGGTCCACAGCAGAGATGGACCAACCTCGCGGGCATGAGATCTGTCCATCTCTCAGGTCTTTGTGCTCACAAGGTCGGTGTTTGGTTTAATGCCCTTGGGTACAATCTTGAAATTCCTCAGTGTTGAAACAAGGACTGTGCAGGTTCCCTGGGCCCCCTCAGTTCTGAATTCAGGCCTGGACGTGGAAAACGGGTCCCAGCCGCTGTCCTGGGAGTCCAGCTGTCGCGTGTCATCCTGCATACCGTGCTCCAGGGAGCCACCGCCGGAAGGAAGGCAGGGCCCTCAGGAGGCAAAAGGACAGGTCCTTGATGACTGGGCCTCTCTGTGGCTGCCACACGGAACAGCAGATCCTGATTTATGAGACGTGGCTGGAGAGCAGCTGACGGAAATGAAGGGGAAGGGGCGATAGGGGGAGAGAGTTTGTGGTGAAATTCTGCCTCCATGAAAGAACCTTCAGCCGCGTGACTCCTCAGTTAAGACTGTGGTTCTCTGAGTGACAAGGATCCACAGAGTAGGGAGCTTGCCAGGAGGAGGCCCACTGCTCCACGGAACGGAGGGCTCAGCCGTGTAGGTCTCCTAAACCCTCGCCCTTCTAGAATGAAGTGGCTGCAGGACTGGGACGTTGCTGTGTAGCACGGGGCGCTCAGCTGGGCGCTCTGTGACGACCTCGACCGCGAGCGGTGGGACGGGCCGTGGGTTGGAAGGGAGGCTCGAGAGGAAGGAGATATATGTACACTTAGGTCTGATTTGTGTTGTTATAAGGCAGAAACCAACACAGCATTGTAAGGCAATTATCCTCTAATTAAAAATAAATAAAAATAAACTGAAATTGAAAAACAGAGACCAGGGGCCCGAGAGACTCTGTTGCTGTCCTGATCAACGGTATGCTCCAGGGGGTGGAGCTGTTGAACCACGTTCCCAGTGACCCATCTCTGGGGAGCCCTGAAGACTGAGAGAACTGTGTTTTCTGTTCAGGATTCTCTCAGCTTCCTACCATGCACTGCTGCCTCGTGGCCCTCCCCGTGCAGGAGGCACTGCCGTGGCCTCAGCGCCCAGGACCGAGAGAGCCCCGGAGGGGTGTTTCTGGACGTTAGGCTCAGGTGCTCCCACTTGGAGGAAACTTGCTGTCAAGTTATAAAGGAAGCACCAGAGGGACTGAGGCCACCCTACCTTCCTGCCCCTGTTCTCCTAAACCAGGGCTCCCCAAAGAGTTCTCCTCCTGGATTTCACGGATCAGGTTCCGACCACTGAGTGTCCACTGAGGTCAGCCCCCTGCAGAGTTCCTGGGAATCTGGTAGCTCAACCAATATGATCGCTTCTGAAATGAAACACAAAGCCTCTGGTTGCAGCTCCCTCACCTGAAAAGCAGAGGCTTTAAAAATAAACTGTTTTCCTGTTCAGGCTGCCTATGGGTCAAGTCGTTCAGAATGCAGACCATAATAAAGAATATGCCCCCCCAAAGTGCCTACAGGCAAGGCGAGAATGGGAAAATCCAAGTTAATTCAAGATTTTTTTTTTTTTAACTGCAGGACCTCTCAGAGCCTTTGACCATGCTTTGTAAATACCCGAAATAGCCTAAAATAAGCAGTTGGTGGTAGCTGGTAGGGGAACCCTCCTCTCTTTTATTTCTGGGAGAATTTTATGGAACCAGAGTTCCAATGAATGCAACTTGGGACACACATTTTGGTATTATAGAAGATTAGAAGGAATGTTTTACTGTGGACTGAAAGGTGCCATTTGAATTGAAACTTAAAAACAGGAAAAGATCTTCATCTGGGAGGAGTGGGCTTCCCTGGTGGTTCAGATGGTAAAAATCTGCCTGCAATGCAGGAGACCCAGGTTCGATCCCTGGGCCAGGAAGATCCTGTGGAGAAGAGAACGGCAACCCATTCCAGTATTCTTACCTGGAGAATTCCATGGATAGAGGGGCCTGATGGGCTACAGCCCATGGGGTCGCAAACAGTCAGATGTGACTGAGCACATGACCACTTCACTCTGTGTGGTGTGGTCAGTGCTACAGGGCTAGCTGGCAGGTGGTTTGTTTAGAGCTTCCATTGCCTGATCACCATGCAGGGTCTTTAACCTGTAGGCTGCGTGTGTGTCTGTGTTATTCGCTCAGTCGTATCCGACTCTTTGAGACTCCAGTGCACCGTAGCTGGCCAGCCTCCTCTGTCCATCGAATTCTCCAGGCAAGAATACTGAAGTGTGTTGTCATTTCCTTCTCCAGAGGGGAAAGCTGCATGTGTACATGCATGATACTTGATTTTGAACATAGGACAGGATGCTGAAACTTTAGAAAAATGACTTTCTGGGAAGCACTGAAGACCTACTAGAGACTCAGAGTCCACTTGGAAGGCATTCATCATGGAAGTCTGGCATGCGTGGCCAGGAAGGAGTCACCTAGATCATGGCAGGGTGGCAGATGGACAATCAAGAGCCGCAATCGAGACAGAAGTGGCATCTTGGGAGAGCTGGCTGGGTTGTGAAGCTCCAGGCCGCCCATGTCACCCTTGACAGTTGAGAACTCAGAGCAGATGGTAGCACCTGGGCCCGTCTGAACAGACGGGTGGGGAAGGTGACTGTGACCACGTGAGAGGTGGGCATGGGTGGACGTCGTTCCTCTCGCCCGAGATGACAGAGGGATTCCCCCCTTTCCCTCGTGCACGCTGGCTGAGCAGCACCAAGAACAAAGAGGCACAGGATGTCAGGTGTGCGTCATGACAGTGTGCCCAGCTGGCCGCCGAGGCATAGCCAGCGCCTTTGGCCAGCTGTCTGTGCAGAAGCTGCGTGGGGGCTGGGGGAAGCCAGAGGCGCAGACAGGCCCTTTCAATGATGGACAGCCGAGCACTGCTGGGCAGTAATTGCTGTCCCAGACGTGTGTTTCCTAAGGTGTGTATGGAATTTTCCAGTTGGATCTGACTCTTCTTAAAGTAGAGGAATTGGACTTCCCTGGTGGCCCAGTGGTTAAGAATCCACCTGCTCATGCAGGAGACTCAGGTTCAATCCCTGCTCTGGAAAGATTCCTCATGCTGTGCCCATGTGCCACAACTACGGAGCCCAGGCTCTGGAGTCAGGCAGCTGCAGCTACTGAACCCCATGTACCCTAGATCCCACGCCGTAAAGACACCACCCAAATGAGAAGCCTGAGCATCACAACTTGCTTGCCTCACTTGAGGAAGCCTGTGCGTGTGTGTCTGTGTTATTCGCTCAGTCGTATCCGACTCTTTGAGACTCCAGTGCACCGTAGCTGGCCAGCCTCCTCTGTCCATCGAATTCTCCAGGCAAGAATACTGAAGTGTGTTGTCATTTCCTTCTCCAGAGGGGAAAGCTGCATGTGTACATGCATGATACTTGATTTTGAACATAGGACAGGATGCTGAAACTTTAGAAAAATGACTTTCTGGGAAGCACTGAAGACCTACTAGAGACTCAGAGTCCACTTGGAAGGCATTCATCATGGAAGTCTGGCATGCGTGGCCAGGAAGGAGTCACCTAGATCATGGCAGGGTGGCAGATGGACAATCAAGAGCCGCAATCGAGACAGAAGTGGCATCTTGGGAGAGCTGGCTGGGTTGTGAAGCTCCAGGCCGCCCATGTCACCCTTGACAGTTGAGAACTCAGAGCAGATGGTAGCACCTGGGCCCGTCTGAACAGACGGGTGGGGAAGGTGACTGTGACCACGTGAGAGGTGGGCATGGGTGGACGTCGTTCCTCTCGCCCGAGATGACAGAGGGATTCCCCCCTTTCCCTCGTGCACGCTGGCTGAGCAGCACCAAGAACAAAGAGGCACAGGATGTCAGGTGTGCGTCATGACAGTGTGCCCAGCTGGCCGCCGAGGCATAGCCAGCGCCTTTGGCCAGCTGTCTGTGCAGAAGCTGCGTGGGGGCTGGGGGAAGCCAGAGGCGCAGACAGGCCCTTTCAATGATGGACAGCCGAGCACTGCTGGGCAGTAATTGCTGTCCCAGACGTGTGTTTCCTAAGGTGTGTATGGAATTTTCCAGTTGGATCTGACTCTTCTTAAAGTAGAGGAATTGGACTTCCCTGGTGGCCCAGTGGTTAAGAATCCACCTGCTCATGCAGGAGACTCAGGTTCAATCCCTGCTCTGGAAAGATTCCTCATGCTGTGCCCATGTGCCACAACTACGGAGCCCAGGCTCTGGAGTCAGGCAGCTGCAGCTACTGAACCCCATGTACCCTAGATCCCACGCGCCGTAAAAAAGACACCACCCAAATGAGAAGCCTGAGCATCACAACTTGCTTGCCTCAACTTGAGGAAGCCTGTGCGTGGCAGTGAAGATCCAGATAAGTCTAAATAAATAATAATTTTTTTTTTTAAAAAAAGGAAGCAATGACCAGCCCATAGCTCTGGGCACTGGCTTCAAAAAAAAATAAAAGGGGGGAAAAAAAAAAAAGAAAAACAGAGGAATTTTTTGCTATTTGGAACAGCAAAATCCACTACTTCCTGAGCTGCCTGTCCTGGAATCTCACAAATTTTCACATTGAAGTTTTTAATAAAGAACTAAGTAAATAATTCAAACAAGCCCTGTGGTTTGGAAGCCACAGGTTCTGGGGATGAATATTGAGACACTCAGGGGACAAAGGTTGAGAACAGCATCTCCTAGAACCAGGCTTCATGTCTGGATCACATGCTACACCTCCAGACTATCTCCCAGGGAAATTCACCGGGACTCTGTTCTCTGTTCATTCCCATCTTACTGCCCTACCCGGACACACGTGAATGTGCAGACACGCTCTGATGTGCCCTCGTATGCAGAAATTGGGATCGAGGTATTTTGATCTCTCTTTAATTAAGGCATATAACCAGGACAGACTGATGGAAGGTTTTTAGTATTTAGAAGGACAGACCTGATAGTCGTACACTATAAAAATCACCAAAATACACCATGGGCAATGAGGAAGTGGGCTTCCCAGGTGGCGCGGTGGTAAAGAATCTGCCTGCCAGTGCAGAGGATACGAGAGATGTGGGTTTGCTTTTTGGGCCAGAAAGACCCCTGGAGTAGAAAATGGCAATCCACTCAAGTGTTCTTGCCTGGAGAATTCTACGGACACAGGAGCCTGAAAAGCTATAGTCCGTGGGGTCTCAAAGAGTCAGACATGACTGAGCACACACACACACACACACACACACAATGAGGAAGTACTGAGATTTGAATGAAGTGAAAACCCACAGATATTTCATTTAAGCCCCATAGGTTCTGATGAGGGTACAACCATCCATCAGAAAAGATTTCTGGTGAAAATGGTAGTGACGGAGACGCAGCTACGCTGAAGGGGGATTTGGGCCACGAGTCAATGACTGACGGTAAAAGACACCACCCAAATGAGAAGCCTGAGCATCACAACTTGCTTGCCTCAACTTGAGGAAGCCTGTGCGTGGCAGTGAAGATCCAGATAAGTCTAAATAAATAATAATTTTTTTTTTTAAAAAAAGGAAGCAATGACCAGCCCATAGCTCTGGGCACTGGCTTCAAAAAAAATAAAAGGGGAAAAAAAAGAAAAACAGAGGAATTTTTTGCTATTTGGAACAGCAAAATCCACTACTTCCTGAGCTGCCTGTCCTGGAATCTCACAAATTTTCACATTGAAGTTTTTAATAAAGAACTAAGTAAATAATTCAAACAAGCCCTGTGGTTTGGAAGCCACAGGTTCTGGGGATGAATATTGAGACACTCAGGGGACAAAGGTTGAGAACAGCATCTCCTAGAACCAGGCTTCATGTCTGGATCACATGCTACACCTCCAGACTATCTCCCAGGGAAATTCACCGGGACTCTGTTCTCTGTTCATTCCCATCTTACTGCCCTACCCGGACACACGTGAATGTGCAGACACGCTCTGATGTGCCCTCGTATGCAGAAATTGGGATCGAGGTATTTTGATCTCTCTTTAATTAAGGCATATAACCAGGACAGACTGATGGAAGGTTTTTAGTATTTAGAAGGACAGACCTGATAGTCGTACACTATAAAAATCACCAAAATACACCATGGGCAATGAGGAAGTGGGCTTCCCAGGTGGCGCGGTGGTAAAGAATCTGCCTGCCAGTGCAGAGGATACGAGAGATGTGGGTTTGCTTTTTGGGCCAGAAAGACCCCTGGAGTAGAAAATGGCAATCCACTCAAGTGTTCTTGCCTGGAGAATTCTACGGACACAGGAGCCTGAAAAGCTATAGTCCGTGGGGTCTCAAAGAGTCAGACATGACTGAGCACACACACACACACACACACACACAATGAGGAAGTACTGAGATTTGAATGAAGTGAAAACCCACAGATATTTCATTTAAGCCCCATAGGTTCTGATGAGGGTACAACCATCCATCAGAAAAGATTTCTGGTGAAAATGGTAGTGACGGAGACGCAGCTACGCTGAAGGGGGATTTGGGCCACGAGAGTCAATGACTGACGGTGGGACCATGGTGTCTGCAAAGGAAGTGGGGTCTGGACCCAACCTTGAGAGGCAGGTGGGTTGGGCTGGGCGGCGCGGGTAAGTGAAGGATATCCAGGCGCAGGTGTTAGCAGGTGCAGGATCACAGAGGCGGGCGAGTCCAGACTGTGCCTGAGATGAGCGTTGGGCGGCATTGGCTGGTGAAAGAGTGCGCGGAGGTGGAGGAGGAACTCAGCAGGAATGGAGTGTGCCCTGATCAGACCTGCTGTGACACAAATATGCAAATGAGTTTGACCCCTCACCCTCAAACCTGCAGGGTGTGCATTCTGCTGATCTGCCAAGGTTAACGCTGCTCAAAATAGGGCTGAAACCCCTTCTGGGGCACTGCTCTCAGAGCCGGGGAGAACCACAGTGGAAAGAGCCCTCGCCAAAGAGCGATGCCCCCATCAGGCCCCCACCCCGTTCACTTCACCTGGAAGCTTCTAAACTCTCTCTGTTAAGCATCCAGGAAATGCATGGTGGGCCCCAAAAGCTGTTCCAGAAGGAGAGCTTAAAAATTGAACCTGAAGCAGCCCAAGCTGTAACTTGCAAACCACAGTTTGAATTCTCTCTTTAGTTCTTTAGGAACAACCTCAATGTGCCATTCCAGGACAGGCAGTTCAGTGAGCTGCGGATTTTCCTGCTTCCAAGCAGCAAGAAGGGCTTCCCTGGTGGCTCAGTGGTAAAGAACCACCTGCCAGTGCAGGAGTCCCAGGAAACACAGGTTTGATTTCTGGATCGGGAAGATCCCTTGGAGGAGAGCACAGCAACCCACTCCAGTACTCTTGCCTAGAGAATCCTGATGGACAGAGGAGCCTGGCAGGGCTACGGGCCAGGGGGTCGAAAAGAGTCAGACATGACTGAGTGACTAAGCACAGCACAGTACAGCATGTTCTCAAATACAGTTCATTTAGGACTTCCCTGATGGTCTCGTGGTTAAGACTTGGTGCTTCCACTCCAGGGGCACAGGCTTGATACCTGCTTGGGGAACTAAGATCTTGGGTGCTGCGTGGCCAAAAATAGCACAAAGCACTTGATCTTTGGCCAAAAAATTAGCCCCCCTCAGCTACGCTGAAGGGGGATTTGGGCCACGAGAGTCAATGACTGACGGTGGGACCATGGTGTCTGCAAAGGAAGTGGGGTCTGGACCCAACCTTGAGAGGCAGGTGGGTTGGGCTGGGCGGCGCGGGTAAGTGAAGGATATCCAGGCGCAGGTGTTAGCAGGTGCAGGATCACAGAGGCGGGCGAGTCCAGACTGTGCCTGAGATGAGCGTTGGGCGGCATTGGCTGGTGAAAGAGTGCGCGGAGGTGGAGGAGGAACTCAGCAGGAATGGAGTGTGCCCTGATCAGACCTGCTGTGACACAAATATGCAAATGAGTTTGACCCCTCACCCTCAAACCTGCAGGGTGTGCATTCTGCTGATCTGCCAAGGTTAACGCTGCTCAAAATAGGGCTGAAACCCCTTCTGGGGCACTGCTCTCAGAGCCGGGGAGAACCACAGTGGAAAGAGCCCTCGCCAAAGGCGATGCCCCATCAGGCCCCCACCCCGTTCACTTCACCTGGAAGCTTCTAAACTCTCTCTGTTAAGCATCCAGGAAATGCATGGTGGGCCCCAAAAGCTGTTCCAGAAGGAGAGCTTAAAAATTGAACCTGAAGCAGCCCAAGCTGTAACTTGCAAACCACAGTTTGAATTCTCTCTTTAGTTCTTTAGGAACAACCTCAATGTGCCATTCCAGGACAGGCAGTTCAGTGAGCTGCGGATTTTCCTGCTTCCAAGCAGCAAGAAGGGCTTCCCTGGTGGCTCAGTGGTAAAGAACCACCTGCCAGTGCAGGAGTCCCAGGAAACACAGGTTTGATTTCTGGATCGGGAAGATCCCTTGGAGGAGAGCACAGCAACCCACTCCAGTACTCTTGCCTAGAGAATCCTGATGGACAGAGGAGCCTGGCAGGGCTACGGGCCAGGGGGTCGAAAAGAGTCAGACATGACTGAGTGACTAAGCACAGCACAGTACAGCATGTTCTCAAATACAGTTCATTTAGGACTTCCCTGATGGTCTCGTGGTTAAGACTTGGTGCTTCCACTCCAGGGGCACAGGCTTGATACCTGCTTGGGGAACTAAGATCTTGGGTGCTGCGCAGCGTGGCCAAAAAATAGCACAAAGCACTTGATCTTTGGGCAGCTTTGATCACTGGGTTCCCACCGACCAGGGCTTGGATTCTGAGCCCCCCACTCACTGGTCATGGGAGTTAGGCTAACTCAGTTTGCATCCCTAAGTCTGAACATCCTCATCTGTAAGATAGAAGTAAATGATAACACCGTTTCCTTTTTTGGCCTCTTTTATTGGTTTTTTATTTATTTATTTTCATCCATCTTTACTCCCTGGCCTTGGAGGGCCTCCCACTGCAGTGGCCACTCCCTCTGCAGAGCGCCGGCTCCCGGCGCATGCGCTCCAGAGCCCTGGCTCCTAATTGGACACATTGGTCCAGCCGTTCTGCAGCACATGGGATCCTCCCGGGCCAGGGATTGAACCAGTACCCCCTGAACTGCAAGGTGGACTCTGCACCCCCTGGGCCACCAGGGATGCCCCCTATTTCTTTTAAAAAATGTTTAACAGGTGAACAGCGATGGGACTCAGCCATACACGTATTAACACATGAATCCATTCTCTCCCATATTCCCATAACATTGAGTAGAGTTCTTTGTGCTGTACACAGAACTCTTGCTGGTTCTCATGTGAGTTTTTGCTGGTTATCCATTTTAAATATAGCAGTGTAATGCCTGTTTCGGAGGCAGCTGCCAAGGTTACCTGTGGATCTCTAATCACAGAAGTTTGATACTGAGTAGATGCTTAGAACGTGCCAGTTCTCTCATAATTTTACTCTCCCTTTGCATGTGCTGTGACATTTCACTAAGTTAATATGTGTTCCTTAGACTCCCTTCAAGCTTTGAGAGGACCCTGTGACCATCTCATGTGATGCCACCTGTACCTCTCTATTCTGTAATATCTCCTCCCGTGACCAGATGCCAAGGCCATCTTTTAGTGGCTAATAAAGTGCGGTCTTCATTGAGCCAGGCTGTTTATTGGAAATCTGCCAACTTCTCATGGACATCCAGCCCCTCATACAGAGTGGTTCAGTCTGTCTGTTCTCAGATCTCTCTCACATTCCTCCCAGATAATCTCAGACCCAAGTGAAGATAGGTGGGTGGTCCTGCATCTTGTCCGCTGAAGCAGCTGAATCTCTTCCTACCTCTCCCAGTCCACCTCACTTCAGTTGCTCTCTGGTTCACCCTCCCTGTCTTCCTTCCCCATCACCCCAGCTCTGGGCCTCGCTCCTCTTCCTTAGTCAGCTGACAGTGGTGTCTTCAGTTTGTTCCAACTTCAACTCTTCTTCACTCTTAAAACCCACCAATGCTTGCCCTCCACATCTCTAGAGTCCATCTTTCTTGGAAGGGACTAAGAGGGGGATTTTATAGAGCCCAACTGAAAATCTGATGTCTTTAGTGATTAAGTGCTTTCAGGAAATCATTGATGTTAGATTTTGAAACATCTTTCAGGCCTCAAAGACTGAAGTCACATGTATGTGATGGGGGTCAATCTTTCTCCGTAGGATTGAACACAACAATGTCCAAAGGGATCTGGGTGATTGCCCAGCTATACCTGAGGTGTCATGGGTTTTAAACCTTGGCCCCAGATGACCCTGACCAAGTGAGTTCATGTGAGTCCCTAAAGAGGTGCTTCCCACCTGGAGCGCAGGTTGTTGGCTGAATCTGGGGTAGACTGTTAGTTTGGACTTCAGACACACTTACTCACAGAAGGTGGGTGCCAGGGAAGTTCCCCCAGGTACCCAGGAGCTTGTTCACCCTCCCTGGGTAACTCTGAGACTAGGGCACCTGTTGTTCAGTGGCTAAGTCGAGTCAGACTCTTTGCAATCCCCTGGACAGCAGCACACTAGGCTTCCCTGTCCTTTACCATCTGCTCAAACTCAGGTCCACTGAGTTGGTGATGCCATCCAACCATCTCCTCCTCTGTCACCCCTTTCCCCTCATGCCCTCAATCTTTCCCAGCATCAGGGGCTTTGCCAATGTCATCTCTTCACATCAGGTGACCCAACCATTGGAGCTTCAGCATCAGTCCTTCCAATGAATATTCAAGGGGCATCTGAGCCTCACAAGTGAACACCAGGATGCTGTTTTCCTTTATTCTTTTTTTTCGGCCATGCCCTGAGGCATGTGGGATCTTAGTTCCCTGACTAGGGTTCAAACCTGAACCCTTGCATTGGAAGTGCAGAGTCTTAACCTCTGGACTGCCAGGGAAGTCCCTACATTCCTTACATGTGTATGTGAATGTGAAGTCCTGTCTATGATCCCACTGGGATGCAGGGTCTCTCCTCCCTTCCCTTTCTCCACCTACAGCTGTAGAGAGGCAACCCCAGAGCTCCTCAGGGAAGAAGGCACGGAAGGAAGATGACGGACCTCCCCCAAAGAGTGCAAAGGGGACTCAGATTCTCAGATTCCTTCCAGGGGTGAGGAAGGGACACGGTTTCTTGCAGGCCAGGACGCTGGGGACAGTCCTGAACCAAGATCATCGCTCCCTCCCAGATGTCAGCTATCTTCACTGACACAGCGGCTGGAGGACGTGGTTTTCCTGTGTGGAAACAGGGAGATCCCTGAAGTCACATCCCAGATGTGTCCACGCAGACCAGGGAGAAGAAGGTTATTCTTGAATAAATGGTCTTCAGAAGTTGGAGAGAATTTGCACATCTGGTTGTTTTGTTCCCTCCTTAGATGGATAATGCGTGCTGATTAAAAAAATGCTTTGGGACTCCCCTGGCGGTCTCGTGGCTAAGACTCCAAGTGCTCAATACAGGGAGCCCGGGTTCCATCCCTAGTCAGGGAACTAGATCCCACCTCTTGCAACTAAGCATCCCACACGCCACAACTTAGACCCAGCGTGTGCGTGCTGAGTTCCTTTAGTCACGTCTAACTCTTTGGGACCCTATGAACTGTAGTAGCCTGCCAGGCTCCTCTGTTCATGGGATTCTCCAGGCAAGAATACTCAGTGAAGCCACATAAATAAATAATAAAAATAAATATACAAATTAAAAAAAAGAACACCAAAATGCCTTGACTTCTAACGTTTCCAGACTCTTGGGCAACTTAATCTCTTCTGAGTCTAGTTTTTACCACCTCTAACTGGAGACACAGCTCATCCTACGGTTCCCACCTAATACAGGGGATGGTGCCCAGCTCAGTAACCGATCGAGATTCACTGGACAGCCTGAAAGGACTCCACCTGTGCAATTACAGCTCTCCTCCACCTGGCCTTGTGCCCAGCAAGTGCCTTGGAGGCAGAAACAGCCTCTAAGTCTGCTCAGAATCCCTTGCAAGGAAGGGCGGGCTTGGTTGTGCCCTACCTTCCATGGGTCTCACTGTCGTGAAGGCTGCGGGGCATCACCCTCAACGTGGATCAGCTTTAAACTGAGTCACAAGTCACCAGAGGATTTCTTTACTACTTGGGGCTTTCCGAGAAGCCGTCTGTGCTTGGGTAGGTTTTGTTTTATAAAAGTTTCCCACCTGCAGTGGAGTTTATAATTACTTCAGAGCTTTTTATAAATGAACTAGATTTCCTTTGCACTCAGGATAATTTACAGAGTCATCAGTCACTTCGTGACAGCTGGGAGCTTCACACCAGCCCTGCAAACGCACCTTGAAAATGAAACTGTGTGTGAGCGGGAGCCAGGAAGCATGCCTTTGAGGGAAGCAGAAATGACTGTCCAGCCAATGGTTCCTCCTGGGTATCTGCTGATAGAAACCCTTGACACTCTTAAGAAAAAAAAAAAATCCTAAATCATTCATCAAGATGATGTGAATCTCATAAATGATAAAAATTACAACTTAAAAGACTCATTCTGGTCTAAATCTTGTATTAAGATACCCCTAAATGATTTATTTAGGTGAATCAAAGTACTGGAAGGCATGCGCTCATTTTACTGACAATTCTGCTTTGGGATTGTGTGTGTGAGAGAGAGAGAGAGCATGGATGTTACCTTAAACCCACTTGAGTTAAACTGCAAATAAAATCACACATGAGGCAGACAAAAATGACTGCGCTTCCCAATTTCCAGAACGCGACCTGAATGAGAACTAGACCTTTGCCTTCCTAAACCCTGGGAGACCCCAGGATTCTAGAAGGAGTCAGAATACACCCCGAGTTGTCTCCTGCCTGGGATTTATGTAATTCCTGGCGCCTGCCTTTCAACCAGTCTGTTTCTGTTAGAAGTTCGCTCTTAGCCTCAGGCTTTCTTCCTGCGGTGCACCTAATTCATTACTTTATATTCGAGATTGCCCTTCAGAAAGGAGAATCTTGTTTCTAAATTGCACCTGGGTATTTTAACGTAAATAGGATGCAAATACTTAGCTGGCCTTGTATGTCATAAACTTTAGCATGAAGAATGAATATGTAAGACTGAGCGGGGGTGGGCGGAGAAGTCGTTTGCATAGCCATGTTTGCTGCGGGGTGAAACTGAAACCCCGACAGTGTGGGTGGGGCCCTGTTTCCTTACGTCAGCACCGTCGCCCACGACTGCCCCCACCGACACATGATGCCCTGCGGCCGCCCCGGAGGCAGAGGGATGGCCAGGTGGGGGCCAGGGCACCGAGTGTGAAACCGGAATCTATACCTGCAGCTGGGCGGGCTGTGGGCTCCTCATCCTTTTCTCCCTGAGGGGCCCCTGGGTAGTGTGATAAGGCAAGTCTTGAGAAACAGGAATAAGCACCTTGAAAATGAAACTGTGTGTGAGCGGGAGCCAGGAAGCATGCCTTTGAGGGAAGCAGAAATGACTGTCCAGCCAATGGTTCCTCCTGGGTATCTGCTGATAGAAACCCTTGACACTCTTAAGAAAAAAAAAAAATCCTAAATCATTCATCAAGATGATGTGAATCTCATAAATGATAAAAATTACAACTTAAAAGACTCATTCTGGTCTAAATCTTGTATTAAGATACCCCTAAATGATTTATTTAGGTGAATCAAAGTACTGGAAGGCATGCGCTCATTTTACTGACAATTCTGCTTTGGGATTGTGTGTGTGAGAGAGAGAGAGAGCATGGATGTTACCTTAAACCCACTTGAGTTAAACTGCAAATAAAATCACACATGAGGCAGACAAAAATGACTGCGCTTCCCAATTTCCAGAACGCGACCTGAATGAGAACTAGACCTTTGCCTTCCTAAACCCTGGGAGACCCCAGGATTCTAGAAGGAGTCAGAATACACCCCGAGTTGTCTCCTGCCTGGGATTTATGTAATTCCTGGCGCCTGCCTTTCAACCAGTCTGTTTCTGTTAGAAGTTCGCTCTTAGCCTCAGGCTTTCTTCCTGCGGTGCACCTAATTCATTACTTTATATTCGAGATTGCCCTTCAGAAAGGAGAATCTTGTTTCTAAATTGCACCTGGGTATTTTAACGTAAATAGGATGCAAATACTTAGCTGGCCTTGTATGTCATAAACTTTAGCATGAAGAATGAATATGTAAGACTGAGCGGGGGTGGGCGGAGAAGTCGTTTGCATAGCCATGTTTGCTGCGGGGTGAAACTGAAACCCCGACAGTGTGGGTGGGGCCCTGTTTCCTTACGTCAGCACCGTCGCCCACGACTGCCCCCACCCGACACATGATGCCCTGCGGCCGCCCCCGGAGGCAGAGGGATGGCCAGGTGGGGGCCAGGGCACCGAGTGTGAAACCGGAATCTATACCTGCAGCTGGGCGGGCTGTGGGCTCCTCATCCTTTTCTCCCTGAGGCGTGTGTGACCCTCTTTCAATGGGGTCTCATCTTGTGTGATAAGGCAAGTCTTGAGAAACAGGAATAAGTCATTTAAAAAAAAAGAATTTCTTATTTTTCTTCTCTTCCTCCTTCTCCTCCTCCTTTTCCTTCTCCTTCTTCTTCTTCTTCTTTTTTTAAATGCCTCGAGTGTCATTTCTAAGCTGACTTGAGTTCCAGAGTCCAATATCAGAGGGTCTGTGTTGTCCATGGCCATCTATTCCCTAGAGAATAGTTCAACCCTTGGGGTGTCATAAACATAGTCCTTGGACCAGCATCTTTCACCCACACAGTATGTACCCCTGAATTACCCTCAAAGCAGTTTGGGTTCATAGTAGTTTGAAAATTACATGATCTTATATTTTCTGTGCTGTCTGGCTAGCTAGTGTCTCCAGGGAGTGGGGTGAATTGGTTGGGGGATAATACCAGAATGTTTTTCGTACAGTTCAGATTTGCTCTCAGAACTAGGTTTTCCACTGTAAAATATATACTCCTTATAGGAGTTGTGAGAATAGGAGCCTTTTGTTGCCGTGTTTCTTTTTGCTCTATCTTCGCCGGCAGTTGGCTTGTGTCCTTTCTGGCTGACGGTGGGAAATGTTTTCCTGGAGGAGTGGTCCCACCCTGGAGCTCTCGGGACCCCCAGGGTGCCCTCAGGGCCTCTGAAATCCACCTGCATGTCAGCCGCTGTAAATAACTGACTAATGGTTCTGGCATTTATGTGTTCTATGGCATAGCAGTAGTTAGTCCTTTAGTTGCTAAGTCATGTCATAGAGGCTCTTTTAATGTATTGATATAGGAAACAGACTCTTTTATAGGCCTAGTTTAAATAACACCATTAAAAAAAAAGTTGTGGTTGTTCAGTTGTTAAGTTGCACCTGACTCTTTGTGACCCCATGGACGGTAGACCGCCAGGCTCCTCTGTCCGTGGAATTCTCTAGGCAAGCATACTGGAGTGGGCTGCCATGCCCTCCTCCAGGAGATCTTCCCAGACCAGGGATCAAACTCACGTCTTCTGCATTGGCAGGTGGATTCTTTACCCCTCAGCCACCGTATAGCTACAACCATGATGTGTGTGAGGGGCTGGTGCCTGGAGATCAGCATCACAGTTCTGACGTGAAGTTTGGTGCTGGGTGGGAGAACCCCAAGGAGATGACAGTACTGGACCAGGAGTTGTGTTCTCCAGAAATTTTTTTTTTCCTTGTTTTTTATTTTTTACTTTTTATGGCCACTTCTGTTGGTCTTTCATTTCTTTCTATCTTTGTTCTTTTGGCCTGTGTGGGCCTCCCATTGCAGTGGCCTCTCTTGCCAAAGAGCACTGGCTCTGGGCGCATGCGCTCCAGAGCGCTGGCTTGGTAGTTGGACACATAGGTCCAGTTGCTCCATGGCACGTGGGATCCTCCCAGGCCACGGATCAAGCCTGCGCCCCTTGCACTGCAGGGCAATGTCTCTACCCACTGGACCACCAGGGAAGTCCCTCCAGAAATTTTCACTTATATTCTTTGGTCACTGTGCATTCGTTCCCAAGATGAACATCATGGAACTACTTTTCATCCTTCCAGAGTAGGTAAAGCTTCTCACCATCAACTTCTTATTTAAAAGTAATTATTTTATGGCACATGGAAAAGAAGCTAATTCACATGTGTAGCATTTTATTAGGCCTTTGGAGAGTGCTTGCACTGCAAACCTGCGATCGAGGCCAAAAGACAGGGACAGGGTTGGGGGGAATGTTATTTACTGAACCAAAACACTTTAACTGACCTGGGTTACTTTTCTTGTTTCATTTTGGAAGAAGGAGGGAAAGAACCAGTTTTAAAACCAGGATTGGGTTATCACATATGTTTATTTTCACACATATCACTTTAAATTTGGTTCTGGCATTTATGTGTTCTATGGCATAGCAGTAGTACAGGCAACATTCAAGAGGCTCTTTTAATGTATTGATATAGGAAACAGACTCTTTTATAGGCCTAGTTTAAATAACACCATTAAAAAAAAAGTTGTGGTTGTTCAGTTGTTAAGTTGCACCTGACTCTTTGTGACCCCATGGACGGTAGACCGCCAGGCTCCTCTGTCCGTGGAATTCTCTAGGCAAGCATACTGGAGTGGGCTGCCATGCCCTCCTCCAGGAGATCTTCCCAGACCAGGGATCAAACTCACGTCTTCTGCATTGGCAGGTGGATTCTTTACCCCTCAGCCACCGTATAGCTACAACCATGATGTGTGTGAGGGGCTGGTGCCTGGAGATCAGCATCACAGTTCTGACGTGAAGTTTGGTGCTGGGTGGGAGAACCCCAAGGAGATGACAGTACTGGACCAGGAGTTGTGTTCTCCAGAAATTTTTTTCCTTGTTTTTTATTTTTTACTTTTTATGGCCACTTCTGTTGGTCTTTCATTTCTTTCTATCTTTGTTCTTTTGGCCTGTGTGGGCCTCCCATTGCAGTGGCCTCTCTTGCCAAAGAGCACTGGCTCTGGGCGCATGCGCTCCAGAGCGCTGGCTTGGTAGTTGGACACATAGGTCCAGTTGCTCCATGGCACGTGGGATCCTCCCAGGCCACGGATCAAGCCTGCGCCCCTTGCACTGCAGGGCAATGTCTCTACCCACTGGACCACCAGGGAAGTCCCTCCAGAAATTTTCACTTATATTCTTTGGTCACTGTGCATTCGTTCCCAAGATGAACATCATGGAACTACTTTTCATCCTTCCAGAGTAGGTAAAGCTTCTCACCATCAACTTCTTATTTAAAAGTAATTATTTTATGGCACATGGAAAAGAAGCTAATTCACATGTGTAGCATTTTATTAGGCCTTTGGAGAGTGCTTGCACTGCAAACCTGCGATCGAGGCCAAAAGACAGGGACAGGGTTGGGGGGAATGTTATTTACTGAACCAAAACACTTTAACTGACCTGGGTTACTTTTCTTGTTTCATTTTGGAAGAAGGAGGGAAAGAACCAGTTTTAAAACCAGGATTGGGTTATCACATATGTTTATTTTCACACATATCACATACATGACATTATGTCCAAGGCAGTACGCTACCCTAAGGAATAGTGCTTTGTCCTTGGGAAATTCATAGTATAGAAGGGCCGATAACTGTGAAAGATAAATGTGACATCAGGATCAAGTGTGTGCCAGACTCTGGATCAGGTTCATCCTGTGGATGATCTCATTTCTTCCTCACACGCTCCAAGAGAGTCCCTATCTTACAGATGAAGCTGTTGAGGCACAGAAAGGTTAAGTAACCTGTCCAAGGCCACACAGCAGGTAGGTGGCAGGGCCTGGATTTGAAACCAGACAGTTGGATCCCAGAGTGCCTATATTCTCAACTGCCATGGCGCTAGACCACGCTATGCATGATACCCCTCAGGGAGCACAGAGAGGAACTCTGAGGCTTCTGTCTGTGGGCATCCAGGGTGGGTTCAAAGAAGAGTTGATGTTTCGCTCAACCAGGAAGGGTTGGGGCGCCCATGTTGGATAGATGCATGAGGTGGCCTCTCCTGCTAAGGGCAGTAGAAGAAAAGTGTAACAAGGCCATTTGTACCTAAAGATACATCCCTGTTGACTGCTCAGTGGTAAAAAATCTGCCTTCCAATGCAGGAGATGCAGGTTCAATGCCTGGGTAGGGAAGATGTCTGGGTTGGGAGAAGGAAATGGCAAACCACTCCAGGCTTCTTGCCTGGGAAATCGGAAGGACAGGGAGCCTGGCAGGCTACAGTCCATGGGGTCGCAAATAGTCAGACACAACTGAGTGACTAAAAGCTGCATCACATTTTAAAGGAACTTGGTTACTTTTGTCCTCTTAGGTCTCACTCCAGGGCCACGTGGTTAATTTGGGCCACGTGATGTCACTTTTATCCTGGTAAAAGAATAATTATTTTATGGCACATGGAAAAGAAGCTAATTCACATGTGTAGCATTTTATTAGGCCTTTGGAGAGTGCTTGCACTGCAAACCTGCGATCGAGGCCAAAAGACAGGGACAGGGTTGGGGGGAATGTTATTTACTGAACCAAAACACTTTAACTGACCTGGGTTACTTTTCTTGTTTCATTTTGGAAGAAGGAGGGAAAGAACCAGTTTTAAAACCAGGATTGGGTTATCACATATGTTTATTTTCACACATATCACATACATGACATTATGTCCAAGGCAGTACGCTACCCTAAGGAATAGTGCTTTGTCCTTGGGAAATTCATAGTATAGAAGGGCCGATAACTGTGAAAGATAAATGTGACATCAGGATCAAGTGTGTGCCAGACTCTGGATCAGGTTCATCCTGTGGATGATCTCATTTCTTCCTCACACGCTCCAAGAGAGTCCCTATCTTACAGATGAAGCTGTTGAGGCACAGAAAGGTTAAGTAACCTGTCCAAGGCCACACAGCAGGTAGGTGGCAGGGCCTGGATTTGAAACCAGACAGTTGGATCCCAGAGTGCCTATATTCTCAACTGCCATGGCGCTAGACCACGCTATGCATGATACCCCTCAGGGAGCACAGAGAGGAACTCTGAGGCTTCTGTCTGTGGGCATCCAGGGTGGGTTCAAAGAAGAGTTGATGTTTCGCTCAACCAGGAAGGGTTGGGGCGCCCATGTTGGATAGATGCATGAGGTGGCCTCTCCTGCTAAGGGCAGTAGAAGAAAAGTGTAACAAGGCCATTTGTACCTAAAGATACATCCCTGTTGACTGCTCAGTGGTAAAAAATCTGCCTTCCAATGCAGGAGATGCAGGTTCAATGCCTGGGTAGGGAAGATGTCTGGGTTGGGAGAAGGAAATGGCAAACCACTCCAGTCTTCTTGCCTGGGAAATCCGAAGGACAGGGGAGCCTGGCAGGCTACAGTCCATGGGGTCGCAAATAGTCAGACACAACTGAGTGACTAAAAAGCTGCATCACATTTTAAAGGAACTTGGTTACTTTTGTCCTCTTAGGTCTCACTCCAGGGCCACGTGGTTAATGTTGGCGAGGATGACATTCCCACAGAGCTCGATGTCACTTTTTCTACACATCATTTGGGGCATAAAGTGGGTAAAAATATCACAGTAAAGAGACTATTTCATCAAGATGTGCTGATTGGAGATTTCATGTATTGGTACTAGAAAATCTCCAAGTAACTCATGAGAAAAATAGATTTTGAATGTTCTAATGTAGATGATGGCTTCCTTTGGTGGCTCTTCGGTAAAAACCTGCCTACCAGTGCAGGAGATGCAATTTTGATCCCTGGGTCCAGAAGATCCCCTGGAGGAGGAAATGACAACCCACTCTAGTATCCTTAGCTGGAGAATCCCATGGACAGGGAAGCCTATTGGACTACAGTCCATGGGGTCTCAAAGAGTCAGACTCTGAGCAACTAAACAACAAATGTAGGTCACGTGATACCTGAAGGATGCCGAGCCGGGCTGTGGAGAAGCAAGATGCCCCTCCTGACCTTTGGTGGCTATTAGTTAGAAAACCAAATACCATGCCCAGCCTTGCGCCAGGTCCTCTGGGGCAGTGCATAGACCAGTTAAGGCAAAAGAGTGACAGCGTGTGGGTGAGGGGCTCAGAGCCCAGCGCCCCCGTGAGTGAGGAGAAAGCTCAGTGTCCTCCTGGCTAAGCAGAGGGAATTTATCTGCCTGAGGCCAGTGAGCCTGTCTTATCCACCTTTGTCCCCTCTTTCCCTTTCCCCTTGTCCCCTCTCCTTCCCATGGTATTTGTTGGTGCTTGTTATGGAGTAAATTGTGTTTCCTCCCACGTTCATATGTTGCAGTCCCAACCCTCTGTACTCTCAGGGTGACTTTATTTGGAGACAGGTCTTTAAAGAGGTAATGAAGGCAGAAGGACGTCGTTCAGGTGGCTGCTGGTGTCCTTCTAAGGAGAGACTAGGACACAGATGTGAAGGGAAGACCACGTGAGGACACGGTGAGAAAGCAGCCATCTGTATGCCGAAGGGAGAACCCTTAGAAGAAACCGAGCTCGGCAGCACCTTGATCTCAGACTTCTGGGCTCCAGAATTGTGAGAAAATACAACTCTGTTGTTTCAGCTCCCGCAGTGTGCAGGACTTTGTTGTGGCAGCCTGGGCAGACTGAGACAAGTGTTGGATGTATTTTTGTTGAGTAAACCCATGGTGAGATGGATGGGAGGAAGAACCCATGTCATCGGTAGGGTAGGGGCAAACCATAGAGGTCTTCCTCGGCTTGGGTAGAGAATTTAAACTCAGTGTTGGAGGCAATAGGGAGCAGGTCCCAGATCAACAGAATTTCATGGCCAAAGCAATGTTTTAGGAAGACTGGTCAACTTTAGACCTCTGAGTCAGTGAGTGAAACCAGGCTGGGGAACCCTAAGAAGGCTTGACAGAGGGCTTGTGGGCAACTGATGGGGGCTGATGAATTGAAGGTGATGCCTTCCTTCCCTTCATGTCAGTATTCTCTCCTGGAGGGACCGATGAGAACCTCTGATGGACCAAGAAGTTGGAATTCTACCTGGAGACAAACCCACAAAGGCTCTGATCTGATTGGACAGAGGCCAGCTTCCCCACCTGTAGAATGAGGGTGAGCAAGTTGGTCTCTAAAAAATTCAGAACCCACACTCCTGTGGGGGTTCCACAGGGCAGGTGGGATTTTTAGGGGGACCTGGTGTGTTCTCAGTGCCAGATATTTTCACCTAGAGGGTGTGGAACCCAGCTACCTTACCCTGAGAAATGAGCAGAGATTGAATTGGGGCATCTGTGATCAGATGGAGAAGGGAATGGCAACCCACTCCAGTATTCTTGCCTGGAGAATCCCATGGACAGAGGAGCCTGGTGGGCTCCAGCCCATAGGGTTGTTTGGAGTCAGACACCACAGAGCATACATGCACATCCATGGTCAGAATCCATTCATAGATGAAAGAGGCCATGAAAGGTGAGGCACACAGGTGGGCTTATGGGCTCCTGGGCTGACTTGACCACTAGCATTTCAGAGCTACCAGCTCTCTTTGTGGCATCTCAGCCCTTTTTAATGAGAGGCTAGCTGGGGTTCCTTCCCTAGTCCTTGCTTTGATGGATCTTGGTTACACATTAAACTCAAGTTCAATATCCTGATGCTTTTATTTGTACTCAGGGCTGCACAGTGGTGAATGAAAGAAAGATTAGGGCAGATCCAATATCAAATTGCAACAGATGCCCTTATGATTAGAATTGTTTCTGTGAAACAAAAATAACCTTATGATATCAAGATTATTTTTGAAAGGATACTTTGATCAAAACTGAATCTGTAGTTCTTATAATTTTCAAGTTTAGAATGTGTGAACACCATTTAAAAGATCTTGTCGTACAGAGCTATTCTGAAACCAGTAATGCCAAGAAACCTGTGAGCATTATTTATCATAAACTAAAAATCAAGAGCCTTTATGTTTTAAACTCTTCAAGAATTATTCGATCCTACTTGATTGGATTCCATAGCAAAGACTATGGATCCCCAGAGAAAATAAAACTCTGGGGTAGAGGGAATTGGAGTTTTATAAAATCACTGAATGAGAAACAATGTGGAAAATCGAAGGAAGTCTAATGATGATAGCATGTAGTCCTTTGTCATGACAGTCTTCTCTGTTTGAACAAACAGTCTGGCTTTCTGTTATTTTCTGTATGTTTTAACTTCTGTTTTAAACTTCCTTTATAATTGTACAGTTCTAAAGGAGTCTCAGAGGGACCCACCTGGGATGCCTGGGGTCACGTCTCTGGGAGTAGAATTTCTCATCATGCCAAGGTTTGAAGGGACTGAGAGAACTGTTTGTTTTCTGTTGCGTTTTATTGGATCTTCTGATATCTATTTCTGTGTTTTCAGTCAAGTGGAATGGGATATTGAGTAACATCAAATACTTTAGAGAAAAATGAGGCATCCACACTTGTAAACATTTTCGTTTAAGAATAGCTAGTGTATAATTGCAAGGGAACTTCAGATCTAATTAAAAATCTTTCCAGGCTAAGGATGACAGAAAGTCCAACTGTAACTGGCTTAAACAAATTCTAGAATTTAAGATCTCATGTCAGTATGCAGTCTTGGAATAGGATTTGCACAGATACCTCTCAAAAGAAGTCACACTATTCCAACTTTCTTCTCTCTGGTTCAGTTTCTAATGTGCTGACTCCCTTCTCAAACAGACCTAGCTTTCATGCCCTCAAGTGACTGCCATTTGTCCTTCTGGGTCCAAATTCAGCACCAAAGAGCTTTTGTCCCAGCATTCCTTGCAGCAGGGCTGAAACTCTCTGATTGGGCAGCAAAGGTCATGTGCCTATCTCTGAACCAATCACAGTGGGTGGAGGACTGTGATGTATTCACTGATTTACCTCGTCTTGTCTTCACTCCTCTCTTGGGGGGCATGAAGTATGAAGATTGAGAATGAACCACTAGGACCGCAAACCACAGATGTCCACTAGATTGTACTCAGTGACACAGGTGATTCACTAAATGTACATTTACTGGTGTGCAAAGAAGCTATTTCTTGACTTCCAAGTAGCCACCTGTGACTCACTGTCACACTACTTATGCCTTTTGTTTGGCTGACTGGAAGGCGGACCTCAGTAGCTTACAAGGCTGTTGTTTGTTGAGTCACTAAGTCCTGTCTGACTCTTTGTGACCCCATGAACTGTAGCTCACCACGCCTCTCTATCCGTGGGATTTCCCAGGTCAGAATACTGGAGCAGATTGCCATTTCTTTCTCCAGGGGACCTTCCCGACCCAGGGATCAAACCCACATCTTGTGCATTGACAGGTGGGTCCTTTACTATGGAGTCACTAGGGAATCCTAGCGTACAAGATAGTCCCTTAATTGAGCGGTGTGTCCATTCTTCTTCTTTTTTGAAGATTTATTTATTTATTTATTTTAGTGCGGGTCGGGTGGGGAGGGAGGGGAGCAGGCGGGCCACTTCTATTGGTCTTTTATTTGTCCATTTTCATCCATCTTTGTTCTTTGGCCTGTGTGGGCCTCCCATCGCGGTGGCCTCTGTTGTCGCAGAGCACCGGCTCTGGGCGCATGCACTCCAGAGCTCCGACTTGGTAATTGGACACATCAGTCCAGCGCTCCGCGGCACGTGGGATCTTCCCAGGCCAAGGATGACAGAAAGTCCAACTGTAACTGGCTTAAACAAATTCTAGAATTTAAGATCTCATGTCAGTATGCAGTCTTGGAATAGGATTTGCACAGATACCTCTCAAAAGAAGTCACACTATTCCAACTTTCTTCTCTCTGGTTCAGTTTCTAATGTGCTGACTCCCTTCTCAAACAGACCTAGCTTTCATGCCCTCAAGTGACTGCCATTTGTCCTTCTGGGTCCAAATTCAGCACCAAAGAGCTTTTGTCCCAGCATTCCTTGCAGCAGGGCTGAAACTCTCTGATTGGGCAGCAAAGGTCATGTGCCTATCTCTGAACCAATCACAGTGGGTGGAGGACTGTGATGTATTCACTGATTTACCTCGTCTTGTCTTCACTCCTCTCTTGGGGGGCATGAAGTATGAAGATTGAGAATGAACCACTAGGACCGCAAACCACAGATGTCCACTAGATTGTACTCAGTGACACAGGTGATTCACTAAATGTACATTTACTGGTGTGCAAAGAAGCTATTTCTTGACTTCCAAGTAGCCACCTGTGACTCACTGTCACACTACTTATGCCTTTTGTTTGGCTGACTGGAAGGCGGACCTCAGTAGCTTACAAGGCTGTTGTTTGTTGAGTCACTAAGTCCTGTCTGACTCTTTGTGACCCCATGAACTGTAGCTCACCACGCCTCTCTATCCGTGGGATTTCCCAGGTCAGAATACTGGAGCAGATTGCCATTTCTTTCTCCAGGGGACCTTCCCGACCCAGGGATCAAACCCACATCTTGTGCATTGACAGGTGGGTCCTTTACTATGGAGTCACTAGGGAATCCTAGCGTACAAGATAGTCCCTTAATTGAGCGGTGTGTCCATTCTTCTTCTTTTTTGAAGATTTATTTATTTATTTATTTTAGTGCGGGTCGGGTGGGGAGGGAGGGGAGCAGGCGGGCCACTTCTATTGGTCTTTTATTTGTCCATTTTCATCCATCTTTGTTCTTTGGCCTGTGTGGGCCTCCCATCGCGGTGGCCTCTGTTGTCGCAGAGCACCGGCTCTGGGCGCATGCACTCCAGAGCTCCGACTTGGTAATTGGACACATCAGTCCAGCCGCTCCGCGGCACGTGGGATCTTCCCAGGCCAGGGATCAAACCGGCGCCCCTGGCACTGCAAGGCGGTGTCCTTACCCACTGGACCACCAGGGAAGCCCGTATCCATTATTCTTAAGCCTGCTGTGCAAATCGGTGGCAGAACAATCTCTATTCACAGATTGTCAGTCATTTCTTCCTCTCCTTCCCAGCAGCCCCAGCTCCTGGTGCCAAGTGGCTGGCTCCTTCCTTATTGATCCAAAGCATTGTCTTTTGTGTTTGAGAAGGATTTTCTTCATTTCACATATCCACATTTTCTTTCTGTGAAGCAAACACAGGAGCTTTGTCTCTCTGACTTTCTCTACATGTCGTTTAACTAGAACCAATGATTTACTTCAAAAAATGATCTCTGGTTCTAGAAAATGTTTTGTTATCCTCTTATGCCAAAGGAGCAAGTCTTTCCCTAGCAGAAAGCACCATCTAAGGTTCATCTGTTTTGCCAGTCCAATGCCACAGGGATGCTGTCTCATAAGAACCCCTTTTCTCAGTTTTCATCCCTGAGAAGGTTGACAAAGGCCATGCAGCAAAACAGAACACCCATATATTTCTCTTTTTTTGATCTTTTATTTTCTAGCTCAGCTGGTAAAGAACCTGCCTGAAATGCAGGAGACCCTAGTTTGATTCCTGGGCTGGAAAGATCCCCTGGAGAAGGGGTAGGCTACCCACTCCAGTATTCTTGGGCTTCTCTGGTGGTTCAGATGGTAAAGAATCTGCCTGCAATGTGGGAGACCTGGTTCAGTCTCTGGGTTGAGAAAGATTCCCTGCAGGGGGGCATGGCAACCCACTCCAGTGTTATTTCCTGGAGAATCCCCATGGACAGAGGGGCCTGGTGGGCTGCAATTCATGGAGTCACAAAGGGTCGGACATGACTGAACGACTAAGTACACCTAGCTGATGAACAATTTGGAATAGTTCAGGTAAACAGCAAAAGGACTCAGATCTATCTATATCTATATCTGTATCTATATCTATATCTATATCTGTATCTATAGCTATACATATATATCTGTGTATCTCCCAATCTCACATTTCTTCATCTTCCAAGTTTGAGGTGTATGTAGTGAATTCTCAGTGATTATGACCAGCAAAACAAAAGGGAGCTTCATTGTTCACTGTTGTATAATTAGGGAGCTTCATTATTCGCTGTGATTGTTTAGCTCACTTTTAGAAGCTCACTTCATTTTCAGTCATTTAGAAAGACACTTGTTAGTTTTGCTAGAGTGTTCACAGTCTGTTTCTGATTAGTTAAAATGCTCTTGACTGGGGCTAAGTTCACATTTCAGCTTTGATTTATGCCTTCCCTATCTGCAGAGATGGTGCTTGTTACCCCACACAATAGAAGATCTCTTCTTATTTACTTCTCATTTTCATGGGAACAAAGTTATTTGGTATCAGAAATACCTAGGCAGGGACTTCTCTGGTGACCCAGGGACTAAGACTCCTGGCTTCCAATGCAGGAGGCCTGGGTTCGAGTCCTGCTCAGGGAACTAGATCCCACGTACTACAACTAAGACCCAGCACAGTCAAATAAATAAATATTAAAAAAAAAAAGAAAAGAAAAGAAATACCTAGGCAAGGCTAAGTAGGCTAATGCTATAAGAGAGCGAGACATGGAGATACTATATAAAATTCTGGATTACTAGGGCATTGAAGAAAATGCTAGCAATTTCTTGAGCTGATAATTCCAAATTCTCAGGTGTCTTTCTTGAGAAGAAAAGACATGATATTAGAACTGTTCAGGAAGGGTTCCATGGAAATGGGCCAAGGCTTTGGATGAACACGTATCTTCAAAGATAGACTGTACATACAGGTCCTTTTGGGCTTGGGTCGTTTTTTTTTAAAGCTTTTTAAATAAGTATTTCTTTCTTTGTTTTTGGCTATGCTGGGTCTTCTTTGCTTCTAGTGTACTTTCCCTAGTTGTGGTACTTGGGCTTCTCATTGTAGTAGCTTCTCTTATTGTGGAGCACAGGCTCTAGGCTCATGGGCTTCAGTAGTTGCAGCATGCAGGCTCAGCACACAGGAATTTTCCCGGACAAGGGATCGAACCCATCTCCCCTGCATTGGCAGGCAAGTTCCTATCCATTGTACCACCAGGGAAGTCCACTCAGGCAAAATGTGGTCACCGAGGTCAATGTTTGTAGTTCTATGACAATTTATTCTGTGTTCCCTCAATATCACTGGCCCTGAATCTTGCTTAAAATATGGGCAGGTTAGGAACCCAAAGAGCAATGTGGGAGCCAGATTATGGAAGAAAGACAGGGTCCACACAGAAGTCACTGATAATTTGGTAATGACCTTAGCTGAAAAGACCTTCTCAGGGGTCCCTGATCCTATAAGGAGAAGCACAGGTGTCTCGGCCTTTTGTCCACCTCTGAGTCTAGGAGCCAGAACTCCCTTCACCCTGATCCCACAGCCCAGCCTTCTCTTACAGAATCGAGCTTTACAACACATGTGATGGGTGGCATTTGTATTTTCATTGTGTTGGTGGCTATGTCTGGCAAAATGCAAACGCTTACTGATAAGCCATGTATTCTCCTGGTATGGAAATGAATACTGCTGTCCAGAGGTACGGAAAACAAGCCCACTTAAGACTGTTTTATAATGTGTGACTTTTATGAGATGTTGCATTCCGTGTATTTCCTCTTAACCTCGGCCACCAAAGGCATTTGAAGACCTGAAGTGGGTTCCATGAAAAATAAAAATCCAAACGACATAGCCTTGGAAAAGATGTTTTGTGTGTGTGTGTATTATAAGATGTTGGACCGAAAGCTTTTGTTTTCTTTCCCCCATTGATACAGACTTTTGTTCTGCTCTTAGATAAAATACTAATAAACAGGAAGTTAGAAAAAATGTGCTTCAATTGTTCTGAATGTTGTTTTTTTTGTGAGGCTTTATGGGCCATACCACACCGTCCTATTCAAAGCAGCCCCTGTAGGTGGTGGTGTTAAAAAAGAAATGAACCAGTTGGGCTGCTGAAATCTGCTCTAAGGCTGTCTGCCTCCCACTGAGTCCTCAGCCTTCAGGACCCGTGGGGCCTGCTCAGACTTTTCAGCGGTTTCCTCTTTCTTTGCTCTGAACCCAGTAGTAGAATTTTAAGGATGTGAAAGTAAGGCCATTCCTATGGAAAACAAAACAGTTTTTTTCTTTACTCCCCATCCTGAGTCCACGAGATTGTTTCTTCATTTCCCCTGGACAAGGGATCGAACCCATCTCCCTGCATTGGCAGGCAAGTTCCTATCCATTGTACCACCAGATAAGTCCACTCAGGCAAAATGTGTTCACCGAGGTCAATATTTATAGTTCTATGACAATTTATTCTGTGTTCACTCAATATCACTGGCCCTGAATCTTGCTTAAAATATGGGCAGGTTAGGAACCCAAAGAGCAATGTGGGAGCCAGATTATGGAAGAAAGACAGGGTCCACACAGAAGTCACTGATAATTTGGTAATGACCTTAGCTGAAAAGACCTTCTCAGGGGTCCCTGATCCTATAAGGAGAAGCACAGGTGTCTCGGCCTTTTGTCCACCTCTGAGTCTAGGAGCCAGAACTCCCTTCACCCTGATCCCACAGCCCAGCCTTCTCTTACAGAATCGAGCTTTACAACACATGTGATGGGTGGCATTTGTATTTTCATTGTGTTGGTGGCTATGTCTGGCAAAATGCAAACGCTTACTGATAAGCCATGTATTCTCCTGGTATGGAAATGAATACTGCTGTCCAGAGGTACGGAAAACAAGCCCACTTAAGACTGTTTTATAATGTGTGACTTTTATGAGATGTTGCATTCCGTGTATTTCCTCTTAACCTCGGCCACCAAAGGCATTTGAAGACCTGAAGTGGGTTCCATGAAAAATAAAAATCCACACGACATAGCCTTGGAAAAGATGTTTTGTGTGTGTGTGTATTATAAGATGTTGGACCGAAAGCTTTTGTTTTCTTTCCCCCATTGATACAGACTTTTGTTCTGCTCTTAGATAAAATACTAATAAACAGGAAGTTAGAAAAAATGTGCTTCAATTGTTCTGAATGTTGTTTTTTTTGTGAGGCTTTATGGGCCATACCACACCGTCCTATTCAAAGCAGCCCCTGTAGGTGGTGGTGTTAAAAAAGAAATGAACCAGTTGGGCTGCTGAAATCTGCTCTAAGGCTGTCTGCCTCCCACTGAGTCCTCAGCCTTCAGGACCCGTGGGGCCTGCTCAGACTTTTCAGCGGTTTCCTCTTTCTTTGCTCTGAACCCAGTAGTAGAATTTTAAGGATGTGAAAGTAAGGCCATTCCTATGGAAAACAAAACAGTTTTTTTCTTTACTCCCCATCCTGAGTCCACGAGATTGTTTCTTCATTTCCCCTGGATGTTTGTTTGTGTGTGTCTGTGTGAGAGAGAGACAGAGGGGCAGTGTGCGTGTGTGTGTGTGTGTGTGTGTTAAAAAACCAAGCGCAAACAATTTAATAGGAATGGGCAACTTTTGTCTGTCTTTAAGACAGCTCCTTGGTCTGTTGCCATTGCAACAAGTTGTGAAGGAAATCTGAATCTTCTTCTCCTTTTGTCAAAGAGAGACTTTAATATTCACAGCGATGGTTAATTTCATGATCTGTGATAAGATGGGAGAAAGAATAGACTCTCCTGAGAGTAACTCTCACTTCCCGTGGGGCCCTCTGAGCTCTGCAAGTTCTGGCCTGTGGGAACTGAGGTCTGGGAGCTTCTGCCCCAGGGCTAAGCAAAAGCTAGACAGGGGAGGTGTTGAGATGTGCTGGCTTGAAGGTTGGGGGACAGTTATCAATCAGAGTATAATGTTACCTCGGTCCTTCTAACCCTGCACTTGTAGGTTTTCTCTACCTTCCAGCATGTCCCCATACTGGGTGAGGGTTTGCAGAACCAGAACCCTCAGTTTTAGGCCCTCAGGCTTTTATGTTTGACTCCCATGATGGTGTCACCTCCTAGGATGTCTTATAGCCAGGGGCACTCAGGCAGGAAATAGGGATGGATGCAGAGCTGCAGGAAGTGGGAGCTGAGGGAATCAAAATAGGAAGGGGGCAGGCCAAGCTGTGTCTCGAGTGTGCCCAGGGTCCCCACCCGTCCCCAGAAGCCCACAGAGGACCCGCTTCTACCATTGCCCGGGCTTTTCATCCTCAGCTGTCTGGGTCTCCTCTGAACTCCCCAGTGCCTGCTCTTGTCCTCAAGCTGGGGCCGGGGCTGATGCCTGTACCACCCAGGCCGCTGCCTGTCCTAGACCTGCTCCTCTGTCTGGTTTGTTTCTGCACTCAGTACTAAGTGAAACCCCTGGGGGCCTAGAACCTGGGAGAGGTAAGAGAGTGCCTGCTGTATTTGCTCTGAACCCAGTAGTAGAATTTTAAGGATGTGAAAGTAAGGCCATTCCTATGGAAAACAAAACAGTTTTTTTCTTTACTCCCCATCCTGAGTCCACGAGATTGTTTCTTCATTTCCCCTGGATGTTTGTTTGTGTGTGTCTGTGTGAGAGAGAGACAGAGGGGCAGTGTGCGTGTGTGTGTGTGTGTGTGTGTGTTAAAAAACCAAGCGCAAACAATTTAATAGGAATGGGCAACTTTTGTCTGTCTTTAAGACAGCTCCTTGGTCTGTTGCCATTGCAACAAGTTGTGAAGGAAATCTGAATCTTCTTCTCCTTTTGTCAAAGAGAGACTTTAATATTCACAGCGATGGTTAATTTCATGATCTGTGATAAGATGGGAGAAAGAATAGACTCTCCTGAGAGTAACTCTCACTTCCCGTGGGGCCCTCTGAGCTCTGCAAGTTCTGGCCTGTGGGAACTGAGGTCTGGGAGCTTCTGCCCCAGGGCTAAGCAAAAGCTAGACAGGGGAGGTGTTGAGATGTGCTGGCTTGAAGGTTGGGGGACAGTTATCAATCAGAGTATAATGTTACCTCGGTCCTTCTAACCCTGCACTTGTAGGTTTTCTCTACCTTCCAGCATGTCCCCATACTGGGTGAGGGTTTGCAGAACCAGAACCCTCAGTTTTAGGCCCTCAGGCTTTTATGTTTGACTCCCATGATGGTGTCACCTCCTAGGATGTCTTATAGCCAGGGGCACTCAGGCAGGAAATAGGGATGGATGCAGAGCTGCAGGAAGTGGGAGCTGAGGGAATCAAAATAGGAAGGGGGCAGGCCAAGCTGTGTCTCGAGTGTGCCCAGGGTCCCCACCCGTCCCCAGAAGCCCACAGAGGACCCGCTTCTACCATTGCCCGGGCTTTTCATCCTCAGCTGTCTGGGTCTCCTCTGAACTCCCCAGTGCCTGCTCTTGTCCTCAAGCTGGGGCCGGGGCTGATGCCTGTACCACCCAGGCCGCTGCCTGTCCTAGACCTGCTCCTCTGTCTGGTTTGTTTCTGCACTCAGTACTAAGTGAAACCCCTTGTTAAAAACTAGAAGGAAAAGACAAGAGATGCTGTTCTGGGCATGAACATGCTCCTGGGCAGAGGTAAGAGAGGGGAGTGCCCCGTGCCTAGACCTGACCCAGGGATCCCAGGCAGAAGCTCGGTTGCGTGAGAGTTTGTTGCTGTGGATGTCAAAAAATGGGAGAGAAGACGGAGTCAGAGGGAGTGAGGAGGATGAACCTAGAGCCTGTTGTACAGAATGAAGTAAGTCAGAAAGAGAAAATCAAGCATCGTATATTAGTGTATATAGGCAGAATCTAGAAAAATGGTGCTGATGGTCCTATTTGCAGGGAGGGAATGGAGACACAGTTGTAGAGAATGGACATGTGGACACTGTGGTGAAGGAGAGTATGGGGCAAATGAAGAAAGTAGCACTGACATATATACACTATCATGAGTTAAATAGGTAGCTGCTGAAAAGCTGTTATAGAACACAGGAGCCCAGCCTGGTGCTCTGTGATGACCTAGAGAGGTGGGATGAGGGCAGGGAGGGAGGCTCAAGAGGGAGGTGAGATATATATAAAATATTAGTATTGCATATTAATTATATATATATATAATTATGGCTGATTTACGTTGTTGGATGGCAGGATCAAGGACATTTTTGAGCAATTTTCCTCCATTTTAAAAAAAAATTTAATTAAAAAACATGGGAGAGAAGAAATAAATCCTTTGTCTGTCACCCTGAACCTGATAGAATTTCACCAATTAGAAATCCCATGAGGTCTTTTCTGGGCTTGGCCCTCTTGGGGGACAAGCTAGGGTGTGAGTTTGTGGGTGTGATGTTCTCCCCGGTCCTGGGGAAAGCGTCTCCAGGGACAAGCGTCTCCTTATGGAGCTTGGTGTTTGAAGGACCTTTTAGGGCAAGGGGGCCTGATTTTGATAGGTTTAATCAGTTTCTTTTTGGAGAGCAGTGGTCACTGTTTCTGGAGATGGTGATTAGTCGGTTTCCCTAAGACACAGCACATCTTGGGTAGAGTACAGAAAGCCTCAAGCTGGGGCCGGGCTGATGCCTGTACCACCCAGGCCGCTGCCTGTCCTAGACCTGCTCCTCTGTCTGGTTTGTTTCTGCACTCAGTACTAAGTGAACCCCTTGTTAAAAACTAGAAGGAAAAGACAAGAGATGCTGTTCTGGGCATGAACATGCTCCTGGGCAGAGGTAAGAGAGGGGAGTGCCCCGTGCCTAGACCTGACCCAGGGATCCCAGGCAGAAGCTCGGTTGCGTGAGAGTTTGTTGCTGTGGATGTCAAAAAATGGGAGAGAAGACGGAGTCAGAGGGAGTGAGGAGGATGAACCTAGAGCCTGTTGTACAGAATGAAGTAAGTCAGAAAGAGAAAATCAAGCATCGTATATTAGTGTATATAGGCAGAATCTAGAAAAATGGTGCTGATGGTCCTATTTGCAGGGAGGGAATGGAGACACAGTTGTAGAGAATGGACATGTGGACACTGTGGTGAAGGAGAGTATGGGGCAAATGAAGAAAGTAGCACTGACATATATACACTATCATGAGTTAAATAGGTAGCTGCTGAAAAGCTGTTATAGAACACAGGAGCCCAGCCTGGTGCTCTGTGATGACCTAGAGAGGTGGGATGAGGGCAGGGAGGGAGGCTCAAGAGGGAGGTGAGATATATATAAAATATTAGTATTGCATATTAATTATATATATATATAATTATGGCTGATTTACGTTGTTGGATGGCAGGATCAAGGACATTTTTGAGCAATTTTCCTCCATTTTAAAAAATTTAATTAAAAAACATGGGAGAGAAGAAATAAATCCTTTGTCTGTCACCCTGAACCTGATAGAATTTCACCAATTAGAAATCCCATGAGGTCTTTTCTGGGCTTGGCCCTCTTGGGGGACAAGCTAGGGTGTGAGTTTGTGGGTGTGATGTTCTCCCCGGTCCTGGGGAAAGCGTCTCCAGGGACAAGCGTCTCCTTATGGAGCTTGGTGTTTGAAGGACCTTTTAGGGCAAGGGGGCCTGATTTTGATAGGTTTAATCAGTTTCTTTTTGGAGAGCAGTGGTCACTGTTTCTGGAGATGGTGATTAGTCGGTTTCCCTAAGACACAGCACATCTTGGGTAGAGTACAGAAAGCATTTGGCTCTCTTATGACTTTTGTTTTAAATCTTTTTATTTTGTATTGAGGTGTAGCCGATTAACAATGTTGTATAGTTTTAGGTGAACAGCGAAGGGACTCAGCCAGACATATGCATGTCTCCATTCTCCCTGAGACTCCCCTGCCATTCAGGCTGCCACATAACCTTGAGCAGAGCTCCCTGTGCTGTACAGTAGGTTTCATGGCTATTTTTAACCTTTTATTTTCTGTTCAGAGTCAGGAACTGTCTTCACCTAAGTTAGCCCCTGTCAGTAACTAGAAAGTCCCAGCAGTGAAGTATCTACATGCTTCCCGGACCAGACTCCTGCCGTGTCTGTGAGCAGAACCCACTGGAAGTCAGTCTGCCAGTTAAGTCCGGTGAAGATATTCTGCTTTTGTTTATTTGGACGCCTGAGTTATTGAGTCTTTTCTTATAGCTTGGAGGTTAGAGAGCCGATAAGTAATTCTTCTCTGTAACTCTGAACATTTTCACTGATTTCAGTCTTACTCATTAGAAAAGAATCTGTTCACCCACAGATGCCAAGGGTTCCAGAACAGAACCACTCTGCCTCCCCCCGTAGCCGGTTGAGAGCTCTTTCCTCCGGGCTGTGGCTTTCACAGTCAAATGTGAGTTGACTGGTAGTCAATTTGTGAGCCAGAGGTATTTCTGAAGCAAGCTCCTTCCCCCGCCTCGGCTACAGTATTTGGTGGTGGAGGGAGGTGTGTGACAGAAAATACCCAGCCCGTGTGTCCTGTGAAGGTCACCCACCCCTGGACTCTGGCACCTGGACATGAGAGTTTGGACATCATCATCCCCTAGAAAGCAACCCAACCGAACAACCCGTTTGTCAGGGCCCTGTTATGAAATTGCAGGACTTTCCATGACGACGCTGTTTGAGTCATTTTCAAACATCGGTGCCCTGAGCTTCATCGGCCTATTTATATTTTTGACATTTTATATTTTGGAGGGATTGAAGATGAATTTGATCGGTCTCACTTTGAAATTTCCCGAAGGTTATTTTACTAGCTTTAGACCGAAGTTAATAATGCTTTCATTTTAAACATCGTTATTTTCTGTGAAGTGACTGCTTTTTGCTTGGTGTGTGGTCTGGGGACCTGATGATTTCAAAACCCTACGATGTGATTAGTCGGTTTCCTAAGACACAGCATTTTAGGTCAAAGCATTTGGCTCTCTTATGACTTTTGTTTTAAATCTTTTTATTTTGTATTGAGGTGTAGCCGATTAACAATGTTGTATAGTTTTAGGTGAACAGCGAAGGGACTCAGCCAGACATATGCATGTCTCCATTCTCCCTGAGACTCCCCTGCCATTCAGGCTGCCACATAACCTTGAGCAGAGCTCCCTGTGCTGTACAGTAGGTTTCATGGCTATTTTTAACCTTTTATTTTCTGTTCAGAGTCAGGAACTGTCTTCACCTAAGTTAGCCCCTGTCAGTAACTAGAAAGTCCCAGCAGTGAAGTATCTACATGCTTCCCGGACCAGACTCCTGCCGTGTCTGTGAGCAGAACCCACTGGAAGTCAGTCTGCCAGTTAAGTCCGGTGAAGATATTCTGCTTTTGTTTATTTGGACGCCTGAGTTATTGAGTCTTTTCTTATAGCTTGGAGGTTAGAGAGCCGATAAGTAATTCTTCTCTGTAACTCTGAACATTTTCACTGATTTCAGTCTTACTCATTAGAAAAGAATCTGTTCACCCACAGATGCCAAGGGTTCCAGAACAGAACCACTCTGCCTCCCCCCGTAGCCGGTTGAGAGCTCTTTCCTCCGGGCTGTGGCTTTCACAGTCAAATGTGAGTTGACTGGTAGTCAATTTGTGAGCCAGAGGTATTTCTGAAGCAAGCTCCTTCCCCCGCCTCGGCTACAGTATTTGGTGGTGGAGGGAGGTGTGTGACAGAAAATACCCAGCCCGTGTGTCCTGTGAAGGTCACCCACCCCTGGACTCTGGCACCTGGACATGAGAGTTTGGACATCATCATCCCCTAGAAAGCAACCCAACCGAACAACCCGTTTGTCAGGGCCCTGTTATGAAATTGCAGGACTTTCCATGACGACGCTGTTTGAGTCATTTTCAAACATCGGTGCCCTGAGCTTCATCGGCCTATTTATATTTTTGACATTTTATATTTTGGAGGGATTGAAGATGAATTTGATCGGTCTCACTTTGAAATTTCCCGAAGGTTATTTTACTAGCTTTAGACCGAAGTTAATAATGCTTTCATTTTAAACATCGTTATTTTCTGTGAAGTGACTGCTTTTTGCTTGGTGTGTGGTCTGGGGACCTGATGATTTCAAAACCCTACGATGTGATAAGGCTGGTCTTAGAGTCTGGCTCTGGTGTGGCCGGGCGACTGGCTTGGCCCATCCATTGGCCTGACTTTGCATCATACAGTATGTGATCAGCAATTAGATTTGGTCCAAAAGAAGGAAACAGCAGAGGACCTTGACGGTGTAATTCTAGAGTTTTGGTGTTTGGTTGTTGGTCTGAGAGATCCATTCTCTTCTATGAATATATGTAAAAGCATACTTTCTGTATCTTCTCCCTCCAGATAATTCAGAGAGCCTTTAATTAATAGTGCCAAACCAGGAGTTTGCTTTTCTAGAAAATTTGCTTCTTTTTCATAGGAAACCTATTCATATATCTTCTTAGTTACTACATTAACAATATTTCATCTATATTTAAATATTGTACATTTTATGTAAGGTATGTATACCAATGAGCTGAATCTTTTTTAAAGAGAAAAAATATTAGTCAGTTTACCTCCATTTCTTTTCAATATTGAACAAGGACATTATTAGAGTAATCCCAACAGGAAAGGGTTCAGAAATTGAAACAAGGTGACAGCTGCTGAATTCTGCCTTAAAATGGAGCATTTAGCTTTCCTTTTTTTCTCCTCTATGAAGCCTTAATAATTTTTTTCTCTATTAAGAAAGAATAATTTTTTCTCTATTATCTTTATACACTATCAGGCCTTTTCAGATCTAAGATAAATATGATTTAGATTTATATTTCAAATTAGAACTGTTTTGTAATCACTCACATATTTTGTTATTGCTATAAAATAGTGAACAGTGCTCTTTAATTGAAAATTCACATCCTGGATCAGTGATTTTTATCTTCCTAGTCTCCCACATTGCATGGCATAAATATTTCACACTTGCTTATCTATTAAATCAGTATTTTATATAAACTTATCTATGAAGTTCATATTTCATATTTGCTTGCCTATGCAATGAAGTTTTTTGTGATGCTACAGCTCATCTTTTCAGTACACAAGTCAAGAAAATTAGCAAGATGCACGTGGTTCCTTGTACAAAACGAATGACGTCTGTTGGTCCCATTCACACTTTTTCATGATAACAGATGAATTTGAAAAAGACAACTTGCCTTTCCCAGAAACAAGAAAACCCTTTTCTTTTTCTCTCCTCCTTTCTCTTTTTTTTTTTTTGGTTGTTTGGTTCTTTTTTGTTTTTTAACCACGAAATCATCCACCTCTGCCGTCTCTTCTTCGGGGTAATTACTCACTGTATTTTCTGCTGGGATCCATGATGAATTTCCTGTTGTTTCAGATTAATCCCCTGAGGGAAGTTTTGGTGTTTGGTTGTTGGTCTGAGAGATCCATTCTCTTCTATGAATATATGTAAAAGCATACTTTCTGTATCTTCTCCCTCCAGATAATTCAGAGAGCCTTTAATTAATAGTGCCAAACCAGGAGTTTGCTTTTCTAGAAAATTTGCTTCTTTTTCATAGGAAACCTATTCATATATCTTCTTAGTTACTACATTAACAATATTTCATCTATATTTAAATATTGTACATTTTATGTAAGGTATGTATACCAATGAGCTGAATCTTTTTTAAAGAGAAAAAATATTAGTCAGTTTACCTCCATTTCTTTTCAATATTGAACAAGGACATTATTAGAGTAATCCCAACAGGAAAGGGTTCAGAAATTGAAACAAGGTGACAGCTGCTGAATTCTGCCTTAAAATGGAGCATTTAGCTTTCCTTTTTTTCTCCTCTATGAAGCCTTAATAATTTTTTTCTCTATTAAGAAAGAATAATTTTTTCTCTATTATCTTTATACACTATCAGGCCTTTTCAGATCTAAGATAAATATGATTTAGATTTATATTTCAAATTAGAACTGTTTTGTAATCACTCACATATTTTGTTATTGCTATAAAATAGTGAACAGTGCTCTTTAATTGAAAATTCACATCCTGGATCAGTGATTTTTATCTTCCTAGTCTCCCACATTGCATGGCATAAATATTTCACACTTGCTTATCTATTAAATCAGTATTTTATATAAACTTATCTATGAAGTTCATATTTCATATTTGCTTGCCTATGCAATGAAGTTTTTTGTGATGCTACAGCTCATCTTTTCAGTACACAAGTCAAGAAAATTAGCAAGATGCACGTGGTTCCTTGTACAAAACGAATGACGTCTGTTGGTCCCATTCACACTTTTTCATGATAACAGATGAATTTGAAAAAGACAACTTGCCTTTCCCAGAAACAAGAAAACCCTTTTCTTTTTCTCTCCTCCTTTCTCTTTTTTTTTTTTTTTTGGTTGTTTGGTTCTTTTTTGTTTTTTAACCACGAAATCATCCACCTCTGCCGTCTCTTCTTCGGGGTAATTACTCACTGTATTTTCTGCTGGGATCCATGATGAATTTCCTGTTGTTTCGCAAAAGTTTACTCCGTGGTGAGAGCAAGCTCGCGCACAGAGAACTTGTGAGGGGTATGAGATAGCAGCCTGGCTAATTTTACTTCTGAAATGGCTTCTAAAAGAGCAGTTTTTTAAGTATATCTTTCACCAAACCAAAACCGTATTGTTTACCACTGACATCTCTCCCTGTATTAGGCTTTCTATGCAACTGGATGTCTGGACTCAACTTCCATTTTTTAAATCCGTGAAAGAATCACTCACACCAGTGACCCTAAAGAAGGCCACTGTGTTTTAATATATCTTAAATGTTGCCGCTCAGAAAAAGAACAGTGTATGTGATAAACCATAATCCTGTTTAATGCTTGCCATGCTGAGAATATTTGTGAATATTAAAAATATTGTATGTTTATGCTTCCATAAGATACCTAGGACTGTGAAATCCAAAGAGAAGGAAAGCATAAGAAGGGTCCCCAGGGGCTGGGGGGCAAAGAGAAAGGGAAAGATATTGTTTAATGGGTACCAGATTTCTGTTGGGAATGATGAAAATTTCTGGAGATGGCTAATGGTGATAGTCATACAACACTGTGGATGTGTTTCATGCTACCAAATTGTAAGCTTAAAAACAGTTAAAATGGCAAACATTATGTATACTTTACCAAGGTTAAAAATAATAAAAAAAGCACATGCATGGAAATAAGGCATCTGAATCACAAATCAGATGCTAGAGGTAATTTGTAAGGAATTATAGAAATGATAGAGGGGACTAGCTCAAGAGCCCCTGGAGTCCAGACCTCTGGTGGCACAGGTCTGAGAGCAATGGCAAACCATTGATGCACTGTTGTCGCTGATTTGTCTACAACGTCAAGAAAATTAGCAAGATGCACGTGGTTCCTTGTACAAAACGAATGACGTCTGTTGGTCCCATTCACACTTTTTCATGATAACAGATGAATTTGAAAAAGACAACTTGCCTTTCCCAGAAACAAGAAAACCCTTTTCTTTTTCTCTCCTCCTTTCTCTTTTTTTTTTTTTGGTTGTTTGGTTCTTTTTTGTTTTTTAACCACGAAATCATCCACCTCTGCCGTCTCTTCTTCGGGGTAATTACTCACTGTATTTTCTGCTGGGATCCATGATGAATTTCCTGTTGTTTCGCAAAAGTTTACTCCGTGGTGAGAGCAAGCTCGCGCACAGAGAACTTGTGAGGGGTATGAGATAGCAGCCTGGCTAATTTTACTTCTGAAATGGCTTCTAAAAGAGCAGTTTTTTAAGTATATCTTTCACCAAACCAAAACCGTATTGTTTACCACTGACATCTCTCCCTGTATTAGGCTTTCTATGCAACTGGATGTCTGGACTCAACTTCCATTTTTCAAATCCGTGAAAGAATCACTCACACCAGTGACCCTAAAGAAGGCCACTGTGTTTTAATATATCTTAAATGTTGCCGCTCAGAAAAAGAACAGTGTATGTGATAAACCATAATCCTGTTTAATGCTTGCCATGCTGAGAATATTTGTGAATATTAAAAATATTGTATGTTTATGCTTCCATAAGATACCTAGGACTGTGAAATCCAAAGAGAAGGAAAGCATAAGAAGGGTCCCCAGGGGCTGGGGGGCAAAGAGAAAGGGAAAGATATTGTTTAATGGGTACCAGATTTCTGTTGGGAATGATGAAAATTTCTGGAGATGGCTAATGGTGATAGTCATACAACACTGTGGATGTGTTTCATGCTACCAAATTGTAAGCTTAAAAACAGTTAAAATGGCAAACATTATGTATACTTTACCAAGGTTAAAAATAATAAAAAAAAAAGCACATGCATGGAAATAAGGCATCTGAATCACAAATCAGATGCTAGAGGTAATTTGTAAGGAATTATAGAAATGATAGAGGGGGACTAGCTCAAGAGCCCCCGTGGAGTCCAGACCTCTGGTGGCACAGGTCTGAGAGCTGAGGCCTGGAGGAAGCGTGTCTCACCCCGGAATGATCAGGGGAGCCCAGTCCCGAGCTCTTAGATGACACATGGCTGCTGCTCCCCAGAACAGCCGTCCCTTCTCAGTGAGAGTAGTACACCACTGCTTACAATAGCTTTGTGTGAAAGCCTTGTAGCTAGGACCTTTTCATCCTGTAACCTTTAATCCGGACAGTCCATGAGTTAGATGGGTGTGTCCCTAAGGAAAGACTCCTAGACCCGAGGCTGGTTTCCCACAGACCCTGTGACTGGCTTTTATATCATGGGAAAATTGTGTTTGAAATTGAAGTGGTTCCTGGTGCCAGTTTGCAGGCCTCCGGCTCTCCCAGGGCCCAGAGGGTATCCCTCGATGTGGGCTTTGCATGTGATGGGTCTATTGGTGCTTTTGAACCTTCATTCCTATTTAGTTTGCATCTACTTTTCTCAAGTGTACCCCCTTACCAAAGGAAGTATACATGTGAGAATTAGTCACGTGATGTTTGTAAGAGGTTTGAGTCAGCTAAGGAGGTAAATGCTCATGAAACAAATTCCAATAACCATTCTATGGCCTCGGGATGGACTCTCTCAAGAGATTCTATCATAGAATTCTATCACAATCTCCTTTTCTATGATATTCTCTTATTTTTTCACTATAATATATATTTCCTATCATCAAACAAGTAATTGAGCCAAATTCGGTTTTTTTAAAAAATTCCCTTCGTTGGAAGTAACACGTAGATTGAATTTCACACGAACTGTAGTCCCGCTTGTACATAACTGACCTACTTCCTGAGAGTAAATGCCGCACCGGCGCAAGGTTTAATTGTAACACATTTGTGCCCAATGTCAGCATTAATAATTCTGGGTAGAGGCCACAGTGAAATGAAGACATTGCCTGAGCGAGGGACCACAAATGCCTAACGTGTGAGACAGGCATCTCAGTGAAACAAGAGCGTGACATACTTTTTCTTTCCAAATGAGGTAGCACTACAACTAAAAAGCCAGCTTGCCTTTCGCTTTCTAAAATACATCTTGCTGGAGACAGCGATTGCTCCGTCGCATCCATTGCATGGAGATGCCCTTCGGAAAAATCTAGCGGGAATGACCGCACTTTGGTGGATGTATAAGTGACCACCCATGCCGTCCCAACGTGGAGCCAGAAATATCCTCTTCAGCATCAGGGCTGTTCCAAGCTGTTTCTGTGGTCAGTCTTATAATTCAGCTCACGGGGAATCTTGTTGTTTAGTCGCTCTGTCATGTCCGACTCTTTGCGACTCCATGGACTGTAACCTGCCAGGCATCTCTCTCCATGGGATTTCCAAGGCAAGAATAGAGCAGGTAGCCATCCTTCCAGGATCAGGGGTCGAATCACATCTCCTGCGCTGGCATATGGATTCTTTACCACTGAGCTACCTGGGAAGCCGCACTGGGAATCTTAGGCAACAGTATATTTCTCCCTGCCTCTGAGCTCCTTCAGAAGTAGGCTGCACACATTCAGGTGGCAAAAAAGAAAAGAAAAAAGAACTTGGGTGGAGGAGGAGGAAGGCAGAGGAGCTGAGTGACTGGAGGAAAGTCAAGGAAGACGGCCTGGTAGCACAAGGCTGTTGAGAATTAAATGTGCTGATTTTGCCTGAATGGAACTGGGGCAGGAAAAATAATAGAACTCACATGAAGGTGACTGATGCCCAGAAGGAAAAAGAAAAAAGTATTTAGCATAGTAGGAAGGGTGACCAGAGTAATGGGGTGAAACCAAGAAAGGACGTCCTGGAATTTCATATTAGGAATTAACTTCCAAACAGGGGTGTGTCCATCAGAGTGTGAAATGGGCTTATCAGGAAAAGCGGGAGACTAGTTCGGGTGACATTGCCCAGAAGGTTAGAAGGAAAAGCTGATGAACAGGACGAGCTAGCAAATAAGGTGTGTGGTCATGGAGCGTTGGGCCAGGTGTGGCCTGAGGGACCGTGTGGCTTTTTACAGACCGCTCCCTCAAAGCTGAAGGACTTCAGGGAAGCCAGGTCTACACCTGTGGCTCTGCCTCTAAACCAGGAGCTGTTTCTAGAGCTGAGCTTTTTGTCACCTTAACACCTGTGTCCCAAACTTGACCACTGGTGTGGCTCTGAAAGCCTCTTTATGACTGCTAGGTTGTGTTATGAGGTCACAAGCAGGAATTACATGGATGGTGATAAGGCTGCTCTTTATCTTAAATTGCAGGCTAGGCTTTCCAAACAACTTGCAGAATTGTCATGAATATCCATACATTTTCCATGAAAACAATAGTTTATTAAAAGTGCCCGGAAATGCCCTGCCAGCTCCCTGAGTCTTTTGACTGCCTTTGTCTGGTCTCCTTGCAGGCTCAAAATTTAATCCCACAGCAGGGTTTCCAGTGTCTTGTTGACAGTCTTGAGATCATTCTTCTTGGCTTTCGCGTACTGACCTGCTTTTAAAACAGGCCTGTCACAACGCTAGATAGGCAAAGTCATATTTTTATCACAAGGGAGGATCGCCTTTTCCCAACTTGAAAGGATCGTGTGCTCCATAGCAGAGGGCTGATGTGATCAGAGATCATTTCCCCTTTAATTTCTGCAGTTGCTTCTTTAAAAAAAATTTGTTTGTTTTATTTATTTTATTAGTTATGGTGGTGTTGGGTCTTTGTTGCCGTGTGTGGGCTTTGTCTAGGTGTGGCTTCCAGACTCTAGACCATGGGCTCAGTAGTCGTGGCATGTGGGATCTTCCTGGACCAGGGATCAAACCTGCATCTCCTGCACTGGCAGGCACAGTCTTAACCACTGGACCACCAGAGGAGTTCCTACAATTGCTTTTAAAGAACTGTATGGAATAAGTATCCAAATCAGAGAGGAGGCCGGGTTTCCTTCAAATTCTCTAGGTAGGAGTCTCAGTGTTTGTGTGGAATTTTCCTCTATTCCTCCTGCTCTCCTTCCTTCCTTTCTTCCCAAACATCTCTTCTTCCTCCTCCTTGTCCTCCCGCTTTTTTTTTTTTTTTCTGGATCCTCATCTGCTTTTTTCTTTGCACTATTTTTTTTTTTTTAAACATATACAATGTGTTTAAAAAAAATAAAGGAAAACCATTTTTGTGTTTTTGCTTAAAAAATAAAAGAGAAATGAATTAAACAGTGAAACCACCCTGGATAGATTCATCTATGGGAAGAGGACGCCAAGGAAAGCAGCAGATAACAAAAGCACAATTATTTTATTATTTTTCCCAATTACAGAGCAACTCAGAAAGGACCTCCCTCCCTCCAAGCAGGGCATGTTAGGTGCCCCCCACCCAGGTAAAGAGATGAGTCAGAGCTCCAGTGGAGCGAAGGAACAGAAAAGCCATGATGCCCTGGGTGCTCCCTGACCCAGGGACCCCAAAGCAGGACCATAGACCAAGCAGGAAAAAACCCTGGTGAAGGATAAACAGTCCATGGGCTCCCCTGGGAGAAATCTTACAAGCTGCCTGATGGGGGACGCCACCTTCCCAACCCCGACAATTTGCTCTGAAAAGAGGCCTGAACTCCTGCTCTGAGCATTTCTCAAACACACGAGACTTCTCCAGGTATGTTCACTGCTGGCTTGGAAGGCTGCACCCAGGGATCTGATACCCTCGGCCTTACCCAGTCTTTCCAGGGAAGGGCCGAGGATTGGTGGGGGAAGGCAGCAGGGAAATACTATGCAAGTAGCGTTTGGACTTGGCAACAAGCATGGGGAAATCTGTGAGGGATGCTCAGGGACAAAAGGAAGTCTAAAGGATGGAGACCCAGGCTCACCGAAGTGCATGAGGAGTCTTCTCCAGGTGGAAGTGATGAACCTAGTATTTGAATTTCTTCCTTTTAGCATAAGTCCTACGCCCCCAATACTGAAGATGGTGTCCTTTTGGCTTTGGAAATCTCCACAGGCAGGAGATGGCAACTCCTTAAATACAGATAGGGTGTCTGCGGCGCACCAGTCAGGGTGCTTGGTGCTAGCAAGGCAGGGTCAGCTGGCTGGGGTCTGTCTTGAAGAGCTCACCGACCCGCCAGACACATGGATCTGTAGACCAACCACCTTCGTGAAAGGGGTTTCGCAGGCTAAGGTTTCTGGCTGCTGATTTACAGGGCGATGACTGTGGGGGGTAGGAAGGGAGGGCTGTGGGCGGGTCCAACAGAGGTCAGCCTTTCCAACTCTTCCGGTCCTGTCCCCTGGAGTGAGCTAATTCCCCTCCTACCCATCCTGTGGCTTCCTTCTCCCTCAATGAGGATAACAAGAATATTGGCCTCAGAAGTTTGAGCAAGGTTGATCACGTACACAAAACGCCTAGGACGGGACCTCCATGAATGGTAGCTGTCGGTCTTGGTCACCTCACGGTACTGATCTGTGCCGACTCTGGAACTGTGATCAGTCCCAAGCTAGGAAGTCAACTCCTGCTGCTTGACAAGCTGCATCCATCCGGCCCATTGATCAGATTCTCACCCAGTGCCAACTCTGACCCAGCACGATGCCGCAAGAGGACCCAGAGCAAGCGGGGCTGAGCCTGTATTGACACGGGCCACCCAGCTACTGGAAGGAGGCCTGTGTGTTGCCAGATGACAGCATGTCCCAGGGAGAGGTAACAGGAGGTGTCTTTCCAACCACAAAATGACATTCGGCTTCCATTCAAATGAGGGGTGGTGGCATCTTAAACAGAGAGAACGGCTCACTCCAAATCCACGAGCTTCTGGGTCACGACCACTAGCAAGGGCCAGACTCAGGCCACCCCCACAGAAGGCGCGTAAGAGAGCTGGGGAAGCCATGTCCAGAGAATCGAGGTGAGTCTGGGTTTGAGGACAGAGTCTGGGCTTTGCTTCCTACTAAGGAGCAGATGAGACCCAGGCTCACAAGTGCATGAGGAGTCTTCTCAGGTGGAAGTGATGAACCTAGTATTTGAATTTCTTCCCTTTAGCATAAGTCCTACGCCCCCAATACTGAAGATGGTGTCCTTTTGGCTTTGGAAATCTCCACAGGCAGGAGATGGCAACTCCTTAAATACAGATAGGGTGTCTGCGGCGCACCAGTCAGGGTGCTTGGTGCTAGCAAGGCAGGGTCAGCTGGCTGGGGTCTGTCTTGAAGAGCTCACCGACCCGCCAGACACATGGATCTGTAGACCAACCACCTTCGTGAAAGGGGTTTCGCAGGCTAAGGTTTCTGGCTGCTGATTTACAGGGCGATGACTGTGGGGGGTAGGAAGGCAGGGATGTGGGCGGGGCCAACAGAGGTCAGCCTTTCCAACTCTTCACTTGTTGTCATCTGGAGTTAGTTAATTCCCCTACTCCCCATCCTGTGGCTTCCTTCTCCCTCAATGAGGATAACAAGAATATTGGCCTCAGAAGTTTGAGCAAGGTTGATCACGTACACAAAACGCCTAGGACGGGACCTCCATGAATGGTAGCTGTCGGTCTTGGTCACCTCACGGTACTGATCTGTGCCGACTCTGGAACTGTGATCAGTCCCAAGCTAGGAAGTCAACTCCTGCTGCTTGACAAGCTGCATCCATCCGGCCCATTGATCAGATTCTCACCCAGTGCCAACTCTGACCCAGCACGATGCCGCAAGAGGACCCAGAGCAAGCGGGGCTGAGCCTGTATTGACACGGGCCACCCAGCTACTGGAAGGAGGCCTGTGTGTTGCCAGATGACAGCATGTCCCAGGGAGAGGTAACAGGAGGTGTCTTTCCAACCACAAAATGACATTCGGGCTTCCATTCAAATGAGGGGTGGTGGCATCTTAAACAGAGAGAACGGCTCACTCCAAATCCACGAGCTTCTGGGTCACGACCACTAGCAAGGGCCAGACTCAGGCCACCCCCACAGAAGGCGCGTAAGAGAGCTGGGGAAGCCATGTCCAGAGAATCGAGGTGAGTCTGGGTTTGAGGACAGAGTCTGGGCTTTGCTTCCTACTGGCAAGGAGCAGATGTAGATCGTGGGCACCACTACAAAAGCGAGGTTTCTCACTGAATCTGAGAGAAAAATGACAATGGTTTCCAAGTGACTTCTGGAAATAAACTGTGGGTAAATAGCATCTACTTAAAGCCTGGAAACCCAGCTTCCTTTGGTTTGTGTTTTTAAATGCTTTGACGATGTGGTTTGCTTCTCTCCAAGAACAAAAAAGGAAAAAAAAAAAAGTAAATAAAGGCTGCAAGCGGAGTGAGATCCACAATCGAGCTATTCGACATGAGATCCATCGCAAAAGCACCAAACCCAACATTAAGAAGATACGCAGAGAAGAAGGGAGCGAATATTGCCAGCCTTTGGAGGGAAACGGCACATGAGAATGTTTTCAGGATGGTTTCTACCTTGTCGTCACAAGACTTTAGTATTTGTTCGTTGCCAAGCATGGACAGCAGTGGCTCTTGTTCCCTTGAAGTGATTAGGGCTCCTTCCCTACCAACAGGCAACAGCAGAAAGAAAGCTTGGCGAGAGTGTTGCCTAACAAACACAGTGGGAACAGCATCGAGGACAAAGGCAGCCCTGGAGGGAGGTAGAAATTGTCACCTCCTGGCCTTTTTGTCTGTGTCTGTGGTCATCAATCTGGGAATCCCTCGGATGTGCTGAAATATTTGGACGATTTCATAAGGATTTTGCAGGTTCCCATGGCCATCCTTGGATTTGTTCATCAAATGTGCTTTAATGCTGTCTCCTAAGTCTTTTTTTCTTTATCTGTTTTTCTCAAAACCAATCTGTAAAGCAAACTGGCTGTTCAGCTGTCCCTGGGACCTCTGCAGGTTGCTTTTGAACCTCCCTCTGATGGTCAAAGAATCAAGCAGAATGGGGTCTCTCAGAATCCAGAAGTAGAGCCCCCTGGATCTGGGGGCTCCCACTCCCACCTCGAATTCCAACTTTCCTGATACTTAGGCACTGGTTTCGGTAATTTAAATGAAAGCCACCACATGGGGAAGAAAAGAGTTCTTAATAAATGAAGCCCAAGTTGCAAATGAATCACATGGCTGCTTCCCACTAAGACAGTCACAGAGCAGAAATAGGTAGGAACCATTCTTGTCCCCAGCATGTTCCTCGGGCCCCTTTCTGCTTCCTTTTCTGGCTGCTGTGTCAGACCCTGGTGGGGATTTCCTCTAGCCTGACTCTCCTGGGGTTGAACGACAACCTATATGGACAGATTTTATGCTACATCTTCATATTAAAAAAAAAAAAAAGATTAACAATGAAAAACTTGGGTTTGTGGAAAAGCCTTTGTACAACAAACTATGAAAAGTAATTGATGAGCAAGGGCAGTCTTTGAGAATGTTTGTCTGTGTACCCCTTTCCAAATTCTGTTTCTCATTGCATGTAAATCCTTGAATTAATATCCTGAGGTCGATGCCCCTTGACCTCTACCATGTGAGCGAAGGTAGAAGGGTCCTAAAGAACAGGGCTCTGGTTTAGAATGTACATTTTGGTCTTGTAACATCAACAACCATTTCCCTTTCATTTTGAAAGATGTGTGTGGTCCCAGGCATGAGGTTCTGTGGTTGAGGGGTGCTGTTGGCTGCAAATTTCACTTGGGTCTGCTATGGCTTGTCTCAAACTCAACTGGTCTTCGAGCTTAATTTTCATTTTCAATAAATTAGGCAAGACGAAAAGTGATCTTTGGAAAAGAGTGAATGAGTGACTTACTAAGGCAGTCTTCAAATCTCTTTCTTGAGCGAATTCATTGGTGGTGATTCACTAAACCATAGCTGGATAAAATGGAAAGCAAACATTCGTGGTCACTAAAGAGGCTGACAAGACTACCAAACTGCGTTCCTGATTTGAAGATGTTTAAGGGCTGATGTTCCTCTGGGATGTTTTGCTGCACCTTTGAGGGGAATTTTTACTGAGACAATTTTCATCGTGGTAAAGCTTTGGTGTCATTCTGGGTTTTCCTCGAAGTGGACACTGTTCACTGTTAAGTGAAGAACAGCTGGTCTTATCAGACTGTTGTTTCTCAGACCTGCCGTGTGAAGTAGTGGGTTAGGGTCTGGACCCCTTCTCTATTTTAGGAAACATCACACCCGTCAATAGCTCTCCTCTGTGCTCTGTTCACCGTGGTTCGCTCCTGCTGTCACCAGGTCCTGTCACTTGATGTGAAAGCGGCTTCAGTGCCACGTTGTCACCCTTGGCCCCACTTTCTTTTTAGTCAGCCTTAAGTAAGGAAGTGAGAGGACACGGCAAGGATTTGTGTCCAGTAAATAAGAGTTAAATTTTTGCAGATTTCTAGGCTGGAAAGCAACAAAATAAGGTCTGCTCACAGAAGTGGTTACCTCTAAACTAAGTATAGGCTGGAGATAAATCTGACAACCCCTGACATCTTTAAATGTCAAATCCACCGCACGGCACAGATGACATCGTACCTAATGATCGAACTCCCTTTAAAATATACTTCATGTAAATACATTTTTTGTGAAACCACAAGCTGTTTCTCTCAGTTTTGTTTTCAGCTGGCTTTGATAAAGAGATTGGTTGGCATCTCACAGCTAATTAAACAGCCTTCAAGCCAACATCAATGAAGGGTTTTTAGACTCAAAAATATGCTATGTTCTTCATGATCCAGGGGTATTCACAATGCTTTTGATGATGCTAACAGATCCTGTCAGAGTGAGAACCATTTAGCTCAAACCTGAGTTTCCAGCACAAATCCTCCTGTTTCTGATGCTATAGATATAAGGTCTGATCTCTGTCAGCTTATCAACACAGTAGGTTGATTTCATACTAATAAGCCAAAAAAAAAAAAAATACAATACTGTGTTGCCTTAGATATATTAATATTTAAGATATTACACATTGCTTACACTTGTTACATATTTCATTGGGGAATTAGAGAGCTATTTGTTTTTTTCTTTGTGAAAAATAGAAAATGAAATGTGAGAGATCTTTGCTTCCAGAGCAAGGATTCTGAGTTTTTTTCACCTTTGCCTGTCTGGCTTTTTTTATTTTCTTTTTTATCAGTGGCAGTTATTTCTACATTCTGGAAAATTGCTTTCAAGAAAAAAAGAAAAAAAGATGCTTTTCTAATTTTAATTTTACAGTAGAAACTGTCCTAACTTTTGAAGTCAGATTGCTCTAACAAAACTGTTGCCATTTCATACATAATAGATTGGCTTCCAGTAAAAATGTATATCTAAAAAATGGGGGAAAAAATCCTTACTTGCACATAGGAATGCTTCCAAATTTAACAGTGGTATTTCAAAACCTTGGTGTTAACACATGCATTTTGTGAAAAAAAAAAAAAAAGGAAAGGAAGAATAAGTTAGCTAGTTGCAGGTGAAGTAATTTTACTGAGAACATACAAAATTAATATGGAAGAATTTGCCTTTTAATTTTTATACTTGCCAAAAGAGTGGGATTTTTTTTTTTTAGATGTTTTAAATGTTTCTTCAGTGAAAGCTTTTGTCCTGTGCCACCCTGCTCAGGAGAAATTCCCAGGTTATAAGATACAGCTGAGAGTGAACTTGAATTTGTTCCATGAGCTCGGCCTTTGTAACTTGTGGTAAAGCACGGTTTAAATGACAACGGTTCTGAAGAAAGTGCTTGAAGACCGTTTTGTTTTCAGCTGGCTTTGATAAAGAGATTGGTTGGCATCTCACAGCTAATTAAACAGCCTTCAAGCCAACATCAATGAAGGGTTTTAGACTCAAAAATATGCTATGTTCTTCATGATCCAGGGGTATTCACAATGCTTTTGATGATGCTAACAGATCCTGTCAGAGTGAGAACCATTTAGCTCAAACCTGAGTTTCCAGCACAAATCCTCCTGTTTCTGATGCTATAGATATAAGGTCTGATCTCTGTCAGCTTATCAACACAGTAGGTTGATTTCATACTAATAAGCCAAAAAAAAAAATACAATACTGTGTTGCCTTAGATATATTAATATTTAAGATATTACACATTGCTTACACTTGTTACATATTTCATTGGGGAATTAGAGAGCTATTTGTTTTTTTCTTTGTGAAAAATAGAAAATGAAATGTGAGAGATCTTTGCTTCCAGAGCAAGGATTCTGAGTTTTTTTCACCTTTGCCTGTCTGGCTTTTTTTATTTTCTTTTTTATCAGTGGCAGTTATTTCTACATTCTGGAAAATTGCTTTCAAGAAAAAAAGAAAAAAAGATGCTTTTCTAATTTTAATTTTACAGTAGAAACTGTCCTAACTTTTGAAGTCAGATTGCTCTAACAAAACTGTTGCCATTTCATACATAATAGATTGGCTTCCAGTAAAAATGTATATCTAAAAAATGGGGGAAAAAATCCTTACTTGCACATAGGAATGCTTCCAAATTTAACAGTGGTATTTCAAAACCTTGGTGTTAACACATGCATTTTGTGAAAAAAAAAAAAAAAGGAAAGGAAGAATAAGTTAGCTAGTTGCAGGTGAAGTAATTTTACTGAGAACATACAAAATTAATATGGAAGAATTTGCCTTTTAATTTTTATACTTGCCAAAAGAGTGGGATTTTTTTTTTTTAGATGTTTTAAATGTTTCTTCAGTGAAAGCTTTTGTCCTGTGCCACCCTGCTCAGGAGAAATTCCCAGGTTATAAGATACAGCTGAGAGTGAACTTGAATTTGTTCCATGAGCTCGGCCTTTGTAACTTGTGGTAAAGCACGGTTTAAATGACAACGGTTCTGAAGAAAGTGCTTGAAGACCATGTCATGTTTCACTCTTTCCAGATGACTAAAGTCACCATCATTTCCCAAGTCTTACCTCGGGGGAAGGGGAGACATGTGGTTTAAGGGTGGCAAACATTGGCGAAGGTCAGGGTTTTTCTGATGTGAGTATTCGATTATGCTGGTTAAGGGTGAGGGCAGATATTCTAGGGTAAGACACTCATACAGAAAATGTCAGAAAGCAACAGATTCAGGTGATGACCAGAGCCGTCTTCATTCCCTGTCATCTTTCCCCACAGGGTTCATTCAAGGTTTTTTGGTTTGTTCTGAAAGGCTGTTGCCTTACGCAAGCCAGGCTGCTTGCTCTCAAGGGGCAGAACAGTCCCATAATATTGAGAGATCTGGATCATAAAAACATAAAGTGTGTAAATTCTGGATCACATGTTTTAGGTCTGATGTGGAACAGCCTAACCAGAAGAGGTTATTATACTGAGACTGTGTTTGCTTTGAATTTCCCCAAAGCCACGCCGCCCTCTCTGTGAGCATGCCTGAAACTCACCACACGGGAGTCCATCCTTCTCAAAGACTGAAAATTTCTCCTGTAAAGTTTTCTGTCCATCAGTCTGTGTTCTCGGTGTTCTTCCCAGACTTGTGTGCTATTTGTTTTTAGTTCTTTCCACTGTTTATTTTGCTGTCCTATGTTTTAGGAAGAAATGACTTCTTACTCTCTGTGGGTGTTTACTTTCTTTATTATCTCAAGAATTTTCAAGTAGAAATAGATGAGGACAATATGAATTTGTGCAAAGAACATGGTTGGGAAGCATTAACTAACTTTGAAATTGTTCGAAATCAGGGGACTGCTGGGTTAGATCTACTGGGGTTTTTCAAGTTGTTCCTCAATTTAATTAGCCAAAGCCCTGAGTAGTGTTTCTGACTACTATAGATGTTGAAAACACATTAGCTTTTCTAAACGTAAATAGCAAAGACTCTTAGGATTGCTTGCAAAATTTTTATACTTGCCAAAAGAGTGGGATTTTTTTTAGATGTTTTAAATGTTTCTTCAGTGAAAGCTTTTGTCCTGTGCCACCCTGCTCAGGAGAAATTCCCAGGTTATAAGATACAGCTGAGAGTGAACTTGAATTTGTTCCATGAGCTCGGCCTTTGTAACTTGTGGTAAAGCACGGTTTAAATGACAACGGTTCTGAAGAAAGTGCTTGAAGACCATGTCATGTTTCACTCTTTCCAGATGACTAAAGTCACCATCATTTCCCAAGTCTTACCTCGGGGAAGGGAGACATGTGGTTTAAGGGTGGCAAACATTGGCGAAGGTCAGGGTTTTTCTGATGTGAGTATTCGATTATGCTGGTTAAGGGTGAGGGCAGATATTCTAGGGTAAGACACTCATACAGAAAATGTCAGAAAGCAACAGATTCAGGTGATGACCAGAGCCGTCTTCATTCCCTGTCATCTTTCCCCACAGGGTTCATTCAAGGTTTTTTGGTTTGTTCTGAAAGGCTGTTGCCTTACGCAAGCCAGGCTGCTTGCTCTCAAGGGGCAGAACAGTCCCATAATATTGAGAGATCTGGATCATAAAAACATAAAGTGTGTAAATTCTGGATCACATGTTTTAGGTCTGATGTGGAACAGCCTAACCAGAAGAGGTTATTATACTGAGACTGTGTTTGCTTTGAATTTCCCCAAAGCCACGCCGCCCTCTCTGTGAGCATGCCTGAAACTCACCACACGGGAGTCCATCCTTCTCAAAGACTGAAAATTTCTCCTGTAAAGTTTTCTGTCCATCAGTCTGTGTTCTCGGTGTTCTTCCCAGACTTGTGTGCTATTTGTTTTTAGTTCTTTCCACTGTTTATTTTGCTGTCCTATGTTTTAGGAAGAAATGACTTCTTACTCTCTGTGGGTGTTTACTTTCTTTATTATCTCAAGAATTTTCAAGTAGAAATAGATGAGGACAATATGAATTTGTGCAAAGAACATGGTTGGGGAAGCATTAACTAACTTTGAAATTGTTCGAAATCAGGGGACTGCTGGGTTAGATCTACTGGGGTTTTTCAAGTTGTTCCTCAATTTAATTAGCCAAAGCCCTGAGTAGTGTTTCTGACTACTATAGATGTTGAAAACACATTAGCTTTTCTAAACGTAAATAGCAAAGACTCTTAGGATTGCTTGCAAAATCTAGAAATGTCTGCAGGCTGTTGTGAACAATTCTGTCTCTTTATGGAGAGTTGTTTGGGCTTTTTAGAAACTCATTAAATTGATTGTGAGCGCCTGAGTGTTATCAGGAAAAGGAGCTTTAGAAAATGGTTTCAGAATGTGTCATTTTCTCCTTGGTTTAATCTGAGATAGTGTGTGGGCATGCTGATATTTTAAAAGGCTAAAAATGTACATAATGCTGTGCCTTCAAATATGAGATAGGGTTGCAAACAGAGAAGAATTTTCTTAAGTCTAGTCAGAAATTCTGCTTTCCTTCCAACTAGTCATTCTTGGATTTTTAGCGAGGAGTCTTCGATCCTCTTTCATCTTCGATTTGTTGCTGGAATTAAGCACAAACAAATTTTGAAAAGTCAGGTCAGCTTTCTCTCATTTTGATCTGAATATTGAATGTTTCATCCAGTAAACCCCTGTATTTTCATTTTAACTAGTTTCATTATTTTTTTTAATGAAATGATTTGTAGTAGAAGACTGCTCTTTGGTTTCAATATTAATATATAAGATGAACTACGTGGGTGTCATTTATTTTCAGAAGTAAATAACTGCTTAACCGATTCTTTGCCTGTAGCAGAATTGAATTAACAACTTTAGAATCGGGCTCTTCAGGTTCAAACAGTATTTGATGTGAATGAATGTAAAATCAAAAGTACCCCTTGTATCATTAAAAACACCTTGCAGGGTGTCATGTGGTCAGAATCGGGGAATGTTGTGTAGTTGGTTTCAAAATCCAATCAGGAGGTTAATCATTAATTTTTCTTTTTTTCCAGGAACTCTGCTTAGGTTATTTCAGAATTTAAATTTACTTGAATTCTTGTTTTTCATCTTTTCTGGTCGTGTGTCATTTTTAACCTTAAAAGGGGTTAATGAGGCAAGATTAGGTACCTTTTCTGTTTGTATTGTGGCTTCTTCAATTTCTCATAAACTATTTGGTAGCTAAAATGTTGAAAGCACTTTGGGAACAAAATGTCTGCCTCAACCATGACAAAATTGGCCACAATTTGCCGATTGGGCTGATAACAAAAGCCAGCAACACAAAATAGGTAGAAAAACAGTTTGTTCGGTGATGTGAGACCACTGCAGTTCTCTTTGCATGTTATTTTTTTCATTCTGCTGTTTATGTTGTGCTGGTAGAATGAGGAGAGAGGTTTTTTTTTTTTTTTGCTCACCCTTGATTTTGATTAACCATTTCATCCAGTGGATTTCTTTTAAAACTTCAGAAAAAAAGCTGCTTACCTGGCATCTGAGACACACTCGAGTTAAAATCCAGCTTGACACCTCAGCCCCAGGCTTCATCCTGGCTGGACTGCTTGGAAAGTGTCTCAAGACTCAGAATTGGATGTTGCCAAGGCACTCGTCAATTCCCCCTTGTCAAGAGGTCAGCATGGAAATACATGGCCAGGACTGCATTTCTGCAAGTGTGAAACCCCAAAAATGAGAGTTTGCAGCTTCAACAAAAAGTCCTCCGACCTGAGCATACAGTAGACCAACGCTTGAACAATGAAAAGTCCCCACTGCCTCTTGTGTGGTCATCACAGACTGTAAACAATTATTAATGTTTGACACGAGACAATACATTTTTTCAAGTGATAGGATGAGATAAGAGCATCCTCTCTCTCTCCTCTCTGTTGTTTTGAATTCTTACGCCTTAAGTGTGTGTGTCTGATGGTCTTTCTTTTTTCGTCTGAGAAAAAAAAAAAGCAGATACTCCAGGGCAATAATTAGGATGAGGTTTATGTTTCTACTTATCTAATCTTTGTTTTCACAAATAAATACAAATAACTCAAACTGAAACTTGATGGCTTTGGTGATAATAAAATAGCAGCCACGGGGAAATTTTCTTCATTTTAATGTTCTTTCACAGCCCACATTCAGTTTCGGTAGGAAAATTATTAACCTTTTCAACAGCATGCTAAAACATAGGTTCACAATAGGCGCCTGAGTATGATTTGCAGGTTTTGGTTCTATTTTGAGATTTTTGGGGTGTGCAGAGTTTTTTTTTTTTTTTTTTTTCTTTCTGTCTTTCTTTTTTAAATGGCTTTCTTTGACAGCGATAGTCATGACTTGGAGTCCTTTCTTTGGTGTCTTTTCAATGTGGGTACACTGAGAGTGTTTGTCTTTATTTTTTCTGATGGGGAGGGAAGATTCCTGTTTCCTATCCTCTTACTGTTTCGTGCTATGAAAGAGGAAATGTTCTTAAGTCTCTTTGTTTTTCCTCATTTGAAATCTTGAGTGGGCATTGTGAGTCCCAGGCCCCCATGTTTATAAAAATAAATCCATTTGAGCTGCATTTTGGGGAGGGCAGATAACTCTGGGTTATGTGTCTGACTTGGGTGGCCTTGTACCTGTGTCCTTCAAACCCAATTAAGTCCGGCCAGTTTGGATCTGTGGCCCTGAAGGTCTGTCAGCCTCCAGCTTGGATGGTGGGGTCTCCCTAGATGACTGCTATTACCCTTGCACTTCTGGAAGGGGCCTGGGAGGCGGTGAGCATGATCTGGTCTGTACCTGAAACACACAAGGGGTGAGACGTGGCGGCGGAGGCGGAAGTGAATTGGATGTTGCCAAGGCACTCCCCCCCAGGACTGCATTTCTGCAAGTGTGAAACCCCAAAATGAGAGTTTGCAGCTTCAACAAAAAGTCCTCCGACCTGAGCATACATCACGAAAGACCCTTTTTTAAACAAAATTATTAATGTTTGACACGAGACAATACATTTTTTCAAGTGATAGGATGAGATAAGAGCATCCTCTCTCTCTCCTCTCTGTTGTTTTGAATTCTTACGCCTTAAGTGTGTGTGTCTGATGGTCTTTCTTTTTTCGTCTGAGAAAAAAAAAAAGCAGATACTCCAGGGCAATAATTAGGATGAGGTTTATGTTTCTACTTATCTAATCTTTGTTTTCACAAATAAATACAAATAACTCAAACTGAAACTTGATGGCTTTGGTGATAATAAAATAGCAGCCACGGGGAAATTTTCTTCATTTTAATGTTCTTTCACAGCCCACATTCAGTTTCGGTAGGAAAATTATTAACCTTTTCAACAGCATGCTAAAACATAGGTTCACAATAGGCGCCTGAGTATGATTTGCAGGTTTTGGTTCTATTTTGAGATTTTTGGGGTGTGCAGAGTTTTTTTTTTTTTTTTTTTTCTTTTTCTTTCTGTCTTTCTTTTTTAAATGGCTTTCTTTGACAGCGATAGTCATGACTTGGAGTCCTTTCTTTGGTGTCTTTTCAATGTGGGTACACTGAGAGTGTTTGTCTTTATTTTTTCTGATGGGGAGGGAAGATTCCTGTTTCCTATCCTCTTACTGTTTCGTGCTATGAAAGAGGAAATGTTCTTAAGTCTCTTTGTTTTTCCTCATTTGAAATCTTGAGTGGGCATTGTGAGTCCCAGGCCCCCATGTTTATAAAAATAAATCCATTTGAGCTGCATTTTGGGGAGGGCAGATAACTCTGGGTTATGTGTCTGACTTGGGTGGCCTTGTACCTGTGTCCTTCAAACCCAATTAAGTCCGGCCAGTTTGGATCTGTGGCCCTGAAGGTCTGTCAGCCTCCAGCTTGGATGGTGGGGTCTCCCTAGATGACTGCTATTACCCTTGCACTTCTGGAAGGGGCCTGGGAGGCGGTGAGCATGATCTGGTCTGTACCTGAAACACACAAGGGGTGAGACGTGGCGCAGCGGAGGCGGACGCGTGGGATGCTCTCCTAGGGCAGTTTCCATTTTAAGTGTCTTCTTCTCCCTGTCTGCCTGGGACAGCCACACCTGCCAGGAGGGCCTGAATGGGGCACCGTCTTCCCTCTGTGTGTGGGAAGGCTATGCTTCGTGACTCACACTCCCTTTCTTTTCTGCATCCTCCCTCTTTGTAAGTCCCCTCCCTCGCCTGGTGCCCTACCCTACCTGTCCCCACCGTCCCTGCAAGTGGAAATGGGAACTGAAGAACCTTGCCCTGGTTTGGATCCAGTGCTGCCATGCTCAAATGTCATAGCCTGAGGCTGTGTTTTTCTTCTTCTTCTCATACTTCCTGTATGAGGTTAGTTTTTTTTTTAAATGATAAACAAACTATTTTTTTTTAACTTTTTTTTTTTTGACCTCGTCATGTGTTGCCTCCTACCTGTCCTGTTGTGGGCCATCGGGGCACCCCTACCTGTGCACCATCAAGTGTGAGTGGAGTCCTAAAGCAGAGGGAGGCTGTGCTCCCCTCTCCTCTCAGACTGGCAATCAGGAGGGTCAGGTTGGTAAAGACATTTTCTAGTCTCTCCTTTGAGAGAAATACCGATAGACATCATGGCTCAAGAATTCTCCCCAGGCAGAGAGGGCGGGGGAGAGGAAGGCAATGTGTGGGAGGAGGAGGAGGGTTGGCCAGGAAAGAGATGTGATGCTGGCGGGAAATCCCAGGTGCAGATATAGGATCCCACGGTGCTCAGTCCCACCCTGCACAGAGGCACTGTGTCTGGGGAGGAAGATTCCTGTTTCCTATCCTCTTACTGTTTCGTGCTATGAAAGAGGAAATGTTCTTAAGTCTCTTTGTTTTTCCTCATTTGAAATCTTGAGTGGGCATTGTGAGTCCCAGGCCCCCATGTTTATAAAAATAAATCCATTTGAGCTGCATTTTGGGGAGGGCAGATAACTCTGGGTTATGTGTCTGACTTGGGTGGCCTTGTACCTGTGTCCTTCAAACCCAATTAAGTCCGGCCAGTTTGGATCTGTGGCCCTGAAGGTCTGTCAGCCTCCAGCTTGGATGGTGGGGTCTCCCTAGATGACTGCTATTACCCTTGCACTTCTGGAAGGGGCCTGGGAGGCGGTGAGCATGATCTGGTCTGTACCTGAAACACACAAGGGGTGAGACGTGGCGCAGCGGAGGCGGACGCGTGGGATGCTCTCCTAGGGCAGTTTCCATTTTAAGTGTCTTCTTCTCCCTGTCTGCCTGGGACAGCCACACCTGCCAGGAGGGCCTGAATGGGGCACCGTCTTCCCTCTGTGTGTGGGAAGGCTATGCTTCGTGACTCACACTCCCTTTCTTTTCTGCATCCTCCCTCTTTGTAAGTCCCCTCCCTCGCCTGGTGCCCTACCCTACCTGTCCCCACCGTCCCTGCAAGTGGAAATGGGAACTGAAGAACCTTGCCCTGGTTTGGATCCAGTGCTGCCATGCTCAAATGTCATAGCCTGAGGCTGTGTTTTTCTTCTTCTTCTCATACTTCCTGTATGAGGTTAGTTTTTTTTTTAAATGATAAACAAACTATTTTTTTTTAACTTTTTTTTTTTTGACCTCGTCATGTGTTGCCTCCTACCTGTCCTGTTGTGGGCCATCGGCGGGCACCCCCTACCTGTGCACCATCAAGTGTGAGTGGAGTCCTAAAGCAGAGGGAGGCTGTGCTCCCCTCTCCTCTCAGACTGGCAATCAGGAGGGTCAGGTTGGTAAAGACATTTTCTAGTCTCTCCTTTGAGAGAAATACCGATAGACATCATGGCTCAAGAATTCTCCCCAGGCAGAGAGGGCGGGGGAGAGGAAGGCAATGTGTGGGAGGAGGAGGAGGGTTGGCCAGGAAAGAGATGTGATGCTGGCGGGGAAATCCCAGGTGCAGATATAGGATCCCACGGTGCTCAGTCCCACCCTGCACAGAGGCACTGTGTCTGGGAAAGGGGACTAAGGGATGTACTGCGCCGGTATTTCTCCCCAGGTCACGCTGAGAACGCATTGGAAGTCTCCGATTACTTTGGGTCTGCTGGTTCTTTCCTCCTGCTGTGGGAGCTCAGGGCAGAGCCATTCAGTGAGGAGCTTTGGGACAGTTGATCAAATGGAGAGTGTCAGTAGACAGCCAATCTGCTGTCACCATGGTCCAGGGAACTGAGCCCACCACCTGGGTATCACTCACCGCGGGTGATGCTTGGGTATCCATCGGCATCACTTGGGGGTTGTGAAAAGAGACATCCCTGAATCTCATGGCCAGAGTTTCCAGTTAAGAAGGTCTGGGGCACACCCTGAAATTTCACGTTTCTGAAAATTCTCAGATGCTGCTGCTGGTCCAGAGGTTCACGTTGAAGACCACTGGTTGGGGCTGTGGGCCAACGGTGGTTGGAAAATCCAAAGGCATGTAGGCTGTCTTCATTTTCCCCTTTAACGCTAAGATTCCCTTCCTGTGTTCTAGCCCAGCTTTAAAGGTGAAATCAGACCTTCAGAAGGCCCATTATATCCCTCAGTAATGGCGTAGCACGGTTACAATGTCAGCCAGATCCTAGATCTGCTAAAATGTTTTTGAGGTTTAGATTTTTGAAAAGTGGTGCTTTTTCTCTTATGAATGGTGAAACTGACCAAGGTGAAGGGGTGGTATTGACTGGACCAGGAAATAATGCTATGAGGCCCAGTCCTTTTTCTTTCTTATGAATTTTGGTTGCTACCAGTCCTGTTGTGGGCCATCGGGGCACCCCTACCTGTGCACCATCAAGTGTGAGTGGAGTCCTAAAGCAGAGGGAGGCTGTGCTCCCCTCTCCTCTCAGACTGGCAATCAGGAGGGTCAGGTTGGTAAAGACATTTTCTAGTCTCTCCTTTGAGAGAAATACCGATAGACATCATGGCTCAAGAATTCTCCCCAGGCAGAGAGGGCGGGGGAGAGGAAGGCAATGTGTGGGAGGAGGAGGAGGGTTGGCCAGGAAAGAGATGTGATGCTGGCGGGGAAATCCCAGGTGCAGATATAGGATCCCACGGTGCTCAGTCCCACCCTGCACAGAGGCACTGTGTCTGGGAAAGGGGACTAAGGGATGTACTGCGCCGGTATTTCTCCCCAGGTCACGCTGAGAACGCATTGGAAGTCTCCGATTACTTTGGGTCTGCTGGTTCTTTCCTCCTGCTGTGGGAGCTCAGGGCAGAGCCATTCAGTGAGGAGCTTTGGGACAGTTGATCAAATGGAGAGTGTCAGTAGACAGCCAATCTGCTGTCACCATGGTCCAGGGAACTGAGCCCACCACCTGGGTATCACTCACAGCGGTGATGCTTGGGTATCCATCGGCATCACTTGGGGTTGTGAAAAGAGACATCCCTGAATCTCATGGCCAGAGTTTCCAGTTAAGAAGGTCTGGGGCACACCCTGAAATTTCACGTTTCTGAAAATTCTCAGATGCTGCTGCTGGTCCAGAGGTTCACGTTGAAGACCACTGGTTGGGGCTGTGGGCCAACGGTGGTTGGAAAATCCAAAGGCATGTAGGCTGTCTTCATTTTCCCCTTTAACGCTAAGATTCCCTTCCTGTGTTCTAGCCCAGCTTTAAAGGTGAAATCAGACCTTCAGAAGGCCCATTATATCCCTCAGTAATGGCGTAGCACGGTTACAATGTCAGCCAGATCCTAGATCTGCTAAAATGTTTTTGAGGTTTAGATTTTTGAAAAGTGGTGCTTTTTTTCTCTTATGAATGGTGAAACTGACCAAGGTGAAGGGGTGGTATTGACTGGACCAGGAAATAATGCTATGAGGCCCAGTCCTTGGGTTGCCCACCCACGTCTCCATTTGTGGAAACCTTTAGTATTAACAGGAGGTATTTTGTGGGTTCCTCTCAGTACCAAAAGGTGGACATATTTCCGATATCCTCAGGAGCTCATGGTGAATCACCCGTGAGTGTCTGTTCATCCTAGAAGGTCGGGGAGCATCCAGATCAAGATGCTGGACTGGAAGCTGGGTGCTACTGTGTACTAGCTGGGGGTTGGCCTTCCCCTTCCTCCCAGGTGAGAGATGCTCCTGCAGCAGCAGTTGAATGCTCGCAGGAGAGCCCACGTCCAGAACAGTATCTGGTGGATAGGCTGAGCTCCATGCATGCTGGCTCATAGGACCTGGCTCATGTTTGGGGCCACCCTGGGACAGGCTCACACTCTGCTGATGGCTTTGTTAAAGGCCAAGACTTTCTGAACCATGGGTAGGTCTGTAATGATGCGTGGAACACTTCGCAAAAACGGCTTCTCGGGGAGGTCCCCTCAGGAAAGGTTTTACGTCTGCTTGGGGTTATGTGGCTTTCGTTCTAAACATGGGGCACCCCCCAGGAACAAGAGGAGGGGACCCTGCAGTGGTGGCTCCTTTCTCTCCAGCCCTGACATCTCTGGTAGCACACGAGCTGAATCATTGACACATGGGATCCATATTGGAGTGTGTTGCCATTTTCCCATCTGCTGAGCCTTTCCTCTGGGTTTTCATTTTCTGAGAGCATGCACCTTGGCATTGCGTAGCCAGCCACACCCACCTGGCAACAGTTTCGAAAGCTTGAAAAAGTTGGCTTCCAACCCCGTCCGAATCCGATATGAATCAACATGAACAGGATGTGAGCACCGGGCCCATCATTTTCCCAAGAGCTGATGGAGCCCTGGATGGCGCGAGTGTGTTTTTGGTGCGTGGGTGACTGGGGGCTCTGGTCTGGCGTTTCAGCACTGAGATATTGGTAGTGTCATGAATGTTACAGCAGATTGAAGTTTGCGTTCTTTGCTTCCCCAGTCCCTTGCCCTGGTATTTTGTTGTTGCTGTTGATTAGTCGCTATGTCATGTTCAACTCTCCCTGGTGGCTCAGCGGTAATGAGTCCGCCTGCCAGTGCACGAGATGTAGGAGACGTGGGTTCCATCCCTGGGCTGGGAAGATCCTCTGGAGGAGGAAATGGCAACCCCCTCCAGTCATCTTGCCCTATTGTTTACCGCCTGGGACATGGAAGCTTGGATGGACTTGAGGGGAAAATGCCCTGACCTGTGACTCTCCCAGCCCAGGGATGGGTGTCTGAGCTCTGTCTCACATTCAGTTTCCCAGACTAAGCACCCTTTCCTCTGCTATTAGAACTAAAAGGGTGTGATCTGGGAGCTGGCTTGGGGAGCATCTAGAAGATTACCTGGGCTGCATCTCAGGTCCCAATAAGAACTCGTATTCACAGTGTGTCAGACAGATTTGGGGAAAAGTGGAGCTGGGTATCCTAGAGACCAGCTCAGTCAAGCTGGGAGGAAGAGTAAGGGAGTAATGTGTGACCAGAAGTTTCACTAGGAATATCCCAACACTGGTGGTCTCTGCCCATCCCAATGTAGGCTGGCAAATGGGAAACCATTTGTATGATCAGGTCTGAATTAGGGGCCAAACTTTTAGAGTCTCTGAACATGCCATCTTGGGTTTCTTCAATGATAACTGGACAGCCAGGTCAACATGGAGTCACTCAGGATTTGACTTGTGCAGGCAACAACTCCTGCACCAGCTAACTCAGGTTTTTACAGGGGAAAGCTGGAATTCAGAATCTAGGGATGAAGGCATGAGAGACCCAGATCTCATTCCCAGGAATTTCTTTTCCAATGTGACCCTAAAAAGTTTGCTGACTTCCTCACTCTGTGTGTCTAGAAAATGTAGGTTGACCAAATGATCCTTCTAGCCCTACTCTTCTCCCCCAGTCCCCAACTCTGTAATTCTGGTCCAAGTCTACATAGTCGAGGGGTCCATACCGAATCCTGCCTGGGCTCTTGTACTTTGGTTTTTCCTCCTCACTCAGAACTAGAGAGGTGTATAGGTTCCTTAGCTGCCTCTCTATTTCAAACTAAAGGAACCAGGTTGCCCCTTCCACCCATGTCAGCCACTGATGCGTTTCCTAGTTCCTGTTTCTCTTTGCCCACCCAGGAAGGCACTGCATATAAAATCTTAGGCCCAGATTTGGATATTAAGTCACATTAGAAAATGCTAGCTCATAGAACACACACCAGGCTCATGTGGGCAGCGTTCTCCCTAGAACGTTAGTGAACCTACTACATAGACAGGTTCATCATTGCTCAGAAAGGCCACTAGTACTGGAGGCCTCTGGGGGGGAGGGGGGAATAAAGGCTGCAGGAGTTTGTGTGGTTCAGCTAACTCATATATCGGGGGCCCTAGAGGGAAGATACTCAGGAAAAACACTACAGAGTTCCAAGAAATAAATAGACTGTCACAACCGCCCTGTGAATGTCAGAACAGAAAGAACTCAGTCTAAGTGAAGCTCTGCTCTCCACTATCCAGTGGAACCCTGCTGGCAGAAGTTCCTGTGTAAGAGAGGTTCCCCTTCAGATATGTTTGGGAAGCACACAAGAAGCTGAATTAAATGCCTGCCTTTATGTCCTAACTTTTCAGGGTGTTCTGCCTGTTACTGTGCACTGTGAAGGAATCTCTTCCAGGACAATGGAGCTTCTCCAAAATCATTCTCAGCTCTCTGCTCCTAACCTTTTTGTAGATAATGCTGTGGCATGAATAAAAGTCAGGAAAGAGAGAGGGGCCAGGGTAGCTGGCTTTCCCAGTGAGCTCAGGGTCACACTGAGGGGAGATGCCATGTGGAGGGAACGGCAGAGTTCCCAAGGAAGCTCTGAATAGTCACGGGCAGAGCGTATCCCTTCTCTGACCATCAGTCGTGGCTGGTCAGGGAACGTGGTTGGGAAGAGCGGGCAGGTATGGATTTGACTTTCCTCCAGTGGCAAGACTGTCTCCAGTCCTCTCTTCCTCTGCCAAGGTCTGAAGCGATGTAAGTGCAAAGCCCATCATTGTCGTGGGGTCCATACCGAATCCTGCCTGGGCTCTTGTACTTTGGTTTTTCCTCCTCACTCAGAACTAGAGAGGTGTATAGGTTCCTTAGCTGCCTCTCTATTTCAAACTAAAGGAACCAGGTTGCCCCTTCCACCCATGTCAGCCACTGATGCGTTTCCTAGTTCCTGTTTCTCTTTGCCCACCCAGGAAGGCACTGCATATAAAATCTTAGGCCCAGATTTGGATATTAAGTCACATTAGAAAATGCTAGCTCATAGAACACACACCAGGCTCATGTGGGCAGCGTTCTCCCTAGAACGTTAGTGAACCTACTACATAGACAGGTTCATCATTGCTCAGAAAGGCCACTAGTACTGGAGGCCTCTGGGGGGGAGGGGGGAATAAAGGCTGCAGGAGTTTGTGTGGTTCAGCTAACTCATATATCGGGGGCCCTAGAGGGAAGATACTCAGGAAAAACACTACAGAGTTCCAAGAAATAAATAGACTGTCACAACCGCCCTGTGAATGTCAGAACAGAAAGAACTCAGTCTAAGTGAAGCTCTGCTCTCCACTATCCAGTGGAACCCTGCTGGCAGAAGTTCCTGTGTAAGAGAGGTTCCCCTTCAGATATGTTTGGGAAGCACACAAGAAGCTGAATTAAATGCCTGCCTTTATGTCCTAACTTTTCAGGGTGTTCTGCCTGTTACTGTGCACTGTGAAGGAATCTCTTCCAGGACAATGGAGCTTCTCCAAAATCATTCTCAGCTCTCTGCTCCTAACCTTTTTGTAGATAATGCTGTGGCATGAATAAAAGTCAGGAAAGAGAGAGGGGCCAGGGTAGCTGGCTTTCCCAGTGAGCTCAGGGTCACACTGAGGGGAGATGCCATGTGGAGGGAACGGCAGAGTTCCCAAGGAAGCTCTGAATAGTCACGGGCAGAGCGTATCCCTTCTCTGACCATCAGTCGTGGCTGGTCAGGGAACGTGGTTGGGAAGAGCGGGCAGGTATGGATTTGACTTTCCTCCAGTGGCAAGACTGTCTCCAGTCCTCTCTTCCTCTGCCAAGGTCTGAACAGCAGATGTAAGTGCAAAGCCCATCTTTGGGGGAGGTCACGCCATTTGTATTCATGGATGGAGCCATTTCTGTTTGTCTCTGGACATATCTTCACTTGTCTGGGAGAACTAAGAGTGAGTTCTGCAAATGATGTGCTGCTTGGAGGCCAAACTATATTGTCCTCAAGTGGCAAAACAGGTTTCAATAGGATCAGTCTCTAGGGCTGTTTCCAGCCCTTTGTTGTCCTTCAAGGTCTTTGCTTGGTCCAGTCACCCCTCTTACCATCTCTCCTTCCTCTCTGCCTCGCTGAGGCTACTCGGTACAAGCTTATGTGCTCATGGTGCTGTGAGGTCCCTGGGAGGCCAGCTCTCTTGGAATGGGAAAATGAGAGGGGGCGAGAGGTTCAGCCACCTTCCTCCTCGTCCGTCCAACTGCAATTGCACGGTGATCTCTTTTGAAGTCTCTTTGGACCCTGGAGGAGCAGTGCTCAGGGCATCAGCTGGGCAAACGCCAGGGTTGTCCAGGGAGTCCCGCATGACTTCACTAGGCCAACAGGAGTATGCAGGGGAAGGGCTATGGTGTGCCCCAGCCTTAGACTTGGACCCAGAGGGGCAGAATTGACTTTAACTTTTCAGTAAACAGGCAGTGGACTTCTGGGAACATCTGCCTGTACAGTCTCTTCTGAATTATTTTTAAACAGACGTCCCACTCCCCCATCATCCCCACCGCAGTTGTTGTTGATTATCGCTATTTGAATAGATGCTGATAAATTTGATTCTCCGTCTTACTGTGGCATTTACGATCTGTCTTTTCCTTTTCGGTTTCCATGTACAGGACTGACAGTGTCTCAGTGCGGTTGGCAGTGACCTGTGTTTTTCGTGCATGTTTTTGTTTCAGAATAACTGGGAGATGAAACAGGAAACTTTATGACACACTTGCTCGAAAATGACACAGGACTCAGCCCCCTGCAGCACCTCCACCTGCTGCCCACAAGCCAAGCGCAGGCGAAGGGCTGGCCCTGGGACCTGATTCCAACTGCCGTGGACTCCAAGAGCCTCCACATTTGGTGATGATGTGCCTGCCATATTGTGGTCATGGTCCAGTCTGGTTGGTTTCCTATTTATCTGGCCAATCTCTGTGCATCTTCATTCCTCTTCCTTCATTAAAAGCATAACTAAAGAAAACTGGATGGTTTGGTTATTGGTGATGTTCAGCTGCTAAGTTGTGTCTGACTCATTGCGACCCCATGGACTGTAGCATCCCAAGGCTCCTCTGTCCTCCACTGTCTCAATAGTTCTGTTTAAATATTAATGTAAAGGAGACCAAATAATGTTTGAGATTCATTTCTCTAGGACCACAGGGAAACCCTGCCATAACCACATGGCTCGTTATGACAGCATCTAGAAGCGTGTTGAACTTGAATCACTTATTACTCAGCCAGGTCTGCCCTGCCTCTCTCTCTCTGGAAGCCCTCCCTCAAGTCAGGACCTGCAAGCTGACATTTGAGAAAAATACCGGGAGATGTTTGCAAGTCTCTTCCCACACCCTCTTTGATTGTGGCCTACAGATGGTGGCCCGAAATCATCACCAACTTTGAGCTTCCTGCTACAGACCCCTGTCTTCTCAGTTGCTTCTTTCCCTTCCTCTACACATGAGTCACTCATTCACTTCTCCATGCCAGGAACGGTTCTCTGGGGGCATCTCTGTGACAGGTTCTGGAGTCAAGGCTGAGGGTGGGATCAAGTCGCCCCAGCCTTCCTAACACCTCTAGTTTACTTCTGCGTGGGCATCTCCGGGTTTTGCTCACCAAGTGGAGGGGGTGCTGGGCAGTCCAAAACAGACCCGTAGATGCTGGATTTCTTAAATCTGCTCTTTCCATTGGAGCCCCTGGAACTGGAAACTCAAGATTCCTTAAAATGAGTAAACATCACAACATCCCTTCTGTGGGATCCCACTCTCTTCCCCAGCTCTTAGTAGGACGTCTCCAGCATCTTGCGGACCTGGCCAAAGAGGACATTAGGAGTTTCCTTCCAGCAATTCCTGCATGTTTTCATGTTTAAGCTTAGCAGACATGCAAGGATAGTTTAAAATAACTGTGTCATACTGTTTCACACATTTCAGAATTGATTTATCAGTAGATTGTGATGATCATATCAAAATCCCCACCTGCCATGCACGCTGTATATGAGAGGAATATCTAGGTCTCAACCCAAAGTCCCCAGCTCTGGGCCGGGGAGCTCTCTGACCACTTGTCCTGAGAGACCCCACACCCCTACAATTATCCAGCTTGTTCATTTATTAATTGGCTATCACTTTTCACCTGTTCCCCCCACACCCAGATTTCAATTATATAAAGGCAGGTTCTGGTCTGTCTGGCCCCTCAGGCTGGCCTCAGCCCCGACACTCTGCTCGGGGACTAGGTATTGACTGGATCCAACGCATCAGTGCTTCTCAGAGCAATACTGTGAGGCTGAGATTGAGCACCCCGTATACGAGCCACTGTCTGCTGAATGAGGAGACTGCCAGTTCCTTTACTCTGATGAACTAAGGTGGTAGATAGACTAGTCCTGGAGTGGACCCAACCTTCCCGCCAGGTCACTGCCCAGCAGGAGAGGTTGATCATGGGCCATCTGCCCTCCAGATACGCAGATTCTCATCTGAAAGCAAGCTTTGCATTGCTTACAACGTCTTCAAGTTACCTTGTGTTTGCTTCCATTCCGGAAAATGACAGTGACCAGATAGTGGAGGGATGTGTGGGGCATCTGGAGGGCCCAGTTCCCATCCTTGCTTTGCCTTGGGCGAGTCATCGAACTCTGGGCACCAATTTCCTTAGCTGAACACAAAGAAGACCAGATGAAATGATCCCTGAGGTCCCACAGTGCCCTGAAGTTCTTCCCCAATCCTCTTCTGCTCATTCCATTTCTCTGGGCTCCAGAAGAGGGAGAGACAGTGCAGAAAAGTATCATCGAACAGCAGAGACAAAGCACCTGAGAGTGCCAGGAACCCAGGCTGCTTCATGGGTTTGTGGGTGTGCCCTGTGGGTAAATGTTTAGAGAAATGGTTCTGAACCCAAGCCAGACATTAGAATTACCCAGGAGTTTTTTTTTAAAAAAAAATCCAAATGCCCAGGTTCCACCAGGATTAATCACAGTAAAATTTAGGGTGGAGGCACAGAGATCAGTACTTTTTAAAACTCCCTAGGTAAGTCCTTAGTGTAGCCTAGGTTCTGAACAATTGGTCCAAGGCTGTATGGACCAATATGGGAGTCACTGGCCATGGGATGCCATGGAAAACTTAAAAATGTGGCTGGTATCACTGAGGAACTATATTTTTATTCTGTTTTTAATTTTAATTAATTTAAATGTAGATAGACCCCTGTGACTTTACTTTATCCAGCTTGTTCATTTATTAATTGGCTATCACTTTTCACCTGTTCCCCCCACACCCAGATTTCAATTATATAAAGGCAGGTTCTGGTCTGTCTGGCCCCTCAGGCTGGCCTCAGCCCCGACACTCTGCTCGGGGACTAGGTATTGACTGGATCCAACGCATCAGTGCTTCTCAGAGCAATACTGTGAGGCTGAGATTGAGCACCCCGTATACGAGCCACTGTCTGCTGAATGAGGAGACTGCCAGTTCCTTTACTCTGATGAACTAAGGTGGTAGATAGACTAGTCCTGGAGTGGACCCAACCTTCCCGCCAGGTCACTGCCCAGCAGGAGAGGTTGATCATGGGCCATCTGCCCTCCAGATACGCAGATTCTCATCTGAAAGCAAGCTTTGCATTGCTTACAACGTCTTCAAGTTACCTTGTGTTTGCTTCCATTCCGGAAAATGACAGTGACCAGATAGTGGAGGGATGTGTGGGGCATCTGGAGGGCCCAGTTCCCATCCTTGCTTTGCCTTGGGCGAGTCATCGAACTCTGGGCACCAATTTCCTTAGCTGAACACAAAGAAGACCAGATGAAATGATCCCTGAGGTCCCACAGTGCCCTGAAGTTCTTCCCCAATCCTCTTCTGCTCATTCCATTTCTCTGGGCTCCAGAAGAGGGAGAGACAGTGCAGAAAAGTATCATCGAACAGCAGAGACAAAGCACCTGAGAGTGCCAGGAACCCAGGCTGCTTCATGGGTTTGTGGGTGTGCCCTGTGGGTAAATGTTTAGAGAAATGGTTCTGAACCCAAGCCAGACATTAGAATTACCCAGGAGTTTTTTTTAAAAAAAAATCCAAATGCCCAGGTTCCACCAGGATTAATCACAGTAAAATTTAGGGTGGAGGCACAGAGATCAGTACTTTTTAAAACTCCCTAGGTAAGTCCTTAGTGTAGCCTAGGTTCTGAACAATTGGTCCAAGGCTGTATGGACCAATATGGGAGTCACTGGCCATGGGATGCCATGGAAAACTTAAAAATGTGGCTGGTATCACTGAGGAACTATATTTTTTATTCTGTTTTTAATTTTAATTAATTTAAATGTAGATAGACCCCTGTGACTTTTGGCTAGCATATTGGACATCACAGAGTTGGACATGACTTGGTGGCTGAACAACGACACCAGCGAAGAGCTCACTAGCTCTACCCATTTGGGGTTAGAGCTGGAGAAACAACGCTGGAGTCAACGCTGAATCACTTTCTGCTTATCGCTCGCAGACTGTCAGATTTTTTCTTTTCTTTTTTTGGAGGGAAAGCACCTTACAACAAATAATAATACTATTTTGAATTTCAGAGCTTTCCCTTTTTCAAAGCACTTTACCACCTCTGACTTATTTTATCCTCACAACAAGGTCACCCCATCAGTAGGGAAGGGATTTTTAGGGCTTGTCTCACATGCCAAAGCGCTTCATATTACAGAAAGAATTTACAAGTAAAGGTGAAGCCTCTGAGGTGTCACTTCTGTCATTTTTGACCACCCGCAGGTACGTAGCAGCACGGCTAGAATCAAAATACCCTGATTTGGTGATCCTACAGTGGGCTGTGGTTTGAAAGTGAACAAAGGGCTTCAGCGGATTCTGTCTTGCTTCATCCCAGTTTTCCAACTCATGTGACTTGATTCTTTGAGGCCATTTTTTCCCTCACAGGCCCGTGGGGTCTGTATATTTGACAAATAGGCTTTGGGTGTCTCCCTCCCCATTATTTTTGTAATGAATCTACTGTCTAAATTATAGTTAATGTTAGAGCAGGAAATGGCAATCCCCTCCAGTCTTCTTGCCTGGGAAGTGCCATGGACAGAGGAGCCTGGTGGACTATGGTCCTTGGGGTTGCGAGGAGTCGGACACAACGGAGCGACTAAACCACCAGCACATAATTGATGTACAAGGGTGTGTTCATTTCTGCTGTACAACAGAGTGATTGATTCAGTTATACACACATATAGATACACATTCCTTTTTTATATTCTCTTTCCATTATGGTTTATCAAAAGGATGTTTTTTAATACAAGTTCCTTGTGCTATAGGAAATCTTTTGTTTTTTTTTGTTTTTAATTTTAATTAATTTAAATGTAGATAGACCCCTGTGACTTTTGGCTAGCATATTGGACATCACAGAGTTGGACATGACTTGGTGGCTGAACAACGACACCAGCGAAGAGCTCACTAGCTCTACCCATTTGGGGTTAGAGCTGGAGAAACAACGCTGGAGTCAACGCTGAATCACTTTCTGCTTATCGCTCGCAGACTGTCAGATTTTTTCTTTTCTTTTTTTGGAGGGAAAGCACCTTACAACAAATAATAATACTATTTTGAATTTCAGAGCTTTCCCTTTTTCAAAGCACTTTACCACCTCTGACTTATTTTATCCTCACAACAAGGTCACCCCATCAGTAGGGAAGGGATTTTTAGGGCTTGTCTCACATGCCAAAGCGCTTCATATTACAGAAAGAATTTACAAGTAAAGGTGAAGCCTCTGAGGTGTCACTTCTGTCATTTTTGACCACCCGCAGGTACGTAGCAGCACGGCTAGAATCAAAATACCCTGATTTGGTGATCCTACAGTGGGCTGTGGTTTGAAAGTGAACAAAGGGCTTCAGCGGATTCTGTCTTGCTTCATCCCAGTTTTCCAACTCATGTGACTTGATTCTTTGAGGCCATTTTTTCCCTCACAGGCCCGTGGGGTCTGTATATTTGACAAATAGGCTTTGGGTGTCTCCCTCCCCATTATTTTTGTAATGAATCTACTGTCTAAATTATAGTTAATGTTAGAGCAGGAAATGGCAATCCCCTCCAGTCTTCTTGCCTGGGAAGTGCCATGGACAGAGGAGCCTGGTGGACTATGGTCCTTGGGGTTGCGAGGAGTCGGACACAACGGAGCGACTAAACCACCAGCACATAATTGATGTACAAGGGTGTGTTCATTTCTGCTGTACAACAGAGTGATTGATTCAGTTATACACACATATAGATACACATTCCTTTTTTATATTCTCTTTCCATTATGGTTTATCAAGGATGTTGAATACAGTTCCTTGTGCTATAGGATCTTTTTGTTTAGCATCCTATCAAGTTGCTTTCTTTTTTTTTAATAGTGGCTGGACAGAGCCCTGTGGGCCTCCATGGAAACATTTCTGCTTCCCTCTGATGGATGTAACTGGTGCAGAATCAGCCACAGAATAACACTGTCCCCCTGGAGTTGGTAACCTTCTCTCTGGGTAGAGCTGTAGAGAACCATTTCAAACCACACTCGCCGCAGGGAGAGAACCCTGCAGAGTCTGTCCAACTGAGTCCTCTGGGGTGGCCAGCCTGGCTGTCGCCAGCAGCCCAGGTGGAGTTAGAGGTCGCAGGATCGGCAGGAAAGCTGGGAGGGGACTTCTGTAAGTCTCCTGGCCACACCACCCCCTGGAGCAGCTTTTGTCTCTAACGTGCATAGGATCCGATGAGAGGTTTTCAGAGGCTTTACTGAAAGCAAGACACGCTTTCTGGGGCATTCCCCTAATTGACTGTTCTGGTGAAGCTCGTCAAAACAGGAAATGAGGTTAGCATGGAATGACTTTCTCTCAGAGAACTCGTGGTGCCTCGGCAGAGACCACCACTTTCTTCCCAAATGCCTGTGAACCTCGCCTCCTGTCTCTTCCGGGCTTGCCCGGAAATCGGAACGAGTCTGCTGTTCTGTAGTTTTCAGAACCCATTCTTTCTTTTTTTAGAAAAAACTTTTTATTTTGGATTGCGGGTATAACCGATTAACAACCATAGCGATCGTTTCAGATGAACGGCAAAGGGACTCAGCCATACATAGACATGTCTTCATTCTTCCCCCACAACCCTTCCCATGCATCATGTTGCTGCCACGCAACATAAGCAGAGTTCCCTGCGCTATAAAGTAGGTCCTGGTTGGGTATCCACTTGAAATACAGCAGCGTGAACATGTGGTTCCCTCTTCCCGCTTACAACGGTGATTGATCGGACACAACGGAGCGACTAAACCACCAGCACATAATTGATGTACAAGGGTGTGTTCATTTCTGCTGTACAACAGAGTGATTGATTCAGTTATACACACATATAGATACACATTCCTTTTTTATATTCTCTTTCCATTATGGTTTATCAAGGATGTTGAATACAGTTCCTTGTGCTATAGGATCTTTTTGTTTAGCATCCTATCAAGTTGCTTTCTTTTTTTTTAATAGTGGCTGGACAGAGCCCTGTGGGCCTCCATGGAAACATTTCTGCTTCCCTCTGATGGATGTAACTGGTGCAGAATCAGCCACAGAATAACACTGTCCCCCTGGAGTTGGTAACCTTCTCTCTGGGTAGAGCTGTAGAGAACCATTTCAAACCACACTCGCCGCAGGGGAGAGAACCCTGCAGAGTCTGTCCAACTGAGTCCTCTGGGGTGGCCAGCCTGGCTGTCGCCAGCAGCCCAGGTGGAGTTAGAGGTCGCAGGATCGGCAGGAAAGCTGGGAGGGGACTTCTGTAAGTCTCCTGGCCACACCACCCCCTGGAGCAGCTTTTGTCTCTAACGTGCATAGGATCCGATGAGAGGTTTTCAGAGGCTTTACTGAAAGCAAGACACGCTTTCTGGGGCATTCCCCTAATTGACTGTTCTGGTGAAGCTCGTCAAAACAGGAAATGAGGTTAGCATGGAATGACTTTCTCTCAGAGAACTCGTGGTGCCTCGGCAGAGACCACCACTTTCTTCCCAAATGCCTGTGAACCTCGCCTCCTGTCTCTTCCGGGCTTGCCCGGAAATCGGAACGAGTCTGCTGTTCTGTAGTTTTCAGAACCCATTCTTTCTTTTTTTAGAAAAAACTTTTTATTTTGGATTGCGGGTATAACCGATTAACAACCATAGCGATCGTTTCAGATGAACGGCAAAGGGACTCAGCCATACATAGACATGTCTTCATTCTTCCCCCACAACCCCTTCCCATGCATCATGTTGCTGCCACGCAACATAAGCAGAGTTCCCTGCGCTATAAAGTAGGTCCTGGTTGGGTATCCACTTGAAATACAGCAGCGTGAACATGTGGATTCCCAGCTCCTTAACTACCCCTTCATGCCATTCCTCCCTCTGGAAAGTTCTAGAACCCATTCTTTTGGGAAGTGATGGTGAGACTTGCCCACCCCCGCTTTCCAGACCCTCTCCTTTTCACTCCAGCGTCTCTGAGATGTTTGCCAGTTGCTCTGAAGTTAGATCTGGGCTCCATGTATCGTCTGGGATGGATGGAGTCACCCTTACGTGCCCCTCCGGGGCTCCAGATGACTGCCTCCTCGTGCTGGCGGGTCCAGGTGCCCCCTTTTCATCAGAGATACCAGGAGAGAAAACAAGTCCCGTGGAGAAGAACACTTGGTGGCGACCATCCGCATTCCTCCCCTGCTCCCCACCTGAGCGTCTGGCTCAGAACTGCACCGTGATTGAAACAGCGGGGCTCGACTCTCAAGTGAATCCCCAGGGCGGGTTCTGACGCCGTTATCAAAAGCCGTGAGGGTTTCATAGGTTTAGCGATCTGCCACACGCGTCTGGAGGCTGAGGCTTTCTGGCAGATGGCTCTACTTGAAATTTCTAGATTTAAATGTCGTTTGGTTAAGACTGAAGCACTTTCAAGTCACGTTTGCTTTGATCCAGTGGAAGAGAGTCTACGCGGGGAAGGGCTCGCCGTGACTCACAGGTGCATGGGAGCACTGAGTCTCCAGGTGTGAGACCTAGATTCCCCGGGGCAGGTCTGCCTGGGCTCGATGCTCGCTCTTTTGACTCCCGGGACGGTTTCTCTTTCCTCATGACTTAGCTGGATCTCAGATCCACTCCCACAGCCCCTCCTTTAGCTGAGGGTCCCTGCCTCACTCTCCCCAGGTCTCTAAGTACTCATGTTCAGTGTTGGCTGTCTAAGTAGATGTATTGAGAAAGGCACACCTTGGGAGTGACTCCAGCTCTTTGGTGTGTCACGACATTATTTCTAGTTCTCCTCACAGGCCGCAGACGTGGGATTATTATCCCCTTGTTTCAGTTAAGAAAACCAAGGTTCCATTTGCTCCAAAGCACAATATTAGGAATGTGATGGTGCATCCTGATTGGGTATCCACTTGAAATACAGCAGCGTGAACATGTGGATTCCCAGCTCCTTAACTACCCCTTCATGCCATTCCTCCCTCTGGAAAGTTCTAGAACCCATTCTTTTGGGAAGTGATGGTGAGACTTGCCCACCCCCGCTTTCCAGACCCTCTCCTTTTCACTCCAGCGTCTCTGAGATGTTTGCCAGTTGCTCTGAAGTTAGATCTGGGCTCCATGTATCGTCTGGGATGGATGGAGTCACCCTTACGTGCCCCTCCGGGGCTCCAGATGACTGCCTCCTCGTGCTGGCGGGTCCAGGTGCCCCCTTTTCATCAGAGATACCAGGAGAGAAAACAAGTCCCGTGGAGAAGAACACTTGGTGGCGACCATCCGCATTCCTCCCCTGCTCCCCACCTGAGCGTCTGGCTCAGAACTGCACCGTGATTGAAACAGCGGGGCTCGACTCTCAAGTGAATCCCCAGGGCGGGTTCTGACGCCGTTATCAAAAGCCGTGAGGGTTTCATAGGTTTAGGCGATCTGCCACACGCGTCTGGAGGCTGAGGCTTTCTGGCAGATGGCTCTACTTGAAATTTCTAGATTTAAATGTCGTTTGGTTAAGACTGAAGCACTTTCAAGTCACGTTTGCTTTGATCCAGTGGAAGAGAGTCTACGCGGGGAAGGGCTCGCCGTGACTCACAGGTGCATGGGAGCACTGAGTCTCCAGGTGTGAGACCTAGATTCCCCGGGGCAGGTCTGCCTGGGCTCGATGCTCGCTCTTTTGACTCCCGGGACGGTTTCTCTTTCCTCATGACTTAGCTGGATCTCAGATCCACTCCCACAGCCCCTCCTTTAGCTGAGGGTCCCTGCCTCACTCTCCCCAGGTCTCTAAGTACTCATGTTCAGTGTTGGCTGTCTAAGTAGATGTATTGAGAAAGGCACACCTTGGGAGTGACTCCAGCTCTTTGGTGTGTCACGACATTATTTCTAGTTCTCCTCACAGGCCGCAGACGTGGGATTATTATCCCCTTGTTTCAGTTAAGAAAACCAAGGTTCCATTTGCTCCAAAGCACAATATTAGGAATGTGATGGTGCATCCTGATTGGAATCCAGAGCAGTCTGGCCTCACCCATCCTCTGCTGGGCTGTCTCTTTGTATTTTATAAATATGTGCAAGCAGGTGCCATTTTTTTTCCTTATGAAGGACTGGGAACAGTAAACACCAGTTGGAAGATACTAGAGCATTATCGTGGGCTTCTCTGGTGGCTCAGTGGTAAAGAATCCACCTGCCAAAGCAGGATCTAACTCAGGTTAGATCCCTGGGTCAGGAAGATCCCCTGGAGAAGGGAATGGCAACTCACTCCAGTATGCTTGCCTGGGAAATCCCATGGACAGCGGAGCCTGGCAGGCTACAGTCCCTGGGGTCGCAAAAGAGTCAGACATGACCGAGGGACTGAACGAACAAGAGCAACAACCAGGCATCAATGAAAATGGGTGACTGGAAGTCAGAGGATCTGTGTGAGATCCTGGTTTCCCTGTGGCTGTGGCGGCCCTGGGTGGATGGCAGCGCCTAGGCCTCTTCTGGGGCTGCTCAGTGTTGTTGGTCCTGCCTCCCAGCAGAGGCAGCTGAGGATGCTCCCTCACCAAAGGGCCAAAGGGCCGGGATGTAGACAGAGCTGTTCTCTGCTATGTGCAATTCTCAAAGCACAGTGGGAGGGTAGGTCAAAAAGGCAGAGGCCGCACCCTGGCTCGCTGGCACCAGAGTCTGCTGTTCGACAAGATCCCAGGAGACCAGGGAGCACAGCTGCTCGCTCTGCTCTCTGGGCCTCTTGAGGTCACAGCCCTGTGGTCACACTTTTCACCTCCTAAGCCCCACATATGCCTGCCTGACGTAGGTGCTGCAAAACTTCTGGTAAAGTGAATTCGGTCTTTATTCTTCTGAGGAGCTTGTGGGGCGGGCGGGGTGGGGAAATCAGTTAGACAGAGGCTTCTGGGGCCCCAAAAAGGCCTCCACCCCTCAGCTAATGGTGGACCATTTGAGAATCCCTGAGATGGGAAAGGGAATAGGCTAAGAAACCATGAAAAGAGTACCACGGTGGAGGAGGTCCTTCTTGCCCTTTGAGGAAGAAAAGCAAAAATGAGGGAATTACATCCTCCCAGACTGTTAGCGTTCTGAACTTGTGGTTGCAGGTGGAGGGAGAATGGGGGGAAGGGATAGTTAGGGAGTTTGGGATGGATGTGTACACACTGCTGTATTTAAAGTGGGTCACCAACGAGGACCTGCTGGGTCGTACAGGGAACTCTGCTCAGTATCTTGTGACACCCTCGATGCAAGGGGAACTTCGGGGAGAATGGATGCATGCGTGCACGTGGCTGAGTCCCTTTGCTGTCCGTCTGAACTATCATAATATTGTTAACCAGCGATACTCCAACATAAAATTAAAAGTTAAAAAAAAAAAAAAAAACTATTAGAGTTCTATCTCCAGCTCTTGCTAATTATTATTCCATTATTATTTGTATCTTTGAAGCCTTTAGAGGCAGCAGAGCACAGCTGTTGAATGACTGTCCTTGGTTCCATTAGGGAAGACTCGGTCCGCCCAGGAGGCCCCCTCCTGCCTCTTAGGCATCAGTGGGTGTCTCGTAATGCCTCTCCGCTCTGCCTTTCCCTCTCAAGCATGTCCTGGTTTGGACAATGAAATAGTGCTCACTTTTTCTTTAGGCCACATTATAGCTGCTTTTTAATTTTCTCAAGAAATTGTTTTGTGTGTGTGCTCAGTCGCTTCAGTCGTGAAGCCTGCCAGGTTTCTCTGTCCATGGGAGTCTCCAGGCAACAGTAATACTGGAGTATTACTGGGTTGCTGTTTCCTTCTCCAGGGGATCTGCCTAATCCAGGGATTGAAGTCACGTCTCTTATATCTCCTGCATTGGCACGGGGGTTCTTCACCACTAAGGCCACCTGGCAAGTCCCACAGGTTGCTTCACAAACACCGACTCCTTCACATGCCCGTCCTTTCTTCCAGGAGGAAGGCAGTATGCCGGCTCACCCCCATTCTGGCCAGCGTGCCCCCGGATAAGGAGAGGCGACAACAGGGGAGAATGTGTGTATGCACGCACACTTGTGTGTATGGGTGTGCGTGTGTGTGGTGTGGCCAGGGGAGTCTGTGGCTTGTGCGTGTGTGTTCAGTGTGTGTGAGGCGGGGCACCTGTGTGCTCCGTGTGCAGCTGAACATGGGAGTCTGCAGCATCTGAGCATCTGCAGGCGTGTGTGGTGGGTGCCCGCACCGTGTGCCTGTGTAGAGTCGTGGGGGGGGAGCCTGTGACGTGTGTGTGCCTTTGAGTGTCTGCGGAGTGTGTGTGCGTGTCCGTGGTACGTGCAGCTGGTGGGTGGGTGTGCTTGTGTGCGACTTGGGCATGCAGAGTGTGCTTCTTGAGCCCTCAAGGGTCGCTGAGGGCTCCCCTGAGACCCACGTGGCACTGCAGAAGGGTAGACCTCTGTCCCTTGCCTCCCTACTCCTGGGGCACTTTGGGGAAGCCAGTCTGAGGGCTGAGGCGGATGGGAGGGATGGGGACCTTCTGGGCCGGGTGAGCACAGGCCCTGAGCCTTCTCCACGCGGGGCCTCAAGGGCGGGCCCCTGCCATGTTGTTCATGCCCAGAGGGTAACTGGCACACAGTAGGGCCTCAAGAAGGATGTGCCCCTTCAGCGGAATCTCTCTGAAAGCCCCTTCTCTCTCCCCTGCTTGCGGACATGGGCACTGGAAGAGTGTTCCTGGCTCCACAGTTTGCGCCCAGTGTCCGTGAACGAGAGCTGAAGTCCTCGCTCTAGCTCTGTGTCCTCGGTTGGCACCCCAGTACTGCCTCCTTCTGGACAGACCTGCAGAGGCCACCAAGCCCAGCCAGGCAGTGCCCTTCTCTCAGTCAAGGCCAACTTTCCATAGTGATCAGCACAGCTGCTAGATGTTGACCACAGGTGAGGACAGCTGGCCTGGTCCATGGCCAGCATGTTCTCCTGCAATTTGCTGAGGGCACCTGACTTTCCTTGACCTGTCTCTTCTATTAAGGCCACCTGGCAAGTCCCACAGGTTGCTTCACAAACACCGACTCCTTCACATGCCCGTCCTTTCTTCCAGGAGGAAGGCAGTATGCCGGCTCACCCCCATTCTGGCCAGCGTGCCCCCGGATAAGGAGAGGCGACAACAGGGGAGAATGTGTGTATGCACGCACACTTGTGTGTATGGGTGTGCGTGTGTGTGGTGTGGCCAGGGGAGTCTGTGGCTTGTGCGTGTGTGTTCAGTGTGTGTGAGGCGGGGTACCTGTGTGCTCCGTGTGCAGCTGAACATGGGAGTCTGCAGCATCTGAGCACCTGCAGGCGTGTGTGGTGGGTGCCCGCACCGTGTGCCTGTGTAGAGTCGTGGGTGGGGGGGAGCTGTGACGTGTGTGTGCCTTTGAGTGTCTGCGGAGTGTGTGTGCGTGTCCGTGGTACGTGCAGCTGGTGGGTGGGTGTGCTTGTGTGCGACTTGGGCATGCAGAGTGTGCTTCTTGAGCCCTCAAGGGTCGCTGAGGGCTCCCCTGAGACCCACGTGGCACTGCAGAAGGGTAGACCTCTGTCCCTTGCCTCCCTACTCCTGGGGCACTTTGGGGAAGCCAGTCTGAGGGCTGAGGCGGATGGGAGGGATGGGGACCTTCTGAGCCGGGTGAGCACAGGCCCTGAGCCTTCTCCACGCGGGGCCTCAAGGGCGGGCCCCTGCCATGTTGTTCATGCCCAGAGGGTAACTGGCACACAGTAGGGCCTCAAGAAGGATGTGCCCCTTCAGTGGAATCTCTCTGAAAGCCCCTTCTCTCTCCCCTGCTTGCGGACATGGGCACTGGAAGAGTGTTCCTGGCTCCACAGTTTGCGCCCAGTGTCCGTGAACGAGAGCTGAAGTCCTCGCTCTAGCTCTGTGTCCTCGGTTGGCACCCCAGTACTGCCTCCTTCTGGACAGACCTGCAGAGGCCACCAAGCCCAGCCAGGCAGTGCCCTTCTCTCAGTCAAGGCCAACTTTCCATAGTGATCAGCACAGCTGCTAGATGTTGACCACAGGTGAGGACAGCTGGCCTGGTCCATGGCCAGCATGTTCTCCTGCAATTTGCTGAGGGACACCTGACTTTCCTTGACCTGTCTCTTCCCGAGGCAAGAAGGATCCAGCAACGTACTTCTGAAAAACTGGTCAGTCCTGGGGCTCTTCCTCTAGATCCACAGAAATGGAGATGCCATAAATTCCAGCACTTGATCTGACAGGCCCCTGGTCTGGTCCGCATGGTTTCTGATCTTCAAGTTTGACCTCTTTGAATCTCAATTTCCAAAACCATCAACTAGGGAAAGAAATGCTTCCCCACACGGGCACAGGAGGATATGTGTGCCACAATGTATAAGAGAAAGCACTTCCCCACCCAGGGATCAAACCTGCGTCTCCCATGTCTCCTGCATTACAGGCAGATTCTTTACTCCCTGGGTCACCTGGGAAGCCCCCTTCTGAAAGCACTTAGTCCAATCAGAGTAAGGCACAGAGTACAGAGTCAATAAGTGGTGACCATCGTCTTATTATTTTAATGCATAAGTGGGGAATTTTTTAAAATGTCAAAAATTATAAATGATAAAGGAAGTGGGAGAAATACGTAGCTAGCAAAAATACTGGGATGGAGTCTTAACGGCCCAAAGCCATAAGATCACATCCAAAGGAGAAAAGACCTAGGCAGCAAGGGAAGCAGAAATAGTGATCCGGGGCAGGGGCGGGGAAGGGGAATAGTTTGGAGAGAGAGAGAGAGGGTGAGCTGGAGCAGCGTGGGGCCAACCAGCCAGGGCACAGCTTTCTCTGCGGCACCAGTACGACCAGGGGCCCGATCCCGAACCTGCAGAGCCAGACATGGAGTGAGACACGGATTTGCTTTAATGTCAATATTTTGATGTCTTTCTTTTTCCTGAACTTTTAACCTTGCTGGTAAACAGGGTACATACAGTAAATGAATTGTTTTTTTCTGAGAACTGCCTTTTGAGGAAATAGGAAGAGAAAAAAAAGGATTTTTTTTTTTTATTATTAGCTGATTCTCAATCTTGTGTATGTGCCTCATTATTCTGCTTCTCAACTCAGCTTCAGGAGACGCTTGGCCACTGAAAATTAATGAAAAAGCACTTTCAAACCGTGTAAACATAGCTATTCAAAAAAAAGCAAACCTCACACAATAAAGGGAGGAAAGAGTCGTTCTGTAGAAGGTTTTCTGAAACGAGAAAAACAGCTAGTCCAAACTCCGGTTTGTTGTTTATAATTAGAAACTTGCTGAACTTCATTTCCCGTGGATTCAGGCCCTGACCATTCCAGTCCATTTCCAACCCTGGTAACTTCTGAGACTTTGTTGTTGTTCAATTGCTCAGTTGTGACCAGCTGTTTGTGACACCATGGACTGCAGCATGCCAGGCTTCCCTGTCCTTCACCACCTCCAGGGAGTTTGCTGAAACTCATATCCATTGAGTCAGTGATTCTATTTAACCATCTCATCCTCTGCTGCCCCTTTATCCTCCTGCCCTTTTCCATCGCCTTATTGTCACCTGGGAAGCCCCCTTCTGAAAGCACTTAGTCCAATCAGAGTAAGGCACAGAGTACAGAGTCAATAAGTGGTGACCATCGTCTTATTATTTTAATGCATAAGTGGGGAATTTTTTAAAATGTCAAAAATTATAAATGATAAAGGAAGTGGGAGAAATACGTAGCTAGCAAAAATACTGGGATGGAGTCTTAACGGCCCAAAGCCATAAGATCACATCCAAAGGAGAAAAGACCTAGGCAGCAAGGGAAGCAGAAATAGTGATCCGGGGCAGGGGCGGGGAAGGGGAATAGTTTGGAGAGAGAGAGAGAGGGTGAGCTGGAGCAGCGTGGGGCCAACCAGCCAGGGCACAGCTTTCTCTGCGGCACCAGTACGACCAGGGGCCCGATCCCGAACCTGCAGAGCCAGACATGGAGTGAGACACGGATTTGCTTTAATGTCAATATTTTGATGTCTTTCTTTTTCCTGAACTTTTAACCTTGCTGGTAAACAGGGTACATACAGTAAATGAATTGTTTTTTTCTGAGAACTGCCTTTTGAGGAAATAGGAAGAGAAAAAAAAGGATTTTTTTTTTTTATTATTAGCTGATTCTCAATCTTGTGTATGTGCCTCATTATTCTGCTTCTCAACTCAGCTTCAGGAGACGCTTGGCCACTGAAAATTAATGAAAAGCACTTTCAAACCGTGTAAACATAGCTATTCAAAAAAAAGCAAACCTCACACAATAAAGGGAGGAAAGAGTCGTTCTGTAGAAGGTTTTCTGAAACGAGAAAAACAGCTAGTCCAAACTCCGGTTTGTTGTTTATAATTAGAAACTTGCTGAACTTCATTTCCCGTGGATTCAGGCCCTGACCATTCCAGTCCATTTCCAACCCTGGTAACTTCTGAGACTTTGTTGTTGTTCAATTGCTCAGTTGTGACCAGCTGTTTGTGACACCATGGACTGCAGCATGCCAGGCTTCCCTGTCCTTCACCACCTCCAGGGAGTTTGCTGAAACTCATATCCATTGAGTCAGTGATTCTATTTAACCATCTCATCCTCTGCTGCCCCTTTATCCTCCTGCCTTCAGTCTTTTCCAACATCTGGGTCTTTTCCAACGAGAGGGTTCTTTGCATCATGTGGCCAAAGTATTGGAGCTTCTGAGATGTTAATGAAAGTCAAGAGGGTGTCTCAAGTCCTAGCAGCAAAGACTTTGCCTTAAGATACACGTGTAATTGCCTTTCTTTCTCCAGGCAGGTGGCCGACAGCCGTCTTTGTTTACTAACACTGTCCCTGTGGGTGGATTGTGCAAGAGTGTTTTGTGATAAAGGAGAACCAGGACAGGGAACTAACCAGAACAAGGAAGACCTCAGTTGTAGCATGAGCTTTTCACTTGAAACTGTCTTTTAACCTCTACCCTGTAATTTCCTTAACTGTTAAGTGAAGATAGGCCCTTTGGGCTTTCAAGCCTCAGGGAGATGTGGTCAAAACACTAGATCTGGAAGTTGCTTTGAAATAGCCAGAGGAAAAGAGAAGCCCTCTCTTTATCGAATTGTGTTGTGTCTCTTCAGTTGAAGGCTGGCGGAGCCTATCTTTCAAACCATGCTTCCATTGGAAGGGAAGCTGAGGACATTAAGATGGTTTCAAGTCCCTTGGGATATTGTTGTTTTTCAATTGCCAAGTCATTTACAGCTCTTTGTGATCCCATGGACTGCAGCACACTAGGCTTCTCTGTCCTTCACTATCTCCTGGAGTTTGCTCAATCTCATGTCCGTTGAGTCAGTGATGGCATCCAACTGTCTCATCCTCTGTTGCCCCCTTCTCCTCTGCCTTCTATTTTACCCAGCATCAGGGTCTATATAGAGTCAGGGTCTGTATAGAGTAAGGTTAATAGGACTTCTAAGAAAGCTTCTTGCTTTCATCTTAGAAGGGGGGAAAAATAGAGGAGAAGGAGGCAGAGATGAAACAAATTGCCAAGCCTTTAAAAATATTTGTTGTTTATTTTTACTGACATAGTTGATGTATAATATTATATAAACTTCAGGTGTACAATACAGTGATTCACAATTTTAAAGGTTATATTCCATGTATAGTTATTATAAAATGCTGCCTATATTCCCTGTGTTGTACAATATATCCCTGTAGCTTATTTATTTTATGCATTGTGGTTTATACTTCTTAATCCCCACATTGCCCCCTTCCGCCTCCCTCTCCTCACTGCTAACCACTAGTTTGTTCTCTATATCTCCGAGTCAGTTTCTTATTTGATTTAGTCTGTTCTTGTTGTTCAGTCACTAAGTCATTTTTGACTCTTTGTGACCCCATGGTCTGGAGCACACCGGGTTTGCCTTTCCTTGACTATCTCCTGGAGTCTACTCAGACTCATGTCCATTGTGTTGATGATGCTAAACAACCATCTCATTCTCTGTCTTCAATCTTTCCCAGCATCAGGGTCTTCTCCAATGAGTCGGTTCTTCGCATCAGATGGCCATAGTATTGAAATCTCAGCTTCAGCATCGGTCCTTCCAATGGATATTCGGGGTGGATTTCTATTAGAGTTGACTGGTTTGATCTCCTTGAAGTCCAAGGGACTTTCAAGAGCCTTCTCCAGCACCACAATTCAAAAGCATCAGTTCTTCGGGGCTCAGCCTTCTTTATGGTCCAACTGTCACATCCATACATGACTGCCAGAAAAACCACAGCTTTGACTCTATGGATCTTTGTTGGCAAAATAATAGCTTTGATTTTTAATATATTGTCTAGGTTTGTCATAGCTTTTCTTCCAAGGAGCAAGCCTCCTTTAATTTCACGGCTGCAGTCACTGTCAACAGTGATTTTGGAGTCCAAGAAAATAAACTCTGTCACTGCTTCCCCTTTTTTCCCATCTATTCGCCATGAAGTGATGGGACTTGATGCCATGATCTTAGTTTTTTGAATGCTGAGTTTTAAGCCAGCTTTTTCACTCTCCTCTTTCACCCTCATCAAGAGGCTCTTTAGTTTCTCTTTGCTTTCTGCCATTAGAGTAGTCTTTGTCTACCTGACTTATTTCACCAAGCATAATACCCTCTAGGTCCATACATATTGCTGCAAATGTCAGAATTTCATTCTTTTAAAATGGGTGAGTAGTAGTCCACTGTATACATGTGCCATTTCTTCATCCATTCATCTGTTGATGGGCGTTTAAGTTCTATCCATATCTTGGCAATTGAAAATAGTGCTGCTATTAAGGTTGGGGTCCATGTACCTTTCTGAATTGGGAGTTTGGGGATTTATACCCAGGAGTGGAATTGCCGAGTCATAGGGTAGTTCTATTTTTCTTTTTTTAAGAAACCTGCATGCTGTTTTCCACAGTGCCTGTACCAGTTTATATTCCCACCTATTTTAAAGATGGGGTTGAAACAAATCACAAAATGTATTAAGAGAGGCAGCCTGTGGAAAGGCAATACCTAAGGCTCTGGGAGTCCCTTCATCCTCTTCTCCTTCTCTTTCAGAATAAATTGAAGAATGGGCTAAACTTCAGGTGGTGTGTGTTATACTTTTATCTGATGAATGACCTCATATTCCTAATCAGAGCTTATCTCTGCTTGTACAGCACCCCTCGCCGTTCCACAGACACCTCACTTCTGTAAATGTCATGAAAACACACACATAAACATGAGTCTGCTCTGCAGAAAAGCCCGAGCAGGTCTTCAGTCCCCAGCAATTCATTGGAGGTTTAGTTCCGGAAGGTCTGAGCTGGCATTACCAGCAGACTGTTCCATACACTGCAATAGCTCTGTGAATCACCACTCCCCCAAGTCAAACAAAGGGAGATATCGGTAAATACTACAGAATGGAGCTTTCTCCTTCAGTTTCCGACCTTTCTAGTTGACAGGGTTATCAGTCAGAGCAATGTTTGTTGGCACTGGTAAGTCTGAAGATTCATTCGTAAGGTGCTACCTGTAAAGAAAATATTTTTGAGTAATTCAGTGGCTGTGGTCAATGCTATCTCCCATCCCGATTCATTTTAAGCTACTTATTTATTCATTTATTTTCTTTAAACTTTTTTTTTTATCTATTAAACTATAGTTGACTTATAATACTGTGTTAGTTTTAGATGTAAAACTTCAGATTCTTTTTTATTATAGGCTATTACAAGATACTGAATATAATCCCAAGTGCTATACAGTAGGTCTCTGTTATTTATCCATTTATCCATTTTTGCTGCTGTTTTAGTCACTAAGTTGTGCCTGGCTTTTTTGCAGCCCCATGGACTGCCAACCTTTTCTGTCTATGGGATTCTCCAGGCAAGAATACTGGAGTAGGCTGTCATTTCCTTCTCCAGGGGATCTTCCAACTGAGGAATCAAGCTCCTGTCTCCTCCATGGGCAATTCTTTACCACTGAGCCATTGGGGAAGCCTGGTATTTTACTGATACTTTTTTTTTTTTGGCGGAGGGTGGGGATGCGTGTTGGGGAGGTGGGGGCGGGCGGCCACTTTTACTGGTCTTTCATTTATTTATTTCCATCCATCTTTGTTCTTTGGCCCGTGTGGGCCTCCCATAGCCATGGCTTCTCTCAGTGCAGAGCACTGGCTCTGGGCGCATGCGCTCCAGAGCTCCGGCTCGGTGATTGGACACATGGGTCCAGCCGCTCCGCGGCACGTGGGATCTTCCCAGGCCAGGGATCGAAGCGGCGCCCCTTGCACTGCAAGGCGGTGTCCTTACCGACTGGACCACCAGGGAAGCCCAAGCCCGGTGTTTTATGCATGCTGGAGTGTATTAGTGTTATCTAAGAACCCCCTACTCCTAATTTATCCCTTCCCCTCCCCTTTTCCATTGGTAACCATAACTTTGTTGTCTATGTCTGTGAATCGGTTTTGGTTTTGTAAATCAGTTGATTTGCATTGTTTTCATTTAAAACTATTGAAATTGGGGGGAAAAAAAAAACAAACGGTGTGCTGCTTTAGGATGTACTTAGAATCCTTAAAATGTCATTTAGTTGCGGTGGTGCTTGCTGTCCATGCTTTGGTTGAATGGTTGATTCTAGTATCTATAAGGCTCTCCCCCTGGGCTCCTGGTAAAGACGAGGCTGTTGGTTCTCCAGCCAGATAATGAAACAAGAGTTTTTAAGGCCAGAACTGCACGAGTAGTGTTACTAAACATAACTCCTGTGTATGTGCACGTGTGTGTTTCTATCTCGAAAGTACTTTGCAAAATTATATAAACACTTGTATGGAAGTTGAGGTGTGCCCCAAGAAAAGTAGATTCTAAAGTATTCCTTCCATTGGTAAAGAAATCTTCCCCAACAGCTCATCATTACAACTGCTAGCCACGTCTGATTCTCTGTCAGCTTTCCTCTCCTAAACCTCTGTTAGGAGAAAAAGGAGTCCCCGGATGCGGACACTGGGGTGAGGCTGTTACTTTGAGTCTAACTCTTTTCATATTGAGTTTAAACAGGAATATTCTAGTATTTACTGTGGGGGGAGGGCGGGGTGAAACAGTAGTGCCTATTTTATATCTGTGGCTCCACACTGGTTTAAATGACAAAACAAACAGACACAAGTACTGGAGAGCCCGGCCTCTCATCGAGAAAACGTCATGAAGTGAAGGGTTCAAATGAGGCAAAACTTTCAAATCCTCAAAGAATAATATTGGGGTGTCATTCAGATCCCTCCAGTTCCTATAAAAAATAGATCTTTAGCTTGATTTAGGCCAGTGTTTGTAACTTCACCATAAAATACAGTCTCCTCTGGTGTTTCCCTAAATTCCAAGAGAAATGTATCTTTCCATCCAATTGAGGCCTGCATCTAATATTCATTGAAAACCATCCAGCATATTTGTTCTAAAAAGCACTTCCCTCCACTCATCCCTGCCGCCTCCCTCCCCATTTGAAGATGGAGAAATGAAGACTCAGTGGGCAAAGGACTTGCCTCAAATGACCCAGTTAGGAAGCAGCAACGCCAGTACTCAAAGTGGGTTTTCTAACCAAACTGTTTAAAAACATGAACTTCGCTTGTGAAACAACCTTATGTGGTTGGTATTCTTGTCGCCAGCATATCACCCACGCTCAGCCCCAAGCAAAGTCATATAACTAAAGACCAGCAGAATGAGGCGCTTCCCAGGTGGTGCTAGTGGTAAAGAACCTGTCTGACAATGCAGGAGACCTCAGAGAGGCAGTTTCCATCCTTGGACTGGTAAGATCCCCTGGAGAAGGGAATGGCAACCACTGTAGTCCCTGGGGGCCTGGTGGGCCACAGTCCATGGGGTCCCAGAGAGTGTGTATGTGCACGTGTGTGTTTCTATCTCGAAAGTACTTTGCAAAATTATATAAACACTTGTATGGAAGTTGAGGTGTGCCCCAAGAAAAGTAGATTCTAAAGTATTCCTTCCATTGGTAAAGAAATCTTCCCCAACAGCTCATCATTACAACTGCTAGCCACGTCTGATTCTCTGTCAGCTTTCCTCTCCTAAACCTCTGTTAGGAGAAAAGGAGCCCCCGGATGCGGATACTGGGGTGAGGCTGTTACTTTGAGTCTAACTCTTTTCATATTGAGTTTAAACAGGAATATTCTAGTATTTACTGTGGGGGGAGGGCGGGGTGAAACAGTAGTGCCTATTTTATATCTGTGGCTCCACACTGGTTTAAATGACAAAACAAACAGACACAAGTACTGGAGAGCCCGGCCTCTCATCGAGAAAACGTCATGAAGTGAAGGGTTCAAATGAGGCAAAACTTTCAAATCCTCAAAGAATAATATTGGGGTGTCATTCAGATCCCTCCAGTTCCTATAAAAAATAGATCTTTAGCTTGATTTAGGCCAGTGTTTGTAACTTCACCATAAAATACAGTCTCCTCTGGTGTTTCCCTAAATTCCAAGAGAAATGTATCTTTCCATCCAATTGAGGCCTGCATCTAATATTCATTGAAAACCATCCAGCATATTTGTTCTAAAAAGCACTTCCCTCCACTCATCCCTGCCGCCTCCCTCCCCATTTGAAGATGGAGAAATGAAGACTCAGTGGGCAAAGGACTTGCCTCAAATGACCCAGTTAGGAAGCAGCAACGCCAGTACTCAAAGTGGGTTTTCTAACCAAACTGTTTAAAAACATGAACTTCGCTTGTGAAACAACCTTATGTGGTTGGTATTCTTGTCGCCAGCATATCACCCACGCTCAGCCCCAAGCAAAGTCATATAACTAAAGACCAGCAGAATGAGGCGCTTCCCAGGTGGTGCTAGTGGTAAAGAACCTGTCTGACAATGCAGGAGACCTCAGAGAGGCAGTTTCCATCCTTGGACTGGTAAGATCCCCTGGAGAAGGGAATGGCAACCCACTGTAGTATCCTTGCCTGGAGAATCCCATGGACAGAGGAGCCTGGTGGGCCACAGTCCATGGGGTCCCAGAGAGTCTGACACAATGGAGTGACTGAGCAAGCACACACACGGCAGGACCAGGGCAGGGGAGACGGGAACTCCTGAGAGCTTGAGGGTTTTCTCATCTCCTTGTCTCTGGGTCCAAGCGCAGGACCAATGCTGCGAGAGCTGCTCCGTAAGGAACCCCCTTCCGGAAAGGGGCTCCCCTCTGAGGACTGATGTCTCTGCCCCATTCTGTGGGAGCAGAGGGCTTGTCCTGCCTGGACTGACACAGAAACATGTGGCTCTTCTTCCTGTGTCTCATCACAGGAGGGAGGAATGGGAAACGGGAGGCCTCCCGTTGCTGGAGTCACCAGCAATTGGCTCCAAGCACCTGAAGACAAGACCCTGGGCAGAGAGCATGGAGGCCTCTGTGGGGATTTTCTGAGTCCTTCCTGCAGTGGTACAGTGGCCAGATGCTGCGGATTCAACATCCGGGCCATGTTGTTGTTGTTGGTTTAGTCACTAAGTTGTGTCCAACTCCTTTCGACCTCCTTGACTCCAGCCTGCCAGGCTCCTCTGTCCAAGGGTTTCTCCAGGTGAGAATACTAGAGTGGGTTGCCATTTCCTTCTGGAAGGAATCTTTCTGACCCAGGGATTGAAAGGACATCTCCTGCCTGTGGGAAGCACTTAATGCAGTGCCTCGGGCAAAGCAACACAGTCCTGTAGTAAACCCTCGCCTGCTGACAGGTCATCCAAATGCTTCTTTATTGTTGTTCAGTCACTCAGTCGTGTCCGAGTTTTTCTGACCCCATGAACTGCAGCACACCAGGCTTGCCTGTCCTTCACTATACCCTGGAGTTTGCTCAAATTTGTGTCCATCGATTCAATGATGCCATCTAACCATCTCATCCTCAGTCGTCCCCTTCTCCTCCTGCCCTCAATCTTTCCCAGCATCAAGGTCTTTTCCGATGAGTCAGTCCTTTGCATCAGGTAACCAAAGTATTGGAGCTTCAGCTTCAGCATCAGTCTTTCCAGTGAATATTCAGGGTTGATTTCCTTTAGGATTGACTGGTGGTTTGATCTCCTTGCTCCCCAAGGGACAGTCAAGAGTCTTCTCCAGGACCACAATTCAAAAGTATCAAATCTTCAGCACTCAGCCTTCTTTCTGGTCCAACTCACACATCCATACACGACTACTGGAAAACCTATAGCTTCGACTACATGGATCTTTGTTGGCAAAGTGACGTCTCTGCTTTTTAGTATGCTGTCTAGGTTTGTTACAGCTTTCCTTCCAAGGAGCAAGCGTCTTTTAATTTCATGACTGCAGTCACCATCTGCAGTGATTTTGGAGTCCAGGAAGATAAAATTTATCACTGTTTCCATCTATTTGAGCACAATCTTATGAAGGTCAGATACAGGATCTGTTTTTCTTGCCCATGAAGGCTTTTTAAAAAAGGTTCCGTGTACACACACCCAAATCAAGACCTTGATGACGGCAGACTGTATTGTGAAGAGATGAAAGGAAAAATCCTTCTCTCCCTGCAAGGCCTCATCCATTGTTGAGTACACATCCTAAATCTATGGCAAAGACAGACTGCCTGTACTGCAGTTAGCTCCTGCTTCAATTTTAGCTTCAAGGCTGAAAACTGTCATAGCCCGGCACAGGTCTGGTTAAGGAGGCATGTTTGCCAGTCTCAAGGGCAGAGAGTGCCTCCCCCATTCCTTCCTTTATTCTCAGTGGCTTGGTAACCACTTCAGCAAATTTCCCCATTGAGTATACAAGTCAACTGAGAGCAATAAAAATGAAAGGATGTGGCGGGTAAACTCCAGGGTGTCTCCAGGCAGACCTCGCCAGGCGACACAGAGAGGCTCTGCTCATTGGCCCTCCAGAATTCAAGTTGTCCCATTGGGCACATCAACATCAAAGTCTCTCACACCTTGCCTTTGCCCACTGGTTAGCTTTAGTCCATGGGTTCCACTTCCCAGATGATCTGCTTCCCAGGTGATCTTTTCAGGGGTTTTAACCCTGGAGTTTGCTCAAATTTGTATTCGGACCTTTGCGTTCTCCTCCTGCCCTCAATCTTTCCCAGCATCAAGGTCTTTTCCGATGAGTCAGTCCTTTGCATCAGGTAACCAAAGTATTGGAGCTTCAGCTTCAGCATCAGTCTTTCCAGTGAATATTCAGGGTTGATTTCCTTAGGATTGACTGGTGGTTTGATCTCCTTGCTCCCCAAGGGACAGTCAAGAGTCTTCTCCAGGACCACAATTCAAAAGTATCAAATCTTCAGCACTCAGCCTTCTTTCTGGTCCAACTCACACATCCATACACGACTACTGGAAAACCTATAGCTTCGACTACATGGATCTTTGTTGGCAAAGTGACGTCTCTGCTTTTTAGTATGCTGTCTAGGTTTGTTACAGCTTTCCTTCCAAGGAGCAAGCGTCTTTTAATTTCATGACTGCAGTCACCATCTGCAGTGATTTTGGAGTCCAGGAAGATAAAATTTATCACTGTTTCCATCTATTTGAGCACAATCTTATGAAGGTCAGATACAGGATCTGTTTTTCTTGCCCATGAAGGCTTTTTAAAAAAGGTTCCGTGTACACACACCCAAATCAAGACCTTGATGACGGCAGACTGTATTGTGAAGAGATGAAAGGAAAAATCCTTCTCTCCCTGCAAGGCCTCATCCATTGTTGAGTACACATCCTAAATCTATGGCAAAGACAGACTGCCTGTACTGCAGTTAGCTCCTGCTTCAATTTTAGCTTCAAGGCTGAAAACTGTCATAGCCCGGCACAGGTCTGGTTAAGGAGGCATGTTTGCCAGTCTCAAGGGCAGAGAGTGCCTCCCCCATTCCTTCCTTTATTCTCAGTGGCTTGGTAACCACTTCAGCAAATTTCCCCATTGAGTATACAAGTCAACTGAGAGCAATAAAAATGAAAGGATGTGGCGGGTAAACTCCAGGGTGTCTCCAGGCAGACCTCGCCAGGCGACACAGAGAGGCTCTGCTCATTGGCCCTCCAGAATTCAAGTTGTCCCATTGGGCACATCAACATCAAAGTCTCTCACACCTTGCCTTTGCCCACTGGTTAGCTTTAGTCCATGGGTTCCACTTCCCAGATGATCTGCTTCCCAGGTGATCTTGTGGTTTATATGTGGAGTAGCTGATGAGCAGTAGTTACCTGTAACATGACTGATGTTCACATTTGAGAACTGGGCTGAGGGTCACACTCAGGAGGTGACCTGAATTATTAGCACCTAACATCCAATCAGGAAAGAAAGGGGCTTTTGTCTTGCCAAGATAGGGCTAGTACCCCAAACAGGATTTTGTGTCCCTTGAATGATTCCTGGATTGAAACTGTATTTGTTGAGCTCTTCATACACACTGGGCACACTTAACAAGAAATGCCGAGTCTTCTGTGAGGTGGCAGAGGGCCTCTGCACACGTGATCTTTTTAAAAATATTTATTTATCTTGGTCTTCGTTGCTATGCCAGGGCTTTCTCTAGTTGCAGTGTGAGGGTTTCTCCTAGCAGTGGCTTCTCTTGTTGTGGCCTCTAGACTTGAGGCCTCCATAGTTTCAGCTCATGGACTTTAGAGCATGGGCTTAATAGTTGTGGTACACGAGCTTTGTAGCTCTGCAGTAGGGTGGATCTTCCTGGACCAGGGTTCCAACCTGTGTCCTGACATGGAGAGGTGGATGGATTCTTAACCTGGACCCTCAGGGAAGTCCCTGCATATGTAATTTTATTCACTGTCCATAACAACAACAGTCTTGTCCAGGTAATGAATTATCTCCATGTTTCTCATTCAAGATCAAGCTAAGGACTTTATGGTGCAACATAACTTGCTCAGTAATGGAACTGGAATTTGAGGCCCACTGTGACTCCAGATTTGATAAACAATAGAACTTCTCTCCCTTCGCATCTCTGTCTCTACCCTCAGCCTCCTCACACACATTCTCTCTCTCACACACACACACACCCCCTTCTTTAATTAAACCTGAATCTTTGTGTGGGCCAGTAATACCAATGACTTACCACAGCACAACTGCATTGGCCCAAATGATAGGGATTCAGAGTCTAAATTTTCCATGATATTGAGACCTTTGAGTCAATATTTCAGGTGAGTTTTGATCTTTCTCTTAAACAAGGGTTCAGCAAACTTCTCTAAAGGATCGAATAGTAAAGGCTTTAGGCTTTCTGAGTGTCTATCAATGATGACTCAGCTCTACCACCATAGCACAAAGGCAGTCACAGGCACCATGGAAAGGAGTGGGCATGGCTGTGTTTCAATAAAACTTTATTTAGAAAGACAAGCAGTGGGCCAGATTTGGCTCAGGGGCCGCAGTTTGAGAGCTCATACTTTTAAACTTAAGTTGTCACTAAAACACCCTAGGATTTCCAACACTGGGTCTGTCTAACCTATCAGAAGCAAGCCTGGGTGCCAGGGCCCTTGGGGTCCAGTCACAGAAACTGGCAACTGTTGAAGAAGCACTGTGACCGACACTGTCACTCTCCCCAGAAGGCCAGACCAGCGGGGCTCCACATGTGTTCTGTTGGGAGATAGCAACAGACATTTTGCCAGAAAAGAGTTCCCTGAACTCCTAAGTTTCAGAAACCTTTGAGCTAGAGAACTGAACTATATCCACTATTGCAAGACTTCTCAGGGTCTTTAACGTGCTACAAAGCATTATTAATCTTTAGGAAGGGAAAACAAGTTCTGAACGTCTGGCATTCTGTCCTGACCTCTGTGCACCATCCTCAGTGTGCAGAGTGTGTGTAGCTGCATGGTGTCCTCTGGGAAGACCGTGTGCCCACCTCAGCTGCTACCACTCACATGGTAGGCTACTCCATTGTCAGAGCAGCAACGTGGTCCAGTCAGAGACTGAATGCTGGGTCTCCCCATGCCCCAGTGTGGGTGAACTCAGCTTGGAGGATGTGAGAAGGACAGAAGTGAGGGTTGGTGCGTCTCTTTTCTTCCATTTCTATAAGTAGCTGCTTGAAGGGCTGGTATTTCCAACCTTCTAGAATGTTCCAGAACCTCACAAGTCTCCCGTGTGCCCGCTTTGAGAGACTAGATGAAAAAATCTCCAGAAGAACACAGGCTCAGAGCTTCAGGAAGCCTGACACAGGAGCAGTTGGCTTTCGTCAGGAAACACAGGGACTCTGATGGGAGCCTGGGTGCAGGCCATTCGTCCCAGAAAGTCATCACCTCCTGAGACCTCAGTGAGAAGGCAGGACTTGAGGGCCAGACTCACTGCTCTTCTGGAGAAACCATCAAGGGAGGGTAGCTTGGGGCAAAACTAGTTCTGAAGTGCTTTTGGTGTATACATGCATGCTCAGTCGTTTCAGCCGTGTCTGACTCTTTGCGACTTCATGGACTGTAGCCCACCAGACTCCTCTGTCCATGGGATTCTCCAGGCAAAAATACTGGAGTGGGCTGCCATTTCCTTCTCCAGGGGCTCTTCCTAACCCAGGGATCTCTAAAATAGAAATAAGGATGCTGGCCAGTCCAGGCTCAGAGCATGGGAGTGAGCAAGGAGGTGTGTGAGAGAGTTTCAAAAAGAAAGCAGAGGTATTGTTTGCCGGAAAGGCCAATTCAGACCTTTCTGGGTCCTTCTGAGGTGCAAGGCATTTTGGCAAAGTTCTGGGATTTGACTTATAGAACATGCTTCTTTTTCTCTCATGTTTAAGTAATGTATTTGATGTTTGCTACAGATTTCAATCCTCAATGCATATTAACTTTCAGACGTGAAATACAGTGGTGAATTTAAGAGTCCTTAATGAATGACAATATTTTTCAAACATGCTTTATGAATACAAATATTTCCAAAGCAAAGAGAGAAAACCCATGCTTCTTTAGACACATGCTTTAGTTACCAGCAGCGAGGCCACTCTTAAAAACTAAGCAGCAAATAATGAGAGACCTAAAAGTCCCCAGCCAGTCCACAGAGCCCTCCAGTGTATGGGGCACAGTGGTTGGCAGAGAGGGCCTGTCCACTAAGCAGCAGTCAAGGGGTTCCTGAGTGTTATTTATAGTGTGTAGGTTTTTACAAGGGGGTTGTGAATCATTTCTGTAAGTGAAACTTGCTTTTTAAAAAAGACAAAGGAAATCAGGAAAAAAGAGACTTTAGGCTCAGACTATATCAAAAAGATGGGCAAGCCCTGTGAAAATGTCCTTAGATTTGTTGATCTGCTGTTGTCACCCAGTTTTGTTTCTCTCTCTTTTTATTATTTGGGTGGCTACCTGACTTTCCGAGTGGTGATTACCAAGAAAACTCCTAAACCGAATCAAAACAATAAGGACATGGGCTTCCCCTGGTGGTCCAGTGGGTAAGGACACCGCCTTGCAGTGCAAGCGGCGCCGGTTCGAGCCCTGGCCTGGGAAGATCCCATGTGTCGCGGAGCGGCTGGACTGATGTGTCCAATCACCGAGCCGGAGCTCTGGAGCACATGCGCCCAGAGCCGGTGCTCTGCGACAACAGAGGCCACCGCGATGGGAGGCCCACAGGAGCCAAAGAACAAAGACGGATGAACATAGAGAAACGAAAAACCAATAGAAGTGGCCCGCCAGCTCCCCTCCTTCCCCAACCCGACCCCCGCCCAAAATAAATAAATAAATAAATCTTTAAAAAAAAAAACAAAAAAACAATAAGGACAAAAACAAAAACAAAGCACCAAGTCACTAGTAGCACAATTCAGACTCTCTTGGCCAGTGTGGGTTTTTCACCCAGGATGTCTTAGTGTTTCAAACGCACCTGCTTCCTTTTGTCTCTCTCTTATTTCCCCGAGTACCACTGAAACGCCCTCCCTCTTTCCCAGAAACCCTAAAGGACTCCTTGGGGTGGGACCTATGCGGATCTTGGGGCCCATTCTCCGCGCATCCCCCGCAAGTGCTCTCCACCCTAGGATGAAGGGCCTCTGCCCAGGTAGACACCTGGTCTTGAAGCCAGGTTTCAGAGAAAACCTTTTGTGGCTGTCTCCCTCAACCATGGAGTCTTGGTGTTTCAGGGGAGACTTTTTTTTAGTCACACCAGGCAGCCCACGGGATCTTAGTTCCTCCACAAGGGATCAAACCGAGACCCCTTGCAGTAGATGTGGGGAGTCCTAACCACTTGATCAACAGGGAATTCCTTCAGATATTTTATAGGCAAAGCAACCCTCTTCTTCTGAGAAATTTGTGTACAGGAGACCCAACCCCATCAGTGGAGCCCTGGTATTTCCTGCCTAGAAAGTACAGTCCTCTGTCTCCTCCAGGAATGTGAGAAAAGGGTTCTAATCCTTCCATTTCCACAGTCTCACCTCTCCAGCGTCTCCCTTTTACCAAGGAGAGCTTCTGGGCTTCTCCCTGATCAGGCAGGGAAGGTGAACATGGCCTCCCCTCACGGCACTGAGACAAGCGAAAAGAGCCAGCAGGTAGGAGTCAGGCATGAGTTCAAATCCCAGCCTTGACCCTGACGAGCTGTGTGATCCCAGGCCACTCAGTCAACCTCTCTGAGCCTCAGTTTCCTCATTTGTAAAATGGGGACCAGGCCGGACCCTACTGTAGCAGTTCCGCTGTGGGGCCTTGGGCCGGTGCCTAGTGGAGGGGTTTCCAAGCGATCGGGGTCTGACAGCTTACCAGGAAAGGCTGCGGCCGGTCCATCCTGGGGAGGCTGTGCCAGATGAGAGGGAAGCTCAGTAAGCCACTTGAAAGGGACCTTGACTCATTTTGTGGTAACTGAATGTGCAGTTCAGGAAGTGCTTCGCAAGAGCGAACTGGGCTCAAGCCGCCCCCTCGTCCCCCTGCCCTCTGCTCCGAAGCTTTGCGACGGCGCTGTTCCCAGCAGGGTTCTGATATCAGCTGCTGCGCATGCGCATGGACCGCAGGCACCGTTCCTGGACCGCAGGACCCGTGCGCAAGGACCGCGAGCTCCCTGAAGTCCAATGAGGGTGGAATCCGTGGCTAGAGGACAGACCCACTGACCACCTGGGTCCACCCATGTGACCAGGCGGTCGGCTTTATGGGCCTCTTAGAAGGGGTATTCCCTCATTTCAGGCCAGCGCCAGTATTTGACGTTTAATAGTGAAAGCAATTCCTGCGGCAAGTATGAACCTCACCATTTAAGTATGGGGAAGTCGAGGCACCCAGAGGTGATGAAATGCCCACGTACGTGGTGGAGGATGAGTCTGGACCTGGGATTTGAACCCGGGGAGCTGGACTCCAGAGACTGCCTCCTGACCTAACTGCTGGCGTCTAGAATCTAGCCCGTGGTAGATCTCAGTGGTTTCTAATAGGATGCTGCACCTGGCGCCTGATGCACTTTGATGTGGGAGGTCCTAGAAAGTACAGTCCTCTGTCTCCTCCAGGAATGTGAGAAAAGGGTTCTAATCCTTCCATTTCCACAGTCTCACCTCTCCAGCGTCTCCCTTTTACCAAGGAGAGCTTCTGGGCTTCTCCCTGATCAGGCAGGGAAGGTGAACATGGCCTCCCCTCACGGCACTGAGACAAGCGAAAAGAGCCAGCAGGTAGGAGTCAGGCATGAGTTCAAATCCCAGCCTTGACCCTGACGAGCTGTGTGATCCCAGGCCACTCAGTCAACCTCTCTGAGCCTCAGTTTCCTCATTTGTAAAATGGGGACCAGGCCGGACCCTACTGTAGCAGTTCCGCTGTGGGGCCTTGGGCCGGTGCCTAGTGGAGGGGTTTCCAAGCGATCGGGGTCTGACAGCTTACCAGGAAAGGCTGCGGCCGGTCCATCCTGGGGAGGCTGTGCCAGATGAGAGGGAAGCTCAGTAAGCCACTTGAAAGGGACCTTGACTCATTTTGTGGTAACTGAATGTGCAGTTCAGGAAGTGCTTCGCAAGAGCGAACTGGGCTCAAGCCGCCCCCTCGTCCCCCTGCCCTCTGCTCCGAAGCTTTGCGACGGCGCTGTTCCCAGCAGGGTTCTGATATCAGCTGCTGCGCATGCGCATGGACCGCAGGCACCGTTCCTGGACCGCAGGACCCGTGCGCAAGGACCGCGAGCTCCCTGAAGTCCAATGAGGGTGGAATCCGTGGCTAGAGGACAGACCCACTGACCACCTGGGTCCACCCATGTGACCAGGCGGTCGGCTTTATGGGCCTCTTAGAAGGGGTATTCCCTCATTTCAGGCCAGCGCCAGTATTTGACGTTTAATAGTGAAAGCAATTCCTGCGGCAAGTATGAACCTCACCATTTAAGTATGGGGAAGTCGAGGCACCCAGAGGTGATGAAATGCCCACGTACGTGGTGGAGGATGAGTCTGGACCTGGGATTTGAACCCGGGGAGCTGGACTCCAGAGACTGCCTCCTGACCTAACTGCTGGCGTCTAGAATCTAGCCCGTGGTAGATCTCAGTGGTTTCTAATCGGAGTGGAATTGCTGCACCTGGCGCCTGATGCACTTGATGTTGAGTGTGGAGGGAAAGAAGGGTGGGGGGTAACCTCAGCCCCTGGGGCTGCTTCCTGGTGGGTGGGGGAGGGGCATGTAGCAGGGCCCCCGAGGGATGTCCCCCAAGTCTCTGGTAATGGCTGCCCCGGGAGGTGGCATGGTCACATCCACTGCACCCTCTTGGGCTCTCCAGCCCCCCTGGGCCTCCCCATGAACACCTCACAGACACCGGCAGCAGGAGTATGTGCATCTGCTCCACGGAGCCTGTACTGAGGCTGTCAGAGGAGAGCCCTGGGGTGACCTGGGAGGCTGGTGGCACCGCGGACCAGAGACTAGATGGGGTGTGGACCTGTGAGAGGAAGAGGCCGCCTGGTCGTCCGCCCAGGGCCATCCGGTCCCATCTGCCACCCCCATGCACCGGCCACGTGGGGTTTCCAGGGAGAGGGAAGTGGCCGAATGAAGTGACGTGGGAAAGTGGGTGGCCCAGAACTGCAGCGCTGGCTCCCAGGTCCTGAGAAAAGCAGATCCTCCTCAGTGCCCTGCCTCCCAGCCCTTGGAGGGCCAGGACTCTGTCAACTGAGCAGTCCCTGCTGCTGGGAAGTCAGGGCCAGGCCTAGTTCCTCATTTAAGGCACACACTCCCATCCCCGGGGCTGTTAAAAGCCCCGAGTTGCCCAACTCCAAGGGGAAGCCTGGCCCATCGTCCCGCTCGCCCTTGGAACCCGAGCCCTGGCCACCAGGCGGAACCGTGACCCATTCCCTGTGTCCCAGAGTCCATGTGTCGAGAAGGAAGCTGCCGTCGTGACGACCTAGAAACATCTGTTCCCCATTCATTATTGTCCAGTTCTGATGTCTTTGAGGACTGTTTTGAAGGACAGCTTTTACTGTTGTAACCAAAAATAAGCAAAAGGAAACAAACAATCACAGACCTCCTTTAGTTCAGAACTTTTGTTCCCCTTGTGTCAGTAGAAAACCATTCCAGGAACTGGAAGCTTTGACCAAATTGCCTTTCCCCATAGCGTCTGAGAGCATCTCCCCTCCCCTGCCTCACACCCCATTGTGCTGAAAAACGTTGAGATAAATACTTCCACGTGGGGCTTCCCTGGTGGTCCAGTGGGTAAGGACACCGCTTTGCAGTGCAAGGGGCGCCGGTTCGATCCCTGGCCTGGGAAGATCCCATATGCCGCGGAGCGGCTGGACAGATGTGTCCCATTACCGAGCCAGAGCTCTAGAGCGCATGCGCCCAGAGCCGGTGCTCTGTGACAACAGGCCACTGCGATGGGAAGCCCACATGGGCCAAAGAACAATGACAGATGAAAAATAGATAAATGAAAGACCAATAGAAGTGACCCGCCCACCCCCTCCCGCCCCCACCCCCACAAAATAAATAAATTAATTAAAAAAAAAAAACTTTCACGTGGAGGCTGGGACAGAATGGGCAGCAGAAAGCATTACATTCCCACCTGGGCTTGTCTGTGGATTTTTCAGGAGATACCTTGAAAGCCGGCCTGCCTGGGGCTCTGTGATCTGAATGCCTTGAGTAACAGTGGGTGTTCTCAGAGCAGCACCATCCTTTATCTTCCCAGCCCGCGACAACTCCTACTCCTGATCTGGGTGTTTCTAGGATGTGCATGTTCGTACAATGGATGCACCAGCTCAGACTCCTGGAGACTGGAGGCACCCAGATCAGCTCTTAGACCCTTCCACTCTGTACCCTGGCAGGTGCGTGTGTCGGCAAACAGAATGGTTGGAAAATGCCCTGAGGGCTGGAGGCTGAGCGTGGGTGAGCAGCCCTCCTGGAGCTGATGAAGGACCGCTGTTCTCCCCAGGGCTCTGCGGAGCCCTAGAGCACTCTCCGCCTTAGGAAGATGTCCTGGGTTAGGACTCCCAGAGGATGCTACCCAGCAGGAGGCAAAGTCTGAGTTCCTGGGATGTGACAAGTGTACCCCTTGGTCCCACTCTACCTTCCTGCTTGTCATGCAAAATGTTCTGGTTTCCTCTGGCTGCTGTGAACACCTTGGGTGACTTTAAACCACACAAATGCCCTCTCTGGGCCGGTGGTTTCTAGGACTCACAAATGCCCTTGTCAATTTCCCATTTCGTAGAAAACCATTCCAGGAACTGGAAGCTTTGACCAAATTGCCTTTCCCCATAGCGTCTGAGAGCATCTCCTCCTGCCTCACACCCCATTGTGCTGAAAAACGTTGAGATAAATACTTCCACGTGGGGCTTCCCTGGTGGTCCAGTGGGTAAGGACACCGCTTTGCAGTGCAAGGGGCGCCGGTTCGATCCCTGGCCTGGGAAGATCCCATATGCCGCGGAGCGGCTGGACAGATGTGTCCCATTACCGAGCCAGAGCTCTAGAGCGCATGCGCCCAGAGCCGGTGCTCTGTGACAACAGGCCACTGCGATGGGAAGCCCACATGGGCCAAAGAACAATGACAGATGAAAAATAGATAAATGAAAGACCAATAGAAGTGACCCGCCCATCCCCCTCCCGCCCCCACCCCACAAAATAAAAAAATTTAAATTTAAAAAAATAACTTTCACGTGGACGCTGGGACAGAATGGGCAGCAGAAAGCATTACATTCCCACCTGGGCTTGTCTGTGGATTTTTCAGGAGATACCTTGAAAGCCGGCCTGCCTGGGGCTCTGTGATCTGAATGCCTTGAGTAACAGTGGGTGTTCTCAGAGCAGCACCATCCTTTATCTTCCCAGCCCGCGACAACTCCTACTCCTGATCTGGGTGTTTCTAGGATGTGCATGTTCGTACAATGGATGCACCAGCTCAGACTCCTGGAGACTGGAGGCACCCAGATCAGCTCTTAGACCCTTCCACTCTGTACCCTGGCAGGTGCGTGTGTCGGCAAACAGAATGGTTGGAAAATGCCCTGAGGGCTGGAGGCTGAGCGTGGGTGAGCAGCCCTCCTGGAGCTGATGAAGGACCGCTGTTCTCCCCAGGGCTCTGCGGAGCCCTAGAGCACTCTCCGCCTTAGGAAGATGTCCTGGGTTAGGACTCCCAGAGGATGCTACCCAGCAGGAGGCAAAGTCTGAGTTCCTGGGATGTGACAAGTGTACCCCTTGGTCCCACTCTACCTTCCTGCTTGTCATGCAAAATGTTCTGGTTTCCTCTGGCTGCTGTGAACACCTTGGGTGACTTTAAACCACACAAATGCCCTCTCTGACGGTGCTGGATGCCAGGCCCCAAATCAGTCTCCCTGGGCTCAAGGCAAAGAATGTTGCTTTTTGGAGGCTGTAGAACAGATTCAGAGCTTCCCTGATGGCTCAGCTGATAAAGAATCTGCCTGTCAGTGCAGGAGACGCCAGAGACTTGACTTCAGTCCTTGGGTCGGGAAGATCTGCTGGAGAAGGAAATGGCAACCTGCTCCAGTATTCTTGCCTGGAGAATTCCATGGACAGGGGAGCCTGATGGGCTACAGGCCATGAGGTCGCAGAGAGTCAGATGTGATTGAGGGCGCATGCACACATACAGAAGAGTTCCAGCTTCTAGAAGCTGCATGTACCCCTGAGTAGTTCTTGGAGAAGCCTAGGGACAAAGATGCAACCAGGAGCACTGCCGTGTGTCAGAGCCCATGTCGGCTGCCCTCTGCCTCCTCTGGGCCGTGCCCCTTCCTTCCACTGTGTGGTATCTAGGGGAGGGGGTGGCTCCGATTGCCACGCCAGAGCGAGGGCTGCCAGTTCTTTCTCTCCTCTCTTGGTACAACCCAGGGGCTTGGGGGTGGGTATACCACCAAGCTCTATCATTGGGGTGTTGTTTGAGATGTGGGGGCTTACCTCATTCAACTCAGCAGTGCCCTTCTGAACCACATGGCTCCTGCTTTGTGCCCATTTGTTGCCGTTCCTTCTCTCCTCTGCCCATTCCCAAACCCAGCGACTCAGCCTTCCCCGCGGTTCCTGGAACCTCCAATCTCTTAGCGCTCACAGATTCTGTGCCTGCCAATCAAGACTTGTGAGAGACAAGCCTGCCTTTGCCGTTGTTGTTTAGTCACCGAGTCGTGTCTGACTCTTTGTGACCCCATGGACTGTAGACTGCCAGTCTCCTCTGTCCATGCCATTTCCCAGACAAAAATGCTGGAGTGGGCTGCCATTTCCTTCTCCAGGGGATCTTCCCCACCTAGGGATCGAACCCACGTCTCCTGCATTGGCAGGCAGATTCTTTCCCGCTGAGCCACCAGGGACGTTCACAAGGATTGTCTATTGTGTTGAATAAGTGGAGGACTTGAGGATTCATTTCAGTGCTGACTTACAAACGGCTTGATATGTCTTGCTGGATGCCAGGCCCCAAATCAGTCTCCCTGGGCTCAAGGCAAAGAATGTTGCTTTTTGGAGGCTGTAGAACAGATTCAGAGCTTCCCTGATGGCTCAGCTGATAAAGAATCTGCCTGTCAGTGCAGGAGACGCCAGAGACTTGACTTCAGTCCTTGGGTCGGGAAGATCTGCTGGAGAAGGAAATGGCAACCTGCTCCAGTATTCTTGCCTGGAGAATTCCATGGACAGGGGAGCCTGATGGGCTACAGGCCATGAGGTCGCAGAGAGTCAGATGTGATTGAGGGCGCATGCACACATACAGAAGAGTTCCAGCTTCTAGAAGCTGCATGTACCCCTGAGTAGTTCTTGGAGAAGCCTAGGGACAAAGATGCAACCAGGAGCACTGCCGTGTGTCAGAGCCCATGTCGGCTGCCCTCTGCCTCCTCTGGGCCGTGCCCCTTCCTTCCACTGTGTGGTATCTAGGGGAGGGGGTGGCTCCGATTGCCACGCCAGGCGAGGGCTGCCAGTTCTTTCTCTCCTCTCTTGGTACAACCCAGGGGCTTGGGGGTGGGTATACCACCAAGCTCTATCATTGGGGTGTTGTTTGAGATGTGGGGGCTTACCTCATTCAACTCAGCAGTGCCCTTCTGAACCACATGGCTCCTGCTTTGTGCCCATTTGTTGCCGTTCCTTCTCTCCTCTGCCCATTCCCAAACCCAGCGACTCAGCCTTCCCCGCGGTTCCTGGAACCTCCAATCTCTTAGCGCTCACAGATTCTGTGCCTGCCAATCAAGACTTGTGAGAGACAAGCCTGCCTTTGCCGTTGTTGTTTAGTCACCGAGTCGTGTCTGACTCTTTGTGACCCCATGGACTGTAGACTGCCAGTCTCCTCTGTCCATGCCATTTCCCAGACAAAAATGCTGGAGTGGGCTGCCATTTCCTTCTCCAGGGGATCTTCCCCACCTAGGGATCGAACCCACGTCTCCTGCATTGGCAGGCAGATTCTTTCCCGCTGAGCCACCAGGGACGTTCACAAGGATTGTCTATTGTGTTGAATAAGTGGAGGACTTGAGGATTCATTTCAGTGCTGACTTACAAACGGCTTGATATGTCTTGGAAACCTGGTCTGAGCCTCCAGGCCCTGGCTGGTGGCCAAGGAGGAATGTGCTAGGGGTGCATGCGGGAGGGGTGGGGATGGAGGATGGAGTTGGTTTCACCAATTTTTGCGCCTGGTTCTCTGTTGTACAACCACAAGCCTGTTGGTTGCATAAGGTGACATCATTATTGCCAGAGCTGTGATGGGGTTCAGAATATACTACCCCAAAATACGGGGCCTGGGCATGAAGGCACTTGAGAAGACAGCAGCTGGAAACTTATTCCCCTCTGCACCTCCTCTGACGCTTCCTCCCTGAGAGAGGCCACAAAAGCCTCTGGTGAGAGGTGCCCTCCCTTTACCTGGAGAAGCATCTACGTCTCTGAAGACAAAGAGAAGAATCCTAACCAACAGGCCTTGCTGAGTTTCCGCCAGTTTATCACCCTTACCTCACACTCCTTCGCCCGTCATTTTTCTCCACTCCTGGGCACGCCTCATCAAATCCAGATGAAATACTCAGGTCTAACTGCCTTTCTGGGTCTTTCTTTCTTTCTTTCTTTTTGCTTTTTTTTAAAGGTAGACTGCCAGTTCCCATGATAAATTTGAGGATTTTTTTTCTCTTTTATTGTTTATTTATTTATTTATTTTCATCCATCTTTATTCTTTGGCCTGTGTGGGCTTCCCATTGCAGCGGCCTCTCTCGTTGCAGAGCACCAGCTCTGGATGCATGTGCTCCAGAGTGCTGGCTCATAATTGGACACACTGGTCCAGCCGCTCTGTGGCACGTGGAATCTTCCTGGGCCAGGGATCGAACTGGTGCCCCTTGCACTGCAAGGCGGTGTCCTTACCCACTGGACCACCAGGGAAGCCCTGGGTCTTCATTTCTTTATGATGGCTTCCAGATTCTGTAAAATGTGCCTAGTATATGTGTATGCTTTTCTCCTGTTTGTCTTTGTCAGCTTGGTTTTTAAACCCAGTCAGGGACCCCATGATGGTCAAGGAAAGACATTTTCTTCTCCTTAGCCCTATATTTGCTCACTGAACTCCCACTTACCCCACCATGTGCATTGTCTATTGTGTTGAATAAGTGGAGGACTTGAGGATTCATTTCAGTGCTGACTTACAAACGGCTTGATATGTCTTGGAAACCTGGTCTGAGCCTCCAGGCCCTGGCTGGTGGCCAAGGAGGAATGTGCTAGGGGTGCATGCGGGAGGGGGGGGGATGGAGGATGGAGTTGGTTTCACCAATTTTTGCGCCTGGTTCTCTGTTGTACAACCACAAGCCTGTTGGTTGCATAAGGTGACATCATTATTGCCAGAGCTGTGATGGGGTTCAGAATATACTACCCCAAAATACGGGGCCTGGGCATGAAGGCACTTGAGAAGACAGCAGCTGGAAACTTATTCCCCTCTGCACCTCCTCTGACGCTTCCTCCCTGAGAGAGGCCACAAAAGCCTCTGGTGAGAGGTGCCCTCCCTTTACCTGGAGAAGCATCTACGTCTCTGAAGACAAAGAGAAGAATCCTAACCAACAGGCCTTGCTGAGTTTCCGCCAGTTTATCACCCTTACCTCACACTCCTTCGCCCGTCATTTTTCTCCACTCCTGGGCACGCCTCATCAAATCCAGATGAAATACTCAGGTCTAACTGCCTTTCTGGGTCTTTCTTTCTTTCTTTCTTTTTGCTTTTTTTTAAAGGTAGACTGCCAGTTCCCATGATAAATTTGAGGATTTTTTTTCTCTTTTATTGTTTATTTATTTATTTATTTTCATCCATCTTTATTCTTTGGCCTGTGTGGGCTTCCCATTGCAGCGGCCTCTCTCGTTGCAGAGCACCAGCTCTGGATGCATGTGCTCCAGAGTGCTGGCTCATAATTGGACACACTGGTCCAGCCGCTCTGTGGCACGTGGAATCTTCCTGGGCCAGGGATCGAACTGGTGCCCCTTGCACTGCAAGGCGGTGTCCTTACCCACTGGACCACCAGGGAAGCCCTGGGTCTTCATTTCTTTATGATGGCTTCCAGATTCTGTAAAATGTGCCTAGTATATGTGTATGCTTTTCTCCTGTTTGTCTTTGTCAGCTTGGTTTTTAAACCCAGTCAGGGACCCCATGATGGTCAAGGAAAGACATTTTCTTCTCCTTAGCCCTATATTTGCTCACTGAACTCCCACTTACCCCACCATGTGCAGGATACAGAAGATACAGAAGCTGACAGGAGGGTTAAGAACGGCAGGCTCGAGCCTTAGTGAATGCTGGTGGGGTGTTTGTTTAGGTTTGTCTCTGTAGCATCTTGACATGCAATGTGTATTTGTTGAATGAACGAAGGAAGGGAGGTTGCAGTCCAAACCCGCCTTGATGCTGGTGGACTGATGTGCCCATCCAAAACTGCAGGCCCACTTCAGCTGTGAACCCCCAAACCTAGCTGAAGAGCAGTGAACATTGCCCTTATCCTTTTTGTTTCTCTGTTTTATCCCTTTAGGACTCCCCCGGACCAGAAACAAAGCCAGAGCTGGGATCCTGGACTTGGGTTCTTACTTGAAGGTAAGAGGGCTCAGCAGAGGGCAGTGAACATTGGCTGTACGGCTTTAAAGTATTTTGGAATGACATAGATCTTAAGAAAACAGCAAGTAGATGTTTATTGTCATCAGAATGGATAGCTGTGAAATCTACTGTTGTTACTAACTCTTTCTAAACTATGGGTCTTAGAAACTAGACGGGTATTCTTGGGCTGGAGGTACCAAGAAGAGCCAGGACAGACTGACTGTAGTTGAGATCCAAGAAGGCATGGGATGGGGTGGATGAGATCAAATGGAACTCAAAGCCAGGAGAAAAGGCTGGAGCAGGCATGGCCAGGTAGGTGGGCACATCCACACCAAGAAGCCTTTTGAACATAGGCTCTCAGACAGGAGGCAGCTGTCCTGTGGAGAGGGAGAGCCTCTGACTGATAACCCTTGACCTGATAGCAGGATAACTCAGAAACTTCCTGAGATATGGGCTCTGAATGCTAACATGGGGATAAGACCAGTTGGGATGGTTGGCCACTCAGGTTCCAACCTGTCTCTAAAATTCTCACAGTGATGAAAGAGCCTCGGTCCTCTGGGGCCACCAAGAAGTCTCTCGTTAGGCTTGGGGTGGGCAGTGAGAATAGGTGCAAGGATGATCTTACCATCCCCGAAGAAGGGTTTTTCCAGACTTTTTTAAATGTCGGGGCTTTTCTCCTGTTTGTCTTTGTCAGCTTGGTTTTTAAACCCAGTCAGGGACCCCATGATGGTCAAGGAAAGACATTTTCTTCTCCTTAGCCCTATATTTGCTCACTGAACTCCCACTTACCCCACCATGTGCAGGATACAGAAGATACAGAAGCTGACAGGAGGGTTAAGAACGGCAGGCTCGAGCCTTAGTGAATGCTGGTGGGGTGTTTGTTTAGGTTTGTCTCTGTAGCATCTTGACATGCAATGTGTATTTGTTGAATGAACGAAGGAAGGGAGGTTGCAGTCCAAACCCGCCTTGATGCTGGTGGACTGATGTGCCCATCCAAAACTGCAGGCCCACTTCAGCTGTGAACCCCCAAACCTAGCTGAAGAGCAGTGAACATTGCCCTTATCCTTTTTGTTTCTCTGTTTTATCCCTTTAGGACTCCCCCGGACCAGAAACAAAGCCAGAGCTGGGATCCTGGACTTGGGTTCTTACTTGAAGGTAAGAGGGCTCAGCAGAGGGCAGTGAACATGGGCTTGACGGCTTTAAAGTATTTTGGAATGACATAGATCTTAAGAAAACAGCAAGTAGATGTTTATTGTCATCAGAATGGATAGCTGTGAAATCTACTGTTGTTACTAACTCTTTCTAAACTATGGGTCTTAGAAACTAGACGGGTATTCTTGGGCTGGAGGTACCAAGAAGAGCCAGGACAGACTGACTGTAGTTGAGATCCAAGAAGGCATGGGATGGGGTGGATGAGATCAAATGGAACTCAAAGCCAGGAGAAAAGGCTGGAGCAGGCATGGCCAGGTAGGTGGGCACATCCACACCAAGAAGCCTTTTGAACATAGGCTCTCAGACAGGAGGCAGCTGTCCTGTGGAGAGGGAGAGCCTCTGACTGATAACCCTTGACCTGATAGCAGGATAACTCAGAAACTTCCTGAGATATGGGCTCTGAATGCTAACATGGGGATAAGACCAGTTGGGATGGTTGGCCACTCAGGTTCCAACCTGTCTCTAAAATTCTCACAGTGATGAAAGAGCCTCGGTCCTCTGGGGCCACCAAGAAGTCTCTCGTTAGGCTTGGGGTGGGCAGTGAGAATAGGTGCAAGGATGATCTTACCATCCCCTCCTGGAGCAGAAGCCAGGGTTTTTCCAGACTTTTGGACTCGGCAGAAGGTGAATGCTTCAGAAACCTTTAGGATCTCATGGGATTAATAAGAGTCTCTATTTATTTGCAAATGAATTTTAATATTTGAAAAAAAATGCAGACGTGTTTCTCAGAGTCAGTGTAGAAAATATCTTTTCTTGGGGAAGGATCGGGACATGATATTAACAGATGTAAACAGTTACATAGAGGATGGATCAACAACAAGGCCTTATGGCATAGTACAGTACATGGGCTGCAAAGAATTGGACATGACTGAGCACATCCATAAATATATAAATGTATAATAGAAAGAAAATATTCTTTCTCTAGAGGTGAAAATACACTGGAGTTCATTTGAATTTCAAAGCCGGAGCAACTGACTCTGAGCCCGTCCAGCTCAGTGAAGCCTGGTATGTCACGTCTTATTGCCAGGAGCATACCTTAGCGTAGAGGAACCCGGGAATCCAGATTTGGAGTCCATGAGGTCTCTGGCCTCTGTTTTCCCTTCTTTGTTCCCAGAAGCTGCTTCTGCTTCTCCATGGCCCACCCTCATGTTTTGATCCTCCAGAAATGCACAAATAACGCACCTGTATGTCACAAGTGCTAAAAGTATTTAAGTTTCTTTTAAAAAAAATATCTAAGTTCATCTTGCACTCCAAGTCCTTTTCCTATTGGTAGCAACAAGATGTTACATTTCACTAACTGAGGAGTCCTCAGTGAGTAAAAATTAATGAAATCTCAGGTTTTGACATTGCCCAAGGTTTCTTTTCCCCTTTTCCTTTTCCAAGACACACTCCAGATGCCACCGTGGACCTGGATGCCCTGTCTCATTCAGAAATCTTTGCCCCGGGGCTTCCCTGGTGGTCCAGTAGGTAAGGACACTGCCTTGCAGTGCAAGGGGCGCCAGTTCGATCCCTGGCCTGGGAAGATCCCACGTGCCGTGGAGCGGCTGGACCGATGTGTCCAATTACCGAGCCGGAGCTCTGGAGCGCATGCGCTCAGAGCCAGTGCTCTGTGAAAAACAGAGGCCACCGCAATGGGAGGCCCACACGGGCCAAAGAACAAAGATGGATGAAACTAGGGCTTCCCTTGTGGCTCAGTGGATAAGAACCCGTCTGCCAATGCAGGAGACACAGGTTCGATCCCTGATCTGGGAAGATCCCACATACCACAGAGCAGCTAAACCCACATATCAACAAAGACCCAGTACAGCCAAAAATAAATAAATAGAAGTTTAAAAAAAAAAAAAAAAAAAAGATGGATGAAACTAGACAAATGAAAGACCAGTGGAAGTGGCCTGCCCACCCCCCTCCCCCCACACCCCCGCCAAAATAAATAAATAAATAAATAAATGTTTAGAAATCTTTGCCCCAAGATGGCAAAGATTTTCTATGGTTTCTTTGCACAGGTTTTTCTTGCATAGCTTTAAGATTTTACTTTTAAGTTATAATGCCTGCATGTGTGCCCAGTCACTTCAGTTGTGTCTGACTCCTTGTGATCTCATGGACTGTTACCCGCCAGGCTCTTCTGTTCAACAGTATTGGAGTGGGTTGCCATGCCCTTCTCCAGGGGACCTTCCTGATCAGGAATCAAACGCAGGTCTCCTGTATTGCCGGCAGATTCTTTATTGACTGAGCTACCAGGCAAGCCCCATATGTTATAAACGATACGCCTAAGTATGTGTTGCTTAGTTTTTATCTGGAGATGTTCTAGATGCTTTTAGAGTGAGGCCTAATTCCTATGTGGTTAGAGATTCGTGTTGTGTGATATTGTATAGATCATAGGTAAAACCTATTACTGGCTGTCTAAGCCACCAGGGAAGCCCCCTAAAAGAAATTACAGAAGGACAAAAAGGTAGTCTTTTATTTTGCTCACATATTTGCTGCTTTTAAAAAATAACTTTATTTTTGGCTGTGCTGAGTCTTCATTGTTGCGTGGGCTTTTCTCTAGCTGTGGCGAATGGGGATTACTCCGTAGTTGTGGTGTGCAGGCTTCAGTCGCTGTGCTTTCCAGACTCTAGAGCACAGGCTCAGTGGCTGTGGTGCACGGGCTTAGTTGCTCCTCGGCATATGGGATCTTCCTGGATCAGGATCGAACCCGTGTCTCCTTCATTGGCAGGTGGATCCTTTACCACTGAGCCACCAGGAAGCCCCCATATTTACTATTTTGATGTCGTCTTCCCACGTTGAAGAGCCTGAGTGTCCTTCTGGAGTCATTTGTCTTCAGCCTGAAGAACTTCCTTTCCCATTTCCGCAGGAGACACAGGTTCGATCCTGATCTGGGAAGATCCCACATACCACAGAGCAGCTAAACCCACATATCAACAAAGACCCAGTACAGCCAAAAATAAATAAATAGAAGTTTAAAAAAAAAAAAAAAAAAAAGATGGATGAAACTAGACAAATGAAAGACCAGTGGAAGTGGCCTGCCCACCCCCCTCCCCACCCCGCCAAAATAAATAAATAAATAAATAAATGTTTAGAAATCTTTGCCCCAAGATGGCAAAGATTTTCTATGGTTTCTTTGCACAGGTTTTTCTTGCATAGCTTTAAGATTTTACTTTTAAGTTATAATGCCTGCATGTGTGCCCAGTCACTTCAGTTGTGTCTGACTCCTTGTGATCTCATGGACTGTTACCCGCCAGGCTCTTCTGTTCAACAGTATTGGAGTGGGTTGCCATGCCCTTCTCCAGGGGACCTTCCTGATCAGGAATCAAACGCAGGTCTCCTGTATTGCCGGCAGATTCTTTATTGACTGAGCTACCAGGCAAGCCCCATATGTTATAAACGATACGCCTAAGTATGTGTTGCTTAGTTTTTATCTGGAGATGTTCTAGATGCTTTTAGAGTGAGGCCTAATTCCTATGTGGTTAGAGATTCGTGTTGTGTGATATTGTATAGATCATAGGTAAAACCTATTACTGGCTGTCTAAGCCACCAGGGAAGCCCCCTAAAAGAAATTACAGAAGGACAAAAAGGTAGTCTTTTATTTTGCTCACATATTTGCTGCTTTTAAAAAATAACTTTATTTTTGGCTGTGCTGAGTCTTCATTGTTGCGTGGGCTTTTCTCTAGCTGTGGCGAATGGGGATTACTCCGTAGTTGTGGTGTGCAGGCTTCAGTCGCTGTGCTTTCCAGACTCTAGAGCACAGGCTCAGTGGCTGTGGTGCACGGGCTTAGTTGCTCCTCGGCATATGGGATCTTCCTGGATCAGGGATCGAACCCGTGTCTCCTTCATTGGCAGGTGGATCCTTTACCACTGAGCCACCAGGGAAGCCCCCATATTTACTATTTTTGATGTCGTCTTCCCACGTTGAAGAGCCTGAGTGTCCTTCTGGAGTCATTTGTCTTCAGCCTGAAGAACTTCCTTTCCCATTTCCAAATGAAGAACGTGCTCGCCTTCCTTTAACGAAAAATGTCTATTACCTAAACTTTTGGAAAAATATATTTGACTGGTTGTAGAACTTTCATGTTAATCACTTCATTATCTTATTATCCTATGATCTCTTGCTTCATGGTTTCTGGTGAAAAGTCTGATGTGGGGTTCATGTTCTTGGTCCTTTGTATTTGTCATTTTCTTCTCCAGCTGGTCAAGACATTTTATTTTTCAGCAGCTGAGCTAAGACATGCCTTTCTGTGGGGGGTGTGTGTGTTTATTTTCCCTGGCGTTTATTGAGATTCTCGAGTTTAGAAGTTAATGTTTTCCATCAAGTGTAGGACATTTTCAGCCATATTTTTTTCAAATACTTATCCTGCCCCATTTCCTTCTCTTCCTCTCTGAGATTCTAGTTACACATATATTAGAATGCCTGATGTTGTACCAGGTGTCATGGAAGCTCTTTCATTCTTAAAAAATCTGTTTTGCTCTGTCTTTAAGATTGGCTTATTCGTATTGGCCTGTCTCCCCATTTACTTACCCATTTTTCTGTCAGGGATTTCCTCTGAATTTTTTGTTTTTGAGTCTTGTCAGTTTTGGAACTTCCATTTGGTTCTCTTTAAAGAATTGTTTCTGGTGCTCTGCTGAGAGTCTTTACCTTGTTTTGTAGCAATGTTGTTGTTGTTGCTTAATTGCTAAGTCATATCCGACCCTTTGCGACCCCATAGACTACTGTAGCCTGTCAGGCCCCTCTGTCCATGGGATTTCCCAGCAAAGAATGCTGCAATGAGTTGCCATTTCCTTCTCTAAGGGATCTTCCTGACCCAGGGATTGAACCTGAACCTCTGGGATTGCAGGCAGAGTCTTTACCACTGAGGCACCAAGGAAGCCTATCATGGCAATGTTTTCCTTTATTTCCTCAAATATATTCATAATAGCTTCTATGAGTTTCTTGCCTACTGATTTCAACATCTGGCTGACCTTGGCATTCTGTTTCTATTGCTTGATTTAAAAAATATATATATATATATACATATGTATATATATATAGACCACTTCTATTGGTCTTTCATTTACCTATTTTCATCCATCATTGTTCTTTGGCCCGTGTGGGCCTCCCATCACAGTGGCCTCTGCTGTCACGGAGCACCGGCTGTGGCTGCATGCACTCCAGAGCTTTGGCTCGGTAGCAGGACTCATCGGTCCAACCACTCCGCGGCACATGGGATCTTCCCAGGCCAGAGATCAAACTGGCGCACCTTGCACTGCAAGGTGGTATCCTTACCCACTGGACCACCAGGGAAGCCCTATTGTTTGATTTTTTTCTTGAATATATGTCACATTTTTCTTGGCATATCTAGTATTTTTTATTGTATTTTTTTGTGGACAGTAGGTTTAGAGATGCTGTATCTTTTGTCTGCCTTTGAGAATAGCAAGTAGTTAATCAGGGCATATCACCTTGAAGTTATGAAAGCTTGATTTTCACTCTTTAAAATGGGTCTGTTTTGATAGTTTGCTTAATTTGAGGGAAATATCTTCAGTCTTGGGACATAGTCTTTGCTCACCTCCCCTCCTTCTTCTCTGGATATCATAAAATGTCCAAGGTGTTTAGGAAATCTCCCCTGGAAAAACTGGCAGGCTTCAGACTCCAAACTCAGTCTCTCATTAGGTGGGCAGCATTTGAAATCTCTACTCAGTTTTTGCAACCTAAATACTAGTCAACAGAGGAATGGATAAAGAAGATGTGTTATATATATTAGAATATTACTCAGCCATTAAAAAGAATGAAATAAGGCCATTTATAGCAACATGGGTGGACCTAGAAAGTATCATACTGAGTGAAGTAAGTCAGAGCAGGAGAAATATCATATGACACCCCTTATATCTGGAATCTAAAAAGAAGGATACATATGAACTTATTTACAAAACAGAGAGAGACTCACAGACTTCAAAAATGAGCTCATAGTTGCCCGTGGTTGCAGGGAAGGGATGGGTAAGGATTTGGGGAAGGTCATGTACGCTGCTATATTTACAATGGATGATGAACACAAATCTCCTGTATAGCATATGGAACTCTGCTCAATGTTATGGGGCAGCCTAGATGGGGAGAGGAGCTTGGGGGAGAATGGATACATGCCTATGTATGGCTGAGGCCCTTCACTGTTCACCTAAAACTATCACAGCATTGTTAATCGGCTGTCCCTCAGTACAAAATATTTTCGGTGTCAATTTTTTTTAGTTGAAAAAATAAAAATGTAAAGACTAAGAAAAAAATCTCTACTCAGTTTTTTAAATTTCAGCTTCTTTCAGAATCTGGCTGTTCAGTTTTCAGCCACTCTGACAGCCCTGAACTCTGTCCTCTGATGCTTCAAACAGCAAGATTGCAGCTTTCTGTCTGTCAAACCGAGGAGTGCCCTCAACAGAAAAGTGTCTAAACATAGATCTCATCCTGTGTGGTTCCTTTTTTCAAAGGTCAAAGTCCCCGTCAGTTTCTGCCTACCCTGGTTGCTCTCCAATGCTTTCAAACCATTGCTTTCTAAAATATTTTGTTTGGAGCTTATACTTGTTGTCTTCAGGAAGCCTGGTCTAGTAGGAGCTACTCCACCATGATCAGAACCAGGCCTTCTTCCATACCTTTTTCAAGGATTTTACCATGTATTGCAAAATTGGCCTTCACACATATTGTACCAAATGACATCCTCACCAGTAGTGGATGAGAGTCCTTAATATCTCTCCTCCCCCTTGGCAGCCAGAATTCGTGGAGCTAAATATCATGGGATATTGGACCTGAGAGACCACCAGACACAGTATTTCAAGTTCAAGGTCCCTGGATTTCAAAAGGACTCCTGAAGGCAGTATAGGGTTGAAGGATACATTTTGTAAGTGATAAACACTATTTCCAAATATAAAATACATAGGTGGACCTAGAAAGTATCATACTGAGTGAAGTAAGTCAGAGCAGGAGAAATATCATATGACACCCCTTATATCTGGAATCTAAAAAGAAGGATACATATGAACTTATTTACAAAACAGAGAGAGACTCACAGACTTCAAAAATGAGCTCATAGTTGCCCGTGGTTGCAGGGAAGGGATGGGTAAGGATTTGGGGAAGGTCATGTACGCTGCTATATTTACAATGGATGATGAACACAAATCTCCTGTATAGCATATGGAACTCTGCTCAATGTTATGGGGCAGCCTAGATGGGGAGAGGAGCTTGGGGGAGAATGGATACATGCCTATGTATGGCTGAGGCCCTTCACTGTTCACCTAAAACTATCACAGCATTGTTAATCGGCTGTCCCTCAGTACAAAATATTTTCGGTGTCAATTTTTTTTAGTTGAAAAAATAAAAATGTAAAGACTAAGAAAAAAATCTCTACTCAGTTTTTTAAATTTCAGCTTCTTTCAGAATCTGGCTGTTCAGTTTTCAGCCACTCTGACAGCCCTGAACTCTGTCCTCTGATGCTTCAAACAGCAAGATTGCAGCTTTCTGTCTGTCAAACCGAGGAGTGCCCTCAACAGAAAAGTGTCTAAACATAGATCTCATCCTGTGTGGTTCCTTTTTTCAAAGGTCAAAGTCCCCGTCAGTTTCTGCCTACCCTGGTTGCTCTCCAATGCTTTCAAACCATTGCTTTCTAAAATATTTTGTTTGGAGCTTATACTTGTTGTCTTCAGGAAGCCTGGTCTAGTAGGAGCTACTCCACCATGATCAGAACCAGGCCTTCTTCCATACCTTTTTCAAGGATTTTACCATGTATTGCAAAATTGGCCTTCACACATATTGTACCAAATGACATCCTCACCAGTAGTGGATGAGAGTCCTTAATATCTCTCCTCCCCCTTGGCAGCCAGAATTCGTGGAGCTAAATATCATGGGATATTGGACCTGAGAGACCACCAGACACAGTATTTCAAGTTCAAGGTCCCTGGATTTCAAAAGGACTCCTGAAGGCAGTATAGGGTTGAAGGATACATTTTGTAAGTGATAAACACTATTTCCAAATATAAAATACATAGGTACCCATAAGTACACCTTTGAGGGACATTACTTTTGGTTAAAATGACATCCTATGTTTCACAAAGACACTGGTTTCTTTTGCTAGTCAGTACTTCTGCTTGATAGTTTGGTTATGTTTTTGGCCAACTCAAACCGGCAAAATGCATTATTACTGATAAGTGAAGTGTGGCTTTTATGAAATAGGAACCCTGAGGAGAGAGTGAATCAGAAGAATTGTTGGTGGCCCTGGACCCTTTGAGCAGTGATGGGTGTTTCCTGCAGATGGATCTTGACTTCATCTTTGGCTCTCTCTTTATCTGGATAACTTTGCCGACTTTAGTGCCTTTATTTACTTAGACCCAAAGAGATCAAGGGCGTCCAGGGTGGCTCAGTGGTAAAGAATCTGCCTTCCAGTGGAGGAGATGCAGGTTCCGTCCCTGGGTGGGGAAGATCCCCTGGAGGAGGGCATGGCAACCCACTCCAGTATTCTCGCCTAGAGAATCCCGTGGGCAGAGGAGCCTGGAGGGCTGCAGTCCATGAAGTCCCAAAGTATTGGACCCAACTCGGGGACAAACAACAGCAACAAAACGAAGTCAGAGAACTTGCCTGGAGTCCCTCAGAATTACTCCCACTGTGGATGCAGAGATCAAAACCCAACATCAGACTTTGTTCTAATCACAGAGGTACATCTTAACTGTGAGTGAGTAAATCTCCTATCTACCATGGTTCAGAGAGAAAAGTAGAGAATGGTTGGAGAAGAGTATTTTAGATAAAGAGCTGTCCTGGGAACATTTTCATGTGTTCTTGAAGTGCCCTTGATTCCCGTGTCACTGACTTTCAGAAGAAAGAGCCCGTGGAGTCCAAGTGGACAGATTTTCACTGAGCACAGACCCATTGTGTCTTACCAGGTTTTCCTTTCCTTTTTCTTTTTTTCGCTTTGTTATTCTTGTTCTGTCATGCTCTACTTTTTGTGACCGCATGGACTGCAGCACACCAGGCTTCCCTGTCCTCCACCATCTCCCAGAGTTTGCTCAAACTCACGTCCATTGAGTCAGTGATGCCATCTAACCATCCCATCCTCTGTCATCCGCTTCTCCTCCTACCTTCAATTTTCCCCAGCATCAGGGTGTTTTCTCATGAGTTTGGGTTTTTCTTTGCTGCAATGCTTCTCACTTTTTTTTTCTTAAATGACATCCTATGTTTCACAAAGACACTGGTTTCTTTTGCTAGTCAGTACTTCTGCTTGATAGTTTGGTTATGTTTTTGGCCAACTCAAACCGGCAAAATGCATTATTACTGATAAGTGAAGTGTGGCTTTTATGAAATAGGAACCCTGAGGAGAGAGTGAATCAGAAGAATTGTTGGTGGCCCTGGACCCTTTGAGCAGTGATGGGTGTTTCCTGCAGATGGATCTTGACTTCATCTTTGGCTCTCTCTTTATCTGGATAACTTTGCCGACTTTAGTGCCTTTATTTACTTAGACCCAAAGAGATCAAGGGCGTCCAGGGTGGCTCAGTGGTAAAGAATCTGCCTTCCAGTGGAGGAGATGCAGGTTCCGTCCCTGGGTGGGGAAGATCCCCTGGAGGAGGGCATGGCAACCCACTCCAGTATTCTCGCCTAGAGAATCCCGTGGGCAGAGGAGCCTGGAGGGCTGCAGTCCATGAAGTCCCAAAGTATTGGACCCAACTCGGGGACAAACAACAGCAACAAAACGAAGTCAGAGAACTTGCCTGGAGTCCCTCAGAATTACTCCCACTGTGGATGCAGAGATCAAAACCCAACATCAGACTTTGTTCTAATCACAGAGGTACATCTTAACTGTGAGTGAGTAAATCTCCTATCTACCATGGTTCAGAGAGAAAAGTAGAGAATGGTTGGAGAAGAGTATTTTAGATAAAGAGCTGTCCTGGGAACATTTTCATGTGTTCTTGAAGTGCCCTTGATTCCCGTGTCACTGACTTTCAGAAGAAAGAGCCCGTGGAGTCCAAGTGGACAGATTTTCACTGAGCACAGACCCATTGTGTCTTACCAGGTTTTCCTTTCCTTTTTCTTTTTTTCGCTTTGTTATTCTTGTTCTGTCATGCTCTACTTTTTGTGACCGCATGGACTGCAGCACACCAGGCTTCCCTGTCCTCCACCATCTCCCAGAGTTTGCTCAAACTCACGTCCATTGAGTCAGTGATGCCATCTAACCATCCCATCCTCTGTCATCCGCTTCTCCTCCTACCTTCAATTTTCCCCAGCATCAGGGTGTTTTCTCATGAGTTTGGGTTTTTTTCTTTTGCTGCAATGTTCATTTCTTATATGTTGATGCTGGATTTGGCTTTGTGTGTGTGGGTTCACTTCAGTGTTTCCTAGATTTCTAAAGGCAAACACTTCCCATCTTTCGCAATCGCTGGAAATGACTGGAGTCATGTAAACACATAGGTTGCTTTTCTTTTTATCACTCTTCCAACAGCCAGGCAGCTAGTACATGTTCCTTAGTATGTATTTTCTGTAGCCAAACTTAGATTTACTTCAGCACGTGTTTTCTGGGAAAATTGGAGTCCCCATTGGAGGCAGCAATCATGAAGCCATGGAAACTTGAAAGTCTTGCTGCTTCAAAAGGACTTAGACCAACTTTTTAAAAATACAATGTGTAGTTTGCTCTTTATTTATTTATTTATTTTTAAATTAATTTATTCATTTTATTTTTGGCTGTGCTAGGTCTTCGGTGCTTTGCTTGGGCTTTCTCTGGCTGCAGCAAGAGAGGGCTAGTTTGCTCTTTAAAATTGTTTTATTTATTTGTTTATTTTTGGTTGTGCTGACTGGGTCTTCATTACTGCACCTATTTTTGTCTAGTTATGGCAAGCAGCGCTACTCTCTAGCTGTGAAGCACAGGCTTCTCATTGTGGTGGCTTCTCCTGTTGTAGAGCCCAGGCTCTAGGACATGTGGGCTTCAGTAATTGTGGCTCCCAGACTCTAGAGCACAGGCTCAATGGTTGTGACTCAGTGGCTTAGTTGCTCCATGGCATGTGGGATCTTCCCGGACCAGGGATTGAACCAGTGTCCTTTGCATTGCAAGGCAGATTCTTAACCACTGGACCAGAGAAGCTGGAGTTTACCCATCCTTGATGAAAGGTCCAGGACATGGGCAAAAGGAGGTCTGGGAGGCTGAATCTTCTTCACTTTGAACCTGGTGAACTCAGTCAAATCTTCCCTTTTCAGTCCAGGGCCTGGCTTGTCTATCCAGAGAACAAGGCTAGAGGCAGACCAAGCCCCTCCCGTTATTCAATGCTAGTTCTGAGGACGGGGCATTTGCAGATAAGATGGGAAAGGGGTCTGTTCCCCGTCCAGGCCTTGCAATCCTCCGGGAGCCAGGTGGATGACGCCGGTTGGAACTTTCGATCCACTTGTGCCATCTCTTTTTCTTTCTTTTTTTTGGTGGGGGGGGAGGGGGGTCCTTTTATTAGTTTTTATGTATTTATTTTCATCCACCTTTTTATTCTTTGACCTGTGTGGGCCTCCCATTAAAGTGGCCTCTGTCATTGCAGAGCACTGGTTCTGGGCTCATGTGTTCCAGAGCGCTGGCTCCTAATTGGACACGCTGGTCCAGCCACTCTGCAGCATGTGGGGTCTTCCCGGACCGGAGATAGAACCAGTGCCCCTTGCAGTGCAAGGCGGACTCTTTACCCACTGGAGCACCAGGGAAGCTTTCTTTCTCCTTCTTGCCCTTCTTCACTCTCCTGAAACTTGAACAGAGAGAGCCTCACCTTTTGCTTTTTCCTTATCACCACTTGTGACAATTGAAAGGATCATATGTGAGGTGAGAACAGGGCTAGGGAACCCCTTAGACTTTAGACCAGTCCATTTGGGTCTGTGAATTGTATGTGTGTGTGTTTTCTACTTTCATTTGAGTTCTTCAAGTAAAAGGATTTGAGAAGCTGAATGCTTTGGACTGTGGACAGAAATAATCAATAAACAGCCCATAATCAGGGTTAGAAAAGAGTTTCATTTAGACAAACTGAGGACTATGACCCAGAAGACAGCCTCTCAGATGATTCTCACAAACTGCTGGGAAGTCATTTTGCATGTTGTCAGAGCAAAGAACATTACACGAGTCAGGGATACAGTCCTTCAGGGTTTTAAAAAAAAGATCTGCGTGTAAAACGTGAGTCAGTCAGACCTTGGCACCTGGGAAGAGAGTATTATCCTGGAAAGATGACTAGTATGGACCTTCCAGGAAGAGAAGTATTTCAGGGCAAAAGGAGGTCTGGGAGGCTGAATCTTCTTCACTTTGAACCTGGTGAACTCAGTCAAATCTTCCCTTTTCAGTCCAGGGCCTGGCTTGTCTATCCAGAGAACAAGGCTAGAGGCAGACCAAGCCCCTCCCGTTATTCAATGCTAGTTCTGAGGACGGGGCATTTGCAGATAAGATGGGAAAGGGGTCTGTTCCCCGTCCAGGCCTTGCAATCCTCCGGGAGCCAGGTGGATGACGCCGGTTGGAACTTTCGATCCACTTGTGCCATCTCTTTTTCTTTCTTTTTTTTGGTGGGGGGGGAGGGGGGTCCTTTTATTAGTTTTTATGTATTTATTTTCATCCACCTTTTTATTCTTTGACCTGTGTGGGCCTCCCATTAAAGTGGCCTCTGTCATTGCAGAGCACTGGTTCTGGGCTCATGTGTTCCAGAGCGCTGGCTCCTAATTGGACACGCTGGTCCAGCCACTCTGCAGCATGTGGGGTCTTCCCGGACCGGAGATAGAACCAGTGCCCCTTGCAGTGCAAGGCGGACTCTTTACCCACTGGAGCACCAGGGAAGCTTTCTTTCTCCTTCTTGCCCTTCTTCACTCTCCTGAAACTTGAACAGAGAGAGCCTCACCTTTTGCTTTTTCCTTATCACCACTTGTGACAATTGAAAGGATCATATGTGAGGTGAGAACAGGGCTAGGGAACCCCTTAGACTTTAGACCAGTCCATTTGGGTCTGTGAATTGTATGTGTGTGTGTTTTCTACTTTCATTTGAGTTCTTCAAGTAAAAGGATTTGAGAAGCTGAATGCTTTGGACTGTGGACAGAAATAATCAATAAACAGCCCATAATCAGGGTTAGAAAAGAGTTTCATTTAGACAAACTGAGGACTATGACCCAGAAGACAGCCTCTCAGATGATTCTCACAAACTGCTGGGAAGTCATTTTGCATGTTGTCAGAGCAAAGAACATTACACGAGTCAGGGATACAGTCCTTCAGGGTTTTAAAAAAAAGATCTGCGTGTAAAACGTGAGTCAGTCAGACCTTGGCACCTGGGAAGAGAGTATTATCCTGGAAAGATGACTAGTATGGACCTTCCAGGAAGAGAAGTATTTCATCTTGATTTTTAACATGGACATTCTTTCCTTCTGGTCAGTGGGCCCCTTTCTTTGATAATTAAAGCAGATATAGAACGTATGTTTGATAGGTCACAAACTTGTTGTTATAGTCAGGATAAGACTCAGGTTAACCCTTATATAAGCCAGAATGACTTCCCCATACCTCACCATGTGAACATTTGTTTTATCAGGACGCCTATAAAAGTATATGTGGGCTCTGAAACCAGAATCTCTGGTTTAATCCCAGCTGTAGTACATACTAGCTGTGTGACCTTGGGCAAGTTACTTAACTTTTCCGGTCCTAAGTTTCCTCATCTTAGAATATGACAACATTTGTACCCACCATGTCATTATTTGGATTGTATTAGCGATTGTATATGAAATTCCTTTTTTTCCCCCTCTGGCCTGCAGGATCTTAGTTCCCTGAGCAGGGATCAAACCCACACCCCCTGCAGTGGAAGTGCAGAGTCTTAGCCACTGGGCAATCAGGGGAGTGTCAGCTTTTATCTAAGAAATTCTTAAACAGTTCCTGCCATGGAGAAGGAGATGGCAACCCACTCTGGTATTCTTGCCCGGAAAATCTGTGGACAGAGGAGTCTGTGGAGTTGCAAAGAGCTGGACGTGACTGAGTGACTGAGCACCTACACATGCACGTCATGTAGAAAGTTCTACATAAATGTGAGCCTTCACCATTTTTTCAGGAATTATCTTGCTTCTTTTCTCTGTGTTCATTGCACATTTCTAATTGCTAAAAGAAATCCTGATTTTCTGTTTATTAAGATGAAAGGGAAGCCTAACTACCTCCTGCCCCCTTGGCCCTGGCCTGTACACACTCCTCACCCTGAATTTTCTGGCCGGAGCCAAAAACACACGATTCTTGTCCCTGTGCCCGCGTAGGGGTGTGGAGACACAGAGCAGATGTCCTTCTAGGCTGTGGTTTGGGTCCCTGTACTGTCTTTCACCTCCTTTTCTTTGTCTTTCAACTGTGGGTTTTTTTCCTTTAAAACGTGAGTCAGTCAGACCTTGGCACCTGGGAAGAGTATTATCCTGGAAAGATGACTAGTATGGACCTTCCAGGAAGAGAAGTATTTCATCTTGATTTTTAACATGGACATTCTTTCCTTCTGGTCAGTGGGCCCCTTTCTTTGATAATTAAAGCAGATATAGAACGTATGTTTGATAGGTCACAAACTTGTTGTTATAGTCAGGATAAGACTCAGGTTAACCCTTATATAAGCCAGAATGACTTCCCCATACCTCACCATGTGAACATTTGTTTTATCAGGACGCCTATAAAAGTATATGTGGGCTCTGAAACCAGAATCTCTGGTTTAATCCCAGCTGTAGTACATACTAGCTGTGTGACCTTGGGCAAGTTACTTAACTTTTCCGGTCCTAAGTTTCCTCATCTTAGAATATGACAACATTTGTACCCACCATGTCATTATTTGGATTGTATTAGCGATTGTATATGAAATTCCTTTTTTTCCCCCTCTGGCCTGCAGGATCTTAGTTCCCTGAGCAGGGATCAAACCCACACCCCCTGCAGTGGAAGTGCAGAGTCTTAGCCACTGGGCAATCAGGGGAGTGTCAGCTTTTATCTAAGAAATTCTTAAACAGTTCCTGCCATGGAGAAGGAGATGGCAACCCACTCTGGTATTCTTGCCCGGAAAATCTGTGGACAGAGGAGTCTGTGGAGTTGCAAAGAGCTGGACGTGACTGAGTGACTGAGCACCTACACATGCACGTCATGTAGAAAGTTCTACATAAATGTGAGCCTTCACCATTTTTTCAGGAATTATCTTGCTTCTTTTCTCTGTGTTCATTGCACATTTCTAATTGCTAAAAGAAATCCTGATTTTCTGTTTATTAAGATGAAAGGGAAGCCTAACTACCTCCTGCCCCCTTGGCCCTGGCCTGTACACACTCCTCACCCTGAATTTTCTGGCCGGAGCCAAAAACACACGATTCTTGTCCCTGTGCCCGCGTAGGGGTGTGGAGACACAGAGCAGATGTCCTTCTAGGCTGTGGTTTGGGTCCCTGTACTGTCTTTCACCTCCTTTTCTTTGTCTTTCAACTGTGTTTTCAGCTCTGTATCTTTTTTTCATTCTCCTTAACAAGGATAGTCTTTGGTCATAATTATTTTTTGAAAATTAACATATGCTCATGATAAAAAAGCTTCAAGCACAAAAAGCCCCCTAACTCTTGTCAAAAGGTCGATTTTCTTCTCTTGTTACTGGTTTCCTGCATATCCTTCCAGGCTGGGTCTAGAGCAGCATTCATTTGTTAGCATCTTCTCTGTTTACCCATCGCCACCAGTGGTGCAGGTGTGTAAATTCATGTGGGTGGACAGGCTGCGGTGAGAATGACCTCTGGGCTAATCTGCCCACTTCCCCACGGCCAAGGCCATCTGCTTGCACCTGCAGGTCCCCAAAGTTACAGACCCTTGGTTAAGAAAGGCTGAACCTTTCTTAGTCCTGAGGAGTTCGAGAGTCACTTCAGTACGTGGAACGCCTTGGCATCAAGGCCATTGACTGATGCTGGAGCCCAGTCCTCAAATCCACCCTCTGCCTTTGGTTTGGGAACCACTCCAGCCCCTCCCCTTGAGCTGGGATTCACTTAGAAGCTCACTTTGAGCTGAGAGTTCACTCAGAAGGTCACTCTGTCCCTATCCAGTCCTGCCCAGAAATCCACACGAGAGCCCAGGGTCACCCCAGCCCATCCCTCGTGTCTGGTCCCCTTTGTCTCTCTGGGTCACTGGGCTTTCTGTGCCAGGACCCCTGCTGAAACTCACTGACACTGACCCTGCCCTGCCCTGCCTCTGACTCTGTGGGCTCCATGCTCTAAGCAAAGATTCCCTCTCCTAGGCACCTTAGAATCTAAGACCTAGCCATGTGACTGAGAGATGCACTTAACTTCTTATGAGCCTCAGTTTCTTTATCTGTAAAATGGGCGTGATAATCCCCACATACTCCACAGGGTTGGAAAGAGGCTAATATTTAAGCACTACCCTGTAGATAAGAAGTCTCTCTGGGTTTGTTCCACCCACCTCAGTGGAGATACCGAATTTCAAGGTCCCATTAGCTTCCTGTCCAAAGGGCCCTCAATGCCCACCAAGCTCCAAGCTCCTATTTTGGCTGAAGCCCGAAATCAAGGAATCGCAGGCATTTCCGTCCACAATGGCCATCAGAAAAGTTCCAGAAGATCATGTATAAGGTTCTTGGAGAATGGGTGGCGATGCCACTTGAATAACAAAAATGGTGGTCGATATTCATTGAGCAGTGACTGATTGGAGGCTGTTGGCGTGGGGGATCTGGACAAAGGCGGTATAGAATGGAGCATCCTATGTGGTTGATTAGGGCTTACATCTGACTCTCTCTCGTTGATCCTAAAGTGGATGTGGGAACAAAAATCAGGGCAGCTGTCAGTGATTCATCACATCCTGGCCACTTTGACTGGATTGTTACAGCAATTACTGTCTAGCTTCCTGGATTGTCAAACAAAACAGCAGTCTGCGTTCCTGTGAGAGCAGGCTAGCTTCCTGGGCTGTCTGCAGTGGATAAGAGTTCAGTTTCCTAGGCAGATTGTTGCAGGTTCTGGGGCAGAATTCTGTTTTTATTTAATTTTTTAATGAAAAAAATTTTTTTTGGCTATGCCCGTGGCATGGGGGATCTTAGTTCCCCAACCAGGGATTGAACCTCTACCCTCTGCAGTGGAAGCACAGAGTCTTCACCGCTGGACCACCCTGGAAGTCCCAGAGTTCTGTTTTTATATATGGCCTGGTCATTGTTCATTTGTATATTCAGTGTATGAAACTCAAGGAAGCCTAGCTTCACATTCTTGGAATCTAGAAGATTCCATAAGAGCTAATTAATTCAAGAACACCTGGGAAGAGAGTCCCAGATCCCGAAGCTGCAGAAGCTTAGCCTGTCCTGGGCTGCCGACCTCTGTGGCTCCCACGTGGGCAGGTCGCTCCTGCTTCAGGGACTCCATATCCTGCTGGCTTCCGATCCATCCTGATACCCCTTCTGCTTCTGGAAGCTGCCATGTCTCGTGGGGGTCCGAACCCTTCTCCAGCTAGAGCGCAGGCACACAGCCCCACGCGGAGCAGATCTGGAGCGCTGGCCCCCACCCTGGGGTCTGCAGAGACCAGCGCTCCAGACTGGCCGGCTCGCCGCCGCTAAGGCTGCCAAGTCTCTACTGGGCACATTTTCTGTGTGGTGTGTTTTTCTTTCTTTGGAAGCTCATAAAATCCCCCCGCCTGCCCTGGGCCTCCCGGTCTTTAATCTTCAGCCTCTCCTGGAGCTGTCCCTATTTCTTTTTAATTAGACCTCTTTTTTTTTTTTTTTAATGGAAGTTTCCTATTGACTTTTTATGACAATATAGAGACGTGGACGGACTCCAACAAAAATGAAATCTTTATGGAAGAGTCATCTGTCTCCTGGAGCCTCCTGACACATGTTCCTCCCTGGATACCCAGACATCTGTACATACTGGTGGGGCGTGGGGGAGGTGGGGGGACTCGCTCTGGTCTTGGCTGAAGCATCCTGATCGCGGAGGGAGTGGTGAAAGCCTCAGCCGGCAGAGGGGACTTCGGGAGACATGAGATATGGAAAAGGAGAAATAAATCTTTTCCTGACATGATACCTTTGCCTTGGTATCAGCTCAATGGGCCCTGCTCCCTAATTCCAAACAACCTGGCTACGTGACTGCACACACGTTGGGGTGACACACTCAGTGACCCCTTATTCAGCATCTCCTGTCCTATTCCTTCCAGCCTGGCCTGAGCAGCCTTTGTCTCTGGGCCCTAACACCAGACGTGACTAGCTGGGGTCATGGGCTTGTTTCCCTTGGGCAAGTTTCCCAGAGTGCGGTCTAGGGATGGCTTGGGATCCATGGATTGCTCTCCAGGGATCTTGAAGCCTGTGCAGGCTTGCGTACTTATGCCAGGAGGGGAGGAACAGTTACTCACAAATCGGTGTTAGGAACCACCCACGCCACTTGCCCCAGCCCAGATCTGGGCACTGGGGACTTCAAGGTCATGGTCCCTCGTCCCACGGACCTGATGTTCTTGAAGGAGGAAACAGGCAAACATAAGAGGCCAAAAAAGAAAATCAAGTGCACATGTAAATGATGTGACATTTTCAGATTGTGGGGAGTGTGTGGGACCATCAGGGAGGGGAGAGAAGGCTGCTGGTGGGGAGGCAGGGCATCTGCTTTAGATAGTGGTCAGGAAGGCATGCTGCTGAGTCTCAGAGACCAGCGCTCCAGACTGGCCGGCTCGCCGCCGCTAAGGCTGCCAAGTCTCTACTGGGCACATTTTCTGTGTGGTGTGTTTTTCTTTCTTTGGAAGCTCATAAAATCCCCCCGCCTGCCCTGGGCCTCCCGGTCTTTAATCTTCAGCCTCTCCTGGAGCTGTCCCTATTTCTTTTTAATTAGACCTCTTTTTTTTTTTTTTTAATGGAAGTTTCCTATTGACTTTTTATGACAATATAGAGACGTGGACGGACTCCAACAAAAATGAAATCTTTATGGAAGAGTCATCTGTCTCCTGGAGCCTCCTGACACATGTTCCTCCCTGGATACCCAGACATCTGTACATACTGGTGGGGCGTGGGGGAGGTGGGGGGACTCGCTCTGGTCTTGGCTGAAGCATCCTGATCGCGGAGGGAGTGGTGAAAGCCTCAGCCGGCAGAGGGGGGACTTCGGGGAGACATGAGATATGGAAAAGGAGAAATAAATCTTTTCCTGACATGATACCTTTGCCTTGGTATCAGCTCAATGGGCCCTGCTCCCTAATTCCAAACAACCTGGCTACGTGACTGCACACACGTTGGGGTGACACACTCAGTGACCCCTTATTCAGCATCTCCTGTCCTATTCCTTCCAGCCTGGCCTGAGCAGCCTTTGTCTCTGGGCCCTAACACCAGACGTGACTAGCTGGGGTCATGGGCTTGTTTCCCTTGGGCAAGTTTCCCAGAGTGCGGTCTAGGGATGGCTTGGGATCCATGGATTGCTCTCCAGGGATCTTGAAGCCTGTGCAGGCTTGCGTACTTATGCCAGGAGGGGAGGAACAGTTACTCACAAATCGGTGTTAGGAACCACCCACGCCACTTGCCCCAGCCCAGATCTGGGCACTGGGGACTTCAAGGTCATGGTCCCTCGTCCCACGGACCTGATGTTCTTGAAGGAGGAAACAGGCAAACATAAGAGGCCAAAAAAGAAAATCAAGTGCACATGTAAATGATGTGACATTTTCAGATTGTGGGGAGTGTGTGGGACCATCAGGGAGGGGAGAGAAGGCTGCTGGTGGGGAGGCAGGGCATCTGCTTTAGATAGTGGTCAGGGAAGCCTGCCTACTGACACTGGAGACCAGCTGAGCTCAGGTCAAGGGAAGAGCAGTCCAGGAAGAAGGCCAGCAAGTGCAAAGGCCCTGAGGCACTCATGGAGTTGAGAACCAGAGACAAAGTAAGGGTGGCTGGAATGATGTGAGCCCCCAGGGGAGCAGAGGGAGAGGAGGCTGGGTCAGGGCTGGGGGCTTTGTAAACCCGCCTTCTGGATGAACAGCTCTTATTTCAAACACAACATGAGCCCCTGTGTGGATTTAGGGAGTAGAAGCCTGACACAACCTGATGTTCATTTTATTTATTTATTTTTTTAAAATTGGAGCATAGTTGCTTGCAATGCTGTGATAGTTTCTGCTGTACAAGGAAGTGAATATGCTTTAAGTATACATATGCCCTCTCCCTCTTGAGTCATCCCCCACCCCCCCCAGGCCATCACAGAGCCCTGAGCTGAGCTCCCCATGGTATACGGCAGCTTCCCATCAGCTATCTGCTTCACACACGGTGGTATGTGGGGGTCGGAGTTGCGCTCCCAATTTGTCCCACCTTTCCGTTCCCTGTCTGTGTCCACAGGTCCCTGCTCTGCGTCTGCATCTCTATTCCTGCCCTGCCCAGGAGGGCATCAGTACCATTCTTCCAGCCATAAAGAAGGAATGAAATGGGGCCCTTTGTAGCGATGTGGATCAGACATGACTCAGCAACAGAGCGCGCATGGATGGACCCGGAGCCCGTCATAAAGAGTCAAGTAAGTCAGAAAGAGAAAAACAAGTATCTTACCCATGTGTATGGAATCTAGAAAAACGATTTTCATTTTAAAGGTGCCTTCTTGCCTGCTGGCTCTCTAGAGAATGGACTGCAGAATCGTGTTAAAACGAAGATGCCGAGTTTTGAGAGCTTCGAGAAGGCAGCACGAGGCTCCTGCTCTCAAGGGGTTAGCGGAGGAGGGAGATGTTGGGGTCCCTGTTTCCTCAGGTTGCTTGGGTCTAGAGCTGTTTCCTTAAACTGCACGGCTTCCTACAAGACTTGTCCTCAACCTGAGCTTTGAGGAGGAGGGAAAAGTAGTAAATGTGTTTGCCTCCTTGTGGAGGACAGAGTTTCAGGAGAAGATAAAACACGGTAGACTGCATGTGAGACCTGGGACGTCGTTGGTGGCACAGTGGCTAAGAATCTACCTGCCAATGCAGGCAACATGGGTCCGGTCCCTGGTCTGGGAAGATGGCTCGTGCCACAGAGCACCTAAGCCCGTTCTCCACAGCTGCTGAGTCCACTTGCCCTAGGGGCTGGGCTCTGCAGTGAGAAGTCGCCATAAGGAGAAGCCTGAGCACAACAATGAAGAGTAGCCTCCACTCGCTGCAAATAGAGAAAGCCCCTGCAAAGCAAGGAAGACCCAGCACCACTAAAAAGAAAACCTATGAAACCCAGAATCAGAGAGGGTAAGTAACTTGCTGAAGGTCACACAGCCCAAAAAGGGAGAACTGAGGTTGTGAGTGGCTTTGGAGAGCATCCACATACTGAGGGCTCCATGGGCCCTCCTCCCATAAATACTGTCATGGTTTCTTGCGGAGAATGAAAGAGTGGGGCACCCTTGGGAGACCCTTGTGTCTTCTCGCCATGGGCCCAAGAGCATGGAGCCCGTGATGAGCCCTGCAGGCTTTCAAAAACCATGCTTGACACTGGCACAAAGAATGAACTCCAGAGTGTGAGAAGAAATCTGCAAAACCACAGTGAGGAATTCAGATCAATAAGGAATAAGAAAAGCAAAAGATTTTCTTTTACCTCCATTTCTTCCTTCTTCTACACTCACCTCTGCCTTGTGCAGCCCCCAAGTGGCTCCCCTGCATGCCTTTCCTTCTCCCTAAAAAGCCTTTTAACATTCCTTGCAGGCCATGTCTCCTTGCAGTGAATGCCCTGGTTTTGTCTGTCTGAGAAAAATCGTTCTTTCTCCTTCACTTTTCTTTCTCGTGAAACTTTTATTTTGAAATAATTGGAAATTCACACGTGTGAGAGGAAATAAATCAGAGAAGTCCTGTGTGTGCCGGATGCAGCTTCCCTTAAAAGTAGCATCTTACAGACCGAGAGTGAGACATCGCACCTGGATCACACCGACAATGCTGCCCTTTGATGTATTCTCACTGGGCTGTGTGTGTGAGCACATGTGTGCACACATGTGCTCACACACACATTTAGTTCCGTACAGTTGTATCCCGTGAGTGGGTCTGGGGGTCCATCACCGCAGTCAAGGCATGTTTTATTTCCATCACGAGAAGGATCTCTCATGTGGCCCTTTTATAGCCTAAGCTCCCTCCTTCCCATTCTCCCCTTTCCCTCAATCCCGGCAACCCATAGTCTGGTCTCTTTCTATAATTTTGTCACGTCAAGAATATTTTATAAATGGGGTCGTGGTCCATAGGTCTTTTTCACTCAGCATAACTCTCTGGAGACTCATCTACCTTGCTGGGTGTATGGATGCCCACCCTCCCTCTTGATTGCCCAGTGCTAGTCTGTGGTGTAGGTGGACCGTGATTTGTAGTGTTTAACCACTCATCACCAAAGAATTAGAGGCGGGCATGGCAACCCACAGCGGTATTCTTGCCTGGAGAATCCCATGGATAGAGGAGCCTGGTCGCAAGGAGTCAAACACAACTGGAGTAACTTACTTTTAGAAATAATGCATGGGGCATGGAGTTAGAATTAAGTCTTTGGAGAATGTCATAGGATTCCAGTCCAAAATGTATGAAAATGTGTCTGGGTGGGTTCCATCTTCCCAGTGAATTTTTATGGGTTTGAGTCTTGTGTAAACTCTTTGTAGTAACCTAGTGATATATATTTTTGTAAGAGACAAAACTTTAAAGATAAAAAAGAAAGCAAATAGAAACCATGATTCTTTTTTTTTTTTTTTTTTAACATTTTTTACTATCCATCTTTATTCTTTGGCTTGTGTGGGCCTGCCATTGCAGTGGCCTCTCTCATTGCAGAGCACCGGCTCTGTGCACATGTGCTCCAGAGCACTGGTTTGTAATTGGACACACCGGCCCAGCTGCTCCATGGCACCTGGGATCTTCCCAGGCCAGGGATCAAACCGATGCCCCTTGCATTGCAAGGTGGACTCTTCACTGGACCACCAGGGAATCCTGGGCATGCAGCTTCCCTTAAAAGTAGCATCTTACAGACCGAGAGTGAGACATCGCACCTGGATCACACCGACAATGCTGCCCTTTGATGTATTCTCACTGGGCTGTGTGTGTGAGCACATGTGTGCACACATGTGCTCACACACACATTTAGTTCCGTACAGTTGTATCCCGTGAGTGGGTCTGGGGGTCCATCACCGCAGTCAAGGCATGTTTTATTTCCATCACGAGAAGGATCTCTCATGTGGCCCTTTTATAGCCTAAGCTCCCTCCTTCCCATTCTCCCCTTTCCCTCAATCCCGGCAACCCATAGTCTGGTCTCTTTCTATAATTTTGTCACGTCAAGAATATTTTATAAATGGGGTCGTGGTCCATAGGTCTTTTTCACTCAGCATAACTCTCTGGAGACTCATCTACCTTGCTGGGTGTATGGATGCCCACCCTCCCTCTTGATTGCCCAGTGCTAGTCTGTGGTGTAGGTGGACCGTGATTTGTAGTGTTTAACCACTCATCACCAAAGAATTAGAGGCGGGCATGGCAACCCACAGCGGTATTCTTGCCTGGAGAATCCCATGGATAGAGGAGCCTGGTCGCAAGGAGTCAAACACAACTGGAGTAACTTACTTTTAGAAATAATGCATGGGGCATGGAGTTAGAATTAAGTCTTTGGAGAATGTCATAGGATTCCAGTCCAAAATGTATGAAAATGTGTCTGGGTGGGTTCCATCTTCCCAGTGAATTTTTATGGGTTTGAGTCTTGTGTAAACTCTTTGTAGTAACCTAGTGATATATATTTTTGTAAGAGACAAAACTTTAAAGATAAAAAAGAAAGCAAATAGAAACCATGATTCTTTTTTTTTTTTTTTTTTAACATTTTTTACTATCCATCTTTATTCTTTGGCTTGTGTGGGCCTGCCATTGCAGTGGCCTCTCTCATTGCAGAGCACCGGCTCTGTGCACATGTGCTCCAGAGCACTGGTTTGTAATTGGACACACCGGCCCAGCTGCTCCATGGCACCTGGGATCTTCCCAGGCCAGGGATCAAACCGATGCCCCTTGCATTGCAAGGTGGACTCTTTACGCACTGGACCACCAGGGAAGCCCGAAATCATGGTTGTTTTTAATTGCATTTTTTCTTACAAAAAATGTTATCCTATCACACATACTGTATCGTATCTGGCCTTATTCAGTAATTGTATAATGCAGAATGTAAAATTGGCCCCCCCAAGAGTCTATGTCGAAGCCCCAGAACCTGAGAATACCATGAGCTACCATGTCTATGATTACCTTACATGGCACAAAAGAACCTGGTAGATTGAAATAAGGTGATTACTTTGTTGAGTTTAATTTAGGGAGGTGATCCTGAATTGTTTGGATGGGTCCAAGGGGAATTTCATGTGCCTTGAAAGGCAGAAGAAGAGGCCAGAGAGATGCAGCATAAGAGGGATTTGATGTGCCGCTGCCATTTCTAAAGGTGGGGTCACAAGCCAAGGAAATGGGGGAGACCTCTGAGAGGTGAGAAAGACCCCAGCTGACAGCCAGCAGGGAGATGGGGTTCTCGGTGCTAGAGTCACAGAGAACTGAATTCTGCCAATTTTAAAGCATCTGTAAGCAGATCCTTCCCCTGAACTGGGCAGCTCAGCTGGTAAAGAATCCATCTGCAAGGTGGGAGACCTGGGTTTGATCCCTGGGTAGGGAAGATCGCCTGGAGGAGGGCATGGCAACGCACTAATACTAATTCTTGCCTGGAGAATCCCATGGGCAGAGGAGCCTGGCGGGCTGCAGTTTATGGGGTCGCAAAGAGTCGGGCATGACCTGAACGACTAAGTGCAACACAGCACACAAGCAGATCCTTCTCTGAACCCCCAGATAAGTGCACAGGCTAGCTGACACCTTGATTTCAGCTTGTGGGACCTGAAGAAGAAACCCCAGTGAGCTCATCCAGACTCTACACCTACAGAACTGAGAGATAACAAATGGGTGTTGTTTTAAGCTGCCAGCATTTGTGATAAACGGTCACAATGCAGCATTAGAAAACAAATCTTGTCATAAACCACAGCGCTTTCCACGCCAGTGAGTTCATGTGACATGTGTTGGTGGCTACAGTGTATTCTATTACGTGGATGTCCCATACTTTGGTGAGCTGTCCTTTAATGATGGACACTAAATCATCATTGGGTTTAATGCATTCATTTGCAGAGAGCACTCTCAAAGCAAGACCTCACATATGTATCTCACTCTTATTTACTGGGGCAGAGGGTTCTAAGAATTGCCCTCCCCATCTGTGGGCCCCAGCCAGAGCAGACGAGACTCATTGTTTCCGATGTGTGCTTTGCTGACACTGTGCCCTGACTTCAAACAACAACTCTACCCTTGCCCTCCCTCACGTTAGTAGACACAGTTTTAGAAAAGCAGAGCCTCCAAGCTTCTCCTCACAGTCAAATGGACTAGCAGGGACCAGATTTACCCTCTTGCAAAAACAAACAAAAATGGCAAAAAGATATGAATCTACAAAAGTGTACTAGAACGACAATGTACTTTGAACTAATGTTCAAAAAGGGTACAAGATCTAAGGTCAGCATAAGAAAACCACTTGCGTTTTTATATACTAGCAATGGACAAGCAGAAATGAAAATAAAAACTACTACTGATAGATCTAAAAATTAAGAAATATTTAGGAATAAATGCAACATCAGATTTGAAAGGCTGAAATCTACAAAGTATTACCAAGCAGGATTAAATAAAATCTAAGTACATAGAAAGACCATGTTCTGGGTCAGAACACTCAATATTTTTAAGATGGTGATTTTCTCTAAGTTGATGTATCAGTTCAACACAATCCCAGTCCAAAATCCTCGAAGGCTCTTTCTTTTTTAGAAGTTGATAAACTGAGCCTAACATTTGAAAGAAAATGTAATAGACCTGGGGTAGCTAAAGGATTTTTGAAAAAGGAGAACAAATTTGGAGGACTAACACTTGTTACTGTTGCCCAGTCATGTGGTCATGTCGGACTCTTCGTGACCTCACGGACTGTGCACACCAGGCTTCCCTGTCCTTCACCAGCTCCCAGAGTTTGCTCAGACTCACATCTATTGAGTTGAGGATGCCATCCAACCATCTCCTCCTCAGTCATCTCCTTCTCCACAATGCTGATGTCATAAACCATTGTGACATGTGTTGGTGGCTACAGTGTATTCTATTACGTGGATGTCCCATACTTTGGTGAGCTGTCCTTTAATGATGGACACTAAATCATCATTGGGTTTAATGCATTCATTTGCAGAGAGCACTCTCAAAGCAAGACCTCACATATGTATCTCACTCTTATTTACTGGGGCAGAGGGTTCTAAGAATTGCCCTCCCCATCTGTGGGCCCCAGCCAGAGCAGACGAGACTCATTGTTTCCGATGTGTGCTTTGCTGACACTGTGCCCTGACTTCAAACAACAACTCTACCCTTGCCCTCCCTCACGTTAGTAGACACAGTTTTAGAAAAGCAGAGCCTCCAAGCTTCTCCTCACAGTCAAATGGACTAGCAGGGACCAGATTTACCCTCTTGCAAAAACAAACAAAAATGGCAAAAAGATATGAATCTACAAAAGTGTACTAGAACGACAATGTACTTTGAACTAATGTTCAAAAAGGGTACAAGATCTAAGGTCAGCATAAGAAAACCACTTGCGTTTTTATATACTAGCAATGGACAAGCAGAAATGAAAATAAAAACTACTACTGATAGATCTAAAAATTAAGAAATATTTAGGAATAAATGCAACATCAGATTTGAAAGGCTGAAATCTACAAAGTATTACCAAGCAGGATTAAATAAAATCTAAGTACATAGAAAGACCATGTTCTGGGTCAGAACACTCAATATTTTTAAGATGGTGATTTTCTCTAAGTTGATGTATCAGTTCAACACAATCCCAGTCCAAAATCCTCGAAGGCTCTTTCTTTTTTAGAAGTTGATAAACTGAGCCTAACATTTGAAAGAAAATGTAATAGACCTGGGGTAGCTAAAGGATTTTTGAAAAAGGAGAACAAATTTGGAGGACTAACACTTGTTACTGTTGCCCAGTCATGTGGTCATGTCGGACTCTTCGTGACCTCACGGACTGTGCACACCAGGCTTCCCTGTCCTTCACCAGCTCCCAGAGTTTGCTCAGACTCACATCTATTGAGTTGAGGATGCCATCCAACCATCTCCTCCTCAGTCATCTCCTTCTCCTCCTGCCTTCAGTCTTGCCCAGCATCAAGATCTTTTCCAGTGAGTCAGCTCTTTGCTTCTAGTGACCAAAGTGTTAGAGCTTCAGCTGAAGCATCAGTCCTTCCAATGAATAGTCAGGGTTAGTTTCCTTTAGGATGGACTGGTTTGATTTCTTTGCTGTCCAAGGGACTCTCAAGAGTCTTCTCCAGCATCCCACTTTGAAAGCATCAGTTCTTTGGCACTCAACCTTTTTTATTTTAGATCTTATGATAAAACTACAAGAATAAAGCAGTGTGGCACTGGCATGCACATGGATAGATGGATCAACCGAACAGACTTTATTGTTCCAGAAACAGGCCAACTGATTTTCAATCAATATGAAAAGGCAGTTCAGTAGGAAAAAAAAAAAAAAAAGGATGCTTTTTCAACAAGTGGTATTGGAACAATCGAGTATCCATGTGCAGGAAAGGTTAAACTTGGATGACTCTTTTGCACCATACACAAAAATTAGCTCAAGTTGAATTATAGGTTGAGTTTTAAAACCCATATGTTCTACAAGAAAATAAAGAAGAAAACCCTAGGCAGAAGAGAAGGTCAGAAAGCCTCTGAAACTGAAATTGAAATTCTGGGTTAGGCCAAGTTTTAGATATGACAACAAAAACATGACATATGAAAAATGTGATGCATCACACCTCATGAAATTTAAGGATGTCCACTCTATGAGAGAAAAGCAATTATCCTTCAATTAAAAACAAACAAAATTTGGGGCTTCCCTGGTGGCCCAGTGGGTAAGGACACTGCCTTGCAGTGCAAGGGGCGCCGGTTTGATCCCTGGCCTGGGAAGATCCCATGAGCCACGGAGCGGCTGGACTGATGTGTCCAACTACCGAGCCGGAGCTCTGGAGCGCATGCGCCCAGAGCCAGTGCTCTGCAACGAGAGAGGCCACTGCGATGAGAGGCCCACACAGGCCAAAGAACAAAGATGGATGAAAATAAATAAATGAAAGACCAATAGAAGTGGCCAAATAAATAAACAAATAAATAAATTTGGGCTTTCCTGATAGCTCAGTGGTGAAGAGTTCGCCTGCCAGTGCAGGAGACACGGGTCCGATCCCTGATCTGGGAAGATCCCACATGCTGTGGAGCACGTAGGCCTATGAGCCACAGCTATAGAGCCTGGGTTCTAGAGCCTCGGAGCTGCAACTATGGAGCCTATGTGCCACAGCTACTGAAGCCCATGTGCCCTAGAGTTCAAGTTCCACGACCACAAGAAGTGTGCTCACCTTAGCTAGAGAGTAACCCCCACTCCCTGCAACTAAAGAAGAGCCTGTGGCAGCAGTGAAAACTCAGAATAGGCAAAAATAAATAAATAAATTAATTCAATTAAAAAGAAAGAATTCTGGAGTAGGTAGTCATTTCCTTCTCTTCCCAACCCAGGGATCGAACCCAAGTCTCCTGCATTGCGGTTGGATTCTTTACTGTCTGAGTCATCATTATTGATATTGGTTAGTATTCATACCCATATTTATGGTTTTTAAAATTATTTGTTGTTTATGTATTTGACCATGCTGAGTCTTAGTAGAGGCATATGAAATCTTTAGTTTTGGCATCTAGTTCCCTGACCAGGGATCGAACTTGGACCTCCTGCATTGACAGCGTGGTGTCTTAGCCTCTGGACTGCCAGGCAAGTCCCAATGCCCATATTCATTTGCTGTGTCTGCTAAGAAGTCTTGAGAGAAATGGTACCCCTGTAGTGGGTAAGCACACCAGTGCCCAGGTCTTAGATTTTACATGAAAATCACACCTCATGAAATTTAAGGATGTCCACTCTATGAGAGAAAAGCAATTATCCTTCAATTAAAAACAAACAAAATTTGGGGCTTCCCTGGTGGCCCAGTGGGTAAGGACACTGCCTTGCAGTGCAAGGGGCGCCGGTTTGATCCCTGGCCTGGGAAGATCCCATGAGCCACGGAGCGGCTGGACTGATGTGTCCAACTACCGAGCCGGAGCTCTGGAGCGCATGCGCCCAGAGCCAGTGCTCTGCAACGAGAGAGGCCATCATGAGAGAGGCCCACACAGGCCAAAGAACAAAGATGGATGAAAATAAATAAATGAAAGACCAATAGAAGTGGCCAAATAAATAAACAAATAAATAAATTTGGGCTTTCCTGATAGCTCAGTGGTGAAGAGTTCGCCTGCCAGTGCAGGAGACACGGGTCCGATCCCTGATCTGGGAAGATCCCACATGCTGTGGAGCACGTAGGCCTATGAGCCACAGCTATAGAGCCTGGGTTCTAGAGCCTCGGAGCTGCAACTATGGAGCCTATGTGCCACAGCTACTGAAGCCCATGTGCCCTAGAGTTCAAGTTCCACGACCACAAGAAGTGTGCTCACCTTAGCTAGAGAGTAACCCCCACTCCCTGCAACTAAAGAAGAGCCTGTGGCAGCAGTGAAAACTCAGAATAGGCAAAAATAAATAAATAAATTAATTCAATTAAAAAGAAAGAATTCTGGAGTAGGTAGTCATTTCCTTCTCTTCCCAACCCAGGGATCGAACCCAAGTCTCCTGCATTGTGGTTGGATTCTTTACTGTCTGAGTCATCATTATTGATATTGGTTAGTATTCATACCCATATTTATGGTTTTTAAAATTATTTGTTGTTTATGTATTTGACCATGCTGAGTCTTAGTAGAGGCATATGAAATCTTTAGTTTTGGCATCTAGTTCCCTGACCAGGGATCGAACTTGGACCTCCTGCATTGACAGCGTGGTGTCTTAGCCTCTGGACTGCCAGGCAAGTCCCAATGCCCATATTCATTTGCTGTGTCTGCTAAGAAGTCTTGAGAGAAATGGTACCCCTGTAGTGGGTAAGCACACCAGTGCCCAGGTCTTAGATTTTATGACTGATCTCCAATAAAAGGGAGTAGGGCTTCTTGGAGAAATGGCAGTTCTCCCTGAAGCATCTTCTGGGACCAGAGAGTAAGTGCTCAGAAAAGCAGACAGCGACAGGCAGGGGAGGAAGCGTGTTCAAGGAACACCGCAGCCATGAGGAAGAGCTTCCAGTGACCAAAGCTGACACGATGTGAGCGAAAGGTAGTCTTAGATTATAAATAATCCAAATATAAAATAAAGATGGAGTGAACTATGTCAGAGAGAGAAAGATAAATATTGTATACTGACATATATTTATGGAATCCAGAAAGATTGTGTTGATAAATGAATATGCAGAGCAGCAGTGGAGAGGCGGACATGGAGAACAGTCCTATGGACATTGGGTGAAGGAGGGGAATATGCTGTGGGACTAGGGGATCTCAGACAGGGGCTCTGTGGTGACCTGGGGGGAGGGCTGAGGAGGGGGATGTTGGGGAGGAGGCTGGGGGGAATGTGTATACCTATGAAGGATTCAGGTTGATGTGTGGCTGTAAACAACAAAACTCTAAAAAATAAAAAAATAAAAATACTGGCTTTCCTGGTGGTCCAGTGGGTAAAGAGTCCACCTTTCAGTGCAGGGGGCACCGGTTGGATCCCTGGCCCGGGAAGATCCCACATGCCGCGGAGCAGCTGGACTGGTGTGTCCAACTACCGAGCTGGAGCTCTGGGGCGCATGTGCCCAGAGTCTGTGCTCTGTGACAAGAGAGGCCACTGAGATGTGAGGCCCACACAGGTCAAAGAATAAAAATGGATGAAAATAAATAAATAGACAAAACAATAAAAGAGGCAAAAATTAAAAAAAAAAAAAAAGTAACAAGGCGTCTTGAATGGATGTAGCCTGGATGTAATGTGATGAGAATGGCTTTTGGCTTCTGGAGTTTCCTCCCAGACATCCATAGTCCCAGTCTAAGTGTGAGAAAGTGCCAGGCGAATCGTGATGGAGGGACACTCTGCCAAATACCTGAACTGCTCCTGAAAAATGTCAAGGTCATCAAAAAATAGGGACAGTCTGAGGAACTGTCGCAGCACAGTGAAGGTTATGGTCATGGGACAACTTCCTGTAATTTGATGTCCTGGATGAAATCCGAGAACAGAAGATGGAGATTAAACCAAAACTAAGGAACTCTGAATACAGTGCGAAACTGTCAGTTGCTCAGTGGTGTCCAACTCTTTGCAACCCCATTCTCTGGGAAAGATACTGGAGTGGGTAGGCATTCCCTCTTCCACGGGATCTTCCCCATGCAGAGATCAAAGCTACGTCTCCTGCATTATGGGTGGATTCTTTACCACTGCACCACTTGGGAAGTCCTCAGAGCGCATCAAATCCCAAAGAAGAAATTACATCCTCTTGGAAAAATACCGGGTTCAGGAGGCCTGACATATATTTATGGAATCCAGAAAGATTGTGTTGATAAATGAATATGCAGAGCAGCAGTGGAGAGGCGGACATGGAGAACAGTCCTATGGACATTGGGTGAAGGAGGGGAATATGCTGTGGGACTAGGGGATCTCAGACAGGGGCTCTGTGGTGACCTGGGGGGAGGGCTGAGGAGGGGGATGTTGGGGAGGAGGCTGGGGGGAATGTGTATACCTATGAAGGATTCAGGTTGATGTGTGGCTGTAAACAACAAAACTCTAAAAAATAAAAAAATAAAAATACTGGCTTTCCTGGTGGTCCAGTGGGTAAAGAGTCCACCTTTCAGTGCAGGGGGCACCGGTTGGATCCCTGGCCCGGGAAGATCCCACATGCCGCGGAGCAGCTGGACTGGTGTGTCCAATTACCGAGCTGGAGCTCTGGGGCGCATGTGCCCAGAGTCTGTGCTCTGTGACAAGAGAGGCCACTGAGATGTGAGGCCCACACAGGTCAAAGAATAAAAATGGATGAAAATAAATAAATAGACAAAACAATAAAAGAGGCAAAAATTAAAAAAAAAAAAAAAGTAACAAGGCGTCTTGAATGGATGTAGCCTGGATGTAATGTGATGAGAATGGCTTTTGGCTTCTGGAGTTTCCTCCCAGACATCCATAGTCCCAGTCTAAGTGTGAGAAAGTGCCAGGCGAATCGTGATGGAGGGACACTCTGCCAAATACCTGAACTGCTCCTGAAAAATGTCAAGGTCATCAAAAAATAGGGACAGTCTGAGGAACTGTCGCAGCACAGTGAAGGTTATGGTCATGGGACAACTTCCTGTAATTTGATGTCCTGGATGAAATCCGAGAACAGAAGATGGAGATTAAACCAAAACTAAGGAACTCTGAATACAGTGCGAAACTGTCAGTTGCTCAGTGGTGTCCAACTCTTTGCAACCCCATTCTCTGGGGAAAGATACTGGAGTGGGTAGGCATTCCCTCTTCCACGGGATCTTCCCCATGCAGAGATCAAAGCTACGTCTCCTGCATTATGGGTGGATTCTTTACCACTGCACCACTTGGGAAGTCCTCAGGGAGCGCATCAAATCCCAAAGAAGAAATTACATCCTCTTGGAAAAATACCTGCAGGGAGGCAACCATCTCGTTTCCTTTAGCTCTCCCTCTGGACCGCAGCCGAGGCCCCACGCATGCACGCGGCACCTGCGCCTGTCGCCAGAAGCATGTCTGCTGAGAGGATGGAGCCCTGCAAGCCCTCGGAGGGCTGCAGCCTTGAAGAGGCTGAGATCTTAGAGAACTGAAGAGCCTTTGAATCTCCCTTTGGCCCCCTCTCCCCCAGACCACAGCCCTTCTCTTGATGTAAAGCATGTGCTCAGATTGAAAACAATGAGGTGTGTGGCTAAGCCAACAGGACTGTTTTGTTTCTTGCTTCCTCGGTGGTTGGCAACAAACCTGCCTCGGGGATTGGAACGACACCATAAGTGGGTGACACTCTTCGTCGGTGGTATCTGTGGATTCGCAACAAGGAGCGGGGCTGGCATCTCTGCCGCTGGGAACAGTTTGTGTGACCCAGCTGTGCTGGGGTCAGGGTGGGGGTGTGGTCCTCTTCCAGCTGCGCAGCAGTTGGGACCAAGGTGCCTGGACTTAACTTGGAAGCATGTTGAGGTTAAACTGAAATGTCCAGGCACCTGTAGAGGGCACCTTCCAGAACAGGGTATGCCATGACGTCCCCGTCACCCACCCCAGCCATACAGATGGCATCCTCCTCCACGGGCTGTGATAAACAGCCTGCCTTCAAACCAGAACACCTGGCTTCCATGCTCCCTTCTGCCACTGAACCAGCTGTGCCTCCCTGACCGAGTCCCAGGACCGCATCAAAGACGTGGACTGAATATTTTCTACAGAATCTTCCAGCTTTTAAAAGTCTGTGAGTTCTTTATTTCTGAACGAATAGAAAATCAGCTGCATTTCTTCCTCCTCTCTATATGGTCAAAGTTGTGTGCAGGCGTGTGTCATGAATTTAAACCAAAACTAAGGAACTCTGAATACAGTGCGAAACTGTCAGTTGCTCAGTGGTGTCCAACTCTTTGCAACCCCATTCTCTGGGGAAAGATACTGGAGTGGGTAGGCATTCCCTCTTCCACGGGATCTTCCCCATGCAGAGATCAAAGCTACGTCTCCTGCATTATGGGTGGATTCTTTACCACTGCACCACTTGGGAAGTCCTCAGGGAGCGCATCAAATCCCAAAGAAGAAATTACATCCTCTTGGAAAAATACCTGCAGGGAGGCAACCATCTCGTTTCCTTTAGCTCTCCCTCTGGACCGCAGCCGAGGCCCCACGCATGCACGCGGCACCTGCGCCTGTCGCCAGAAGCATGTCTGCTGAGAGGATGGAGCCCTGCAAGCCCTCGGAGGGCTGCAGCCTTGAAGAGGCTGAGATCTTAGAGAACTGAAGAGCCTTTGAATCTCCCTTTGGCCCCCTCTCCCCCAGACCACAGCCCTTCTCTTGATGTAAAGCATGTGCTCAGATTGAAAACAATGAGGTGTGTGGCTAAGCCAACAGGACTGTTTTGTTTCTTGCTTCCTCGGTGGTTGGCAACAAACCTGCCTCGGGGATTGGAACGACACCATAAGTGGGTGACACTCTTCGTCGGTGGTATCTGTGGATTCGCAACAAGGAGCGGGGCTGGCATCTCTGCCGCTGGGAACAGTTTGTGTGACCCAGCTGTGCTGGGGTCAGGGTGGGGGTGTGGTCCTCTTCCAGCTGCGCAGCAGTTGGGACCAAGGTGCCTGGACTTAACTTGGAAGCATGTTGAGGTTAAACTGAAATGTCCAGGCACCTGTAGAGGGCACCTTCCAGAACAGGGTATGCCATGACGTCCCCGTCACCCACCCCAGCCATACAGATGGCATCCTCCTCCACGGGCTGTGATAAACAGCCTGCCTTCAAACCAGAACACCTGGCTTCCATGCTCCCTTCTGCCACTGAACCAGCTGTGCCTCCCTGACCGAGTCCCAGGACCGCATCAAAGACGTGGACTGAATATTTTCTACAGAATCTTCCAGCTTTTAAAAGTCTGTGAGTTCTTTATTTCTGAACGAATAGAAAATCAGCTGCATTTCTTCCTCCTCTCTATATGGTCAAAGTTGTGTGCAGGCGTGTGTGCTCTGCCCATGGAATTTCCCAGGCAAGAATACTAAGGGTGGGTTGCCATTTTCTGTTTCAGGGGAATCGTCCAGACCCAGGGTTCAAACCTGCATCTCCTGCTTTGGCAGGTGAATTCTTTATCACCGCGCCACCTATGAAGCCCCCCTGGTCCAAGTTACATTAACTGACTCATAGATGAATTGACCAAATTCTGAAAGGGGAAGGATCTGGGAATCAAATGCAGAAGGATTTAGAATCAAAAGAGATAACAAGAGTAAATGAACAGAAGAAAGTCAGGTTGAATCAACTTTCAACACATCTTTATTGAGTAGCTTCTACACAGTGTTTGTGGCTTAGTCATGTCTGACTCTGTGATCTCACAGACTGTAGCCTGTCAGGCTCCTCATTTCATGGGATTTTCTAGGCAAGAATACTGGATTAGGTTGCCATATGCTCCTACAGGGGATCTTCCTGGCCCAGGGATCGAACGTGTGTCTCCTGCTTGATAGGCAGATTCTTTACCACTGAGTCTTATTGACTCTCAGTGAAACCTAATTCCTCACCAGGATCAGCTGACACTTGAAGCATCATTCATAATTCCCATCACTTGATTGAGTTTTCAGAACTCCTCCTGGGGGCAAGTTGGGATAACTGGAAAACCCGCAAGAGGCCAGGTCTGTAAGTTGGTTGAACAAGAGGGATTGTTCTATATCGTAATTTGCAGAGGGTTCCACCTGTGCCCAGAAGGGGAAGTGGGTGCATGTCTTGCTTTAGAGAACTTATGGGAGAATTAAGCAGAATAGTTTCTGTTGACAACAGAGCAGGGCTAGGATTCCGAGAAGGAAGTCCTCCTTGCTAAGGGGTAGTCTGAGCTGAGAACTGAGCTCTGTTTGCCTTGCACGGTTTTACCCTTCGTCCAACAAAGGTAGACTCAGTAGCCATAGAACAGAGCTAGAGGCCTTCACAGGTCATTTTAAAATTTATTTAGGTATGACCTCAGTTAGACCAAGGACTGAATATTTTCTACAGAATCTTCCAGCTTTTAAAAGTCTGTGAGTTCTTTATTTCTGAACGAATAGAAAATCAGCTGCATTTCTTCCTCCTCTCTATATGGTCAAAGTTGTGTGCAGGCGTGTGTGCTCTGCCCATGGAATTTCCCAGGCAAGAATACTAAGGGTGGGTTGCCATTTTCTGTTTCAGGGGAATCGTCCAGACCCAGGGTTCAAACCTGCATCTCCTGCTTTGGCAGGTGAATTCTTTATCACCGCGCCACCTATGAAGCCCCCCTGGTCCAAGTTACATTAACTGACTCATAGATGAATTGACCAAATTCTGAAAGGGGAAGGATCTGGGAATCAAATGCAGAAGGATTTAGAATCAAAAGAGATAACAAGAGTAAATGAACAGAAGAAAGTCAGGTTGAATCAACTTTCAACACATCTTTATTGAGTAGCTTCTACACAGTGTTTGTGGCTTAGTCATGTCTGACTCTGTGATCTCACAGACTGTAGCCTGTCAGGCTCCTCATTTCATGGGATTTTCTAGGCAAGAATACTGGATTAGGTTGCCATATGCTCCTACAGGGGATCTTCCTGGCCCAGGGATCGAACGTGTGTCTCCTGCTTGATAGGCAGATTCTTTACCACTGAGTCTTATTGACTCTCAGTGAAACCTAATTCCTCACCAGGATCAGCTGACACTTGAAGCATCATTCATAATTCCCATCACTTGATTGAGTTTTCAGAACTCCTCCTGGGGGCAAGTTGGGATAACTGGAAAACCCGCAAGAGGCCAGGTCTGTAAGTTGGTTGAACAAGAGGGATTGTTCTATATCGTAATTTGCAGAGGGTTCCACCTGTGCCCAGAAGGGGAAGTGGGTGCATGTCTTGCTTTAGAGAACTTATGGGAGAATTAAGCAGAATAGTTTCTGTTGACAACAGAGCAGGGCTAGGATTCCGAGAAGGAAGTCCTCCTTGCTAAGGGGTAGTCTGAGCTGAGAACTGAGCTCTGTTTGCCTTGCACGGTTTTACCCTTCGTTCCAACAAAAGGTAGACTCAGTAGCCATAGAACAGAGCTAGAGGGGCCTTCACAGGTCATTTTTAAAATTTATTTATTTGGCTATCCTGGAATTTCACTGCTACTGCAGGCTCTTCTCTAGTTGTAGGGAGTGGGGACTACTCTGTAGTTGAGGTGAGCAGGCTTCTTGTTGTGGCGACCGTTCTTGTTGTGGAACTATGGTTCTAGGGCACATGGGCTTCAGTAGTTACAGCACGTGGGATCCATAGGTGTGGCTCCAAGGCTCTAGAGCACAGGCTCCATAGTTGTGGCTCACAGGCTTAGTGACTCCTCAGCATGTGGGATCATCCAGATTAGGGATTGAACCTGTGTCTCCTGCCTTAGCAGGCGAACTCTTGACCACTGAGCTACCAGGGAAGTCCCACAGCTCATTTTGAAGGTAAATTAACCATGACAGCTAGGTCTCTCATCTGTGGCTTTTTAGTAGCATCTGTATCAGTTTGCTGGAAGCGCCATAATCAAGTATCAGGGTAAGGGGCTTAGAACAAAAGTCTCCCAGTTCTACAGACCTGAAGCCTGAGATCAAGGTGTCCACAGGGCCGGCTCCTTCTGAGGCTTGAGGGGGCATCTGTGCCAGGCTCCTTGCGGCTCCTGGCAGTTGGCTGGCTGTCTTGGGTGGTCCTTAGCTTGTAGCTGCATCACCCCAACCTCTGCCTTCATCTTCACATGGTGTTCTCTCTGTTCATATCTCTGAGTCCAAATTTCCATTTAACTTTTATAAAGGCATCACTTGTGTTGCATTAGGAGCCCAGCTTACTCTGGTAGGACCCTGTCTTAACTAATGACACTGCCTATGACCCTCTTCCCAAAGAAGATCACATTCTGAGTTTCTGGGGGTTAGCTTGTAACATGTGAATTTCGGGGGACATAAAGCTTCCCTGGTGGCTCAGTGGTAAAGAACCCACCTGCCCATGCAGGAGACACAGGAGACCTGAGTTCGATTCCTGGACTGGGAAGATCTCCCAGAGGAGGAGAAGGCAACCCTGTCCAATATTCTTGCCTGGGAAATCCCATGGACAGAAGAGCCTGGCAGGTCACAGTCCATGGGCTTGGGAACAGTCAGACATGACTTAGCAACTAAATAACAATCAACCCCAAACAGCATTCTTTCTGCACAGAGCCAAGTTAGAGGGCCCATCAAGTCACAGGCCTGGGAAGGGATGTGATGGGCTGGGTTTCTCAGCGTTTGAAGCTGCTGTGGATGCACTCTGCCTTAGCATCGCTGCATCACAGATGCAGACCGAGCTCAGGTCCACAGCAGAGGCCGGTGTGAGCTGAGATCCGTGACCTAGCTGGGGACCGAGATGGGGGAAGGACTCCCAGGCCCACCCTGAGGAGAGCAGGCTACCCCCAGGCAGAGCCATGATGCTGGCTCGCACCCAGAAATGAGGACCACTGCCCCGTGTGGCAGAGACCGGCCCCGAGGTGAACCTGTCCACAGGCCCGGAAAAATGGACTGCTCTGGGAACCAGTTGAGCCCAGCAGGCAAGATGTAGCCCCACTGTGCCTCAATTGCCCTGCTGTGAAATGGGGATGATGCTATGCCCTGCCCCACCCACTGAGGGTCAGGCAAAGCCCAAACAGAAAAATTAGGTGAACTGGCTTTGAGAAGACCCCACACCCGATGGCCCAGGGAGCAGCCTGACGATGCATGCTCGGTGTAGCCTGGCCAGCAGACGCCAGCCGGCTGTCTCATCTCCTCGGAGCATCTCCCGTGCATGCTGGCAGGGACACTGCCTGATGACTAAGACGTGCCTGGCCTTCCCCAGTGTCACTTCACATGCAGCAGAGGCTCAGCCAGTCCCTGCTGGCAGCCTGCCTGCCTGTCCGGTGGCTCGAAGCAGAAACTGAAACCCACCCAGCTTGCATTTCAGGAGCCCCGACCTGCTCTCCCCAGGCGCTGAGCTCAGAGCAGGACAGCCTGGGCTGGGCTCTGGCCAGGTGAGCCGCCACCTGTGGCTAAGGTTTCTCCCTCGGGCCCCGCTCTCAGTGGTAAAGAACCACCTGCCCATGCAGGAGACACAGGAGACCTGAGTTCGATTCCTGGACTGGGAAGATCTCCCAGAGGAGGAGAAGGCAACCCTGTCCAATATTCTTGCCTGGGAAATCCCATGGACAGAAGAGCCTGGCAGGTCACAGTCCATGGGCTTGGGAACAGTCAGACATGACTTAGCAACTAAATAACAATCAACCCCAAACAGCATTCTTTCTGCACAGAGCCAAGTTAGAGGGCCCATCAAGTCACAGGCCTGGGAAGGGATGTGATGGGCTGGGTTTCTCAGCGTTTGAAGCTGCTGTGGATGCACTCTGCCTTAGCATCGCTGCATCACAGATGCAGACCGAGCTCAGGTCCACAGCAGAGGCCGGTGTGAGCTGAGATCCGTGACCTAGCTGGGGACCGAGATGGGGGAAGGACTCCCAGGCCCACCCTGAGGAGAGCAGGCTACCCCCAGGCAGAGCCATGATGCTGGCTCGCACCCAGAAATGAGGACCACTGCCCCGTGTGGCAGAGACCGGCCCCGAGGTGAACCTGTCCACAGGCCCGGAAAAATGGACTGCTCTGGGAACCAGCTGAGCCCAGCAGGCAAGATGTAGCCCCACTGTGCCTCAATTGCCCTGCTGTGAAATGGGGATGATGCTATGCCCTGCCCCACCCACTGAGGGTCAGGCAAAGCCCAAACAGAAAAATTAGGTGAACTGGCTTTGAGAAGACCCCACACCCGATGGCCCAGGGAGCAGCCTGACGATGCATGCTCGGTGTAGCCTGGCCAGCAGACGCCAGCCGGCTGTCTCATCTCCTCGGAGCATCTCCCGTGCATGCTGGCAGGGACACTGCCTGATGACTAAGACGTGCCTGGCCTTCCCCAGTGTCACTTCACATGCAGCAGAGGCTCAGCCAGTCCCTGCTGGCAGCCTGCCTGCCTGTCCGGTGGCTCGAAGCAGAAACTGAAACCCACCCAGCTTGCATTTCAGGAGCCCCGACCTGCTCTCCCCAGGCGCTGAGCTCAGAGCAGGACAGCCTGTGGGGCTGGGCTCTGGCCAGGTGAGCCGGCCACACCTGTGGCTAAGGTTTCTCCCTCGGGCCCCGCTCTCTCTCCACCAGCCTTGTTCGCCTAGAGCGCCTCTGTCCTGCAGGATTGACAGGTGATTCTGGGCTGGGAACAGAGGGTAGGCGTGGTCTTTGCAAACTTCCCTCAGAGCCCCAGCTGCCCCGTGGCCTTATTTACCCTGGCCGCCAGGCCTCTCCCTGCGGCCCTAAGAAAACAGATGACAGTCCAGAGTCAAGTTCTCGCGTGTTTCCTCTCTGGAGGTGGATCAAGTTTTAAAAGGAAGGTTTCCTGCCGCCTGAGACACTGTTTTGGTTTGTTTTACCTGTCTCCACCTGCGGGGCTGCCCGGGGGTCGGGCCGGCCGGCAAACACTGCTCATGGGTGTGGGTCTGACGACATGCAGAGGAGACCTGATGGCCTCCACAGAGCATTGTGCACAGGAGGCCCAGGCCCCAATCTGAGCAGGGCACCGAGTAACCTGATATGTTTTCTTTCATTGCTGTAGACACCACGTGCCAGATTTAACTCTGTCCCATCTGTGTCTGTGTGTGTTGGGTTGTTTTAGGAGGAGAAGGAAAGGGGGAGGGTCATTGGAGGGGGGGAGGGGAGCATATCTGTGGGTTTTTTTTTTTTTCCTTTTCTCTCCATCTTCCTTTTATCCTTGCCTGCATTGCTCACTCGTTGCTATATAGAACTTGACTGTTTTTGCGTGTCGATCCTTAACCCTTTGGAGATGACCGTGGTGCTTTGTGCAGCTTTTATGGATGTCCTCAGACACCCTGTCTGGGAAGCCCCCGGTGCTGTCAGAGCTAACAGCAGACCTCTGGAAACTTGAGCTTCCCCAGAAGTGCTTGTGCAGCAATGAGCAGAGCCCCACTCAGATACAGAAGAAGGATCCCCCTCGATGATAAAACAAACAAGCGGCCCAGGGTTTCAGAACCAAGAGTCACCACTGTGCCTGCACCCCTCTGGCCGTAGGCTCCATAGCCTGGACCTGCCAGAAAGGAGACTGTGGCAGAGGCTTGATGCTACAGCAGGATTCCTAGGGAAAGTGGGAATCTGTTGTTCAGTGAAAACCCATCAGGCGGGGCCTCATTCATCAGATGGCCAAAGTGCACAGACCCCAGCATGGTAGAAAGGGTCGTACATTGCAGCCTGGGATGATGCACAGATGGCCTTTCTGGGTGAATGGGAGCCTTGCTTCACTTTGCTGGAGGGGGATGCCAAGCTGGCAAAATATGTTGGTATCAACTCAAGGGTGGGGACCAAGGGAGAGCTCCTCAGCCAGGGGGGGTTCTGAGCTCGAGGCGGGGTGCACATCATTCTTAGGCCCCAGGGCCGCGTGGGATCAGGGGACGGGAGTGAAGAGCCTGTCTCACTGTGTGTTCCTTCCAGCCATCACAGAAGTGCTGCAAAACACAAAACCTTGGGTTTCCTTGCGAGGGGAAGATGGCTTGGGTCATCCTGGGCTATATTTAGAATGGAAAATTTGCTGGCTCAGAGAAAGCTGGTCATGTGCCCTTCTTCTCCAGGCTCCACGCTGAGCTGAGAACCCCATCCCATCGCCCCTTCCTCCTCGTGCTTCCCACTGCCCTGACACCCCCTCTTCCCCTTCCAGGAAGCCCTCCCAGCCTGTAGGAAGACCCTGCAGGGTAAGGCCCACTTTCGCTTGGTAATAAACTTCACAGGCATCATTCTCTGGTGAGGATCATGTGGATCTAGGGGAGCGTTGTGTGCAAGGCCAGCTGTAAGCTCAGAGCTCAGAAGAGTGTGTTGGATCTGAACGTGGGAATTCCACTGCTTCCCCCACTGTCCATGCCTGCATCTCTGGACATGAGGGCTGGGGACAGCGTGGCAGGGAGTGAACCCAGAGGTCCTCGCCTGAAGGCCCATCCTGGGTCCAGCGCCTCAGTTGTACTCTGGGTAGTAATGTCACCCTAGGCACAGAGAGCCTTGTGGTGGCGGCCATTGGCTGGTCCTGGTTTATAACTCTCTTTTCGTAACCAGCAGGATGTTTTTAAGAACCTGGAAGTTCATTGCGTCACTGCTGTGCTTGCGGAGCCGCACGTGATTTCTCAGAAGGAGCAACCCAGACCCGCCCGACACTGGCTCCTCTTTACTGGGGACCGGGGTCAGAAGTGGCACCGCTGAAGACAGGCGTCTGCTGCGTGTGCTCGTGGGGACAAGGAGGCAGTGGGGACCCAGGGGTATTCTCTGGTCTTGGGCACACGTTTTGGGCCAGGAGCGCCTTGTGCTGTTTCTTATCCTCACACCCCGCTCTGAGAGGTGGGAATTACTGCACCCATATCCCTGTGGAGGAAACCGGGGGTTGGTTGCCTTGTCTGTGGACCCTTCCGCCACCCTCCTTGCCGAGCTTCGCACCATGTCTTGCCAGTTCTCCCTGTGAAATGCAGACCCTCGGTCTCCTTGTGACAGCGCCTCCTGCTTGTCCCCCAGCTCAACCTCTTGCCCCGCTGGACTCGTACTCTACCCAGACCAGCATGATCTTTGGGAAAGACATGTTGAGCTGTACCTCTCTCTTCCTTGGAACCCAGCAGTGGCTTCCTGTTGCCTTTAGAATTCTGATTTCTCCCTGGGCATGGCCAGCACCTTCCCAAAGGTCCTAGCTGTGGCTCACCCTCTCTGCTCAGGCCGGTCCAGCCTCAGGGCCTTTGCACGTGCTATTGCCTGCCCCTGGTGTGGACCCTGGGCTCTGAATACATTACTGGTCTCTTTCTAGCGAAGTCTAACTTGTGGTTAAGAGTGCAGCCCACTCTTGAACATCTGTTCTCTCAGGCAGGAAGCAGGCATTCAGGCTCCCACAGCGTGAGGCTGATACCTCCATGCCTGAGGCCCAGGCCTTCCCCAGCAGCCTGTAGTCTGTTCCCTTGTCCTGGAGTGAGACAGGCTCCCAAGAATGAGAGCACTTGCTTCCTTCTTGCACGGGCTGTGGCGGATACGATTCCTCCACCTTGGGCCTGGTGGTCAGAACTCAGGGCTCTGTGATAAGGGTGACATAACTCCTCATTCGTGGAGCTTTAGAACACGGACTGACACGTCATGTCCTCGAGGCCTGTCCAGAGGGGAAGCAGACCACTTCTACCTGCGTTAGATCGCCTTTCTTAAACCCAGTAAGTTGATGTTCCTTCTGCACTTGGATTTTCCTCTTCAACTATTGTGTCATCTCAGAAGATAAGTCTCTTGTAACTGGGTGGGCCTGACCATCCCACTGCTGCCCACACACTATTTGATTTAGTGTTATTGTTGTTTAGTCACTAAGTCATGTCTGACTCTTTGCAACCCCATGGAATGTAGCCCACTGGGCTCCTCTGTCTGTGGGATTTCCCAGGCAAGGATACTGGAGTGGGTTTCCATTTTGTTCTCCAGGGGCTCTTCCTGACCCTGTTGCTTCAAAATAATTCAGTCCCAGTTATCAGGCTACTGAGATCTGTCAGTCACCCGGAAGCACTCTGAATTTGTTGCTCAGGAAAACAGGCCCTTTCAAAGGACTGCTCTAGGGTAACCTGGGACAGCAGTCACTTGGAAGGGACCCTTTAAGACAACAGCTGATCTTTTGCCCAGGATGATATTTGAGCTTCCCATAGGGGGCTTCCCCGATGGCTCAGCAGGTAAAAGAATCTACCCATAATGCAGGAGATACTGGAAACTCGGGTTCAGTCTCTAGGATGGGAAGATCCCCTAGAGAAGGAAATGGCAGCCCATTCTGGTGTTCTTGCCTGAGAAACCCCATGGACAGAGGAGTCTGGTGAACTATGGTCCATGGGGTCACAAGAGTCAGACACAACCAGGCATGCGTGCACATGCAGAGGGCAAATGAGGTTCCCTTTCTCATACCCTCCAGCCAGTTTCTCCAGCTTCCCCATCTCTGTGCCTTCTAGCTCAAAACTAAACATTTCCAATGAAGAGAGAGAGAGAAGAGAGAGGGAAGTAACACTGAGATCATCTGTCAACCGTATTTTGTGTCCCTGACTTCTTGTATAGCCCTGGTCTGCACCTTCCTTGTCGTCAATTGAACATGTGGACATTTTTAAATTAAAATTCAATATCATCCAGTGGAATGGGAGCAGTATTCTCTTTGTTCTAAAAATCCACATGGAATGAAGCTGCCATTCACAATGGTTTTCCACTGAGCTGCTTATTTTTCTTTTTTTAAAAAAGATGATTTCCAGGGAATGGAAATAGGTGCCTTTGTCCAGAGTGGGATCCAGCAGGATGAAAAGTTTACCAATCACAGCCCAGCTCCTGAGGGATGCCCAGGGATGGGGGAGGTTGTCAGATGTCAATCTGGGCTGATTTTTTTCTGAAGCCATGTGACTGCTCTTCTTGAGTTTCCTGTGGGGCCATTCATAGACTAATGTCTATGTCTTATCTCACTTTTTAGAGATAAATTTATTAGATGAATGTGGACAGAGGAATGCATGTTCAGTGTGCTGAAATCGAGGTGGGGAGCCTAGTGAAGAAGCAGGAAAAGGCTTTAGAAGAGAGATGGGCACCAGGGCACTGAGCTGGAGTGTCCATTGCCTGAGACCTCAAGGCCTTCTGCACCAGAGACAAGAATCCCAATAGTCAGACCCTCAAGTCCCTCCCAGAGAGTGAGTGAAGCCAAGGCAGCCTCTGCCAAAAGCCCCAAAGTCCCATAGCAGGGGTCGAAACCATAGCAGAGCCTGATTTTGGGAAGTTTAATACCAATCTGTATTATTTAAATCTGAGCCAATCTGTAAAAATCTAGCGATTTCTGGCTGTCTCCAAAACACAGAGGCTCCACAGACTTCCTTGGTGATCCAGTGGTTAAGAGTCTAATGCAGGGGATGTGTGTTTGATTCCTGGTTGGGGAACTAAGACCCTACATGTTACGTGATGGGGCCAAAAGATAAAACAAACAGACAAAAACCCCAAGGAGCTGAGCTCACAATGTCTGTATCAATTCACTGACATCATTTATTAGCTACCCATGACCCCTCACCCCTTAACTGCTGAGGCCCATGGCTCTCTGAATTGTGACCTTGCCCCTCAAAACATTTAGCAGGAACAACCTTTCTTCCTTTGGAGCACTTTACTCCCTCCTGCCCGGGTGGTCCCAGGCAAGTCATCCTAGGGCCTTGGTCTTCCCATCTCTGTAATGGGATGGCAGTGGGACCTCATTGCTATGAGCTATGTGCTCACTTGCTGAATTGTGTCTGATTCTCTGCAGCTCCATGGACTGTGGCCCACCAGGCTCCTCTGACCATGGGATTTTCCCAGCAAAAAGACTGGAGTGGGTTGCCATTTCCTCCTCCAAGGGATCTTCCCAACCCAGGGATCAAACGCATATCTTGAACCCATGTGTCTTGCATCTTCTGCCTAGGCAGGTGGGTTCTTTACCACTTGTACCATCTAGGAAGGCTGGAACCTTGTAGGGTGGTCAGTAAAAGCTCCCTCCCTTTTGCCTGCCTGTCCTCAGGGGCCACTGGTGTGTTTTTAGGGAGGGAAGACAATTGAGTGCTCCCCGTGCCAGCAGCCTGCCTGCTGGCTTTCCTCCCGAACATCTTGTTGGAGGAGTGAAGACAGAATTATTCGGAAACAAGTGATTTCCCAGCTTCAGTCTCCTCTGTGATGACAAAGGACTTGCTTGGCCCGGATTGGTGGCCAGGCAAGAATTAGGTGCTGCAGAGAAGCTGCTGGGACCATTTTGAGTTTGTTTGTAATCGATCTCCAACAATGTAGATCTTTTTAATTTGCAGCAAATCTGATTCCCTCGACAACATCTGTGGTAAAATATCAGGAACGTGTGTGGAGACCAAGCATGGGGATGGGGCTTTTTGTTTTCCCACCGCTGAATCCATAGTTCCCCTCCAAGTGAAATCTTATCATATGTAACTGGTTCCACATAAACAGATCTGTGTATGTTTTCAGTAGTTTCAGCTGAAACCTGTTATGAACAGATGTGCAGATGGTCGCCCTGCACGGATCCATTTAAGTGTATTTTTCCACAAGCAACGTTTCCCCTGCAGCCCTTCCTTGAGAGAGGAAGAATGAGAATGTGGAACCTTTATTAAGGTGGATATTACACGCTTCTGAGTCTCTGCAACCAGCGTTTCGCTTTTGGTTTTCCAACAGCAATTTGGCACACGAGGCTGGGAGTGCTGGATGTGCATGTGTGGCCAGTGTTTGCCCTGAGCCTGGGCAGCTGGGGGATGGGCGCTTAGCTCTCTCTGGCTGCCGCCCATACGAGGGTTGCAGGCAGTCTTTGCTGGCTGCTCGGGAACCAGGCAGCCTCTGTCCAAAGGCTGGGGTAAGTTATCCATCTCTTTGACCTTTTAGTTGCTGTAAGCAGGGGGGAAAAAAGAGGGAGGCATATTAAAAAACTCCTGCAACTCAACAGCAACCAAAACCAAACCATCTTATTTTTCATTGGGCAAAGGACTTGAATAGCCCTTTCTCCAAAGAAGACAAACAAATGGTCAACAAGCCATGGAAAGATGGTCAGCATCACTGAGAATCTGTGCTCACGATCAATCACTAAGTCGTGTCCGACTTTTTTGCAGCCCCATGAACTGCAGTTCTCACCGGCTGCTGTCTGAGGGATTTCCCAGGCAAGGACTGAAATGAGTTGCTATTTCCTTCTCCGGGGAATCGTCCAGACCCAGGAACTGAACTTGCATCTCCTGCTTGGCGGGCAGACTCTTTACCACTGAGCCACCAGGGTAGCCCCACTGAGAGTTAGGGAAATGCAGATCAAAACGATGAAGTGATACCACCTCATTCATACAAGGAGAGTTAGTATTAAAATAGCAACAATGATAAAAAGAAAAACAGAAAAATAACAAGTATTGGTGAGGATATGGAGAAATTGGAAGCCTTTATACACTTCTGGTGGGAATATAGGATGCTGTTGTGGAAAATGGTAAGGAAGTTCCTCAAAAAATTAAGACTAGGACACATGTGATTCAGCAATTCCTCTTCTGATTATATGGACAAAAGCAGTGAAAACATGGGCTGCCCAGGTGACTTGGTGGTAAAGAATCCCCTGCCAATGCAGGAGATGTAGGAGATGCGGGTTTGATCCCTAAGTTGTAAAGAACCCCTGGAAGAGATGGCAACCCACTCTAGTATCCTTGCCTGAAAAATCCTATGGACAGAGGAGTCTGGTGGGCTACAGTCCAGGGGGTCATAGAGTCAGACGCGACTGGCTAGGCACACATGCACTGAAAGCAAGATGGAAAAGAGAGGATTTTTTTTTTACACTCATATTCACAGCAGCAGTATCCACAATAGCCAAAAGATGGGTGCAACCCAAGCATCCATCCACACATGAATGGATACCCAAGTGTGGTTTATCCATGCAACAGAATACTCTTCATCCCTTGAAAGGGAATTCAGACACACACGAGGGCGTAGATGAACCTCGAGGACATCATACTAAGTGAACTGAGCCCATCGCAAAAAGACAAATCCTGTATGATTCCACTTATGTGAGGTCTATAGAGTAGGCAAATTCATAGAAACAGAAAGCAGAGTGGTGGCTGCCGGGGGCCAGGGGAGGGGTAGGGACTGTTTAATGGGTACAGAGTTTCAGTTTTGTGAGATGAAAAAGTTGTGCAGATCTGTGGCTTAACAATGTTCACGGACTTACTACTGAATGTACACTTAAAATGATTAAGATAGTAAAAATAGAACTAGGAGAGAGGGTTCATGAACACTGTCGACCAGGGTAGCCCCACTAAAAGAGTTGCAGGGAAACCCTGAACTTGCATCTCCTGCTTGGCGGGCAGACTCTTTACCACTGAGCCACCAGGGTAGCCCCACTGAGAGTTAGGGAAATGCAGATCAAAACGATGAAGTGATACCACCTCATTCATACAAGGAGAGTTAGTATTAAAATAGCAACAATGATAAAAAGAAAAACAGAAAAATAACAAGTATTGGTGAGGATATGGAGAAATTGGAAGCCTTTATACACTTCTGGTGGGAATATAGGATGCTGTTGTGGAAAATGGTAAGGAAGTTCCTCAAAAAATTAAGACTAGGACACATGTGATTCAGCAATTCCTCTTCTGATTATATGGACAAAAGCAGTGAAAACATGGGCTGCCCAGGTGACTTGGTGGTAAAGAATCCCCTGCCAATGCAGGAGATGTAGGAGATGCGGGTTTGATCCCTAAGTTGTAAAGAACCCCTGGAAGAGATGGCAACCCACTCTAGTATCCTTGCCTGAAAAATCCTATGGACAGAGGAGTCTGGTGGGCTACAGTCCAGGGGGTCATAGAGTCAGACGCGACTGGCTAGGCACACATGCACTGAAAGCAAGATGGAAAAGAGAGGGTTTTTTTTTTACACTCATATTCACAGCAGCAGTATCCACAATAGCCAAAAGATGGGTGCAACCCAAGCATCCATCCACACATGAATGGATACCCAAGTGTGGTTTATCCATGCAACAGAATACTCTTCATCCCTTGAAAGGGAATTCAGACACACACGAGGGCGTAGATGAACCTCGAGGACATCATACTAAGTGAACTGAGCCCATCGCAAAAAGACAAATCCTGTATGATTCCACTTATGTGAGGTCTATAGAGTAGGCAAATTCATAGAAACAGAAAGCAGAGTGGTGGCTGCCGGGGGCCAGGGGAGGGGTAGGGACTGTTTAATGGGTACAGAGTTTCAGTTTTGTGAGATGAAAAAGTTGTGCAGATCTGTGGCTTAACAATGTTCACGGACTTACTACTGAATGTACACTTAAAATGATTAAGATAGTAAAAATAGAACTAGGGGGAGAGAGGGTCTAATAATCATGGAACACTGTCCTGTGGGCTGCGGAGATGATCACTAGGGTGGAAGGCCATGAGGAAGGTTGTTTCCCCAGCTTTGAATGTCTGTTCTCCTCTCCTGCTTCCCACCGCCCGCTAGACAGACATCATCCAGCCTCCCAGGGCCTCCTCGTGGCCTGTGGGCATCTTGAGAAGTGTGTCCCGTGGGGCACTGTGGACCTCTCAGTCGGTCCCTCTGGGGCACAGAGCTCTGCCCTCACTGGCCCGCTCTCCCCCCTAGTTGGTGCTGGTTGTGAGACGCTACCTGACTGCTTTTCGTGGTCTCTGAATAAACCACGGGGCCCTGGTTCCTCCCGTCTGCCCATATTCATCCCACTGAACTTGCCCTGCATGGGGAGGAGGGGGAAGGAGGGCTCAAGTGGGGCCACATGACGGCAGGAGCCTCAGGGGTTCAAGGTCAGCTGCCTCCAGCCCCTGTTCTGCCCCCAGTGCCCCACTTAACCCCCAGTGTGTCATGGGTGAAAGAAGGCGAGTCAGAGTTGGGCATTCTAACCTTTTAAGATTCTAGATCTTTTGGGGGTCCCTGTCCTCCTGAGGTCCTCCAGTCTGGTCCCCTTCAGAGGGTACAGCATCCAAAAAACTTAACATGCCTGAGTTTGCTTGGTACCTCCCAGGACATTGTGAGTTGAGTGTTAACACAAGCATCTCTGTATCTTGATGTGAGCTGGGACCCAGGAGCTGGTGCGTCTGGGCCCTGGAAGAGCCCTTGCAGAATGGTCTTTGGCAGGACGGGCATTTCTGCCACCTGATAGGAGATGCTCTGGCAGGGCTTGGACCATATGCCACTTATGTGAGTCTAGTGAACTGAGCCCATCGCAAAAAGACAAATCCTGTATGATTCCACTTATGTGAGGTCTATAGAGTAGGCAAATTCATAGAAACAGAAAGCAGAGTGGTGGCTGCCGGGGGCCAGGGGAGGGGTAGGGACTGTTTAATGGGTACAGAGTTTCAGTTTTGTGAGATGAAAAAGTTGTGCAGATCTGTGGCTTAACAATGTTCACGGACTTACTACTGAATGTACACTTAAAATGATTAAGATAGTAAAAATAGAACTAGGGAGAGAGGGTATAAAAATCATGGAACACTGTCCTGTGGGCTGCGGAGATGATCACTAGGGTGGAAGGCCATGAGGAAGGTTGTTTCCCCAGCTTTGAATGTCTGTTCTCCTCTCCTGCTTCCCACCGCCCGCTAGACAGACATCATCCAGCCTCCCAGGGCCTCCTCGTGGCCTGTGGGCATCTTGAGAAGTGTGTCCCGTGGGGCACTGTGGACCTCTCAGTCGGTCCCTCTGGGGCACAGAGCTCTGCCCTCACTGGCCCGCTCTCCCCCCTAGTTGGTGCTGGTTGTGAGACGCTACCTGACTGCTTTTCGTGGTCTCTGAATAAACCACGGGGCCCTGGTTCCTCCCGTCTGCCCATATTCATCCCACTGAACTTGCCCTGCATGGGGAGGAGGGGGAAGGAGGGCTCAAGTGGGGCCACATGACGGCAGGAGCCTCAGGGGTTCAAGGTCAGCTGCCTCCAGCCCCTGTTCTGCCCCCAGTGCCCCACTTAACCCCCAGTGTGTCATGGGTGAAAGAAGGCGAGTCAGAGTTGGGCATTCTAACCTTTTAAGATTCTAGATCTTTTGGGGGTCCCTGTCCTCCTGAGGTCCTCCAGTCTGGTCCCCTTCAGAGGGTACAGCATCCAAAAAACTTAACATGCCTGAGTTTGCTTGGTACCTCCCAGGACATTGTGAGTTGAGTGTTAACACAAGCATCTCTGTATCTTGATGTGAGCTGGGACCCAGGAGCTGGTGCGTCTGGGCCCTGGAAGAGCCCTTGCAGAATGGTCTTTGGCAGGACGGGCATTTCTGCCACCTGATAGGAGATGCTCTGGCAGGGCTTGGACTCAGCTGACCAGAAAGATGAGCAGCTGGCTTGGGAGGTGAGATCAGATTCTGGGGCAAAGTGACACTACATTTGTCTTAGTAAGGAGGAAAGAACAAAATCAAAGCATTCATTAACACTTCAAAGAGGTTAAAAGAGCCCATTTGGTTCCCAAGTGCTGACTCTCCTGGACAGTTAAACCTCTGATGGGGAATCCCAGTATCCGACAATGGGAGATGCCACGGGCTTCTCTTGCTGACAGAGAAATGTGGGGGGCCTCCCTACTCTTGGTGGGGAGCTGCTGCTTCCGGAGTCCCAGCCTCCAATTTGTTTAGGAGAGGGCTCTAGGGGTTTGCACCTGTCTGTGAAGATCTTGATCTTCTCCAGGCTTTTCATATTTCTTCTGTATTTCTTTCCCTGGAAGATTCTCTGGCTGGCTCTTTTTGCTGTCGTTTTCAGAAGCTAGCATTCAAACGCTTTGATTTCTAGAACCGAGACTCTGGACTTTACAGGAGTGAGAATCAACAGGCTTAACACTTGGCTTCGTTATTCTTTTCCCTCAGACGGGTTCAGGGCCACACCTCTGAGCCACAGCCAGAAACACACATCCCCAAAGCGGGGCTCCTGCCTGCAATCTCACAGCTTGCCCAGGAGACCTGAGCGCACTTAGCAAATGAAAAACGTGCCCCTCCCCGTTCTCCCTCCCAGATCTGGAATAGAGACCCCAAGGTGAGCCTGATCACTCTTCTACTTTGCCTCCATCTTCTCCAGACTGCTTCTAGATCCCCTTGCCTTACTTATGTTGCTCCCCACCCCCGACCGCCAATATTTTCAGAATCCATACACACATTCAGCCATCGCTTTGGCTTCCAATTATGATCTTTATCAATATAGTGGTATTTCCCTAAAATGAATGACAGGTCCATGACCTTTCCTTTCGGCCACAACTGCAAGGGTACTTAAGTGTGTGTGTGTTCACATATGCGTGTCAGCGCACGCCCATTTGTGTGTGCATGCCTGCCTCACGCATATACTCCTAATGGAAACCAGGATAAATGACAGAGAACGGCCACAAAATTATGACGAAAAAGGACACGAGCCATCACCCATTAGCGAGCCACATTTTGTTCAAAGCTGAGAGACTCAGGCAGAATAACACGTCTTTGTGCCGGAACGCAGTCAGCTGTGGCAATGACTAATAATATAGTTGAGGATCTGTTCGCATTTTCCCCCTTTTGTGCCTATTTTCATAAGTCAATAACTCAAGCATGAAATTGTTTCAGGCTGAAAACTTGGTGGTGGTAAGACCACGGCAAACTGTGTGGGAAACAAGCTTGTGTTGTTGGTGTTACTTAATTTAGTCTGGCTGTTTTTAAGCTAAGGGAGTGGAAATGTCCATGCAGGTTTTCTTGAGCCACGTGTGTTTATGAAGCCCAAGAAAGTCTGGGATTGTGTTAGACAAGGCACATTTTTAACAGAAGTTCTATCTCCTACAGATAGATGTGTTCCTTCACACATGCATGTGCTTCTGCTTAGAACAGATCAGGATTGTTGGGGGTAGGTGGGATAGATTCGGATGACATTGAATCAGAATGGTATAAATGACATCATCCTAGACTCCCGCGTGTGTGCTCAGTCGATTTGGTCGTGTCCAACTCTTTGCGACCTCATGGACTTAGCCCACCAGGCTCCTCAGTTCACAGGCTTCTCCAGGCAAGAATACTGGAGTGGGTTGCCATGCCCTCCTCTGGGGGATCTTCCTGACCCAGGGATGGAGCCCGTGTCTCCTGTGTCCCCTACATTGGCAGGTGGGTTCTTTACCCACTGAGTCACCTGGGAAGCCCCTGTCCTGGGCTCATCTGCCTTCAGCTAGAAAACTTCTATTCCAAATCAAAGAGTCTGGTGAGCAAACATCTGCTTTTAAGCAGCTGAGGACAGGAACAGAGTGAAACCTACTGCTGGGTCTTTGTGAATTGCTATGATAATGGAAGGAGCAGAAACAAGATGAGCAATTGATCATAATGCCGCTCATTCCTCCCAGAATTGTATTTACTGGGCCTTTTCTCATATCCAGAACCAGGGAAAATCCACCTGCAGGAGACCAGATTTTCTACAAGTTTTTAAACATTTTTACTCCCCTCTTTTATTGGGAGAGGAGACTTTGAAAAATACAGAAGAATGCAGAGAATAATATAACAAAGACCTAAGTACCACCCACATTTCAGAATGAACAAAAGTGAACGTTTAATAAGGATGATGCTAACATTACTGATAAAGTTGTCGCCTTTATTTCACAGATGGACAAGGTGAGAAGAAGAAAGGGACTGGATACGACTGAGCCATGCAGGCTCCCACATCTTGCTCCTCCTTGACAAGCTGGATCCTCCAAGGAAACTCTCTGGCTGGTAAGACAAGCATTATTTTCTACTTTATAGGTGAAGAGTTTGGGGACCCTGGTGCAGATGGATGAGGGCCTCTGTGTTCTGAGCTCTGTGCTGGGCTGGGGGTACTGAAGAGAACACAAAGCCCAAAGCATCTGGGACCCCTGCAGGATGAGGGGGTGCAGGGAGCACCTGCATACAAGTGATTCTCTCCAGCCGAGGTCAGCCTCCCCAGACTCCTAATTCAGGAGCAAGCCAGCAAATACTTTGGGAGACATTTTGTAGAAAAATTGTGTACTTCTCAGGGCATATCTGAGTCAATGGCTCAATTTATGGATCATTGCCCAAGAAAAACAGAATACCCTGCCACCCCTTGAAATGGTAGGATGATTGTTATTTTTACTAGTGGATGGCTCATTTATAAATCTTTGATAAATCCCTCCCCCTACCAAAGGCCATCTGAATCTGTCAGTTAAAAAAAAAAAAGTGAAATTGAGGAGGGATGGGAGCTGGCTTTCTGTGCAGCCTGGAGCTTCTCAGGCTACAGCTCCTGTGTTGCATCAGCGGAGCGGCTGGGTTGCATCATATTCTGCAAAGCCACGTGCGCACTGAGGGCGACAGGAGTTGGCTCAGGGTTCGCCAGCTGGAATCTCAGAAAGCGCAGTCTCTAAAAATAACCAGCTCTGCAGATTCACTTGGGGCCCAGGGGGCTTCTTGATTGACAGCTCTCTTTACGCACCAACCCCAGGTTCAAAAAGTATATCTATCAGCACCCGGTTGGGGATTTTAGTTTTCCTCCCAGAATTGTATTTACTGGGCCTTTTCTCATATCCAGAACCAGGGAAAATCCACCTGCAGGAGACCAGATTTTCTACAAGTTTTTAAACATTTTACTCCCTCTTTATTGGGAGAGGAGACTTTGAAATACAGAAGAATGCAGAGAATAATATAACAAAGACCTAAGTACCACCCACATTTCAGAATGAACAAAAGTGAACGTTTAATAAGGATGATGCTAACATTACTGATAAAGTTGTCGCCTTTATTTCACAGATGGACAAGGTGAGAAGAAGAAAGGGACTGGAAACGACTGAGCCATGCAGGCTCCCACATCTTGCTCCTCCTTGACAAGCTGGATCCTCCAAGGAAACTCTCTGGCTGGTAAGACAAGCATTATTTTCTACTTTATAGGTGAAGAGTTTGGGGACCCTGGTGCAGATGGATGAGGGCCTCTGTGTTCTGAGCTCTGTGCTGGGCTGGGGGTACTGAAGAGAACACAAAGCCCAAAGCATCTGGGACCCCTGCAGGATGAGGGGGTGCAGGGAGCACCTGCATACAAGTGATTCTCTCCAGCCGAGGTCAGCCTCCCCAGACTCCTAATTCAGGAGCAAGCCAGCAAATACTTTGGGAGACATTTTGTAGAAAAATTGTGTACTTCTCAGGGCATATCTGAGTCAATGGCTCAATTTATGGATCATTGCCCAAGAAAAACAGAATACCCTGCCACCCCTTGAAATGGTAGGATGATTGTTATTTTTACTAGTGGATGGCTCATTTATAAATCTTTGATAAATCCCTCCCCCTACCAAAGGCCATCTGAATCTGTCAGTTAAAAAAAAAAAAGTGAAATTGAGGAGGGATGGGAGCTGGCTTTCTGTGCAGCCTGGAGCTTCTCAGGCTACAGCTCCTGTGTTGCATCAGCGGAGCGGCTGGGTTGCATCATATTCTGCAAAGCCACGTGCGCACTGAGGGCGACAGGAGTTGGCTCAGGGTTCGCCAGCTGGAATCTCAGAAAGCGCAGTCTCTAAAAATAACCAGCTCTGCAGATTCACTTGGGGCCCAGGGGGCTTCTTGATTGACAGCTCTCTTTACGCACCAACCCCAGGTTCAAAAAGTATATCTATCAGCACGCCTTTTCGCCTTCACTGATTTTAGCCCCGCAGAGTTTTCACCGGTCATTTCAGAGTGCTGGCAACTCTGGGGAATTATTTTAGGAAAGGTAAAAGGCAGCAACATGGAACTAGAAGCCAGGCTTTGTCAGGGTCCGGGGCTCCACCACGCGCAGACAGACGCCCAACCTCACCACAGCCAAGGTCATGGTTAGGCTGCTCCAGCACCTCTGCGGGGTCTGGAAAGGACAGGACAGGCACCTGGCAGGTCAGCGGGGCTGCGGCCCGCCCTCCTTCATCCCAGCGTGGAGGCTGCTTCCTCCGCGCATTCGCGGGGCAAGGGGCTGGCATGCGATTTACAGCTGCAACGTGTAAGGGAGAAAACCAAGTCCGGTTGGCTATGTCGTGGATGCTCAGGGTCTCACAACCAGGGTGTGTGCGAATCAACTGTTCCCCCACCAATGTAGAGAGCGCTGCTGGGGAAGAAAAGTACCTCTGCCTAGTCTTGTCACTTCCAAAGACAAAAACCACAGGTTCCTGACAAAGGGCGTTGGCTTTATCAGTGCATGGCAGGTCCTTCCTGGCCTCAGCCTGGGCCCTTCCTCTCACCACGGGCAGAAGCACAGAACGCACAGCCCAGGCACTGACACTCACCAAGAGCTGTGCTCAATCTCAAAGAAACTGTTGAGAAGAGATTGCTGAGTTGGGGTGTATTCTGCCTCCTTCTCTTCTGTTGGGGCTGGGCACCAAACTGCTTTGACATCATCTCAGTGCAAGGACACGCAGACCTAAAGAGGGCAGGGCAGTACTGAACACCCCATACGAGCTCCGTAGTCTGGTGCCTCCAAGAAAACACACATCTTTCTAAAGACTGTTTCGAAGCTAGATTCACTCCAAATTGCTTGAGATGAGATGCTCTCTGCTGCTGGAGGTAGCCATGTGTGACCTTGGAAGCCTGCCTTTACAGTGGCCCAGGGAATGGGCAGGGAAGAAAGGAAGACTCTTCTTTGAATGGACTTCTTGAATGGAGTTTGAAAAGATTTGATTCACAATCACCTCATCCTTTCTAAAAACTCACTAGCTGAGTGTGAGAATTTCAGTTGTTCTCTGTCCTCACACTTCTGTAGTCACACTTCTGGTCCTAGTCATCCTAGGACATGTGTAGTGATGTGTAGCGAAATCTCCTTGTGATTTTAATGTACATCCCTTTGATAATAATGAGCATCTTGTTTGTCATTCTTATATGTTCTTTGGTGATATGTCTGTTTAAATATTTTGACCATTTTAAAATTGAGTTGTTTATTTTCTTACTGAGTTTTGGGAGTTCTTTATATATATATATATATATATTTTTTTTTTTAATTTATTCTTATTTATTTATTTGAATGTGCCAGGTCTTAGTTGCAGCATGTGGGATCTAGTTCCCTGACCAGGGATCAAATCTAGGTCCCCTACATTGGGAGCAAGGAGTCTTAGCCACTGGACCACCAAGGAAGTCCTGGGAGTACTTTATATATTGTGGCTCTGAGTTCCTCATTAGACATATGATTTCCAACCACTTTCCCCCAAACTATAGCTTCTCTTTACATATTCTTTTTTAAACGTCATTGAACTACTCTTTTAAAAATAATTTGGGTCTCGGTTGCTACACGGGCTTTACTCCAGTTGTAGAGAGCAGGTGCTACTCTCTAGTTGCGGTGCTTGGGCCTCTCAGTGTGGCAGCTTTTCTTGTTTTGGAACATGGCAGGCCTCCGTGGTTGTGGCATGTAGGCTCAGCAGTCATGGTTCCCTGGCTCTAGAGCACAGGCTTAATAGTTGCAGCACATGGGCTTAGTTGCTCTGGGGCATGTGGGCTCTTTCCCACTCAGGAGTTGAACCCTGCCTCCTGCATTGGCAGATGGGTCCTTTACCTCTGAGCCACGAAGGAAGCTCATTTTTATATATTCTGAACAATGGCCTTAGGATTTTAATTTTGAAAAAGTCCAATTTACCTTTTTGTTTTTCTTTTATGGATTGCTGCTTTGGGCATTATATCTGAGAAATCTTTGCCTAGCTCAAGGTCATGAAGATTTTCTTCTAGAGCCTGTAGATATTTTGATCAATGGTGATGCATTTTGAGTTAATTTTTGTAAATGTCTAAGGTACAGATTAAAGATCCTTGGTGTGGTCTATGACTATTCCAGTATTCCCTTAGCTTTTGTTGAAAAGATTTTTCATTTCTCCATTGCATTGCCTTGTACCTTTGTTAAAAATCAGTTACCCTTAAATGAGTGAGTCTAATTTTGGACTCTTGATTCTGAAGTTCCTTTGGAGTTTGTATGTATCTTGATTCCACTGTCCTGACTATTGCAACTTTATTTTTTATTTTTTTTTAAAGATTTATTTATTTATTTATCTATTGGGCGGGGGTTGGGTTGGGGAGGGAGGGGAGCTGGCGGGCCACTTCTATTGGACTTTCATTTCTCTGTTTCCATCCGTCTTTGTTCTTTGGCTCCTGCGGGCCTCCCATCGCGGTGGCGTCTGTTGTCGCAGAGCGCCGGCTCTGGGCACATGCGCTCCAGAGCTCCAGCTCGGTGATTGGACACATCGGTCCAGCCGCTCCGCAGCACATGGGATCTTCCCAGGCCAGGGATCGAACCGGCGCCCCTTGCACTGCAAGGCCGTGTCCTTATCCACTGGACCACCAGGGGAAGCCCCTATTGCAACTTTATAAGTCTTGAAATCAAGTAATGTAAATTCTTCAACTTTGTTTTTCTTTGGCAGAGTTCTTTCAATTATTCTAAGTCTTCTGCCTTTCCATGAGTTTCAGAGTCAGCTTGTCCACTTCTATTAAAAAAAACCTGCTGAGAATTTGATCAGAATTACATTGAGTCTATTGATCAATTTGATGAGAATTTACACCTTAAAAGTATTGAGTCTTCTCACAGACATAAAGAACAAACTAGTGGTTACCAGGAGAGAGAGGGAGGTAGGGAGGAATAATATAGGGGGAAGGGGAAAATGAAATCATGTGTGCGAAACTTTTTTTGCAGGTTGGCGGGGGAGCGGGGCAGGCAGGCCACTTCTCTTGGTCTTTCATTTATCTATTTTCATCCATCTTTGCTCTTTTATGGATTGCTGCTTTGGGCATTATATCTGAGAAATCTTTGCCTAGCTCAAGGTCATGAAGATTTTCTTCTAGAGCCTGTAGATATTTTGATCAATGGTGATGCATTTTGAGTTAATTTTTGTAAATGTCTAAGGTACAGATTAAAGATCCTTGGTGTGGTCTATGACTATTCCAGTATTCCCTTAGCTTTTGTTGAAAAGATTTTTCATTTCTCCATTGCATTGCCTTGTACCTTTGTTAAAAATCAGTTACCCTTAAATGAGTGAGTCTAATTTTGGACTCTTGATTCTGAAGTTCCTTTGGAGTTTGTATGTATCTTGATTCCACTGTCCTGACTATTGCAACTTTATTTTTTATTTTTTTTTAAAGATTTATTTATTTATTTATCTATTGGGCGGGGGTTGGGTTGGGGAGGGAGGGGAGCTGGCGGGCCACTTCTATTGGACTTTCATTTCTCTGTTTCCATCCGTCTTTGTTCTTTGGCTCCTGCGGGCCTCCCATCGCGGTGGCGTCTGTTGTCGCAGAGCGCCGGCTCTGGGCACATGCGCTCCAGAGCTCCAGCTCGGTGATTGGACACATCGGTCCAGCCGCTCCGCAGCACATGGGATCTTCCCAGGCCAGGGATCGAACCGGCGCCCCTTGCACTGCAAGGCCGTGTCCTTATCCACTGGACCACCAGGGGAAGCCCCTATTGCAACTTTATAAGTCTTGAAATCAAGTAATGTAAATTCTTCAACTTTGTTTTTCTTTGGCAGAGTTCTTTCAATTATTCTAAGTCTTCTGCCTTTCCATGAGTTTCAGAGTCAGCTTGTCCACTTCTATTAAAAAAAACCTGCTGAGAATTTGATCAGAATTACATTGAGTCTATTGATCAATTTGATGAGAATTTACACCTTAAAAGTATTGAGTCTTCTCACAGACATAAAGAACAAACTAGTGGTTACCAGGAGAGAGAGGGAGGTAGGGAGGAATAATATAGGGGGAAGGGGAAAATGAAATCATGTGTGCGAAACTTTTTTTGCAGGTTGGCGGGGGAGCGGGGCAGGCAGGCCACTTCTCTTGGTCTTTCATTTATCTATTTTCATCCATCTTTGCTCTTTGGCCGGTGTAGGCCTCCCATCACGGTGGCCTCTGTCGTCACAGAGCACCAGCTCAGCTCATGTGCTCCAGAGCTCCGGCTTGTAATTGGACACATCGGTCCAGCCGCTCCACAGCACGCGGGATCTTCCCAGGTCAGGGATCGAACCGGCGCCCCTTGCACTGCAAGGCCGTGTCCTTACCCACTGGACCACCAGGGAAGCCCTGTGTGAAACTTTTGAAAATTAGAAAGCACTGAGGTGGCACTCGTGGTAAAAAAATCCACCTGTCAATGAAGGACACACAAGAGATGCGGATTCAATCCCTGGTTTGGGAAGATTCCCTGGAGTAGAAGATGGAAACCCATTCCAGTATCCTTACCTGGAAAATTCCACGGACAGAGGAGCCTGGTGGGTTACAGTCCACAGGATTGCAAAGAGTCAGACACGACCAAGAAACTGAGCACATACACACATAAAAATAATAATAATAATAATAAAATTAAAATAAAATAAAAATATCTTTTTTAAAAAATATTGAGTCTTACTGAGGTTTCTAACCCATGGACAGCAAGGAAATCAAGCCAGCCACTCCGAAAGGAAATCAACCCTGAATATTCAGGAAGGACTGGAAGGACTGATGTTGAAGCTGAAGCTGAAGCTCTGATACTTTGGCCACCTGATGGGAAGAGCTGACTCATTGGAAAAGATCCTGGTACTGGGAAAGACTGAAGGCATGAGGAGAATGGGGCAACAGAGAATGAGATGGTTGGATGGCATCACTGACTCCATGGGTATGAATTTGAGCAAACTCCGGGAGGTGGTGAAGGACAGGGAAGCCTGACGTGCTGCACTCCATGGGGTCACAGAGAGATGGACAGGATTGAACAACAAGTTATGGACGCAGTATCGCTCTTTAACTTGTCTTAGCAATGTTTTATAATTTTAAATGTATAGACATTGTCCATCATTTGTTAGATTTGTCCTAAGTGTTTTATACTTTTTGATATTATTATGTGTTATTTTAAAATTTTCAATGTCCAATTGTTCACTGAAAGTATATATTTTCTGTACATCAGTCTCATACCTTGTGTCTTTACAAAAGTCACCTTTACATTCTAGTAACTTTTTGTCTCTATAAGAGTTTTTACATAGATTCTCATAATCTGTAAATGAGGATGGCTTTACTTCTCTAGTTCCAATCTGAATCTCTTTTATTTCTATTTCTTGCTGTACTGCACTGGACTGAATCTTTTTTTTTTTTTTTAAACCTTTATTTTACTTTTAACTTTTACAGAGTTTTGTTGTTTACAGACATGCATGTTCCCAGATCAGTCATATGTATATCCCCCCCTTCCCACCCCTCCTGACCATCACACAGCACCCCTGAAGGGTCCCCTTTTCTCACAGAGCAATGACTAGAGCTATTTTCTTCACTCAGTACAGGCCTTCATGCTACTTCCTTTATGCCTCCCACCCTCTGTTCCTTCCCCACAATGTCCATATGTCCACTTGGACCGAATCTTTAGTACAATGTGGACTAGAATCTGTGGATGTTTCTCATCTTAGGAAGAAAGTATTCAGTCTTGCATCATTCATAATGATGTTAGCTATTAATTTTTTAGTAGATACTCCTTATCAGATAGAGAAAGCTCCCATTCTTTCTATTCTTAGTTTGCTAAGAGTTTTTATCAGGAATATTTGTTGGATTATATCAAAAGACTTTTTTTTGCGTATATTGAAACTGTAATTTTCTAGTCATCATTTAGCAACTTTGAGTCAAGTCTAGAGTGCTTACCTCTTTTTACATCTCTTTCCTCTCTCTGTTTATAATATAATGGTCTTAAATATTTCTTCCACATACATTGTGAAACACATTACTGATGTTACAGTTTTTGCCTCAACCATCAACATAATTTGGGCTTCCCTTGTAACTCAGCTGGTAAAGAATCTGCCTGCCATGCAGGAGATCCTGGTTTGATTGCTGGGTCAGGAAGATCTCCAGGAGAAGGGAGAGACTACCCACTCCAGTATTCTTGCCTTGGAGAATTCCATGGCTTCGCCATGAGTTGCAAAGAGTCAGACACGACTGAACGACTTTCATCAACATAATTTAGAAAAAGAAAGTCCATTGTATTACTGGTGTTACCAATATTTTTGCTTATTGTGTTGTATCTTGTTTACCAATGTTCCAGAAATCTTTCTTTTGTTGTTTCTATTTTGTTTAGGAAACTTCTTTTAGGCGTTCTTGTACAGTATGTCTACTAGTGACAGATACTAGTTTTTCTCTTTTGGGGGAAGTGTCTTGATTTCTTTTTCACTCCTAAAGGATCCTTCACAGGAAAAGACCTTTCAACTGACTATAGGAATCTAGGCTAGCAGTTCTTGCCTACATACATTGTAGCAGTTCTTTTATTCCAGCACTTGAAAGTACTCTGGCCTTCAGTGGTTTCTAATGAAAATGTGCTGTCATTCAAATATTTTCTGCTATAGATATTGTCATTTCTCTGTTTTATATATTTATGTATGTATATATAGTCTTTTTGTTTTGCTTTCTTATGCCCTGATATGGCTTCCCAGGTGGCACTAGTGGTAAAGAACCCACCTTCCAATGCAGGAGACAAAAGAGACATGGGTTCAATCCCTGGGTCAGGAAGATCCCCTGGAGGAGGGCAGGGCAACCCACTCCAGTATTCTTGCCTTGGAAATCCCATGGACAGAGGAGCCTGATAGGCTACAGTTCATGGGGTCACAGAGAGTTAGACACAACTGAAGTGACTTAGCACGCATGCCTTGATATGGATTTTTGGGGGGTTATTTTGTTTGAAGTTTGCTCAGCTTCTTAAATCTGTGTGCTTGTGCTTCTGTTTTTTGCAAAACTTGGGATGTTTTAAGCTCTTATTTCACTGAGTACGTCTTTGGTTCTGCCATCTTTTTCCTTTTCTTCCAGAACTCCAATGTTACAGTAGTTAGCTCTTTTTCTCTAGCCCCATAGGTCCCTGAGGCTCTGTTCCGTTCTCTTTTTTTTCTCCCCTGTGGCCCATTTTCTTCTCTTTGTGGGTCAGATTGGATATTTAATGCTGTCTTATCTTCTAGGTCTCTGAGTTTCTCTATTTGGCTGTTGAGCACCTCCCTTTAGATGGGTTTTTTGGTTGCCACTGTTGTTATGACTGTAATTTTCTGTTATGAAATTTCTGTTTTGTTCTTTGTTCTTTTACGTTTTCTCTCTCTTGCCTTGGACTTCCCATCTTTAGATTTGTTTCCAGAGTATTTGTTCTTGCTCTTGGAGACATTTTAATGGTGGTTGCTTTCAAATGTTAGTCATCTTGCTGCGAGCATTTATTAATTGGCTTTCTTCATTCAGTCTGAGGTGATCCTGGTTTCTGGTGTGATGAGCAATTTTCTACTGAAACTCTGACATTTGGGGCATCATGTTTAGAGATTTGGTATCTTATTTTAATCTGTTTCACTGGCTTCTTGACGCTGTAGGGGAAGGTGGTGGGGCGTGATCATGAGCTGCCTCATTACCGCTATGCTACATGGGGGTGGACGTCCAGGTCCCTCCCTTGGCCTCTGTCGATGTGGGAGGAAGGGATCTCCTCACTGCTGGGTGGGGTTAGAAGTTCAGCCCCCTGCCCCACGCTCAGCCGCCACTGATGGCGCCCCCATGTGGAGGAGTCATATTCTCCACACGGCCCTGAGAGGTAAAGAAGGTCCTGACTCCCCCCGTGGCCTCCCAGATACCACCTCGCTGGCCAGGAAGGGGCTCCTTGTCCCTGCATGTGGAGGCCCAAGTCCAGGCATGCCTTGAGGTCTCCGCTGACACTGGGGAGGAGCTTGTTTCCCCGGGTGGGGATGAAAGTTTCAGCTCCCTGATGGATGATGGACAGCAGACAGGTTGTTTGGGGCACGTGGTTTTAGCCTGGTCATGAGGGTGGATGGACGGCTGGGCTCCCCGTGACCTCTGCTTTTTCAGTTTGGATCTCTTGCATTGCAGGCATATTCTTTGCCGTCTGAGCCTCCAGGGAAGCCAGATAATGGTGAGGCTGCCATCTTCTCTAGGCTAGAGTGGAACAGTTACTGTCTAAAAGTTTTATTTCCGAGTGTGTAAGAGTGCCCCTCATCAGGCCTTCTGGCGAGAGAGAGCAGGCTTTTGTAGGGGCTTCTTTTGTGTCTGCTCTCTTGGAATTTCAGGGTTCTTGCCTTCTTCAAGGCCTCATCTGGGATACACGAGACAAAAGGAAACCAGAGATTTCACCACTCTGTTCCACTGGTCCCAAGGTCCCTAGTAGTCTGTCTTTTCCCCACCTTCTAGAATCCTCTTATGTTTGTTTTGTGTATAATGTCCAGGATTTTGATTGGTCAGTATCTGTAGCAATGGATAAGATGTCTATTCCAGCTTTCTGAAAATGAAAATCCTTATCTCACTTTTGGGATGCATTTCCAAGTAAGTTGCAACATTCACCCTTAAATACCTCAGCCTGAGTATTATAATGACAATTCAGTACTCGTAAGGGATGCAGGTTTGACCCTTGGGTTGGGAAGATCCACTGAAGGAGGGCATGGCAACCCTCTCCAGTATTCCACCTTCTCTCAAGATATAGAGCTGGTCCATCACTGGAGAAAGTCCCTCTTCCTCCTCCTCAGTCCATCCCTGTCTACAGCCAACCCCCAGAGGCAAACATTGTGCTTTTTTAATACCCTAAATTAGTTTTATTTGTGCTAGAATGTTACATGGATGGGAGCATGCATCAGATACTCTTCGGTATCTAGCTTTTTTCTTTCATCATAATGTTTTGAGATTTATCTGTGTTTCGTCCTTCGTTCTTATTTACTGCAGAGTTATATTCCATCTCACCACTATATCACTGCTTGTTGATCTATCTTCCTATCGATGGATGCCTGAGTTGTTTCCAGACTCTAGTTATTATAAACAAAGCGAAAGAGAACCCTTTTTACTTAGAGCATATATTTTTTTTTAATTGCATTAAAATTTTTTACATTAATGAATTTATTTTTGACTGCCCTGGGACTTGGTTGCTGCATGTGGGCTTTCTCTAGTGGCAATGAGTGGAGGCTGCTCTCTAGTTGCCCCCCAACATGTGGAATTTTCCCAGATCAGAGACTGAACCTGTGCCCCCGTGTTGGCAGGTGGGTTCGTCACCCCTGGACCAGTGGGAAGGTTCCTGGAGCATATTTTTTTAATGATCTGAATAAACCTTCATCTGAACGTGGGGTTATATTTGCAAATGTCACTTTTAGCTCAGACATAATGAATTTTGTTGTTTTCTGAACCAATACAAAGGATCATTCGTTCGTCGGTTTACTTAACTATTTAGTGAGCCTGTGCTTTATGCCAGAAATCACTCTAGGGCCTGGGATTAGCAGGAAAGAGGACAGACTCAGGTCTCTGCTGGGTGCAGCTGGTAGTCCAGTGAGGGCAGAGGGGAGGCACAGTAAACCAAACAAGAAATAGACACATAACATCGGTTAACAACACACGTTCTGAAAGAAGAATAAAGCCAGGACCGTGGATGGAGGCTGACTGTGGCCCAGGGGTAGGTGCATGTGATTTTTAACTCTGGAGGTCAAGGGAGGACCTCAGAGAAGGGGCAGGAAGCATTCTTGGAGAAGGTGAGGTTTGAAGGCACAAGGACCTTTAAAAATTTTTACTTTACTTATTTCTTAAATCTTTAGTCACACAGCACAGCATACAGGATCTTAGTTCTCTGACCAGGAATCAAACCCATGCCCCCTGCAGAGCCTTAACTGCTAGACCAGCAGGGAAGTCCAGGACCTTTTTAAACAGTCTTTGAAGTGCCTTCATGGCTGGGAATTGATGGACTTCAGAAAAGACTTCCTTGTCCCTGTTACTGAGTGGGGAGCCCCAAGATCCCGAGGAGGCTCTTGGCCAAGACGGCACAGGGACTCCCGAGCAGCCAGATGAGGTGTCTGCCCACGGCTGGGCCCACCCTCTCCCGCCTCCTGCAGGTGCTTCCCCAGGAAATGCTAGCCTGGAGTGAGAAAGCCACCGCCAGGCTGAGGTCTGGGTTTCCTGGTTTGTGCGTCCTTGAGCAAACCCTCTCCTGCTGGTGGGAGACTCTTCAAGGCAGAAGACAGTGGCAGAACACCTACCCACGTGTTCTCCTCCCCTTATCACACTTGTCACAACACACCCCCTCAGCAGAGCTGCGGCTCCTGTGCACACATCAGCAGGGAGCTTTCTGTTTTATCTTGTTTAACTCTCACGCCCATGAACCTGTGCCCCGTGTTGGCAGGTGGGTTCGTCCCCCCTGGACCAGTGGGAAGGTTCCTGGAGCATATTTTTTTAATGATCTGAATAAACCTTCATCTGAACGTGGGGTTATATTTGCAAATGTCACTTTTAGCTCAGACATAATGAATTTTGTTGTTTTCTGAACCAATACAAAGGATCATTTGTTCGTCGGTTTACTTAACTATTTAGTGAGCCTGTGCTTTATGCCAGAAATCACTCTAGGGCCTGGGATTAGCAGGAAAGAGGACAGACTCAGGTCTCTGCTGGGTGCAGCTGGTAGTCCAGTGAGGGCAGAGGGGAGGCACAGTAAACCAAACAAGAAATAGACACATAACATCGGTTAACAACACACGTTCTGAAAGAAGAATAAAGCCAGGACCGTGGATGGAGGCTGACTGTGGCCCAGGGGTAGGTGCATGTGATTTTTAACTCTGGAGGTCAAGGGAGGACCTCAGAGAAGGGGCAGGAAGCATTCTTGGAGAAGGTGAGGTTTGAAGGCACAAGGACCTTTAAAAATTTTTACTTTACTTATTTCTTAAATCTTTAGTCACACAGCACAGCATACAGGATCTTAGTTCTCTGACCAGGAATCAAACCCATGCCCCCTGCAGAGCCTTAACTGCTAGACCAGCAGGGAAGTCCAGGACCTTTTTAAACAGTCTTTGAAGTGCCTTCATGGCTGGGAATTGATGGACTTCAGAAAAGACTTCCTTGTCCCTGTTACTGAGTGGGGAGCCCCAAGATCCCGAGGAGGCTCTTGGCCAAGACGGCACAGGGACTCCCGAGCAGCCAGATGAGGTGTCTGCCCACGGCTGGGCCCACCCTCTCCCGCCTCCTGCAGGTGCTTCCCCAGGAAATGCTAGCCTGGAGTGAGAAAGCCACCGCCAGGCTGAGGTCTGGGTTTCCTGGTTTGTGCGTCCTTGAGCAAACCCTCTCCTGCTGGTGGGAGACTCTTCAAGGCAGAAGACAGTGGCAGAACACCTACCCACGTGTTCTCCTCCCCTTATCACACTTGTCACAACACACCCCCTCAGCAGAGCTGCGGCTCCTGTGCACACATCAGCAGGGAGCTTTCTGTTTTATCTTGTTTAACTCTCACGCCCACCCTGTCCTCTCCCAAGGATGACGGGAGCCGAGCACTTGCTGAGGCTAAAGCCGAAGGTGAAGCTGAGCGTGTCTGATCCTTGCCAGGATGCTTTGAGCCACGGCTTTTAGATCGTTGACTCAGTTCTGAACAGAGGGAATCCGTGCCCGCTGGGGATATGAGTTCACAGAGGTCAGAGGGAAAGACCTGGAAAAAAGCTAGAGAATGTTTCCAAGGGGAGAATGGGACGGGGGAGACCTGTATGGGTCTGAGAGAAGCCTTGTGTGGACACCTGCGTGGAGGGTGGGGGCTTGGCAGGAAGGAGCTGGGATTCATTGTTGGAAAAGCCTGGGTTCCAGCCCAGACGCCACGCTAAAGCCATGGATGGGAGCAAATCCTTTAAGCCCTCGCTTCTGCCTCTGTCAAATGCGATGATAACGGTATCTCTCTCTGGAATGTGGCGGGGTGGGTCCAGTGAGGCAGTGCATATAGAGTGCTCAGATAGTGCCAGGCTCCCAGTAAATGCCCAATACATGCTGGCTGGTGTGCTGTTGTCTAAAAAATGGCAACACTAAAGACTCGCAAACGTTAGCTGCCAGGAAGCAGTGCCGTGCAGGCAGGGGCTGCATCTTACCTGGACGCGGGGCCACCTGGCAGCCCCTCGACCCTCGCAGAAGGACCACTGCAGGGACCCGGGCTTCCTGCATCGGGAGAACGAGTGAGCTCTGAGTTGTTTTCCAGCCTAATGTTGTTGTTTAGTCTCTCAGTTGTGAATGACTCTTTGCAATCCCGTGGACTGCAGCCCTCCAGGCTCCTCTGTCCCTGGGCTTCTCCAGGCACAGATACTGGAGCGGGTTGCCAGTTCCTCCTCCAGGGGATCTTCCCAACCCAGGGATCGAACCTGTGTCTCCGTCCTTGGCAGGGGGATTCTTCACCACGGAGCCACCGGGGAAGCTCTGTGCATCCTGGAGGCGTCCTGTCATTTTTTTGCTCCGGTAGCAGCAGCGGTTCCAGCAAGGCTAGGAGCAGCCGCTTCTGGGCACCCAGCTGTGTCTCTCCCTTAAATTGTCCAACCCCCTCAGCGATGCTCCTGTGCACACATCAGCAGAGCTTTCTGTTTTATCTTGTTTAACTCTCACGCCCACCCTGTCCTCTCCCAAGGATGACGGGAGCCGAGCACTTGCTGAGGCTAAAGCCGAAGGTGAAGCTGAGCGTGTCTGATCCTTGCCAGGATGCTTTGAGCCACGGCTTTTAGATCGTTGACTCAGTTCTGAACAGAGGGAATCCGTGCCCGCTGGGGATATGAGTTCACAGAGGTCAGAGGGAAAGACCTGGAAAAAAGCTAGAGAATGTTTCCAAGGGGAGAATGGGACGGGGGAGACCTGTATGGGTCTGAGAGAAGCCTTGTGTGGACACCTGCGTGGAGGGTGGGGGCTTGGCAGGAAGGAGCTGGGATTCATTGTTGGAAAAGCCTGGGTTCCAGCCCAGACGCCACGCTAAAGCCATGGATGGGAGCAAATCCTTTAAGCCCTCGCTTCTGCCTCTGTCAAATGCGATGATAACGGTATCTCTCTCTGGAATGTGGCGGGGTGGGTCCAGTGAGGCAGTGCATATAGAGTGCTCAGATAGTGCCAGGCTCCCAGTAAATGCCCAATACATGCTGGCTGGTGTGCTGTTGTCTAAAAAGTGGCAACACTAAAGACTCGCAAACGTTAGCTGCCAGGAAGCAGTGCCGTGCAGGCAGGGGCTGCATCTTACCTGGACGCGGGGCCACCTGGCAGCCCCTCGACCCTCGCAGAAGGACCACTGCAGGGACCCGGGCTTCCTGCATCGGGAGAACGAGTGAGCTCTGAGTTGTTTTCCAGCCTAATGTTGTTGTTTAGTCTCTCAGTTGTGAATGACTCTTTGCAATCCCGTGGACTGCAGCCCTCCAGGCTCCTCTGTCCCTGGGCTTCTCCAGGCACAGATACTGGAGCGGGTTGCCAGTTCCTCCTCCAGGGGATCTTCCCAACCCAGGGATCGAACCTGTGTCTCCGTCCTTGGCAGGGGGATTCTTCACCACGGAGCCACCGGGGAAGCTCTGTGCATCCTGGAGGCGTCCTGTCATTTTTTTGCTCCGGTAGCAGCAGCGGTTCCAGCAAGGCTAGGAGCAGCCGCTTCTGCTGGCTCCCAGGCACCCCAGCTGTGGTCTCTGGGAATGTGTTTACCCACCCCAGAGGGAGTGGACAAGAGAGAGGGGAACGCAGGGTTTTCCAAACCCTGGCCTGCGAGCTCTGGTGCGCCCGGCGGCGGGGACACCCCACCAAGGCCGCGTCACTCTGGGCGGGGGTGCGCCCGCGCACTTACTGCATCAAGATGTATTTTGCAAACTTATTATAAACAGATTACATTTCTTATCCTAATGTGGCTGTTGGCAACTTGCCTGTGCGTTTTAGCCTCTGGGAGAAAAACAGTCGCGTGAGCCCAGCGTTGAGTACTTTTACTTTCCATACGCTGCTCGGGGCTCCTTGGAGTCTCCACTCCAACACACACACGTGCACACACGGACCATCTACAGACCAGTGGTTGTGGGCCAGGGATCCCCCTCTGCTGCTGAGATGTTGCTCCAGCCCCATATCTGGGGGTCCAGGATCTGCTGATACAACTGTGGCAATATTTTGTGTTTTCAGAATTTTTCCTGAGAAAAAAAAACTGCCTGTTCACATGGAACAAACTCATTCTGACTTCCGCTTCCAAGTTCTTCCGCCTCAGATAAATGCTTGAACCATCCACTTTGTCGATTAGTGTTCACCAGGCCTCTCACAAGGAGAAGGTGAGGCCCAGGCAGGGGAGTCCTTTGCCCAAGGCCCCCAGCCTGTTAGTAGCGAGGGTCCTCCAGTTCCCCCATAAACCACGGCACTATATTCATGAGGAGCCCCTTCCATCCACCTTGACCATCTCCCTGAAGCCGCGGTCCAGAGCCCAGAGCTGATCAGAAATGACTGCTGGGGATCTCAGACCCAGCCAGCCAGCCATGGTGGCGGGAGCCCAGGGCAGTGGGGCCCCTCGCTCCTTCCCATCAGCCCGGGTGCGAATGATTTTGAGAGAGACGCGCAGGTGTGGGTTTGTACCAAGCTCCCTGCTTGCCCTCTCCACGCCCCAATGGGCTCCCCTCCCCTCCCATCCAAGTTTGTGGTCTGCCCCTCCGCTCCCTCACCCGCCTCTTCATCCTCTTTCTGTCTGCCTCTCCTTTGCCCTTTCTTCCACCCAAACCACGTCCTTAACCTGAAATGCCAGCAGGGCAGCTGGGCTTCCTGCTCAGCATGTGCCTACTCTCCTCCCGAGCCAGAGAAGTGGGCACAAAACCATTGCCCAGGCTGGGCCCTGGGGGGCCAACTTCAAAGGCACAGGAAAGAACCCTGTTTCCTTGTCCACTGACAGATCAGCTGATGTCTCGCCAGGCAGGGCCTCTGTCCGAGGAAACAGCCTGCTGGCCATGCCAGGCACCCAGATGTTTTGATCTCGTATGGCAGATGGCCAGTTTCCCTAGGCCTTTCCTTGTGTAAAACAGCTGATGAATGGTAAAGGGATCCTAGTCCCTTCAGACCTTGGAGTAGACACGTGCAGCTGCTTGCGTCTGCCTGGTGCCCGTGTGGACACGATGCACATACATGCACAGCCAACCCGTGTGCAAGCATTTGCACAGGTACACATGCTAACAGGTGCGTGCACACATGCTCACAGACTCATCTCCAAAGGGGTGGGGGAGCTCCAGGCCTCTCACTCAGCACTTCCTTAGCTCATCTAAAACCAGAAAGACAAGTATATGATACTGTTTATACATCGAATCTAAACCAAAAAAGACACAAACAAATTTAGGAAACAAAAATAGACCTACAGAGATAGAAAACAAACTTATGGTTACCAAAGCAGAAAGGGGTTGGGATAAATGAGGAGACTGGGGTTAACGGATCCACACTAGCTATCACATGTAGATTAGATAACCAACAAGGACCTATCATATAGCACAGGGGACAAGAGTCAGTATTTTGTAATAACATATAAGGGAAAAGAACCTGATAAAGAACCTACACACACACACAGACGTGCATATGCGTGTGTAACTGAATCTCTGTGCCATACACCTGAGGCACAGTGGGCTTTCCTGTTGGCTCAGACAATAAATCAACTACGCTTCAGTTTTAAAAAGATGGAATCAAAAAGTCTTTTCCTGCTAAAAATAGATAGATAAAGGAACGAAGGAATAACCTGTCTCTCTGGGCAGGTGTATGTTTGTAAGACTCATCAGTCTCTCCCGGGTTCCCTGCTTGACCCACCTGACAGCTGGCCTCGAGTGGGGCCTGGTGGAAGCCCTGAACAGATGCAAACCCGTCCAGCGGGGTCCAGGCAGCTTTCAGCATCTGTGTACGGCCTCGGCCCACCGGCCAGGCCCTGGAGGGCCACAAGACACCCGTCCTTCACAGCAATGACAGCTGGAAGCGGCTCCCCCAGGCCTCTCGGCGGATGGACTCCAGACCCCCATCCCAGGAGCCAAGGAGCCGACTGCCAAGCCGGGCTCATGGGGAACTTGGCAGCGGGCCGCCCACCGCAGCTGCTGGGATTCAGAAGACAGACGCAGAGTCAGAAAGCTGAGTGTGGCGACAGGGGGAAGAGCCCAGAGCCACGGCGCAGCGCTGTCCCTGAAGAAGCCGTGGGGCCCCTCAGGGACATGGGCTCACCAGTATTGGTGAGAACTACTTCTACTCGGGGTGCCGTGAGAGGAGCAGATTGGGGAGTTTATTCAAACCTACTCTGGGAAGAGGTCAAGTTACGGAAACCGGAGCTGTGAATAGTGCCCTTGGTCATGAGCTTGGTCACTGTCTGAGTGCCTAAGAGGCAACAACTACTGTGATATTTTGATTATTTCAGATTTAAAACATATTCTCCTATGCCAGCCTCCAAAAGGATTTTGAGAGGCTGCAGGATTCATCTCTAATGTGTATGAATTCATAATCAGATGATAACTTCTGAGAAGAGTGCCAGCAAGCCCCCCACATGAGATGACAGCTGAATGTGGAACACGCCTCCATACAGCTGAGGTCCCGCCTTCCACACTGTCATCTGGACACCTAGGACACCCAGACATATAAGAAAAAACAGTACACCTGATAAAGAACCTACACACACACACAGACGTGCATATGCGTGTGTAACTGAATCTCTGTGCCATACACCTGAGGCACAGTGGGCTTTCCTGTTGGCTCAGACAATAAATCAACTACGCTTCAGTTTTAAAAAGATGGAATCAAAAAGTCTTTTCCTGCTAAAAATAGATAGATAAAGGAACGAAGGAATAACCTGTCTCTCTGGGCAGGTGTATGTTTGTAAGACTCATCAGTCTCTCCCGGGTTCCCTGCTTGACCCACCTGACAGCTGGCCTCGAGTGGGGCCTGGTGGAAGCCCTGAACAGATGCAAACCCGTCCAGCGGGGTCCAGGCAGCTTTCAGCATCTGTGTACGTCCTCGGGCCACCGGCCAGGCCCTGGAGGGCCACAAGACACCCGTCCTTCACAGCAATGACAGCTGGAAGCGGCTCCCCCAGGCCTCTCGGCGGATGGACTCCAGACCCCCATCCCAGGAGCCAAGGAGCCGACTGCCAAGCCGGGCTCATGGGGAACTTGGCAGCGGGCCGCCCACCGCAGCTGCTGGGATTCAGAAGACAGACGCAGAGTCAGAAAGCTGAGTGTGGCGACAGGGGGAAGAGCCCAGAGCCACGGCGCAGCGCTGTCCCTGAAGAAGCCGTGGGGCCCCTCAGGGACATGGGCTCACCAGTATTGGTGAGAACTACTTCTACTCGGGGTGCCGTGAGAGGAGCAGATTGGGGGAGTTTATTCGAAACCTACCCTGGGAAGAGGTCAAGTTACGGAAACCGGAGCTGTGAATAGTGCCCTTGGTCATGAGCTTGGTCACTGTCTGAGTGCCTAAGAGGCAACAACTACTGTGATATTTTGATTATTTCAGATTTAAAACATATTCTCCTATGCCAGCCTCCAAAAGGATTTTGAGAGGCTGCAGGATTCATCTCTAATGTGTATGAATTCATAATCAGATGATAACTTCTGAGAAGAGTGCCAGCAAGCCCCCCACATGAGATGACAGCTGAATGTGGAACACGCCTCCACACAGCTGAGGTCCCGCCTTCCACACTGTCATCTGGACACCTAGGACACCCAGCCAAGCAGTGGTGACCCAGCCAGGAGACAGGGGTGGCATCCACCTGGGCACCCAGCCACTCACCTGCTGACTCAGGCAGTCCATGGGGAAAAGAACAGAGGGACTTCTCTGGTAGCTCAACTAGTAAAGAGTCTTCCTGCAATACAGGAAACCCTGGTTCAATTCCTGGATCAGGAAGATCCCCTGGAGAAGGGATAGGCTACCCACTCCAGTGTTCTTGGACTTCCCTGGTGGCTCAGCTGGTAAAGAATCACCTGCAATGCAGGAGACCTGAGCTTGATCCCTGGGTCGAGAAGATCCCCTGGAGGAGGGAACAGCTACCCACTCCAGTATTCTTCTCTGGAGAATTCCATGGACAAAGGAGCCTGGAGTGCTATAAGTCACAGGGTCGCAAAAAAGTCAGAGATGACTTAGGGTTATAACAACATTTGATCGCTGTAGATTTTGGTTGGATGTGTAATAATTGCATGGATTCACCCTGTACCAAACACAAGGTCATGCGCCCAACACACAGCGAGGTCAAATAAACCAAAATATCAGAGTTTGGAGCAGAAAAGGTTTATGGCAGGGCTTTACAAGGAAATAGCTGACTCAGATCCAAAAGACCCAAATTCCCTGAACAGTTTCAGCAAAGAACTTTTAAAGGCCAGGTGAAGGCAGGGCATGGTCGTTTGTTGCAAACTTCTTGGTATCGGAATCCTTTGTTCTTACAGCTGTCCTTGTAGGTCAGATCATGATGTTCCTATAAACCTCCAACAAGACAAATGTTATTCTCTGTTCTGCAACTTGTTATCTCTGTGTGAATGGAAAAACTTATACCCTGAAAGGTCAGAGCCTTAAGAAAGGGCTGTCCTGTATATTTCAGGCTGTAGGCAACATTCTTAACTCAAAGCAATAGAACACAAAGGTTAAAATAAAAGGCCCAGATCAAATATGGACTCAGATCTGTTCTTCCCTCTTACAACCTTGTTTCTCCAGATGGCTGCTCTGTAGGCCCAATACTATTACTGAATCACCCATCTTTCCCCACTGGCCTTGCTTGGCTCCGGCTCTCTTTGGACTTCCCATTCTGATGAACATGGTTGCTTGTAAGTGATCAACACATAACACACAGGCTCAGAAGTGTAGACCAGGAAATATCCCTGAAGGTGATCCTTTTTATCTGTGGATTAAAATACAGAGAAAATGTTCCTCTAGAAAATTCAGCCTTTTCTGTTGGCTCACCTTCCTATTCTGTCACACTTGAAGCCTTCCTCCATTACCCGGCCTTCACCCCGCCAGCCAGCCCTCCACGGTTTAAAAAGGTGATCATTCAAGCTACTGGCCCTGTATGAAGAGTTTAGGACTGTGAGACTCAATGACATCAGCAGGACTGGGTCTTAGTCACCTATCTCTCTGTTTTGGCTCCCTTTTTAGCCTCTCTGCTCCCAAAGCCTCTGTGAATTGGCTGCCAGCAGTTCGGCCCACAGCTTGCCCTCTCAGCAGCCCAGGTAACAGATGTCAGAGAATGTCAATGACTGGACCAGCTGCCCCGCTTAGACTGGTTGCTAGGACTGGATCATGGAATGGGCTGGTTAGTGGTTCCAGGTCACATGTCCAATTCTGAATCAGGCAACCCACCTGAATGGTGTGGGACTTTCTGGCAAAGTACATTAAAAATAGCGAACCCAGCTGAGAGAGTCTTTCCCCCTTCTCTGAGACATGAATGTGAAAGCAGGAGCCTCTGCAGCTGTCTTGTGACTTTGAGGGTTGAAGCCCTACTACAATGGTAGAGCAAAAAGACAAGAAGAAACGGGCTCTTCTATGAGTACATCTGTTTACGGGCCCAGGCCTTTTAATTTATTTATTCTAAATCGAGGTATAGTTGATTTACAATGATTCAGGAGTACAGCAAAGTGATTCAACTATCTTTTTCAGATGCTTTTCCACTACAGTTGTTATGAGGTATTGAATATAGTTCCCTGTGCTACAGAGTAGGTTCTCTTATATAAAATAGATAATAGTGTGTATCTGTTAATCCCCAATTCCCAATTTATCCCTCCCTCCTTCCCCTTTGGTCACCATAAGTTTATTATCTATGTCTGTAAGTTTATTCCTGCCTTGTAAGTAAGTTCATTTGTATTTTTTTTAGATGATGCATATGAGTGACATTATATGATACTTCTCTTTGACTTACTTTACTTAATATGACAATCTGTAGATTCATCCATGTTGCTGCAAATGGCAAAATTTCATTCTTTTTTCTGACTGAGTAGTAATCCATTGTGTATATGTATCACATCTTCTTTACGCATTCATCTGTCGATGGACATTTAGGCTACTTTGATGTCTTGGCTATTGTAAATAGTGTTGCTACATGCACGGAGGGGCAGATATCTTTTTGAATTAGAGTTTTCTCCAGATAGATGTCCAAGAATGGAATTGCTGGCTTATATGGTAACTCTATTTTTAGTTTTTTAAGGAACCTCCAGGGGCTTCCCTGGTGGCTTAGTGGGTAAAGAATCTACCTACAGTATAGGAGACCTACATTCAGTTCCTGGGTTGGGAAGATCCCCTGGAGAAGAAAATGGCAACCCTCTCCAGTATTCTTGCCTGGGAAACCCCACGGACAGAGAAGCCCAGGGGATTATAGTCCGTGAACTCGCAAGAGTTGGACACAACTTGGCGACTCAACCACCACTACCATACTGTTTTTCATGATGGCTGCACCTATTTTCATTTCCAGCAACAGTGTGGGAGGGTCCCTTTTTCTCCACAAGCTTGCCAACATTTATTAGTTGTAGACTTTTAATAATGGCCCTTCTGACCAGTGCGAATTGGTTCCTCATTGTAGTTTTGATTTGCATTGCTCTAGTAATTTGTGACGTTGAACATTTTTTCATGTGTCTGTTGGCCATCTGGATGTTTCCTTTGGAGAACTCTTAGATGGGAAGTGGATATCCAGTGTCCTAACAGCTCACCTCCAATATTTACCATGACTGCTGTGGTGAGTGTTGTATGTTCCTTGTTGATGGTTCATTGACTCTGGCTTGGAAACCTATGGCACAGCCTCCACTCCTGGGGTTAAGTCTGATCTGTATCACTGGATTACCTTTTTCTTTGTAGCCTAGCTTTCACAGATCTAATCTACTAAGGAACTGTTTAAATTTTACTCAGCTGTGATAAAGCGACTTCTGGTCTAGTTTTATCTCTGCTACCGGATGTCACAGAGCAGCAGGGTGGAAAAAATGAATCCAACCTTCACTTTTCTATGTGGAGACTTCTGAGGATGATGGTAACCACCCCATCCTTCATACCTTTAGTTTGTTGATGATTACACTGACCCTCCTCTTTGTCCCGTAATTAGTTATTTTATGGATTTCCATCTTAAAGAGAGAGAGAAAAAATAAATGATCAAATCTAGATCTCCCAAGAGGTGGGTCCATGCCTGCTCTCCTGGGCCAAGATGCCCAGCAGAACCTGGGAGAGTCACTCCAAGGGCCCATAGATGGCTTCTAGTCCCTTAGGACTCAGTCCTAATCTCCCCTAGATGGCCAGTCACTGAGGGGCAGGTGACTTGCTGTTCCAGAGGGAAAAATTGGGACACAGGGCTTCCCTGGTGGCTCAGTGGTAAAGAATCCCACATGCCTGCCACAGAGCAACTAAGCCTATGAGCCATATGTACTGAGCCTACGCTCTAGAGCCAGGGAACCACAACTGCTGATGCCAGAGAGCCTAGAGCCCATGCTCCACAGCAAGAAAAGCCACCACAATGAGAAACCCAGGCACTGCAACTTGAGACTGCTAGCTGCAACTACAGAAAAGCCTGAGCCGCAACAGAGATGCAGCACAGCCAAAGCTAAATACATAAATAAAAGACAAGTAGGACACACTTTGATGTGGCAGCCCTCAAATATGTGTAGACAGAGGTGACCACCCCCACACGACCGTCTCTTTTCCAAGCTGAACATGGTCATCTCCTCCAACTGTTTCATGTAATTCAAGGTTCCCAGCGATCTCCACACACCAGGTGACATTGTCAAGGCACAGTATATGACATTTCACTTCGTTTTGACTTTGTTTAGTTTCAGTACCATCTTTGCCCTTACAGTTTTTGTCTTTCCTTAAAAAAAAATTACCTATAAAGCTTATCACCTAGAGATGATTACAAGAAAGAAGAAACAACATGCTAGCTTTTTTGCTATATGTAAAAAGTATGTGTGTATTTTACTTTACCATTATTGAGATTATAATATCTATAGCAGTTTTCATTAGGAAATTGTCTTGTATAATATGCCTAATGTCTGTGCAATGGCTTACCTTATGAATGTATCATGATTTATTTAACCATACCCCGCTGGCTTGGACTTCTGAGGATGATGGTAATCCACCCCATCCTTCATACCTTTAGTTTGTTGATGATTACACTGACCCTCCTCTTTGTCCCGTAATTAGTTATTTTATGGATTTCCATCTTAAAGAGAGAGAGAAAAAATAAATGATCAAATCTAGATCTCCCAAGAGGTGGGTCCATGCCTGCTCTCCTGGGCCAAGATGCCCAGCAGAACCTGGGAGAGTCACTCCAAGGGCCCATAGATGGCTTCTAGTCCCTTAGGACTCAGTCCTAATCTCCCCTAGATGGCCAGTCACTGAGGGGCAGGTGACTTGCTGTTCCAGAGGGAAAAATTGGGACACAGGGCTTCCCTGGTGGCTCAGTGGTAAAGAATCCCACATGCCTGCCACAGAGCAACTAAGCCTATGAGCCATATGTACTGAGCCTACGCTCTAGAGCCAGGGAACCACAACTGCTGATGCCAGAGAGCCTAGAGCCCATGCTCCACAGCAAGAAAAGCCACCACAATGAGAAACCCAGGCACTGCAACTTGAGACTGCTAGCTGCAACTACAGAAAAGCCTGAGCCGCAACAGAGATGCAGCACAGCCAAAACTAAATACATAAATAAAAGACAAGTAGGACACACTTTGATGTGGCAGCCCTCAAATATGTGTAGACAGAGGTGACCACCCCCACACGACCGTCTCTTTTCCAAGCTGAACATGGTCATCTCCTCCAACTGTTTCATGTAATTCAAGGTTCCCAGCGATCTCCACACACCAGGTGACATTGTCAAGGCACAGTATATGACATTTCACTTCGTTTTGACTTTGTTTAGTTTCAGTACCATCTTTGCCCTTACAGTTTTTGTCTTTCCTTAAAAAAAAATTACCTATAAAGCTTATCACCTAGAGATGATTACAAGAAAGAAGAAACAACATGCTAGCTTTTTTGCTATATGTAAAAAGTATGTGTGTATTTTACTTTACCATTATTGAGATTATAATATCTATAGCAGTTTTCATTAGGAAATTGTCTTGTATAATATGCCTAATGTCTGTGCAATGGCTTACCTTATGAATGTATCATGATTTATTTAACCATACCCTGCTGGCTTGGCTCTAATTAGGAATAAATTCCTTGAAGTGTCACCACTGGGTGAGTGTAATCTCAGCCAATCCTCTTGACAATGCTGTCAGACAAGAATGATGATTCTGTTCAGGTTATAGCTTGGAAGACTAAATAAACTGCTCAAAGACACTCAGCTAGTGAGTGCTGGGGGAGAATCTAATTAGTACCCCTGCCTATACTGTTGCCCTTTCCCTGGACACTTGTATATGGTGGTGGTGGTTTAGTTGCTAACTCATGTTCAACTCTTTCAACCTCATAAGCTCTAACCCTCAAAGCTCCTCTGTCCATGGGATTTCCCAAGCAAGAGTACCGAAGTAGGTTGCTTTCACTAGGGGATCTTGCTCACTCAGAATTCGAATGCGTGTCTCCTGCACTGGAAGAGGATTCTTTGCCCCTGAGCTACCAGAAGAGTCCACCCTTGTATATGCTGTCATCTGTCTTTGCCACTTTGAAAGAGAAGTGTTCACTTACTGTTTTTATTTGGTTGTTGGTGAGTATGAGCATCTTTTAAATTTTCATGGATCAATGGCATTTAGTTTCCTTTAAAATTCTTGCTTATATTTTTTGCCTGTTTTTCTGTTAGTCTTGTACTTTGTACGCACATGGGTTTCCCAGGTGGCTCAGTGGTAAAGGATATACCTGCCAATGCAAGAGATGCAGAAGACATGATTTGATTCCTGGGTCTGGAAGATCCCCTGGAGGAGGGTATGGTGACCACTCCATTATCGTTGGCTGGGAAATCCCATGGACAGAGGAGCCTGGCAAACTCCAGTCAGTGGAGCTGAGCAGAGTTGGACACCACTTAGCAACTGAGCACTCACTTGTATGTGTACACACATACACACAATTGCTCACTATCTGTTATATATACGTTCTGCAATTATTTTCTTGTCTTTTCATTTTGTTATGGTGATCTAGACTGAGAATTTTTTCATTTTTGATGTCTACCAATATTTCCCTTTATGACCATTCCCACAAATTTTATCTTTAGGGTGTTTTCAAACCTCCCAGATCAGATAAATATTTATTCCTTTTTTTTTGTTAGTGGTACAGGCAATTTATTTTCAGGCTTCATATCTCATCTATCTGAAAGGTATTGTTAATTGTCTTCTCACAAGGTCAGTCCAGAAGTAGGGGAGTTGGTTTGTGCGGAATAATGACGCCTAGTACCTGTTCCATCATGCCCATTGCCTGGATGAGTTCTTTGCAGACTGCCACACCCTGCTACCTGCACCAGCCCCTGAGGACAGCACATTCGACAGACCTTGTACTTTCACTGATACAATGAAAGCTACCTTGGCGTTTCTCACTCCCATCCAGGATGCACTGACATTAACTCCACGGCAACACAGACTACCAGACTTTCTCTTGTTCTGGGTGCTTTTAGAGAAGCATTTCCACCAATGGCTATAAATTTACATGTAACACTTCTCCATCACTATGTCCATCCAGGAAGATAGATAGTATTTGGTCTTGGACTTCTTAGTCTGTACAATCATTTCCATTATTTTACCCAGGTCAGAATAGTCTGACACCTACCTCTAGACTGTACCCAGCATCCCAAGTCACTTTTATTCCTTAGCTCTTTCACACGTTGGAAATTTGGGTCATTCCTTAGATCATCAGGCAGCTGATGCTATATCCATGCCCTCCCCTGCATGTTCTTCTATGTTGCATTTTTAATAGTGTTTTTCTTGACATATCTTCTGATTCAATTGTATTGATCTTATTGGTTGGACGTCTTATTCCAGTTTGAAATGACTTTGTGTCATTCATGATTTGAATATTTATGGTATATATTGTCTTTCTCAGCTGCTGCTTGCCCACGTGTTTGACACAACTACTTTTGACATTTTTGTTCCAGGCTTTGAAAGCCATGTCTATAGATGAGCATACTAGGGCTCAAGGTGGTGGAGTGACTTGACCAAAGTTACACGAATATGTGACTTGGATTTGGGGTGGGGATCCAGGTCCTGCACCTCCCAGGTTAGGGCACTGGGTGGCAAAAGAGATGACCAACACTAGTTGTTGTTTAGTCACTAAGTCATGGCTGAATTCTTTGCAACCCCATGTGCTGTAGCCCTGCCAGGCTCCTCTCTCTGTCCATGGGATTTCTCATGCAAGAATACTAAAGTGGGTTCCCTTTTCCTTTTCTCCCAGGAATCTTCCCAATCGAGGGATCAAACCCACATTTCCATCTTGGCAGGAGCATCCTTTGCACCTGAGCTACCAAGGAGGCTTTGAAATCCTTTATGGTTCCAAGTGATAGAAACCCAATAAAAGAGAGTCTACTGGCTCCAGGATTTTTCCCAAGGGCTCACCTTCAAACCAGGTCCAGAGGTTACCAGCTTCAGACAGAGCTGGGTCAGGAAGCTGTCATTGTCTCCAGGACTTAGATCTCCTGTCTGTCTCTGCTGCTGTCTCCTATGGGTGGCAGCGTCAGTCTCCGTCTTCTCCCCTAACCCCATGCGACCCTGGCCACCAGCCCAGCAGGGCCATGGTAAGGATCAGACCATAGAGTGTGGCTCCTACCCCTGGGAACTGGCACCATGCCCAGAAAAGGGGGCGCTAGACTCTGGATTGGGGAACTGGGCTTCCCTGAAAGCAGAGTTTGGGAGGCTACCTGAATGTGAGTGATTGCACGGACACTCCGGGGCAGGCACCTCCTCCACTCTGCAGCCGGCAGCGGCTGAACCTTTAAATGTGACTCTTTCCCAGCAAGACAGATCCCACCAGAGTAAGAAAGATGACCTGAGCCCTGTGTATATATCCTGCTGTTTACTCCCTCCTTCACCCCATCCCTGGCCTTGACATTCATCTCTGACACCTGCTGGACTCTTCCTGTCCTCCCCACAGCTTGGTCCTGATGGCTGGTGATTCATGGGCTTTTTCTTTGTCCTTTAACCCCACCCATGCCTTCCAGATGGGTTTTGCACAGCTGGTAACTGACCTTAGACTCACCCTCAGCTCTGCCCAGGGCGCCTGCTGGACCCGATCTCATGTTTGTTATTTCTTTATGGTGTACTCTTGGGCTGCCTTGTCACAGACCTGGTCACTCACTGTGGTTATGGTGTAACACTCTGTCACCTACAGTGCTGGGCATCCTTGTTTTGTTGTTATTCAGTTGCCAAGTCATGTCTGACTCTTTGCGACCCCATGGGCTGACTGCAGCAACTTCCAGAGTTTGCCCAAGTTCATGTCCAGTGAATTCGTGATAATACCCAACCATCTCATCTTCTGGCAGTCTCTTCTGCCTTCAGTCTTCCCCAGAATCAGGGTATTTTCCAATGAATTGTCTCTTCACATCAGTTGGCCAAAAGTATTGGAGCTTCGACATCAGTCCTTCCAAAGAGTATTCAAGGTTGATTTTCTTGAAGATTGACTGGTTTGATCTCTTTGCTTTCCAAGGGACTCTCAAGAGTCTTCTCCAGCACCACAGTTCAAAAGCATCAATCCTTTGGCTCTCAGCTTTTTTTATGGTCCAGCTCTCACATCTGTACACGACTACTGGAAAGACCATTGCCTTGACTATATGGACATTGTTTTTTTGGTTAAGTTTATTTATTTATTTTGGCCACATTTCTTGGCATGTGGGATCTTAGTTCCCCAACCAGGGATCGAACTTCCACCCTCTGCATTGGAAAGGTGGAGTCTTAACCACTGGGCCATCAGAGAAGTCCCCAGACATTGTTGCCTGAAATCCCTTCCTTTGCACAACTCCTTCACCCTTTGTGACCCAACATTGACCCTTGCTCAGTCTCAGTGGACCAAGGAGTCCGGTGTTGTGCCCCTTGCAGGGGAGTAAAAAGGCCTCTGCGGTGTTGTCTGCAGAGCCCCCACCCCCGTCCCAGGGCAGCCCCAAGTCCAGCTGAGTACAGCAGCCTCCAAGTGAGCAACAGCAACACATTCATTCCCCATGGAGACACCTGACCCTGGGAGCCTTTCTGTCCTGGGCTGAACAGGCTCCCACTCAGAGTTCAGCTTTCCTATTGACACTGTGGGCTTCTCTGGAGCTTCTAACAACGTTTGCCTTTTTTTTTGCTTGAATCAGCAAGAGCAGTTTCATTTGCTTTCAAGGACCCTTGCTGATAGTCTCAGACTGGGCTTCATCTTTTCTGGCTTTATAGATTTATTGGACCTTTTTAAAAGTGCCTCCCTCTGAAGTTTCCGTTTACACTCCTTCTGGTCACACTGGCAAGTCTCCTGCAGCGTGTTCTTCTCGGATTTGGGTTCATATGTCTTGCTGGCTGCCAGGACCCCGCTGTTCTGGGGTGGATCTGGGCTGCGGTCCAGGAGACACAATTCTCCACTCTGACACCATCTACATGCCCAGATGTTCCTTCTGCACGCTTCCTCTCTCCTCCTTTTGCTGCCAAAGTCACGAACTTCCAGGGAAGGAAGGAATGAAACCACCACCTGTAACACCAGTTCTTTCCATTTCCTCCCCCAGAAAGTCAAAGTCAATAGAAATAGATTGGATTTAGACTCTTAGGCTCCCAGACCATCACACTGGGGAAAAAACGTAGAAACCATTACAGGCCTTTACTGAAGTGCCATCTGTGATCGATTGGTTATGGCTGAGTGAGTTTCCCATCTGGGCTCCCAAAGGTGCTGTGAGGGATACACCATGCCTGCCTGGGTGTGGTAAGGGAAAGTACCAGCCTGTGATCTGACAATCTGATGATTTTCTTCCAGCTACGGTCTCTGAATTTTACCAACAAGGAAACTGAGTCACACACATAATGTATTAAGCTGTCTAAAGCCAGGACGCATAGGAAGCCAGGGCAGATTGGGGGATGGGAGGTTGTCAGACCGTTCCTATCAATGACGATGATGCCTCTTCCGGTTGAAATTCAGTCTCGTGTGACGCCATCAAAGTCAGCTTGCTGGTTGCATGGTGTGGATTCTTTGCTCAGCCACTCCGTACATGACAGTAAGACCCTGTGGGTGCCTCTGGGGCAGTATTCATAGAAAACTTTCAGAATCAGAGTTCTGATGCCTTAGAACAGTCAAGAGGGTGCCGGCCCTGGGAACGCACCCATTCCGTAGGGACGTTTTATCAGACTGCAGGTGGAAAATTTCAAAAACTGCTGTCCCCAATGGAACATACTCCAATTCATTCCAAGTGGGCAGAAAACAAACAGCCAGGTGACTCTCCCCCAAATGCTAAAGCTCATCACACTTGAGACGTGAAGTTGGGTTCAAATCCAGACCTGGCTTTATAGATTTATTGGACCTTTTAAAAGTGCCTCCTCTGAAGTTTCCGTTTACACTCCTTCTGGTCACACTGGCAAGTCTCCTGCAGCGTGTTCTTCTCGGATTTGGGTTCATATGTCTTGCTGGCTGCCAGGACCCCGCTGTTCTGGGGTGGATCTGGGCTGCGGTCCAGGAGACACAATTCTCCACTCTGACACCATCTACATGCCCAGATGTTCCTTCTGCACGCTTCCTCTCTCCTCCTTTTGCTGCCAAAGTCACGAACTTCCAGGGAAGGAAGGAATGAAACCACCACCTGTAACACCAGTTCTTTCCATTTCCTCCCCCAGAAAGTCAAAGTCAATAGAAATAGATTGGATTTAGACTCTTAGGCTCCCAGACCATCACACTGGGGAAAAAACGTAGAAACCATTACAGGCCTTTACTGAAGTGCCATCTGTGATCGATTGGTTATGGCTGAGTGAGTTTCCCATCTGGGCTCCCAAAGGTGCTGTGAGGGATACACCATGCCTGCCTGGGTGTGGTAAGGGAAAGTACCAGCCTGTGATCTGACAATCTGATGATTTTCTTCCAGCTACGGTCTCTGAATTTTACCAACAAGGAAACTGAGTCACACACATAATGTATTAAGCTGTCTAAAGCCAGGACGCATAGGAAGCCAGGGCAGATTGGGGGATGGGAGGTTGTCAGACCGTTCCTATCAATGACGATGATGCCTCTTCCGGTTGAAATTCAGTCTCGTGTGACGCCATCAAAGTCAGCTTGCTGGTTGCATGGTGTGGATTCTTTGCTCAGCCACTCCGTACATGACAGTAAGACCCTGTGGGTGCCTCTGGGGCAGTATTCATAGAAAACTTTCAGAATCAGAGTTCTGATGCCTTAGAACAGTCAAGAGGGTGCCGGCCCTGGGAACGCACCCATTCCGTAGGGACGTTTTATCAGACTGCAGGTGGAAAATTTCAAAAACTGCTGTCCCCAATGGAACATACTCCAATTCATTCCAAGTGGGCAGAAAACAAACAGCCAGGTGACTCTCCCCCAAATGCTAAAGCTCATCACACTTGAGACGTGAAGTTGGGTTCAAATCCAGACCTGGCATGTCTCATGAGCATTTGCTATGGAAAGAAGGGTTCACCTTCCTGTGACCAGCTCCTTAATTTTACTTTAAAAAAATAATTTTTTCCCCTTTCTTTTGGCCAAACTACATGGCATGTGAGTTCTTAGTTCCCAGACTGATCTTGGGTGGCCTCAGCCTTAACGGCTTGGAGCAGGGCATGGGTTCCCAGCCAGAGACTGGGCTGAGTCTCAGCCATAAAAGCACCAGATACTAACCGCTAGCCCAATGGTCAGTGACAAGAGCTCTGGCCTTTGGGCTTTTCAGAAAAGAATTTCCAAAGAGATGGAAAGTAGTGAAGCAAGTATTCATTAAGAGGAAAAAGAGTCTAGTAGTTATGGATAGACTCACGGGTAGACTCAGAGGGAGAGTCCCTGAGTTGCTAAGTCATACACACCCTTTTGGCAGTCTGAATCCGTTTTATGGGACATTTCTTCTGGGTTTCCTTTGGCTAATCATTTTGCTTTGCCTGGTTCACAGTCCATATGTGGTATATCTCAGTATCCTCCCATGCATACATACACATCTTAGTCAAGATGGAACCTACTGAAGAGGCATATGGGTAGAGCATCCTTGACTCTGCTCCCTCTTTAGCCTCCAAGGAGCCTTTTGTACATATGTGTGGTCAAGAGGACTCCTTGGAGCTATGTCGTCTGGGCAGGCCCGGCCTCCTCCCTTAATTGTCCTGCTAGTCTCATCTTGCTGGGGCTTCCCAGATGGCTCCGGTGGTAAAGAACCCGCCTGCCAATATAGGAGACACAGGAGACACGAGTTCGATTCCTGGGTCAAGAAGATGCCCTGGAGAAGGAAATAGCAACCCACTCCAGTATTCTTGCTTAGAAAATCCCATGGACAGAGTAGCCTGGCAGGCTATAGTCCACAGGGTCACAAAGAGTCAGGCACAACTGAGTCTCATCTTGGAGTTTTGATCAATAAAGAATGAATCTACAGTTGCTTTACCATAGGGAAGTGCCCATCTGCCTCCTGCCTCAAGACCAGGGTCAAATCTGCACCCCCAGCATTGGAAGTGCAGAGCAAAGTCTTAACCACTGGACCACTAAGGAAATTCCTAGTACCTAATTTTTAAACCCATTCTGTTTAGCTGTCAAGGTTGGAGTCTTCTGAACAGGTGAGATGCCCTCCTAGAATTAGCAGGGGAGCATACTCAGGGATGGTGAAGACCCTGCAGAAGCAGCCAGCTCCAGGATCTGGGGTGAAGTGAAGTGAAAGTCACTTAGTCATGTCCAACTCTTTGCGACCCATGAACTGTAGCCTGCCAGGTTCTTCTGTCCATAGAATTCTCCAGGAAAGAATACTAAACTGGGTAGGTGTTCCTGTCTTCCAGGCATCGTCCCAACCCAGGGATAAAACCCAGGTCTCTCACATCCAGGACAGATTCTTTACCTTCTTTACGCACAAGAGAAGCCTAGGATCTGCACCAGGGAAGCCCAGGATCTGGTGTGGCTGCCTGTAAACATTGACTCAACTAACCTCTGGGACACCGGCCTTTCTCCTGGGCTAGCAACCCCATAGCGTGGGGTTTCTGATAAGGAACACAAGACTGATGCTTTGGACAGGGGTGGGGGCGTTCTTCTGGACTGAGGCCCATTTTCAGGACAGTTGTCAGCGGCCTTAGTAATGGGACAACATCCTGTTTTATTAAAAGCCTGTTGCTGGCCAGGAAAACTGTCTGCCTGCTGTGTGGGCAGGGGCCCAATATCGCTGCGGGCAATTCCAAGCCAGTCCTTCGAGCTGACATCAAACCAGGAAAGAACAGGACTATTTTTCAGCTGATGAAGCAGTACTTTTTCTTTCTTTCTTTCTTTTTTTTTTTAAGAGTTCCCTCACCCGGTTCCACTGTGTATGTTTTGTGTGTGCTGGCATGCCTGTGACATCGTCTTCTGGCTGCAGTTGGAGTTCACCCCCAGAGTCTCCATCCCCCATCCCCTCCCCCTCCCCTGACCCTCCTCTGCTCCTCCTCCTCCCCTCCCCCAGATCCCCACCCTTGCCTCCCTGGCCTTCCCAGCCTCCAGCCCCCTGGTAGACACCCCAGCCTAGGGAGGCCCCGTCTCTGGCCTGAAGCTATTTCCAGGGTGGGGGAGGGGAGTAGGGAACAACCAACAGCTTTGTTTATCTTCGGAGTCTGGAAACTCGACAGAATTCCTCCATGTCCAAGGAAGCCTTCCTTTGCAGGTTTCCAAAAATAAAAAATAAAAGGAGTCTCACTTCAAAAGGCACCAGAGGAAAAGCTGTTTTCTCTGTGAGCCGATTTGTTTATTATTGTTTTATGCTTTAACACCAGATTTGTTGAAGGTGGGCAAAGACAGTCATTTTTTCCCCATATTTTGATTTTGCTTTTGTCTTTTTTTTTTGTTTTTGCCTTATCAGTGTAGAGAGCAAATAATATTCGAAGAGCTGAATGTGAAATGCTCATTGGATCCCTGTCTATGGGAAATGGATATTTTGTGTAAATTTTAAAGTTGGATTTTCTGCTGAGGTGATGGATGTCTGAGAATCTTCCTTCATGTTGTAAAGGAAAAATCACTCAAATAACCCTAGTTTTACAAATTGAAACTAAATGTACTTCAACAAAGATAATTTTTTTAAATAATTTCAGAAAAGTTATAAAAGCCATTTCAGTACGCTGGTTAGTTGTGGGTACCTGATTTTGCTGGGTCTTGTGAAAATTTGGAGTGGATAGTGACCATAGCAATGAAAGTATGGTAATTTACCAGCTTCTTTTTAACCCTTCATTCAAGTTGTTGACTAAAAAAAGATGAACAACTTGAGAGTTGTGGGTTAAGTTTCATTTCGGGCATAATTAGGACTGCATCCCCGGAGGCAGCACCCTCTAGCCCTGAGAGACTGCTCCAAAGAGGCAGCAGGAGGACAATCAATATATAACATTTTGAGGAAGGGAGAGTTCCATACTGATAAGCAGTCGTTTTACAACAGGTTTTTGGTTAGTCACGAGGATCTGATGTCACCATGAGGAGACTTAGTGCTTTTCTAAATATGAGGAGATGCAAGGATTTAGATAATAAAATTTGTTCCTAAAAGCATTCACCTATCTAAATACCTGCCCCACCAGATTCCCTGGAGCACAGGGTTCATCTCCACAGAGGAAGGGGGAAAAGCCCTTGTTCAGTCATTGGCAGTGTAATTGGCAAATGCCAATTTGTAGTTGACAAAGCAATAAATTTTCCATGTTGTGCCAGAAAAAGGTATATGTTTTAAAAAGCTGTTTCTAAATACAGTGGAGTTAAGAGTAATTCAGAAAAAAAAAAAAGCAACATGGAATGCACTTGAAAATGTGTTGCTTCACATGGAAACATTCAATTTCAACTCAAGGATAGACCTGTGCCATGTTTCAAGCTGTTTTTATTTGCTACAGTATATGAATCGCTGGACTGATGTAAGCCCAAAGTCATGGAAACTCACGTTTGACCACATATTTGAATATTGTATTCATTCCTGTTATAGTTGTTTTCAAAATCCTGGGAAGGCCTACTATATGGCACAACAAAATAGTGATATAAATCATGTTAAATCCAGGGCATCTCTTCCTAAACTGTGTCTTCAAGGTATAAGATAACTCAACAGATTGGATTTTTTCCCCCTACTTTGTGGTTACTTAAGTGAAACCAAAAGATTAAACCAGAGAAACTCTTTTGGGGATGGGGTGGAACTGTCATGGCGCCTCTGGGTGTGTCATTTCACTTGCTGATTGAGGATCAAGGTCTAGTCTGCCATCTCAGACCCATTTGATTCTGATGGGTTTATGTCGTGTCCTTGGGCTGAGTCATTCTTTCAAAAAATTGTGCCCTGCCCCTTTCCCTCCTGTTACAAAAGCAGTATCTTTTTTATTTTATTTTTTCGAGGAGGGGAAAAGCTTGATCAGCTCACAGTGTACTGGCTACTGTGTCTTTGTGATAAATTCAAAACATTAATTCCGGACCCGGGCATCAAAAGGAAGAGGAAAAGCAGGAGGCACCCTCTAGCCCTGAGAGACTGCTCCAAAGAGGCAGCAGGAGGACAATCAATATATAACATTTTGAGGAAGGGAGAGTTCCATACTGATAAGCAGTCGTTTTACAACAGGTTTTTGGTTAGTCACGAGGATCTGATGTCACCATGAGGAGACTTAGTGCTTTTCTAAATATGAGGAGATGCAAGGATTTAGATAATAAAATTTGTTCCTAAAAGCATTCACCTATCTAAATACCTGCCCCACCAGATTCCCTGGAGCACAGGGTTCATCTGCACAGAGGAAGGGGGAAAAGCCCTTGTTCAGTCATTGGCAGTGTAATTGGCAAATGCCAATTTGTAGTTGACAAAGCAATAAATTTTCCATGTTGTGCCAGAAAAAGGTATATGTTTTAAAAAGCTGTTTCTAAATACAGTGGAGTTAAGAGTAATTCAGAAAAAAAAAAAAGCAACATGGAATGCACTTGAAAATGTGTTGCTTCACATGGAAACATTCAATTTCAACTCAAGGATAGACCTGTGCCATGTTTCAAGCTGTTTTTATTTGCTACAGTATATGAATCGCTGGACTGATGTAAGCCCAAAGTCATGGAAACTCACGTTTGACCACATATTTGAATATTGTATTCATTCCTGTTATAGTTGTTTTCAAAATCCTGGGAAGGCCTACTATATGGCACAACAAAATAGTGATATAAATCATGTTAAATCCAGGGCATCTCTTCCTAAACTGTGTCTTCAAGGTATAAGATAACTCAACAGATTGGATTTTTTCCCCCTACTTTGTGGTTACTTAAGTGAAACCAAAAGATTAAACCAGAGAAACTCTTTTGGGGATGGGGTGGAACTGTCATGGCGCCTCTGGGTGTGTCATTTCACATGCTGATTGAGGATCAAGGTCTAGTCTGCCATCTCAGACCCATTTGATTCTGATGGGTTTATGTCGTGTCCTTGGGCTGAGTCATTCTTTCAAAAAATTGTGCCCTGCCCCTTTCCCTCCTGTTACAAAAGCAGTATCTTTTTTATTTTATTTTTTCGAGGAGGGGAAAAGCTTGATCAGCTCACAGTGTACTGGCTACTGTGTCTTTGTGATAAATTCAAAACATTAATTCCATGTTTTAGTAGTGTACTTTCCTGCAGGTCATGGGGCCAAAAGCCCATCCAATATAGTCAGCTAATGGCCCAAGCTGAGAAGCAAGTAAAACACAGACATGAGGTCTGTCTTCATGCAGCTAAACATTTCTAATTAAGAAAACTCTAGTAGTTCCACAGTAATCTGTCTCTAGATAAATTAGGGGTAACCTTCAGCACCAGAGGAAAAGCCTTTCCTTCAAGACACTTGGGGAGGAACGGGAATAGCTCAAAGAAAAGCCACCTTCTGTGTTATAGACAAGTATTTACATTATGAATCAACTTTCGATCCAGAAAAGAAGCGATAGCCTATTTGGGTTTTCGAAAGGAATTCAGTATTCTGTGGCTGAAACACAGAGCAGGCTCTCAGAGAAACATTGAATAATGCAATTTGATCCCTTCCAAGAAAGCAGAGGGTAGAGTTGTGATCATAGGAAGAACCATTGAGAGGATTTTTTTCTGATTTCTGGAAAATCAACCAGGAAAAAAAATAATGTCTGAAACATTTAAAAAAATAGGCCGGGAAAAAAAAAAAAAAAGGCTGTCTTGGCATCTGATTCTGGAATGAAATTGTGTAGATTCACTTTCCCTCCTATGTTTCTCTTGAGTACAACTACAAACCCTGGAATCTATTCAATAAGAAATGACAAAAGGCTCTGAAAGTTGGAAAAGAAGAAGGTAGACTGGCAGGAATCCTTGAGTTGAGAAACAACTTTTTGAGTTCCCTCAACTTTTTTATCTCCCATATACCCTGAACAGAGCAGAAGAGGAGGCATGCAACACAGAACCACCAACAGGCTCAGACAAAACAAACAAACAAAAGCCCCAAGAATATCTTGCTCTCTCTGGCTGAAGTCCAGGGAAAGGAAAACACAGCACAGGTCCAATGAGACACTCCAGCCTCCTCTTTACAATTCAAGGTCCCCATGGGCAATCCAATTGACCGGCCACAGCAAAGCTCTGGACACTTCTGACTCCTGGTCCAAACTGAGATGCCGTCAGATGGCCAGAACCACCAACAGCTGCAGCAACAGTGAAGCCCTAGGTCTCCTTGGGCTCTATGCAATGGTATAAGAAGACTTCGTCTCACCAGTTTCTTCCTTATTCCCAAAGTTTTCCCAGCAACATTGTCTCCAAACAAAATAATAGCTAAGAAAACAATAAGACGAGATACACAGAATATATAATTAAATCAAAAAGGAAATCTAAAAATGTTCAAATGACCTAGAGGAAGCCAATAAAAAGAAACAGAATGTAAACTGAAGGAACAAACAGAAAACAAATAATACAGTGTCAACTTAGTTCTAATAGGTCACTAATTACCTTAAATGTAAATGGTCAAAGTACACCAATTAAAAGGTAGAGATTTGCAGAATGGATTTAAAAAACATGACCAGACTATATGTTATTTACAAGACACTTCCAATTCAATGACATAGACAGACTGAAAGCAAAAGAAAGGACAAACATATACCATGAAAGCATTAATGAAAAGGAAGTGGCTATGTTAGTGTCAAAGTCGACTTTTGAGCAAAGAAAGAAAGTATATGATGATCCCTTCCAAGAAAGCAGAGGGTAGAGTTGTGATCATAGGAAGAACCATTGAGAGGATTTTTTTCTGATTTCTGGAAAATCAACCAGGAAAAAAAATAATGTCTGAAACATTTAAAAAAATAGGCCGGGAAAAAAAAAAAAAAAGGCTGTCTTGGCATCTGATTCTGGAATGAAATTGTGTAGATTCACTTTCCCTCCTATGTTTCTCTTGAGTACAACTACAAACCCTGGAATCTATTCAATAAGAAATGACAAAAGGCTCTGAAAGTTGGAAAAGAAGAAGGTAGACTGGCAGGAATCCTTGAGTTGAGAAACAACTTTTTGAGTTCCCTCAACTTTTTTATCTCCCATATACCCTGAACAGAGCAGAAGAGGAGGCATGCAACACAGAACCACCAACAGGCTCAGACAAAACAAACAAACAAAAGCCCCAAGAATATCTTGCTCTCTCTGGCTGAAGTCCAGGGAAAGGAAAACACAGCACAGGTCCAATGAGACACTCCAGCCTCCTCTTTACAATTCAAGGTCCCCATGGGCAATCCAATTGACCGGCCACAGCAAAGCTCTGGACACTTCTGACTCCTGGTCCAAACTGAGATGCCGTCAGATGGCCAGAACCACCAACAGCTGCAGCAACAGTGAAGCCCTAGGTCTCCTTGGGCTCTATGCAATGGTATAAGAAGACTTCGTCTCACCAGTTTCTTCCTTATTCCCAAAGTTTTCCCAGCAACATTGTCTCCAAACAAAATAATAGCTAAGAAAACAATAAGACGAGATACACAGAATATATAATTAAATCAAAAAGGAAATCTAAAAATGTTCAAATGACCTAGAGGAAGCCAATAAAAAGAAACAGAATGTAAACTGAAGGAACAAACAGAAAACAAATAATACAGTGTCAACTTAGTTCTAATAGGTCACTAATTACCTTAAATGTAAATGGTCAAAGTACACCAATTAAAAGGTAGAGATTTGCAGAATGGATTTAAAAAACATGACCAGACTATATGTTATTTACAAGACACTTCCAATTCAATGACATAGACAGACTGAAAGCAAAAGAAAGGACAAACATATACCATGAAAGCATTAATGAAAAGGAAGTGGCTATGTTAGTGTCAAAGTCGACTTTTGAGCAAAGAAAGAAAGTATATGATGACATATAAGATTAATTCACAAAAAAGATATATCTAGTCTGTGAACCAAACAACAATATATTTCACAATATGAGAAGCGAAAAATAAGACAGCTGAAAGAAGAACAAGGTAAATCCACTATTGATGTTGGGAGCTTAAATTCCCATTCACCTCCCACTCAGGACCTGTAGGATTACTAAAGAGAAAATCAACTGAAATATAGAATAGAAAAAATATAGAAGGGCTCAACAATGCCATCAACTGAAAGGATCTAATTGACATTTATAGAATGCTCTGTCCAGCAACAGCAGAATATACACTCTTTTAAAGAACCCATAAAACATATGCCAAGATAGATAGACCGTATCCAAACTTTAACAAATTTGAAAGAGCTGAAATCATATAGTGTCTGACCATAATGGAATTAAACTAGAAATCAAAACCAGGAAAATCTCCAGACTCTTGAAAACTCAATAATAAACTTCTAAATAAGTCCTGGGTCAAAGAGGTGATCTCACGGGAAATTTTAAAAGTACACAGAACTAAAGGAAATGAAAATAAATATACTAAAAATTTGTGAGCTGCAGCTAAACAAAGCTGAAGGGAAATTTATGGCACTAAATGGGTACATTGGAAAAGAGTTATCTCAAATAACTAAGTTCCTACTTTGAAAAATTAAAAAGGAACAAAATAAAGTCAAAGCAAACAAAAGGAAGGAAATATGAAAGAAAAAAATAGAAAAAATAGAAAGCTGGAAAATAATAGAAAAATATTTGCAACAAAATGATGGTTTTTAGACAAAAAAAAATCAGTAAAATTAATAACCCCTAGTGAGATTGGCAAAGACGGAAATGGGAGAAGACACAAATTGTCAAAGTATCAGGAATGAAATGAGATACCACAACAAATTCTGTAGCCCGTAAAAAGATAGTAGGAAAGTACTACAAGCAACTTTATGCTTACAGATTCAACAATTTAGAAGAAATGCGCCAATTCCCCAAAAACCACAAACTACCAAAACTCAGCCAAGATTAAACAGATTATCTATTCAGTTCTCTGTTAAAGAAATTGAGTTTGTAGTTAAAATACTACCCCCAAATAGTCTTCGGGCTCAGATGTTTTCCCTGGAAAATTTTACCAAACATTTAAAGAATAATTAGGACTTCCCGGGTGGCCCCAATGCAGGGGGCCTGAGTTTGATCTCTGGTTAGGAAACTAGATCCCACATGCCACGACTAACAGCCTGGAGTGCCACAACTGAGACCTGGCACAGAAAATAGGAGACCTTCCAGAAAATAGGAGATTTTTTATATGGTCATCATTTCTGACACCAAAACCAACCAGAAGCAGTTTAAAAAAAAAAAAAAATCTAAAGACCAATGTTTCTCAAGCACTTTAGATGCAAAATTTAACAACCAAATTTAACTAACTGAATATAATAATGTATAAAAGATTAAGACACCATGACCAAGAAGCATGAATGCCTGGTCCATATTTGAGAATCAGTCACTGTAATCCACCATGTAAGTAGATCGAAGACGAAAAAGCATGTAATCATATCAATTAATGGAGAGAGAAATCATTTGACAAAGCTAAATACCCATTAATGACCCCAAATAAATAAATAAATAAAATCCTCTCAGTACGTTAGAAATAGAGGGGAACTTCAACCTCATAAACCCTACATCAAGCTTTATATTTAATAGTGAAAAACTGAACACATTCACTCTAATTTCCAGAACAAGGCAAGGATGTTTGCTCTCACCATTCTTATTCAACAGAGTAGTGGAGGTTCTAGCCACTGCCATAAGGCAGGAAAAAGAAAGAAAAGGCATACAAAGTGAGAAAGGAGAAACAACACTATCTTTTTATGGCAGGCAACATGATTATCCACATAGAAAAATAAGTTGACCTCCTTTCACTGGCTGCATTGATCAGGCAGGAGCTCCCCTTGTTCTGAGGGGGTTGCTGCAGCAGACAGCAGCTCAGGGACTGTGAGCACAACTTGGGCACGGTAGACCAGGTAGCCAGACCAACTCCACCATGCCCAGCTGTACACCTTTGGGAACTTTCCTTGACCTTCCTGAACTTTGATCCACTCCTCTGGAGTGGAAGTTATGACAGACACAAGAGTCAATCAATCATTGTTGTGGGTGTTAAGTGAGGGCAATGTACAGAAGACTGAGCAGTGGACTTGCTGCAGGCACTGTGACCGTTACTGCTATTGTGTGTGATCCTGCACTGTCTGCTTTGCTGCCCCCAGGACTGGAGCCAAGAAGTCTCACTTCTCTTGCTCAGTGGTCCTGTGACTTATCCACTCACTCAACCATTCCGAGTCTCAGTGCTTTTATGTATAACATGGGGACCATAACCTTTCTCTCATAAGATTCTTGTGAAAACCAGATAAAACAACACATAAAAGCACTGTAATAACAATAATAATAATAATAAGGGCAGCTAGGCTTTATTGAACACTCCCCACCACCAGCACCATGGATTGCTTTAATTTTTAACTTAATGCTTATAACCACAAGTTATTCATCTCATTTATGTAGACTGTGGAGAAGGATGTGGCAACCACTCCAGTATTCTTGCCTGAAGAATTCCATGGATGGTGAAGCCTGGTGAGCTACAGTCCATGGGGTCACACAGAGTCTGACATGACTGAAGTGACTAAGCAGCCACAGCATATGGATTGGGAAATTAAAGCCCTCAAGGAATAACTTGCCCAAAGACACAGCTTGTAAACAACAGAATCCAGATTGGGATACCCTCACCCCAGAATGTGGGCTTCCCGGGTCGCTCAGTGGTAAAGACTCTGCCGGCCAACGCAGGAGACACAGGTTCAATTCCTGGGAAGACCGCCTGCAGAAGGAAATGGCAACCTGCTCCAGTATTCCTGCCCAGGAAATCCCAGGGACAGAGGAACCTGGTGGGCTGCAATTCATGGGGTTGCGCAAGAGTCAGACATGACTTCACAATTAAACAACAACAATCCCAGGATCTGGTTGTGTTCTTGTGCTTCCCAGTGAGGGAAAGAACAGCTCGCCGAGGTGGGTATAATCTGATATGGGGGGCTCAGAGGGCAGTCTGTGACAGGAAATTGGGGAACCAAGGGTCATCCTTGGCAGTGGCAGTTGGCTCCAAGCTACTAACAAACTGTCTGAAGAATAAGGTTCCCTTTAGTAGGATACCAGGTAGGATGTTACTCAGAGAGTCATGCCTCCATTTTCTTGAAGGATCCAGTGATTAGACCAAGGTCAACTATGTGCCCAGGTCTAAAAATAACTCCATGACTTCTAACAAGGGCTCAGTCTGGACTGAAGTCATTCTTTCAGGTGCAGAAAAGGAAAGCTTGACTGTACGTCATGGACTTAAAAAGGAGTGGGTCAGAGGGCCAGCTGGGGCTCCTGGGTGCCTTATCCCCTCACTCAACCATTCCGAGTCTCAGTGCTTTTATGTATAACATGGGGACCATAACCTTTCTCTCATAAGATTCTTGTGAAAACCAGATAAAACAACACATAAAAGCACTGTAATAACAATAATAATAATAATAAGGGCAGCTAGGCTTTATTGAACACTCCCCACCACCAGCACCATGGATTGCTTTAATTTTTAACTTAATGCTTATAACCACAAGTTATTCATCTCATTTATGTAGACTGTGGAGAAGGATGTGGCAACCACTCCAGTATTCTTGCCTGAAGAATTCCATGGATGGTGAAGCCTGGTGAGCTACAGTCCATGGGGTCACACAGAGTCTGACATGACTGAAGTGACTAAGCAGCCACAGCATATGGATTGGGAAATTAAAGCCCTCAAGGAATAACTTGCCCAAAGACACAGCTTGTAAACAACAGAATCCAGATTGGGATACCCTCACCCCAGAATGTGGGCTTCCCGGGTCGCTCAGTGGTAAAGACTCTGCCGGCCAACGCAGGAGACACAGGTTCAATTCCTGGGAAGACCGCCTGCAGAAGGAAATGGCAACCTGCTCCAGTATTCCTGCCCAGGAAATCCCAGGGACAGAGGAACCTGGTGGGCTGCAATTCATGGGGTTGCGCAAGAGTCAGACATGACTTCACAATTAAACAACAACAATCCCAGGATCTGGTTGTGTTCTTGTGCTTCCCAGTGAGGGAAAGAACAGCTCGCCGAGGTGGGTATAATCTGATATGGGGGGCTCAGAGGGCAGTCTGTGACAGGAAATTGGGGAACCAAGGGTCATCCTTGGCAGTGGCAGTTGGCTCCAAGCTACTAACAAACTGTCTGAAGAATAAGGTTCCCTTTAGTAGGATACCAGGTAGGATGTTACTCAGAGAGTCATGCCTCCATTTTCTTGAAGGATCCAGTGATTAGACCAAGGTCAACTATGTGCCCAGGTCTAAAAATAACTCCATGACTTCTAACAAGGGCTCAGTCTGGACTGAAGTCATTCTTTCAGGTGCAGAAAAGGAAAGCTTGACTGTACGTCATGGACTTAAAAAAGGAGTGGGGTCAGAGGGCCAGCTGGGGCTCCTGGGTGCCAAGTGGGCAGTTTCTCAGCTGGGATTTTCTGGTATTTCCTGCTCTGGACAGCAGGTTTCTGCCTCTATTTTTTTTTTTTTTTTGAGTTGAAAAGGGGTGAAAATGTATAAAAGCCCACTTGCTTTTCTTTCTCTCCTCTCCACATTTTCCCTTTTCATCATAATCCACATTCTTCTTTAGTGGCAGTTAATGTATTTTCCTGAAATATACCAGTTACAGAAATTATAAGAGACTACATTGCTTCTTTCTCCCTCGCTCTGTGCAATGGATCCATAAAGTTTTTCTTGACTATCTCTGCCCAGAGTGCAGCGAAAAGGCCACTAATTGAATAATCCCCACTATCCCATGATGTGGTCCATATGTGGGTGCGGGAACTCTACGGAGAAGTCTTCTTTGTGAAGGAGGGTGGGCTAGAGCCTAGGATCCTACCAATTCTAAGACTCTATGATTTGTTTCCTTTTTATAACCTGGCTATATTTAAGTCAATAAATTGTATTCAACATGGACTCATCAGTGATTCATTCAATGAATTCTTTCATTCAAAAGTTATTGTAAAGACTTCTGTTCTGGACAGAAGAGCATAAAGTCGTTTCTCTCTTCTCTCCTCCCAGCGAGGGATAATGATAAACTCTGGGGGGATAAATGCAAGAAACTACCATTAAAGGTGAAGGCAAGCCACGGAATGGGAGAAGATATTTTCAAATCCTAAAGTTGGTAAGAGGCTTATATTCAGAATGCATTAAAAACTTCCATACATCAAAATGAGCTAAAAACTTGGACAGGCACTTCACAAAATAAGAGACACGGTTTACCAGGAAATATGAGCATGTCTACACACCCACCAGAGTGGCTGAAAATAAACAAACCTAACAATATTGAGTGCTGGAGAGGACGTGGAGGCAGTGTACCTTCCACTCACTGACTAGTAGGAGTATAAATCACTTTGGAAAATTGTTTGACAACACTGAGTGCTGAGCATTGTATATCCTATGACTCAACAGTTCTACCCCTCTGTGTACACCCAACTGAAGCACATACTAATGTGTACTCAAGGCATAAACAAAACCTCTCTTAACTCTCCAGTTATAATAGCCAAAGATTGGAAACACCCCAGAGTTCCACCAGCAGTGGAATGAATAATGACATTGTGGTGTCCTTCATGATGCATTTGAACAATTGACTGCAGCACACAGGAACACAGAACTGACATCTTCATGCTTAGTGAAAGAAGACAGACAACCGAGAAGGTACCATGAATGGTTCTGCATAGGCCAAGTTCAAGAACAGACAGGATTAGTCAATGAGGACTGGAGTCTAGATGGTAGTTATTTGGAGGGTGTGACTGGAGGAAGGCATAAGGTGGGGTCCTTTTGAGGTGCTGGAAATGCCCTGCTTCCTGATCTGGGCAGTGACCTCATAGTTTTGGACACTGTGAACATTTGTCAAACTCTTATGAGAATTCCATGGCTCGTTTATGGGTTGCAAAAAGTCGGACATGACTGAGGAGCTTCACTTTCACTTTCTTCTTATCATTTATTCACTTTTCTCTATGTATGTTTCAGTTTTATTAGCAGTTTACCTAAAGGAACAGACCAGTTTGCCAAACAGAAAAGAGCTACAAAGTCCTCATTGCCTTGCAAACAGATTTTTGTCTTTTTCTTCTTCTATTTTTTTAAATGCTATTCAAATACCTGAGAAAGCAAAATGCTGGTCTCTTGCTCTGAGCAATAAGCAAGCACAATAATGAGGTAAGTAGGTTCACAGTGACTTACTTGTAGACAGTCTACACCGAGTATCCTCATATCTTCCATCCACAAGTCAGCCTTTGTTTCAGCACAGTGGCCTGCTCGCCTCTCAGCCCATCTGCTTCGCTGAGTCCGTGGGAGTTGGTTACCCCCAACTCCAGACCTCTCATCCCTGTGCTGGTCCATCCATCTGCTCACTGGACCCCATGACCAGGGACAAGGGGGATTGGGCCACAGTCAACCCTTTTGTCACCATACTCACTGGTGGCCCATGCTTTTCATCCCAGGCTGATGGCCCCTGACATCTAGAATTGGGGACAGAATTCTGTGGGCTTCTCCCTCTCTGGGAACCTCTAGAGACCTTTTGCTGAGGTAGGTCACAAGGACATCTTTGTTGAGACACATGGCAAAATTCATCCATACAGTTTTTTGTTTCATTTTTGTCTGCACTGAGTCTTTGTGGGAGAGCACTGGCTTTTTGTCGCTCTACCTGGGCTTTCTCTAGTTGCAGCACGTAGGCTCCAGAGCCCGGGCTCAGTAGTTGTGGCCTGTGGGCTTGGCTGCCCCATGGCATGTAGAATCTTCCTGGGCCAAGGATCAAACTTGTGTCCACTGTATTGGCAAGTGGATTCTTAGCTGCTGGACCACCAAGAAAGTACCAGGCTTTTTTTGAAAAATGAGAAAAGTGGCTTTAATTTGAAAACTACAACCTCAGAAAGAATGGGCCCTATGCCAAAGGGCTGCTCATTTCATCAATTAATCCCATACTCTTATCAACCCACAGGGTGAGAGGTGTTCGTGTAACCAGCTGGATATTTTTTACAAACCATCTACGTGCACCCTCTCACCATCTCTTTTCAGTAGGTTGCTAAAGTTGCAGTAGAGCAGATGGGCCTTTGAGGACCCCCCACATAGCCCTCTGACTTGCAGAGGAGGACTCTGAGGCCAGGGAGTGGTGCAACCCTGCATCAGGCATTTGAGGACAGAGCAACAAGTCTTGTGGCTCCAAAACTAGCTGCCACCTCCTTCCCTTGGTTTGTCTTCTTTCCTTCCCACCATCAAAGTCAGGTTCCAAAAGCCTCCCTAGGAGGTACCAGCGAGCTGACCATGTCTCCTACTAGGAGTGAATGGTGTCAGGTTCACAGTGACTTACTTGTAGACAGTCTACACCGAGTATCCTCATATCTTCCATCCACAAGTCAGCCTTTGTTTCAGCACAGTGGCCTGCTCGCCTCTCAGCCCATCTGCTTCGCTGAGTCCGTGGGAGTTGGTTACCCCCAACTCCAGACCTCTCATCCCTGTGCTGGTCCATCCATCTGCTCACTGGACCCCATGACCAGGGACAAGGGGGATTGGGCCACAGTCAACCCTTTTGTCACCATACTCACTGGTGGCCCATGCTTTTCATCCCAGGCTGATGGCCCCTGACATCTAGAATTGGGGACAGAATTCTGTGGGCTTCTCCCTCTCTGGGAACCTCTAGAGACCTTTTGCTGAGGTAGGTCACAAGGACATCTTTGTTGAGACACATGGCAAAATTCATCCATACAGTTTTTTGTTTCATTTTTGTCTGCACTGAGTCTTTGTGGGAGAGCACTGGCTTTTTGTCGCTCTACCTGGGCTTTCTCTAGTTGCAGCACGTAGGCTCCAGAGCCCGGGCTCAGTAGTTGTGGCCTGTGGGCTTGGCTGCCCCATGGCATGTAGAATCTTCCTGGGCCAAGGATCAAACTTGTGTCCACTGTATTGGCAAGTGGATTCTTAGCTGCTGGACCACCAAGAAAGTACCAGGCTTTTTAAAAAATGAGAAAAGTGGCTTTAATTTGAAAACTACAACCTCAGAAAGAATGGGCCCTATGCCAAAGGGCTGCTCATTTCATCAATTAATCCCATACTCTTATCAACCCACAGGGTGAGAGGTGTTCGTGTAACCAGCTGGATATTTTTTACAAACCATCTACGTGCACCCTCTCACCATCTCTTTTCAGTAGGTTGCTAAAGTTGCAGTAGAGCAGATGGGCCTTTGAGGACCCCCCACATAGCCCTCTGACTTGCAGAGGAGGACTCTGAGGCCAGGGAGTGGTGCAACCCTGCATCAGGCATTTGAGGACAGAGCAACAAGTCTTGTGGCTCCAAAACTAGCTGCCACCTCCTTCCCTTGGTTTGTCTTCTTTCCTTCCCACCATCAAAGTCAGGTTCCAAAAGCCTCCCTAGGAGGTACCAGCGAGCTGACCATGTCTCCTACTAGGAGTGAATGGTGTCAGGTGGCCTCAGTGGGCATGGGCTGGAGGAGAGAGACAGCCATGTGGACGGGCAGGCCAGAAACATGCATTCCTGAGCTGCCATGCAGAGGGCTGTGTGAGGAGTGAGCATGAGGACTGCACCTCATGAGTTCAAATCCCATCCCCCCTCTTATCCTCCCAGGCCCTCGTCTCCCTATCTGTGAGGCAGGGATGGGGGAGGAATCCACTCTGTCAGGTTGCTGGGAGCAATGAACAGCATGTGAAGCACTTAAAACACCGTGTGTGCATCAGATGGTACACTGCTTGTTATTATGAATAACTGTTTGTTGCTTCTTGTGTTGTTTGGTTTCCTATTATGCACATGTTAACTTTTAAGAAATAAATGCTATTTTAAAAACCTTAAAAAAAAAAAAAGTGTGTTACACTAAGATGAAACTAGAGGACCAACAGAAAAGGCAAGGGGATGTTCTTCCAACTGATGAGGTGACACAAAGCAGCAGACACAGCATTTGGGACTTGGTTCCCAAGTGGCACAGTGGTAAAGAATCTGCCTGCCAATGCAGGAGATGCAAGAGATGCAGGTTCAGTCCCTTGGGTGGGGAAGGTTCCCTGGAGGAGGAAATGGCAACCTGCTCCAGTACTACTACCTGGAAAATTCCAGGGACAGAGGAGCCTGGTGAACTGCAGTTCATAGGGTTTCAAAGAATTGGACATGACTGAGTGTGCGTGCACGCACACACACACACACACACACGGAGGCAGAGTCTCTGAATTATCCAAGCTAACCACTGTACCACCTGGCCTTAGTGAAACCCTGGGCTTTTGCTGGGACCAACTAGGTATCCAGTGACCACGTGACATGTCTCCAGAGATGAAAAAGGAAGAATCTGAGGAGTGGAGCCCTGGCTGGTGCTGGGAGTGGTGCCAAAGGCAAACTGATGCCACCTCCTCGACTGGTCAACTCTAAGGGATATTTCTAATCAGCACCCAGCCTGGAGGATGCTGGTGGCCGGGGGCAGAGGAGAGGGAAGTGGGAAGTCTGTCTGTGGAGTGGGCAGGGGTAGCACAAGGTGCTTTAAAAGCTGGGAAAGTCTTTCCCCTGGGGAAAACAATTTCTTCCTGGGATTTGTCTGTTGATGGATGTAATGTCCACTGTTAGACATTTCTTTGACTTAATATTTGATTTTCTCTTAAAAGCAGAGCCTTCGTTAGCAGGAGAAGATGAGTTCGCCTTGATTCCCAATGTCAGTTGCATGCGACAGGTTTTGAAGAAGGTAGGGGGCAACACTTTAGGGAGGCCTCCTGTCTGAAAGGAAAGAGCCATGACAATGCAGCTGATAGAGACCAGCCAGTTTTCTGTGCCACCACGATTTTAGTTGTGCTGGACTCAGACATCGTTACTATTGTTCAGTCGCTCAGTCGTGTTCGATTCTTTGCAACCCCATGAACTTATAGCACTCTAGGCTGCCCTGTACTTCATTATCTCCTGGAATTTGCTCAAACTCATGTCCCACTGAGTCCGTGATGCCACCCAACCATCTCATCCTCTGTCATCCCCTTCTCCTCCAGCCCTCCATCTTTCCCAGCTTCAGGGTCTTCTCCAGTGAATTGGTTCTTCACATCAGGTGGCCAAAGTATTCGAGCTTCAGCTTCAGCATTAGTCCTTCCAGTTACTATTCAGGGTCAATTTCCTTTAGGATTGACTGGCTTGATTTCCTTGCTGCCCAAGTAACTCTCAAGAGTCTTCTCCAGCACCACAGTTCGAAAGCGTGAACTCTTCGGTGCTGAGATGGTTCCTCCCATTCAACAGAGTGCCTCCTCTCCTGTGCCTTCTGAATCTGAACATTCCTGGCATCAGTGCCTTTTGCACATTCTTGTCTAATCTGTTCTCCATCACTAGCACGTTATTCTTTCTTTGTCTTGAGGGTACAGTCTCCTAGCATCTGTATCGATGTCTGGTATGGAACAGGGCTTCAGGAAATAGCTGTGAATGAATGAGTGAGTGAGCAGGTAATGAATGAGCTGGGCAGTTTCTGCTGTCATGCCCCACACTGAACCTGTGGGAGGTGTCGGAGGGGCACACACTAATTCCCACCACTTAATCCTGATAAAACAGAGTAGGCAGTATCCTTAGTAACAGGTCAAGAGGGCCCTTCTATAACGGCCCCAGTGGAATCTGTGCAGTGTTTCAAAGACAAGGATGTAGCGAAGAACTCATTCCTGTGTCTAGGAAGCTGTTCTGGGGATGACATTCCGCTGCATTTTCATGAAAGTGACATGGCAAGCTTCTGATCGGCTCTCATCTGTTTCACTTCTGCTTTTGCTCCTAGGGTTTAGTGTGATCTTTCAACACTTTAGGGAGGCCTCCTGTCTGAAAGGAAAGAGCCATGACAATGCAGCTGATAGAGACCAGCCAGTTTTCTGTGCCACCACGATTTTAGTTGTGCTGGACTCAGACATCGTTACTATTGTTCAGTCGCTCAGTCGTGTTCGATTCTTTGCAACCCCATGAACTTATAGCACTCTAGGCTGCCCTGTACTTCATTATCTCCTGGAATTTGCTCAAACTCATGTCCCACTGAGTCCGTGATGCCACCCAACCATCTCATCCTCTGTCATCCCCTTCTCCTCCAGCCCTCCATCTTTCCCAGCTTCAGGGTCTTCTCCAGTGAATTGGTTCTTCACATCAGGTGGCCAAAGTATTCGAGCTTCAGCTTCAGCATCAGTCCTTCCAGTTACTATTCAGGGTCAATTTCCTTTAGGATTGACTGGCTTGATTTCCTTGCTGCCCAAGTAACTCTCAAGAGTCTTCTCCAGCACCACAGTTCGAAAGCGTGAACTCTTCGGTGCTGAGATGGTTCCTCCCATTCAACAGAGTGCCTCCTCTCCTGTGCCTTCTGAATCTGAACATTCCTGGCATCAGTGCCTTTTGCACATTCTTGTCTAATCTGTTCTCCATCACTAGCACGTTATTCTTTCTTTGTCTTGAGGGCACAGTCTCCTAGCATCTGTATCGATGTCTGGTATGGAACAGGGCTTCAGGAAATAGCTGTGAATGAATGAGTGAGTGAGCAGGTAATGAATGAGCTGGGCAGTTTCTGCTGTCATGCCCCACACTGAACCTGTGGGAGGTGTCGGAGGGGCACACACTAATTCCCACCACTTAATCCTGATAAAACAGAGTAGGCAGTATCCTTAGTAACAGGTCAAGAGGGCCCTTCTATAACGGCCCCAGTGGAATCTGTGCAGTGTTTCAAAGACAAGGATGTAGCGAAGAACTCATTCCTGTGTCTAGGAAGCTGTTCTGGGGATGACATTCCGCTGCATTTTCATGAAAGTGACATGGCAAGCTTCTGATCGGCTCTCATCTGTTTCACTTCTGCTTTTGCTCCTAGGGTTTAGTGTGATCTTTTAAGAGACTAAGGGAAGGGAAAGAAGTTTCTAGATGTTCATAATAAGCCTAGCAGCCAGGACAGTAACTACTGTCTGTGGATTGCTTGCAGTGTGCTGAACACGATCCCAGGAACTGGACTCATGTCCACTCACCTAATTCTACACCAGCCCCACGAAGGGATGAGGAAACCAGGGCCTCAGCCAACTGGCAGTCTGCCCTCCTGTTCTTCTAGTTACTAGGGTCACTCGGAGTGAATGGTTGGCTCACCCAGGATGTCCTTGGGCATCCCTTTGGCATTTGCTCTTTTCTAAGTCATTGAGGAGAGTGAAAAGTATTGGTTGCTCAGTTGTGTTCATCTCTTTCCGATCCCATGGGCTGGAGCCTCTAGGTTCCTCTGTCCATAGAATTCTCCAGGCAAGAATACAGGAGTGGCAGCCATTTCCTTCTTCAGGGGATCTCCCTGCCCCAGGGATCAAACTGGGTCTCCCACATTGCAGGCAGATTCTTTACCATCCAAGCCACCAGGGCCTGAAAAACGGGGGCAATGGTGACTCCCACTCTTGGAAAACCTGTCTTTTTCTCTGGCATCTTGGGAGTTTCCCAGCATGCCTTGGTCCAGGTCTGGTCTGGTGTGTTCGGCAAATCAAATGGAAATAAGGCCTGGCTTTCTAGCTGCCATCTCCCCACCTGGCCACGGCCCCTCCCCAGCAGCAGCTGCGCTGGCTCATTGCCAGGTCCGTCTGGTAAGCCGTCTGCCAGAGGGTTTCATGAGCCATCCTGGATCCCATGCGGAAGGCTCAATGCCTGACAGGAAGGACGCTCAGTAAACCACAGTTGCCCTGATCTGTTTTTCTGTTCCTGATTCATTTCCTAATCTTGATTCTGTCACTCACTGTGCCACCATCTAACGTGACACAGTCCCTCTGAGGAGTAAAGATACAGTGAGGTGGGACTTCCCTGATGGTCCAGTAGGCAGGCCTCTGTGCTTTCACTGCCAAGGGTGCGGGTTCAGTCCATGGTTAGGGAACTAAGATCCCTCAAGCCACACAGCATGGCCAAAAAAAAAAAAAAGGATACAAGAGGAAGGAATTCTGGGACTCAGCAGCCAGCAGCCTGAAGGCATCAGGCCACTCAGGAGCTCACCTGGCAGGACAGGAACATCCCAGGCTGCTTCCAGCAGTGTGTGGTCAGAGGCCCACAGGGAAAAACACACAGGAGACCTGAATTCTGTTCCTCTCTGCAAGCGAAAGTCACTCAGTTGTGTCTGAGTCTTTGCAACCCCATGGACTATAGCCCGCCGGCATCCTCTGTCTAATGGGATTCTCCAGGCAAGAATGCTGGAGTGGGTTGTCCTGAGGTTTCCTCCCTGTAAGACTGTCAGGGGCAGTCCTCCCCGTGGACACAGACTTGTGATTCAGTGGCCCACTAACTCTAAGCTCCAGCTCATAGAAGACTTTTCCCCAGACTTGCGGACAGTCATTGGAACTACGGAGCTTTCTCCCTTCTTCCGCTCCTAATCTGTTATGTGACCTAAGATAAGTCACTTAGCCTCTTGGACACTCAGCCTCTGCTGTAGAGGAGGGTGATGGTCTGGGCGTGACTCTAGAACCACGAGACTCAACTCTGCCTTTTAAAAGGGTCACCTGGGGACATTTTTGGCCACCAGACTCCATTCCATAGCAATCACAGCTGTCTTTCAAGATCCTCGGGGGATTGCTTTCAGGACCACCTCTGCTCCTGTGAATACAAGAATCTGCGGATGCTCGAATCCCTTATATTAAATGGCATAGGACAGATGACCCTCTGTATTTGTGGGTTCCACATCCCCAGATATGGAGAGGGGGCCAGCTGCCCCTGAGAATCTTGCACAGCAAGCTCAGACATTCCCATGAGCTGGAGAGGGAGGGAAATTCTGGGATGGGTGGCCCCTCCCTCCTTCCACTCATTGGTCTCAGTAATGGTTCAAGCCTCACTCCCATCCCTTCCACCTCCTCCACTCCCACCTTGTCCTGTTGGCCTCGGATTCTTTTCCATCTCCAGTGATGAGTGTGTTTCAGTCCCAAGTCCCTGAGAGTAGACGGCTTCCCTGGTGGCTCAGATGGTAAAGAATCTGCCTGCTAATGCAGGAGACTCGGGTTTGATTCCTGGGTGGGGAAGATCCCCTGGAGAAAGAAGTGACAACCCACTCCAGTGTTCTTACCTGGGAATTCCCATGGACAGAGGAGCCTGGTGGGAACATTATCCATGGCATCACAAGAATTGGACACGGCTGACCGACTAAACCACCACCACCATCTGAGAGGGGAACATGTCAGTGCGCTTTCTCCACCTGCTTCCATGGCTGTGTGGACCTGGAATCCTGCAGGGACAGGCCCTGGGGGACCAGATGGCTGTGGGGCTGACTCTGGAGCTATGGACCTCCAGGGCAGTGTGGGCAAGGCCTGAGCACACAGGGAGACCTCACAAAAGACAACAGAGCTCTGTTCTTAAGAGTTTTCGAAGGGGAATTCATGCCCGTCCTAAAGGATCCTTCTCTGATGCTGACGATTTGTGGTTGTCGTTAGACATGATTATTTGCACATAGGAATGAGAAACAGCCCCTCTGACCCTTCTCTGCTGGCAGAGAAGTAGGACACCTGCTAGCTCCGGGGTCCCCATTGGTGGGAATGGGAAACATCACCTTTCTTCTATGTCAGCTCTCTTCTTTTCTCCAAGTCTTTCTCTGGCCTTGTTGTTTTCTCCTTCCTTTTCATATCAGTTCTTTGGCCTTTTTATTTCCTTTCCCACTCTTCTCTTCATGCTTCAGCACCCTAATCTTTACTCTTTACAATTTTGAACATTCTGGTCGAGAGTTGGCTTGGTTCAGACTAAGTGAAAGTGAACATAATTAGATCTGTGCAGAGAGGCAGGATGATCAAGATCATTGCCAGATACTGTTGTAATGATGAAATTTAGGAACAGAGGGCACCAGGAATGGACAGACTTGTTTGCAGGAGACATGTCATTCACCCTCATGGCATGGGAAGCATGGAATGAGGTGGAAATGTGATATTCTAACATTCTCAGGGCTTCCCTGGGAGCTCAGCTGGTAAAGAATCCACCTGCAATGCAGGAGACCCCGGTTTGGCTTCTGAGTCAGGAAGTTCCCCTGGAAAAGGGATTGGCTACCCACTCCAGTATTCTTGGGCTTCCCTGGTGGCTCAGACAGTAAAGAATCTGCCTGCAATGCGGGAGATTTGGGTTCCATCCCTGGTTTGGGAAAATTCCCTGGAGGAGGGCATGGCAACCCACTCCAGTATTCTTACCTGGAGAACCCCCATGGACTGAGAGTCCTGGCAGACTGTAGTCCATGGGGTCACAAAGAGTTGGACACAACTGAGCGACTAAGCACACACACAACATTCTTCAGTACAGCACTTGTCAGAGTGTGGTCCCTGGTCTAGTGTGGTGTTGGCATCTCCTGACAACTTGTAAGAAATGCAGGTTCTCAGGTTCCATCCTAGACCTACTGAATCAGAAGCTCTGGGGGTAAGACCTGAGCATCTGTTTTAATAAGCTCTGCATTATTCGGATGCATCTTGAAATCTGAAAACCCTCACTTCTAGTGCCTAGATATCTAGACTGCTATCCCTAAGCAAAAGATTGTTTGATAATTCAGAGAAAGTCTTGGGGAACCTGGATGTCTGAGGAAGGAGATGAGGGAGAGGCTCAAGGAGGAGTAAGTGGTGGGGTGTTCATAGCAGGAGACTGGCCTTGTTCCATTAAGGACTCTTCTTTGGGGAAAAAAGAAAGCAAAAGGAGAAGGGGATGACAGAGGACAAGATAATTGGATGGCATCACTGAGTCAATGGACATTTGTTTGAGCAAGCTCCGGGAGATGGTGAAGGACAGAGAAACCTGGCAGGCTGCAGTCCATGGGGTCGCAAAGAGTCAGACACAACTGAGCAACTGTACTGAACTGAACTTGGTTAGGGAGCAGCCTGATTGGTTAGGGGTAGGGTGATTTGGGAAGTTAAGAAAGGAGTTAGTTAAGGAGAGTAAGTTAAGGAGAATTTAAGTCAAATAAAAATCCTTATTCCCAAAGAAGATTTCTGCACCATCTAAGTAAAATAACTGCTCAATTCCATAGCCTAGGCTAGGCTAACAGTTTACACTACTTGAAGCATGGAATGAGGTGGAAATGTGATATTCTAACATTCTCAGGGCTTCCCTGGGAGCTCAGCTGGTAAAGAATCCACCTGCAATGCAGGAGACCTCGGTTTGGCTTCTGAGTCAGGAAGTTCCCCTGGAAAAGGGATTGGCTACCCACTCCAGTATTCTTGGGCTTCCCTGGTGGCTCAGACAGTAAAGAATCTGCCTGCAATGCGGGAGATTTGGGTTCCATCCCTGGTTTGGGAAAATTCCCTGGAGGAGGGCATGGCAACCCACTCCAGTATTCTTACCTGGAGAACCCCCATGGACTGAGAGTCCTGGCAGACTGTAGTCCATGGGGTCACAAAGAGTTGGACACAACTGAGCGACTAAGCACACACACAACATTCTTCAGTACAGCACTTGTCAGAGTGTGGTCCCTGGTCTAGTGTGGTGTTGGCATCTCCTGACAACTTGTAAGAAATGCAGGTTCTCAGGTTCCATCCTAGACCTACTGAATCAGAAGCTCTGGGGGTAAGACCTGAGCATCTGTTTTAATAAGCTCTGCATTATTCGGATGCATCTTGAAATCTGAAAACCCTCACTTCTAGTGCCTAGATATCTAGACTGCTATCCCTAAGCAAAAGATTGTTTGATAATTCAGAGAAAGTCTTGGGGAACCTGGATGTCTGAGGAAGGAGATGAGGGAGAGGCTCAAGGAGGAGTAAGTGGTGGGGTGTTCATAGCAGGGAGACTGGCCTTGTTCCATTAAGGACTCTTCTTTGGGGAAAAAAGAAAGCAAAAGGAGAAGGGGATGACAGAGGACAAGATAATTGGATGGCATCACTGAGTCAATGGACATTTGTTTGAGCAAGCTCCGGGAGATGGTGAAGGACAGAGAAACCTGGCAGGCTGCAGTCCATGGGGTCGCAAAGAGTCAGACACAACTGAGCAACTGTACTGAACTGAACTTGGTTAGGGAGCAGCCTGATTGGTTAGGGGTAGGGTGATTTGGGAAGTTAAGAAAGGAGTTAGTTAAGGAGAGTAAGTTAAGGAGAATTTAAGTCAAATAAAAATCCTTATTCCCAAAGAAGATTTCTGCACCATCTAAGTAAAATAACTGCTCAGTTCCATAGCCTAGGCTAGGCAAAGTAACTACTTGGTTCTTAAATCATTTCTGATAAATCTTCCAAAAATTCTGAAACTTTCAAATATACAAAAGAAAAACTTCAGAGAGTAATCTCATGGAGTGTAGCCTACCAGGTCCCTCTGTCCGTAGGATTTCCCAAGCAAGAATACTGGAGTGGGAATTTTTCCCAAATTTTTCACCTTTCTAAACTGAAATTCTGTGCTCATTAAATAGAAATCCCTCTCCTCCCCCAACCCTCCCACCCCCAGTCCCTGGCATCCACCAATGTACTTTCTAATTCTGTGAATTTGACTAGTCTATGTACCTCGTGTAAGTGGAGTCAAACAGTATTTGAATAGTGACAACATTTAACCTGCAGTAGATGATAATATTTTATTATATTGATTTCAGATCTTTTAAAGAACATGGAGTTGGACCCCCTCCCGCAAACATCTCCATTGTTCACTAGGTTTCACACATTAATATAAATGGAGGACTTGTGCAATTTGCTTCCTTGTCTCCATGTTTCTGGGTTCAACCTCATTTTTTGTTGTTGCTTTTTGCCTCTAAGCCATCATTTATTTTTGATCCATCTTTATTCTTTGGCCTGTGTGGGCCTCCCATTGCAGTGACCTTTTGTTGCAGAGCACCAGCTCTGGGCACATGTGCTCCAGAGTGCTGGCTCATAATTGGACACACCGGTCCAGCCACTCCACGGCACATGGGATCTTCCCAGGCCAGGGATCCAACTGTACCCCTTGCACTGCAAGGCGGACTCTTTACCCACTGGACCACCAGGGAAGCCCTGAGTTCTACCTTTATTGCTACCTGTGAACATGGCTCATTCTCACTGCCAGGGTGTAGGTTACTCTCATGTGGACCCTTCTCATCCCAGTGGGCTTTTTCTTTTTCTTTTTTTTGTGTGTGTGCTTTTAAATAGCTATATTGTTTATTGGCAGAGTATAATCTTTCCTAACCCAATGGGTATTTAAGTGAAGATGCTGTTCCGTGTTTCCATGTACTTATGTGGGAGAGTAAACGGCGGAACTAGGAAATTATCTTTAAATATATTTAAGGAGAGGTTCCCCCCACCCAGTTTAAAGATAAAGGTCTCCAGATACATAGCTGGGGCTACCATATCAGTTTTCTAAGAAAAAAATGTCTTTGTCCATAAGCCCACATTCTTTTCTTCCATGACTCATTCAGCCAACCATGATGGAGTGGCTCCCCTGGGTCAGGCCTTGTGTTGGGGAACAGGAGGGCCAAGTCCTAGAAGTCCATAGAGATCTGAGGGGTCTAAGAGATGTTTAGAATTTCTGCCTTTGTGCAGGTGGAGGAATGCTCCTCCAGTTGCCTAGGCAGTTCCAATCTGGAAAATGAATGAACCCATCACATCCTGGGCCCCTGTTTCCAGTTTTCCTAAAAATCCAAGCTGTTCCATGGAAACAGACCCCCACCCCCACCCCACCAAGTGTCCCCACAGTTGGAAGCCACCAGCTCTCTGGGTGTGCAGGACCCACTCTGCGCAGGGCTCTGGACTCTTCCTGCCAGCTGCTCCAAGTGAGCTATTGACTGTCCAGTCAGAGGTCCATATACAGTAAATGGAGGGTTTTCCATGCTTTACTTGTTTATTTACTTTTGGCCGTGCTGGGTCTTCATTGCTGGGCGGGCTTTTCTCTACATGAGATGGGACAGGGGCTACTCTAGCTGCAATGTGCAGGCTTCTCATTTCGGTGGCTTCTCTTGTTGTAGAGCATGGGCTCTGGGGCACTTGGGCTTCTGTGCTTGTGTCCCACAGGCTTAATTAGCTCAAGTCACATGGGCTTTTCCCAGATCAGGGATCGAACCTGTGTCTCCTACACTGGCAGGCAGATTCTTTACCACTGAGCCACCTGGGAAGCCCCCGTGCTTTACTTTTGAGAGTCCATCATTGCCAGACCAAGTAAGGGACACTGGGAGTGAATCGGTAACTCAGAGTGACTTGGCCCTCCCCAAGGAGGATCCTCAAGAGGAGAACCATATGGCAGTAATGGGAGTGGAAGACGGGGGCTGTTGGAGCACCACGGGGCTCTAACTGAGTCCTGGGGGGACAGGAGAAGCCCCTCAGGCTGGGATGGGAGGAAAGAAGGAACAGACAGGCTGCAGTGTTAGTTTTAAGCATCAGTTTGACTGAGCTATGTATGCCCAGATAGCAGGGGAAACATACCCGGAGGTGTCTGTTGGAGGGTTTTCAGAAGAGACCAGCATTTGCATCAGCATACTGAGAGAAGCAGGAGTTGTCTCCAGCATGCTTGGGCATCACCGCTCCACCTGGGGCACCCAAAGGGAATGAAAAGGTAGAGTCAAAAGCAGAGAAGGGTGAGTTCACTCTCTCTAGCGTTGAGCTGGGTTATCTGTCTTCTCCTGCCTTTGGACTTCACTCCGGGTTCTCAGCCTTTCAGACTCAGATCAGGATTCGGCCCATCATTCTCTCAATTCTCAGCTCTCTGGCCTCAGGCTGAATCATGGCACCGGCTCTCCAGCTGCTTCAGCTGGTGGACCACAGATTGCAGGACTTTTCAACCTCTGTAACCACGTGAGCCAGTCCCTGTAATAAATCTCCTCTTGTCTACATCTCTGTATGTCTTAATGATTCTGTTTCTCTGGAGAGACAACTGACTAATCCCCAGAGCAAGAGCCAGATCCTGGCCTCTGTAAGGATCTGAAAGGAATTCAGGGCAGGGGCCAAAGGAATAAGGGTATCAGGGCCAGCCTCTTCCCAAACCCTGTTCCTGATCTGGGGCAGAGATGTCCCTAGAAAGATAGACAAGCAAAGGCAGAGTATGAGTCAGTCCTCAGCCCATCCCAGTGCCTGGGGCTCTCTCTTGGGTGACGCGATGGCACAGAGGGCCCTCTTGCTGGCTTGCCTTTTGCACCTTGCAGATATTTCCAGCCATCAGTGGGGACAGGGGAGCTGAGGAGGGTGGGGATGCACCATCACCTTCTGGTGGAGAGATCGCATGCTCAGCAAATGTGTGTGCACCCATCTCATCCTCTGTGTCTATGTGTAAGACCCTGTCAGACATGGGTCCGTTTGGTGACCAGACATGGGGTCAGTCCTCCCGTATAGCTGACAGAAGGCCGATGGGCAGATGCTGTGTTGAGGTTCAGGTCTGAAGACAATGGAGGCTTTCATCCCATGAGTGGGTTCAAAGCCAAGTCTGGAGTTAAAGGGTGACTCTACCCAACTCACACTATTACCCAACCAACCAGTGAGATGGTGCCATGTCTGGAAGCCTCACAGAAGTCTGTCCATCTCAGATTTGTTGGAGCCTCTGGAGATAGTAAACTTTGTTTACTCCAGTGGTTAACCTTGCCCATTATTTGAAGCCTTTTTCTGGTTCTGGTAGCTGCTGCAATGCCATGCTCTCACCTACTTTAATAATAACATCTCAGTCTCTGTTTTCCTGGGAGTGTGCAGATGAATAAGCCAAGATAGTGTGGCTTTCTGAAAAAAAACTAAGACCATGGCATCTGGTCTCATCACTTCATAGCAAATAGATGGGGAAACAATGGAAACAGCACTAGCCTTTATTTTCTCGGGCTCCAAAATCACTGCAGATGGTAACTGCAGCCATGAAATTAGTAGACACTTGCTCCTTGGAAGAAAAGCTATGATAAACCTAGACAGTGTATTCTAAAGCAGAGACATCACTTTGCTGACAGAGGTCCATATAGTCAAAGCTATGATTTTTCCAGTAGGCATGTACGGATGTGAAAGTTGGATCATAAAGAAGGCTGAGCACCAAAGAATTGATGTTTTCAAACTGTGGTGCTGGAGAAGATTCTTGAGAGTCCCTTGGACTGCAGGAGATCAAGCCAGTCAGTCCTAAAGGAAATCAACCCTGAATAGTCACTGGAAGGACTGATGCTGAAGCTGAAGCTCCAGTACTTTGGCCACCTGATGTGAAGAGCCAACGCATTGGAAATGACCCTGATGCTGGGAAAGATTAAAGGCAGGAGGAGAAGGGGACGACAGAGGGTGATATGATTGGATGGCATCATCCACTCAATGGACATGAGTTTGAGCAAGCTCCAGGAGATGGGGAAGGACAGGAAAGCCTGGGGTGCTGAGCCCATGGGGTCACAGAGTCAGACACAACTGGGCAACTGAGCAAAGACAAGGGGTGGTTTTCGTGTCCAGATGCCAGTTATCATTGGGGATAAAGCATCCACTATAACTGCACGGAGTCCTGCTGAAGAAAATAATCAAAGTTGACAGGAAAGCAGCCTTTTTCCTCAAGGGAGAAAGAACCTTTAGCTTGCCCTGGGGCTCAGGGAAAGCCTGAGGCTCCTCCCACCCCGCCCCACTTTCTAAAGGCCATCCACCCTCAAAGAAATCTCTCCCTGCTGACTGCAAGTTTCTGCCCTGTTGATTGTTCTGTTTAGAAGTCTGGAAGGCAGGAAAGAGGTGCAGAAGTACTTGCGTTGGTTCTGGGGTCTGATGAGGTGAATCTGCAGGATTAAGTGCAAACCCCCCCTGGGCCCCCTGGGATGAAGACTTTCCCAAGGATGGGTTAAGAGATGCCTCCAGAAGCGGCTGTGCTCGCTGGCATTCATCTGACAGTTGCCAACCTCTCTCCTTGCCAGGATCCCCTTCCCCCACCTATGAGACCAAAGTTTTCTCTTTGCCACCTTCTCCCTCACGTTGCCCCAGATGGCGGTGGTGGGGCAAAGTGGGAGCTGACTGAGAAGATGGAGAGAAGCTTGGTCCACTGGCCAGAAGCCTCTGGAGCATCATTGTCCAGGCACCATGCCTTCTCTTTCTTGTTTTAAAAATGTATTTGGCTGTGCCAGGTCTTTGTTGTGGAACAAGGGATCTTCATCTTTAGTTGCAGCATATGGGATCTAGTTTCCTGACCAGTGATCCAACCCAGGCCCCCTGCATTGGAAGCATGATGTCTTACTCACTGGGCCACGATGGAAGTCCTATGCTTTCTCTTTCTTTGAAAAGCTCCCATGGATGTGGAGAGCCAAGTATGGTTCTGGATGGCACCGTGACCCCAAGGCCAGAGTCAGGGAATGCAGGACCCCACATCCAACAGAAAGAGGGAACTCAGCAGTGGTTGTGTGTGCCCAGAAAGCCTCCAAGACCAGGCGAGGGGCAAAGGCAGCACAGGTGCCAAGACTGGTAAGAGAAGACTAGACAGCCTTCCTGCAGTCCCTGGCTTGCCCTTGACTCACAGTGAGCACACGGGACACTGGCCCAAGAATAGACTAGACAAACTACGTCAGGAAGAGAACCGCCACGGAGTTGATGACTGTGTGAGGAATCAGCTTGGGTGCAGCTCCGAACTTCCTGGTAAGGAAAGTGGTCTGTGGTCCTTACTGTCTAATAAAAGCAAACATACCAACTCTTCAGGGAACCTTTTTGTTTTTCCCCCTGGCAACAAGTTCTTGGAAGAATTTATGTGACAGAACACCCCAGGGGAAGATCCTTGTGTTGGAAAGGAGGTCACCTAGTCTGAGGGGCTTTGGAAATTCCAGTCTTACACACGGGAGGAAGGCCTGAGCAGGACACCATGATGGTTCAGCGGGCTCTGGGAAGGGAGGTGCTGGAGAAGAGGGTGGTGAGAGGATCTTCCCTTGGGATGAGGGAAGGAGCTGATGTGACACCCCCAGGGGCTAAAGGTAGAGGACATGGGATTGGACAAAGCTCAAGTACTTCTGTTTTATCGACCTGCAGGGAGAGATTCTGTGATTACCCTCAGGGACACCACTGAAGGTAGAGCCAGGAAGTGAAGAGCTCGTTCCCTGGCCTGGGCGAGCTGGAGCAGATGAATCACAAAGCTCAGAACAAGTGGTCAGTGATTCACCAAGGCCAGGAAAGCAGCCGTGGGCATAGGGAGAAAGAAAGGAGCCTGCAGAGTGTGTGAGGTTCAAGACCGGTGGCTCCCCAGCCTCTTCAGGCTCTGGGTCCTAGGGCGGGTCAAGGCTAAGCAAGAGAGGCTTGTAGGAAAGATGAAAGGGGGGAGGGCAGGGAAGGGGGAGAGAGAGACAGGAAGGAACAGGAAGCTGGGAGGATGGAGAGCAGAACAGAGGACATGCGAGTGATGTGGGTCAGGGCAGGAGGCTGTGATGAGGCTTCTACTGCTTCGGTTGTCCGGCTTCCGGTGATGGCGCGGGAGCCTCACGGGGTGAAAACCTAGCACCACAGGTAGGGTGGAGGCATGGGAAGTCTTCTGAATGGGAGGCTCCTGGAGCTGGCTTCTAGAGAGGGTCCATTTGGCCAAGGGAAGGGAGGCCAGAGACTTTGGGGTAAGTATTGCATAAACGGGTCTGAACAGGGTTTTCTTCAGAAAGTAGACCTGGCTGGAGAGGGGCTTGTAGAAGTTGTGGGTGATTCCAACTCAGGTTCCCCTCATCCCCTAAACATACACACAACAGGTGATAAAGTCACACCAGTTTGAGGTGGGGAGAAGGAAAGAGAGTTTCCTGGTGATCAAAGGGTTAAATAAATTCCCAGGAGACGGAGGGTGTGAGGGCTTTCTCAGAGGAGTCAGAGAGGAGGCTCTCATCTGGCTGAGAGGACTGAGGATAGATGGAAACAGGGGAGGGTCCACCTGCTTCTCTGCCTCCCGACTTCACCTGCTGGTGCGGCTCAAGCTCCCCCAGGACACCCCAGGAGGGGCCAGCTCGCAGGTCTTGATCCTCTCCTGCCTGGGCATTGGAGGGGTGTGGAGGGACTCAGCCTGCACAGCCTTGAAGTGAGCCCACCGTCTGCCCCAACTCACATCTCCAGAGCTCCCTGCACCAGGGAGAAGCTTAAGAAATACATTCCAGTGCACCGCACAGGTCCTTCGCGTCCCCCTGACGGCATAACCCAGCCACCCTGGACTTCAGAGGGCTCAGCATGGCTGAGGACACACTCTCACCCTGCCTCACCCCAGAAGAGGCAGAGGTGCTCCAGGGAACAGTAAAGCATATCGAGAGATGCTCAATTGGACTCCTTTGAGATTTCAGGAAGAGGTTCTAGTCCCAAATCAAACAACCCATCCACCAAACTGCACAGAAAAGACACCTCAATCCCATTTTGTATGAGCTGTGAAATCTCTCCCCCTGTGATCTTCCCTATTCTTGTACCCACTCCTCCCTTCCATACCAAATTAAGAGAAAACTGTAATTTGAAAGTAGATTTAGTGGTAAAGAATCCGCCTGCCAATGCAAGAGATGCAGGAGACATGGGTTCAATCCCTGGGTGGAGAAGATTCCCCCAGAGGAGGAAATGGCAACCCACTCCAATATTCTTGCTTGGCAAATGTCACGGACAGAGGAGCCTGGTGGGCTACAATCCATGGGCTTGCTAGAGTCGGACACAGCTGAGCGACTAAGCACACACACGTCAAATGTTTAAATATATGAACCACCGTTTCTTACTTTAGTATGAGTGAAACATAATTTTTTTCTACATTTAAACACTTTGAAATTTATAGAGAAAATTACAGGCTTTATCAGAAAAAGATGATCGAGTTTTACCAGAAATCATGTTTTCCAGAAACTTCCGAATTTTTTCCAGACACAAAGCCCCAGCTTCGAGGTTTGCCATTGGTGTCAACAGCTGAGCCATGTCCTTGAAGCAGCCTTGACTCAGCTGGTTCGAAATAAACTTGAGTGTGAATTCTCTCTGAAGATTCGAGATTCATGCTTGGCATCGATCCTGTGACCACCATGTCACTTCCATTACATCTGTTCAGAAATGTCACAATTCTCCCTGACTCACGGGTGAAACACAGGCTGCAAATGTCAGAGGGGCTCACCCACATGGGGTAGGGGACATGTCACCTGCAGAGTGAATCAGCAGCCTATAGAGGCCTCTGTGGAGAAGCAGGAAAAAGAAAAAACAAGAAAGTGGCTCGTCCCCAAGAAAACACGATGGCATGTTTATGATTTGGAGGGAATGCTGCTGGTCGGGAGTGAATTGTCATATTCTTCAACCAAGTTGGTCGAATGGAAATAGCTGTTTCTTTGGACAGGCAGAGGTCAAGGCTACATGCCCTTGGGCTGGGCCTAGGCACCAATCAGGGGACTCTTCTGCCCTCCACGGGCTCCGGTCGACTCCACCCCTGAAGTTCCTTCTGCCACATTCACAGGGTCCCTTGTGACTCAAAGGAGAAGTCTTAACCAGGAAACAACTGAGTGTTTTGTGCCTACTGTCGGGCATGATGACCGTGACCCTAGGACCCTGCTCTGCAGACAGTCTCTCCATCTGCTTTTGGAAATGATTCACAGGGTCATCCGCCTGCCAATGCAAGAGATGCAGGAGACATGGGTTCAATCCCTGGGTGGAGAAGATTCCCCCAGAGGAGGAAATGGCAACCCACTCCAATATTCTTGCTTGGCAAATGTCACGGACAGAGGAGCCTGGTGGGCTACAATCCATGGGCTTGCTAGAGTCGGACACAGCTGAGCGACTAAGCACACACACGTCAAATGTTTAAATATATGAACCACCGTTTCTTACTTTAGTATGAGTGAAACATAATTTTTTTCTACATTTAAACACTTTGAAATTTATAGAGAAAATTACAGGCTTTATCAGAAAAAGATGATCGAGTTTTACCAGAAATCATGTTTTCCAGAAACTTCCGAATTTTTTCCAGACACAAAGCCCCAGCTTCGAGGTTTGCCATTGGTGTCAACAGCTGAGCCATGTCCTTGAAGCAGCCTTGACTCAGCTGGTTCGAAATAAACTTGAGTGTGAATTCTCTCTGAAGATTCGAGATTCATGCTTGGCATCGATCCTGTGACCACCATGTCACTTCCATTACATCTGTTCAGAAATGTCACAATTCTCCCTGACTCACGGGTGAAACACAGGCTGCAAATGTCAGAGGGGCTCACCCACATGGGGTAGGGGACATGTCACCTGCAGAGTGAATCAGCAGCCTATAGAGGCCTCTGTGGAGAAGCAGGAAAAAGAAAAAACAAGAAAGTGGCTCGTCCCCAAGAAAACACGATGGCATGTTTATGATTTGGAGGGAATGCTGCTGGTCGGGAGTGAATTGTCATATTCTTCAACCAAGTTGGTCGAATGGAAATAGCTGTTTCTTTGGACAGGCAGAGGTCAAGGCTACATGCCCTTGGGCTGGGCCTAGGCACCAATCAGGGGACTCTTCTGCCCTCCACGGGCTCCGGTCGACTCCCACCCCTGAAGTTCCTTCTGCCACATTCACAGGGTCCCTTGTGACTCAAAAGGAGAAGTCTTAACCAGGAAACAACTGAGTGTTTTGTGCCTACTGTCGGGGCATGATGACCGTGACCCTAGGACCCTGCTCTGCAGACAGTCTCTCCATCTGCTTTTGGAAATGATTCACAGGGTCAGGAAGCAGGGCCCTACCCTACCAGGCCCATTGCAACTCAGAACTGAGAATGGTGGGAGTTTGTGCCTTGGTGTTTGGAAGATCACGGTGATCCCACCTCCTGAGAACTCTGTCCATGTGTTGGCATGGCCGGAGCTAGGGGAGGAGGTGTGGCACAGCTTACCTTTCAAATACACACACAGAGGCGACAGGGCAAGAGTGCATGTGATGGATATGACAGCCCAGACCTCCAGAGTGTCACCTTCTGAGAATCAGAGGGCCCTCAGTCTTTGCCAGGGAGCCAGGTTCAGCTGCTCAGAGCACATGCTACATGTCAGACCTACAAAGCTGTGCTGGGGTGGTGGTGGCTGGTGTTCACTGGTCTAGAGGATGAGCCCAGAAAGGGGGAGATTGGGCTATCCAGAGACCCCAGAAGAGGCTCCAGGGCTGAGGGTCAGGGGGTCATCAGCCAAGACAAGGTCCCTCAGAAGGTAGCTTTTGCCCCAAGCTTTTAAAATTGAATCCAAAGCTCCTGCAATTTGAGCTCTTTTTCTTCTGTCCTTCTTTCGAATTCTTGGTTTCCCACCTCGTCCTTCTGCAGCTCAGGGTCTCAACATGACTCTGATACCTATAGTCTCCTGCTCCCAGTCCTTTCTGGGCCCAGCCTCTCATCCCATCTCTGCCTCTCACTCTGTAGTTGCGTCTCGTGTGACTCCTGACTGGGAGCATCTGCTTTCTAAGAGTCTCCAGTGCTTAGTTATTAGGGTCATGACCTCTGACCATTCCTCAGCAATGTGCCCCAATCAAAACATTAAAAAAAGCGATTTCCCGGGAGGTTGAGAGGTTAAGACATTGCCTTCCAGTGCAGGTGGTGCGGGTTCGATCCCAGGTCAGCGAGCTAGGATCCCACATGCCAAAACACCAAAGCATAAAACAGCAGCAATGTTGTAACAAATTCAATAAAGACTTTAAAAATGATCCACATCAAAAAAATCTTAAAAAAAAAAAAAGGCATAAAACAAAACCACAATTTTTGGATGTTAACGGCACCCTGAATCTAGGTTAGGTACCCTTGGATGCATTAACCTCTGACCCATATCATAGGGCTTCTAGGTGGTGCTACTGGTAAATAACCCATCTGCCAAAGAGAGAGACATAAGAGACATGGGTTTGATTCCTGGTTCAGGAAGATCCCCTGGAGGAGAACATGGCTCTCTACTCCAGTATTCTTACCTGAGAAATCCCATAGACAGAGGAGCCTGGTGGGCTACACTCCATGGGGTCAGAAAGAATCTGATACAACTGAAGCAACTTAGCACACACACACGCATGCCATATACAGAACTCCCAGGAAATAGTGAAGGATGGGGAAGCCTGGTGCATTGCAGTTCATGGGGTCGCGAAGGGTCAGACACAACTTAGCGACCAAACAACAACCACCTCCATGTTGAGCTCTCTAGTAGCAAGTGTGAAATGAGTCCTCATTAAGAAGACTTGTTCTTGGGGCTTCCCTGATGGTCCAGTGGATAAAGTGTCCGCCTTGTAGAGCAAGGGGCACCACTTCGATCCCTGACCTGGGAAGATCCTATGTGCCGTGGAGTGGCTGGACCGCTGTGTCCAATGATGAGCCAGTGCTCTGGAGTATATGTGCCTAGAGCTGGTGCTCTGCGATGAGACAGGCCACAGTGATGGGAGGCCCACATAGGCTGAAGAATAAAGATGGATGAAAAATAAATAAAGAAAAATCAATAAAAATAGACCAAAATTAAAAAAAAAAAAAAGAAGGCGACTTGTTCTTGAGCCTGAGTTACTTTCTTGAGAACCAACTGTAAAACTTGGATTGTTTTTTTCTCCATAAAATGCATATACCCAAATACATCTAAACTTTAGCTTTCCTTTTCAGTAGCTTCACACTTCTACAGCCCATTCATGGAAATTCAACTCTGTTTTCTGATGACATTCAATTAATTCTAAGCACCCCACCCCCTGATGCCCCAGTTAGGATGGTTCCTCCTCTATGAGGTCTCCCTAAATCTCCAGCTGGGGATCCTCTCCTTCCTGGGGCTTCCACACTCATTCTGTGGCTCTTAACCTGTGACACCCCAGGGTCAAGTCTATGAGTTCCCATGTTTTCCATGGCACCTAGATATATGGTCAATGTTTCATTTACAGGCAATCTAGGTTAGGTACCCTTGGATGCATTAACCTCTGACCCATATCATAGGGCTTCTAGGTGGTGCTACTGGTAAATAACCCATCTGCCAAAGAGAGAGACATAAGAGACATGGGTTTGATTCCTGGTTCAGGAAGATCCCCTGGAGGAGAACATGGCTCTCTACTCCAGTATTCTTACCTGAGAAATCCCATAGACAGAGGAGCCTGGTGGGCTACACTCCATGGGGTCAGAAAGAATCTGATACAACTGAAGCAACTTAGCACACACACACGCATGCCATATACAGAACTCCCAGGAAATACTGAAGGATGGGGAAGCCTGGTGCATTGCAGTTCATGGGGTCGCGAAGGGTCAGACACAACTTAGCGACCAAACAACAACCACCTCCATGTTGAGCTCTCTAGTAGCAAGTGTGAAATGAGTCCTCATTAAGAAGACTTGTTCTTGGGGCTTCCCTGATGGTCCAGTGGATAAAGTGTCCGCCTTGTAGAGCAAGGGGCACCACTTCGATCCCTGACCTGGGAAGATCCTATGTGCCGTGGAGTGGCTGGACCGCTGTGTCCAATGATGAGCCAGTGCTCTGGAGTATATGTGCCTAGAGCTGGTGCTCTGCGATGAGACAGGCCACAGTGATGGGAGGCCCACATAGGCTGAAGAATAAAGATGGATGAAAAATAAATAAAGAAAAATCAATAAAAATAGACCAAAATTAAAAAAAAAAAAAAGAAGGCGACTTGTTCTTGAGCCTGAGTTACTTTCTTGAGAACCAACTGTAAAACTTGGATTGTTTTTTTCTCCATAAAATGCATATACCCAAATACATCTAAACTTTAGCTTTCCTTTTCAGTAGCTTCACACTTCTACAGCCCATTCATGGAAATTCAACTCTGTTTTCTGATGACATTCAATTAATTCTAAGCACCCCACTCCCCTGATGCCCCAGTTAGGATGGTTCCTCCTCTATGAGGTCTCCCCTAAATCTCCAGCTGGGGATCCTCTCTCCTTCCTGGGGCTTCCACACTCATTCTGTGGCTCTTAACCTGTGACACCCCAGGGTCAAGTCTATGAGTTCCCAGTGCCTCTTGCCATGGCACCTAGATATATGGTCAATGTTTCATTTAAAAAAAATTTTTTTTAAATTTTTGGCTATTCTGGGTTTTCACTGCTGCCACATGATCTTTTCTAGTTGCAGGGAGTGGGGGCTACTCTCTAGGTGATGTGAGCAGGCTTCTTGTAGCGGTGACTTCTCTTGTTGTGGAGCTCAGGCTCTAGGGCACACAGGCTTCAGTGGTTGCAACACGTGGGCTCCATAGTTGCAGCTCCGAGACTCTAGAGCACAGGCTCCGTAGTTGTGGCTCATGGGCTTTGTTGCTCCACAGCATGTGGGATTTTCCCAAATCAGAGATCAAATTTGTGTCTCCTACATTGGCAGGTGAACTCTTTTACCCCTGAGCTACTAGGGAAGCCCAATATTTCATTATTTAATTCATTCTGTTTTTGAATGAGGTTCAGAGATGGAGCTATTATGGCTTTCTTCTTCAGTACACTGAGCATTTGGGTCTCTTCCACTCAAATGTTAAAACAGATTGAGCAGAACACAACTGGTTGAATTTAAGTTTGTTTATTGGGTCAGAAATAGGAGAGGGGCAGTTGATAAAACTTGTATGGGGAGATACCAAAAAGAGTGAGAGATTTTCATCTATGAAGATGATGGCAGAGCAGGCGTGTATATAATGCCAAGGAAATGATGAAAGTTAACAATAACGCATACTGGGATTTGCTTATCAAAACTGAAAATACTGAAATTAAGGGGGCCTGCAAAAAATGGAAAGAGACAGCATCTTCTATTGCTTTTAACACTAATTTGTGTAGTGGGGAAGGGAAACACATGGCTGTCATTATCCTGAGAGGTTATGTAAGTCCTAGACACAAACAGGCTCAAGAAAGATTTAACGATTGCTGAAAGAAATGAAAGAAGACCTAAATAAATGGAAAGGCACCCTGCGTTCATGAGCAAGAAGGCTTAATATGGTCAAGATGCCAATACTGCCCAAAGCAATGCACAGATTCAATGTACTCCGTACCAAAGTTTCAACAGCCTTTTTCACAGAAATGAAAAAGCTTATTCTCAAATTCATGTAGAATCTCAAAAGCCCCCAAATATTCACAACAGTCTTGAAAATGAACAACCAAGTCAGAGAATTTATACTTTCTGGTTTCAAAACTCACAGCAAAGCTACTGGAATCCAAACAGTGTGGTATGGGCATAAGAAGAAACACAGAGATCAATGGAATGGAATGGACAGTCCAGAAATAAATGCATGCATCTTCAGTCAATTGAATTTTAAAAAATATTTTGTTTATTATTTATTTATATGACTGTGCTGTGTCTTAGTTGTGGCATTTGGGATCTTTAGTTGCAGATGCAAATTCTCAGCTGAGGTATATGGGATCTAGTTCCCTGACTAGGGATTGAACCCGGGCCCCCTGCCTCGAGAGCTTGGAGTCTTAGCCACCTGGACTACCAGGGAAGTTCCAGTCAATTGAATTTGTGACAAGAGTTCCTAGTCCATTCCATGAGGAAGAAGAATCTCCTTAGCAGATGGTGCTGGGAAAACTGGATTTCCATGTGTAAGAGAATGAAGTTGAACCTTTACCTCATACCATACATGAACATGAACTCAAAATGGATCAATGACCTTAACATAAAAGCTAAAACCATAAAACTCTTTGGAGAAAATGCAGGAGTCAATCTTCATGATGTCATATTTAGCAAAGGAGTCTTAGATCTGACACCAAAGCCATAAACAAAAAAGACTAAAATAGTCCAATTGCAAGGGGCGCCGGTTCAAGCCCTGGCCTGGGAAGATCCCACGTGCTGCGGAGTGACTGGACCGATGTGTCCAATTACCGAGCCGGAGCTCTGGAGCACATGCGCCCAGAGCCGGTGCTCTGCAACAGCAGAGGCCACCACGATGGGAGGCCCACACAGGCCAAAGAACAAAGATGGATGAAAAATAGATAAATGAAAGACCAATGGAAGTGGCCTGCCTGCCCCCCTCCCTCCCCACCCCATCCTCCCCAAAAATAAATAGATATTTTAAAAATAAATAAATAAAATAGTCCAATTGGACTTCATTAAAATTAAAAATTTTGTGCATCAAGAAAGTAAAAAGGCCATCTGTAGGATGGAAGAAACTATTTGAAAATCTTATGTGTGATAAGGACTTAGAGTATATAAACTACTGCTAGAGCTCAACAGCAAAAATACAAATAGCTTCATGAAAAATGGGCAAAAGACTTGGATGACATTTCACCAAAGATGATAGACAATTGACCAATAAGCATATGAAAAGGAGCTCAATATCAATCATTATTAGGTAAACAATGAATTATTCAGCAAATCAAAGCCACAATGGCATGCTACTTTATATCCACTAGACAGGCAATAGCAGTAAAAAGTAATAAAAATGGAAACGATGTGGTTAAATTAAATTACTGGTGCATTGCGGATGGGAATGTAAAATGGTGCAGCTGTTCCAGAAAAAAGTTTGGTGGTTCCTCAAAAATCTAAAGATAGACTCGCCACATGACTCAGCAATTTCACTCCTAGGTACAACCCCAAGAATGGAAAACAGGGGTTTACAAAGACCCCTGGGTGCTCATGCTTCATTGCAGCATGGTCCACAATAGCTAAAAGGTGGGAACAATCCAAACGTCCACAACAAATAACTAGAGAATTTCATCAGTACCTTCGTTCTAGATTCCCTATGTATGCCTTAGTATACAATACTTATCTTTCTCTTTTTGACCTGCTTCACTGTGTGTAATAGGCTCTGGGTTCATCCTGGACACTGATGAAATTATTAGCAGGACAGCCATGGAGACAGACATCGAGAACAGGTTTATAGACACAAGCAGGGGAGGACGGAGAGGGTGAGAGGTATGGAGAGACTAACATGGAAACTTACATTACCATATGTAAAATGGATAGTCAGTGGAAATTTGCTGGATGACTCAGGGTGCTCAAACCAGGGCTCTGCAATAACCTAGAGGGATGGGATGGGGAGGGAGATGGGAGGGAGGATTAAAAGGAGGGGGACACTTGTATATCTAAAGATGATTCATGTTGATGTTTGGCAAAAACCAGCAAAATTCGGTAAAGCAGTTATCCTTCAATTTAAAAATATATTAATTAAAAAAACTAAAATAACCGCAAATAGCTAGATAAGTTATATATGGTGTATACCTATGTGGAATATTTTTCAGCCTTAAAAAAAGAATGAAGGGCTTCCCTGGTGGTCCAGTGGGTAAAGAGTCTGCTTTGCAGTACAAGGGGCACCTGTTCGATCCCTGGCAGGGTAAGATCCCATGTGCCACGGAGCAGCTGGACTGATGTATCCAATGATGAGCCAATGCTCTGGAGCACATGCACCCAGAGCCAGTGCTCTGCAAAGAGAGCAGCCACTGCAAAGAGCCCACACAGGCCAAAGAATAAACATGGATGAAAATAAATAAATTAAAAAACCAATAAAAGAGGCCAAACATTAAAAAAAAAAAATGAAGCGCTGATCCATACTGGAACATGAATGAACCTGAAAAACATTGTGCTAATTGAAGTGAGCCAGACTCAAAAGGACTTACAGTGCATGATTCCACTTATAAGTACCAGGAATAGGAAAATTCACAGAGAAAGCAGGAGGGTGATTATCAGGATTGGGGAGAAGAGGGACTGGAGGGTTATGGTTAAAAACACAAGGTTTCTGTTTGAGTTGATGAAAAGGTTTTGCAAATAGATACACTAAGGATTAAGCCACACTGTGAATGCACTTAACACTGCTGAGTTGTACACTTTAAAAAATTTTTATTTATTTATTTTTGGCTATTCTGGGTTTTCACTGCTGCCATGGCCTCTTCTCTAGTTGCAGGGAATGGGGGCTACTCCCTAGTTGAGGTGAGCAGGCTTCTTGTCGCCATGACTTATCTTGTTGTGGAACTTGGGCTCTAGAGCACACGGACTTCAGTAGTGGTGGCACATGGGCTCCATAGCTGTGGCTCCGAGGCTCTAGAGCACAGGCTCCAAAGTTGTGGCTCAAGGGCTTAGTTTCTCTGCAGCATGTGGGATCTTCCCAGATCAGGGATCGAACCCATGTCTCCTGCACTGGCAGGCAAGCTCTTACCTCCCATTGCAGGAGACGCAAGATTTATATCTAAAGATGATTCATGTTGATGTTTGGCAAAAACCAGCAAAATTCGGTAAAGCAGTTATCCTTCAATTTAAAAATATATTAATTAAAAAAACTAAAATAACCGCAAATAGCTAGATAAGTTATATATGGTGTATACCTATGTGGAATATTTTTCAGCCTTAAAAAAAGAATGAAGGGCTTCCCTGGTGGTCCAGTGGGTAAAGAGTCTGCTTTGCAGTACAAGGGGCACCTGTTCGATCCCTGGCAGGGTAAGATCCCATGTGCCACGGAGCAGCTGGACTGATGTATCCAATGATGAGCCAATGCTCTGGAGCACATGCACCCAGAGCCAGTGCTCTGCAAAGAGAGCAGCCACTGCAAAGAGCCCACACAGGCCAAAGAATAAACATGGATGAAAATAAATAAATTAAAAAACCAATAAAAGAGGCCAAACATTAAAAAAAAAAAATGAAGCGCTGATCCATACTGGAACATGAATGAACCTGAAAAACATTGTGCTAATTGAAGTGAGCCAGACTCAAAAGGACTTACAGTGCATGATTCCACTTATAAGTACCAGGAATAGGAAAATTCACAGAGAAAGCAGGAGGGTGATTATCAGGATTGGGGAGAAGAGGGACTGGAGGGTTATGGTTAAAAACACAAGGTTTCTGTTTGAGTTGATGAAAAGGTTTTGCAAATAGATACACTAAGGATTAAGCCACAGTGTGAATGCACTTAACACTGCTGAGTTGTACACTTTAAAAAAATTTTATTTATTTATTTTTGGCTATTCTGGGTTTTCACTGCTGCCATGGCCTCTTCTCTAGTTGCAGGGAATGGGGGCTACTCCCTAGTTGAGGTGAGCAGGCTTCTTGTCGCCATGACTTATCTTGTCGTGGAACTTGGGCTCTAGAGCACACGGACTTCAGTAGTGGTGGCACATGGGCTCCATAGCTGTGGCTCCGAGGCTCTAGAGCACAGGCTCCAAAGTTGCGGCTCACGGGTTTAGTTTCTCTGCAGCATGTGGGATCTTCCCAGATCAGGGATCGAACCCATGTCTCCTGCACTGGCAGGCAAGCTCTTTACCTCCCATTGCAGGAGACGCAAGAGACGCAGGTTTGCTCCCTGGTTTGGGAAGATCCCCTAGAGTAGGAAAAGAGCTACCAGGGAAGCCCTTAGTTGTACACTTTTTAAAAAAAGAAATGTTTGAAAACATGTATGTCACGTCACAGATCATCGAAAACATGGAGGGATGAACTACTGGCCTTTGCAGTGGTCTTTGCCCCAGAGTTTCATTCCTCACTGGTGACAGGCTCTGGTCTCAGCTAGGAAGGCACCCGTGGGATCCACAGGACTAGGTTGAGGGTGAGCTTTTGGTTCTGCAGGGACTGTCCTGGGATGTCCACAGATACAGTGATTGCAGGCATCCCTCAGGCAACACGGAACGGCTTTCTGCCTTTCTGGCTGGTCCAGAGCTGCTGGCCACTGGAGTGTTTTGAAGCCTCAGATGTTTCCAAGGTACAGAAGGTCCTCTTGGCATAAAATCTTCACTCCTTTGGGGGAATAACAAGGACAAAAGGAGCGACATTTTATTAACTTACTGGAAAGAAAGAAACACAAACACATGCACATGTACACAGGCTCTCCCAAAAGAGAGAGACATCAATTACAGATATTAGCAGTAACTACTGTCTATTAATGGGGCTTCCCAAGTGGCTCAGTGGCAAAGAATCTGCCTCCCAGTGCAGAAGATGCAAGAGATGCAGGTTTGATTCTTGGGTTGGGAAGATCCCCTGGAGTAGGAAATGGTAACCCACTGCAGTATTCTCGCCTGGGAAATACCACGGACAGAGGAACCTGATGGGCTACAGTCCATGGGGTCACAAAGAGTCAGACATGACTTAGTGACTGGGTATGCATGTCTTGAAAACATGATTTTAAGTATAATTTTTATGAATCCAGGCTGCTCCAGGGGACTGGGAAAGCAACAAGCACAGCCCTTTCCCATAAAGAGGCTGTCTGTCCCAGGTCCCAGCTGGACCCACTGCCCCTCAGTCCCTGCTTCACCGTTGCTGATGCCACATTCTAGGTGAGGACCTGGTTGGGTCACACTACCCCTCTGTGAGTGGCCAAGGGCAGGGAGAGAAAGAATCCTGCTTCCTAGACTCCCATGGTGAACGGTGAGACCTACAATATTCTCCACCTGCACCAAACACAACAGGGAGGAGTCACCCCCCAAAAGGAGACTGGGGGGCCAACCAGAAGCAGGACTGGACTGGAACAGCCAGAAACCCAATGAAAAGTAAAAGTGCTAGTTGCTCAGTCATGTCCAGCTCTTTGCAACCCCATGGACTGTAGCCCACCAGGCTCCTCTGTCCTTGGAATTCTCCAGGCAAGAATCCTGGAGTGGGTAGCCATTCCCTTCTCCAGGGGTTCTTCCCAACCCAGGGATTGAACTCTGGTCTCCTGCCTTGGCAGGTGAAGTCTTTACCATCTGAACCACCTAGAAAGCCCTCAGAAACCCAGTACATACAGTAAATCCTCCCCCTCCTGGAAATATATCCAAGTCCCACTGCACTGAGAATCAACACGGAGGGGGGGGCTGATTTCCAAGGTACAGAAGGTCCTCTTGGCATAAAATCTTCACTCCTTTGGGGGAATAACAAGGACAAAAGGAGCGACATTTTATTAACTTACTGGAAAGAAAGAAACACAAACACATGCACATGTACACAGGCTCTCCCAAAAGAGAGAGACATCAATTACAGATATTAGCAGTAACTACTGTCTATTAATGGGGCTTCCCAAGTGGCTCAGTGGCAAAGAATCTGCCTCCCAGTGCAGAAGATGCAAGAGATGCAGGTTTGATTCTTGGGTTGGGAAGATCCCCTGGAGTAGGAAATGGTAACCCACTGCAGTATTCTCGCCTGGGAAATACCACGGACAGAGGAACCTGATGGGCTACAGTCCATGGGGTCACAAAGAGTCAGACATGACTTAGTGACTGGGTATGCATGTCTTGAAAACATGATTTTAAGTATAATTTTTATGAATCCAGGCTGCTCCAGGGGACTGGGAAAGCAACAAGCACAGCCCTTTCCCATAAAGAGGCTGTCTGTCCCAGGTCCCAGCTGGACCCACTGCCCCTCAGTCCCTGCTTCACCGTTGCTGATGCCACATTCTAGGTGAGGACCTGGTTGGGTCACACTACCCCTCTGTGAGTGGCCAAGGGCAGGGAGAGAAAGAATCCTGCTTCCTAGACTCCCATGGTGAACGGTGAGACCTACAATATTCTCCACCTGCACCAAACACAACAGGGAGGAGTCACCCCCCAAAAGGAGACTGGGGGGCCAACCAGAAGCAGGACTGGACTGGAACAGCCAGAAACCCAATGAAAAGTAAAAGTGCTAGTTGCTCAGTCATGTCCAGCTCTTTGCAACCCCATGGACTGTAGCCCACCAGGCTCCTCTGTCCTTGGAATTCTCCAGGCAAGAATCCTGGAGTGGGTAGCCATTCCCTTCTCCAGGGGTTCTTCCCAACCCAGGGATTGAACTCTGGTCTCCTGCCTTGGCAGGTGAAGTCTTTACCATCTGAACCACCTAGAAAGCCCTCAGAAACCCAGTACATACAGTAAATCCTCCCCCTCCTGGAAATATATCCAAGTCCCACTGCACTGAGAATCAAGGGTCAGGACCATACGAGGTTTTAGAAATATTTCCTCTCTAGGAATCTCAGCGTATGTTTGTGCATCAGGAGTAGCTGGTGCTGGATGGAAAATTCATGGGTTTCTGACCTTGACAGGACAGCCTACACTTCTGCTTTCCCACAAAAAGATGACGCCTCAGCTCTCCAAGTCTTGGTGGTGGCAGCCCCTAAGTCTCCCTCATCGAGGCCAAGGCCGAGGAGACTGCCGCCCAGCGTGTCAGTGGCAGGACAATTCTTCCCCAGGGCAGAGGCACGGAGGGAGCCCCTGGACAGAGACAGTGGAAGTCTGGTGATGTCACCCCCTTCTCCTGGTGCGGCTGATCACTGGGACATAGAAATGACTTAATTGGAATGAGTGACAAGGGTGACCTGTCCCTGGTCACAGTAATCTGCACTTTTGTGTTGGTGCCAGGTCAGAAGCGGGGCAGGAAGCTCTCGGTCAGGGCTCAGCTGGCCGAGAGGGGCACTCGGCGCCCCTGGGTGGTGGGTGAGGTGTGGAAGCTTGTTTGCCTACAGGAGAGCTATAAGAGCAGGACTGAAGTCAGTTACAGGGAGGGGGAGTCCTCGGGAGGGGCCAGGCCAGAGGCGCAATCAGGAGGCCCCTGCCAGGCCTGTTACTCAAGGACACATGCCAGCCTTCACATAGTCTCTGATGGGTGGGTGAGAAAGTGGGCAAAGTACCCTCCCTTCCCCAGGGCAAGGCACTTGACCGATGAGCGGCAGAGCCAGGGTTTGAACTCCAGTGCCTCTCCGTCAGACAGAACAGCAAGCAGAATAGGAACAGGGATGGGTGGGGCAGTAGGGCCAGTGTGGGGACTTGAGGGGAGGATGGATCTGCTTGGGCAGGGGAGAAGCCTCCCTGGGGATTAGGAATGGAGGGTGAGGACTAGGGACATAAACCTGATACCCCAGTGAACAGCCTCAGCTGCCCGAGTCTTTGTCTCTCCTCTTCTTGTCCCCTCCTGTAGTGACTGTCATGGCTTCAGAGTGACATTTGAACTTTGACCCCAGGACATAGCCAAGTTTCCTCTAAGCAAACTTAGGAAAGGCAACTGGAATTCAAGGCTGGTTTGAGCCCCCTTCAAGCAGAAGGTGGCTCTCTGTATAGCATGGGAAGGAGATTTTGTGCGTATGGGGAGGTGTGAGTCTGCAGGATGGGTTTCTTCAAAGGCCCTGAGTACCTGATCCAGGATGTCACCCCTCCCCTTCCAGGCCTCCCCAAGCATGTCCCCCAGCTCCAGCCATCTGGCCTGTAGAGGCCAGAGGGAGTGCCAGGCAGTGGGTCTAAGGAAGGTATCCTGTGACTGGTCCTGCTGCCCCCTTGCCATCAACTGAGTCAGGGTCAGAGGCTCTTGGGCTTGTCCCCTAAAGAGGCACTTGCTATAATTTGAAGAAATATTTTACTATGGCTTCCAAACTGCCCTAAATTCATGTTTTGTCTCAAACGTGGATTTTCCCTTTTCTCCCTGATATTTGAAATCACGCAAAGATAAATCTAGGTCATATTACACCAATGGTTCTTTTTTTCTGTCCTTAATTTATTTTATTTTTATTTATTTGGCCTGTTGGGTCTTAGTTGTGTCGTGACAGATCTCTACAGCATGCAGGCTCAGTAGCTGTGGTAGTACAGCTCTCTCTAGTTGTGGCTCAGAGGCTCCAGACCATGTGGGCTTAGTTCACTTCTTGACCTGCATACAGGTTTCTCAAGAGACAGGTAAGGTGGTCAGCTACTCCCATCTCTTTAAGAATTTTTTACAGTTTGTTGTGATCCACACAGTCAAAGGCTTTATCATAGTCAAGGAAGCAGATGTTTTTCTGGAGCTCCCTTACTTTCTCCATGAGTCAATGAATGTTGGCAATTTGATCTCTGGTTCCTCTGCCTTTTCTAAGCCCAGTTTGTATATCTGGGAGTTCTCAGTTCACATACTGCTGAAGCCTAGCTTGAAGGATTTGAGGCATAACCTTCCTAGCCTGTGAAATGAACACAATTGTAAAGTATTTTGAAATTTTTTGGCTTGCCCTTCTTTGGGATTGGAATGAAAACTGACCTTTTCTAGTCTTGTGGCCACAGCTGAGTTTTTCAAATTTGCTGACAAATTGAATGCAGTAGTTAAGCAGCATCATCTTTTAGGATTTTAAATAGCTCGTCTGGAATTCCATCACCTCTACTAGCTTTGTTCATAATTAAGGCTTCCAAAGGCCCCACTTGACTTCACACTCCTGGTTGGCCTGATCTAAGTGAGTGATCACTGTGGTTATCCAGGTCATTAAGACCTTATTTGTAGGGGCTTCCCTGGTGGTCCAGTGGGTAAGGACACCACCTTGCAGTGCAAGGGGCGCCAGTTCGATCCCTGGCCTGGGAGGATCCCATGTGCCGTAGAGTGGCTGGACTGATGTGTCCAACTACCAAGCTGGAGTTCTGGAGTGCACGCGCCCAGAGCCGGTGGTCCCACTGCGATGGGAGGCCCACACAGGCCAAAGAACAAAGATGGAAATAAATGAATGACCAATAGAAGTGGCCAAAAATAACAAAAAGAAGACCTTATTTGTAGAGCTATTCTGTGTATTCTTACCACCTTTTCTTAATCTCTTCTGCTTCTGTTAGGTCCCTACCGCTTTTTCTGTCCTTAATTTATTTTATTTTTATTTATTTGGCCTGTTGGGTCTTAGTTGTGTCGTGACAGATCTCTACAGCATGCAGGCTCAGTAGCTGTGGTAGTACAGCTCTCTCTAGTTGTGGCTCAGAGGCTCCAGACCATGTGGGCTTAGTTCACTTCTTGACCTGCATACAGGTTTCTCAAGAGACAGGTAAGGTGGTCAGCTACTCCCATCTCTTTAAGAATTTTTTACAGTTTGTTGTGATCCACACAGTCAAAGGCTTTATCATAGTCAAGGAAGCAGATGTTTTTCTGGAGCTCCCTTACTTTCTCCATGAGTCAATGAATGTTGGCAATTTGATCTCTGGTTCCTCTGCCTTTTCTAAGCCCAGTTTGTATATCTGGGAGTTCTCAGTTCACATACTGCTGAAGCCTAGCTTGAAGGATTTGAGGCATAACCTTCCTAGCCTGTGAAATGAACACAATTGTAAAGTATTTTGAAATTTTTTGGCTTGCCCTTCTTTGGGATTGGAATGAAAACTGACCTTTTCTAGTCTTGTGGCCACAGCTGAGTTTTTCAAATTTGCTGACAAATTGAATGCAGTAGTTAAGCAGCATCATCTTTTAGGATTTTAAATAGCTCGTCTGGAATTCCATCACCTCTACTAGCTTTGTTCATAATTAAGGCTTCCAAAGGCCCCACTTGACTTCACACTCCTGGTTGGCCTGATCTAAGTGAGTGATCACTGTGGTTATCCAGGTCATTAAGACCTTATTTGTAGGGGCTTCCCTGGTGGTCCAGTGGGTAAGGACACCACCTTGCAGTGCAAGGGGCGCCAGTTCGATCCCTGGCCTGGGAGGATCCCATGTGCCGTAGAGTGGCTGGACTGATGTGTCCAACTACCAAGCTGGAGTTCTGGAGTGCACGCGCCCAGAGCCGGTGGTCCCACTGCGATGGGAGGCCCACACAGGCCAAAGAACAAAGATGGAAATAAATGAATGACCAATAGAAGTGGCCAAAAATAACAAAAAGAAGACCTTATTTGTAGAGCTATTCTGTGTATTCTTACCACCTTTTCTTAATCTCTTCTGCTTCTGTTAGGTCCCTACCGTTTCTGTCCTTTATTGTGAAATTCCTTGCATAATATATTCTCTTGATATCTCCAGTATTCTTGAAAAGATCTCTAGTCTTCCCCATCCTATAGTTTTCCTGTATTTCTTTGCATTGCTCATTTTAGAAGGCCGTTTCATCTCTCCTTGCTATTTTCTGGAACTCTTCATTCATATGGGGTGTATCGTTCCCTTTCTCTCTTGCTTTTCGCTGCTCTTTTTCCCTCAGCTGTGTGTAAAGCCTCCTCTGACAGCCGCTTTGCCTTCCTTCATTTCTTTTCTTTGGGCTGGTTTTGCTCATTGCCTCCTGTACAATGTGACGAAACTCCGTCCACAGTTCTTCATGCACTCTGCAAGATCTAGCCCCTTGAATCCATTTGTCACCTCCACTGTATACAATAAGGAATTTGACTTTGATTTTGAATCAGCTCTATACATACATATACCCCATCCCTCCTGACCTGCCCGCCCGTCCCACCGCTCTGGGTCATCACGGAGCCCTGAGCTGAGCTCCCTGTGCTCCACGGCAGCTTCCCACGAGCTGTCTACTTTACACAGGGCAGTGGATGTATGTCAGGGCTGCTCTCTCCATTCGTCTGGAATTCGGATCCTACTTAAAACCTTCTTTTTGCTCTTCATCAACTTCAAATGTATCAAGATGTCCTGAGGGCAAAAGAACTGATTTAGCTCTCTGATTAGAAGGAATGCTCTCTCGGCCTAACCCTCACTCATTTTGAAATGCTGACATTCACGGGTAAAATCACTGAAGCTCTCTTGTTACTTCCTGTGCTTAATTAAATGGCTCTGCAGGTGACTTAAGCCTTTTATTTTGCAGAATGACATCAGACTTATTTTCCATTTTAATAGCCTGGTTACTTCATTGATTTTTTTTTTAATACAATTTCACTTTCTAGTGCCATTTTTTATCTGTTTATTTTTCCCCTCCACCCTAGGAAGTGCTAACTTCCTAAGTGGTTCAACTCCAACTGTCCTAAGTAGCTCTATTTATTTATTTATTTATTTATTTATTTATTTATCGAGTCCAGGGTCCAAAATCAGAATTTGAAGTTGGAATTAGAGGTATCATTCTTTCTTTTTTAAATTTCCTTTATTTTTTATTTTTTCTTGCCATTTCTATTGGTTTTTCATTTATTTCCATCTTTGTTCTTTGGCCTGTGTGGGCCTCCCATTGCAGTGGCCTCTGTCGCTGCAGAGCACCGGCTCTGGGCGCATGTGCTCCAAAGCTCTGGCTCAGTAATTGGACACATTGGTCTAGCCACTGGGCACGTGGGATCCTCCCAGGCCAGGGATCGAACTGGCGCCCCTTGCACTGCAAGGCAGTGTCCTTACCCACTAGACCACCAGGAAAGCCCAGAGGCATCATTCTTGTTTGTTAATTACATACATAATCTCACGAAGCGTTGGAGTCATTAACATATTTAACAATTTCCTTCTACTCCTGATCGGAGTCCCAAAGTCCTGGATGGGGCATCTGAGTCCCTGCAAGAAGCCACCTCTCCTCTGAGCTCCTTCCACCCGCAGAACCTGCTCCACTCTCATCACTTGTCCCCGTCCGTTCTGGGAGGAGGATGCCAAACTCATGCGCTTGTTTCCAGCTTCGTCAGTATTTACCAATCACTCATTTATTCACGAGGAAGTGAATTATCACAGCTGTTTGGTAAGTTGGCATGATTTTAGGGAGACATAAGAATTAGTCTTCTTACTGTAACACTGGAGAAGGAAATAGAAACCCACTCCAGTATTCTTGCCTGGATGTATCAAGATGTCCTGAGGGCAAAAGAACTGATTTAGCTCTCTGATTAGAAGGAATGCTCTCGGCCTAACCCTCACTCATTTTGAAATGCTGACATTCACGGGTAAAATCACTGAAGCTCTCTTGTTACTTCCTGTGCTTAATTAAATGGCTCTGCAGGTGACTTAAGCCTTTTATTTTGCAGAATGACATCAGACTTATTTTCCATTTTAATAGCCTGGTTACTTCATTGATTTTTTTAATACAATTTCACTTTCTAGTGCCATTTTTTATCTGTTTATTTTTCCCCTCCACCCTAGGAAGTGCTAACTTCCTAAGTGGTTCAACTCCAACTGTCCTAAGTAGCTCTATTTATTTATTTATTTATTTATTTATTTATTTATCGAGTCCAGGGTCCAAAATCAGAATTTGAAGTTGGAATTAGAGGTATCATTCTTTCTTTTTTAAATTTCCTTTATTTTTTTTTTCTTGCCATTTCTATTGGTTTTTCATTTATTTCCATCTTTGTTCTTTGGCCTGTGTGGGCCTCCCATTGCAGTGGCCTCTGTCGCTGCAGAGCACCGGCTCTGGGCGCATGTGCTCCAAAGCTCTGGCTCAGTAATTGGACACATTGGTCTAGCCACTGGGCACGTGGGATCCTCCCAGGCCAGGGATCGAACTGGCGCCCCTTGCACTGCAAGGCAGTGTCCTTACCCACTAGACCACCAGGAAAGCCCAGAGGCATCATTCTTGTTTGTTAATTACATACATAATCTCACGAAGCGTTGGAGTCATTAACATATTTAACAATTTCCTTCTACTCCTGATCGGAGTCCCAAAGTCCTGGATGGGGCATCTGAGTCCCTGCAAGAAGCCACCTCTCCTCTGAGCTCCTTCCACCCGCAGAACCTGCTCCACTCTCATCACTTGTCCCCGTCCGTTCTGGGAGGAGGATGCCAAACTCATGCGCTTGTTTCCAGCTTCGTCAGTATTTACCAATCACTCATTTATTCACGAGGAAGTGAATTATCACAGCTGTTTGGTAGATTCTGTCATGTTTTAGGGAGACATAAGAATTAGTCTTCTTACTGTAACACTGGAGAAGGAAATAGAAACCCACTCCAGTATTCTTGCCTGGAGAATTCCATGGACAGGGGAGCCTGGAGGGCTACAGTCCATGGGGGTGCAAAGAGTCAGACATGACAGAGACTGAACAGCAATGACAACAACAGGACTAACACTATACTACTATTAAACTGTTTGGACTCAGGACTTTATGAGAAAGCAGGCATTTCATGTGATTTCATGACTTCATTTTCTGCCTGTACTGAGGGATTTTACTCCATTGAATCTTCATGCCCTGCTTCAATTTCCCAAAACATGCCGTCCTGATGGGAGCAGGAAGGGCCCTCACTCTGAGCCTGGCCCTGCTCATTTCTCAGTGTTAACAAGGTGAACCACGGCACAGATTGGGTAACCGTGGCCCATTGTGGTCCCAGTGTTGCCTCCCAAGAAGATGTCTGGACATGAGCCAAAGGTGAACTTTGTGCTGCCTGGGGCTCTTTGCCCCCAGGCTTAGTCACCACTAGAGAGATAGTGAAGGACAGGGATGCCTGTGTGCTTCGGACACGACAGAAACTGAACAATGACAACAACAGAGAGCTTTCCAGAGCTGAGGACCCTGCAGGATATGAGTAGTATCTTTTTATTTTTTTAAATCCAGGAGGAGTCAAATATATAATGTATGCAGTAGGCACTCATTAAATGTGAGTTTGCTTTCTTTTTAAATATTTGCATAATAATAATTAGAGGAAATTAATTGGCTGCATAACTGAAAAAATTCATACTCCCATGTTTCTTTTCCCCCTCAAAAAGATGTGAATGTTTTGCTGTCTACCTCCTTGCTCGTCAATCTGAATTTTTTTTTTCATTTTATTTTAATTAATTTTTACTGGAGTATAGATGCTTTGGGGTTTTCCAGGTGGTTCACTGGTAAAAGAATCTGCCTGCCAATGCAGGAGATACAGGGTTCGATCCCTGGGTCGGTAAGATTGCCTGGAGGAGGGCATGACAACCCACTCCAGTATTCTTGCCTGGGAAATTCTACGGACAGAGGAGCCTGGCTGGCTACAGTCCACAGGGTTGCAAAGAGTTAGGCATGACTGAAAGCACACACAATTGCTTTATAATATTGTGTTATTTTCCGCTATACAGCAAAATGAATCAGCTGTACATATACATGGATGGACCTACAGTGTCATCAGAGTGAAGTAAGTCAGAAAGAGAAAAACAAATGACGTATATTAATAATGCATATATGTGTAATCTAGAAACTGGTAGAGATGTTCTTCCTTGCAAAGCAAAAATAGAGGCACAGACATAGAGGACAAATGTATGAACATCAAGGGGGAAAGGCAGGTGGTTGAACTGGGAAGTTGAGTTGGCATATATATTTGCTATTGATACCATGTATAAAATAGATAACTAATGAGAACACACTGTATAGCACAGGAGACTCACAATACTGTGGAGACCTCAATGGGATCAAAAGTGGGGATGGATATATGTATATATATCTTGTTTCTCAATGAGCTTAGCCCTCAATTAATGTCCATATGAAGCAAAGCTGCATCACAATGAAACAGATCATGGCTGTCGCTTCAACACCTGCTTTCTTACCTATTGACTGTGATCACAAGTGGTACTAGGCATGGAGCAGGGACAGAGAAACAAGAACAGGGTTCCTGATCTGGAGTTGGTGACGATCACCCAGAAAGATAACTAGTCCAGAGACACACGTGATGAGACCCAGTGGATGGTCGGGGAGAGTGAGAGACGAGCCCAGGTATCAGGGCATGGGTTACATAAGATCACCCCAGGTTGCTGTGGGCTCTCATTGCTTTCCACAACTCAGCTCCAAGCTTCCACTGGCTTAGTCCCAGGAGGAATGGTTCCCCAGATCACCCATGTCCTCAAACCCCACCCCTCCCTGACATCACACAGAATCTCAGGCTCAACAGAGATTTGTGTATATAAGAGATTTTACTGAGTGCTGAGTTGGGGCGTGTCTAGCTCATGGAAGGGATTCAGTCAATATTTGTGGGAGGAGTTAATCCAAGGACTCTCAGTTACACATTCAGCACCTTTGTTCTTCGGAGTTTTCAGTCCACCACCCCAGAGGATCCTACTCTGGCTGCTCCATTCTGCATCACAGCCCTCCCACCCCTGCTGATAATGTGGGGTGACCTGGCTTTACTCCTCATAGGTCTCAATGAATTCCTCCATTCTCCTAGTCTTGACTGCCAGGACTGATGTGTTCTATGACCCCATTTCTCCACCCAAAATGCTCCAGGGGTACGTCTGTTGGTGAGATCACCTTTGCCCAATCCCCTGTCACCAGTAGATTAAGAGTCAGTATGTGAAGGAGGTGGAAGTCTCTCAGGACATGAGTTGCCTCACTCTGCCCCTTTGACCCTCAGAGCCTGGGGTTCTCTGTTGTAGTTGATGTTCTGGCAGCACGTCCTGCCTGTTGGCCCAGTTCCTGGGCCACCAGGTAATCGTGTTGTTATCAGGAAGCTGAGGTCGGCCTCTCCTGCACACACTCTCCCTCATCTGACCTTCTCCTGGGCTTTCTGCCTACAGGGTCCTTGTGGGCCTTTCTTCACAAGGATGGGCATGTGCTGGCTCCTCACTTTCCCCAAACTTTCTCAAAACTCAGCAGTAGGTCGTTGAGAGACCACACATAAGAGCATAATTTATAAAGAAAAGCAAGAGAATGACTTTTCTTTATAGAAGTCAGGAAGGTCATCACCTCTGATGGAGGGAAGGAGGAAGAGGCCATGTAGGGACCACAGGCTCTTCTGTAGGATGTTGTGTTTTTTCTTTTTTAAAAACCATTTTAAAAAATTGAAATATAGTTAGTTTACATTGTTGTGTTAGTTTCAGGTACACAGCAATGTGATTTAGATATATATATATTCAGATTCTTTTCCATTATGTTAATATGTTATTAGAAGATATTGAATATAGATCCCTGTGCTATACAGCAGGTCCTTGTTGTTTATCTGTTTCATAAGTAGTAATTGTGCATGCTAAGTCACTCCACTCATGTCCAACTCTTTGTGACCCCATAGACGGCAGCACAGCAGGCTCTTCTATCATTCACTCTCTCTGGGAGTTTGCTCAAATTCATGTTCATTAGAGTCGGTGATACCATCCAAACATTTCATCCTCTGCCACCCCTGCTGTTTTGCCTTCCATCTTTTCCAGCATCAGGGTCTCATATGGAAACTATTAAAAAAAAGGGTGAGGGGTGGGAAAAAGGAAGAATGTATTGCAGAGGACCCTGCTGTCCAAATTGGAACTTCCTCCATCCCAAGTTTCCTCCCAAGTTGGTGAGTCAGTTTAGGAAAGCAGGGAGACTTTCCAGAATGTGCAGGGGGCCAAGTGACTGCCCAGGACGGGCTGGGGGTTTGGAATCAGGCAGCCTGATCTGGTACCTCAACTCTACCTGTAGTTGACGGCATGTCTGATTCCTCCTCTGCTTTCCTGGGCTCTGCCTGAGCCTGGGGTTCTCTGTTGTAGTTGATGTTCTGGCAGCACGTCCTGCCTGTTGGCCCAGTTCCTGGGCCACCAGGTAATCGTGTTGTTATCAGGAAGCTGAGGTCGGCCTCTCCTGCACACTCTCCCTCATCTGACCTTCTCCTGGGCTTTCTGCCTACAGGGTCCTTGTGGGCCTTTCTTCACAAGGATGGGCATGTGCTGGCTCCTCACTTTCCCCAAACTTTCTCAAAACTCAGCAGTAGGTCGTTGAGAGACCACACATAAGAGCATAATTTATAAAGAAAAGCAAGAGAATGACTTTTCTTTATAGAAGTCAGGAAGGTCATCACCTCTGATGGAGGGAAGGAGGAAGAGGCCATGTAGGGACCACAGGCTCTTCTGTAGGATGTTGTGTTTTTTCTTTTTTAAAAACCATTTTAAAAAATTGAAATATAGTTAGTTTACATTGTTGTGTTAGTTTCAGGTACACAGCAATGTGATTTAGATATATATATATTCAGATTCTTTTCCATTATGTTAATATGTTATTAGAAGATATTGAATATAGATCCCTGTGCTATACAGCAGGTCCTTGTTGTTTATCTGTTTCATAAGTAGTAATTGTGCATGCTAAGTCACTCCACTCATGTCCAACTCTTTGTGACCCCATAGACGGCAGCACAGCAGGCTCTTCTATCATTCACTCTCTCTGGGAGTTTGCTCAAATTCATGTTCATTAGAGTCGGTGATACCATCCAAACATTTCATCCTCTGCCACCCCTGCTGTTTTGCCTTCCATCTTTTCCAGCATCAGGGTCTCATATGGAAACTATTAAAAAAAAGGGTGAGGGGTGGGAAAAAGGAAGAATGTATTGCAGAGGACCCTGCTGTCCAAATTGGAACTTCCTCCATCCCAAGTTTCCTCCCAAGTTGGTGAGTCAGTTTAGGAAAGCAGGGAGACTTTCCAGAATGTGCAGGGGGCCAAGTGACTGCCCAGGACGGGCTGGGGGTTTGGAATCAGGCAGCCTGATCTGGTACCTCAACTCTACCTGTAGTTGACGGCATGTCTGATTCCTCCTCTGCTTTCCCTGGGCATCTCCTCCTTGACCTTGACCTTTGTGCACTTGCACTTGACCTCCCTGGTCATCCCTCCCCCTCCATGCAGTGCACCTTCCAGGATTACCCACTCTACCCTGCTCCCTGCCCAGGGCTCCCTGGCCTCACCTTTGCCCTGACCATGAACTCAATGAACATTCCTTGATAATTGTGGAATCTTTCTGTCAAATGATCCATGCCAAGGATTACTGATGAATGAATATCTAAATGGCCACCTCCAAGTTTACATAGCTGGTCACTGGGGCTAACCCCAAGAGCAGTTCCTGGCCTTTTGGACCCTAAAGCTGGGTCATTGATCCCACAGACTAGACACATGCTTTGAAGTGAGTGTCTACAAAATGCATTTATTGAACCATCACTAACTTGTGGATGAGTGGGACGGGATGTTTGAATATCTGTTGGTGGCAGCCAACCTGTGTGCTCTTGGGCAAGTTGAGTAAGTTGTCTGAGCCTTTATTTCCTCAAGTGTAGGATGGGGGTGACCATCTCAGCTTCACAGGGTTGATGGAGCTTACACGAGATCATTGAACTCACCCACCAGCCCAGGATATGGCACTTCATTGGTCTTCAGGCTGGGTCAGCTCTTCCTGTGTCCCTCCCTCTTTCTCTTCTCTAAGCTTCAGGGGGCACTTACCTGTGTAAAGGAATGTGTGTGTGTGTGTGCTCAGTTGTTCAGCCCTGTCTGACTCTTTGCGACCACATGAACCATAGTCACCCACCAGCCCAGGATATGGCACTTCATTGGTCTTCAGGCTGGGTCAGCTCTTCCTGTGTCCCTCCCTCTTTCTCTTCTCTAAGCTTCAGGGGGCACTTACCTGTGTAAAGGAATGTGTGTGTGTGTGTGCTCAGTTGTTCAGCCCTGTCTGACTCTTTGCGACCACATGAACCATAGCCCGCCAGGCTCCTCTGTCCATGGGATCTTCAAGGCAAGAATAATGGAGTAGGTTGCCTGTTTCTTTCTCCAGGGGATCTTGGTGACCCAGGGATCAAACCCATGTCTCCTGCATTTGCAAGTGGATTGTTTGCCACTAAGCCACCCAAGAAGTCAAAGGAACATGAGGCAACCTCAAAGGACAGCCAGGATTGGCCAGTGTCTCTGATGATCCCAGGAGCCAGGTGGTCCCAAGCTCAGAACTCATTCTGGTCTCTCACTCTGTGGCCCCAGTGAGGAGACTCCCTGCATCCTCAGAAGCATGATGCCAGGCTCCCTTGACCTTCCAGCCTCCCTGGTCATCCCTCCTCCATGCAGTGCACCTTCCAGGATTACCCACTCTACCCTGCTCCCTGCCCAGGGCTCCCTGGCCTCACCTTTGCCCTGACCATGAACTCAATGAACATTCCTTGATAATTGTGGAATCTTTCTGTCAAATGATCCATGCCAAGGATTACTGATGAATGAATATCTAAATGGCCACCTCCAAGTTTACATAGCTGGTCACTGGGGCTAACCCCAAGAGCAGTTCCTGGCCTTTTGGACCCTAAAGCTGGGTCATTGATCCCACAGACTAGACACATGCTTTGAAGTGAGTGTCTACAAAATGCATTTATTGAACCATCACTAACTTGTGGATGAGTGGGACGGGATGTTTGAATATCTGTTGGTGGCAGCCAACCTGTGTGCTCTTGGGCAAGTTGAGTAAGTTGTCTGAGCCTTTATTTCCTCAAGTGTAGGATGGGGGTGACCATCTCAGCTTCACAGGGTTGATGGAGCTTACACGAGATCATTGAACTCACCCACCAGCCCAGGATATGGCACTTCATTGGTCTTCAGGCTGGGTCAGCTCTTCCTGTGTCCCTCCCTCTTTCTCTTCTCTAAGCTTCAGGGGGCACTTACCTGTGTAAAGGAATGTGTGTGTGTGTGCTCAGTTGTTCAGCCCTGTCTGACTCTTTGCGACCACATGAACCATAGTCACCCACCAGCCCAGGATATGGCACTTCATTGGTCTTCAGGCTGGGTCAGCTCTTCCTGTGTCCCTCCCTCTTTCTCTTCTCTAAGCTTCAGGGGGCACTTACCTGTGTAAAGGAATGTGTGTGTGTGTGTGCTCAGTTGTTCAGCCCTGTCTGACTCTTTGCGACCACATGAACCATAGCCCGCCAGGCTCCTCTGTCCATGGGATCTTCAAGGCAAGAATAATGGAGTAGGTTGCCTGTTTCTTTCTCCAGGGGATCTTGGTGACCCAGGGATCAAACCCATGTCTCCTGCATTTGCAAGTGGATTGTTTGCCACTAAGCCACCCAAGAAGTCAAAGGAACATGAGGCAACCTCAAAGGACAGCCAGGATTGGCCAGTGTCTCTGATGATCCCAGGAGCCAGGTGGTCCCAAGCTCAGAACTCATTCTGGTCTCTCACTTTGTGGCCCCAGTGAGGAGACTCCCTGCATCCTCAGAAGCGTGATGCCAGGCAAGCACTTTACCCAGCACCCTGGCCTCATGCATGAGCCCTGCCTGAGGTCTGAAACCACAGTAGCTGAGAGCCAGGAGCCACTGAGCCTGAACCTTCCCTTTGCAGAGGCAGAAACAGAGCAGAAAGGGCAGCCATTCTGCCCAGGGTTGCCCATCTTGGCCACATCACAGCCCAGGATGGAATCTGCCGAGCTCGAGCTTTTTTGTCACAGTGCCCTGTGCTCTCCTAAATATCCTGAGAGATGGGTTTTGGTCATCTTTCTTGGGAGGTTATTTCCCTATGAAATAGCTTCATGGGGATCCCTTAAGAGAAGTAAGGTGAATTTTAGAACCAAACTTACAAAATAAAAATGGCACACTGGGAAGATAAGACTATGTCCAGAGCTTATTGGTGACCAACGAGGCTCTCAAGATGATGGCGGTGGTCTGTGCTGCTGGCCACCAGTCTCGCGATCACCTTGGCTGTATACAGATGAAATGTGTGTGAAAAATTCCTCCCCTCTGAGAAAGAATCACAGATTCCATTATTCAGTCACGGTTTTGTACAAAGCTTAGGGGGAGGGAAAACCTTTGCTCCAATAGTCTTCGAGTTGACAGACAGAACTGAAGTGGGAATAAGATCCCCAGGTAAGATTGCTCAGAGCTGGGTGGCAGGGCTGTAGCTGATCTGCCTGTCATCAGTGGGGATGGGCGGCTCCCCTGAAGGCCCCAGTCTCGGACTGGCCGCCAGCTGGTGCTCCACCGCTCCCTTGGCCTAAGGGATCTCATGTGGCCTTCCAGGACTCTGGAACTCATTCCCACCATGAGTTTCCCAGCTGGAGGAGCCTCCTGGCAAGGTAGGAGATTATCTGGGGAGCAGATATCCTCTCAGCAGTTGGAGGCCAAGAGCATCAGGTGAGTTTAGACTCATCCTGGATGCCATGTGAGCCCGGGTTGCACAGCACTGCATCCCTGGTACCCGGGATACTCACTGCTTGGCTGTGTGACACTGAGCATCTCAGGACCCCCTGAATGTCACATGCCCCCACCTTACAGGTGAAAGGTTAAATTAGGTCATCTCCAAGGCTTCTTCCTAACCTGCCGTCCATCGTGAGAACTCGGTCCTCCTTGCTTCAGCCTGACATCAGAGTGATTCTCCGGCCGGTGCGAGAGTAAAATCAATGCACGGATTTCCACGAGCCTTGCAAAGACACCAGGAGCAGCAGGAGACCCCTCCTCTCTTTTCTGGCAGCATTTTGTCCATACATCCATGTAACCATACATGTGTATGTATCCAATCTCTGTGTTCCACACAGAACAACTGCAGGACAATCCTGAAGCCATGGGTTTTGTCACAGTGCCCTGTGCTCCTAGGGGGGCCTTCATGGGGATCCCTTAAGAGAAGTAAGGTGAATTTTAGAACCAAACTTACAAAATAAAAATGGCACACTGGGAAGATAAGACTATGTCCAGAGCTTATTGGTGACCAACGAGGCTCTCAAGATGATGGCGGTGGTCTGTGCTGCTGGCCACCAGTCTCGCGATCACCTTGGCTGTATACAGATGAAATGTGTGTGAAAAATTCCTCCCCTCTGAGAAAGAATCACAGATTCCATTATTCAGTCACGGTTTTGTACAAAGCTTAGGGGGAGGGAAAACCTTTGCTCCAATAGTCTTCGAGTTGACAGACAGAACTGAAGTGGGAATAAGATCCCCAGGTAAGATTGCTCAGAGCTGGGTGGCAGGGCTGTAGCTGATCTGCCTGTCATCAGTGGGGATGGGCGGCTCCCCTGAAGGCCCCAGTCTCGGACTGGCCGCCAGCTGGTGCTCCACCGCTCCCTTGGCCTAAGGGATCTCATGTGGCCTTCCAGGACTCTGGAACTCATTCCCACCATGAGTTTCCCAGCTGGAGGAGCCTCCTGGCAAGGTAGGAGATTATCTGGGGAGCAGATATCCTCTCAGCAGTTGGAGGCCAAGAGCATCAGGTGAGTTTAGACTCATCCTGGATGCCATGTGAGCCCGGGTTGCACAGCACTGCATCCCTGGTACCCGGGATACTCACTGCTTGGCTGTGTGACACTGAGCATCTCAGGACCCCCTGAATGTCACATGCCCCCACCTTACAGGTGAAAGGTTAAATTAGGTCATCTCCAAGGCTTCTTCCTAACCTGCCGTCCATCGTGAGAACTCGGTCCTCCTTGCTTCAGCCTGACATCAGAGTGATTCTCCGGCCGGTGCGAGAGTAAAATCAATGCACGGATTTCCACGAGCCTTGCAAAGACACCAGGAGCAGCAGGAGACCCCTCCTCTCTTTTCTGGCAGCATTTTGTCCATACATCCATGTAACCATACATGTGTATGTATCCAATCTCTGTGTTCCACACAGAACAACTGCAGGACAATCCTGAAGCCTTTGTATGTCAAAGCTTAGTCCAAGGCTGAATGATGTGCAGGCATGGCTTCTGAATTAATGGGGGTTGAGGTGGCCCTCAGAACACAGGGCCAGAAAACTCCAAGTCACCCTGACTAGTCAGTAACAGAAAGGGCCTGACTCCAGATTCTTCCCTCCCCTGGGGAAGGCACGGAGGCCTCGCTCTCTATCCTCACTTTAAGTTAAAGCATTGAGGTGACCCCTGCCATCCAGGCAGGTTCTGCAGGGTTAGGAGGAGCTACCCAACCAGGCAGTGTGAGACTCCAGGTCAGGCTTCCTCCAAACCCCGTATTGGGGCTTACTGTTGCTATTTTCAAGTGTTTTCAAGACTGGTAGAAGCCAGAGGAGCCTCACCAGGGCTGTGATGTTCTCTTTCACGCAAGACTGGCCCGCAGGTTGGATGACATCAGCCAAACCCCAGGGCAGCCTCTGCTGGCCTTGGGTAAGACCCAGAGGGCTGCGGCTCACCTGGCACAGTCCTTGGGTGGCTCCTTTATTTCCAGAACGCCTTGTTCAGAGCTCGGAACCAACCAAACCACAGTGGGAGGAGGGGTCCACAGGAAACAAGAGGCACAACTCCTCTTGCCCTGCCTGTCCCTCCAAAGGCAGTGACAGTGGGCCCCGCTCCAGGCCCCAGCAAGCCCCTTGGCCTGGCATCTGTCCACCCTGGCCCCTTCCCTCGTCCTGTTTCCTCTTTCTCCCATCAATGTGTGTCCGCCCTCACTGAGCCACCTGATGACCTCCGGCAGCAGCGCGTCACGCATTTCTCTGTTCTGGATGTCCTTGGACACCAGAGCTGAAGAGACATAGAAAGTTAAAGCCTGAAGACCATTCAGGGATCTCTGATCACCTCTCATGATACAGTGGAAAGTTCTAGAAGAACCCAGCAGTGGGGAGACCAGAGACACTCAGAGTGTCCACACATATCCTCTCCAGAGCACCCCCTCCCCCAGGAGCTGCCTCTCACTAACAGGAACCTCTCATCCTCACCTCACCTTCTAGCACTTCCGTGAATCACCTGCTCATTCACAGGCTCACACGGTCTGTGTGGGGTGAACCGTGTTGCCTTAAGTCCATGTCCACCCAGAACCTCCAAAGGCGGCCTTAGTTAATCACCAGGTCTTTGAAGATATAATTAGTTAAGATGAGGCCATCCTCAAGCAGGAGGGAGCCTAATCCAATGATTAGTAGCCTTAGGAGACGAGAAAACAAGACCCATCCAGGGACACGCACACATGCATGCACAAGAAAACACACATACACACACACACACACATGGCCACATGAAGACAGAAATAGAGATGGAAGTGGTGCAGCCAGAAGCCAAGAACTGCTGGCAACCAGCAGAAGCTAGAACAGAGAAAGCAGGATCTTCCCATGGGACAGAGAGAGAGAGAGAGAGAGAGAGAGCACAGACTTGCCAACATCTTATTTCAGACATCTAGCCCTCAGAACTCTGAGAGAATAATTTTCTGTAGTTATTAGTCACTGCTTATGCTTATCTGTGGGGCTCCCTTGGTGGCTCAGTGGTAAAGAACCCATCTGCCAATGCAGGAAATGCAGATTCGATTCCTGGATATGGAAGATCCCCTGGAGAAGGAAATGGCAACCTGGTCCAATATTCGTGTGTGGGAAATCCCATGGACAGAGGAGCCTGGCAGATAACGGTCCATGAGTCTCAAAAGAGTTGAACACGACTGAGCAACTAAACAGTAAACAAATGTTGATCTAAGTGGCAGCCCTGGATTCATGTGGTCACCTGCAGTCTGCTTACATTGTATGGGTGCTTCCTCCTTCCTTTTCTCCTTCCAATCTGCTTATTTCCTGCCTCCGGACCTCCTCCAACTGCCCAAGAGGACATCATTGTCCAGGAGTCTCTCAGAATCGCCCCTAAGGGCCTCTCACGGAAGACCCACTTAGTGAACAATCTTGAAGATCAGTGTTAGATCCATTTCCATTTCTGCCTATGATATTCTTCTCTTATTCACATCCCAAGTGAGTGTTTCCCAGAGCCTGGCGGATGTGGAGATTGGCAAGATGGTGTTGGTGGGTGGGTGCATGATTTTCTTTTGAAAGTCACATGCACTCAAAATTTACAAATAGCTTATCCAGCTCACTATCAGAAAGCAAACCAATCAAAAAATGGGCAGAAGTCATAAATTGACATTTCTCCAAAGAAAATATACAGGAGGCCAATAGGCACATGAAAAATGTTCAGTGTTGCTAATAATCAGAGAAAAGTGAATCAAAGCTACAATGAGGTACCACCTCACACCAATCAGAATGGCCATCATCAAAGTCTATAAACAGTAACTGCTGGAGAGGGTGAGGAGAAAAGGGAACCCTCCTACCTAAAAGGGAACCCTGGCATGCTGCCTGCCCCATGGGATGCTCGGCAAATGAGAGGACCTCCCCAGGCTCTGCCGTGAGCCTTCCGGTGGGATCTCCTGCAGGGTCCCCCTCCTACGGTCCACACCTCTTCCATCCTTCCCCGCCAGGACCCTGTCTGTGACGTGGGAAGCAGCAGGCTTGTCCTGATGGGAAGGCAGAGGCCCTGCCAGGTTGCCTAGGCAACCAGAGGAAGGCTTGTGAGCACCTGCTGATGAGTGACAGCTCTCCGTAGTCCATAACTCCTGGGTCACCTCCAGACTCAGAGACACCATGCTGAGACCATCCTTTCACTGTTGGAGCCTGCCAATAAAGGCATGGTGGCTCATCCTGGGGCTGCCCTGGTGGCTCAATCAGTAAAGAATCTGCCTGCAATGTGGGAGACCTAGGTTCCGTCCCTGAGTTGGGCAGATCCCCTGGAGGAGGGCACGGCAAGCCACTCCAGTATTCTTGCCTGAAGAATTCCATGGACAGAGGCGTCTGGCAGGCTTCAGTCTACGGGGTCGCAAAAAGTCAGACACGATGGAGTGACTAACACTTCCACTGGGGCTGAGCAGTGAGAGATTCTGGCTGTGCTCTAAAATTTGCTGGAGCATGCTCTCTGGACAGGTCTGGAAAGAAGGCAGAAGTCCTTTTGCCTAGACAGTGCTGGAAATCTCCTCTGGACATCTGCCTGCAAGGAAGGGCTTGTCGAGAGACCTGAGGGCGTTGTCCCTGGGGCCACCAGCTTGTCTCTGGTGCAGCCGCAGAGAATCTTCATCCCAGAGCTGCAAAGGGGCCTGGCCGCACTGGCATCTAGTCAGGACATCTCTCAGATCCCCAGGTCCAGTGTGGTCCCACTTCCAAGGTCTCTTCTAAATGTGATCACCACACCCCAGGAGCGTGACTTGGGAATCACTCATTCCAGCAATACTCTTATTAAAATATGGGCTTCATTTGATGGATTCCTGATACTTGTGTGACAGATATATGATACTCATTTATGGTAGATTTTTTTATTGTCATAAAATCTACATAACATAACATAAAATGTATCATTTCAATGAGTTTCAAGTATACAGTTTCAGGACTACTACTTTTAACAGTAAATCATTTGTTTAAATCTTTATGGAATTCATTACCGTATTGCTTCTGTTTCTTGTGTCTTGGTTTTTTGGCCACAAGGCATGTGGAATGTTAACTCCCCAACTAGGGATTGAACAGGCACCCTCTGTATTGGAAGGCGAAGTCCTAACCACTGAACCACCAGGGAAGTCCCAGACCTGTGATTTTTAATAGGCCTTAATTGATAGATATTGAGCAAGGCTTGACAGGGTTGGGGAAGTTCACCTCTGCTCACAGGGGTATTAAGGGGCTGGGTGGAGACTTGAATCCAGGCTGAATGACCTCAAAGCTATGTTTGCCATAATGACAATGAGAACCAGAGGAAGAAGAAAAAGAAGAACAATTAATATTTATGGAGCCTTCACTATGTGCCAGGCATTGTTCTAAGTACTTTAAAAGTACTTAATACTAAATACCTTAAAAGAATCTTAGTACTAAGTACTTTACTAAGTACTCAAATTTTTTTCAAATTTATGTATTTAGTTGACTATGTGAGGTCTTAGCTGTGGCACACAAGAGCTTCCGTTGTGGCACATGGATTTTAGTTGTGGTGCAGGCTTAGTTGCTTCACAGCATAGGAAGCATGGGATCTTAAAAATAAGCAGGGATCTTAATACCCTGATCAGGAATCAACCTGTGACCCCTGCATCACAAGGCAGATTGTCGAGAGACCTGAGCGTTGTCCCTGGGGCCACCAGCTTGTCTCTGGTGCAGCCGCAGAGAATCTTCATCCCAGAGCTGCAAAGGGGCCTGGCCGCACTGGCATCTAGTCAGGACATCTCTCAGATCCCCAGGTCCAGTGTGGTCCCACTTCCAAGGTCTCTTCTAAATGTGATCACCACACCCCAGGAGCGTGACTTGGGAATCACTCATTCCAGCAATACTCTTATTAAAATATGGGCTTCATTTGATGGATTCCTGATACTTGTGTGACAGATATATGATACTCATTTATGGTAGATTTTTATTGTCATAAAATCTACATAACATAACATAAAATGTATCATTTCAATGAGTTTCAAGTATACAGTTTCAGGACTACTACTTTTAACAGTAAATCATTTGTTTAAATCTTTATGGAATTCATTACCGTATTGCTTCTGTTTCTTGTGTCTTGGTTTTTTGGCCACAAGGCATGTGGAATGTTAACTCCCCAACTAGGGATTGAACAGGCACCCTCTGTATTGGAAGGCGAAGTCCTAACCACTGAACCACCAGGGAAGTCCCAGACCTGTGATTTTTAATAGGCCTTAATTGATAGATATTGAGCAAGGCTTGACAGGGTTGGGGAAGTTCACCTCTGCTCACAGGGGTATTAAGGGGCTGGGTGGAGACTTGAATCCAGGCTGAATGACCTCAAAGCTATGTTTGCCATAATGACAATGAGAACCAGAGGAAGAAGAAAAAGAAGAACAATTAATATTTATGGAGCCTTCACTATGTGCCAGGCATTGTTCTAAGTACTTTAAAAGTACTTAATACTAAATACCTTAAAAGAATCTTAGTACTAAGTACTTTACTAAGTACTCAAATTTTTTTCAAATTTATGTATTTAGTTGACTATGTGAGGTCTTAGCTGTGGCACACAAGAGCTTCCGTTGTGGCACATGGATTTTAGTTGTGGTGCAGGCTTAGTTGCTTCACAGCATAGGAAGCATGGGATCTTAAAAATAAGCAGGGATCTTAATACCCTGATCAGGAATCAAACCTGTGACCCCTGCCTCACAAGGCAGATTGTTAACCCCTGGAACACCAAGGAAGTCCCTGTTCTAAGTACTTTAAATAGTATATGTATTTATAACATCATAGATGTTTACATATAAAATCTCATGTATATATAAATATATATACAATTATATATATACACTTAGATAATTCACTAATATGTATATATATAATATCATACACACACGTCTGTGTGTACACATAAAATCTCACTTAACCCTGAGTTCAGCTCTGTGAAGCGGGTCTCATTTTCATCCTGCTCTACAGATGAGGAAGCAGAACCAGTGATGCCCAAGGTCACGTGGCAGGGAGGGAGCTGGAATCTAGGCCAGACTGGCCGAGGCTGTGCTGTGGCCTCGCCCAGACCGCCTCTGTCATGGGCCAGGAGGGAGCATTGATGATCTCTCTCACCGCACCTCTGCCAAACAGGGAGGCGAAGAGACTGCCCACACTGGGCCGTGGATGGGACTTGGTCCTTCTCACCTGATGGGAAGCATGGAGCAAACCAGGTCTGGCATGAAGCTGGGCCAGGGCAGAGAGAGAGATGCTCCAGGTCTCCAGAGGTGCCAGACCACGTGCATCTGTGTGCCAGGGGCTCTGGAAGGCTGGCCCGTGGCTGTGAGGCTTGAGGAGGGAACCACCCTTGAGAACTGACTGCGTGACCCTCCGCTCAGCACCAAGGTGCCTCCCCAGAGAAGAAAGTGTTAGTCACTCCAGTCATGCCTGACTCGTGACAACCCCATGAACTATAGCCCGCCAGGCTCCTCGGTCCATGGGCTTCTCCAGACAAGAAGACTGGAGTGGGTTGCCATTCCCTTCTCCAGGGGATCTTCCAGACCCAGGAAGCGAACCTGAGTTTCCTGCATTGCAGGCAGATGCTTTACTCCCTGAACCATCAGCATTGGGGCCCTCACATAAATCAAGAATCAGCTAAGCTCTTGGAGTAAATGGATCTGTGGGTAGCCTGGGCAGGGCGGCAGTGGGGGCACTGTCAATGGTCTCCAGGTCCTTTGAGATGGTTCTCCATCCTCCCGCAGCCCCTGGAGGGCGGGACGCCATGAGCGGGGCCAGGTGGGGTGGGCATGTTCTCCCTGCAGCAGCCACCGGGCTGAGCCCGGCTGCCGCCACCACCGGGTCCCTGAGCTGCTGGCAGCCTGTGAGCCGAGCATCTGGGCTGCGGGTGGGGGAGGTTTCTGGCTGTTCCTGAAGCGCCTGCTTCTCCATAGGGCCCGTATCTGTTACCTTTCAGCTGCCTCAGCACATGAGGTTTCTGGCTCGGTGTATTTATTTTCTGGTTCTGGCTGCTGGCCTGTGTCTCTCTTCGCCAGAAGAGCCGGAGCTCTGGGTTTCTAGAAACGTGCACCTGGCACCACTCAGGAAAATGAGATACAGCCCAGGAGCGGGGCGTCTGTGTGCACGGCTTGATTCTGCTGCTTCACAGCTGACCCCGCGGGGACGGTCCTGTGTGCTGCCTGCCTCTCCCCTTGAACGCAAGGTTGTAATCACTGAGGGGGTTTTCTGGCACTTTTACAGAACCTGTCTATTTTAATTGGGCCTTCTAAGAGTCTTGTATGCAGGAGACATTTTTCTTTGCTCCCTTCAACACACAGCAAGGTACAGGAGAGGCAGAGCATCTGCCTTTACTTCTCTGGTGCTTGGGCCACCTCTGGTTCATATCCAGCAAGGGCCTTGACCTTGAAGCGGCTCCTCTGGCTTCATGGCTGAGAGGAAGGAGATGGGTGTGAGGAGGGAACCACCCTTGAGAACTGACTGCGTGACCCTCCGCTCAGCACCAAGGTGCCTCCCCAGAGAAGAAAGTGTTAGTCACTCCAGTCATGCCTGACTCGTGACAACCCCATGAACTATAGCCCGCCAGGCTCCTCGGTCCATGGGCTTCTCCAGACAAGAAGACTGGAGTGGGTTGCCATTCCCTTCTCCAGGGGATCTTCCAGACCCAGGAAGCGAACCTGAGTTTCCTGCATTGCAGGCAGATGCTTTACTCCCTGAACCATCAGCATTGGGGCCCTCACATAAATCAAGAATCAGCTAAGCTCTTGGAGTAAATGGATCTGTGGGTAGCCTGGGCAGGGCGGCAGTGGGGGCACTGTCAATGGTCTCCAGGTCCTTTGAGATGGTTCTCCATCCTCCCGCAGCCCCTGGAGGGCGGGACGCCATGAGCGGGGCCAGGTGGGGTGGGCATGTTCTCCCTGCAGCAGCCACCGGGCTGAGCCCGGCTGCCGCCACCACCGGGTCCCTGAGCTGCTGGCAGCCTGTGAGCCGAGCATCTGGGCTGCGGGTGGGGGAGGTTTCTGGCTGTTCCTGAAGCGCCTGCTTCTCCATAGGGCCCGTATCTGTTACCTTTCAGCTGCCTCAGCACATGAGGTTTCTGGCTCGGTGTATTTATTTTCTGGTTCTGGCTGCTGGCCTGTGTCTCTCTTCGCCAGAAGAGCCGGAGCTCTGGGTTTCTAGAAACGTGCACCTGGCACCACTCAGGAAAATGAGATACAGCCCAGGAGCGGGGCGTCTGTGTGCACGGCTTGATTCTGCTGCTTCACAGCTGACCCCGCGGGGACGGTCCTGTGTGCTGCCTGCCTCTCCCCTTGAACGCAAGGTTGTAATCACTGAGGGGGTTTTCTGGCACTTTTACAGAACCTGTCTATTTTAATTGGGCCTTCTAAGAGTCTTGTATGCAGGAGACATTTTTCTTTGCTCCCTTCAACACACAGCAAGGTACAGGAGAGGCAGAGCATCTGCCTTTACTTCTCTGGTGCTTGGGCCACCTCTGGTTCATATCCAGCAAGGGCCTTGACCTTGAAGCGGCTCCTCTGGCTTCATGGCTGAGAGGAAGGAGATGGGTGTGAAGATGGGACCAGGAAGGGCCCTTCTCTGCTCTGCCTCGCACCAGGCTCCACTCAGAGCAGAGAGAGAGAAGACCCCAACCTGGTCAGGTCGGGGGCGTGGGGCTAGCAGTTCTCTGTGGCCATGAGGAGGCAAAGGGGGCTCGATGCCTCCAGTTAATAGATGATGAGAGACCCCTATGCCGATGCTGGACACCTTTTTGGAAGCACCATGTGTCCACTGGGTGTTTGTGGGATGACATGTGCAGGCGTCTGTTGGTCCAAGTCCAGTTCAGCTCTCGATGGAGCAGCGCCTTGTGGGGGACTTTGGACCTTGTCGGGAGTGGCCTCTTCCTGAACCACCAGCTTGGGGTGGTCATTGGTCCCCCCCACTTTGCTGCAGGCTCTGGAGCAGCCGTCTATGGGGTCCGCTAGATCCCAGGCGAGGTCCCTGGGGCTGGCAGCGGAAGGTCATGGATGTGGTAGACGAGACTGGCTAAGGGCTCCTATGATCTTAGGAGATGATCCCAAGGAGAAACGAGGGAAACCGAAGGTGTTCGAGACCAGGAGCAGCAGTGTCCCTGGGTGGGGGGAGCCTTTGTCCCACCCACTCTTAAAGTCAGTCCGCGGGCCAGACACACAGCCTGTCCCTCCCTTTTTGGCTGGGTTCCATCCCTGCCGCCCGCAGTCAGTCGGCTCAGCGAGGTGGCTTTTATTCAATGGCTGTTTCACCTTTAATCTGATAAAACCAGTCCGTGAAAGGCATTACCTGCCGAGGGACTCAGAGCCGTGGAGCCGATACACATGCCTCCAAGCACGTACACATGCACACACATGATCATGAGTGTGCTGGGGACAGTTGATGGCAATGGAGGAAATGAAATATACTCTGTGGAGAGAAAACCCAGCCACTGGCTTACCATTCCCGTCACAGAAGGGACGAAGCCCGTGGTGGGTGCCCCGTGATCTGCAGGTGGAGGCTTCCGAGGTGGCGTGAGTGGTAAAGAGCCTGCCTGCCAATGCTGCAGGCGCGAGAGACAACCAATAGATGAAAAAGTTCTGGAGAGCTAAGGCACAGTGTAGTGAGTAGGGATAATAACATTGTATTACAAACCTCAAACTTGGTAGAGACTAGCTTTTTTTTCTTATCGTAGTTGATTTACAGTGTTGTGTTAGTTGCTGCTATGTAGGAAAAGTGATTCATATATATACATAGGCTTCCAAGGTGGTGCTAGTGGTAGAGACCCTGCTTGCCAATGCAAGAGACACTGGGTCGGAAAGATCCCCTGGAGGAGGGCATGGGAGCCACTCCAGTATGCTTGCCTGGAGAATCCCATGGAGAGAGGGGCCTGGCGGGCTGCAATCTGTGGGGTCACAAAGAGTCAGACACAACTGAAGTGACATCGTCGGCACACACGGTCTATAGATTAATCACAAGACTTGTTTATCCTTAAATCATCCTGGAGGGCCACCGGTGCCAGCTCCCGAGCTTTCTTGCAGACTCTACAGATCACAAGAGAGAATAAAACCACCTTTCTTCGGCTCAAGACCACAATGTGGAAAAAGTCTTTCCCGGCTAGAAAGGGGGTGGGGATGGACAGGGGCAGGAGCCAAGGAAATTTCAAGGAAAAAAAAGGAACCCTCGTAACTCTTTCCTTAAACTGACGAATTTGACTTGTCAGATGGGAGTTCAGCTTATGGACAGCCCACTCACAGCTGATAATCTCCATGGTAACTGTTATGTCACGTGATGACACAGCAGCCGTGGAGACCGCTCTGCTCTCCAGACTGCTGGCAGATTCCACCCAGTCAGCCTAATTAACAGGCGCAGGAGAGAGGCCTTGGCTTAAGTCATAGGCAGATGCTCTTAAAGAAGAATGAAGATATTCTAGCACCTTCTCTCCCCATTCACGTGCCTGGATTGGGTGGGAGGTGGTGATCATGAGTGTGCTGGGGACAGTTGATGGCAATGGAGGAAATGAAATATACTCTGTGGAGAAAACCCAGTCACTGGCTTACCATTCCCGTCACAGAAGGGACGAAGCCCGTGGTGGGTGCCCCGTGATCTGCAGGTGGAGGCTTCCGAGGTGGCGTGAGTGGTAAAGAGCCTGCCTGCCAATGCTGCAGGCGCGAGAGACAACCAATAGATGAAAAAGTTCTGGAGAGCTAAGGCACAGTGTAGTGAGTAGGGATAATAACATTGTATTACAAACCTCAAACTTGGTAGAGACTAGCTTTTTTTTCTTATCGTAGTTGATTTACAGTGTTGTGTTAGTTGCTGCTATGTAGGAAAAGTGATTCATATATATACATAGGCTTCCAAGGTGGTGCTAGTGGTAGAGACCCTGCTTGCCAATGCAAGAGACACTGGGTCGGAAAGATCCCCTGGAGGAGGGCATGGGAGCCACTCCAGTATGCTTGCCTGGAGAATCCCATGGAGAGAGGGGCCTGGCGGGCTGCAATCTGTGGGGTCACAAAGAGTCAGACACAACTGAAGTGACATCGTCGGCACACACGGTCTATAGATTAATCACAAGACTTGTTTATCCTTAAATCATCCTGGAGGGCCACCGGTGCCAGCTCCCGAGCTTTCTTGCAGACTCTACAGATCACAAGAGAGAATAAAACCACCTTTCTTCGGCTCAAGACCACAATGTGGAAAAAGTCTTTCCCGGCTAGAAAGGGGGTGGGGATGGACAGGGGCAGGAGCCAAGGAAATTTCAAGGAAAAAAAAGGAACCCTCGTAACTCTTTCCTTAAACTGACGAATTTGACTTGTCAGATGGGAGTTCAGCTTATGGACAGCCCACTCACAGCTGATAATCTCCATGGTAACTGTTATGTCACGTGATGACACAGCAGCCGTGGAGACCGCTCTGCTCTCCAGACTGCTGGCAGATTCCACCCAGTCAGCCTAATTAACAGGCGCAGGAGAGAGGCCTTGGCTTAAGTCATAGGCAGATGCTCTTAAAGAAGAATGAAGATATTCTAGCACCTTCTCTTCCCATTCACATGCCTGGATTGGGTGGGAGGTGGTGCTGGAACTTGGTATCCCCTCATCCTTGGTCTTGATCATCTCCCAAACACCGAATAGCACTCTAAATGAAGTTCTTTGCAGCATCCTGCCTGGAGAAAAACTCTTAAACCTTCTCCTGAGGCTTTTAAAATATCAAAAACTACGAGAGAGGGAGCCAGGAATATACCTCCGAACGATCCCAATAGGTCTTTTAAGATTATAAATCTTTACCTCTTTAATTTCCCATTGCTTCTCCCTGAAAAATACAAGTATGAGTTACTGAAAGCTCTTCATCTGTGACCACATATTGTTCTCTTCTAAGACAATGCTCTTTCCTTCCCCAGAAGTATCTCTTTCATGTAGAAGTATCTCTTCAATGTGACTTGATGAAAGCCGGCCATTTTCAGAGTGCTCAAGCAGTGAGATGCCTCTTGTCTGCTGAGAACCTCTGTGACTTGCTCCAGTGAGGAGGTGACAAGGCTGCTGGTGGCCCAGTCCGTTCACGCTCAGTGGCTGCCCCTTCCACTACCAGCCTCGACCTGCAGAAATCTGTGCCCAGGCCACTCCAGCAGCTCAGCTTCTCCCAGACGCCAGCACTTTGCTTTATCTGCCTTGGACAATCGGCCCATTGTCTCCAGGTTAATAAAGTTTCTGGTCACAACACAATGATTTCAAACATCTCTTGGGCCCCTTTGCTCTTCATCTGGGACAGGCTGGCCCATCAATTCTGTCCAAACTGCCTCCTCCGAGTTGGTTCTGCAGTCACGGTGAGCCTGGAGGGGGTCAACCCCAACTGGCAACCAAACTGTGTGTGAGGGTGTGTGAGCCGTGGAAATGAACAAAAAGCCCCTAAATGAGAACAGGAAAAGGCTGTTGGCATGCATGCATGCTCAGCCACTCAGTGGTGTCTGACTCTTGGTGACCGCATGACTGTAACCCACCAGGCTCCTCTGTCCATGGAGTTTTCCAGACAAGAATACTGGAGTAGGTTGTCGTTTCCTTCACCAGGGAATCTTCCTGACCCAGGGATCGAAGTGAGGTCTCCTGCACCTCCTGCAATTGGCAAGAGGATTCTTTACCACTGGGGCGCCTGAGAAGAACCAAAGGCGGTTTAACGGGAGCATGTTCTAGCAATGGAGTCAGGCGCCGCTTGCGTTTGGCATCATGAAGGCAGGCTGGACTGGGAGGGAGCTTCATGGAGGAAAAGAGGGAGAGTTCCACATGCGCCCTGCTTGCAGGCTGTCCTTGAGGGTAGCTGCAGGTGGCAACTAGCTGTAGGTAATCCATCCTTATGGGATAGATTAGGGATGTATATCTGGCTTTCTGTTGTTGCTCCTCAGTTGGAAGCAGGGACCACAGTTAGGGAAACTATCAGTTATTATCAAATCCTGGCATTTGGGGTCATTAGTTACAGAATTGTTTGGCTTCCTGGGCTGACTGCTGCAGATAGTGGGTCCAAGTGCTCTCTTACCCATGATCTGGACATTATCCCTGTGTATGTTCAGACTGAGAGTGTATACACGGCTGTCTTCTTCTAGAGCCTGCTTTAAATTCATCAGAAATTGAACAGGTTGGGAGTAGGAAAAGGAAAGTCATCTTTTTTACGAATAGCCCGAGATGGAAATTCAGGGTGCTTTTGAGAGAACTGAGTCTGAGAGGTTCTGTAATATGTGCTTGAGCCAGCTGAAGGTCATCGTCTGGTCAGTGACCTTTCTCAGGCATTGCTAGGCATTGAGGATCGTATGTTAGAGGCCAACATTGGGTGTTCCACCATGGACCAGAATGGGAACCATGAAATAGAGATCAGGATAGTCTCTGTCCAAACTGCCTCCTCCGAGTTGGTTCTGCAGTCACGGTGAGCCTGGAGGGGTCAACCCCAACTGGCAACCAAACTGTGTGTGAGGTGTGTGAGCCGTGGAAATGAACAAAAAGCCCCTAAATGAGAACAGGAAAAGGCTGTTGGCATGCATGCATGCTCAGCCACTCAGTGGTGTCTGACTCTTGGTGACCGCATGACTGTAACCCACCAGGCTCCTCTGTCCATGGAGTTTTCCAGACAAGAATACTGGAGTAGGTTGTCGTTTCCTTCACCAGGGAATCTTCCTGACCCAGGGATCGAAGTGAGGTCTCCTGCACCTCCTGCAATTGGCAAGAGGATTCTTTACCACTGGGGCGCCTGAGAAGAACCAAAGGCGGTTTAACGGGAGCATGTTCTAGCAATGGAGTCAGGCGCCGCTTGCGTTTGGCATCATGAAGGCAGGCTGGACTGGGAGGGAGCTTCATGGAGGAAAAGAGGGAGAGTTCCACATGCGCCCTGCTTGCAGGCTGTCCTTGAGGGTAGCTGCAGGTGGCAACTAGCTGTAGGTAATCCATCCTTATGGGATAGATTAGGGATGTATATCTGGCTTTCTGTTGTTGCTCCTCAGTTGGAAGCAGGGACCACAGTTAGGGAAACTATCAGTTATTATCAAATCCTGGCATTTGGGGTCATTAGTTACAGAATTGTTTGGCTTCCTGGGCTGACTGCTGCAGATAGTGGGTCCAAGTGCTCTCTTACCCATGATCTGGACATTATCCCTGTGTATGTTCAGACTGAGAGTGTATACACGGCTGTCTTCTTCTAGAGCCTGCTTTAAATTCATCAGAAATTGAACAGGTTGGGAGTAGGAAAAGGAAAGTCATCTTTTTTACGAATAGCCCGAGATGGAAATTCAGGGTGCTTTTGAGAGAACTGAGTCTGAGAGGTTCTGTAATATGTGCTTGAGCCAGCTGAAGGTCATCGTCTGGTCAGTGACCTTTCTCAGGCATTGCTAGGCATTGAGGATCGTATGTTAGAGGCCAACATTGGGTGTTCCACCATGGACCAGAATGGGAACCATGAAATAGAGATCAGGATAGTCTCCAGATATATCCACCCCCTCTTTGGGGTTTCCCAGGTGGCTCAGTGGTAAAGAATCTGCCTCTCAACACACGAGATGCGGGAGACGTGGGTTCAATCCCCAGGTTGGGAAAATCCCCTGGAGAAGGAAATGGCAATCCACTCCAGTATTCTTGCCTGGAGAATCCCATAGACAGGGAAACTTGGCAGGCTGCTGGCCATGAGATCGCAAAAAAGTCGGACAAAGCTGAGCATACACAAACACACACCTTCCTCCTCTTTCCTCCTCACCCCATCCCACCCCTGGAGAAACAGCTCATAACCATATCCACCATGGGCCCTACTTCAGTGTCATATCTTCGGTCTTACTGCTTTTTACCAAGGGAAGAGTTACTGAGAGGCTGATCTATTTTTAACCAGGAGACAAAGCCCAAAGACAAGATCTCTGTCCCTGGTTCTGGACCATCACATCCCTGGCAGCAGGTGGAGGGTTCTGAAATGCTGTGGTCCAGATGGCAGCCAACTGCACCCACACGTCAGGCGGGTGACCATGTTTCCAGACACACTCCTTGTTTAGACAAGGAGTTTCTGCCCTCAGTAACATGCCTGCGAGCAGCAAAATGATTCGAGACCTTTCCAGAGGTCACAGACTGGAGGCTCAGAGGCCACGTTCAGTCTGGAGATGTGTTTTGTTTGGCACACGTGTGTTTAAGTTTTTAAATGACTTAAGATTTAAAAATCAGAAGCTTGCCTTGCGCATAAAAAGCAGCTGTATTTCCAACTTCTTTAGAAAATGGGCTGATCTGGCAATGCTGGGTCATCTCTCCTCCCAAAGATGCTTGACACAAAGGCAGCTGCCCTGTTTCTTTCTCCACCACGCCCCCCATTTGGCCTGCAGTTTTTCTCTGTTTGTGGACTAGGTGTGAATGCGTGTGACCCGCCCTCTTCCAGGCCCCCACCCCTCTGGCCAAATTCATGTGGAAATACTAACTCCCAATGTGTCGATGTAAGGAGATGGAAGTAATTTGGTCTTGAGGACAGAACCCTCACGAACAGGACTAGCGCCCTTATAAAAAAGGAGACCTCAGAGACTCTCTCAGCCTCTTTATTGTGTGTGAGGATACAGTAAGAATACAGCAGTCCTGTCTCACTGCTGGGCATGTATCGGGAGAAAAGCGATATATAATCTGAAAAGATACCTGCAGCCCAATGTTCACAGCAGCACTGTTTACAATAGCCAGGACATGAAAGCAACCTAAATGTCCATCAACAGAAGGATGGATGAAGAAGATGTGGTACATAATGCAGAATGGAATACGGCATGTGCACATGCCAGTTGTGGCCAACACTTTGCAACCCTATGGATTGTAACCCTCCAGGCTCCTCTGTCCATGGGATTTTCCAGGCAAGAATACTAGAGTGGGTTACCATTCCATCTTCCAAGGGATCTTCCCCACCCAAGGATTGAACCCAGGTCTTCTGCATTGCAGGTGGATTCCTTACCATCTGAGCCACAGTGGGCTCAAATAAACAAATTAATTTTTTTAAAAAAGGAAAGTGAAAATAATTTTGGAAGTGCTTTGGCAAAGAGCGCCTGTGTTGATGTTGAGTCCTCACCATGTCCTAGACTTCTTCACAGCACTTTCTGGGCTTTGCTTCATTTAATCTCTACAATAGCCTATGAGCTAGTGACTATTATGATTTTTGTCTTACAGGGAAGGATTATCTTAGCTCAGAGTGACCTGGATGGTATAAAACTCCCTCAAACACTGCCTCACCTCCAAAATAGCACCCCCCTTGAGGCTGAACACATGGGGGACCAAGACACCATGTTTCCCCAAGACTCCCTGCTTCCCAGGGGCAGTGCAAACCACTCCCCACTTTCCCTTGATAGAAGCTGGTGTCCCTGCAGACCCCCTACTCTGTGTCAGGTGCCCAAGTGAGGGGTTTGGGCCCGGATTCAGCAGAGACAGAGGACCCTGTGTGTCCTCCTTCCTTACCAAGTCCTTTAAAATGGTCAAAACCACACGGCCCTCACAACGGCAAATCTGAGATGCAAACCACGCAGAGCGAGCTCTGAGCTGCTAAACTGTGCTGCTTCCTATTATAATATGATGACAGTAGAACCCAAATTTGAAAGACCACCCACTGCTTTCTTTATTGGATCCTTCCAACAAACTGGTCATGCTGATAGCACAATTCCCGAAGGAAATAGAAAATGACTATTCTCAGCTCAGTCTGGAGGACACACCCAGTCACAAAGTGGGAGGCGTTTAGTACAAACAGAACCAGGGCCCTTTGCTCCAGCTGATCTGTGCTCAGGGCTAAGGATCCAGACTCAGCCACTAGCACAGAGGGTGGAGGCTAGGGAGCAGACGCAATGGATGAAGAAGATGTGGTACATAATGCAGAATGGAATACGGCATGTGCACATGCCAGTTGTGGCCAACACTTTGCAACCCTATGGATTGTAACCCTCCAGGCTCCTCTGTCCATGGGATTTTCCAGGCAAGAATACTAGAGTGGGTTACCATTCCATCTTCCAAGGGATCTTCCCCACCCAAGGATTGAACCCAGGTCTTCTGCATTGCAGGTGGATTCCTTACCATCTGAGCCACAGTGGGCTCAAATAAACAAATTAATTTTTTTAAAAAAGGAAAGTGAAAATAATTTTGGAAGTGCTTTGGCAAAGAGCGCCTGTGTTGATGTTGAGTCCTCACCATGTCCTAGACTTCTTCACAGCACTTTCTGGGCTTTGCTTCATTTAATCTCTACAATAGCCTATGAGCTAGTGACTATTATGATTTTTGTCTTACAGGGAAGGATTATCTTAGCTCAGAGTGACCTGGATGGTATAAAACTCCCTCAAACACTGCCTCACCTCCAAAATAGCACCCCCCTTGAGGCTGAACACATGGGGGGGACCAAGACACCATGTTTCCCCAAGACTCCCTGCTTCCCAGGGGCAGTGCAAACCACTCCCCACTTTCCCTTGATAGAAGCTGGTGTCCCTGCAGACCCCCTACTCTGTGTCAGGTGCCCAAGTGAGGGTTGGCCAGGATTCAGCAGAGACAGAGGACCCTGTGTGTCCTCCTTCCTTACCAAGTCCTTTAAAATGGTCAAAACCACACGGCCCTCACAACGGCAAATCTGAGATGCAAACCACGCAGAGCGAGCTCTGAGCTGCTAAACTGTGCTGCTTCCTATTATAATATGATGACAGTAGAACCCAAATTTGAAAGACCACCCACTGCTTTCTTTATTGGATCCTTCCAACAAACTGGTCATGCTGATAGCACAATTCCCGAAGGAAATAGAAAATGACTATTCTCAGCTCAGTCTGGAGGACACACCCAGTCACAAAGTGGGAGGCGTTTAGTACAAACAGAACCAGGGCCCTTTGCTCCAGCTGATCTGTGCTCAGGGCTAAGGATCCAGACTCAGCCACTAGCACAGAGGGTGGAGGCTGGGAGAGAGGCAAAAGGAAAAAAAGAAAAAAAGCCAGCAGCAGGAGGCAAAGACGGCAAAGCATGACAGGATTTAAAAGGCATATGCATATGACTAATCTGGGAACATACATATCTGTAAACAACAAAACTCTGTAAAAGTTAAAAGTAAAATAAAAGTTAAAAAAAAAAAAAGGCATATGGTATAATTTTGACAGCTCTGAATGCCCCTGTGAAGGACCTAGGACCCATGGACGGGGCTTGGGGGACCCATATTGGGTGGGGCTCATTTGCATAATACTTTACATCCAGTTGAGTTGCATCATTGACCAACTTCTTTTTTTTCTGTTGAATTATTAATTTTATTAAAAAATGTTTTTTCAAACTTTGTATTTTATATAGGCCCAGTGGTAAAGAGTACACCTGCAATACAAGAGACCCAGTTTTAATCCCTGGTCTTAGGACGTTTCTCTTTCTCTATCTGACTTACTTCTTTCAGTAGGACACTCTCTTAATTGGATCTGGGTCCTGAAAAAAACACTTACCTCTGACCCTTGGGCACTGTTTCTAAAAATCAGAAATATGTAGTTTTAGAGATACAGTCACAAAAAAGTGCTAGGAGAGTAATATGCATTATTTAAGCATTTCAAGGCACCCCTTGATTTTTGACTTACCTGGAAGCTGGCCTCCTGGAAACACCTTGACTTATTTTCAAGGATAAATGCACCATCACAGACAGGAACAAAACAGGGGGGAAGGTTATTTTAACATTTTATTCACAGTCCCTCCGATTCTTCTGGCGAGCACTTGTGGACATTATTTTAGACCTGAATCTTGTCTTAAATATAGCCGTGTGTACATGTCAATCCTAAACCCTTCCCCACTGGTAGTCATAAATTCATTCCTTGAATCTGTGAGTCTGTTTTTTCTTTCTTAGTGATCAACACTGCCTGCGAGGGGGCATTATTAACACTTTGCACATGGGAGTACTAAGAGAGATGAACATCCCAACCTGACCAAATGGAGTGGAATTCTCCACCAGGACTTGGTCTGTAGCCACCATTGTGGATTAGTCCCCTCATCCTGGATGTGCTTCTCGTGATTAGGTTGGGGAGGGGAGAGGAAAAGGACACATTGCCTGGAAAGGAGGAAATGGAAATGCAAGAGGGGAAACTAAGTGAGAGGGAGTTGGGATGGAAAATGAAGGAAGTCCCTGCCAAGACATCGAGGTCGGGGAAGAGTTGGGCTAGGACAGGAGATGGAAGACCTGGTGGGGCCTCCATCAGAACTGGAAGTGAAGTCACTCAGTCATGTCTGACTCTTTGTGACCCATGGACGAGCCGTGGAATTCTCCAGGCAAGAATACTGGAGTGGGTTGTTATTCCCTCCTCCAGGGGGTATTCCCAACCCAGGGATCAAACCCAGGTCTCCTGTTTTACAGGCAGATTCTTTATGGTCTGAGCCACAAGGAAAGCTCAAGAATATTGGAGAGGGTAGCCTGTCCCCTCTCCAGGGAATCTTCCCAACCCAGGAATTGAACCCGTGTGTCCTGCATTACAAGTGGATTCTTTACCAGCTGAGCTAGAGAAACCTATGTTGATGGATTCCCAGAAGCTTCCTCCTGGGCAGCTGGGTGCAGAGCCGTGCCCTCCTCTACCCCCGCCCTCCCACTCTCTATGTGGCAAGACTCTCCTGTCCCAGCTCCTAGGCATCTGGAGTCACTCTCAGCTCTAGAACCTGTGAGTGACCCCAGCCATCACACAGGGTTCTAGGAGCTACTTCTTTTCAGTTTCTCACACTGGTTTTCCAAATCACCTCAGGAGTGCCTTTAAATATGGAATCTAGAAAGATGGTACTGATAAATGCATATGCAGAGCAGCAATGGAGAAACAGACATAGAGGAGAGACTTACAGTCTTTGGGGGGAGGGAGAAGTGAATGAGAAGTATGGAGAAAGCAACATGGAAACCTACACTATCATAGGTAAAAGAGACAACAATTGTGAATATGCTGTAAGACTAAGGGAACTTATATGGGGGCTACCTAGCAATCTTGAGGGGTGAGATATGGAGGGGCAGGGACGGGGTTCAGGTGGGAGGGATCAAGGGTATACCCCTTGGATTTGTATATAGTCGTATATACAGCTTTATGTATAGCTGCAAACAACAAAACTCTCAAAAGTAAAGTAATATTTAAAAAATTATCATCATATGAATCATTCTGTGCATGACATCTCTAGGACTGGTTTTCCTTAGAACTGGAAGCTCATACATTTTGAGCACTTTCAACTTATAAATTTTTATAATTTTGAAGTCCTGAACTTATATTTAAAAAAACAAAGAGGCAAAATTTGGGACTTCTCTGGGTGTCTAGTGGTTAAGACCTGACCCTTCAGTGCAAGAGGTAAGAGTTCAGTCCCTGGTTGGGAGCTAAGATCCCACACATCTCTAGGCCAAAAACCAGAACATAAAGGACAGAAGCAATAGTGTAACAAATTCCATCATTTAAAATTTAATTTATTTTCAGATTCAAGTTCATCTCATTTACCAATGGTCCACACACCCCCTACTAAGAAGGTACCACCCCCCCACCCCCACCAAATTCCCCCCATTAAAGGAAAATTCGGTAGACTTGGTCAATATTACAGTACATGAGGAAGACTTTCAAGACCAGAAGGCTGTGAGGGGGCCAGATGGGAGGTTGTGTGGACAAGAGAGCAAGGCCCTGGGTTTTTTTTTTTTTTTTTAGATTTATTTATTTATTTATTTTGGGCGGGGGTCGGGTTGGGGAGAGAGGGGAGTGGGCAGGCCACTTCTATTGGTCTTTTATTTCTCTATTTTCATTCATCTTTGTTCTTTGGCTCCTGTGGGCCTCCCATCGTGATGGCGTCTGTCATTGCAGAGCACCGGCTCTGGGCGCATGCGCTCCAGAGCTCTGGCTCGGTAATTGGACACATCAGTCCAGCTGCTCTACGGCACATGGGATCCTCCCAGGCCAGGGATCGAACCGGCGCCCCTTGCACTGCAAGGCAGTGTCCTTACCCACTGGACCACCAGGGGAAGCCCGGCCCTGGGGTTTCAAACAAGGAAACACACCAACAAATCCGGATCTTTTAGTTGGCAGTGCTTTTCCCATGTTATTGTGGAATTTTCTAGATGGGATCTTCTCTATTAGGCAGACCAGAAGACTGCAGTCCAGAGAGGCAAGGGGCTAGCTCAAGGGGCGGCAAGAATGAGAGGCAGGGCAAGGAATTCTCATCCTCAGCCCCTGATCCACTCTACTGTTGTTCATTTCACCATCTTGGTCCTTGGGGAACTAAGAGGTCTCCTGGAATTTTACATGAGGAAAAGATGCAATGCCACGTCATTTCAGAGGGAAACTGGTCTTCACATTCAAGGGTGACACAAACCCTAAAGGAAGAGACAGTTTTTCTTCCACTCCCATGTCAAGATCTGTGTCACATCCTCCACATTTCCACTTGATGTTCCAGGCTTATAATTAGCTCTTCATGATCTATGGAAGACCTGACCCTTCAGTGCAAGAGGTAAGAGTTCAGTCCCTGGTTGGGAGCTAAGATCCCACACATCTCTAGGCCAAAAACCAGAACATAAAGGACAGAAGCAATAGTGTAACAAATTCCATCATTTAAAATTTAATTTATTTTCAGATTCAAGTTCATCTCATTTACCAATGGTCCACACACCCCCTACTAAGAAGGTACCACCCCCCCACCCCCACCAAATTCCCCCCATTAAAGGAAAATTCGGTAGACTTGGTCAATATTACAGTACATGAGGAAGACTTTCAAGACCAGAAGGCTGTGAGGGGGCCAGATGGGAGGTTGTGTGGACAAGAGAGCAAGGCCCTGGGTTTTTTTTTTTTAGATTTATTTATTTATTTATTTTGGGCGGGGTCGGGTTGGGGAGAGAGGGAGTGGGCAGTCTACTTCTATTGGTTTTTTATTTCTCTATTTTCATCCATCTTTGTTCTTTGGCTCCTGTGGGCCTCCCATCGCGGTGGCGTCTGTCATTGCAGAGCGCCGGCTCTGGGCGCATGCGCTCCAGAGCTCTGGCTCGTATGGACACATCAGTCCAGCTGCTCTACCGCACATGGACTCCTCCCAGGCCAGGGATCGAACCGGCGCCCCTTGCACTGCAAGGCAGTGTCCTTACCCACTGGACCACCAGGGGAAGCCCGGCCCTGGGGTTTCAAACAAGGAAACACACCAACAAATCCGGATCTTTTAGTTGGCAGTGCTTTTCCCATGTTATTGTGGAATTTTCTAGATGGGATCTTCTCTATTAGGCAGACCAGAAGACTGCAGTCCAGAGAGGCAAGGGGCTAGCTCAAGGGGCGGCAAGAATGAGAGGCAGGGCAAGGAATTCTCATCCTCAGCCCCTGATCCACTCTACTGTTGTTCATTTCACCATCTTGGTCCTTGGGGAACTAAGAGGTCTCCTGGAATTTTACATGAGGAAAAGATGCAATGCCACGTCATTTCAGAGGGAAACTGGTCTTCACATTCAAGGGTGACACAAACCCTAAAGGAAGAGACAGTTTTTCTTCCACTCCCATGTCAAGATCTGTGTCACATCCTCCACATTTCCACTTGATGTTCCAGGCTTATAATTAGCTCTTCATGATCAGTGAGTGAATTTTCTATCTTGTGTATTTATCCAAAGCACCTGGGGCACTTTGCTTTTTGTGGCAAGACTAGGAGGAGAAGGAAATTTGGTCATAAAAATTATCAAGATTGGGAGAAAGGTGCACCACTGGCTCGTCTGAGCAGGGCTCAAGTAACCCAATGCTGAAAATTCAGCCTCAGGTGACGGATTGAATCTTGGAGACAGAGTTTCAAGGTGAGTAGAAAAGAATACCTTTATTGGGTTTGCCAGGCCAAGGGGGACACAACAAGCTCGTGCCCTGAAAAGCCGATTGTCCCAACCCTGAGGGTAGGAGTAGGAGGATTTGGTGAGTTTTATTACAAAGGTTTCAGGGTAGCGTTCTGATAAGGGACAGGGTGTGTGCAGGGCCTGCATTCCTTTAATCTGGCCTCAGGAGTTCTTCTGACGAGATTCTCTGTCTCTAGAGGAATAGAGAAGGCTTAATTGAGTTGTTAACATTTTCAATTTGTTGGAGGTTTTTGTTCCCTTGTTGTTCAGTCACTAAGTCCTGTTCGACCCTTTGCAACCCAATAAACTGCAGTATGCCAGGCTTCTCCTGGAGTTTACTCAGACTCATGTCCATTAAGTCAGTGATGCCATCCAACCATCTCATTCTGTTACCCTCTTTTCTTCCTGCTTTCAATCTTTCCTAGCATCAGGGTCTTTTCCAGTGAGTCATCTCTTCACTTCAGGTGGCCAAAGTATTGGAAGTATTGACGTATTCAGCTTCAGAATCAGTCCTTCCAGTGACTATTCAGGGTTGATTTCCTCTAGTTTGATCTCCTTGCTGTCCGAGGTACACTCAAGAGTCTTCTCCGGGGCTTCCCCTGGTGGCGTAGTGGGTAAGGACACTGCCTTGCAGTGCAAGGGGCGCCGGTTCGAGCCCTGGCCTGGGAAGATCCCACGTGCCGCGGAGCGGCTGGACCCATGTGTCCAATTACCGAGCCGGAGGGCTGGAGCTCTGGAGCGCATGCGCCCAGAGCCGGCGGTCTGCAACGACAGACGCCACCGCGATGGGAGACCCACAGGAGCCGAAGAACAAAGATGGATGAAAATAGAGAAATGAAAGACCAATAGAAGTGGCCCGCCCTCTCCCCTCCCTCCCCAACCCGAACCCCGCCCAAAATAAATAAATAAATAAATCTTAAAAAAAAAAAAAAAAAAAAAGAGTCTTCTCCAGCACCACAATGGAAAAACATCTATTCTTCAGCACTCAGCCTTCTTTATGGTCCAACTCTCACATCCATACATGACTATATGAGAAACCATAGCTTTAACAACATGGGCCAAAGATATTGTTATGTATATCCCTTGATCCAGAACCAGGAACCTGCACCAAGGCTACATGCACTCTTGTTTCTTGACAGCTCCTCCCTTATCTCTTCTTTCTTTCCCTTTCCCTGCCTGAGGAGCAACTGTTTGAAGTTGCTCTTTGAAACTCAGAGAAGCTCATGGAGGCTGAAGCTTGTTCCCTACACACAAAGGATTCACACCTAGGAGCCCTAGAGGGTCCTGCGCGGTTTCACCCCCAACCAAGAGAGGTGAATGCAGGATCCATATCTCCTTCTAGAAGAACCGTATATCCCACATGCATGAAATTTAATGAGTAATTGCAGAGAAATAGCATGACTTGTGAACTCAGTCTAGGGACCATGTTTTCCAGTCACTATAGAGGCTGAGCTTGTTTTCTGTGGAGTGTCCCACTGCAAAAAGAGTTGTCACTTTTTTTCTGCTGGTGAGTGTTTCCTTTGGGGAATGAAAAGTCATGCAGAAAACAGTCACTCCCAGAAATGCCAGCAAAGCAGGGCAGGCACATGTTTTCCCTTGTGGGGAGTTTTTTAAAACCACTGACAAAGAAGCTTCAGAATCAGAGTCTATTCAGGGTTGATTTCCTCTAGTTTGATCTCCTTGCTGTCCGAGGTACACTCAAGAGTCTTCTCCGGGGCTTCCCCTGGTGGCGTAGTGGGTAAGGACACTGCCTTGCAGTGCAAGGGGCGCCGGTTCGAGCCCTGGCCTGGGAAGATCCCACGTGCCGCGGAGCGGCTGGACCCATGTGTCCAATTACCGAGCCGGAGGGCTGGAGCTCTGGAGCGCATGCGCCCAGAGCCGGCGGTCTGCAACGACAGACGCCACCGCGATGGGAGACCCACAGGAGCCGAAGAACAAAGATGGATGAAAATAGAGAAATGAAAGACCAATAGAAGTGGCCCGCCCTCTCCCCTCCCTCCCCAACCCGAACCCCGCCCAAAATAAATAAATAAATAAATCTTAAAAAAAAAAAAAAAAAAAAAAAAGAGTCTTCTCCAGCACCACAATGGAAAAACATCTATTCTTCAGCACTCAGCCTTCTTTATGGTCCAACTCTCACATCCATACATGACTATATGAGAAACCATAGCTTTAACAACATGGGCCAAAGATATTGTTATGTATATCCCTTGATCCAGAACCAGGAACCTGCACCAAGGCTACATGCACTCTTGTTTCTTGACAGCTCCTCCCTTATCTCTTCTTTCTTTCCCTTTCCCTGCCTGAGGAGCAACTGTTTGAAGTTGCTCTTTGAAACTCAGAGAAGCTCATGGAGGCTGAAGCTTGTTCCCTACACACAAAGGATTCACACCTAGGAGCCCTAGAGGGTCCTGCGCGGTTTCACCCCCAACCAAGAGAGGTGAATGCAGGATCCATATCTCCTTCTAGAAGAACCGTATATCCCACATGCATGAAATTTAATGAGTAATTGCAGAGAAATAGCATGACTTGTGAACTCAGTCTAGGGACCATGTTTTCCAGTCACTATAGAGGCTGAGCTTGTTTTCTGTGGAGTGTCCCACTGCAAAAAGAGTTGTCACTTTTTTTCTGCTGGTGAGTGTTTCCTTTGGGGAATGAAAAGTCATGCAGAAAACAGTCACTCCCAGAAATGCCAGAAAAGCAGGGCAGGCACAGTGCCCCCATTTTCCAAGGAGCAGACTGTGTAAAACAGAAAAGGGTACTTCTGATGTTAATCTTTGTCAAAACGCTCAAATAAGTTAGCAAATAGTGACTGGAGATAAAGGAAAACTTGGTTCAAAGGTCAGCCTTTGAAATGACTCAGGTTGCTTTCCACACTCTACCTTGGAGGGGCACACCCCAAAGCAAGCAGCAAAGGGCACCCTTTTCGAGAAATTCAGAAAGAAGTTCCCGACTCCCCAGTGCAAAAACAACCTCAAAGAAGACCTGTGGGATCTGGGGCCAATGTGGGTTATCTATCACTGGGAGATGTGCTGGGACAACCGGCTATCCATGGGAGAAAGACTAAATCAGAAGGAGAAAAGGTAGGACAACATGGATATGACCTTGGAGTGGGCACAGCCTCAAGCAAACAGAGATCGCAAAGGCAAACAGAAAGAATGATGTCAGCCTTTATCAAAATGTGAAACTTCTGATTCAGAATCAGAAATCACTACAAGCTGAGATAAAAGACAAGCAACAGAGTGGGAGAAGCTATTTGTAATATATATATAGATGTGTGTGTGCAGGCTCAGTTGCTTTAGTCACATCCAACTCTTTGAGACCTACTGGTCTATAGCCCACCAGATTCCTCTTTCCATGGGATTCTCCAGGCAAGAATACTGGAGGGGGTTGCCATGCCTTTCTCCAAGGGATCTTCCCAACCCAGGGATCAGATCTACATCTCCTGTGGCTCCTATACTGCAGGCAGATTCTTTAGCACTGAGCCACTGCGGAAGGCCACAGATGTATGTGTGTACGGGTAATTATGCATATGTGTGCATGCAGATACATCTATATATATGCAGAAATGGATATACATACACACAAATGCTAATTTATTATCCAGACTCCGTTGAGAACTCCTATCAATGCGTAGGAAAAGAAGACCAACAACCCAATAGAAGCATAGATAAAAAGATGAGCCACCTGTTCATAAAGTGGGAGGGTCTAGAGAGACTCTTGTTTTATCTCTATGGTACAAAGTATTAGTATGCCAGAAAAGCAGGGTCACTCCCAGAAATGCCAGAAAAGCAGGGCAGGCACAGTGCCCCCATTTTCCAAGGAGCAGACTGTGTAAAACAGAAAAGGGTACTTCTGATGTTAATCTTTGTCAAAACGCTCAAATAAGTTAGCAAATAGTGACTGGAGATAAAGGAAAACTTGGTTCAAAGGTCAGCCTTTGAAATGACTCAGGTTGCTTTCCACACTCTACCTTGGAGGGGCACACCCCAAAGCAAGCAGCAAAGGGCACCCTTTTCGAGAAATTCAGAAAGAAGTTCCCGACTCCCCAGTGCAAAAACAACCTCAAAGAAGACCTGTGGGATCTGGGGCCAATGTGGGTTATCTATCACTGGGAGATGTGCTGGGACAACCGGCTATCCATGGGAGAAAGACTAAATCAGAAGGAGAAAAGGTAGGACAACATGGATATGACCTTGGAGTGGGCACAGCCTCAAGCAAACAGAGATCGCAAAGGCAAACAGAAAGAATGATGTCAGCCTTTATCAAAATGTGAAACTTCTGATTCAGAATCAGAAATCACTACAAGCTGAGATAAAAGACAAGCAACAGAGTGGGAGAAGCTATTTGTAATATATATATAGATGTGTGTGTGCAGGCTCAGTTGCTTTAGTCACATCCAACTCTTTGAGACCTACTGGTCTATAGCCCACCAGATTCCTCTTTCCATGGGATTCTCCAGGCAAGAATACTGGAGGGGGTTGCCATGCCTTTCTCCAAGGGATCTTCCCAACCCAGGGATCAGATCTACATCTCCTGTGGCTCCTATACTGCAGGCAGATTCTTTAGCACTGAGCCACTGCGGAAGGCCACAGATGTATGTGTGTACGGGTAATTATGCATATGTGTGCATGCAGATACATCTATATATATGCAGAAATGGATATACATACACACAAATGCTAATTTATTATCCAGACTCCGTTGAGAACTCCTATCAATGCGTAGGAAAAGAAGACCAACAACCCAATAGAAGCATAGATAAAAAGATGAGCCACCTGTTCATAAAGTGGGAGGGTCTAGAGAGACTCTTGTTTTATCTCTATGGTACAAAGTATTAGTACTTCCAAGGAGGGCTTATTCTTACATGATTTTATAAAGAAGGACATTACCTGAAGATGAAATCCAAGCAATGTGATGTGTTAGTCTGCTAACATATAGGGACAATTAGTCTACAAAGTATGAGCTCCTCGGCAACTACAGGGCAGCAAGGGCCAGAGCTGGACCCGAGCAGGACTCCATGAGGGAGGTCCAGTTCTTTGCAGCTCTATGCCTGGCAGTCTGTAGGGGGTTAGACTGTGTCTGGGGTGCTGAGAAGGATGGACTCCAAATTTAAGACCCTCTGACCACCATTCCACCACTAATGCCATCCCATTACAGATGTTGTTTAGCCAGTAAGTCATGTATGACTCTTTGCAACCCCATGGACTGTAGCCCTCCAGGCTCCTCTATCCATGGGATTCCCCAGGCAAGAATACTGGAGTGGGTTGCCATTCTCTTTTCCAAGGGATCTTCCGGACCCAGGGATTGAACCAGTGTCTCCCGAACACCAGGGCAACTGGGAAACCCTGAATTATCTGTACCACTGGCATTTCGGTGGTCTTGATTGTCCTCTGGTCTTTCTGTGAAGGGCTCTCCTAGTGACTCAGCGGTAAAGAATCTGCCTGCTGATGCGGGAGCCAGAGGAGACACCAGGCCAAGACCTGGGTCTGGAAGATCCCTCAGAGAAGGGAATGGCTACCCACTGTGGTATTCTTGCCTGGGAAATCTCATGGACAGAGGAGTCTTGTGGGCTATAGTCCATGGGATCACAAAGAATAAGACACAAGGTAGCAACTTTCACTTTCTGGGAAAGCTTAGTTTCTCAGTCCTACTGGTGCTTAGGGTAGCCTAACCTGGCACCCAGGCCACCCAGTCCTGTCCCAGTGAAAGCTGGGGTGGCGTTGGGGAGTGTCTCTTCTGTGTGTATTTGACCCAGCTGAGCTCAAGACTTTCAGGTGTGACCAGAATCTTCCAGCTCAGGAGGGCAGGGTTGGTGCCAGAGTCTAGGAGGCCAGGGGATCCAGGACCATGAGAGATGTCTGCCTCCCCCTCTGCTGGTTCCCACGGAGTCACTACCCATTGGCTGAACACTTCAAAACAAACTATAATGACTTAATTTTTTATTTCAAACACAGTTTGAATTTTTAAATTACTTTTTATTGAAATATAATTGCTTTACAAGGCCATCTTAGTTTCTGCTGGATGACATCGTGAATCAGCCATATGTATACATAGATCCCCTCTCTCTTGAGCCTCCCTCCCACCCCACCAGGTCATCACAGAGCACCCAGCTGAGCTCCCTGTGCTGTACCGCAGCTTCCTGCTAGTTGAAGTGATGTGGATGAACACAGAGCCAGCCATAAGGATTGAAGCAAGTCAGCAAGAGAAAAACAAATATCGCATAGTAACACATAAATATGGAATCTAGAAAAATGGTACTGATGAACCCACATGCAGGGCAGGAATAGAAGAGCAGACATAGAGAACGAACTTGTGGTCACGGGTGGTAGGAGAGGAGCGCGGGGACGAATTGAGTCAGTAGCACCCACAGATAAACACAGGTCAAACTGTATCCTGTTCTCAGGCAGCCCAAGGGGATAAATTCCCCTAATCCTACACCTGAAGGTCAGAATTGAGAAATCACCCTGTTTCGGAACACAGGAACTTTTATTTTGTAACTCCTGTCTCGGCTCCTCAGTGCCTGGTGCTGTTAGGGAGCCTCGGGGCGATGGTGCCTCGAGATAAAGGCTGTAATGAGGTGGGGGAGGGGTCCAATGAAAAGGTCAGGCAGAGAGTAAACAGATCTTCTCCAATCCAAAGTCTAGACTGAGCCGCACTCAGTAGGTCTACAGAGTGACTCTGATTGCCTATGAATGCCCTCTTTTCAGGAGTCCAGGCTTTTGTTTAAGGCTGAGCTACATTCTAAAGAGCAGAGAACTGGCGGAACTGGTCTGGCCACTCAGCAGAGGTGACTGCTTTCCCCTGGGGCCAGGACTCAGGTAAATGATGTCATCGATATTTTTGGGGCAATTCTAATCTGTGATTAACTTTTATCTCTGTTGTGAAATAATAGCCTCGTTTTCAGCCTGCTAACAAGAAATAGAACTGGCTGCCTGGAGGGGACTGTTTCCTGCTGGGCTCAGACCCTGGAAGCCAGCTCTAAACAGAGTCTGAGAAGGCTGACAGGGGACCTCTGGGGAGAGCCCAGGGTGAGGGGAGAGACTCAGATGAGGGAAAACAGGAGCTCTCTCAGTCCTGGTCTTTGTTATCTCAAGTTCCTCTGTCCGTGGGCTTCTCCAGGCAAGAACACTGGAGTGGGTAGCCATTCCCCTCTCCAGGGGATCTTCCCTGGAAGATCTTCCCCACCTAGGAATCGAACTCTGGTCTCCTGAATTGCAGGCAGATTCTTTACCGTCTGAGCAATTTGTTATTCCAATATACCCATCTGTCCTGACTTGATTTCAAACTCGGTTCCCCATAACAGACAGGCCAATTTTTCCTGTCCTCTCTCCTTGTTTAACCTGGAAGCCTTGATAGAACCATCTAGTAATTCTTGAGTCCTACCTCATTCCACCCTATGTTGAATCCCTTGACGCCTTATAAGCCTTTCCACCCACCACCTTCTCCTTCCCATGACCTCACCTTTGCAGGACACTTTTAATTTCTCAGCACACATCAAGTCTCAGACAAAAGGAAGCCAGAGTTGTTTTTCTAAAAGACATGTTTGAGACTTCCCTGGTGGTACAGTGAATGCCAATGCAGGAGACACAGGTTTGATCCCTGGTCCAGGAAGTTTCCACATGCTGACTGAGCGTGAAAATGAAGCCTGCATACTGCAGCTACAGAACCCACACACCTGTAGAGCACAGATAGACCCCCGGGAGGCTACGAGTCTTCAATCCAAAGTCTAGACTGAGCCGCACTCAGTAGGTCTACAGAGTGACTCTGATTGCCTATGAATGCCCTCTTTTCAGGAGTCCAGGCTTTTGTTTAAGGCTGAGCTACATTCTAAAGAGCAGAGAACTGGCGGAACTGGTCTGGCCACTCAGCAGAGGTGACTGCTTTCCCCTGGGGCCAGGACTCAGGTAAATGATGTCATCGATATTTTTGGGGCAATTCTAATCTGTGATTAACTTTTATCTCTGTTGTGAAATAATAGCCTCGTTTTCAGCCTGCTAACAAGAAATAGAACTGGCTGCCTGGAGGGGACTGTTTCCTGCTGGGCTCAGACCCTGGAAGCCAGCTCTAAACAGAGTCTGAGAAGGCTGACAGGGGACCTCTGGGGAGAGCCCAGGGTGAGGGGAGAGACTCAGATGAGGGAAAACAGGAGCTCTCTCAGTCCTGGTCTTTGTTATCTCAAGTTCCTCTGTCCGTGGGCTTCTCCAGGCAAGAACACTGGAGTGGGTAGCCATTCCCCTCTCCAGGGGATCTTCCCTGGAAGATCTTCCCCACCTAGGAATCGAACTCTGGTCTCCTGAATTGCAGGCAGATTCTTTACCGTCTGAGCAATTTGTTATTCCAATATACCCATCTGTCCTGACTTGATTTCAAACTCGGTTCCCCATAACAGACAGGCCAATTTTTCCTGTCCTCTCTCCTTGTTTAACCTGGAAGCCTTGATAGAACCATCTAGTAATTCTTGAGTCCTACCTCATTCCACCCTATGTTGAATCCCTTGACGCCTTATAAGCCTTTCCACCCACCACCTTCTCCTTCCCATGACCTCACCTTTGCAGGACACTTTTAATTTCTCAGCACACATCAAGTCTCAGACAAAAGGAAGCCAGAGTTGTTTTTCTAAAAGACATGTTTGAGACTTCCCTGGTGGTACAGTGAATGCCAATGCAGGAGACACAGGTTTGATCCCTGGTCCAGGAAGTTTCCACATGCTGCTGAGTGACTGAGCCCGTGCACCACAACTACTGAAGCCTGCATACTGCAGCTACAGAACCCACACACCTGTAGAGCACAGATAGAGCCCGTGCTCTGCAACAAGAGAAGGTACTGCAATGAGAAGCCCACGTGCCTCAACTAGAGAGTAGTCCCCGCTCACTGCAACTATGGAAAGCTCATGCACAGCAACAAAGACCCAGCACAGCCAAAAACTAAAATAAATAAAAGATATGGTTATGCCTCTAGCTAAAGTTCCTACTATATTGATGCTGGAAGCTGGCTTTCAAGACCCTTCACCATCCAACTATGGGTTCTCAAACTCAAGACCATGGGAATGTCATAGGTGAGTCAGGCAGGTGAAGCCCAGGGCTTTTTTGGTCGATATTTTGTTTACTTCATTTTGATGAAAACAAAATACCAGAAATAGTTTACTTTCCTCCTCACTCTAGTAGAACAACACAGCAAACAAGGCATGGCCATCTGCACATGGTCTCACCCCTGGGGAGACATCAGGGTGTGGTGGGCACTAGGGCTAAGCTAGGATGAGGCCAGCAAGGTGACCGGTGAACACATTTTAAGGAGGCATTCACACTCAGAGCCTAGCAAGTATAGGGTTGCCAAGTGAGGGTTGTTGCTCAGTCATGTCCCACTCTTTGTGACCCCATGGACTGCAGCGTACCAGCCTTCCCTGCCCTTCACCATCTCCCCGAGTTTGCTCAAACTCACATTCATTGAGTTGATGATACCTTCCAACCATCACATCCTCTGATGCCACCTTCTCCTCCTGCCCTCTATCTTTCCCAGTGTCAAGGTCTTCTCCAATGAGTCAGCTCTTCACATCAGGTGGCCAAAGTTAATTGGAGACTCACCTTCAGCATCAGTCCTTCCAATGAATATTCAAGGTTGATTTCTTTTAGGGTTGACTGCTTTTGATCTCCTTGCTGTCTCTGAGAAGTAGTGAGATCCAGAAGGCCATTAGCTGTGTCTATCATATTTATGTATGAATTGTTTTAAAGCTTGAAACAACTGTGGCAAAACATTAAGGACATAAATAAGCCAGGGGGCTATGTGGATCCTTGTTATAGTCTTCTCTCCTCTAGTTCATGTGTTTGAAATATTTCCCCAAAAGAAGTGTATAGAGAGTTCTGTGTGTCTGATGAGACATTCCCGTAAAGATATGAACAGATGTGGCGGTATTGGAAGAGTTAGTGTTCCAGAGGCTGGGGTGTAACCTGGGGGTGTTCCTGCCTGCTGGTGGCAATTTTTACAGACAAGCAGCATTGCAGGACCCCAAGGATAGCAAGGATAGAGCAAAACACAGAGGTGGAAGGCATGAGAATTCCTCCTGTGGTTCATTGAGTCTGAGCATCAAATACAGTGGAAACTCGGTGCCTCTGTCTAAAATTTCTACTATAGGAATGCTGGAACCTAGCACTCAAGACCCTTCACAGTCTAGCTGAGAAGTTGGATTCTCAGACTCAAGACCATAAGGATTGGTGAATCAGGCAGGTGAAGGACTTTTTTGGTCAATATTTTATTACTCCATTTTGATGGAGACAAAATATCATATCTATGTGACCCCCACATAGATAAGAGGGCAAAGGAGGAGTCTGTCCTGCTTACCAGGGCCAGTGCAGGGGACCATGCATGAGACCTTGAGGACCATGGAAATTAATGACTATGCAACGTGGTGGTGCCTTTCTCCAGAGAAGGGCTGGCCCACGTCCATTCCAGTGGATTCACGTTCCCCTCCAAGAGACCTGTTGACAGGAGAAGAATTGAGTCGCTCATGTGGGTTGACCCTTGTGACCTCAGTACTGAAAACCCTCAGGCTTTCAACATGTTTCTGAGAAATGAGAAAAAGACCTTGAGGGCAGCAGGAAATAAGCCTGAGATTTTTCGCTGGGGCAACAGGTCACCAAGACTATTCTTAGGACCCAGGGCCTGTGGCAAATGGCACCCCAGGGGGTTTCATGCAGGTGAGTCACTTAGAAGGCACAATATCAGTGCTATGCTCCACCCCCTGTATGAGGAGGGGGAGATCTTTCAGAGTACACGGAGGCATTCGCTTTAAGGTTGCTGTTTTCTCTCTGTTGTGCTATGAAGCCATCGAGAATCAGCTGTGTCTCCATCGGGGGTGGGATGGACTGGAAAACATCTGCTGACTCAAAGGGAGTTTATCAATTGACCACTTATTAACATTTTTCATTGTAAGGCACACAAGGCAGTGAGTTGTATCTGTTTTGTGAGCAGCAAGTCTCTTGAATAAAGATGGAGCCACATTCAAGTCAGACTTGAGAAGGAGGAAAGGATGGACCACCCAGGGACTGGACACCTTCAGGGAAGCCCAGATGCCTGGCCCCAGTTGTCCATCATCATCATGGTCTTATTGATTAAAAGGTGGACGCCAAAGAAATCCTAGAGGGCCAGCCAGCCCAGCCTCTCAACGACAAGACTGTTCGTTCTGCTCCTGCCACTATCAATGCCAGTTCTGGGTCATTTCTCCAGCCCCATGAACCCAGAGGTGTGACTCAGCAGAAATCAAGAGAATAGTTGGAGGATAAAGTTTATGATCTCAATAAATTGTTTCGAGTCTGGAAACAAAGAAGCTAGCTGGTAATAAAGGAAAATGGAGCCCCACTAGGCACACAAAGGCAGTGGAGCTCCAGCCCAGTGCCTGGTTCAAGGAAGCTTTCCACACAGAGCGGGAATGGGGGTCTATTTGCAAGCTCACACTTGTGGTTGTCCCTGGGCCTCCATGCCTCACCACCTGGGCCTCTCCTCAGGCAGCCTCAGGATATTGTGACTGGCTTCCCCCAGGCCATGTGATCTCAGAGAGGGTGAGAGGGCACCCAAGGTGGAAGCCATAGTCTCTTCATAACCCAATATCAGAAATAGCATAATGGGACATCCCTGGTGGTCCAGTGGCTCCCAGGCAAGGGGGCCAGGTCTGATCCCCAGTCATAGAACTAGATCCCATGCACCACAACTAAAAGTTTGTATGCCACAATTAAAGATCCTGCATACTGCAATGAAGACTGACAATCCTATGTGTCACAACTAAGACCCGGCATAGTCAAGTATTAATAAATAAATACATATTTTTTTTTAAAAAGAGTGAGATAAGGTCACCTCTGCCATATTCTACTCATTAGAATTGAAAGTGAGCCATTTTGTCCTCCCCACATTCAAAGGTGTAGATACAAGGCAGGTCAGATCATCGGGGGCTACCTTGGAGGTTGCCAGTCACAGGACCCCTAACTGTTTCTCTGAAAACAAAAGGGAAGAAAGGGAGAGACCCACTATGGCACATTTCTGCTCTCCTCTGAGGCCAGATGATGGGTCCAGGGTCTATTCTCATGGTTTAAAAGTCCACTCCCATTTCACTGGGTGATTTTCAAACAGTCACGTTAAGAGAAAGATTCCTCTCAAGGATCCATCAGTCCCTCCTGTGGTTGGGGCTCTCCACGTTGCTGTTGTGGGGCAGAGGGGACATTCTCTTCCATGGGCCTCTGTTTGCACCTGTAGCCTTAAACACAGACAATGGAAGGACTTCCATGAAAAATATTGTTTGAGTGCCTACTGGATATCAAGCTCCACACTGGTCTGGTGCTGAGAGTGTTGGGCTCCATGGAGAAGCCATGTGATGGGTGAGAGAAGAGCAGGGAATCAACTTGTCAGAACCCTACCACCCCGGGCTATTACGGGAAGAGGGATTTGGGGGGAGTTACTCGACCTACAGGAGTCTCATTTTCCTAAGCTTCTTAATTGAGAGATTGTGTCTGTGATGTCCTCAGAGCCACACGGGAGTTGGGGTGCTGCTCCAGCTAGGCTTCTGGGAGCTGTGGGTACCCCCAACACTGTGGCAGAGATTACCTGCAGAACCACGTCTCAGCCAGGCCCACCTGAGACTGTGCTCAGTGGGTCTCCATAGTTTGAGCTAACATGCATCCCACACCACTGGAGGCTCTTAGAGGAGTCATATCAGAGACTGATGGCCCCGTGTCCATGTTCGGGGGCAGGTGGCAGCTGGGTGAAGGTGGCCCATGTCTGGGTTCAGGGTCTGGGGTCTCTCTTGGCCAGTTCTCCCAAGACCTAGAAAAGGGGAGCAGTCCAAATGGAGAAGCTGATTTTCAATCCTTGTCCTCTCCTTATGCTTGACTCTTGCCTCCCGTATCCCTGCTCAGGGCTGAATCACCTGGCCACTTCCTCCTGGCTGGAGAGACCTGTAAGAAGTTGTGAATTTTTGTACCTTTTATCATTAAAACCATTCATCTTTGTTTCATTTAAAATAAATGAATTCGTTTTTTAGAAAGAACATTAAAAAAAAAAAAAAGAAGTTCTGAATTCAGAGTTAACTTCTGCCATGGGAAGTCTCTTTGGTTTACTGCGTTCCATTTCCACACCCATATGCTGCAGCTCAAACGTCACATTTGGGTCCTTTTCACCAAGTGCTGGAATCTCACGTTGGGTGTCCATCTAAGTCTCATCTCGCTTTTTAAAGCATAAGAACACTTCCAAAAAGATTCCTCTCAAGGATCCATCAGTCCCTCCTGTGGTTGGGGCTCTCCACGTTGCTGTTGTGGGGCAGAGGGGACATTCTCTTCCATGGGCCTCTGTTTGCACCTGTAGCCTTAAACACAGACAATGGAAGGACTTCCATGAAAAATATTGTTTGAGTGCCTACTGGATATCAAGCTCCACACTGGTCTGGTGCTGAGAGTGTTGGGCTCCATGGAGAAGCCATGTGATGGGTGAGAGAAGAGCAGGGAATCAACTTGTCAGAACCCTACCACCCCGGGCTATTACGGGAAGAGGGATTTGGGGGGAGTTACTCGACCTACAGGAGTCTCATTTTCCTAAGCTTCTTAATTGAGAGATTGTGTCTGTGATGTCCTCAGAGCCACACGGAGTTGGGGTGCTGCTCCAGCTAGGCTTCTGGGAGCTGTGGGTACCCCCAACACTGTGGCAGAGATTACCTGCAGAACCACGTCTCAGCCAGGCCCACCTGAGACTGTGCTCAGTGGGTCTCCATAGTTTGAGCTAACATGCATCCCACACCACTGGAGGCTCTTAGAGGAGTCATATCAGAGACTGATGGCCCCGTGTCCATGTTCGGGGGCAGGTGGCAGCTGGGTGAAGGTGGCCCATGTCTGGGTTCAGGGTCTGGGGTCTCTCTTGGCCAGTTCTCCCAAGACCTAGAAAAGGGGAGCAGTCCAAATGGAGAAGCTGATTTTCAATCCTTGTCCTCTCCTTATGCTTGACTCTTGCCTCCCGTATCCCTGCTCAGGGCTGAATCACCTGGCCACTTCCTCCTGGCTGGAGAGACCTGTAAGAAGTTGTGAATTTTTGTACCTTTTATCATTAAAACCATTCATCTTTGTTTCATTTAAAATAAATGAATTCGTTTTTTAGAAAGAACATTAAAAAAAAAAAAAAGAAGTTCTGAATTCAGAGTTAACTTCTGCCATGGGAAGTCTCTTTGGTTTACTGCGTTCCATTTCCACACCCATATGCTGCAGCTCAAACGTCACATTTGGGTCCTTTTCACCAAGTGCTGGAATCTCACGTTGGGTGTCCATCTAAGTCTCATCTGAGGGAGCCTTTGGCTTGCTGTCTGGAGAAGGAGACTGCTAAGTCCCAAGAACATAGGGCTTCCAGGCCTGTGCCAGGTTGGCTTCAAGGGCATGCTATCCTGGTGGTCAATGCCATGTGGGGAAAGCGTGGGGCTCGGTGCTACTGCCCCTTTTCCAGCCTCAGGACTATCTTGGATAATTCCTTTAGCTTCTTTTAGGTGTTTTCCTCATTTATAAAGCAGAAAAAAATATTGAGAATCTGACAAAATAATAAATATGGAAGAACTCTGTAAACGATGTAATTCAGCAATAAACGTGGAGCATCTGCTCAGCGTCAGGCCATGTTTTGAGCATAAAGTCAAGATGGAGCTCATGGTCTGATGGAGAGACAGACAAAAAACAAACACGGGCACACAGACCACCCTGTGGAGTCACAAAGCAAGACGGAGGAGAAAGAAGGAGTAGGGAAGAGGTTCGGGAAGAGGTTCAGGCCTGGATGAGATGAGCACTGAGCCACGCATGCACCTGCTGGTGAGAAGAACATTCCAGAAGGAGGAACAGCCAGGTTCCCCAGATGGAAGGTGTGTGTGCCGGTGATAGTGTCTGTGTGACTGCCTGTCCTCGAACTGTGACCCGTGAAGCCACAAAGATTATTTGGGTCTCTGCAGACATGTGCAGTAGCCATAACAGCATTTAAAGTGTCTTTGGCTAGAGACTTCCCTGGAGGTCCAGTGGTTAAGATTTCATGTTTCCAATGCTGGAAGCGCAGGTTAGATTCCTGGTCAGGGAACTAAGATCCCGCATCCCTCAAGATATGATCAAAAAACTTTTAAAAAATTAAAAAGGAGAAAGGATAAAAACTAGAAAGCACCTTCAGTTGATTTGTTGATAATAAGGTAAAGAAAGAATTGGCACTGAAGAATTGATGCTCTTGAACTGTGGTGCTGGAGAAGACTCTTGAGAGTCCCTTGAACTGCAAGGAGATCAAACCAGTCAATCCTAAAGGAAATCAACCCTGAATATTCATTGGAAGGACTGATGCTGAAGCTGAAGGTCCAATACTTTGCCCACCTGATGTGAAGAGACAACTCCTTGAAAAAGACTGTTGCTGGGAAAAATAAAGGCAGAAGGAGAAGGGGACGACAGAGGATGAGGTGATTGGAAGGCGTCACTGAGTCAAGGACGTGAGTTTGAACAAGTTCTAGGAGATAGTGAAGCACAGGGAAGCCTGGCGTATTAGTCCATAGGGTTGCAAAGAGTCAGACAGGACTGAGTAATGAGCTGTACTGAATTGAAGGTAAAGAAATCAGTCCAAGAGGGTGAAAGTCCAAACTCCAGTCACAGTCTAGCCCAGCTCCAATTCCCCATTATCTGTCACCACACATCCAGCCTGCTCAGCCCAACAACAAACTTCTCACTGGTCCCTGACCTACCTCCAGCCTGGGTTCTTTTGGTTGTAAACCTCAGCCCCACCCCTGTGCCTATTCTTAAAGGACCCCTTCAAACATAACCACCTTTGTGAAGGCTCCCAGGGGTTCACCCAGGCAGTGGGTCACTCCACCCAAGACTTCCTGCTCTTGAATGTCCCTCCATTGTGATCCTTATTGCCCAGGGCCTCTGGGAAGTTCCCGAGGACCTGTCCCCCTCAGGAGTATGACAGAGCGCTTGTGAAAACTGAGGTAAACCGTCAGGGGATCGCATGAGTGATGGAGTCTGTGATGTGGAACCACTGGAGGATCACTGTCAGCTCAGAATAACTCCAAAATTCTCCTAGTACTTTTGTTTGGATTTTATCTTTATTATTAGTGATGTTCATGTCATTGCATAACAAAAGTGTAATGCTCCATTGCCCAGCGTGGAGCTGATTTCACACGTTCTTGGACAGTCTTGCTGTGTGTCTGGGAGTTACACGTCACTCCCTTTCCCTCTGGAAGCTGTAGAGGATGCACTGCCTCCCAATAGGATCCAGTAGTCGAGGGCTGGAGGGTATAGACAGGGTAGGCTTTACCCACCCTCCTCTCACTGAGCTCAGAGCCTGGAAGCACGGTGGGTCAGTGACTATTTATTGAGATCAAATACCTAAAGGAAATCAACCCTGAATATTCATTGGAAGGACTGATGCTGAAGCTGAAGGTCCAATACTTTGCCCACCTGATGTGAAGAGACAACTCCTTGAAAAAGACTGTTGCTGGGAAAAATAAAGGCAGAAGGAGAAGGGGACGACAGAGGATGAGGTGATTGGAAGGCGTCACTGAGTCAAGGACGTGAGTTTGAACAAGTTCTAGGAGATAGTGAAGCACAGGGAAGCCTGGCGTATTAGTCCATAGGGTTGCAAAGAGTCAGACAGGACTGAGTAATGAGCTGTACTGAATTGAAGGTAAAGAAATCAGTCCAAGAGGGTGAAAGTCCAAACTCCAGTCACAGTCTAGCCCAGCTCCAATTCCCCATTATCTGTCACCACACATCCAGCCTGCTCAGCCCAACAACAAACTTCTCACTGGTCCCTGACCTACCTCCAGCCTGGGTTCTTTTGGTTGTAAACCTCAGCCCCACCCCTGTGCCTATTCTTAAAGGACCCCTTCAAACATAACCACCTTTGTGAAGGCTCCCAGGGGTTCACCCAGGCAGTGGGTCACTCCACCCAAGACTTCCTGCTCTTGAATGTCCCTCCATTGTGATCCTTATTGCCCAGGGCCTCTGGGAAGTTCCCGAGGACCTGTCCCCCTCAGGAGTATGACAGAGCGCTTGTGAAAACTGAGGTAAACCGTCAGGGGATCGCATGAGTGATGGAGTCTGTGATGTGGAACCACTGGAGGATCACTGTCAGCTCAGAATAACTCCAAAATTCTCCTAGTACTTTTGTTTGGATTTTATCTTTATTATTAGTGATGTTCATGTCATTGCATAACAAAAGTGTAATGCTCCATTGCCCAGCGTGGAGCTGATTTCACACGTTCTTGGACAGTCTTGCTGTGTGTCTGGGAGTTACACGTCACTCCCTTTCCCTCTGGAAGCTGTAGAGGATGCACTGCCTCCCAATAGGATCCAGTAGTCGAGGGCTGGAGGGTATAGACAGGGTAGGCTTTACCCACCCTCCTCTCACTGAGCTCAGAGCCTGGAAGCACGGTGGGTCAGTGACTATTTATTGAGATCAAATACCTGCCCAGCACCCAGTCTCCTTTCTTCTCCCTTGAGCTGGCATCTCGGCTTCCTCAGGAGTGATGAAAGAGGAAGCCAACTCTGATCTGCAGAAAAATTCTATTTCCTTAATTCCAAGGGACTCAATTGTTCAGATTTTAATTATTCTGGATTCAGGATATGTCTTACAATTAGCTGGTACATTACACAGGGTGTTTCTTTTTTTTTTAATTCCTTCCACAAAAAAAAAAAAAAAAAAAAAAAAGCTGTTCCTAAAACAATGCTGTGTCTTACAATTGATGGCATCTTAGAATCAAAGAAAATAGGAATTAAAATCACAGGGTAGCCGCTGAAGGTCCACCCGTGTCAGACTCCTAGGAGCCATTGTGAAAATCATGTTTGTTCTGTTGTAATTGTCTATTGGTGTGAATGCAGGGCAACCGGATTCGTAGAACCCCAGGTCCCCAAGCCATGCCAGGATCACGGGGCAGACAAAGAAGAGTATAGCCTGGGTCTTTGCCCATATGTGGTCAGCTGTGCCAGCCTGGCTTTTGTACTTTTCATTCTGGAATTCATAGAGATGGCTGCCAGTGACAAGAGGTAATCTCAGGACACGCAGGCTTCTCTCAGGCCTTAGAATTCCGGAAGTCGGTGGCTAGAGTCGTATGGAGTCAGACAGGACACATATGGGAATACAATTATAGTGAAGCCAGAGTGACTGGACTGGGGAAGAGGGTCCGGTTGCAGGAGGGACCAGCATGGGGAGCGGGTCCAAGTCTGGGGCTGGTTCTGCACAGCCATGTCTCCTGGACCACATTTCTCACTGTGCATGCCCTCAAGAGTCTCTTGGAGCAAGTATAGACCACAGTCTTGGAAAGCTATAGAAATGCTGTGGGAACTGTTACCCTCTTGGAGAGCCTCACGTATTAAAAGACCTGAGAAATCCTGCAGTAAAGAAACATAATGAAGAGGGCTATCTTTGTGCCCCAATGGTAAAGAATCCACCTGCCAGTGCAGGAGATGTGGGTTCAGTCCCTGGTCCAGAAAGATCCCGCATGCCTTGGAACAACTAAGCTCATGCACCATGACTACTGAACCTGTGCTCTAGAGTTCAGAAGCTGAAACTACTGAAGCCCAAAGGCTCTGGAGCCTGTGCTCCGCAATGAGAAGCCACTGCAATAAGAAGCTCATGCACCACCACAAAGAGTAGTCATTTCTGTCCACAGCTAGAGAAAGCCCACATGCAGCAACAAAGACACAGCATGGCCATAAATAAATAAATAAATGCATAAATAAATTTTTCTTAAAAAGAGATGCCTTTAAAAAGAAAAAAAAAAAAAAGAAACGTGATGAACTTCTGTTGAATGTTCTCCAAATGTCTTTGATCACAGAACTTTTTTATTCAAGTCACATCTTATAAAATCTGAAGATATGAATTTTCTACAAAACAGCTACTGGGCAACAGTCCTGACTGAGCGAAGCCGTTGAGAACCGAGGGCCACTTTCATCCCTCTCCAGCTGATCACAGAAAGGAGAAAGTGGAGTGGAGAAGTGATGGGTGAGACCACAGAAGAGACCCTGAGATCCCGGGACATGATCCCACTTGCCCGTTGGCCTCCTCCAGGAAGTTGGCTTTGGCTGACACAGGTGTCCCCAGGGCAGTGCTCAGCCGGCTCTGGCCTGGCAGGTATGAGTCAGGTGGGAGTGCTCAGCATGGTCTTGGCACCGGGGCTGAGTCACTTTTGGAAGGATCTTTTCTCAAACAGGAACTGGCACACACAGAAACATCAGGAAAACACAAGGCCACGCTTACCCGCAAAGTAGTTCTCTGGTTCCTCCTGCAAACTCAGGACAGACCTTGTAGAATGAGAGCATTGCAGGCCGCAGGATTCAGAGCCAGACAGAGAGGACTGTTGTTCTCTGAATTAGGAAAATACAGATGTTGTTTGGGGCTCTCCAGGTGACACAAGTGGTAAACAATCGACCTGCCAATGCAAGAGACATGGATTTGTTTCCTGCATCAGGAAGATCCCCTGGAGAAGGAAATGGTGACCCACTCCAGTATTCTTGCCTGAAAATTCCGTGGACAGAGGAGCCTGGTGGGCTACAGTCCATGGAGTCACAAAGAGTCAGGCACAATCAAACATGGGCAGGCCACACCAGATGCTGCTCACCGATCTCTGGAGATTTGAAAGGATAAATGGTAGGTAACACCGGTTGATAAGCAACGCCTGAGTTTCCTAGTTTTTCCGCAAGTCCTTGGTAACCACTTTCTGGGTGCAGGACAAACAGAACTCCAACACATTGATGCTTTAGACTGAAAATGGGTCTCTGGTGCCCAGAAAAAAGGCTGCAGCCCTGAAGAGGTCATGACAGCAAGTGTAGGAAATGGTTGACAGTAAACCCTCCTGGAGACAGCAGGGATCAGGGAAGGGCAGCTAGGTTTTTGCAGAAGAATCACTGAAAGCCTTATTCTTGTTGTTCATTCGAAGTCATGCTGACTCTTTGTGACCCCAGGAACAGTAGCACACCAGGCTTCCCTGTCCTTCACCATCTCCCAGAGTTTGCTTAAATTCATGTCCATTGAACTGGTGATGCCATCCAGCCGTCTCATCCTGTCACCCCCTTCTCCTCCTGCCTTCAATCTTTCCCAGCATCAGGGTCTTTTCCAAGGACTTGTCTCTTCACATCAGGTGGGCAAAGTACTGGAGCTTCAGCTTCAGCATCAGTCCTTCCAATGAATATTCAGGGTTGATTTCCTTTAGGAGTGACTGATTTGATCTCCTTGCAGTTCAAGGGACTCTCAAGAGTCTTCTTCACCAGCACAGTTCAAAAGCATCAGTTCTTCAGTGCTCAGCCGTCTTTATGGTGCAGCTATCACATCTGTACATGACTACTAGAAAATCATTACTTATGCTAAGTTTTGAAGGGTTGATCACAGGGAGGAGGGAGTTGGAGGCAGCAAACAAGTGGAAACAAAGACAGGCAGGGATTTGCTCTTTGATTGGCGAGCAGGTGCACGGGATTCTGGGACATCAGGGGGGAGGGTACAGACAGCAGGCAGAAGAGTTCAAATTTGTTCATAAAGAAATCTCTTGGTTACCGGATGCCATCACGGGCAGGATCTCTTGGCTTCCAGAAGCCAGTGGTCAGAAGGGAGCCCTTGAGTACTAGGCTGGGATAGAGGGCCTCTGGGGCCAAGGAGAGGGATACAAGCCAAGGGTTTGGTGCAGTGACTGTTTTTTTAGTCGACAGACGTGGTTTGAGAAGAGCGGGGAGCCCCTGGTCTGATCTGAGAGCTGGAGTGGGGAGCAGTCCAGTGTCAAGCCTGGGGGCCAGAAGCCCCAGGAGAAGTAGAGGAGGGAGGGAGACACAACCCCACACCCTGGTGCCGAGGTTAAGGTCATGAGTGAGGCCAAGGGGAGCAGAGTGGCAGAGAAGAGGGTGGCTGTGGCCCCCACTAGGATTCTGAGGTGTGTTTTTCTAAACTGCACAGTGATTCTTAAAACCTAGGAAAACCTTGTGTAAGTATCTAGATTTCTGGCTCCTCTTGAACAGTTGAAACCCTGAGCTACCACCCCTGGAGTGCTGGCCAGAGCTAGTCACAGAGCACCTGGGACTCGGAGACCATCTTACTCTTGGCCACCTTCTCTCCTGTCCCTTCCTGGCCCTGCCTGGCCACTGACGAACGGGTTCACAGCCTGGATGCAGGTCAAGGTACAAGGAGCTGCAGTTCACTGCATGGAGCTGGGGGTGAAATCCAGATCACGCCCATGTCCCCATCCCTGGCATGCTCATACATCGCCCCTAGGGAAGCAGCTCTATTTTTCTATTTCACAATAGAGCTGGCCCTGCCTGAAAATTCTCCTACTTATACCTCTGGAGACAGTGGACTGCATAGTTGTAATAAGGAGAACAAGGCACCCGGGGTTGGGGCAGAAGTTGGGTCTCAGGGGGCACCCATTCTCAGGCACAATTGTCTAGTCACCTTTGTCAACTACAAACTGGCACTTGCCAAGAGCATTTCCAGCAACTCAACAACAACAATGTCTTCTGCCATCTGTCTCTGTGGACACTGAACCCCAGGCTGCTGCAGCTGCTGACCTTCAACAGCCCCTAAAGGGAGTTCAGGGCGGGGAGTGAGGCATTCTGTGCTCCAGGGAGCTTCAGGTCTTCAGAGTGCAGGCATCTCTTGGTTACCGGATGCCATCACGGGCAGGATCTCTTGGCTTCCAGAAGCCAGTGGTCAGAAGGGAGCCCTTGAGTACTAGGCTGGGATAGAGGGCCTCTGGGGCCAAGGAGAGGGATACAAGCCAAGGGTTTGGTGCAGTGACTGTTTTTTTAGTCGACAGACGTGGTTTGAGAAGAGCGGGGAGCCCCTGGTCTGATCTGAGAGCTGGAGTGGGGAGCAGTCCAGTGTCAAGCCTGGGGGCCAGAAGCCCCAGGAGAAGTAGAGGAGGGAGGGAGACACAACCCCACACCCTGGTGCCGAGGTTAAGGTCATGAGTGAGGCCAAGGGGAGCAGAGTGGCAGAGAAGAGGGTGGCTGTGGCCCCCACTAGGATTCTGAGGTGTGTTTTTCTAAACTGCACAGTGATTCTTAAAACCTAGGAAAACCTTGTGTAAGTATCTAGATTTCTGGCTCCTCTTGAACAGTTGAAACCCTGAGCTACCACCCCTGGAGTGCTGGCCAGAGCTAGTCACAGAGCACCTGGGACTCGGAGACCATCTTACTCTTGGCCACCTTCTCTCCTGTCCCTTCCTGGCCCTGCCTGGCCACTGACGAACGGGTTCACAGCCTGGATGCAGGTCAAGGTACAAGGAGCTGCAGTTCACTGCATGGAGCTGGGGGTGAAATCCAGATCACGCCCATGTCCCCATCCCTGGCATGCTCATACATCGCCCCTAGGGAAGCAGCTCTATTTTTCTATTTCACAATAGAGCTGGCCCTGCCTGAAAATTCTCCTACTTATACCTCTGGAGACAGTGGACTGCATAGTTGTAATAAGGAGAACAAGGCACCCGGGGTTGGGGCAGAAGTTGGGTCTCAGGGGGCACCCATTCTCAGGCACAATTGTCTAGTCACCTTTGTCAACTACAAACTGGCACTTGCCAAGAGCATTTCCAGCAACTCAACAACAACAATGTCTTCTGCCATCTGTCTCTGTGGACACTGAACCCCAGGCTGCTGCAGCTGCTGACCTTCAACAGCCCCTAAAGGGAGTTCAGGGCGGGGAGTGAGGCATTCTGTGCTCCAGGGGAGCTTCAGGTCTTCAGATAGTTAGATATTTTCAGGAACTGATTTCGTGATCCCAATTTGTGCATCTCCTCACGTCTAGAAAAGCACTGAATCCCTTTGGAGGGGCATCAGCTCCTCCTGACTAGTGTAAAATAAGTGCTTGATTGCACTGAACTCCCCCTTCACCAAAGTCTTATATATTGACTTTTCCCCACTACCTCTTCAGAGCCATTTCTCAGAGCTGTCTGAGGGACTGTCTCCCAGGCTGCAGTCCTCATTTTGCTCCAAACAAAACTTAACTCGCCATTCTCACATTGTGCAGTTTTTAGTTGACACCTTTAAAAATGTGCAGAGATCGATCAGTAACAGTCAGCTTTGGGAAACAGTCCAGAAGCGTCTAACTGAGCCATTTAAAGCTCTAAGGACGTGCGCACTGTTGTTCCTGCAATAATTAGTAATCATTGACTGCCTCAGAGGACTTTCCTCCTGACCCTCCCAAACCTCATGTGTCATGGTTATTTTTATTCCCTGTTGTGCTCATGAGGAAATGGGAGCTCACAGAGGTTGAGCGATTGGTCCCAGGCCACTGCCCATCAGGTTAATACTTATATTAACAGTCATAGTCCGTGGAGGTGGGGCTGAGCATTAAACCTGCCCCCTGAGAGAGCTGTTGCTAGGTCTAGGCAGGGAGACTGATGCCTGTCAGGGTCTGTGTGAGTTCTAAGCCACCTTCGCTAACAAGACCAAAGGTCCATGCCTAAGGGCTAATTAGGAAGCACAAACATGGGATTAAAATCTAAGTCTTCAAGAGAGAAAGGGCTTCCCTCAGGTGAAGGATCCACCTGCCTAGCAGGAGACAAGAGCTCAACTCCTGGGTCAGGAAGATTCCCTAGAGTAGAAGTCCAGTGTTCTTGAGAATCCCATGGAGCAGTGGACTGCATAGTTGTAATAAGGAGAACAAGGCACCCGGGTTGGGGCAGAATGGGTCTCAGGGGCATCCAGGAAGGTCACCTTTGTCAACTTCAAACTGGCACTTGCCAAGAGCATTTCCAGCAACTCAACAACAACAATGTCTTCTGCCATCTGTCTCTGTGGACACTGAACCCCAGGCTGCTGCAGCTGCTGACCTTCAACAGCCCCTAAAGGGAGTTCAGGGCGGGGAGTGAGGCATTCTGTGCTCCAGGGGAGCTTCAGGTCTTCAGATAGTTAGATATTTTCAGGAACTGATTTCGTGATCCCAATTTGTGCATCTCCTCACGTCTAGAAAAGCACTGAATCCCTTTGGAGGGGCATCAGCTCCTCCTGACTAGTGTAAAATAAGTGCTTGATTGCACTGAACTCCCCCTTCACCAAAGTCTTATATATTGACTTTTCCCCACTACCTCTTCAGAGCCATTTCTCAGAGCTGTCTGAGGGACTGTCTCCCAGGCTGCAGTCCTCATTTTGCTCCAAACAAAACTTAACTCGCCATTCTCACATTGTGCAGTTTTTTTAGTTGACACCTTTAAAAATGTGCAGAGATCGATCAGTAACAGTCAGCTTTGGGAAACAGTCCAGAAGCGTCTAACTGAGCCATTTAAAGCTCTAAGGACGTGCGCACTGTTGTTCCTGCAATAATTAGTAATCATTGACTGCCTCAGAGGACTTTCCTCCTGACCCTCCCAGCCTCATGTGTCATGGTTATTTTTATTCCCCTGTTTTGCTCATGAGGAAATGGGAGCTCACAGAGGTTGAGCGATTGGTCCCAGGCCACTGCCCATCAGGTTAATACTTATATTAACAGTCATAGTCCGTGGAGGTGGGGCTGAGCATTAAACCTGCCCCCTGAGAGAGCTGTTGCTAGGTCTAGGCAGGGAGACTGATGCCTGTCAGGGTCTGTGTGAGTTCTAAGCCACCTTCGCTAACAAGACCAAAGGTCCATGCCTAAGGGCTAATTAGGAAGCACAAACATGGGATTAAAATCTAAGTCTTCAAGAGAGAAAGGGCTTCCCTCAGGTGAAGGATCCACCTGCCTAGCAGGAGACAAGAGCTCAACTCCTGGGTCAGGAAGATTCCCTAGAGTAGGAAATGGCAACCCACTCCAGTGTTCTTGAGAATCCCATGGATAGAGGAGCCTGGTGCAGTGACAGTCCACTGGGTTGCAAAGAGTCAAACACAACTTAGTGACTAAACAGCAGTAGCAACAGCTTTAACAGAGAAAAGACAACCTGTATTTGTCAAGCGTTGGGTGGAGGGACAGATTGGGAGTTTGGGATGCAAACTATTACATATAGAATGGATAAACAACAAAGTCTCACTGTATAGCACAGAGAGCTCTATTCAATATCCCATGATAAACCACAAAGGAAAAGAATATAAAAAAGAATATATGTATATGTACAATTGAATCACTTTGCTGTACAGCAAAATGTAACATATTGAAAATCAACTACAATCAATTAAAAAAAAAAAAAAAAACTAGGTTTTCAGTACAGAATCTGTACTATGCCATTACTATGACTCCTGTTCTATTTTTAAAAACTGAAATAAAATTGCTTTATATTGTTGCATTAGTTTTGTTGTTCTGGGAAGTGAATTCACTGTATTCACCTGGTACCCTGAGCAGAGACCACTCATGCAGGTTCCATATTACATGGTTAAGAAACTCCAAAATTGGAGCATTAACCAGGAGGTTTCCAGCAACCTGGAATCTGTGCCTTTCCTATGAGACAGGCCGCCTCACCTGTGTGTGATGCTGGTCAGTGTAGGGGCTATCCTCAGGCCTGAGTCAGCAACACCTGGCTTATGACTCCTTGAAGCATCCTTGAAGATAGTAAAAATCTATAAAAGAGAAGAGAGAGGAACCCTTTTCAATAGTCTGTAATGACCTATATGGGAGAAGAATCCAAAAAAGCGTGAGTGTGTGTATATATATATATATATATATATCTGATTTACTTTGTTATACACCTGAAACTAAAACAGCATTGTAAATCAACTATTCATTGTTCAGTCACTTAGTCACGTTGGACTTGTTGTGACCCCATGGACTGAAGCACCCCAGGCTTCCCTGTCCTTCACTATCTCCTGGAGTTTGATCAAATTAATGTTCATTGAGTTGGTGATGCTATCCAACCATCTCATCCTCTGTCACCCCCTTCTCCTCCTGCCTTCAATCCTTCCCAGCATCAGGGTCTTTTCCAAAGAGTCAGCTCTTCACATCAGGTAGCCAAAATATTGGAGCTTCAACTTCAACATCAGTCTTTCCAATGAATATTCAGGAATACTCCCATAATTTTTTTTTTTTTTTAAGAGAGAAAGAACACCACTCTGTACTAACAAAGCAGCTCTGACTAGCATCAGGGCAGATGAACTGGGGCGGGGGCTGAGCCGCAGCAGCCAGATGCCTTTGCAGTCTTGGATGATTTGTCCAAGTACATCCTGTGAATATTCGAGGCTCTCTGGCCCCTGCCCGCAGCCCGGCTCTCCTCCGTCATGCATTCCAGCACTTGAAAGCAATTACAGTAGCTGGAGCTGTCGCCTGGGCTGTTCTTTCCTAAGCAGACAGTGTCCAGGTATCCATCCCCCCAGCAGAGGGGAAAATGCCCCAGTGAGAATCCAGGTCAGAACACTGGAGTTGGAGGGAAGAAGAGGGATACTGGGGACCTGGACCAGGGGAAGGGGCTTTGGAGGGCTCTGTTGTGAGGAGTAGAAGGACAGTGGTATTATCTCTCCTGGGAGCTGAAGAGAGGAAGGGAGCAAGCCCATGGAAAAAAAGGGGAGGGGGGAAAGGACAGATATTGGGGGAGAGTGAGAGAGAGAGACAGGGATTGGTGTGGACAATAGCTCTAGGTTCATGTTGGCAAAGTCTGCCTGAAAAAAGAATGTGCAGATCCCAGAGGATGGAAAGGAAGTGAGATGTCTGAGCGTTTCCCAAAAGCTTCAGATGCAAAAGATCTCTCTTTAAAGCAGCCATAAGACAGGTAGGACAGAGGTTCAAGAGGGAGGGGATGTGTGTATACTTATGGCTGACTCATGCTGTTGTATAGCAGAAACCAACACAACATTGTAAAGCAATTATCTTCCAAATAAAAGTAAAAACAAAAAAACAGCCACAAGAGAGAAGCTGCCACCGATTTATCCATCTGGGGAATGGGTGGTCGGGGAGGTCTTGGGGGTGAAGAAGTCCCCATGGAGACTGAGAACCAACACAGCATCAAGGAGTCGTCAGAATCAGAAGGCACCTGTGGTCAATGAGGAGGCTAAGGCCTGGGGACCTAAGTGTGGGAGTGTGTGTGCTCAGTCGTGTCTGACTCTGTGCCCCCCATGACTGCAGCGCACCAGGCACCTCTGTCTATGGGGTTCTCTAGGCAAGAGCACTAGAGGGGGTTGCCATTTCCTTCCCCAGGGGACCTTAGTGACATTAAAATGATTTGCCCCATATAATCCAGCCTGAATTCAAACACTGAATCCAAGCCACAAGGCTATAAGGCAGTTCAAAAGTATGTCTATATAGACATAGCAAATACAACCCAAAAGTACTGTCATGTTTTAAGTCAATTGTTGTTGTTTACACTAACTCGTGTCCAACTCTTCAGGACCCCATGGACTACTGTAGCCTACCAGGCTCCTCTGTCCATGGAATTCTCTAGGAAAGAATACCGGAATGGGTTGCCAGTGTCTCCTCCAGGGGATTTTCCTGACCCAGGGATTAAACCTGTGTCTCCTGCATTGGAAGGTGGGTTCTTTAGCGTTAGAGCCACCTAGGAAGCCCCTTATTGTTTCTAACCTATTAATTTTACAACCTGGTGTGCTTAATGGTGTATTAACAAAGCAGAATTTACACACTGGATGACCTCCAGTACCTTGAAAATCTGCACCCCTGTATTTAGTAACTGAATTCATATTTGTTACCAGCTTTCAGAACACTCCATCTACAATTCATTCTCGTTCCTGAGTGCTTATGTGAGTCAGGTTCTGGTATCAGTCATTAAATATAAATAAGGTAGAGCTCACAGTCTGTAATTGCTAAACACAATGACAGTTTTAATCTAGGCATTGAAGGAGGGGTCGGGGAGCCTGGGAGAGCAGGACTGCAGCGGTGTGTTCAGCTAGGAGGGATTTGTAGCAACTTTACCCTGTGCTTCCCAAAGCAGACATCATTAATCGATCACAGCATGCTTTCCCAAGGAAGCTGGATCAGGTGCAGCATCTTTGTCAGTCTCTCCTGTGTCCAGCAACTGGTAAAATAGAAGAGCTGGAGCAGAGCAAGGCTGTGTCTGTGGGGCTGCTCAGGTGCCTGGCCTGGGGAATGGGTGGTCGGGAGGTCTTGGGGTGAAGAATCCCCATGGAGACTGAGAACCAACACAGCATCAAGGAGTCAGAATCAGAAGGCACCTGTGGTCAATGAGGAGGCTAAGGCCTGGGGACCTAAGTGTGGGAGTGTGTGTGCTCAGTCGTGTCTGACTCTGTGCCCCCCATGACTGCAGCGCACCAGGCACCTCTGTCTATGGGGTTCTCTAGGCAAGAGCACGAGAGGGTTGCCATTCCCTTCTCCAGGGGACCTTAGTGACATTAAAATGATTTGCCCCATATAATCCAGCCTGAATTCAAACACTGAATCCAAGCCACAAGGCTATAAGGCAGTTCAAAAGTATGTCTATATAGACATAGCAAATACAACCCAAAAGTACTGTCATGTTTTAAGTCAATTGTTGTTGTTTACACTAACTCGTGTCCAACTCTTCAGGACCCCATGGACTACTGTAGCCTACCAGGCTCCTCTGTCCATGGAATTCTCTAGGAAAGAATACCGGAATGGGTTGCCAGTGTCTCCTCCAGGGGATTTTCCTGACCCAGGGATTAAACCTGTGTCTCCTGCATTGGAAGGTGGGTTCTTTAGCGTTAGAGCCACCTAGGAAGCCCCTTATTGTTTCTAACCTATTAATTTTACAACCTGGTGTGCTTAATGGTGTATTAACAAAGCAGAATTTACACACTGGATGACCTCCAGTACCTTGAAAATCTGCACCCCTGTATTTAGTAACTGAATTCATATTTGTTACCAGCTTTCAGAACACTCCATCTACAATTCATTCTCGTTCCTGAGTGCTTATGTGAGTCAGGTTCTGGTATCAGTCATTAAATATAAATAAGGTAGAGCTCACAGTCTGTAATTGCTAAACACAATGACAGTTTTAATCTAGGCATTGAAGGAGGGGTCGGGGAGCCTGGGAGAGCAGGACTGCAGCGGTGTGTTCAGCTAGGAGGGATTTGTAGCAACTTTACCCTGTGCTTCCCAAAGCAGACATCATTAATCGATCACAGCATGCTTTCCCAAGGAAGCTGGATCAGGTGCAGCATCTTTGTCAGTCTCTCCTGTGTCCAGCAACTGGTAAAATAGAAGAGCTGGAGCAGAGCAAGGCTGTGTCTGTTGGGCAGGAGCAAGAGTGCTCAGGCCTTCTGCCTGGCCTCCACAGCCTGGTGCCTTCAGTCAGGACATGGTCCAGGAGGGCAAGGCTACCAGGTAGCGAGGGAAAGGTAACACAGGAGAAGGAGGTGTTTTGGGGATGAGATGATTTTCACAGGGGTCAGCAGAGGGAAAACTTCTGGAGAAACTATCATCTAGGGCTTGACTGAGCAAATTAACTTGCTGGAGGAACCTCATTTACAACCAAGAAATCTAGAAAAAAAAAAGAAATCAAGTTAAATTGCTATGTATTTAACAACTTGGAAAAACCAAAATCTAATTAAAGTACTGAAGTCCTGCTGTCTAGGAGTTCATGTGGGTCCAGCCTGCTTACCTGGTTAAAGGGATGCACACCTTGACTGGGAGGTATAAGTGAGAACACCTGGCCTGTGATGACCACCAGCCGGTTTCTACTCTCTCTCCCGCTCTTCCTTCCCCCACCTCTCCAAAGTATATTAAACTGAACACTGCTTGAGAACAGAGACCTCCCTTCCCTGCTACGCCTGGTCACACCTGGCACACAGGGGTTTCACCATCAACATGTGGAAGTTGGTGGCCCTTGTAGGACAGACAGAAGAAACAGAAGAAACATTGTGACGGCAGAAAAGACCCTTGCCTGGGACTCGTTGTGACGATCTGAGGTTGCAGATGAGCTCAGAGAGCCTGGAATTGAGCCAGATGGCACGTGACATGCAAGAGGGCGAGGCCTGGGAGGGTCATTCGCAAAGACAAGGAGGAGAAACCATTAAAGACATGGCAGGCGCAAAAGATCAGGAGCACTAGGACCTGGGATGAAAAATAAATCACACCTTTGCAAGAGCCTGAAGGAGCACACAATGAAGAACTTTCTAGAAACAACTGCAGGACAGAAGAGGCTGAGGAACTATGCCTCCCAAAGCAGACATCATTAATCGATCACAGCATGCTTTCCCAAGGAAGCTGGATCAGGTGCAGCATCTTTGTCAGTCTCTCCTGTGTCCAGCAACTGGTAAAATAGAAGAGCTGGAGCAGAGCAAGGCTGTGTCTGTTGGGCAGGAGCAAGAGTGCTCAGGCCTTCTGCCTGGCCTCCACAGCCTGGTGCCTTCAGTCAGGACATGGTCCAGGAGGGCAAGGCTACCAGGTAGCGAGGGAAAGGTAACACAGGAGAAGGAGGTGTTTTGGGGATGAGATGATTTTCACAGGGGTCAGCAGAGGGAAAACTTCTGGAGAAACTATCATCTAGGGCTTGACTGAGCAAATTAACTTGCTGGAGGAACCTCATTTACAACCAAGAAATCTAGAAAAAAAAAAGAAATCAAGTTAAATTGCTATGTATTTAACAACTTGGAAAAACCAAAAATCTAATTAAAGTACTGAAGTCCTGCTGTCTAGGAGTTCATGTGGGTCCAGCCTGCTTACCTGGTTAAAGGGATGCACACCTTGACTGGGAGGTATAAGTGAGAACACCTGGCCTGTGATGACCACCAGCCGGTTTCTACTCTCTCTCCCGCTCTTCCTTCCCCCACCTCTCCAAAGTATATTAAACTGAACACTGCTTGAGAACAGAGACCTCCCTTCCCTGCTACGCCTGGTCACACCTGGCACACAGGGGTTTCACCATCAACATGTGGAAGTTGGTGGCCCTTGTAGGACAGACAGAAGAAACAGAAGAAACATTGTGACGGCAGAAAAGACCCTTGCCTGGGACTCGTTGTGACGATCTGAGGTTGCAGATGAGCTCAGAGAGCCTGGAATTGAGCCAGATGGCACGTGACATGCAAGAGGGCGAGGCCTGGGAGGGTCATTCGCAAAGACAAGGAGGAGAAACCATTAAAGACATGGCAGGCGCAAAAGATCAGGAGCACTAGGACCTGGGATGAAAAATAAATCACACCTTTGCAAGAGCCTGAAGGAGCACACAATGAAGAACTTTCTAGAAACAACTGCAGGACAGAAGAGGCTGAGGAACTATGCCTCCCAAGGTGGCTCAGCAGCAAAAAAAAAAAGTCTGCCAGCCCAATGCAAGAGCCACAGGAGATGCAGTTCCAATTCCTGGGTCTGGAAGATTCCCTGGAGAAGGAAATGGCAAACTATTTCAGTATTCTTGCCTGGGAAATTCCTTGAATGGAGGAGCCTGGCAAGCTACAGTCCATGGGCTTGCAAAGAGTTGGACGTGACCTAGTGACTGAGCTCACGCACGCCTCTCTGGTCTCCTCCTGCTGCAGACTGTGTTTATGACTCATTGTTTACCCTTCACCGGCTCCCTCCACACCTCGGAAAACACAGACATGCTTTCACCCAATCAAAAGGCAAGCCATCGTAGGTGCTGGCGCCACAGCAATGGAGGGACTGCTGGAAGCGGGGGAAGGGGAAGAAGTGGTCCAGAATGGAGACAGGTTTCTTTGGAGCATAACTTGTTATCCTCACTGGCTCACAGCTGAATGAGCTGGCACGTGTGTCGCGTGCCCAACCACGAACTGAGAGGGAGGTTGCCCCAGACTTAGCACCTGGGGGGTGTCAAAGGAAGGGAGTAGGAAATGGGTTGGGATTCTGGCCTTCAGACTTCAGGGAATGGCTTGGAAGGAGGAGAGAGTGGAATTCCGTCCACAAAAATCTAAAAGCCAAAGGGTCAAATGGATCAACTTGCAGAACTGAAAGGACTGGTAATGAAAAACTCTCCAGAAAGCACCAAAGTCATGTAGTAAGATGCTGAGAAATTTTTACACATTACAGGACTTCCCTAGGGGTCCAGTGGTTAAGAATCCGCCTGCCAATGCAGGGGACACAGGTTAGATCCCCAGTCCGGGACGATCCCACATGTCACAGAACGGCTAAGCCGTTGCACCACAACTGCTGAGCCCGCACTCTAGAGCCCATGCTGTACAGCAAGAGAGGCCACCACAATGAGAAGCCCACACAGTAGCAAAGACCCAGAGCAGCCAAAAATCTTTTAGACAAGAAAGCAAGCAAGAAAAGTGTATACAAGAAAGCCAAGTTGAAGTTCCTGTCAGATCTGACTGGTCTCATCACGTGACTCACGCCAGTGGGCTGGTGCTGGCCACTCATCTGGGCGCCTCCTGGGCTACCCACCATGATGACCTCATTGCCGCTTGACTGCCTCACTGAAGACCTTGTCGCCAAATGCCACATTCTGACGTTCTGGGAGTTCAAAATTCAACATGTGAACCTTGAGGTAGATTCCAATCAGCCCATAAGAGAGATAAATCCCTAAGTTAGCTCCAAATCTTTGCAATCCCATGGACGGTAGCCCATCTGACTCCTCTGTCCATGGGGTTCTCCAGGAAGGACTACTGGAGTGGGTTGCCCTGCCCTCCTCTGGGGGATCTTCCCAACCCAGGGATTGAACCCATGTCTCCTGCACTGGCAGAAGGATTGTTTACCACTGAATCACCAGGGAAGCCCATAACAGAGATTAGCAGGTGGCATGTTTACTGTGGGATGACATAAGGATCACATACCTGCAAAGGAGGCGGAGCAAGAATAGTCAGTGAAAGACCGGGACAGTGACTTAGGGCTGACCACAGGGAACTCTGGAGAGGGTGGAATTTCCGTCCACGAATGAGCTGGCACGTGTCGTGCCCAACCACGAACTGAGAGGGAGGTTGCCCCAGACTTAGCACCTGGGGGTGTCAAAGGAAGGGAGTAGGAAATGGGTTGGGATTCTGGCCTTCAGACTTCAGGGAATGGCTTGGAAGGAGGAGAGGGAATTCCGTCCACAAAAATCTAAAAGCCAAAGGGTCAAATGGATCAACTTGCAGAACTGAAAGGACTGGTAATGAAAAACTCTCCAGAAAGCACCAAAGTCATGTAGTAAGATGCTGAGAAATTTTACAAATTACATGACTTCCCTAGGGGTCCAGTGGTTAAGAATCCGCCTGCCAATGCAGGGGACACAGGTTAGATCCCCAGTCCGGGACGATCCCACATGTCACAGAACGGCTAAGCCGTTGCACCACAACTGCTGAGCCCGCACTCTAGAGCCCATGCTGTACAGCAAGAGAGGCCACCACAATGAGAAGCCCACACAGTAGCAAAGACCCAGAGCAGCCAAAAATCTTTTAGACAAGAAAGCAAGCAAGAAAAGTGTATACAAGAAAGCCAAGTTGAAGTTCCTGTCAGATCTGACTGGTCTCATCACGTGACTCACGCCAGTGGGCTGGTGCTGGCCACTCATCTGGGCGCCTCCTGGGCTACCCACCATGATGACCTCATTGCCGCTTGACTGCCTCACTGAAGACCTTGTCGCCAAATGCCACATTCTGACGTTCTGGGAGTTCAAAATTCAACATGTGAACCTTGAGGTAGATTCCAATCAGCCCATAAGAGAGATAAATCCCTAAGTTAGCTCCAAATCTTTGCAATCCCATGGACGGTAGCCCATCTGACTCCTCTGTCCATGGGGTTCTCCAGGAAGGACTACTGGAGTGGGTTGCCCTGCCCTCCTCTGGGGGATCTTCCCAACCCAGGGATTGAACCCATGTCTCCTGCACTGGCAGAAGGATTGTTTACCACTGAATCACCAGGGAAGCCCATAACAGAGATTAGCAGGTGGCATGTTTACTGTGGGATGACATAAGGATCACATACCTGCAAAAGGAGGGGGCGGAGCAAGAATAGTCAGTGAAAGACCGGGACAGTGACTTAGGGCTGACCCCACAGGGAACTCTGGAGCGGGAATGACCCTTCAGAATTGTCCCTAGCTGGGTCAAGAGGCAATTACTTTTACACCCCGCTGTGACGAGTGGCCAGCAAGGAAGGGCTCTAAGCTAGTGTGGCTACTGAGTCACAGAGGCACTCCCTTGAAGGGGCCAGCACAGGAAGCTTCCCACAGCACGAGTCCTTCCCTGGGGACTGGCTTTCTCAGCCTTAAGCATGGATGACGTGTGACATTGCAAGGACAGACCCACCTGAAGTGCTGTGACGGGCTGGGATCACGATACCTCTGTCCCACCTCAGGGAGGCCAGGAAAGATCTCAGACAATGGGCAGCACTGAGCCCTGAATTATAAGAATGGGAAGAATTGGCTCATGAGAAGCACGTAGGGACCAGGGGGACTTCCTTCTCAGATGGGAAAGCAGAAGTGAAAGAAATGCGGCATCATGGAGGGGGGCCTTAAGAGACACCTCCAAGCATTTGGGATGGGCAGAGCAGAGTTTGTGGAGAGGAATGAAAGCTGGGGGCCTGAGCACCAGGGCCCCAGGGCCCCAGCACAGAGGCTGGATCTGAGATTAGCAGGCAATGGGACCCCCTAAAAGCTTCTAAACTGGACGATGGCATGGTCAGAGCTACACTTAGGGAGGCTGTGGGTCAGCGCTGTAGGATGTGAGTTTTGGGCAAGAGCAGAACTCCTGAGTTCCCCCACATGTCAGGAGAGGAAAGGAAGCCTCTCTGGAGTGGTGAGCATGGACCAGTGGGGACGAGCAAGAGGGGAGCTGCTGAGGAAGAGTCCGAGGATGCACCAGGAGGCAGCAAGGGAGGAAGGAGGTGAAGATTTGACTGAGGGTATGGGAGTTCTCCCAGCAGAAAACACAGGGGAGGAGCACATTGGGCCCTCCTCTGGGGACCCACCCAGGGATTGAACCCATGTCTCCTGCACTGGCAGAAGGATTGTTTACCACTGAATCACCAGGGAAGCCCATAACAGAGATTAGCAGGTGGCATGTTTACTGTGGGATGACATAAGGATCACATACCTGCAAAGGAGGCGGAGCAAGAATAGTCAGTGAAAGACCGGGACAGTGACTTAGGGCTGACCCCACAGGGAACTCTGGAGCGGGAATGACCCTTCAGAATTGTCCCTAGCTGGGTCAAGAGGCAATTACTTTTACACCCCGCTGTGACGAGTGGCCAGCAAGGAAGGGCTCTAAGCTAGTGTGGCTACTGAGTCACAGAGGCACTCCCTTGAAGGGGCCAGCACAGGAAGCTTCCCACAGCACGAGTCCTTCCCTGGGGACTGGCTTTCTCAGCCTTAAGCATGGATGACGTGTGACATTGCAAGGACAGACCCACCTGAAGTGCTGTGACGGGCTGGGATCACGATACCTCTGTCCCACCTCAGGGAGGCCAGGAAAGATCTCAGACAATGGGCAGCACTGAGCCCTGAATTATAAGAATGGGAAGAATTGGCTCATGAGAAGCACGTAGGGACCAGGGGGACTTCCTTCTCAGATGGGAAAGCAGAAGTGAAAGAAATGCGGCATCATGGAGGGGGGCCTTAAGAGACACCTCAAGCATTTGGGATGGGCAGAGCAGAGTTTGTGGAGAGGAATGAAAGCTGGGGGCCTGAGCACCAGGGCCCCAGGGCCCCAGCACAGAGGCTGGATCTGAGATTAGCAGGCAATGGGACCCCCTAAAAGCTTCTAAACTGGACGATGGCATGGTCAGAGCTACACTTAGGGAGGCTGTGGGTCAGCGCTGTAGGATGTGAGTTTTGGGCAAGAGCAGAACTCCTGAGTTCCCCCACATGTCAGGAGAGGAAAGGAAGCCTCTCTGGAGTGGTGAGCATGGACCAGTGGGGACGAGCAAGAGGGGAGCTGCTGAGGAAGAGTCCGAGGATGCACCAGGAGGCAGCAAGGGAGGAAGGAGGTGAAGATTTGACTGAGGGTATGGGAGTTCTCCCAGCAGAAAACACAGGGGAGGAGCACATTTGAAAGAGAAGGCAATTTTTCAGTCCTCCATGGGCATTTGAAATGTGGTTTGAGAACTTGAGAACCAGTCAGGGCTGCTGTGATAGACTGGGAGCCTGGGCAATATAGGAGTCCCACAGAGACTTCTCTTCAGGCAGCGGTTCCCAGCCTTTTTGACACCAGGGCCAGTTTGGTAGAAGACAAGTTTTTCCACATACCAGGAAATAAGGAGATGGTTTTGAGATGATTCGGGCACATCACATTTATTGTGCATTTTCTTTCTATTGGATGCCACTGCTGATTGGACAGAAGGCACTGCTCTGGAGCCAGAGGTTGGAGACCCCTGTGTTAAAGGACCCCTATTTGGGAAGATAAGAGCAATGCATAGAGCCATCAGCCTCTGAAGTGTGATCCCCCTGCAGGGGCACTCAGCAGAGGTGCACAGTTGCAGAAGGGCAGCTTGGGCAGGGCTGGGGTTTGGGAGCCCTTGAGCTGGATCTTGGAGGCATCAAAGAACCCACCCAGAAACAGGGGATGTGAAATAAGCTGGGAGAGGGCCCCAAAGACCTAACAGAGCCCTAAGGAAGAGAGAAACAGATGCAACTGCTCAGCCATGGTAAGGGTGGGGTGCTAGATCTCAGTGTGGATGGAAGTTAAAGAAAAGATGAGTTGCAGAGGGCGCCGTGGGCTGAACCATGGATGAGAAGGATGTTGAAAGGAATACTCTTCCTCTACGCTCAGTACTTCTCATAGCACATGGATGAGTTTTCCACGAAATTCTCTAATTCGCCACAGATACCAACTGGATATTCTACAATTGAGTTCAGATTCTAACTACCTGGAGTTAATAAAAACGCCTCAGGTTAAAGGCTCAGTTCTATAAAGCTGTTTCCATTTCAGATACCAATCACAAGTAGTGGGTCCCCAGGTTGCCCCCATTTCCGCCTGGTTTGGCTACCAGTTCGGGGCTTCCCAGGACCTCCTCATCAGGCTTGATGATTTGATCTAAGTGTTTACAGAAACCAGTGAACTAATATAACTTACTATTTCTGGTTTATTGTAAAAGATATTGCAAAGGATACAAATGAACAGCTGGATGAAGAGGTACCTAGGCAAAGGATCCTAAATGTAGGAGCTTCTGTCCCCATGGACCTTGAGGGGCTGGGAGGGTGCCACTTACTGGTAAATATATGCATCCCCTAACCCAGAAGCTCTCCAATAATCTTTGCTCAGGGTTTTTATGGAGGTTCCAATATGTAGGCAGAATTGATTAAATCCTTGTCTTCTGGTGATTAATGTGGTACCCAGTATCTCTCTCCTTTTGGAGGCTGGGGGTGGACTGAGAGCTCCAACCGTTCAGTCCCATGGTGAGTTTTTCCGGCAACAAGCACCTGTCTGTCCTGAAGCTATCTAGAAACCTCACTGAGTCACCTCCGTAGCCTAAATTTCAGATCTGGCTAAAAGGGCTTATTATGAATCATAAAAGATGCTCTTCTCAGCTCTATCATCCAGGAAATTCCACAGGGGTTTGGAGATCTTGTGCCTGGAACAAGGGATGAAAATCAAACGTATATTTCTTGTCATATCACAACATCAGAGGAGGCAACCCTGGTCCCAGAGCAGGTAGGGAAGAGAGAAGGCTCCCTCTTGTCTAGAACCTTCCACCTGCAGTTCAGCTGAGGCTGGCTGTGCAGATCAGCCCTTGCCCTGGTCTCCCAAGCAGCCCGTTGGCTCCTTGACCAGTCTCTCCTCCTCCCAACCCACCCCCATCGCAGAGGTCTGGTTCTCACTTTTAATCCTCATAGATTTGTTACTTAACTGAGTGCCAGGTACTCTCCTGGGTGCCGAGAAGCTGACAATCCCAGTTGGAACCAACAGAATTTTTGCATTTCATTTGGCTGCTGGAGACCTGACTTAGATGTTCGGGACATCCTAGTGGGTGCCCAGGGCCACCTGGGTGACGCCACAGATGTCATCCCTCTACAAATAACCACAGTGGCAGTGGCAGCCATGGAGGGGAACCCTAAGGAAGGGCCCAGGGTGCACGCCTTCCTTTACAAATGGATTCCAACTGATTTCTGTTCTTCCAGCGTACGAAGCAAAGATCCAGCTGGTTCCTCCTTGTAATAAATGCTTCTGTGTATTTGAAGACAGTAGTTAAGTCATTCTTGAGCTTTCTCATCTCCAAACTAAACAATCTCAGCCCCTGTAACCTTTCTTGGCAAATCCAAAGGCCCATGTGCAGAGAGAAAGCAAAACAAAACCATCGGATGGGGGAGGCCTCCTATCTCCAGCTCAGACTCTGCAGTTTTCAGTCTTTAATTACATGTAAATTCAGTAGCTTCAAGCATCTGAGCCAGTGAGAGACCAGGTGCTCATCAAATGCCCCCGTGGGTTTGGCTGCCAGGCTCAGCGTCCGTGCCTGGCTGAGGCTGGCGTTTCTTCTGTGTTCAGATGCATTTGCGAGAATAAAAAATACACGGCCTGAGGAGTAAGCCAGGAGTACAGACAGCTGAACTTCCTGCCTCGGGCCTCTAGGGGTGGGATGGGGCCCAGGAGCCTCTGGAGAGCCCGGCAACCTGCTGGGAAGGCTGGCCTCTGACCCTACAGAAGCCGGCAAAACCGGTTCCCCCAGCTCTCTCAGCGGAGCTGGTAACCTTAACCTGTCAGCTCTCCTGGAGACTTCCTGCTGCTTCGGAACGGGAGAGGCTCCTGGGGAGCCTCAGATCACATTCAGATTCTTTCCCTGGGTAGTTTGCTGGGGCCCCCTTTCCCAGTAATTCGCTGGGTGTCTTGGGCGACCCCAGTCAGTGTGTTCTGTCCTCGGTATTGCTGGCTGTGGACCAATTGTCTTTTGGTCTCCGGGGCTCTCCTCCCCAACCCCCACCCCCCAAATCGCAGAGGTCTGGTTCTCACTTTTAATCCTCATAGATTTGTTACTTAACTGAGTGCCAGGTACTCTCCTGGGTGCCGAGAAGCTGACAATCCCAGTTGGAACCAACAGAATTTTTGCATTTCATTTGGCTGCTGGAGACCTGACTTAGATGTTCGGGACATCCTAGTGGGTGCCCAGGGCCACCTGGGTGACGCCACAGATGTCATCCCTCTACAAATAACCACAGTGGCAGTGGCAGCCATGGAGGGGAACCCTAAGGAAGGGCCCAGGGTGCACGCCTTCCTTTACAAATGGATTCCAACTGATTTCTGTTCTTCCAGCGTACGAAGCAAAGATCCAGCTGGTTCCTCCTTGTAATAAATGCTTCTGTGTATTTGAAGACAGTAGTTAAGTCATTCTTGAGCTTTCTCATCTCCAAACTAAACAATCTCAGCCCCTGTAACCTTTCTTGGCAAATCCAAAGGCCCATGTGCAGAGAGAAAGCAAAACAAAACCATCGGATGGGGGAGGCCTCCTATCTCCAGCTCAGACTCTGCAGTTTTCAGTCTTTAATTACATGTAAATTCAGTAGCTTCAAGCATCTGAGCCAGTGAGAGACCAGGTGCTCATCAAATGCCCCCGTGGGTTTGGCTGCCAGGCTCAGCGTCCGTGCCTGGCTGAGGCTGGCGTTTCTTCTGTGTTCAGATGCATTTGCGAGAATAAAAAATACACGGCCTGAGGAGTAAGCCAGGAGTACAGACAGCTGAACTTCCTGCCTCGGGCCTCTAGGGGTGGGATGGGGCCCAGGAGCCTCTGGAGAGCCCGGCAACCTGCTGGGAAGGCTGGCCTCTGACCCTACAGAAGCCGGCAAAACCGGTTCCCCCAGCTCTCTCAGCGGAGCTGGTAACCTTAACCTGTCAGCTCTCCTGGAGACTTCCTGCTGCTTCGGAACGGGAGAGGCTCCTGGGGAGCCTCAGATCACATTCAGATTCTTTCCCTGGGTAGTTTGCTGGGGCCCCCTTTCCCAGTAATTCGCTGGGTGTCTTGGGCGACCCCAGTCAGTGTGTTCTGTCCTCGGGTATTGCTGGCTGTGGACCAATTGTCTTTTTGGTCTCCGGGGCCTCTTTTTTTTCCCTTCGAAGTCCAGTGTTTGCAGACCAGACAGAGCTTCCAGAACAGGAGAGTCACATTACAGGCTCACACCATCACTTAAGCAAATTCAACACATCTTTCTAAATAAATAAAGTTATTTGGACTGTGCCAATACTTCGTGTGTGCTTCTCATCTCACCCAGAAGTGGACACAGAGGGGAGGGCCCATTAGGGCATCCCTCTATCTGTCTGTCCTTCTTGTTGACTGCTCAGGCTGGGGATCTTTCTATGTAGAAGTCTGCAGTTGGGGCTAAACCAGAGAAAGCATCTTTTCCAATGCTGGAGAGAAGCACCGGGCTCTATAGACTTTTCAACAGCAAGGGAACTGATCTCCAGTATGGTACCTCTGTTAAAGGTTTTCAGAAGTTTCGACTCCATGAAAAGCATAGGGTGACTTTTGAACTTTGCCCTCAGGCAGAGGTGCCTCTATTGTTTGGTCCCTGGTGAAGTCTCAGTCACTGGACCTTAAGTGCAGGCAGCCTGACATCTGCCTTTCTTACTCTCCTGCCCCCAACTTCCTGGCTCTTGCAGGGCCTTAATAAGTAAGTTTTGATTTGCTTGACTAGTTGAATTAACTCATTAGAGACACAAAGTCCCACTTGAATATTTATGGCATACCTACTTTACAGACTGGGACTTCCCAGGTAGCTCAGTGGTAAAGAATCCTGCTGTCAATGCAGGAAATGTGGGTTCAATCTCTGGTTCAGGAAGATCCCCTACAGAAGGAAATGGCAATCCACTCTAGTATTCTTACTTGGAAAATCTCATGGACAGAAGAGCCTGGAGCGTTTCAGCTCTGGAGGTCTCAGAAAGTCGGACACGACTTAGCAACAAAACAACTGTGTGGGTTACCCTACGGGTTGCTAGTGGACAGGGACTCAAAGAGACAAAAATCACACTTTCCTTTTTTTTGCCTCTTTTTATAGATTATTTATTTATTTACTTTTCATCCATCTTTATTCTTCAGCCTGTGTGGGCCTCCCATTGCAGTGGCCTCTCTCACTGCAGAGCACTGGCTCTGGGCTCATGCACTCCAGAGAGCTGGCTCGTCATTGGACACACCGGTCCAGCTGCTCCATGGCATGCAGGATCCTCCCAGGCCAGGGATCGAACTGGTGCCCCCTGCACTGCAAGGTGGACTTTTTACCTACTGAACCACCAGGGAAGGCCAAAATCACACTTTCATCCCCCCAAATGTTTATAAAGCCACCGAGAATACAAGACATTGACATGTCAAATGTACATAAGATATAAAATGGGGTGCCACAGCTGTGCCAAAGATTTGTTCACAGAAACAGAGACCCTCTCACCAGAATTCTTTGTTCTAAAGCAGTTTTTTCTAAGGTACATTTTTCAGGTTGTCAGTTTCTTATGGTGTCAATGTGAGGAAAAAAACAAAAACAAAAACATGATGGCTAGATGAATTCCGGAGTAAGTTAGGCACATCTTTTTACCATAGGGATTCTTGAAAACAATTTTGAAAAAACTTTATTGGGAGTTCCTTGTCAGTCCAGTGGTTAGGTCTCAGCACTTTCACTGCCAAGGCCCTGATCTGGGAACTAAGATCCTGTAAGCTGTGGGGCCAAAAGAAAAGAAAACAAAAAGCTTTACTCAGATATAATTGATATATAGTAAAACTTACTCATGTTAAGTGTTCAGTACTTTAAAAAACTATTTTATAGAGGTACAGCTGACTTACAATGTTGTGTTAAGGTCTGTTGCTCAGCAAAGTGATCCAGCTGTACACATATACACTCTTTTTCATGTTCTTTTCCATTATGGCTTATCACAGGATATTGTGTATAGTTCCCTGTGCTATACAGTAGGACCTTGTTGTTTATCCATCCTGTATACAATAGTTTGCATCTGCAATACCTTTAGTGTCTTCACATGTGTGCAGTCATCACCATGGTAACTGTAGAACATTTTCATCACCCCAAAGTGAAACTTTGTGACTATTTACAGTGACTCCCCACCCCCATCACTCCCACAGCAACCATGAATCTACTTTCTATCTCTATAGATTTGCTCATTCTTGTCATTTCATATAGATGGAATCATACAATATGTGGTCTTTTGTGACTGGCTTTCATGACATAATGTTTTCATGGTTTATCCACGTTAATGACATTCCATTGTCTGGAAATGTTACAGTTTGTTTATCCCTTCATCAGTTGGTAGGTATTTCATGGTGTGAACAGGTGTTCAATTCTCTTGGGTATATACCTCAAAGTGGAATTACTGGGTCATTTGGTAACTCTGTGTTTCCTTTCAAACAACCACCCACTGTTTTCCAAAGTAGCTACACCATTCTACATTCCCAGCATGTTATTCCAATGAATTTCATTTATGGGATGTCATGTAATGTACATAAGATATAAAATGGGGTGCCACAGCTGTGCCAAAGATTTGTTCACAGAAACAGAGACCCTCTCACCAGAATTCTTTGTTCTAAAGCAGTTTTTTCTAAGGTACATTTTTCAGGTTGTCAGTTTCTTATGGTGTCAATGTGAGGAAAAAAACAAAAACAAAAACATGATGGCTAGATGAATTCCGGAGTAAGTTAGGCACATCTTTTTACCATAGGGATTCTTGAAAACAATTTTGAAAAAACTTTATTGGGAGTTCCTTGTCAGTCCAGTGGTTAGGTCTCAGCACTTTCACTGCCAAGGCCCTGATCTGGGAACTAAGATCCTGTAAGCTGTGGGGCCAAAAGAAAAGAAAAAAAAAAGCTTTACTCAGATATAATTGATATATAGTAAAACTTACTCATGTTAAGTGTTCAGTACTTTAAAAAACTATTTTATAGAGGTACAGCTGACTTACAATGTTGTGTTAAGGTCTGTTGCTCAGCAAAGTGATCCAGCTGTACACATATACACTCTTTTTCATGTTCTTTTCCATTATGGCTTATCACAGGATATTGTGTATAGTTCCCTGTGCTATACAGTAGGACCTTGTTGTTTATCCATCCTGTATACAATAGTTTGCATCTGCAATACCTTTAGTGTCTTCACATGTGTGCAGTCATCACCATGGTAACTGTAGAACATTTTCATCACCCCAAAGTGAAACTTTGTGACTATTTACAGTGACTCCCCACCCCCATCACTCCCACAGCAACCATGAATCTACTTTCTATCTCTATAGATTTGCTCATTCTTGTCATTTCATATAGATGGAATCATACAATATGTGGTCTTTTGTGACTGGCTTTCATGACATAATGTTTTCATGGTTTATCCACGTTAATGACATTCCATTGTCTGGAAATGTTACAGTTTGTTTATCCCTTCATCAGTTGGTAGGTATTTCATGGTGTGAACAGGTGTTCAATTCTCTTGGGTATATACCTCAAAGTGGAATTACTGGGTCATTTGGTAACTCTGTGTTTCCTTTCAAACAACCACCCACTGTTTTCCAAAGTAGCTACACCATTCTACATTCCCAGCAGCAGTGCTTGAGAGTTCCAATCTCCCCACATCTTTACCAATGCCCTTTATTGTCCATCTTTTTTATTCTAGCAATCCTAGTGTGTGTGAAGTGGGTTTTGATTTGCCTTTCCCTAAGAACTAATGACTAACTTAGATAGCATATTGCAAAACGGAGACATCACTCTCTTGACAAAGGTCCTCTGTATAGTCAAAGTTATGGCTTTTCTAGTAGTCGTATATGGATGTGAGAGTTGGACCGTAATGAAGGCTGGGCACCAAAGAATTGATGCTTTCAAATTGTGGTGCTGGAGAAGACTCTTGAGAGTCCCTTGGACTGCAAGGAGATCAAACTAGTCCATCCTAAAGGAAATTAACCCTTAATATTCATTGGAAGGACTGATGCTGCAGCTGAAGCTCCATTACTTTGGCCACTGATGCAAAGAGCCTACTCATTAGAGAAGACCCTGATGCTGGGAAAGACTGATGGCAGGAGGAGAAAAGGATGACAGAGAATAATGAGATGGTTGGATGGCATCACCAACTCAATGGTCATGAATCTGAGCAAACTTCAGGAGATAGCAAAGGACAGGGAAGTCTGGGGTGCTGCAGTCCATGGGGTCACAAAAAGCTGTACATGACATAGCAAGTGAACAGTGACAAAGAACTATAGGTGTGGAATAGCCTTTCCTAAGTTTGGAACCTGTGATATGTTGGTTGCGTTGTGAATCTTTCAAAAAGGACATAGTGGGCGGTCATTCCTAATACAACAGACCACAGCTCACCCTCACACAGGGCAGCTCCTGGAACGGGAGCTCACAGTGCAAAGCTAGGATGCACTGGCCCAAAGCTATCTGTGCCCAGAAACGGGGAGCCTTTAGATTATTACATGTACAAGCTTTTCTCAAAGTAAAGAATTCTTAACTCTTCTGTTCTTTTACATGGACTTTATCAAGGATAATTGTGACTAAAACGAAAAAGGGAAAGGCAGGACTTCCCTGGTGGTCCAGTGGTTAAGACTTCGTCTTCTACTGCAGGAGGTATGGGTTTGATCCCTGGTTGGGGAACAAAGATCCCGTGTGCTAACAACAAAACCACCCCCACCCCCCCCAAAAAACAGAAGCAATATTGTAACAAATTCAATAGAGACTTTAAAAAACTATCTGTACTCCCAAAAACATCTTAAAAGAAAATAATGGAAGGGCTTCCCTGGTGGCCACTGGTAAAGAATCTACCTGCCAGATCAGGAGGCACAGGTTCAAGAAGATCTTCACACTTTGGTGCAACTAAGCCCGTGTGCCACAACCATTCAACCTATAATCTTGAGTCCAGGAACCACAGCTACTGAAGTCCACACACCCTAGAGCCCATGCTCCACAACAAGAGAAGCCACCACAATGAGGAGCCTGCACACCTCAATTAGAGAGTAGCTCCCACTAGCTGAAACTGAAGAAAGCCCAAGCAGCAGAAAAGATGCAGCACAGACAAAAATAAATTAATTTTAAAAGGGGGGGGGCAGGGAAAGGAGGCTAAAATCTGATGGGGAAGGTTGAGGATGTTGAATTGCCTTCTGTCCCTTCCGGTGGCTACCAGTGGCCAACTCTGCCAGATTGTTCTAAAGCTTTTCCCTCCAAAATTGGTGAGGAACAGGTGGAGACATGGTGAGGACCACCTTGGTGGTTCTAAGTTATCTCAGCGTGACTGGGGACTCCAGGTTCCCAGAGGTCACTGCATGGGGACACCAAGGCAGTTCAGTCCCAGCTCTGTCCTAGCGCATACAGTGACGAGGTCTCAGATGTCCCGGGCTTTATAAGCCAAACAGACCATAGGCTAGAATTTCCCCAGTGTTAAGGAAGCAGTGGTCATCTGCTAATAAGTTCATTGTTTTGGTGTTTTCTCAGGAACGTCCTCCTGTGAATTTCTTTCAACAGGAGATGGGGCCTGTCCTCCCTGGAGCTAACCATGATCTCAGTCAAGCCCTCTAAGTGTGCATGACTCTGGTTCCCCAGGGTGTCTCTGCTCATCCCATGATGATGGGCTTCAAGTCTCTTCTGAGGCCTTCCTGAAGCCTGGCGTGGTCTCCAGACACCACCTTGTTTTCCCTACCATTTACCTGCCTCACAAGTCAGGCGTGGGCTCTCATCTGAGCCCCACAAGAAGCTGACATTTTCTCCTTGGTATAATTCAAATGTGTCCTTATGTTGAACATCCACAACCATGGCAGAGGATTTTTTTTTTTTTAAATAGAGAGACAGGGATGGAAAAGGGGGCATTTGGTCTACTGAATTTCATAGGCACACCTTGGACAGGGAAGCCTGGCCTGCTGCAGTCCATGGGGTCGCAAAGAATCAGACACGAGCGAGCGACTGAACTGAGCTGCCCTTCCTGAACCTACAGGTGACTGGCTTTCACAGGCTGCTGTGTTGTTGTCCTCATTGTCTTCCTCCTGTGGAGACAATAACACCTACTTCCTGGGTGTCTTTTGTGAGTCACTTTTCATCACATCTATCCTCTCCTTCTAAAACATTAGCATAACTGGTCCAGCCCGGTGGTCCAGGCCACACACAGGAGTCAGGCTTCCCCTCTCTCTTCCTATCTGTGGCAGGGCCAGGGGGCGGCCTCAAAACTTCCACTCACTTCAGCTTCACTGCCCAAAGAGTCGCACAGCCCTCCTGGGTATGGGCACAGGCATAACCCAGGAGCCTCTCAGGCCCTGCCTTCTTTCATAAAACAAATTATTAAACTTTTAAATCTACTTTATGACTGCTGTTGATTACTGCAAAGTTGTAACAACCAATAGGGTTGATGTCAAGATAGGCATATAGATCAGTGGGACAGGGTTATGCTGTGTGTGTTAACTCAGTCAGTTGTGTCTGACTCTTTGTGACACCATGAACTGCAGCCCACCAAGCTCCTCTGTCCATGGGGGTTCTTCTGGAGTTGGTTGCCATTCCCTCCTCCAAAGGATCTTCCCAGATCCATGGTCCCTGGTCTCCCGCATTGCAGGTGAATTCTTTACTGTTTGAACCATCAGAGAAATAGACTCACACTTACATGATTGATTTTTTTGCAAAAGCCAAGGAAATTCAGTGTAAAAGTATAATCTTCAACACCAGTGGGCTAGATCTCCCCAGGGTGTCTCTGCTCATCCCATGATGATGGGCTTCAAGTCTCTTCTGAGGCCTTCCTGAAGCCTGGCGTGGTCTCCAGACACCACCTTGTTTTCCCTACCATTTACCTGCCTCACAAGTCAGGCGTGGCTCTCATCTGAGCCCCACAAGAAGCTGACATTTTCTCCTTGGTATAATTCAAATGTGTCCTTATGTTGAACATCCACAACCATGGCAGAGGATTTTTTTTTTAAATAGAGAGACAGGGATGGAAAAGGGGGCATTTGGTCTACTGAATTTCATAGGCACACCTTGGACAGGGAAGCCTGGCCTGCTGCAGTCCATGGGGTCGCAAAGAATCAGACACGAGCGAGCGACTGAACTGAGCTGCCCTTCCTGAACCTACAGGTGACTGGCTTTCACAGGCTGCTGTGTTGTTGTCCTCATTGTCTTCCTCCTGTGGAGACAATAACACCTACTTCCTGGGTGTCTTTTGTGAGTCACTTTTCATCACATCTATCCTCTCCTTCTAAAACATTAGCATAACTGGTCCAGCCCGGTGGTCCAGGCCACACACAGGAGTCAGGCTTCCCTCTCTTTCCTATCTGTGGCAGGGCCAGGGGGCGGCCTCAAAACTTCCACTCACTTCAGCTTCACTGCCCAAAGAGTCGCACAGCCCTCCTGGGTATGGGCACAGGCATAACCCAGGAGCCTCTCAGGCCCTGCCTTCTTTCATAAAACAAATTATTAAACTTTTAAATCTACTTTATGACTGCTGTTGATTACTGCAAAGTTGTAACAACCAATAGGGTTGATGTCAAGATAGGCATATAGATCAGTGGGACAGGGTTATGCTGTGTGTGTTAACTCAGTCAGTTGTGTCTGACTCTTTGTGACACCATGAACTGCAGCCCACCAAGCTCCTCTGTCCATGGGGGTTCTTCTGGAGTTGGTTGCCATTCCCTCCTCCAAAGGATCTTCCCAGATCCATGGTCCCTGGTCTCCCGCATTGCAGGTGAATTCTTTACTGTTTGAACCATCAGAGAAATAGACTCACACTTACATGATTGATTTTTTTCTGGCAAAAGTGCCAAGGAAATTCAGTGTAAAAAGTATAATCTTCAACACCAGTGCTAGAAAAAATGGGTCTCCAAAACAAAAGAAAAAAAGAAACTTAATCTTTACTAGATATTATACAAAGAATCAACTTAAGGTAGATCATAGACATAACTGTAAGAGCTAAGGCTATAGAACTCTTTGCAAAAAACATATGAGGAATATTTGTAACCTTGGTTTTGGCACCAACTTATTCAATTCAACAGAGAAAGTATATATCATAAAAGAAATAATCTGTGGACTGGATTTTATCAACATAAAAAAAAAATGTTGCCCTTCAAAAGACACTTAAGAAAATGAAAAGGAAAGCCACAGACTGAAGATACCTGCAAAACATATCCTTGACAAAGGACTTGTCCTAAAATTTATGAATAAGTTATTTCCAAGAAGACAATGTAATTTATTGAATGGTCCAAAGATCTGAAAAAGAAAAAAAAAAAAAAAGAAAACTTCACCAAAGAATGTATAGAGCTGGAAAATAAGCACATGAAAGAGGTTCAACATCATTAGTCACTAGGGAGATGCAAATTACAACCACAATGAGATACCACTAACCCACTTGAGTGGATAAAATGAAAAAGACTGACCATACCAAGTGCTTGCAAGGGTGTGAAGCAACCGGGACAGTCATTCATTGCCGGTGGGAATGGAAAATAGTACGACCACTCTGAAGAACATTTTGTCAGTTTTTTTAAAAAGTTAAAAATGTATCTGCCATATGACTCAGCCATTCCACCCCTGGTTATTTAAACTACACACACACACACACACACACACACACATACAGAAGAGAAAGAGAGACAGTGAGCCTATATTCACACAAAGATTTGTACCTCGATGTTCATAATTGCTTTATTTAAAATTCTCAAAAATGGAAAGCCTTCCAGGAGGACCCCAGTGAATGAATAGATGAACAAATTGAGACATATCCATAGAGGAGAATGATACTCAACAATGAAAAAGAAGGAACAATTCACGTACACAAAAGCTTGATTGAATCTCAAAATAAATTTGCTGAATAAGAAAAAAAGGCAAAAAAAAAAAGAGTACATACTATGACTCTGTTATACAATGGTGTAGAAAATACAGCTAATCTAGAGCAACAGAAAGCAGATTGGTGGTTGCCTTTTAGGTGGAAGGAGTTCAGCTGGAGGAACTCCAAAGGGATAGAAGGAGACAGCTGAGGGTGATGAGTATGTTTATTATCTTCATTGTGCTGATGGTTTCAGAGACACACACATATGTCCACCCCATTCAAGTATACATGTTGTTTATATAAGATTTATGAAGTGACAATTACACTTTGATAAAACTGTCACCAATAAAAAGGAAGAAGAAAAAAAGAACCCTTATCTTCTAGAGATAGACAGTGAATGTTCCACAGACAAAGTTACCTAAGGACTGAAATTTGCTTCAAGATAATATAGGAACGGGATGTGAAGTAGGTGATGACGTAGATACAAGGGTGATAAAGAAGATGAGCCACCAAGTGGTGACGAAGGTTGAGGCTGGGCTCATTTGCATGTGTGTTTGAGACACCACATTATATATAAAAAGCGCTCTGAAAATTGCCCAAAAGTTTTGTTTCTTTCTTTCTTTAGTCAGAACCTTTGTTCAAAACTTGGTTCTTATGAGATGCAAATTACAACCACAATGAGATACCACTAACCCACTTGAGTGGATAAAATGAAAAAGACTGACCATACCAAGTGCTTGCAAGGGTGTGAAGCAACCGGGACAGTCATTCATTGCCGGTGGGAATGGAAAATAGTACGACCACTCTGAAGAACATTTTGTCAGTTTTTTTAAAAAGTTAAAAATGTATCTGCCATATGACTCAGCCATTCCACCCCTGGTTATTTAAACTACACACACACACACACACACACACACACATACAGAAGAGAAAGAGAGACAGTGAGCCTATATTCACACAAAGATTTGTACCTCGATGTTCATAATTGCTTTATTTAAAATTCTCAAAAATGGAAAGCCTTCCAGGAGGACCCCAGTGAATGAATAGATGAACAAATTGAGACATATCCATAGAGGAGAATGATACTCAACAATGAAAAAGAAGGAACAATTCACGTACACAAAAGCTTGATTGAATCTCAAAATAAATTTGCTGAATAAGAAAAAAAGGCAAAAAAAAAAAGAGTACATACTATGACTCTGTTATACAATGGTGTAGAAAATACAGCTAATCTAGAGCAACAGAAAGCAGATTGGTGGTTGCCTTTTAGGTGGAAGGAGTTCGAAAGCTGGAGGAACTCCAAAGGGATAGAAGGAGACAGCTGAGGGTGATGAGTATGTTTATTATCTTCATTGTGCTGATGGTTTCAGAGACACACACATATGTCCACCCCATTCAAGTATACATGTTGTTTATATAAGATTTATGAAGTGACAATTACACTTTGATAAAACTGTCACCAATAAAAAGGAAGAAGAAAAAAAGAACCCTTATCTTCTAGAGATAGACAGTGAATGTTCCACAGACAAAGTTACCTAAGGACTGAAATTTGCTTCAAGATAATATAGGAACGGGATGTGAAGTAGGTGATGACGTAGATACAAGGGTGATAAAGAAGATGAGCCACCAAGTGGTGACGAAGGTTGAGGCTGGGCTCATTTGCATGTGTGTTTGAGACACCACATTATATATAAAAAAAGCGCCTACTAGAAAATGTGACTGGCCTAAGAATGTGATATGGCTTTCCTTGGCTTTCTTTCTTTCTTTAGTCAGAACCTTGTTCACTTTTAGTTAGCTTAATAAAAATGTGTCTGGGTCAATATGGAGATTCCTTAAAAAACTGAAAATAGAAGCACCAAATGACCCAGCAATCCCACTATTAGGCTTATACCCTGATGAAATCAAAACTGAAAGAGGCACCTGTGCCCCAATGTTCATTGCAGTACTCTATTCAATAGCTAGAACATGGAAGCAACCTAGATGTCCATTGACACATGAATGGGTAAAAAAACTCTGGTACATATATACAATGGAGTACTTCTCAGCTGTAAAAAAGAAAATGGAAGAATCAGTCCTAACAAGGTAGATGGATCTAGAGCCTATTGTAAAAAGGGAAGTAAGTCAAAAAGACAAGTACAATATACTAACACATATATATGGAATCTGGTAAGATGTTACTGGTAACACACACAGTGAAGTGATGGAAAAACAGGCATAGAGAACAGACATAGGGACATTGTGGGGAATGAACAGTGGGTGGAAAGCATAGAGGAAGTAACATGGAAACCTATACTATCATATGTGAAAAAGATAGCTATGGTCATTGAGCTATGGGAATAGCGGGTCCTGCAGGGGCACTGTGAGACAGACAGCCTGGAGGGCTGGGATGGGGGGGACTGGGAGGGGGTCAGGAATATACATATGACTAATCTGGGAACATACATATCTATCAACAACAAAACTCTGAAAGTAAAAAGTAAAATAAAAATAATTATTAAAAAAAATGTGGGGGCTTCCCTGGTGGTCCAGTGGGTAAGGACACCGCCTTGCAGTGCAAGGGGCTCCGGTTTGATCTCTGGCCTGGGAAGATCCCACGTGCCGCAGAGCTGCTGGACCGATGTGTCCAATTACCGAGATGGAGCTCTGGAGCGCATGCGCCCAGAGCCGGTGCTCTGGGACAACAGAGACCACTGCGATGGGAGGCCCACGCGGGCCAAAGAACAAAGATGGATGAAAATAGATAAATGAAAGACCAATAGAAATGGCCCGCCCGACCCCCTCCCTCCCCAACCCACTCCTCCCCCCACCCCAACCCCGCTCAAAAAAAAAATGTGTCTGGGTGACACAGTCCCAAGGAGTGGAGGAAAATTGATGTGAAACAATGAATAATTAGTCAAGGCTGGTCTTTGGGCAGACTGGATTTTGTGAAAGAAGGGACACATGGGGAGAAGGATCTTTAATGAGGGGTTGGGATGGCTGAAAGGCCACCCCTTGATAGTTGTTTATAGATTGATACAGTGTATGTGCGTGGAGAAAGTGAAACGACTGAGAAATATGGACAGGGAGTGAGAAGTTAGAACCCTGAAGGTCTCCTTGGTTCTCAGCTCCCTGGAGACACAGCATTATCCCAGCCCCCACACCCTGCAGGATCAGCATTGCAACCCACAGTGGATGGAAAATTCCAAGCCTGCTAGCAATTAGGACTGTGCCCCTCTAATAAAAGGGCCTGTCCATGAAACTTTCTGGAATGCCTGGGGAACTCTCCCACATTAGATCCTCAGAGGCTTTTACTGTCTGTGAGGGTTGGAGGACTTTTTACTGAGTAGAGGCATTCTGCAGGGCTTTGGACCACTTGATGGGTATCCAGAGGGAGGACACATCACTGCCTCATTGACTGTGAAAGCAGCTGAAGAAAGTGGGTCAGAACACGTATATGGGTCTCTTGATTCTACTCAAAGGCTCAGAAGGTTGTTCATATAGATCAGGAATATTGTTAAGGTTGTTTGATATGTGCTGATAGAATTTTAAGCTTTAATTTTACTATACAATGTTTGAAAAGATAAGGCGATTTAATGATGTCAGCAAAAGTTATGGAGTAAAAGCCTTTCTCCGTGGACATGAATTTGAGCAAACTCCAGGAGAGAGTAAAGGACAGGGAAGCCTGCCATACTGCAGTACATGGGGTCACAAAGAGTCAGACATGACTTCGCGACTGAATGATAAGACCTTTAAAAAGCCTGTTCTCTTTAATAGCAACGATAAAACTGATAAAAATAGAGTCAACTTTAGAACTCTGGAAATTAACCAAATACTTGCAGCTATCCAGGAAATATTTGTCCATGCAACACACTTGAATTTCACGAAAAACAGTGAGTTTTGTGGTATTTTAACTTGTCTCACATCCGTCACTCTCTCTCCAGCTCCTTGGTGGCCCTGAAAACCAACAGCTTCCATCCTGAAGAGAACCAGTCCAGTGACTCTCTGGAAGACCTCACTTGCAGCTCTGCCCTTGTTTAATCTGATTTGGAGTTTGCTCACTGAGAAAAGCCATTTCTTCTAGTGCATTTGCTTAAAATGCTCAGGAGTTTTTGTTCAGCTTCATGGATGCTCGAGAGAGTAGCTAACAGCGGGGACAAACTATAGGTGAACCAAAATGCTTTAAGTGAAAACTGAGGAACAGGAATAAGATGAAAAGCTCTGATGTATTCCAGGGAGTCTAGAGAGCCATCAGACCTTTCAGGAAATCTCTGTCCTGTCATTAGCTGACCATTAACTTAACCTAGCAGAGACTTCAGTAGCTGCACAAGACAAAGAATGCAGTCTTTATGGAATTACATCAGGAAAGTCACTGAACAAACAAATACCAACAATAAACAAAAGCAACAATAAACACAAGGCAGTGGAGCAGAGAATCTGAATTCTAGAGTAGCCATGTTATGTTATTGAACATGTCCGGTTTTTAACAAAAAAATGACAAGACATATAAAGAAATAAGAAAGTATGGTCCATAAAAAGGAAGCATGTAATCAAGAGATACTGCCCTTGAGGAAGCCCAAACAGGACTTCCTACGCAAAGGCTTTAAATTAGCTTAAAGCGTTAAAGGAAGGCATGTCTAAAGAACTAAAGGAACATAAGAGAATAGAGTTTCATTTAAAAGAAAAGCACATGGGAACATGCATGTCTGTAAACAACAAAACTCTGTAAAAGTTAAAAGTAAAATAAAGGTTTAAAAAAAATAAAAAAGAAAAGCACAAAAGAGGGAGAAGCAATATAGGAGCAAAGTTTTGCATACTGTTGAGTCACAAAGTATTGTTACATTGGTATTCATATAAACTAAACTGTCATAATTAAAGATGGTAATTGTAATCCCTAAGGAAATCACTACAAACATAATAACACCAGAAGCACAAGCTTCTAAATTAAAAATAGATATGTTTAACATTATAAAAATGAAAAACTTTTGTGCTTCAAGGACACCATCAAGAAAGTGCAAAGCCAACTCACAGAAAGGGAAAGCTACAAAGCATATACTTGAAATAGCCAAGTATCCAGAATATTTTTTTAAAAAATTACCCCATCTCAACAACAGAAAGATAAGTACCTGAATTAAAAGATGGAGGAGGGAATCTGATAGACATTTATTTAAAGAAGGATGCAAACTGTCTATAAGCAAAGGAAAAGAAGCTCAACATCATTAGTCATTAGATAAATGCAAGTCGAAACCACAATTAAATGCCACATTCACAGGATGATTAAAACAGAAAAGACAGATAAACCCAAGTTCTGTTGAGGAGGTGAAGGCATCTGATCCCTGCTGGTGGGAATGAAAAATCAGTACAGGCACTGTGAAAAAGAGTTGGGCAGTTCCTCAAAATGTTAAGCATAGATTTACCATGAGTGCTTTGTGTGTGCTAAGTGGCTTCAGTCGTATCCTACCCTTTCGATTCCATGGACAGTGGCTCACCAGGCTCCTCTGTGCATGGTATTTCCCAGGCAAGAATACTGGAAGTGAATTGCCTTTCCTTCTCCAGAGGATCTTCCTTACCCAAGGATTGAACCCAGGTCTCCTGCATTGCAGGCAGATTCTTTCCTGCCAAGCCACCAGGGAAGCCCTTAGACTTACCATGTGTGTGTTCAATCACTCAGTCACATCTGGCTGTTTGTGATCCCATTCACTATAACCTGCCAGGCTCCTCTGTCCATGGGATTCCCCAGGCAAGAATACTGGAGTGGGTTGCCATTCCCTTCTCCATGACGCAAAATGAGCATACAGTAGATGGTGGTAGGGGTGGAGGTGATGTTTCAAGGAAGATTTTATGAGACTTCTCGTTGGACAGACAGTCTGCTGGCCAGATGTTCTAAGCTCATGCGGGTAAAAAGCGAGGGCTGGCACATAGGCTTCAGAGAAGCTGCTCTAGATAAGAGAGGAGGACTCAGTTCTCCCTGGTTAAGGATAGGGATTCCAGGAGGAGAAGAATCAAGGACAAGGTCTCAAAAGATAAAGAACTTTGTGAAAGAAGACATTTATTCAGCAGGGAGTTTGAGGAACTCTGAAGAATGTGAGGTTAACCCTTCCTTGAGCTCCTCAACATCATCTGTCAAGTCTACGCATCTCATTAAGAGTTTTGGAAAAGTAGACTCTGTTTATCTCAAAAAGAGGTTGAGTTCTGAGTTCCGTTAAGCACGTGATGAAAACCAGACTGATCTATGGACAAAGGATCCAGAAGCCTTGGAGTTGCTGACATTTTAGGTATATTGTGATGGCTATGATCACTGTGAATCAGAAGAGGGGTTAGTAGTTGGGAATGGGAGATGCAGATGTGAGCTAAAAGCATGATTAGGGAAGAAATCTAGTGACATTAGCTTCCTTGAGGAAGGAAGGGGACCATGGGGTCCGACAGGTCTGGATAAACCCAAGTTCTGTTGAGGAGGTGAAGGCATCTGATCCCTGCTGGTGGGAATGAAAATCAGTACAGGCACTGTGAAAAAGAGTTGGGCAGTTCCTCAAAATGTTAAGCATAGATTTACCATGAGTGCTTTGTGTGTGCTAAGTGGCTTCAGTCGTATCCTACCCTTTCGATTCCATGGACAGTGGCTCACCAGGCTCCTCTGTGCATGGTATTTCCCAGGCAAGAATACTGGAAGTGAATTGCCTTTCCTTCTCCAGAGGATCTTCCTTACCCAAGGATTGAACCCAGGTCTCCTGCATTGCAGGCAGATTCTTTCCTGCCAAGCCACCAGGGAAGCCCTTAGACTTACCATGTGTGTGTTCAATCACTCAGTCACATCTGGCTGTTTGTGATCCCATTCACTATAACCTGCCAGGCTCCTCTGTCCATGGGATTCCCCAGGCAAGAATACTGGAGTGGGTTGCCATTCCCTTCTCCATGACGCAAAATGAGCATACAGTAGATGGTGGTAGGGGTGGAGGTGATGTTTCAAGGAAGATTTTATGAGACTTCTCGTTGGACAGACAGTCTGCTGGGCAGATGTTCTAAGCTCATGCGGGTAAAAAGCGAGGGCTGGCACATAGGCTTCAGAGAAGCTGCTCTAGATAAGAGAGGAGGACTCAGTTCTCCCTGGTTAAGGATAGGGATTCCAGGAGGAGAAGAATCAAGGACAAGGTCTCAAAAGATAAAGAACTTTGTGAAAGAAGACATTTATTCAGCAGGGAGTTTGAGGAACTCTGAAGAATGTGAGGTTAACCCCTTCCTTGAGCTCCTCAACATCATCTGTCAAGTCTACGCATCTCATTAAGAGTTTTGGAAAAGTAGACTCTGTTTATCTCAAAAAGAGGTTGAGTTCTGAGTTCCGTTAAGCACGTGATGAAAACCAGACTGATCTATGGACAAAGGATCCAGAAGCCTTGGAGCTGCTGACATTTTAGGTATATTGTGATGGCTATGATCACTGTGAATCAGAAGAGGGGTTAGTAGTTGGGAATGGGAGATGCAGATGTGAGCTAAAAGCATGATTAGGGAAGAAATCTAGTGACATTAGCTTCCTTGAGGAAGGAAGGGGACCATGGGGGTCCAAGTCAAGCCAGGATGGAGGTCTGGCACCAAACAGCAGCAGACAGTCCCTTCTGCATCATGGAGCTGATTGTGTCTGAGAACCTTGGCCTTGGGTGGTAACTGAGCAGGATCCAATGGGGACTTCCAGGTAGGCACTTCCCCCATATCCTTTGCTTTACTTCCTCTCTGAAGGACCTAGATAACTGTCTTTGCAGCACATTTCCTGAGTTGTTTCACAGATGCTAAAGCCACCACCCCAGAGAAGAAACTAACCACCTGATAACCATGAGCACATGGTCTACTAAAGATTGCTGATGTTCACTCCTGTGACACTGCCCTCCTACCACACATCAACCAATTGGAAAGATGTACACGAGTTATGATGGACCCTGTGATGCCCCTTCCTCAACTGACCTTTAAAAAGGCTTTTCTGAGGGGACTTCCTTGGTGGTTGGGAGGTTAAGACTTTGCTTCCAATGCAGGAGTTGTGGGTTCGATTCCTGGTGGGGAAGTTAAGATCCCACATGCCTCTTGGTCATAAAACAGAAGCAATGTAACAAACTCAATAAAGACTCGAAAAATGTTTTGCTGAAACCCACCAGGGAGTTTGGGCTTTCTGAGCACCAGCTGTTTTTTGTGCACTGCCATAGATGCTGCATTTTCCTTCACCGCAACCTGGCGTCAGTAAATTAGCTTTACTGTACATGGGTGAGTGGACCCAAGTTTGGTTTGGTACAGGGTTGGGAGTGAACAACCTTGGACTTGGTCCAAGAGGTACCACACACATGTAGATTGCACTTCTTTTTCTTGTGGTCGTCTTGGAAAAGGGCCACATTGCTTAAGCCCTAGTGGCTGACTTAGTTCTTGTGTCTAATGGTGTAAGGTAAGCTGACTGTCATGCCTGAAGAATCAACCAGTACATAAACAGTTAAGGAGAGAGGTTACAGGGGTAAGAAGTGCTTGTGGGGCATGTTTATCAGGTTTACAGTCCATGACAAGAAACATTTATGGAATGTCTACCTACTGTGTGCTAAGCATCATCACTAAGCACCATCATTGTTTCCATATTGGAAAAGCAGAATTTCTTTTATCCAATTAATAAACATATTATAAGCACCTACCACAGGTAGTTAAGTTGTAGGTTCCACACACAGAAAATGATCTAAGATGCGTAGGATATGACCTTTCTCCTCCTTACATCCTTGTATTAGAGCCTATTTATAATTCTCTCAACATTAATTTCTGGGCTTCCTCGGTGGCTCATCAGTAAAGACTCTGTCAAAGCAGGAGACACAGGAGATGCAGGTTCCATCCCTGGGTCAGGAAGATCCCCTGGAGAAGGGCATGACAACCCACTCCAGGATTCTTGCCTGGGAAATTTCATGGATTAGAGGAACTACGGTCCATGGGGTCGAAGAAAGTTGGACACAATTGAAGTGACTAAGCATGCACGCAACATTAATTTTACCAAAGAGGCACTTGGTTTGGCCAAAAACAACACGAAACTACATATACTTTTGTCAGTCTGAGGCAGGAAAATCAAACGCGACCTTTTAAAATTTGTGATCTGGTGGGGAAGTTAAGATCCCACATGCCTCTTGGTCATAAAACAGAAGCAATGTAACAAACTCAATAAAGACTCGAAAAATGTTTTGCTGAAACCCACCAGGGAGTTTGGGCTTTCTGAGCACCAGCTGTTTTTTGTGCACTGCCATAGATGCTGCATTTTCCTTCACCGCAACCTGGCGTCAGTAAATTAGCTTTACTGTACATGGGTGAGTGGACCCAAGTTTGGTTTGGTACAGGGTTGGGAGTGAACAACCTTGGACTTGGTCCAAGAGGTACCACACACATGTAGATTGCACTTCTTTTTCTTGTGGTCGTCTTGGAAAAGGGCCACATTGCTTAAGCCCTAGTGGCTGACTTAGTTCTTGTGTCTAATGGTGTAAGGTAAGCTGACTGTCATGCCTGAAGAATCAACCAGTACATAAACAGTTAAGGAGAGAGGTTACAGGGGTAAGAAGTGCTTGTGGGGCATGTTTATCAGGTTTACAGTCCATGACAAGAAACATTTATGGAATGTCTACCTACTGTGTGCTAAGCATCATCACTAAGCACCATCATTGTTTCCATATTGGAAAAGCAGAATTTCTTTTATCCAATTAATAAACATATTATAAGCACCTACCACAGGTAGTTAAGTTGTAGGTTCCACACACAGAAAATGATCTAAGATGCGTAGGATATGACCTTTCTCCTCCTTACATCCTTGTATTAGAGCCTATTTATAATTCTCTCAACATTAATTTCTGGGCTTCCTCGGTGGCTCATCAGTAAAGACTCTGTCAAAGCAGGAGACACAGGAGATGCAGGTTCCATCCCTGGGTCAGGAAGATCCCCTGGAGAAGGGCATGACAACCCACTCCAGGATTCTTGCCTGGGAAATTTCATGGATTAGAGGAACTACGGTCCATGGGGTCGAAGAAAGTTGGACACAATTGAAGTGACTAAGCATGCACGCAACATTAATTTTACCAAAGAGGCACTTGGTTTGGCCAAAAACAACACGAAACTACATATACTTTTGTCAGTCTGAGGCAGGAAAATCAAACGCGACCTTTTATTATGATTTATTATAGTTCCCCATCTTGGCCCCACTGGCCCATGAAGAAAAGAATCTGGTTGGTAGCTGTTTTTTTGCTCAGCAGTACCGTGACCACGAGTTGAACTGTATCCAATAAGGCTGTTAGGATGATTTTAAATTATATTGTCTTTGACCTTGTTTTTCAAGGAGGGTATAAAATCTCTGACCCTAATTTTGTCTTTTCATTTGGAAAGAGCCAATTGTGCTCTTTGTAAAAAACTTCAGGGCTTCCCTGGTGGTCCAGTGGGTAGGGACATCGCCTTGCAGTGCAAGGGGCGCTGGTTCGATCCCTGGCCTGGGAAGATCCCATGTGCCGCGGAGCGGCTGGACCGATGTGTCCGACTACCGAGCCAGAGCTCTGGAGAGCATGTGCCCAGAGCCGGTGCTCTGTGACAAGAGAGAGGCCACTGCGATGCGAGGCCCACACAGGCCAAAGAACAAAGATAAATGAATGAAAGATGAATAGAAGTGGCCAAAAAAATTTTTTTTCAAAAAAAAAAAAACCCTTCAAATTCTTACTGGAGACAGGGATGGAATTTTCACATATAAGCTGATTGAAATGACAAGACTTTTCTAGCTCTCCTTTATGGCATAGTTATCTTTTGCACTTTTTTTAAAAAAAATAATTTTACTTGTTTATTTAGACTGTGCAGGCTTTTCTGTAGTTGTACCGAGCAGGGGCTACTCTCTTGTTGCCGTGCATGGACTTCTCACTGTGGTGGCATCTCTTATTGCCAAGCACAGTCTCTAGGTGGGCAAGCAGTCTGTAGTTGTACCATGTGGGCTCAGTAATTGCAGTTGCCAAGCTCTAGAGCACAGACTCAGTAGTTGTGATGCATGGGTTTAGTTGCCCTGTGGCAGGCAGGCTCTTCCTGGACCAGAGGTCAAACCCGTTTCTCCTGAATTGTCAGGTGAATTCTTTACCCCTGAGTCACTAGCGAAGCCCTCTTATACACTTTCTGAGGAGTTAAATTGAGGACTAAAACTACAAATGTTTTACCACTTTTTATGAAGATGAATGCTGAATTTACATGTTTTTTTTTTTTAAAGATTTTATTTATTTATTTATTGGAAGGGGCAGGTTGGGGAGGGAGGGCTGCGGGTGGGCCACTTCTGTTGGTCTTTCATTTATCTATTTTTCATCCGTCTTTGTTCTTTGGCTCGTGTGGGCCTCCCATCGCGGTGGCCTCTGTTGTCGCAGAGCACTGGCCCTGGGCGCATGCACTCCAGAACTCCGGTTCGGTAATTGGACACATCAGTCCAGCTGCTCCACGGCACATGGGATCTTCCCAGGCCAGGGATCAAACCGGCGCCCCTTGCACTGCAAGGCGGTGTCCTTACCCACTGGACCACCAGGGAAGCCCTACATGTATTAATGTATTGTATTTAGGCAGCCTGCTTGCACCTTTTTTTGTTGTTCTCCAGCTGGTATCTCCTGCTTCTCAGGATACAAAATGGTTGTTGTGCAGTTGCTCAGTTGTGTCCGACTCTTTGCAACCTCATGTCTGCAGTATGCCAGGCTTCCCTGCATTTCCCCGTACAAAATAGTGGTGATGGTTAATTTGACATGTCAGCTTGACTGGCCTCAGGGATGCTAAGACAGCCTGTAATGCCATACCTCTGGGTGCGTCTATGGAGGTGTCTCTGGGAGAGATGAGCATTTGCATGAATGCACTGAGGATGCAGATGTTCTTCACCTATGGCACGGGCATCTTCTAACCTGTTGAGGAATTGACAAGAATAAAATGCTAAGGAAAGGGACTTCCCTGATGGTCCAGTGGTTAAGAATCCACCTTGCAATGTAGTGGACACAGGTTCCATCCCTGTTAGGGAAACTAATATCCCACATGCCATGAAGCAACTAAGCCCATGCACCTCACCTCCTGAGCCCTTGTGCCACACCTAGGGAGTTTTCATGCCCAATGAAAGATCCGCCAGGACCCAGCAAAGATCCCATGTGCCCCAAGTAAGACCCAGTGCAGCCAAATAAATAAACAAAATTTTAAAAAGCTATGGAAGAGCAAATTCCCTCTCTGTTCGAGACTCTGCCTTAGACATCAGTGCCTCTAGGTCTTGGACTTTCAGACTCAGACCAAGTCTTACACCATCATCCCCATCTCCCTGGTTCTCAGGCCTGTGGACTGAGACTGAATTACATGCCTGGCTTTCCTGGTCCTCTGGCTTGCTCATTGCAGACGGTGGACTTTCTCAGCATCCATAACCACATGAACCCATTCCTACACACACACACACACACACACACTCTGTTCTGTTTCCCTGGAGAACCCTAACCAATGCAAAGGCTCCTTCAGAAAAGAGTCCATGGGGGCTTCCCCTGGTGGTCCAGTGGGTAAGGACACCACCTTGCAGTGCAAGGGGCGCCAGTTCGAGCCCTGGCCTGGGAAGATCCCACATGCCGCAGAGTGGCTGGACCCATGTGTCCAATTACCGAGCCGGAGCTCTGGAGCGCACGCGCCCAGAGCCAGTGCTCTGCAACAACAGACACCACCGCGATGGGAGGCCCACAGGAGCCAAAGAACAAAGACGGATGAAAACAGAGAAATGAAAGACCAATAGAAGTGGCCCGCCTGCTCCCCTCCCTCCCCAACCCGACCCTTGCCCAAAAATAAATAAATAAATAAATCTTAAGAAAAGAGTCCATGGAAGTCCAGTTTTCTCACAGAGGTCTTTCTGCTCTCAGGAGAGCTTGCAGAATGGTAGTTTGGTCCTAAGGGGACAGAGGAGAGGATGGGTCACATGCTGAAATTGCTCACATAGTCACACCAGTAAGGGTGCCAGGCAGTATGCCTAACACTCAGGCTGATTTTTCTAGAAGCTTGGAGGAGAGGTGTGGTTCCTAACCCTGCTGTGACTGGGGCTCTCAATTCCTCTGTCAGGTGGCCATAGGCCCTGGGACAGAAAGGAGGAGCCCCACGTGGTTCAGGACAATCCCCGCAGATTGGCTGCCAGGAGCCGTGGGCCCTGTCTGTCTGCATTGTTGAACCAGCAAAGACATGCCAAGTCTACATCAGGGCTGACGGCACCTGCAGGTGGAAAGGAGGATGGGGTCCACAAGGTTCTAAAGTCTGGGGCCTGGAAACAAGCCCCGGGTCTCAGGGAAGGACCTGTAGCTCAAATCACCACACTTATGACTCTAAAGCAGCACGAGGCTCTTGATCATCTTCCTATGAAGCAGGCGTGTCTAGAGACCTGGTGGCCAAGGGTGAGTCATGAGTGAAGTGGCCAGCCATCCCAGTTTGTCTGCAACAGAGAGGTTTCCTAGGACTTTATGCATATGTGTGTGTGTGTGCGTGTGTGTGTGTATTCGTTCATTTATTTGGCTGCACCAGGTCTCAGCTGTGGTACATGGGATCTTTAGCTTTGGCGTGTGAACTCAGAGTCATGGCATGTGGGATTTAGTTTCCTGACCAGAGACTGAACCTGGCCCCCTGCATTGGGAGCACAGAGTCTTAGCCACTGGACCACCAGGGAAGTCTCCAGACTTTGGGTTTTAAAAGCAGTAAAGGAAATCAGGATGAGGAGGTCACTCTAGGAGAGGTCTGCAAGGGCCAGACATGAAGGATGTAATTCATTCAAGGGCTCATGTCATATTCTGAACCATCGTTGGGTAAAGGCCAACTTCTCCCCAGGAGCACTCCCTTCCCAGTGAAGCACCAGCTCCTTCTAATTCTGCTTGTTCTCTTCCAGACCAGGGGTCACTATAGCCTACCCGTCAGCCCTCCCCATGGCCTGGCCCTGACTCTCAGCCGCACGTTGTCTTCTGCTCCGTCCTCCAGAGGTGAGGCAGAAGGCTAACTCAGAAAAGGACTGCCTGGTGTGCTCTGCTATTCTAGGGAGGGCACTGGCCCTGCCTGCACTGCATGTTCATTTAAAATGTTGTACTTGCAAACAAACAGAAAACTCTGAAGACCTAGAAATGCCAGACTCCACTTGCCTCTCAAAGAGAATACATCCCAGGTGCATTTTTAGATGACAATACCGAAAGGATTTATGATTAGCAAGCTGAAATTTTAAAATGGATCTTTACTCAGAAAGCAACACAGATTCTTTCCTTTAGTTGTATTTCTTTGTTCAGATGTCCTCAGAGGTGTAACATGTGCACGAGGGGTGAACACTGAAGTGTTCCTGTTTAATACTTTCCATATGAGGTGTGGGTCCAGCAGGAATCTAGCTACAAAAAAAAAAAAAAAAAACCACAGCAGCTGTGGCCACCAAATCAGCAAAAACAATGGGAAAAGCAATTTCTCAATTTCAGCCTCAATTTATATCTGAGTCAAAAATTCATCCGCTTGAGTTCAAACCTTGACTCACTTATCCTTCTATTTACTTACCCTTTCTAAGCCTCAGTTTCTTTATCTGTAAAATGGTATCCTTCTCTCCCATTGGTGGTGAGCCTGGGACACACACTGTACCTGATGCTCCGGCGTTGTAAGCATTAGTATAGAGAAAGTTTGACTGGTGATGGATAAATGGATGAGAAAAAGATCCAAAGAGGAAAGACTGAGAGCAAGAGAGAAGGCTATTGGTTGATTTATCATATATGCACACATATTCATACAGCCCATTATTTAAAACCTTGTCCATAGTTTCCTAGGCTTCCCAGGTAGCATAGTGGTAAAGAATCCATCTGTTAATGCAAGAGATGCAGGAGACTTAGGTTTGACCCCTGGATCAGGAAGATCCCCTGGAGGAGGAAATGGCAACCTGCCGTAGTGTTCTCACCCGGGAAATCCCATGGACAGAGGAGCCTGTTTGGGAGGGCTATAGTTCCAGGTCACATAGTGTCAGACACAACTGAACACACACGCATGCCATAGCTTCAGCACGCTGTGGACCTTTTTCCTTCCCAGGTTGAGTTCTGTGAAGGCAAGGAAAACTGTGTGGACGTGGGAAGTTCTCTGTGTCTTATCGGTCTTAGACAATCAAAAGACACAATATAAAAGCAAAGAATGCCTGACACTCTAGAAAATGTCTTACTATTTTTAGGCATGTGATTTGGGCAAAAAGTATGCATACGCTCCAGATATAGATGCATCTGAGAACCAAGACGTGTAAAATTTAAAATAAATTATGACTAGAAGCCAGTAACTGCCTGATCAAGAAGGAACATGTAAAGAAGGGAAACATGGAAGCACTCCCTTCCCAGAAGGTGTCACTGTTAACACTTCAGACTTCATTTCTTTAATTAAAAGCATTTTGAATTAACTTAGGAAATTCAAGAGTTCTTCATTTTTTATCACTTCAGTTTTTGTCTCTCCTAAACTTTAAATTTCCTCCAATTCTGTTTTCGTATTCTTTTCACCATGTTTTGTAGTCCTCAAAATATTAATTGAGTTGAGTTTATAGGATTTTTTTTCAAATGTGAAACTGACTTATACCAAAGCATACACATCTCAAGTATCCCTGAAGTGAGTTTTGACCAATATCAATATAAAGAATACTGTCTTCAAGAGGGAGGGAACATACATAGGCCTGTGGCTGATTCATGGTGATGCACAGCGAAACCAACACAGTAGTGTGGAGCAATTATCCTCCAATTAGAAATAAACAAAGCCTAAAAAATAATAAAATGGATAAGTGACAGGTTCGTACAGAATGGCACATGGAGCTCTGCTGAATGCCATGTGGCCGCCTGGATGGGAGGGGAGTTTGGGGGAGAACGAATGCATGTATATACACGGCTGGGTCTCTTCACTGTCCACCTGAAATCATTACAACACTGTTCATCAGCTACACTTCGATATAAAATAAAAAGTTTATGAAAACATAAAGAATGCTGTCATCACCTTAGGAAATCCTCCTGTGCCCCTTTCTGGTCCATCATCCCATCCCTGAAATAACCTCAGTTCCTATTTATTTCACAGCAGATGAGTTTTGTCTGTTCTACAGTTCCACGGGAACAGAAGGAGCATGTACTGTTGTAAAGCCGTCTTTTGAGCTTGTGTGATTTCCTTCCCAGGTTGAGTTCTGTGAAGGCAAGGAAAACTGTGTGGACGTGGGAAGTTCTCTGTGTCTTATCGGTCTTAGACAATCAAAAGACACAATATAAAAGCAAAGAATGCCTGACACTCTAGAAAATGTCTTACTATTTTTAGGCATGTGATTTGGGCAAAAAGTATGCATACGCTCCAGATATAGATGCATCTGAGAACCAAGACGTGTAAAATTTAAAATAAATTATGACTAGAAGCCAGTAACTGCCTGATCAAGAAGGAACATGTAAAGAAGGGAAACATGGAAGCACTCCCTTCCCAGAAGGTGTCACTGTTAACACTTCAGACTTCATTTCTTTAATTAAAAGCATTTTGAATTAACTTAGGAAATTCAAGAGTTCTTCATTTTTTATCACTTCAGTTTTTGTCTCTCCTAAACTTTAAATTTCCTCCAATTCTGTTTTCGTATTCTTTTCACTATGTTTTGTAGTCCTCAAAATATTAATTGAGTTGAGTTTATAGGATTTTTTTTCAAATGTGAAACTGACTTATACCAAAGCATACACATCTCAAGTATCCCTGAAGTGAGTTTTGACCAATATCAATATAAAGAATACTGTCTTCAAGAGGGAGGGAACATACATAGGCCTGTGGCTGATTCATGGTGATGCACAGCGAAACCAACACAGTAGTGTGGAGCAATTATCCTCCAATTAGAAATAAACAAAGCCTAAAAAATAATAAAATGGATAAGTGACAGGTTCGTACAGAATGGCACATGGAGCTCTGCTGAATGCCATGTGGCCGCCTGGATGGGAGGGGAGTTTGGGGGAGAACGAATGCATGTATATACACGGCTGGGTCTCTTCACTGTCCACCTGAAATCATTACAACACTGTTCATCAGCTACACTTCGATATAAAATAAAAAGTTTATGAAAACATAAAGAATGCTGTCATCACCTTAGGAAATCCTCCTGTGCCCCTTTCTGGTCCATCATCCCATCCCTGAAATAACCTCAGTTCCTATTTATTTCACAGCAGATGAGTTTTGTCTGTTCTACAGTTCCACGGGAACAGAAGGAGCATGTACTGTTGTAAAGCCGTCTTTTGCTCAGTGCAATGTTTTGGTAACCATTCCTGCCATTGTGTATATCAATAGTGTGTTCCTTTTGATTGCTCTGTGGTATTCCATTTTATTAAGCGATCCCCATTTGCTGATCCATTCTCCTATCTGAGAACAGCTAATATGTCTCCGAGTTTTCCACTCCAATTGCTGTGAACATCCTGTACACATCATTTTGTGAATATATGTTTCTATTTCTCTTGGGAAAATACCTAGGAGTGGAATTGCTGGGTCACAGGGTAGGTGTTTGTATAGTTCTGTGAGAAGTTGCCACATCCTCACGAACATGTGGTGATGTCAATCTTTTTCAGTTTAGGTAGGCCTGTGGTAGTATCTCTTTGTGGTTTTAATTTTCATTTCCTTGATGAGTAATGGTTTAGTGTCTTTCATGCCCCTGTTGGCTATTCAAGTATCTTCTTTGTGAAGTGTGCAGTTAACTCTTGTGTCCATTTTAAGTGCATTGTCTTTTCATCATTGAGTTGAAGAGTTCTTTGTGCTTTTTATAGTTTTATTTATTCATTTATTGGCTACGCTGGGTCTTTGTTGCTATGCAGGCTTTTCTCTAGTTGCAGCGAGCAGGGGTTACTCTCTAGCTGTGGTGTGTGGACTTCTCAATGCAGTGACTTCTCTCGTACAGGTTCTAGAGTACCTGGGCTTCAGTAGTTGCAGCTCCCAGGCTCCAGAGCAACAAGCTCAATAGTTGCAATGCACGGGCTTATTTGCTCTGAGGCAGGTGGATCTTTTAGGATCGGGGATGAAACCTGCATCTCCTGCATTAACAGGCAGATTCTTCACGACTGAGCCACCAGGGAAGCCCAAGAGTTTTTTATATACCCAGGATACCAATCCTTTTTCAGATACTTTAAAAATATATTTTCCCAATATACACTTGTCTTATTTTTCTTAATGGGATCTTCTATCAGGTGAAGATTTTAATTTTGTTAGAGACTTGCTTTTCTTTTATGCATTTTTTTTTTTGCTGTTTATCAAACATTTACCTGTCCCCAGGTTATGAAGATATTCTCATATGCTTTTCTTTAAGAGCTTTATGGCTTCACATTTAGGTCTGTGAATCATTTCAAATTAAGCTTTTACTACATCATGTGAGAAAGGAGTTGAGGTTTTGTTTGCTTGTTTCCATATAAACATCCAATTCATACAGCACCACTTTTGAAAGGACTTTTATTTCCTGCATTGACTTGCTTTGGCATCTTATCAAAACCCAAATGACTGTAAATAAGGACCTGCTTCCAGGCTCCCTACTCAGATCTATCCATCTACTTGTCGATCCTCTGCCAGTGCCGCACTCTTGTACTGTGGTTTTATAATGTTTTTCAGCCAGAATTTGAGCACTCCAAATTTGCTACAAAGAGATTTCAAGATCTTTTTAGGTATTCTTTGTGTGTCTATACAAACTTTAGAAATTGACTGGGTGGGACATATATACAATGGAACGCTACACAGTTGTAAAAAGAAATGCAGAAGAATCAGCCCTAATGAGGTGGCTGGATCTAGAACATATCATAAAAAGTGAAGTCAGTCAAAAAGAGAAGGACAAGTACAATACACTAACACATATATATATGGAATCTAGTAGGATGGTGATGATGGCGCATGCAGTGAAGCGACGGAAAGACAGACATGGACAGTGGACATATGGACATTGTGGGGAAGGAACAGTGGGTGGGAGGCGTAAAGGAAGTAGCATAAAGGCCTGTACTACCATATGTGAAGAAAACAGCTATAGTCATTGCTCTGTGAGAAAAGGGGATCCTGCAGGGGTGCTGTGTGATGGTCTGGAGGGGTGGGATGGGGGGGGCATATATATGAGTAATCTGGGAACGTGCATATCTGTAAACAACCAAACTCTGTAAAAGTTAAAAGTAAAATAAAAGTTTAAAAAAAAAAAAAAAGGAAATTGACTAGGATTGAAGTGGTCTCATAGATCCATTTGTAGAGAACCAAAACATTGTCACAACTTAATTCCAATCCGAGAATGTGGATGTATCTCTCCATTTATTTGAGTCTTTCTTAATCTCTCTCACTAATGTTCTGTAGTCTTCAATATAGAGATCTTGCCCATCTTTTGTTGTTTATTCCTGAGTCTTTCATACTCTTTGATGACATAAATGGAATTGTTTTTCAAGTTTTTTTTCTGATGCTTGCTGCTAGTAGATAAAAATACAATTGATATTTTAACATTAACCTTGCATCCTTTCACCTTGTTCAACTGGTGTATTAGTTTGAGAAATTGTTTTGTAGATCTTCTAGGATTTTCTCCATAAATGATCATATCGTGTGAAGAGTTAGTTATAATTCTTTCCCAGTCTTAATGTTTTACTTCTTGTGTCTGCATTATTGCAATGGTTAAGACTTCCAGTTCAAATGTTGACTTGAATTCGTGGAAGTGAATACCTGTGTCTCGTTCCTGATATTGAGGGAAAGAGCCCAATATTTCACCATGAAGTATGATGTTAGCACTAGGTTTTTCATAAATGCCTTTATCAGATTGAGGAAGTTCTGTTCTATTCCTTATTTTCCAAGAATTAATATTATGAATCAGTGCTGGATGCTTTTCTCTGTCTCTATTGAAATAATTGTATAATTTCCTCCATCATTTTATTAATTGGCTAATTGCATTGATCCATTTTTCTAATATTAGCTCACCTTTTCATTTCTAGTATGAAGCTTACCTAAGTATGATGTATTATACTTTTAATATATGGCTAGTTTAACTCACTAATATTTCATTAAAATTTTTTACCCATATCCTTTTTACTTTTTTTCTAATGTCTTTATCAAGTTTTATATTACAATTATGTTGGCCTCAGAAAATGAGCTGGGAAGTATTCTCACCTCCTTTGTTCTCTGAGTTCGTGAAAGGTTTGCATTATTTCTCTCTTAAATGTTAGAATGAAAGAAACTATCCTGAGTGAAGTTTTCTTTGTGAAACATTTTTTATAATAAATTCAATTTCCTAAATAGATATAGGACTATTTAGATTTCTAGTTTATCAGGTGTGAGTTATGGTCAGCTGCATTTTGCGAGGAATTTGTCCATTTCATCAAGTTGTCAAATTTGTTGGCATGAAGGTTGTTTACTAATATTTTCTTTTTTAAAGAGATCTTGCCCATCTTTTGTTGTTTATTCCTGAGTCTTTCATACTCTTTACTGACATAAATTGCATTCTTTTTCAAGTTTTTTCTGATGCTTGCTGCTAGTAGATAAAAATACAATTGATATTTTAACATTAACCTTGCATCCTTTCACCTTGTTCAACTGGTGTATTAGTTTGAGAAATTGTTTTGTAGATCTTCTAGGATTTTCTCCATAAATGATCATATCGTGTGAAGAGTTAGTTATAATTCTTTCCCAGTCTTAATGTTTTACTTCTTGTGTCTGCATTATTGCAATGGTTAAGACTTCCAGTTCAAATGTTGACTTGAATTCGTGGAAGTGAATACCTGTGTCTCGTTCCTGATATTGAGGGAAAGAGCCCAATATTTCACCATGAAGTATGATGTTAGCACTAGGTTTTTCATAAATGCCTTTATCAGATTGAGGAAGTTCTGTTCTATTCCTTATTTTCCAAGAATTAATATTATGAATCAGTGCTGGATGCTTTTCTCTGTCTCTATTGAAATAATTGTATAATTTCCTCCATCATTTTATTAATTGGCTAATTGCATTGATCCATTTTTCTAATATTAGCTCACCTTTTCATTTCTAGTATGAAGCTTACCTAAGTATGATGTATTATACTTTTAATATATGGCTAGTTTAACTCACTAATATTTCATTAAAATTTTTTACCCATATCCTTTTTACTTTTTTTCTAATGTCTTTATCAAGTTTTATATTACAATTATGTTGGCCTCAGAAAATGAGCTGGGAAGTATTCTCACCTCCTTTGTTCTCTGAGTTCGTGAAAGGTTTGCATTATTTCTCTCTTAAATGTTAGAATGAAAGAAACTATCCTGAGTGAAGTTTTCTTTGTGAAACATTTTTTATAATAAATTCAATTTCCTAAATAGATATAGGACTATTTAGATTTCTAGTTTATCAGGTGTGAGTTATGGTCAGCTGCATTTTTCGAGGAATTTGTCCATTTCATCAAGTTGTCAAATTTGTTGGCATGAAGGTTTTTTAATAATATTTTCTCACCATTCTTTCAGTCTCTGTATCATTTTCAGTGTTAAGCCCTCTTTTATTCTAATGCTGATAATTTGTGTTCTCTTTTCTTTTCTCTGTTGGTCTAACTAGAGTTGATCTTTTTACATAACCAGCTTTTGGCTTTGATGTTCATTTTCTCTATTCTTTGTTTTTATGTTATCTACTTCATTTATTATCTCTTTACTCTTACTTACTTTGAACTTACTTTTTTCTTCTTTTTTTCTTTCTGCATTTTTTTAGACTCTCAAATCAGAACAGGAAGTCATTGATTTTAGACCTTTGTTCTTTTCTCATGTACGCATATAAAACCTGCTTCCCAGGTGGCGCTAGTGGTAAAGAATCTGCCTGCCAATGCACAAAAAGCAAGGGACTTGAGTTCAATTCCTGGGTTGGGAAGATCCCCTGGAGTAGGAAATGACAACCCATTCCAGTATTCTTGTCTAAAAAATTCCATGAGCATAAAAGCCTGAGGACTACAGTCCATGGGGACCACAAAAAGTCAGACATGACTGAGCCACCTGAGTACAAGTACACATATACACACATATAAAACTATAAATTTCCCTCTAAACTTTCCTTTAACTACAGTTCATGAACAATTACTATGCTGTATTTTCATTATAATCTTGTTCAAAAGTTTTCCTAATTTTCCTTGTGATTTCTTCTTTGGGGTTACTTAGAAGCGTGTCATCTGATTTCCAAATACCTAGTGTCATCCTAGATTTCTTATTGTTAGTGATTTCTAATTTAATTCTGTTTTGGATAAGGGAAAATATTCCATAGGATTTCAATCTTATTCAACTTATCAAGACTTATTTTATGCCCTAAAATATGGTTTCTCTTAGTCTGTTAGCATTCAATGTAATTATTGACATTTTGGGAAGATAGGTCTTCCATTTTACTATTTTTTTTCTGTTTGCCGCCTTTAGTTTCTGTCCCTATTTTCTTTTGAATTTGTTTTAATAGATTTTACAAATTACTTTTTGATGTATCTATTGACTTTTTAGCTTTACTTCTTTGCATTTTTTAATTTAATTTTTTTTCCTCTCTTTTTGGCCACTTCTATTGGTCTTTCACTTATTTGTTTTCATCCATCTTTGTTCTTTGGCCCAGGTGGGCCTCCCATCTCAGTGGCCTCTCTCACTGCAGAGCACTGGCTCTGGGCACATGCGCTCCAGAGCTCCCGCTCAGTAATTGGACACATCGGTGCAGCCACTCCTCAGCACATGGGATCTTCCCAGAGCAGGGATCAAACTGGCGCCCCTTGCACTGCAAGGCAGTGTCCTTCCCCACTGGACCACCAGGGAAGCCCTTCTTTGCATTTTTTAAATAAGTTGTCTATAGATTATAATGTATTTCCTTTCCTTTTTTACATAAATTACAGAACCCTACAATCATACAGATCCATTTACAGTCATTCTTTACATCATAAATTTCATATGTACTACATTTACACCATGATAAACCCCACAAGATAGCATTATAAGTTTTTCTTTAATCATATGTAGTTTAAATAAAGAGAAAAAATAGTCTTTCTTACTTATCCTGAAATTCACCAATTTCAATGATATAATTTTCTTTCAGCAAGAAGAACTTCCTTTGGTTGTCTTCACTGTGCAGTTATCCAGATGTTGAATTAATGATCTTAGTTATCTGAATTGTTTTTGATTTGTCATTATTCTCGAAGGATATTTTCATTGTATATAGAATTCTGGGTTGACAATTTACTTCTTACAGAAACTTAAGGATGTTGCATTACTATCTCCTGGTCTCTATTGTTACTTTTCTTGGGAAAAAAAAGTAATAATTTATTTGGTTACACTGTGTGTTAGTTGCAGCACTCAGGATCTTTAGTTGCAGCGTGAAAACTCTTAGTTGCAGCATGTGGGGTCTAGTTCCTCAACCAGGGGCTGAATTCAGATCCCCGGCATTGGGAGGGTGGAATCTTAGCCACTGGACCAGCAGGGAAGTCCCTCTGTTGTTTCTGATGAGAGGCTAGTGGGGACTACAGGAAAAGGTTGGTTTTGTTGCCCACAGGCAGCCGTGTTTACATACACATGTACATTCACACATCAGAAAAGAATCTATCTGGTTTGCCGCCTTTAGTTTCTGTCCCTATTTTCTTTTGAATTTGTTTTAATAGATTTTACAAATTACTTTTTGATGTATCTATTGACTTTTTAGCTTTACTTCTTTGCATTTTTTAATTTAATTTTTTTTCCTCTCTTTTTGGCCACTTCTATTGGTCTTTCACTTATTTGTTTTCATCCATCTTTGTTCTTTGGCCCAGGTGGGCCTCCCATCTCAGTGGCCTCTCTCACTGCAGAGCACTGGCTCTGGGCACATGCGCTCCAGAGTTCCCGCTCAGTAATTGGACACATCGGTGCAGCCACTCCTCAGCACATGGGATCTTCCCAGAGCAGGGATCAAACTGGCGCCCCTTGCACTGCAAGGCAGTGTCCTTCCCCACTGGACCACCAGGGAAGCCCTTCTTTGCATTTTTTAAATAAGTTGTCTATAGATTATAATGTATTTCCTTTCCTTTTTTACATAAATTACAGAACCCTACAATCATACAGATCCATTTACAGTCATTCTTTACATCATAAATTTCATATGTACTACATTTACACCATGATAAACCCCACAAGATAGCATTATAAGTTTTTCTTTAATCATATGTAGTTTAAATAAAGAGAAAAAATAGTCTTTCTTACTTATCCTGAAATTCACCAATTTCAATGATATAATTTTCTTTCAGCAAGAAGAACTTCCTTTGGTTGTCTTCACTGTGCAGTTATCCAGATGTTGAATTAATGATCTTAGTTATCTGAATTGTTTTTGATTTGTCATTATTCTCGAAGGATATTTTCATTGTATATAGAATTCTGGGTTGACAATTTACTTCTTACAGAAACTTAAGGATGTTGCATTACTATCTCCTGGTCTCTATTGTTACTTTTCTTGGGAAAAAAAAGTAATAATTTATTTGGTTACACTGTGTGTTAGTTGCAGCACTCAGGATCTTTAGTTGCAGCGTGAAAACTCTTAGTTGCAGCATGTGGGGTCTAGTTCCTCAACCAGGGGCTGAATTCAGATCCCCGGCATTGGGAGGGTGGAATCTTAGCCACTGGACCAGCAGGGAAGTCCCTCTGTTGTTTCTGATGAGAGGCTAGTGGGGACTACAGGAAAAGGTTGGTTTTGTTGCCCACAGGCAGCCGTGTTTACATACACATGTACATTCACACATCAGAAAAGAATCTATCATCTTTGCTGACAATGAGGTACAGCATTTAAAATCTCTAGAGTCAGACCCAGTTCTTAAAAACAAGGGGATATATGTCTACATGTGACTTATTCACTTAGCTGTACAGCAAGAAACTAACACAGCACTGTAAAGAAATTACTGAAGTTGTTCAGTAGCTAAGTCATGTCTGACTTTTGTGACCCCATGGACTGTAGACTGCCAGGCTCCTCTGTTCGTTGCATTTCCCAGGCAAGAATACTGGAGTGGGTTGCCATTTTCTTCTCCAGGGGAAACTTCCTGGACCAGGGATTGAACCCATGTGTTGTGCATTGGCAGGTGAATTCTTAACCTCTGAGCCACCAGGGAAGCCCCCAAATACTCCAATTAAAAAAGAAGAAGAGGAATTAACAAACTCAGTGAACATACGACCTCTGCTCCTGACTACTGGAGCTGGGATTCGGTCAGTGTGGCCTGAGAGCCCTCTCTTTTTTCCATCTTGCCACAACACTGGCTCCCTGGGCTGGGATGTTACCTCAGACCACAACCGCATGATGACAGCCATTTCCTCCAATGGGCCTGAGGATACTGTTTTTGGTTTTGTTTTCTTTATTTCTTCACCTTACAAGGGGCCAGTTTCATGACTCAGAGTTCCTGTGATGTGGCTCCAGAGGTGAGTTACCACCTGGAGGTGTCCTGGGCAGAGGACTTGATCCTACTTCCTTCTCTCTAAGTCCCACATCTCAGAAGCTTGGTGAAAACTCCACTCTGAGACCCCAGATACAGCCCTGAGGGAAAGGGGAGAAAATAGCAGGGAGAAGGTTGGAAAGAAGAGAATGAAATAGCTAGCTTGCATGCATGCAAGTCACTTCAGTCGTGTTCAACTCTTTGCGACCCTGTGGATTGTAACCCACCAGGCTCCTCTGTTCTCCAGGCAAGAATACTGAAGTGGGTTGCCATTTCCTCCTCCAGGGGATCTTCCCAACATGGAGATGGAACTGCATCTCTTGCACTGGTGGCCAGACTCTTTACCACTAGCACCACCTGGGAAGCCCCTATAGCTGGCTTAAAGCTCAACATCCAAACCCATCACTTCACGGTAAATAGAAGGAAAAAACATGGAATAAGTGACAAATTTTATTTTCTTGGATTCCAAAATCACTGTGGACAGTGACTACAGCCACAAAATTAAAAGACACTAGCTTTCCTCGAAAGGAGAGCTATGACAAACCTAGACAGCATATTCAAAAGCAGAGACATTGACCTTTGCCAACAAAGGTTCATACAGTCAAAGCTATGGTTTTTCCAGTAGCCATGTATGGATGTGAGAGTTGAACCATAAGGAAGACTGAGTACCAAAGAAGTGAGTCTTTTGAATTGTGGTGCTGGGGAAGACTCTTGAGAGTCTCCTGGACTGAAAGGAGATCAAACCAGTCAATCCTAAAGGAAATCAACCCTGAATATTCACTGAAAGGACTGATGCTGAAACTGAAACTCCAATACTCTGACCACCAGTATAAAGACTTGATGCATTGGAGAAGACCCTGATGCTCAGAATGATTGAAGGCAAAAGGAGAAGGGGGCGATAGAGGATGAGATGGTTAGGTAGTATCACTGACTCAATGGAGATGAATTTGAGCAAACTCGAGGAGATACTGAATGAGAGGGAAGCATGGCATGCTGTAGTCCATGGAATTGCAAAGAGTTAGACACAACTTCATGACTGAACAACAAGTTGGGCTCAGCTTTGAGGTTTGGATGTGAGAGGTCTTGTGTTTACGTGGCTTGGGTGTGGTAACAAGACACATGGGCCCTCAAGGTTCATCAGAAACCCTGATGGTGCTGGAAATGTCTGACCTACAGTCCCCCAGATATGACTGAGACAGAAGATTCAGTAAACATGTCCCTGAAGAGCTTGCTCATTTCTTGGAAAAGGGATTTCCAGAGAGTTCTCAGAGCACAGAAAGAGCAGGGCCACAGAGACAAAGGTAACCATTCAAGGAATAGAGAAGTGTATTCTCAAAAATTACACTCCAAGCTAGAGCTGTGGTCAAGGGGAATTTAGAGAAGTCAGAGTAGTTTCTTGACCCACTTTAGGCAGTCTGAAGTGGGTTGCCATTTCCTCCTCAGGGATCTTCCCAACATGGAGATGGAACTGCATCTCTTGCACTGGTGGCCAGACTCTTTACCACTAGCACCACCTGGGAAGCCCCTATAGCTGGCTTAAAGCTCAACATCCAAACCCATCACTTCACGGTAAATAGAAGGAAAAAACATGGAATAAGTGACAAATTTTATTTTCTTGGATTCCAAAATCACTGTGGACAGTGACTACAGCCACAAAATTAAAAGACACTAGCTTTCCTCGAAAGGAGAGCTATGACAAACCTAGACAGCATATTCAAAAGCAGAGACATTGACCTTTGCCAACAAAGGTTCATACAGTCAAAGCTATGGTTTTTCCAGTAGCCATGTATGGATGTGAGAGTTGAACCATAAGGAAGACTGAGTACCAAAGAAGTGAGTCTTTTGAATTGTGGTGCTGGGGAAGACTCTTGAGAGTCTCCTGGACTGAAAGGAGATCAAACCAGTCAATCCTAAAGGAAATCAACCCTGAATATTCACTGAAAGGACTGATGCTGAAACTGAAACTCCAATACTCTGACCACCAGTATAAAGACTTGATGCATTGGAGAAGACCCTGATGCTCAGAATGATTGAAGGCAAAAGGAGAAGGGGGCGATAGAGGATGAGATGGTTAGGTAGTATCACTGACTCAATGGAGATGAATTTGAGCAAACTCGAGGAGATACTGAATGAGAGGGAAGCATGGCATGCTGTAGTCCATGGAATTGCAAAGAGTTAGACACAACTTCATGACTGAACAACAAGTTGGGCTCAGCTTTGAGGTTTGGATGTGAGAGGTCTTGTGTTTACGTGGCTTGGGTGTGGTAACAAGACACATGGGCCCTCAAGGTTCATCAGAAACCCTGATGGTGCTGGAAATGTCTGACCTACAGTCCCCCAGATATGACTGAGACAGAAGATTCAGTAAACATGTCCCTGAAGAGCTTGCTCATTTCTTGGAAAAGGGATTTCCAGAGAGTTCTCAGAGCACAGAAAGAGCAGGGCCACAGAGACAAAGGTAACCATTCAAGGAATAGAGAAGTGTATTCTCAAAAATTACACTCCAAGCTAGAGCTGTGGTTCAGAGAGGGGGTTTTATGTTATTGCTGTTGTTTCAGTTTTGGCCTCAGAAAGGGTGCTCTGGCCTACTGTCAACAGTCTCTCAGCAGTGAGAAGGGGCGTGTCTCACAGTGGTGGACAGAGATAGAAAGGTACAAAGGACCCACCCTGGCCATTCTTGGGGTGCACTCAAAGAAGCTCTGACTTAAGTGAAGAGCATTTGTCTTTCAAAGCAAGCATCTGGGAGATGTTTCCATGTTACAAGTCAGGACTTGTAATGCAGTCTTCCCCGCTGCCTTCTGCAGCTGGTGTTGCATTGCAAGGTTGATGAACCAAGAATCTAAGTCTTAAGATGAACTCTCTCAACTCTGACCATGTTAATACCCAAAGCAAGAGGGAGTTACATACATTGGTGGTATAGTGATTAGTATAGCTGCCTTCCAAGAGGGGGTTCCAACATGGCAGGGAACACTTGTAGGAGAAATCCTCAGATCCTACTCCCTTGCTGTATTCCTAGGTTACTTTCTGCACCTCATCAATGGTCTACGCCAGACTGCCTTCTACTACACACCATATTCTTGGCCATGCCCTGTTGACAATCTACTTATTTCTATTCATTGCTAAGGAAAGCCAATCTCAGAAGAGTAAAGAATAAGTTCTTGTGAATGCGTTACAGTTGATGCTATAACACACCTCAGCTCACCTCTCCAATGGGCTCCTGTCCAGATGGCCCTTCCTACTCTCTGGGAAGCCAGATATCAGAGAACAGGGAGATGTGATTGGAGATGACCCTCACTGTACTTCTTGGGCAGCCACTGAACCAGAAAATGTGCCTGCAGGGAAAGTCTCATTTAGGGAAGTGAAGAGACTACAGTTCTTTATTTTGAAAATAGAGAACAACCTTCCTCATCATCCTGCCCCCTTTCCTCCCTTCCAACCAGAATATCTGCCCCTTTTCATCAACTATGACAAGTTAGTGAAATTTAAGGGACATCTGGTTGATGATGAGCAAACAGGGACTCTCTATGAGCCGTGGGTTTTCAGGGCCACAGAGACAAAGGTTTAAGGAATGGTTTTCTCAAAATTACACTCCAAGCTAGAGCTGTGGTTCAGAGAGGGGGTTTTATGTTATTGCTGTTGTTTCAGTTTTGGCCTCAGAAAGGGTGCTCTGGCCTACTGTCAACAGTCTCTCAGCAGTGAGAAGGGGCGTGTCTCACAGTGGTGGACAGAGATAGAAAGGTACAAAGGACCCACCCTGGCCATTCTTGGGGTGCACTCAAAGAAGCTCTGACTTAAGTGAAGAGCATTTGTCTTTCAAAGCAAGCATCTGGGAGATGTTTCCATGTTACAAGTCAGGACTTGTAATGCAGTCTTCCCCGCTGCCTTCTGCAGCTGGTGTTGCATTGCAAGGTTGATGAACCAAGAATCTAAGTCTTAAGATGAACTCTCTCAACTCTGACCATGTTAATACCCAAAGCAAGAGGGAGTTCCATACATTGGTGGTATAGTGATTAGTATAGCTGCCTTCCAAGAGGGGGTTCCAACATGGCAGGGAACACTTGTAGGAGAAATCCTCAGATCCTACTCCCTTGCTGTATTCCTAGGTTACTTTCTGCACCTCATCAATGGTCTACGCCAGACTGCCTTCTACTACACACCATATTCTTGGCCATGCCCTGTTGACAATCTACTTATTTCTATTCATTGCTAAGGAAAGCCAATCTCAGAAGAGTAAAGAATAAGTTCTTGTGAATGCGTTACAGTTGATGCTATAACACACCTCAGCTCACCTCTCCAATGGGCTCCTGTCCAGATGGCCCTTCCTACTCTCTGGGAAGCCAGATATCAGAGAACAGGGAGATGTGATTGGAGATGACCCTCACTGTACTTCTTGGGCAGCCACTGAACCAGAAAATGTGCCTGCAGGGAAAGTCTCATTTAGGGAAGTGAAGAGACTACAGTTCTTTATTTTGAAAATAGAGAACAACCTTCCTCATCATCCTGCCCCCTTTCCTCCCTTCCAACCAGAATATCTGCCCCTTTTCATCAACTATGACAAGTTAGTGAAATTTAAGGGACATCTGGTTGATGATGAGCAAACAGCTGGAGAACAGACTCTCTATGAGCCGTGGGTTTCTGAATGCTGGAGGCAGTCTGCTTCTCAGCACAGAGACCAAGCCTTGCCCTCAGCCACTGAACATCCTCTGTGCATGAGAGCTCGAAGCTCTTGATGGGTGGAAGTAGTCAGTGAGGAAAGAGAGAAGAGGAAAGAACCAAAATGTGGGTTTGCCATTTTCTGTTGTCAGACATTTTGGGTAGAACCATTCTGCCTGCCTTCCTCCAACTACACATACACAAACACACACACAAACACACACACACACACTCACCCTCTGACTCTGTGGCTTCTGTTTGGAATATGGTGCTAAACGGGTCACCAAGTTATCTGAATGTCTCACACAGCAAGAGGCCCAGGAAATTTAGGGACATGATGATAAAACCGCTTCAAGGCAGCTGATGACAGGATGGGGGTCTGCTCTGAAGTCTGGGGCACCGAGGCCCAGGTCAAGGGGTAGACTGGACGTCATTAACCTTGTGTGTGGTAATCTCCTTCCTGGACAACAGCTCGTCCAGAGGATTTATTTACAGTTTGGGTATAATTAGACCTCTTGTTTGTGTTGTAGATTGGAGGGATGGCATTGAATGATTTTGTTGGTGGTGTTGTTTAGTTGCTAAGTTGTGTCTCATTCTTTTGGGATCCCATGGATGGTAGTCCACCAGGCTCCTCTGTCCATGGGATTCTCCAGGAAAGAATACTGGAGTGGGTTACCATTGCCTTTTCCAAGGGATTTTCCTGACCCAAAGATTGAACTCGTGTCTCCTGTGTTAGCAGGTGGATTCTTCATCACTGAGCCATCAGGGAAGCCCTATGATGACTTTAAGATTAACTGTGCAGATGACTTTCTCCATCAGAAGTTTTGTAAGCAGTGATTTGATCAACCTTCAGGAATGTCAAGAGAATAGTGTAATAGCTATTTACCTGGTGATAGAGTGACAAGTTCATATTTAAAATAAGACATGAGTTCAGAAACGGTTTCTCTGTCTTCACATTCTTCACAGTGCTGATTCTGTACTGTCTGAGCCACCAGGAAGCCTATAGTGAAATTTAAGGGACATCTGGTTGATGATGAGCTGAGAACAGACTCTCTATGAGCCGTGGGTTTCTGAATGCTGGAGGCAGTCTGCTTCTCAGCACAGAGACCAAGCCTTGCCCTCAGCCACTGAACATCCTCTGTGCATGAGAGCTCGAAGCTCTTGATGGGTGGAAGTAGTCAGTGAGGAAAGAGAGAAGAGGAAAGAACCAAAATGTGGGTTTGCCATTTTCTGTTGTCAGACATTTTGGGTAGAACCATTCTGCCTGCCTTCCTCCAACTACACATACACAAACACACACACAAACACACACACACACTCACCCTCTGACTCTGTGGCTTCTGTTTGGAATATGGTGCTAAACGGGTCACCAAGTTATCTGAATGTCTCACACAGCAAGAGGCCCAGGAAATTTAGGGACATGATGATAAAACCGCTTCAAGGCAGCTGATGACAGGATGGGGGTCTGCTCTGAAGTCTGGGGCACCGAGGCCCAGGTCAAGGGGTAGACTGGACGTCATTAACCTTGTGTGTGGTAATCTCCTTCCTGGACAACAGCTCGTCCAGAGGATTTATTTACAGTTTGGGTATAATTAGACCTCTTGTTTGTGTTGTAGATTGGAGGGATGGCATTGAATGATTTTGTTGGTGGTGTTGTTTAGTTGCTAAGTTGTGTCTCATTCTTTTGGGATCCCATGGATGGTAGTCCACCAGGCTCCTCTGTCCATGGGATTCTCCAGGAAAGAATACTGGAGTGGGTTACCATTGCCTTTTCCAAGGGATTTTCCTGACCCAAAGATTGAACTCGTGTCTCCTGTGTTAGCAGGTGGATTCTTCATCACTGAGCCATCAGGGAAGCCCTATGATGACTTTAAGATTAACTGTGCAGATGACTTTCTCCATCAGAAGTTTTGTAAGCAGTGATTTGATCAACCTTCAGGAATGTCAAGAGAATAGTGTAATAGCTATTTACCTGGTGATAGAGTGACAAGTTCATATTTAAAATAAGACATGAGTTCAGAAACGGTTTCTCTGTCTTCACATTCTTCACAGTGCTGATTCTGTACTGTCTGAGCCACCAGGGAAGCCTATTAGTGACCCTATCAGTCTCTAAAACTAACCTTCTCTGAGGATGTTGGCGCCAATGGTTCTTTCTCAGATATGACTATGTGCTTCAAAAGAAACTGTTCAAAATCAAGCAAATCGGTGCCCTATAATGTGAAAATTACAAGAATATCGCTGTAAAGTGACTTCCTCTTCTGCAGTCAGAGTTTAGAAACCCAAGCAAACCTGGCTGTAGGTTGAAGTATATCTCAGCAGCAATGGAGCGTGGCTCAGTGTGTGTGACAAGGTCACTGTGAAGGTGACTATTGCCTTAGCAAGTCAGGACTTGAGGACTGGACCTCGTAAGCCAAGAAGGGCCAATAGAGGTGGGCTGGTCCAGTTTCCACCCACAGGCAGACACTCTGCAGGCCCAGGGGACAGTAGGCTGCCGAGGCTAGAGGGCAGAGACCACTAAGCTGAGGCTCAACCCGGTCTCTTGACTCAAAGCTTCTTCCCAGGGCTTGCCCTTCCCCCTAAATATATGTGCCCCAAATTGTCACCAGATCTCAGAAAAGCACTAACTTTGTCTGGAATAAACACTAACCCTGCAATACACCCAGTCATTATCAGATGGGCAGTTCTCCTCTAGGTCCTGTGGCTTTCTTGGGGTTTTCTCGGGTGTCTCTCTCCCAAATCTTTCCCCTTTCCTTTGATTATACACACACAAACATTCAGGTTTGTAGCCTGATCACACTCACCAACACCACTCATGTTACCCATCTGAACTGCCTGGTGGGGTCCTCTCTGCAGCTCCCCTCTGATAGCTACACTATCATCCAAGGTCCATCCCCAGCTGCCCCGGTCTGTTCAGTGGCTCCACCTTCTCCTCTTATTCCCCTACTCCTCTCCTGGGAATATCTATCTGAGGATCCTGAGGGAGGAGACCTGAGGTCTAGATGGATGACATAATCCCTTAAAGTCTTACAAAAACAACCTTGTGGCTCTTGGCTCTCTCGGGCTCTCATTTTGGTTGCCTCAAGGCACCAGGCAACAGGCCAGGGCGCCCAACTCCAGCTCAGAGATTTGCTGAGCTTCAAGGAGCATCAGCAAAGAGCTGTCTGCTGCCCCTCTGGCCACCGGCTCTGGCCCACAGAAACTTAAGGCTCTGAGACAGTCCCTGAAGCTCTCCCTCGTACCTCCAAACGCCTGAGATTGTTTGATCACACCCTGCTTCATGCTGACTTCCACTTCCCCTCTTTGTGTGTTTTGACTGATAAGCTGACCTCACGTAACTTAATGTCAGAAAGTGATTCTGCTAGGACTCTCACCCGGGAAAGAGCAGGTCTCCCAGAAGGCTGTATGCCCCCACTGTTCTGAATCACTTTAAAGGGACGTGAGGTGCCTAGATGACAAGATTGTGAAGGGTGCTGCGAATTCAGCAAATTTGGAAAAAATCCAAACTTATCAGGAGTGGAATGGGTTCACAGGTCACAACATAGACCCACAGTGAAATACTTGTTCAGCACTAAGTCGTGTCTGACTCTTTGCGACCCCCATGGACTGCAGCACGCCGGGCTTCTCTGTACTTCACCAGCTCCTGGAGTTTGCTCAGATTCATGTCCGTTGAGATGGTGATGCTAGCCAACCACCTCATCCTCTGCTGTTTTCTTCTCCTCATGTCCTAAATCCTTCCCAGCATTAGTCTTTTCCAATGAATCAGCTCTTTACATTATTAGGTGGCCAAAGTATGGGAGCTTCAACTTCAGCATCAATACAATGAATACACAGGGCTGATTTCCTTTAGGATGGATTGGTTTGAGCTCCTTTCTGTCCACGGGACTCATGAACACACTGTAAGTCATTTTCTTCCTGTTTTATTCTAATTTTTCAAAATTGCTTTAGTTATTTTAGTCCCTTTGACTTTTCATATGAATTTGAGAATAACTATCTATAGCTACAGAAACTGTTTCTGGCCACCTTCTCATCTTATTCCCCTACTCCTCTCCTGGGAATATCTATCTGAGGATCCTGAGGGAGGAGACCTGAGGTCTAGATGGATGACATAATCCCTTAAAGTCTTACAAAAACAACCTTGTGGCTCTTGGCTCTCTCGGGCTCTCATTTTGGTTGCCTCAAGGCACCAGGCAACAGGCCAGGGCGCCCAACTCCAGCTCAGAGATTTGCTGAGCTTCAAGGAGCATCAGCAAAGAGCTGTCTGCTGCCCCTCTGGCCACCGGCTCTGGCCCACAGAAACTTAAGGCTCTGAGACAGTCCCTGAAGCTCTCCCTCGTACCTCCAAACGCCTGAGATTGTTTGATCACACCCTGCTTCATGCTGACTTCCACTTCCCCTCTTTGTGTGTTTTGACTGATAAGCTGACCTCACGTAACTTAATGTCAGAAAGTGATTCTGCTAGGACTCTCACCCGGGAAAGAGCAGGTCTCCCAGAAGGCTGTATGCCCCCACTGTTCTGAATCACTTTAAAGGGACGTGAGGTGCCTAGATGACAAGATTGTGAAGGGTGCTGCGAATTCAGCAAATTTGGAAAAAATCCAAACTTATCAGGAGTGGAATGGGTTCACAGGTCACAACATAGACCCACAGTGAAATACTTATTCAGCACTAAGTCGTGTCTGACTCTTTGCGACCCCCATGGACTGCAGCACGCCGGGCTTCTCTGTACTTCACCAGCTCCTGGAGTTTGCTCAGATTCATGTCCGTTGAGATGGTGATGCTAGCCAACCACCTCATCCTCTGCTGTTTTCTTCTCCTCATGTCCTAAATCCTTCCCAGCATTAGTCTTTTCCAATGAATCAGCTCTTTACATTATTAGGTGGCCAAAGTATGGGAGCTTCAACTTCAGCATCAATACAATGAATACACAGGGCTGATTTCCTTTAGGATGGATTGGTTTGAGCTCCTTTCTGTCCACGGGACTCATGAACACACTGTAAGTCATTTTCTTCCTGTTTTATTCTAATTTTTCAAAATTGCTTTAGTTATTTTAGTCCCTTTGACTTTTCATATGAATTTGAGAATAACTATCTATAGCTACAGAAACTGTTTCTGGTAATTTTATAGGAATTTTGTTAAAACTATAATATATATCAATTTAGGAAGAATTGTTTTCTTCTCTGTTGAATGTTCTAATCCAGGAATGTGATATGTCTCTCCATGTACTCAGGTCATCTTTGAGTCCTTGGATCAACATTGTATAGTTTTCAGTATACAAATAGTGTACATATATTTTTTAATTTGCACCTATTTCTTTTTTCTTTTCTTTTTCATGTGTGTGTGTGTGTGTGTGTGTGTGATTACAAGTTGTAATGTAATATATTTTATTTTTTAAAGATCACTGTTTTTTTAATGCATTATTTGCTGCACTGCACATTCTGTATGACTTCAACTCATTTACATTTGTGGAGGTTTGTTCTATGGCACAAGATATGACGTGTCATGGCATATCACCTGAGAGAACATGAGAAAGACCGTGTATACCGCTGGTTTGGATTATTTGAGCAACACCAGTTAGATCCTGTTGGCCATTACTGGTTTTTATTTATTTATTTAGCTGTATCCAGTCTTATTTGCCCATGGGCTCAGTAGCTTCTGTGCATGGGCTTAGTTGCTCTGTAGTACGTATGATCAATCCCGACCAGGGATTGAACCCATATTCCTTGCATGAGAAGGTGGATTCTTAGCCATTGCCCCACCAGGGAAGTGCCTGGTGGTACCGTTGAGTTCTTTTCTATCCCTGCTGGTTTTCTGCCTGATTTTTATATTAATTGTAGAGAGACAAATACTGAAGTATCCACCTACAGTGGTGAATTCATTTCTCTTTTCAGTTTTATTAGTTTTGCTTCACATATACTTCATTCTGTATTAAAAAGCAAAAACATCACTTTATCAACAAAGGTCCATATAGTCAAAGCTATGGTTTTTCCAGTAGTCCTGTACGGATGTGAGAGTTGGACCATAAAGAAGGCAGGGCACTGAAGAATTTATGTCTTCGAAATGTGGTGCTGGAGAAGACTCTTGACAGCCCCTTGGGCAGCAAGATCAAACCAGTCAATCCCAAAGAAAATCAATCCTGAATACTCACTGGAAGGACTGATGCTGAAGCTGAAGCTCCCATACTTTGGCCACTTGACAGAAAAGACTCTAATGCTGGGAAGGACTGATCAACAGAGGAGAAGAGGGCAACAGAGAATAAGATGGTTGGATGGCATCGCCGACTCTGGATATGAGTTTGCACAAGCTCTGGGAGACAGCGGAGAACAGAGAAGCCTGGTGTGCCGCAGTTCATGGGGCTGCAAAGAATGAGGTATGAGAAGTATTGGCTGGGCTGGTGGAGGTGTAGGTGTGAGCCATGCTGGGCAGGAGATGAGTTGAAGGAATGAAAATACTCAGCTTCCTGAAGTTCTGAAGCTGGCACTGAGGCATCAGACTGATGGGCCTCCCAGGGTAAAGCAACTGGAGATTCATCTCTATTGACCAAAATGCCAAGACAAAAATAGCAGGGCAATTAAGGGAGGAGGCTGGGCCCTGCTCAGACCATGTATCTCTCGCTCCCAAAGGCAGAAGACCTCCTGACCACACATGTGCAGAAAAGGCTTCTTGGAAGTCAAAATGGCAGCAATGTCAAGGGACACTCTCACAGGGTCTTATGCCTCTTCAGTAGGCTCCATCTTGGCTAAGAGATTTGTATCCACACAGGGAAGGATGCTTGAGATACAGCACATATGAACTGTGAACCAGGCCAATCACAATGATTGGCCAAAGGAAACCCAGAAGAAATACTCCATAAAAGTAATTCAAACTACCATAAGGGCAACTCAGGAACTCAGGACCTCTCCCTTTGAGTTTGCCCGTGTGTCTATCCACCTGGACTGTACTCTTTTTCCTCCTAATAAATGCTTTACTTGCTTTACCACTTCCCATCTTTGTTAAAATTTTTTTCTGCAAAGCCGAAGGGCCAGGACCCTTGTCACTGAGCACTGGTCTAGGCGTGAGGATCTGGGGCTTTCACTGCTGCCACCCAGCCCAGTCTCTGGTTGGGAACCCAGGCCTGCTCCAAGCTGTTACAGGTTGAGGGCACCACCCAGATTCATACCACTCAGGACTATAATCCCGACACATGGCAGTGGCACCTGCCAGATCCCGAAGGCCTGGGCAGTGAGGGGAGCCCTGGGTGGTGCTGGGCCTTCAGTTTGAGAGCAGGAGAACCTACCATACGCAAGACAGAAGGGAAGAAGGGTTTAGAAATGGCATTCAGCACGGGACGCAAGACCTTGTAAGAGCTGCATCCCTTCAACTGCTAGAAGCAGGAGGAAGCCTCAGAACTGACTGTTGAGTGCTGTCTATGACAAGATGCCTCTGGGAGACAGCGGAGAACAGAGAAGCCTGGTGTGCCGCAGTTCATGGGGCTGCAAAGAATGAGGTATGAGAAGTATTGGCTGGGCTGGTGGAGGTGTAGGTGTGAGCCATGCTGGGCAGGAGATGAGTTGAAGGAATGAAAATACTCAGCTTCCTGAAGTTCTGAAGCTGGCACTGAGGCATCAGACTGATGGGCCTCCCAGGGTAAAGCAACTGGAGATTCATCTCTATTGACCAAAATGCCAAGACAAAAATAGCAGGGCAATTAAGGGAGGAGGCTGGGCCCTGCTCAGACCATGTATCTCTCGCTCCCAAAGGCAGAAGACCTCCTGACCACACATGTGCAGAAAAGGCTTCTTGGAAGTCAAAATGGCAGCAATGTCAAGGGACACTCTCACAGGGTCTTATGCCTCTTCAGTAGGCTCCATCTTGGCTAAGAGATTTGTATCCACACAGGGAAGGATGCTTGAGATACAGCACATATGAACTGTGAACCAGGCCAATCACAATGATTGGCCAAAGGAAACCCAGAAGAAATACTCCATAAAAGTAATTCAAACTACCATAAGGGCAACTCAGGAACTCAGGACCTCTCCCTTTGAGTTTGCCCGTGTGTCTATCCACCTGGACTGTACTCTTTTTCCTCCTAATAAATGCTTTACTTGCTTTACCACTTCCCATCTTTGTTAAAATTTTTTTCTGCAAAGCCGAAGGGCCAGGACCCTTGTCACTGAGCACTGGTCTAGGCGTGAGGATCTGGGGCTTTCACTGCTGCCACCCAGCCCAGTCTCTGGTTGGGAACCCAGGCCTGCTCCAAGCTGTTACAGGTTGAGGGCACCACCCAGATTCATACCACTCAGGACTATAATCCCGACACATGGCAGTGGCACCTGCCAGATCCCGAAGGCCTGGGCAGTGAGGGGAGCCCTGGGTGGTGCTGGGCCTTCAGTTTGAGAGCAGGAGAACCTACCATACGCAAGACAGAAGGGGAAGAAGGGTTTAGAAATGGCATTCAGCACGGGACGCAAGACCTTGTAAGAGCTGCATCCCTTCAACTGCTAGAAGCAGGAGGAAGCCTCAGAACTGACTGTTGAGTGCTGTCTTAATGCTTTCCCCCTTCCAGATGCCATATTAGCATTTTAATAGGGCTTTCCAGCCCACAACCCCAGGAGTCCCGTTGTTGATGCACCCCAGGCTTGGCTGAGCTCTGAGGAGCGGATGTGGAGCTGCTGTGGGTCAGAGGCTCCTCAGGGGCAACCCGCCCCCTGCAGAGCATGGATGCTGCCTCCAGGGCAGACAGGCAAGGGAAGGCTGGAAAGGAACTTGAGGAGCATGGGGGGTGGGAGTGCCTGCCCCATCCCCTGGGAGCGGGAGGAAAGACAGACGGGGCAGTGTGAAGACAGAAGTAGATTAATTTGATTCTCTCATGGATGAATGGCTATGTCTGCCCAGGAACAGAGGCGGGTTCCAGAGTTGTGACTGTGTTAATTGCCATCCGGGTGGGAACGGGGAGGAAGGACATAAAGGGTGGGGGGCGAGGGAGGCTGGGGGAGTGCTTCAAAGCCCTTCTTTTCTCTGTGGGAGGAAAGTTAATAGTGGTGGCTGGAGAAACAGCAGAGGCAGTGGTGTTGAGAGCAAGGGTGCGTGTGTGTATGTGTGTGTGTGTGTGTGTGTGTGCGCGCGCGCACGCGCGTGTGTGTAGAAATGAGGAGGAGCCCTTGGAATTGGGCCTGAGAACAGCATTCAATGGACTTCCCAGGTGGCACTATTCCCGCCTGCCTGTGCAGTAGACTTGGGTTCAGTCCCTAGATGGGGAAAATCCCATGGAGAAGGACATGCACCCCACACCAGTATTCTTGCCTGGAGAAGCCCATGGACAGAGCCTGGTGGGCTGCAGTCTATGGGGTTGCAAAGAGTTGGGCACGACTGAAGCCACTTAACATCCCTGCACAGCACAGCACTAAAGGGTCTCAGCCCTGGCAGCTTCAGAGTCTATGGCTGATGATGGCCTCTCCCCAACTCCACCCTCCCTCCAGGGTCCCCCAAGACCACAGGACACTCTTCATCCCTAGCCATGCTCCACCTCGAAGTCCCCATTTCCAGTTTCCACCCACTTTCCTCTCCCCCAGCTTGTTCATTCCACCCAGCACTGGCATCCCCCCCCTGTTCATTCTAGAAGCAGGAGGAAGCCTCAGAACTGACTGTTGAGTGCTGTCTTAATGCTTTCCCCCTTCCAGATGCCATATTAGCATTTTAATAGGGCTTTCCAGCCCACAACCCCAGGAGTCCCGTTGTTGATGCACCCCAGGCTTGGCTGAGCTCTGAGGAGCGGATGTGGAGCTGCTGTGGGTCAGAGGCTCCTCAGGGGCAACCCGCCCCTGCAGAGCATGGATGCTGCCTCCAGGGCAGACAGGCAAGGGAAGGCTGGAAAGGAACTTGAGGAGCATGGGGGGTGGGAGTGCCTGCCCCATCCCCTGGGAGCGGGAGGAAAGACAGACGGGGCAGTGTGAAGACAGAAGTAGATTAATTTGATTCTCTCATGGATGAATGGCTATGTCTGCCCAGGAACAGAGGCGGGTTCCAGAGTTGTGACTGTGTTAATTGCCATCCGGGTGGGAACGGGGAGGAAGGACATAAAGGGTGGGGGGCGAGGGAGGCTGGGGGAGTGCTTCAAAGCCCTTCTTTTCTCTGTGGGAGGAAAGTTAATAGTGGTGGCTGGAGAAACAGCAGAGGCAGTGGTGTTGAGAGCAAGGGTGCGTGTGTGTATGTGTGTGTGTGTGTGTGTGCGCGCGCACGCGCGTGTGTGTAGAAATGAGGAGGAGCCCTTGGAATTGGGCCTGAGAACAGCATTCAATGGACTTCCCAGGTGGCACTATTCCCGCCTGCCTGTGCAGTAGACTTGGGTTCAGTCCCTAGATGGGGAAAATCCCATGGAGAAGGACATGCACCCCACACCAGTATTCTTGCCTGGAGAAGCCCATGGACAGAGCCTGGTGGGCTGCAGTCTATGGGGTTGCAAAGAGTTGGGCACGACTGAAGCCACTTAACATCCCTGCACAGCACAGCACTAAAGGGTCTCAGCCCTGGCAGCTTCAGAGTCTATGGCTGATGATGGCCTCTCCCCAACTCCACCCTCCCTCCAGGGTCCCCCAAGACCACAGGACACTCTTCATCCCTAGCCATGCTCCACCTCGAAGTCCCCATTTCCAGTTTCCACCCACTTTCCTCTCCCCCAGCTTGTTCATTCCCAGCCGACCGCACCTGCATTGCATGGAGATTCAGCTTCCGGTCCTACCAAGTTCTCCCCTTTCTGTGTTTGTGACCATCCTGCCTTGCAGGGCTTCTCATTTCTAGTCTTTCACTCCATCATCTTTGATTCTCTTTCTCTCATATTTTCCCATACCACCTGCCCAGGAAAATCCCAGACCTCAAGAGCAATCCAGCCGGCCGCGCCCAGGATGCTGAGGACCACTAGAAATCGCTCCTTAAGGAAGGGGCGGAGCTTGCCTGGCCCGGTCCCAGCTGGACCAGGGTCTCTGCGCCCATCAAGGAGCTTCCTCTCCCTGAGGCCCCAGGTACTCTGGCTCCCAGAATCTTCGTCCTCAGATGTTCTCATCCCTTCCAGCAAAAGGTTATTGTCTTGGGCCATGCCCTGGGCAGCTGAAGACAACACTTGGATGTCTCCACGGTGTCTGGAAATCAATGCAAACAAAGAGAATGTTTTCTTTCCCCAGTATGTCTTTTGTCAAATCCAGGAAGTTCCCTTTCCTACCTTCACCAAATCCAGTCTGGGAAGCATCTCCACTTTAATGTCCTTGAAAGCCATTTTGTCTTCCTCATTGTACTGCTCCTGGCTGGGCACAAGCACTCAACACTCCTTCTTGGGATGATACCATTGTCCTTGACCTTCTGATCTTCTAATCTGTATTTAACATGGCAGTCAAAGGGTTGCTTCCTTACTGCAAAGTTAGCCATACCCTCCCTCCCCTGGCTTTCCTTTATGAAGTTCAGAGCTTTCATTAATTTTACTATTTTTAAAAATTTTGTTTATTTATTTTTGGTGGTGCTGGGTCTTCTTTGCTGTCAGGGCTACCTTCTAGCTGCCGTGCGCCAGCTTCTCATTGCAGTGGCTTCTCTTGTTGTGGAACATGGGCCTTAAGAGCACACAGGCTTCAGCAGTTGTGGTCCACAGGCTCAGTAGTTGTGGCTCCCAGGCTCCTGAGCATAGACAGGTTCAGTAGTTGTGGCACATGGGCTTCATTGCTTCTCAGAGTGGGGAATCTTCCCAGACCAGGGATCAAACCTGTGTCTCCTGTATTGGCAGGTGAATTCTTTATTCTTTACTACTGAGCCACCAGGAAAACCTATATATATCTTAAGATTTTTGTAGCTGTAGATCATTTTTAAAGTCTTTATTGAATTTGTTACAATATTGTTTCTGTTTTCTGTTTTGTTTTTTTGGTCACAAGATACATGGGATCTTAGTTCCCTGACCGGGGATTGAACCCTCACCTCCTGTATTGAAAGGTGAAGTCTTAACCAATAGACCCCTAGGAAAGTCCCACATCTCAGAGCTTTCAAGAGAACACTTCAAGATACAGGGCTTTTTATCATTTAACATCTCTTCTCTCCAGCTTCAAAATTCAGCTTAGGTTCCACGTCTTTTGAGACACTTGCCTGACCCTATCCTCCTAGATGTCCTGGGTGAGCACGACTCTCTCAGCTCACGTTACTTTGATGAGCGTCTTCACTGTCCGTGAGTTTCTCAACAGCAGGCCTGGTCTGACTCAGCTTCATCTCTCCAGAGTTTAGCTCATGCGGGCATTCAAAAGTGTTTAATAAAGAGAGTAAAGGGCCCCTTCAATAGCTGCTTCCCAGTATGTCTTTTGTCAAATCCAGGAAGTTCCCTTTCCTACCTTCACCAAATCCAGTCTGGGAAGCATCTCCACTTTAATGTCCTTGAAAGCCATTTTGTCTTCCTCATTGTACTGCTCCTGGCTGGGCACAAGCACTCAACACTCCTTCTTGGGATGATACCATTGTCCTTGACCTTCTGATCTTCTAATCTGTATTTAACATGGCAGTCAAAGGGTTGCTTCCTTACTGCAAAGTTAGCCATACCCTCCCTCCCCTGGCTTTCCTTTATGAAGTTCAGAGCTTTCATTAATTTTACTATTTTTAAAAATTTTGTTTATTTATTTTTGGTGGTGCTGGGTCTTCTTTGCTGTCAGGGCTACCTTCTAGCTGCCGTGCGCCAGCTTCTCATTGCAGTGGCTTCTCTTGTTGTGGAACATGGGCCTTAAGAGCACACAGGCTTCAGCAGTTGTGGTCCACAGGCTCAGTAGTTGTGGCTCCCAGGCTCCTGAGCATAGACAGGTTCAGTAGTTGTGGCACATGGGCTTCATTGCTTCTCAGAGTGGGGAATCTTCCCAGACCAGGGATCAAACCTGTGTCTCCTGTATTGGCAGGTGAATTCTTTATTCTTTACTACTGAGCCACCAGGAAAACCTATATATATCTTAAGATTTTTGTAGCTGTAGATCATTTTTAAAGTCTTTATTGAATTTGTTACAATATTGTTTCTGTTTTCTGTTTTGTTTTTTTGGTCACAAGATACATGGGATCTTAGTTCCCTGACCGGGGATTGAACCCTCACCTCCTGTATTGAAAGGTGAAGTCTTAACCAATAGACCCCTAGGAAAGTCCCACATCTCAGAGCTTTCAAGAGAACACTTCAAGATACAGGGCTTTTTATCATTTAACATCTCTTCTCTCCAGCTTCAAAATTCAGCTTAGGTTCCACGTCTTTTGAGACACTTGCCTGACCCTATCCTCCTAGATGTCCTGGGTGAGCACGACTCTCTCAGCTCACGTTACTTTGATGAGCGTCTTCACTGTCCGTGAGTTTCTCAACAGCAGGCCTGGTCTGACTCAGCTTCATCTCTCCAGAGTTTAGCTCATGCGGGCATTCAAAAGTGTTTAATAAAGAGAGTAGGAAAATCTCAGGCATCCAACCCATGGTGTCTCAATAGAGACCTTGACATTGTACAGGAGGCAGAGATAGGCAGTCCTTATGGGGAACCCCAAAAGTCCAAGCGTGTCACAGTTTGGCTGAGAGACTGTTGAGGGTAAGGCAATTGGAGGCAATGCAGCCTTTCCTCCTAACCACATGCGTGTTCAGTCACCAAGTTGTGCCCAACTCTTTGTGGCCCCATGAACTACAGCCCACCTGGCTCCTCTGTCCATGGGATTACTCAGGTGGGCCAACACTGGAGTGGGTTGTCATTTTCTCCTCCAGGGGATCTTCCCAACCCAGTGATTGAACCTCCTGCTTTGGGAGGCAGGGTCTTTACCACTGAGCCACCTGGAAAGCCCTTTCCCCCTAATTGGAAGATGTCATTTCTATCATTCTGTCTCCCCAGGACTCTTCCCTAGAAAGTGAAGATGGTTCTTCAGGAAGGCCGTGCCCTGCTGTGAGGGTAATCCATGTTCCTTGGAGAACATAAAGATGCCACAAATGTGTGTGGATTGCATACATGAAGTGCTTTGGGTTTTGCCTGAAGGCAAGGGACACATTTTGTGGGTCAAGTCTTCCCCTTCTGCCCCGTTATGCTTGACTTAGAGAGACTCTGGGCCCCTCTTGGCCCCTCTTGGTTTGCCTTCTGAGCATGGAGATGACAGGCAAGGTGCTGAGGTGGCAGTCAGAGGGGACTTGTAATTTAGAGTCTTCGGGTGAGGCCACCAGTCCTTGGGGGCCTTTGCTGCTGTACCACTCCACTCCTTAGATGCACTGACCCATGACCAAACACTCCAGGTGGATCAAATACATTCCCAAACCAGTGGCCACTGGGCACTCTGGGTATAGGCATCACAAAGAGGGCGGCCAAGAAGCAGGTGGCACCTACCTGGTGCCCAAGTCCAGTCCAAAAGGCCGATTCCTCAAGCCAAGGGAGACGGGGCACCTAATTCACCGTGACAGGACAGAACCCTTGCCAAGCCTTTCTGAGAGGGGGAGAGAGCCACTGCCAAATAAGCACACAGCTGAGGCTATAAAACCCATCCTTCCTGGCCTCCATGGATAAAAGTGACACCTGTGCCAAAGCTCTGCAATGCATGGCGGGCCTGGCATCAATGGTGAGAGGTAATGAGTCTGCCAAAATGCTGTGAAAAATTGCTCGCCAAGGTAGAGAAACCAAAGGGAAAGACTACAGGTATTTCCCTGGCTTGGAGCCACAGTGACCTAGCTAGTCAACAGAAAATCAGTCAACCATTGGTATTCGTCATCAAATGGAAAGATCAATAGGGACTATGCTTTGGTCTAATGTACTAACCAAAATTAACATTTTAATGACAATTTGTCATGTTGAGAAGGATATGACAAAATTGCTGTCTTCACACACTGCTCTTGACAGTGTATGTTTGTACAATCTCCCATGGAGGGCAATTTATCATCATCTGTCAAGAATTGCAAGAGTTCATGACCCTCTCTCCAAAGAAAACAAAGCAAAATATGGAAGAAAGTTTCATGAGAGTGTTAATTGTCATTTTGACAGACGTATCAAGTGCTCAAATTATAGTGCATGACAAACGTTTTAATATCGTGTTGGGTATTGAAACAATGGCCGTAAGAACAGCATAGCAACACAGAAGAGCACCTGTACCAACCAGAGGACACAATTGTGTGTGTGTGTGTGTATAAGGATAATAAGCGAGTGAAAAAAATCTCCACAGGAAAGTGGAATCTGGGTCAATCCGCCAAAATGATAACTTTGGTGTTTCCAGGGGTGGAAGTGATGGAGGTTGTTTTAGAGTCTTGTGAGGCCACCAGTCCTTGGGGGCCTTTGCTGCTGTACCACTCCACTCCTTAGATGCACTGACCCAGGACCAACCACTCCAGGTGGATCAAATACATTCCCAAACCAGTGGCCACTGGGCACTCTGGGTATAGGCATCACAAAGAGGGCGGCCAAGAAGCAGGTGGCACCTACCTGGTGCCCAAGTCCAGTCCAAAAGTCCGATTCCTAAAGCCAAGGGAGAAGGGGAACCTAATTCAACATAACAGGACAGAACCCTTGCCAAGCCTTCCTGAGAGGGGGAGAGAGCCACTGCAAAATAAGCACACAGCTGAGGCTATAAAACCCATCCTTCCTGGCCTCCATGGATAAAAGTGACACCTGTGCCAAAGCTCTGCAATGCATGGCGGGCCTGGCATCAATGGTGAGAGGTAATGAGTCTGCCAAAATGCTGTGAAAAATTGCTCGCCAAGGTAGAGAAACCAAAGGGAAAGACTACAGGTATTTCCCTGGCTTGGAGCCACAGTGACCTAGCTAGTCAACAGAAAATCAGTCAACCATTGGTATTCGTCATCAAATGGAAAGATCAATAGGGACTATGCTTTGGTCTAATGTACTAACCAAAATTAACATTTTAATGACAATTTGTCATGTTGAGAAGGATATGACAAAATTGCTGTCTTCACACACTGCTCTTGACAGTGTATGTTTGTACAATCTCCCATGGAGGGCAATTTATCATCATCTGTCAAGAATTGCAAGAGTTCATGACCCTCTCTCCAAAGAAAACAAAGCAAAATATGGAAGAAAGTTTCATGAGAGTGTTAATTGTCATTTTGACAGACGTATCAAGTGCTCAAATTATAGTGCATGACAAACGTTTTAATATCGTGTTGGGTATTGAAACAATGGCCGTAAGAACAGCATAGCAACACAGAAGAGCACCTGTACCAACCAGAGGACACAATTGTGTGTGTGTGTGTGTATAAGGATAATAAGCGAGTGAAAAAAATCTCCACAGGAAAGTGGAATCTGGGTCAATCCGCCAAAATGATAACTTTGGTGTTTCCAGGGGTGGAAGTGATGGAGGTTGTTTTACTTTTTCAAATTTAGAACAGTGTAATAGAACACAAAATTTTTTTTAGAGATGTGAGGGTTGCCAAGTAGACATTAAAAAAGGCAATGGAGGGACTTCCCTGATGGTCCATTGGTTAGGATGCCACACTTCCACTGCAGGGGGCCTGTGTTCGATCCCTGGTTGGGGAATTAAGATCCCACACGCAGCATGGTTCAGCCGAAAACTAAAAATAGATTTTTTAAAAAGGCAACTGAGGGACTTCCTTGGCGGCACAGTGGCTAAGACTCCTCACTCCCTATCCAAGGAGGCCCTGGTTCGATACCTGATTGGAAACAAGATCCCACATGCTGCAACTAAAGATTCCCAAATGCCACAACTAACCTGGTGCATCCAAAGAAGTAAATAAATATATATTTTACAATAGGCAATTGAGAATCCTCCTCTGGTGGAAAGAAAGGAGCCTTCTCAGGGTGGCCTGACCTCCCAGGGCTGGATTTCGCTTTGGTTTGGACAGGGCAGGGTGTGGGCTGGCACAGAAGCAAGGGCTGGCCTTTGCTGACTGCTTTTATTTAGGGTCTTAAGAAGTCTGGGGAAGTGACAAGCTGGTCCAGCCTTTCCCCAGCTAATCTTAACTGCGGAAAGGTTGGAGACCTCAAACACGGCCTGTGTTGGAAGGCTGCTGTCTGTAAAATGAGCCGACTCTCAATGTATCTGATGTGGGCCCATGAGGACCTCAGGGGGAGCCTCAGGAAGTGACGGTCTCAACTCTGGAGTCACTTCAAGGAGCTGGTGAGGAAAGGGTGAGGGAGGGGTGTCAGGCGGGGAGACCTGACGGCCTCCGCTTTGGTGACAGTCCCAGTGCTTGGGCCTGGAGGAGCGGGAAGAGGCATCTGGCTCCTCCAGCAGCAGGAGGGAGGAGCATGGCTTCGAGACGTCTTCATGATCATGAGCGAGCAGTCTCAAGGAACTTATGGTTTCCGGGGGAAAGGAATGGTTAGGGAGGTTAGGGCATGTACACACTGCTATATTTACAATGGATAACCAACAAGGACCTGCTGTGTAATGCAGGGGACTCTGCTCAGTATTGTGTGGCAGCCTGGATGGGAGGGCAGTTTGGGGGAGAATGGATACATGTGTATGTATGGCTGAGTCCCTTTGCTCTTTGTTGGAAACGATCACAACATTGTTAATCAGCTATCTCTCAGTACAAAACAAAAAGGTTTTTTAAAAGAGAATTTATACTAATGCTTTAAAAAATAAAAAATAAATAAAAGTAATTCTTACATGATGGCTCTATATATTTTTGAAGTCCCACACATCAAAACATTTTTAAAAAATTAGAGAGAGAGCAGGCTCAGGTTGAAGGGGACACCAGGCCAAGTGCTTAGGGCACACATGTAGCCCTAAGCTTAGTGTCAGAACTTTGTATAGAAAGAGGTAGCTTGGGCTTCCCCTGGTGGTGCAGTGGATAAGGACACCGCCTTGCAGTGCAAGGGGCGCCAGTTCGATCCCTGGCCTGGGAAGATCCCACGTGCCGCGAAGCGGCTGGACCAATGTGTCCAATCACCGAGCCGGAGCTCTGGAGCACATGCGCCCAGAGCCGGCGCTCTGCAACTGACAGACGCCACCGCGTTGGGAGGCCCACAGGAGCCAAAGAACAAGGACGGATGAAAATGGAGAGATGAAAGACCAATGGAAGTGGCCCGCCCGCTCTCCTCCCTCCCCAACCCGACCCCCACCCAAAATAAATACATAAATAAATCTTTAAAAAAAAAAGAAAGAGGTAGCTTAATAAATGGATGAATGAATGAGCGCTTGAGGCCTTGTGCACTGGGATGTGATAACATAGTCTTAACTGAATTGGACACTGTGTGAGCTCAATCCACCACCAAGCGTCACGGCAGCTAGCTTTAAGGATCATCAAGGCATGTTCTTAAATAATTCCTCTGGAGAAAATGTATCAGTCAACCAGGATGTATGGATGGAGAGACTGTGAGCTCCTGGAGCCATGCCTTGCAGGATGCAAAACAAGCCCAGGACAGAGTTCTATCCTGCGTGGGATGCCTTATCACTCCTCTACCCCGACACAGAGGTTCTTACTCTTGGGTCTTGTCTGAAATTTTGCCTGTAATCATACCAATGCTCATGGTAGACGGGGAGGGGGCAGTACAATTTTGGGGACCTGCTGTGTAATGCAGGGGACTCTGCTCAGTATTGTGTGGCAGCCTGGATGGGAGGGCAGTTTGGGGGAGAATGGATACATGTGTATGTATGGCTGAGTCCCTTTGCTCTTTGTTGGAAACGATCACAACATTGTTAATCAGCTATCTCTCAGTACAAAACAAAAAGGTTTTTTAAAAGAGAATTTATACTAATGCTTTAAAAAATAAAAAATAAATAAAAGTAATTCTTACATGATGGCTCTATATATTTTGAAGTCCCACACATCAAAACATTTTTAAAAAATTAGAGAGAGAGCAGGCTCAGGTTGAAGGGGACACCAGGCCAAGTGCTTAGGGCACACATGTAGCCCTAAGCTTAGTGTCAGAACTTTGTATAGAAAGAGGTAGCTTGGGCTTCCCCTGGTGGTGCAGTGGATAAGGACACCGCCTTGCAGTGCAAGGGGCGCCAGTTCGATCCCTGGCCTGGGAAGATCCCACGTGCCGCGAAGCGGCTGGACCAATGTGTCCAATCACCGAGCCGGAGCTCTGGAGCACATGCGCCCAGAGCCGGCGCTCTGCAACTGACAGACGCCACCGCGTTGGGAGGCCCACAGGAGCCAAAGAACAAGGACGGATGAAAATGGAGAGATGAAAGACCAATGGAAGTGGCCCGCCCGCTCTCCTCCCTCCCCAACCCGACCCCCACCCAAAATAAATACATAAATAAATCTTTAAAAAAAAAAGAAAGAGGTAGCTTAATAAATGGATGAATGAATGAGCGCTTGAGGCCTTGTGCACTGGGATGTGATAACATAGTCTTAACTGAATTGGACACTGTGTGAGCTCAATCCACCACCAAGCGTCACGGCAGCTAGCTTTAAGGATCATCAAGGCATGTTCTTAAATAATTCCTCTGGAGAAAATGTATCAGTCAACCAGGATGTATGGATGGAGAGACTGTGAGCTCCTGGAGCCATGCCTTGCAGGATGCAAAACAAGCCCAGGACAGAGTTCTATCCTGCGTGGGATGCCTTATCACTCCTCTACCCCGACACAGAGGTTCTTACTCTTGGGTCTTGTCTGAAATTCTTTCGGGCCTGTGGTACAAAGTCAGGAGCATCATATTTGAAATCAACACTCTGTGGGCAAACTTCCTTAATGGCTCAGTGGATAAGAATCTGCCTGCCAATGCAGGGCACATGGGCTTGATCCCCGGACTGAGACAATCCTGCATGCCGTGAAGCAACGAAGCCTATGCACCACAACTATTGAGCTATCGAGCCACAACTACTGAGTCCTCGTGCTGCAACTACAGAAGCCTGAGCACCTAAAACCTGTGCTCTGCAACAAGGGACGCCAGCGCAATAAGAAGCCTACACGCTACAATGAAGAGTGGCCCTGCTCACCACAACTAGGGAAAGCCCGCACACCAACAAAGACTGATCCCAGCCAAAAATAAATACCATAAATTAAAAAAATCATAAAATAAGTAAAATAGTTAGTACATGATGAGGTATATTAAGAAAAATAATCTGTGGGCAACGGAGAAGGGTCGACTCACAAAGTGAGAGACAAATCTGAATGTAAATCAGGTGAAGGCAAATATCTTTTTGGACTTACAAGAAACTATGCAAAATCAGGGGGAAACCATTTCATCTTCACGAAGTGTGCTGCACTGGGAGTGACTTGAACTCACCAGCTCATTTGCATCTGGACAAAGAGGAACCTAAAACACTTTCATTCTCTTAAGAGGGCGACTCGCCAGCTGAGAAGCATGTGCCTCCTGGCAGCAGCTCCTCGCCGCCAGCCTCCTCTCTGCTCCCGGCCGGCGCCTTGCTGAGTCACTCCCCCAGGGAACAAGGGCCGCGGCCAGCTGGGATGTGATAACATAGTCTTAACTGAATTGGACACTGTGTGAGCTCAATCCACCACCAAGCGTCACGGCAGCTAGCTTTAAGGATCATCAAGGCATGTTCTTAAATAATTCCTCTGGAGAAAATGTATCAGTCAACCAGGATGTATGGATGGAGAGACTGTGAGCTCCTGGAGCCATGCCTTGCAGGATGCAAAACAAGCCCAGGACAGAGTTCTATCCTGCGTGGGATGCCTTATCACTCCTCTACCCCGACACAGAGGTTCTTACTCTTGGGTCTTGTCTGAAATTCTTTCAGGCCTGTGGTACAAAGTCAGGAGCATCATATTTGAAATCAACACTCTGTGGGCAAACTTCCTTAATGGCTCAGTGGATAAGAATCTGCCTGCCAATGCAGGGCACATGGGCTTGATCCCCGGACTGAGACAATCCTGCATGCCGTGAAGCAACGAAGCCTATGCACCACAACTATTGAGCTATCGAGCCACAACTACTGAGTCCTCGTGCTGCAACTACAGAAGCCTGAGCACCTAAAACCTGTGCTCTGCAACAAGGGACGCCAGCGCAATAAGAAGCCTACACGCTACAATGAAGAGTGGCCCTGCTCACCACAACTAGGGAAAGCCCGCACACCAACAAAGACTGATCCCAGCCAAAAATAAATACCATAAATTAAAAAAATCATAAAATAAGTAAAATAGTTAGTACATGATGAGGTATATTAAGAAAAATAATCTGTGGGCAACGGAGAAGGGTCGACTCACAAAGTGAGAGACAAATCTGAATGTAAATCAGGTGAAGGCAAATATCTTTTTGGACTTACAAGAAACTATGCAAAATCAGGGGGAAACCATTTCATCTTCACGAAGTGTGCTGCACTGGGAGTGACTTGAACTCACCAGCTCATTTGCATCTGGACAAAGAGGAACCTAAAACACTTTCATTCTCTTAAGAGGGCGACTCGCCAGCTGAGAAGCATGTGCCTCCTGGCAGCAGCTCCTCGCCGCCAGCCTCCTCTCTGCTCCCGGCCGGCGCCTTGCTGAGTCACTCCAGGGAACAAGGGCCCGACCACAGAGCCAGCTGCCAGCTGCTCTCCTGAGGCACCAGGGCTGGCTGGCTGCAGCCACCAGGATCCTTAGGATCTCACTGCTGTCACTTTGTCAATTTGAGTGTGTATGTGTTGTTAGATAAAAAGCATGCTGTGTATGTAAAATAAGGTATTTACGTAAAACTCCAAAGTTAAGACCATGCCAAATCTTAAAATGTGGGTAAAAGCGGCACATTCTTGGACTCCAAAGAGAAAGAAGCTTCTTTTTCATATGGTTTTATCTTCTACTTCTAAACAATTATTTATTCTGTTTTATAAAGATCTGTGAGCAGAATGCATAAGTGAAAAAGAGGAAGTAGCAGAGACATAGATCTACTATAACACCAGCCTGTCAACACACAGAGGCACCTACACACATGTTTACACATGAAAAAATAGGAATGCCTTATTAAACCATTGAGAGGCGTGATCTCCAGAGCTGTGAAGACAGGGGAAACCCATTTTCTAAATGTTGTTTTTCTCTAACATCTGATTATTTTACATTGAGCTTCTATTACTTTTGTAACTAAAACTGATACAGATGGAATGTTAAAGATGACCAGGCACTAAGGCGCTCTTTGCATGGGAGGCTTTCCTAGCGATGAAATATCGTCCTAGTTAAACTGCATATGTTCTCTCTTAGAACAATGGATTCTCATTTCCTCCTTGCCTTTGTTTTTCCTAGAAGTGAAGTAAGTGGCCAGCCTCCTCTAGATTAGAGGGACCTATGAATTTGTCTTTGTCTTCACGTTTTCTTACGAAAATTGCAAGAGGAACACAAAGGGTGCAGAAGACTTTAAAGAGCCCCCTTGTACCTATCACCACCTTCTAGAATTATCCACTTTCTGCCAGTCAGGGTTTATCTCTGTCTTCATCTGTCCTCCACTCCCATCTCAAAATGCATACATTTCTTTCTGGTTTTGAAGTAAAAATTTATGTACTGTGAAATGCAGAAAACTTAACACTAAAATATTGAAGAATAGATGTGTCTGTGTAAGTCACACTCCCATCAAGATATAAAAAACCTTCCTGTCATCCAAAAATATGCTCCTGTTCCCTTTATGGTCAATCTACTTCTTTCTTCCCTGACTTTTTACCACAGTTCATTTAGTTGCCTGTCCCAGAACGTCTGTTCATTGCTTTTTAAAAAAAATTGGGCTTCACTCGTGGTCCAGTGGGTAAAGAGCTCGTCTTGCAGTACAAGGGGCACTGATTCGATCCCTAGCCTGGGAAAATCCCACGTGCCATGGAGGTGAGTGTGCCCAATGCGAGCCGCTGTGTATGTAAAATAAGGTATTTACGTAAAACTCCAAAGTTAAGACCATGCCAAATCTTAAAATGTGGGTAAAAGCGGCACATTCTTGGACTCCAAAGAGAAAGAAGCTTCTTTTTCATATGGTTTTATCTTCTACTTCTAAACAATTATTTATTCTGTTTTATAAAGATCTGTGAGCAGAATGCATAAGTGAAAAAGAGGAAGTAGCAGAGACATAGATCTACTATAACACCAGCCTGTCAACACACAGAGGCACCTACACACATGTTTACACATGAAAAAATAGGAATGCCTTATTAAACCATTGAGAGGCGTGATCTCCAGAGCTGTGAAGACAGGGGAAACCCATTTTCTAAATGTTGTTTTTCTCTAACATCTGATTATTTTACATTGAGCTTCTATTACTTTTGTAACTAAAACTGATACAGATGGAATGTTAAAGATGACCAGGCACTAAGGCGCTCTTTGCATGGGAGGCTTTCCTAGCGATGAAATATCGTCCTAGTTAAACTGCATATGTTCTCTCTTAGAACAATGGATTCTCATTTCCTCCTTGCCTTTGTTTTTCCTAGAAGTGAAGTAAGTGGCCAGCCTCCTCTAGATTAGAGGGACCTATGAATTTGTCTTTGTCTTCACGTTTTCTTACGAAAATTGCAAGAGGAACACAAAGGGTGCAGAAGACTTTAAAGAGCCCCCTTGTACCTATCACCACCTTCTAGAATTATCCACTTTCTGCCAGTCAGGGTTTATCTCTGTCTTCATCTGTCCTCCACTCCCATCTCAAAATGCATACATTTCTTTCTGGTTTTGAAGTAAAAATTTATGTACTGTGAAATGCAGAAAACTTAACACTAAAATATTGAAGAATAGATGTGTCTGTGTAAGTCACACTCCCATCAAGATATAAAAAACCTTCCTGTCATCCAAAAATATGCTCCTGTTCCCTTTATGGTCAATCTACTTCTTTCTTCCCTGACTTTTTACCACAGTTCATTTAGTTGCCTGTCCCAGAACGTCTGTTCATTGCTTTTTAAAAAAAATTGGGCTTCACTCGTGGTCCAGTGGGTAAAGAGCTCGTCTTGCAGTACAAGGGGCACTGATTCGATCCCTAGCCTGGGAAAATCCCACGTGCCATGGAGTGGTTGGACCAGTGTGCCCAATTGCGAGCCGCTGCTTTGGAGCGCATGCACCCAGAGCCAGTGCTCTGCAACAAGAGAGGCCACTGCAATGGGAGGCCCACACAGGGCAGAGAGTAAAATAGGGATGAAAAATAAACAAATGGAAAACCAATAAAAGAGGCCAAAATTTAACTAACTAACTAACTAAATAAAAACTATCTTAAAAAAGTTTGGCCTCTTTTATTGTTTATTTATTTATTTCCATCCATCTTTATTCTTCAACCTGTGTGGGCCTTCCATCACAGTGACCTCTCTCTTTACCCACTGGACCACCAGGGAAACCCTGTTCATTCCTTTTGATTATAATAAAATTATTTCCATTATAAAAGCTGTACATGTTAGAGAAAACAAAAAAATAAGAAAAATAGAAAAAATAGTTAATAATTAATAGACAGAATAATGAATAGTTCCATCACACAAAGGGAAAATAGTTTAAAGTTGTCTTTTCTTCTAGTTTCGAGGGATAACTTTTTCTTGTTTTGTTTATCTGTGATTGTTCATGTCACATGACTTTCTGTAACAATCCAAGATAAGCATCTCTCCTATAATATTCTCAAAGGCAAAAAAAACCTACCAACTTAAATACCCAAGAAAAATATCATTCAAAAATGCAGATGAAATAAAGATTTTTGTAGATGTACAGAAGCTGAAAGAATTCTTCAGAAGCAGATTTGCACTATAAGAATGGTTAAATCGTTCAAGCAGAAGGCAAATGACGTCACATAGTATGGACCTGCACAAAGGAATAAAGAATACTGGAAATGAGGGCTTCACTGGTGGTCCAGTGGTTAAAGAGTTCGTCTTGCAATGCAAGGGGCACTGGTTCGATCCCTAGCGCTGGAGATCCCACGTGCCACAGAGCAGCTGGACTGATGTGTCCAATTGCCAGCCAGCGCTCTGGAGTGCATGCGCCCAAAGCTGGTGCTCTGCAGTGAGAGAGGCCACTGCAATGGGAGGCCCACACAGGCCAAAGAATAAAGATAGATGAAAGTAAATAAATAAAAAGCCTTTAAAGAGGCCAAAATTAAAAAAAAAAAAAAGAACACTGGAAATGGTAAATGTAGGAACTTCATCTTATTATTTAATCTTTAAAAAAAAAATCTTTGAGGATATCCGTCTCAAGAAGGAGTAGCCCCATTGCCCCAGGTCCTAGCCTCTTACAATTAGAATTCCCAAGATGTAACAGGACACAGCAAATAGAAGAGGGCTCTGAAAGGATCCAATAGAATCAAGTGAACTGCCTGAGAGGTACAGGACTCGAGGAACAAAATGGCAGTTGGTTCCCCATTTGGTTTTTTAAAGAAGTCTGTGTTTGCTGGTTTGGTTCCCTACCTCTCCTGGTTGAAGTACCAAAACTGTCAACAGGCACAGATTTACTAAAAAAAAAAAAACCACAAAGAAAAGTCCGCTTCTCTAGTCAAAGAACCAGTAAAAAGTGATGTACCCATAGGAACTGTTGTTTGATCATATTTGCCCTAGTCCAGCCAAACCCCAGTGGAATCGCTGTGATCTTGTTACCCTCTCCCATGGTCTTGCTCAAAGCGTTATTTCAGGGAGCTCACGGTTCACTCCTTTTATGACAGAGACAGATGGTTCTCTACATCGCCGCCTGGGGTTGCACTAGAAGGGTCCTGTAGGGAACTGAACCTCCTTCCTGGAACCTGGCGTCAACAAGAGTGCCTGAGGCAGGGGAGTGGGGCTGGCTGGCTCCCTGCTTTTCTTAAGCGGGTGTCAGATGGCACGGAGAGAAGCTGAGTGTCCATCCCCACCAGAATGAAGTGCTCTGAGGAGCACTGTATCAGCAGGACATAGCAGAGGCTGAACTCACACCCCACTCAGTGCCAACAAGAGGATGTGAGCTGACCCTCTGTTTTCATCAGGAAGGTACTAGCTGGGACACAAGGAGGAATTAAACATCTACCCTGACCACAACTCACCACCATATCTAAATAGGGTGACTGCCTGCTAAAAAAAAAAAAAAAAGAGGATTAACTAGAATCCAAAGTCACACAACATAGCCAAAATGTCAAGGATAAAATTTTTTTCTTTGAAAAAAAAAAAAAAAACACCGGAATAAAATCTTGTCACACCAGACCAGGTACTTGCACAAAGATGAAAGTAAATAAATAAAAAGCCTTTAAAGAGGCCAAAATTAAAAAAAAAAAAAAGAACACTGGAAATGGTAAATGTAGGAACTTCATCTTATTATTTAATCTTTAAAAAAAAAATCTTTGAGGATATCCGTCTCAAGAAGGAGTAGCCCCATTGCCCCAGGTCCTAGCCTCTTACAATTAGAATTCCCAAGATGTAACAGGACACAGCAAATAGAAGAGGGCTCTGAAAGGATCCAATAGAATCAAGTGAACTGCCTGAGAGGTACAGGACTCGAGGAACAAAATGGCAGTTGGTTCCCCATTTGGTTTTTTAAAGAAGTCTGTGTTTGCTGGTTTGGTTCCCTACCTCTCCTGGTTGAAGTACCAAAACTGTCAACAGGCACAGATTTACTAAAAAAAAAAAAACCTCAAAGAAAAGTCCGCTTCTCTAGTCAAAGAACCAGTAAAAAGTGATGTACCCATAGGAACTGTTGTTTGATCATATTTGCCCTAGTCCAGCCAAACCCCAGTGGAATCGCTGTGATCTTGTTACCCTCTCCCATGGTCTTGCTCAAAGCGTTATTTCAGGGAGCTCACGGTTCACTCCTTTTATGACAGAGACAGATGGTTCTCTACATCGCCGCCTGGGGTTGCACTAGAAGGGTCCTGTAGGGAACTGAACCTCCTTCCTGGAACCTGGCGTCAACAAGAGTGCCTGAGGCAGGGGAGTGGGGCTGGCTGGCTCCCTGCTTTTCTTAAGCGGGTGTCAGATGGCACGGAGAGAAGCTGAGTGTCCATCCCCACCAGAATGAAGTGCTCTGAGGAGCACTGTATCAGCAGGACATAGCAGAGGCTGAACTCACACCCCACTCAGTGCCAACAAGAGGATGTGAGCTGACCCTCTGTTTTCATCAGGAAGGTACTAGCTGGGACACAAGGGGGAATTAAACATCTACCCTGACCACAACTCACCACCATATCTAAATAGGGTGACTGCCTGCTAAAAAAAAAAAAAAAAGAGGATTAACTAGAATCCAAAGTCACACAACATAGCCAAAATGTCAAGGATAAAATTTTTTTCTTTGAAAAAAAAAAAAAACACACCAATAAAAAATCTTGTCACACCAAGAACCAGGAAAATCACACTTGAATGAGAAAAGACAATCTACTAATGCTTACACCAAGATGATTCAGATGTTGGAATATTCTGAAGAGTGCTTTAAAGCAGCGATTATAAAAATTGCACAATGAGCAATTTAAAACACTCTTGAAACAGAAAAAATATCTAAGCAAAGGAATATAAACTATTCAAGAAATAACTCATTGGAAATGATAAGACAGAAAGATACAAAAACCGAAATAAAAACTCAGAGGCTGAGCTCAGGAGTTGTTTGGGGATAATAGGGAATGAATGAATGCAGTGGATGACAGTAGGATATGACCCAGTTTTAGCAAGAGCAAGAAAATAGACTGGAAGAAAAATTAGCAGAGTCTGAGGGATCTGCGGAAGGGTAACAAAAGATCTCTGACACCAGGAAAGACCAAAGGCAAAAGGAGAAGGGGACGGCAGGGGATGAGACGGTTAGATTGCATCACTGAGTCAGTGTACGTGAGTTTGAGCAAACTCTGGGAGATAGTGAAGGACAGGGAAGCCTGGTGTGCTGCAATCCACGGGGTGTGGCTCTTTGTGAAGAGTCAGATACAACTTAGCGAATGAACAATAACAACAAAAGATCTAGCATAGGTATTGTGAGCAATCCAGAAAAGAGAGACAAAAAGCATGCAGCTGAAAAAAAAATCCAAATAAACAAAGGCTAACATTGTCAAGAATCTATAAATAGAATATAAAAAAGTGAATTTATAAAGGTTCCAGGACACATAATCATAAGTATAACATATGATTATATTTATACAAGCCATGTAACTAAAATACACAAACACACACACATTTGGACAGCTGTTTTTGGACAAAGTTGCAAAAATAATTCAATGGAGAAAGAGCAGATTTTTCAGCAAATGACACTGAATCAAGTAGATGCCCAAGTACAAAAAAAGACCAGCTTGAGTCCATAGCTTGTGCCATATAAAAAATAATTCCAGATGAACTATAGAGCTCAATGTAAAATCTAAAACCTAAATCTCTAGATGAAAAACATAGAAAAATATCTTTATGATTCTGAATTAGGAAAAAAGTTTTTAGATACAATACCAAGAATATAATCCATGAAAAATAAATTGATACATTGAACTTAATCAAAATGAAAACTCCCGTTCTTTGAAAGAAAGAAAAGGCAAATCACAGATTGGGAGAACATTTTTGCCCAACATATATTTGAAAATGCACTTAGGTCTAGAATATACAGCACACTCTCAAAACTTAGTAATAAAAAAACAGACAGTCTAATTAAAAGTAAAATGGACAGGGCTTCCCTGGTGGTCTAGTGGGTAAGAGCACTGCCTTGCAGTGCAAGGGGCGCCGGTTGGATCCCTGGCCTGGGAGGATCCCACGTGCCGCGGAGCGGCTGGACCCATGTGTACTGAGCCGGAGCTCTGGAGCGAGAGAGGCCACTGCAATGGGAGGCCCACACAGGCCTAAGAATGAAGATGGATGAAAAAAAAGAAAAACAACAACAATAAAAGAGGCCAAAGTTGAAAATTTTTTTAAATAAATAAATAAAATGGACAAACGATCCGAACATTTTTGCGAATAAGTTAATGAATGGCAATATAGCATTAGTTATTAAGGAAATGCAAAACAAACTCACCGCGTGACACCATTAGGCATATTGTGTTGTTATTGTTTAATCGCTAAGCTGTGTCTGACCCTTCTGTGACCCCCGTGGACTGTAGTGCTCCAGGCTTCTCTTCTTGTCCCAGGCAAGAATACTAGAGTGGGTTGCCATTTCCTTCTCCAAGGGATCTTTCCCATCCAGGAATCTAACCTGCACCTCCTGCACTGGCAGGCAGATCCTTCGCCACTGTGCCACCTGGGAAGCCCTTAGGATTATTATAGAATGGTTAAAATTGAAGAGAACGACCAAACCAAATGCTGGAGAGGATTTGAAGGAACTGAATCCTGATACGCTGCTGTGGGAATGTAAAATGATACAACCACTTGAGAAATTTAGATCTTTTCGAAAAATTAAATATTTACCACATGTCCCAGGCATTCAACTCCAAGAGAAAAGGAAGCAGAAAAAAAGTCTAAAACCTAAATCTCTAGATGAAAAACATAGAAAAATATCTTTATGATTCTGAATTAGGAAAAAAGTTTTTAGATACAATACCAAGAATATAATCCATGAAAAATAAATTGATACATTGAACTTAATCAAAATGAAAACTCCCGTTCTTTGAAAGAAAGAAAAGGCAAATCACAGATTGGGAGAACATTTTTGCCCAACATATATTTGAAAATGCACTTAGGTCTAGAATATACAGCACACTCTCAAAACTTAGTAATAAAAAAACAGACAGTCTAATTAAAAGTAAAATGGACAGGGCTTCCCTGGTGGTCTAGTGGGTAAGAGCACTGCCTTGCAGTGCAAGGGGCGCCGGTTGGATCCCTGGCCTGGGAGGATCCACGTGCGCGGAGCGGCTGGACCCATGTGTACTGAGCCGGAGCTCTGGAGCGAGAGAGGCCACTGCAATGGGAGGCCCACACAGGCCTAAGAATGAAGATGGATGAAAAAAAAGAAAAACAACAACAATAAAAGAGGCCAAAGTTGAAAATTTTTTTAAATAAATAAATAAAATGGACAAACGATCCGAACATTTTTGCGAATAAGTTAATGAATGGCAATATAGCATTAGTTATTAAGGAAATGCAAAACAAACTCACCGCGTGACACCATTAGGCATATTGTGTTGTTATTGTTTAATCGCTAAGCTGTGTCTGACCCTTCTGTGACCCCCGTGGACTGTAGTGCTCCAGGCTTCTCTTCTTGTCCCAGGCAAGAATACTAGAGTGGGTTGCCATTTCCTTCTCCAAGGGATCTTTCCCATCCAGGAATCTAACCTGCACCTCCTGCACTGGCAGGCAGATCCTTCGCCACTGTGCCACCTGGGAAGCCCTTAGGATTATTATAGAATGGTTAAAATTGAAGAGAACGACCAAACCAAATGCTGGAGAGGATTTGAAGGAACTGAATCCTGATACGCTGCTGTGGGAATGTAAAATGATACAACCACTTGAGAAATTTAGATCTTTTCGAAAAATTAAATATTTACCACATGTCCCAGGCATTCAACTCCAAGAGAAAAGGAAGCAGATATCCACACAAAAACAAATGTCCATAGCCGTTTTATGTGTAATAGCCTCAGACTGGCAACAAACCAAATGTCCATCCATAGATGAACGGAAAAACAAATGGTAGTACATCTGTATATTGGACTGCTTCTCAGAAAAAAGAACAAAAAGAAAGAAATGATTTAGTGATAACACAATATGGATGAATCTCAAAAATAACTGTGTTGATACAAGTAGCAAATGAAGAGGATGTGGAGAAAAGGGAACTCTCCTACACTGGTAGGATTGTAAGTTGATGCAGCCACTGTGGAAAAGAGTGCAGTGCTGTCTCAGAAAACTAAAAGTTGAGTTAGCACATGATCCAGCAACCCCACTCCTGAGTATATATCTGAACAGAACTAGAATTCAAAAAATCCATAAAAAAAAAAATCCATGCACCCTTATGTTCATAACAGCCCTATTCACAATAGCCAAGATACGGAAATAACCTAACTGTCCATCAACAGATGAATGGATAAAGATGAATGGTACATATATATGGATATAGACGAATGGTACATATACCAGTCATAAGAAAGAATGAAAGAATGCAATTGCAGCAACATGGATCCAACTAGAGATGATCATACTAAATGAAGTAAGTCAGAAAGAGAAAGACAAACAGTATAGATATTACTTATATATGAAATCTAAAATACAACACAGACGAACCTATCATTGAAACAGAATCATAGCACAAACATAAAGAAATACAAATTAAAAAAACTGTACATTAGTAAAAGCAATAATAATATTAAATAAATTAAATAATAATGTTGGGGACTTCCCTGGTGGGTCCAGGGGCTAGGACTCTGTGTTCCCAAGGCAGGGTGCACTGGTTCAACCCCTGGTCATGGAATTAGATCCCACATGCCTCAACTAAAAGTTTGAAATCTGCAGCTAAAGATCCTGCATTCTGAAGATCCTTGCCTCGAAGATCGAAGATCCTATATGCTGCAGCTAAGACCTAGCACAGACAAATAAGTATGAAAAAAAAATAAACTGTTTAAAAAGTAATAATAATAATATTGAGTACAAGAAGTCAGGCAAAAGAAGACTACATACTGTATATTCCAATTATATAAAACTTTAGAAAATGAAATTTTTCAGTCACATGAAACAAACAAATAGGGATGGAGAGGAAAGAGAAGGGAGGCCTGGGAGTGATTACAAAGAAAGGTTCATGAGAAACTTTTGGGGGGTGATGGAGATGTTCACTATATGGACAACAGTGACGGCTTCATGGATGTATACATATGTGAAAACATGCCCTATGATTTCTGGGTGAAAGGCTGGGGAGGAGAGAAGGTAGAGACTTTGGGATGGGCTTGTACACACTGCTATATTTTAAATGGATCACCAACAAGTACCAACAAGTAAAGCACAGGGAACTCTGCTCAACATTGTTCATGAGTTATACCCAATACAAGACAATTTTTTTTTAATGTTTGCATGTCAATTATATTGTAATAAACTGCTTCCAAAGAATAAATAAGGCCATCCATGGAAGCTATCAAGATTTTACTGTCCTAAGACTGCTCTCTATCTGGTCTGCAAACAGGTGCACGGAAAATCTCCACTTTCAGCTGGAGCCTGCCTGACAACACCTCTGCAACATTATGCAAATTGCTGTGAGAAAGGGCCAATGATTACGTTAGAAACCACCAGCACGTGTTTGTTTCCACACACATTTTTTGTTTGTTTTCAGATCTGGAGTGTCTGTAGCCTGTGGCTGTCAGTTAACCTGAGTTGGGGCTTTTCTCTTCAGTGGAGGATCTGAACTTGAGCTCTGCCAGGGTTAGGTCCATGTGGTGGTTCATGGGCGCGGAAAGTACCTCTGGCTGACCACGGACTAGAGTTCCCTACCACTACATTAGTCTTAAAACTGACGATTGTCTTCTAAGTTTGTTTTTTAAAAACCCATAGTCTTCACTGTAATTGTTTTTAAATCATCTATAAAGTATGTTTCCTTTCTTACTCTTGTCGTTTCCTAACTTTTAAGATTTTCCTTCACTCTGGGGGAGATGTGAATCTCACTAGAGGATGATTTCAACATCACATTCAGTCTCTCCCTTCCTCTCATGCTTCCCTGAGCAGACTTCCCAATCCAACTGCTGTGAAGGGGCCCAGATTTAAGGAATGTTCTTGTCTCCCCAAGCATGCCAGCTCTTGTCATTAAGGTGGCCCCATCTGGGCATAGCTGTCTGACACAACAGTCTACTTCTCACCAGAAAATCTTGTGCCTCAGCAAAGCCTTTTCTAGAATTAGCCACACCACAAGGAGGTGGGAAGGTGGGCAGAGCACCCTTGAACCCTTTCCCATTTGTTCACCTCGTCTCTGTTCGGTAATGTGCTTGGGCTACCACTGGACTTTGAACTGGAGGGAGAAGGGGAAGAGGCCACTGGCTGCAATTCTGTTTCTGTGCTGGAAAGGATGCTGCATCAGAGAACCATTACAGCAAACTTCCAGCTACAGATGAAGCTCAGAGAGCCTCAAGGGGATCCTATGCCCCATCTCAGTGGGACAGGGCAGAGCAAGGATTTAACCCATGACAGAGGACCCATATTCTGTCCTCAGCTCAGGGTACTGCCTCACCATGACTGCGGGGTAACCACCAGTCTCCACGACCACCTGGTCACTGCTCCCCACTACTGCCAGACCACCATCCCCCACTGGTCTTAGCCTCCAGACTTCCCTATGGACAGACTCATTTGTCCATAAGCCAAGGAGACAGGCAAGGGCCCCTCACATAGAATCTTTGGGGCTAGGGTAAAGAGTTTGGATTTTAGACTAAGAGAGGGTTTTGCTCAAAAGGAGTAATATGATCAGATCCTTCAAGAAAGGATGCATCTAAGACATGGAAACAACCTAAATGTCCATTCACAGATGAGTGGATAAAGATGTGGGATGCATACACAATGGAATATTACTCATTCATTAAAAAAGTGAAATAATGCCATTTGCAGCTATATGGGTGGACCTAGGAATTATCATACTAAACAAAGTAAGTCAGAAAGAGAAAGACAAATACTGTGTGATATCATTTATATGTGGAATCTAAAATATGACACAAATGAATTTATCTACGAAACAGAAACCAGACTTGTAGATGCCAAGGAGAAAGGATGGGGGATGGCAGAGAATTGGATTGGGAGTCTGGGACTAACACGTGCAAACTATTGTATATAGAATGGATAATCAACAGTCTTATTTTTTATAGCATAGGGAACTATATTCAATATTCTGTAATAAACCATAATGGAGAAAAAAATGATGTGTAGAGACCAGCCCAAGTTCCATTACAGTAGCCCAGGCAAGAGAGGATGATGACTTGGACTTGACTGATGAGAGTAAGATCGAAAGAAAGTGGATACACTCAGAAATCATTTCAGAGATGGAGTCAAATCAGACTTGTTGAAGCTCTAGATGTAGGGAGTGAGGACAAAGAGCAGAAGCAAGGCTGACTCCTAGAATTTTGAGACACTTGAAAAGACAAGACAAGAAAGAGTAAGGTAAAATCAGACTTGGCAAACCCTTGTGCATTGTTTGGGACAAATTTGAATTTGAAATGCCTGTTACAAAAGGATCAGAAAATTGATGTGAACATAGCAGTAGGAAACATGAAGGGCAGAGCAAGGTTTCCCATGACAGGCCCATTCTGTCCTCAGCTCAGGGTACTGCCTCACCATGACTGCGGGGTAACCACCAGTCTCCACGACCACCTGGTCACTGCTCCCCACTACTGCCAGACCACCATCCCCCACTGGTCTTAGCCTCCAGACTTCCCTATGGACAGACTCATTTGTCCATAAGCCAAGGAGACAGGCAAGGGCCCCTCACATAGAATCTTTGGGGCTAGGGTAAAGAGTTTGGATTTTAGACTAAGAGAGGGTTTTGCTCAAAAGGAGTAATATGATCAGATCCTTCAAGAAAGGATGCATCTAAGACATGGAAACAACCTAAATGTCCATTCACAGATGAGTGGATAAAGATGTGGGATGCATACACAATGGAATATTACTCATTCATTAAAAAAGTGAAATAATGCCATTTGCAGCTATATGGGTGGACCTAGGAATTATCATACTAAACAAAGTAAGTCAGAAAGAGAAAGACAAATACTGTGTGATATCATTTATATGTGGAATCTAAAATATGACACAAATGAATTTATCTACGAAACAGAAACCAGACTTGTAGATGCCAAGGAGAAAGGATGGGGGATGGCAGAGAATTGGATTGGGAGTCTGGGACTAACACGTGCAAACTATTGTATATAGAATGGATAATCAACAGTCTTATTTTTTATAGCATAGGGAACTATATTCAATATTCTGTAATAAACCATAATGGAGAAAAAAATGATGTGTAGAGACCAGCCCAAGTTCCATTACAGTAGCCCAGGCAAGAGAGGATGATGACTTGGACTTGACTGATGAGAGTAAGATCGAAAGAAAGTGGATACACTCAGAAATCATTTCAGAGATGGAGTCAAATCAGACTTGTTGAAGCTCTAGATGTAGGGAGTGAGGACAAAGAGCAGAAGCAAGGCTGACTCCTAGAATTTTGAGACACTTGAAAAGACAAGACAAGAAAGAGTAAGGTAAAATCAGACTTGGCAAACCCTTGTGCATTGTTTGGGACAAATTTGAATTTGAAATGCCTGTTACAATAGAAGTAGAGTGGACCACAGAATCTATGAGGAAGAACCCTGGATGGCTATGGAAATTCAGGAACTGTGAACATAGCAGTAGGAAACATGAAGCTGTGAGAGTGGATGATATCACCTAGGGAGACACGGTGCACAGAGAAGAAAGACAGGTGAGGAATGAACCACAGGGACTTCCCTAGTGGTCCAGTAGCTAAGACTCCATGCTCTCAATGTGGGGGCGAGCTGAATCCCTGGTCAAGGAACTAGACCCCACATGCTGCAACAAAGATCAAAGATCCCGCATGCTGCAACAAATACCTGGAACAGCCAAATCAATGAATTAATTGGTGGTGGTGGTGGTGGTTTAGTCGCTAAGTCATGTCGGACTGTTTCTGACCCCATGGACTACAGCCCATCAGGCTCCTCTATTCATGGGATTTTCCTAAGCAAGAATACTGAAGTGGGTTGCCATTTCTTACTTCAGGGGATCTTCCCAATCCAGGGATCATACTCACGTCTCCTGCATTGCAGGAGGATTCTTTACAGCTGAGCCACCAGAGAAGCCCAATGAAAGAGTTAACATTTTTTTAAAAAAGAAAGAAAAAAATATACCCTGGACAGGGCAGCACTAAAAGTAGCCAAGAAGACAAAGAAAGAACAGTCAGGGCAGGAGGAGGAAAGCACAGAACAGGTGGTGTTCTGGAGGCAAAGAGAATTAAAGGGCTTCAGAAAGGAGGCATGATTAGTTGTGTCCAATCAGAGGAAGACAGATTTGTCCACTGAATTTGGTAGCAGGCTGTCATCTAAGTGGTTAAATCTAAAATATCTAGGAAACCTGGTTCACACATGTAACAAGTGCCATATGTGAGATAGGCTTTCAGGCACTGGGACACAGAGATGCCCAAGATGTGGTCTTTGCTCTCAAGAAGTTTCCGGTGAAGAGGACGAAGGAGGAAGAGGTCACTGTGGACCCTGCATTGTTACCCTACTGATCCTGACAGCCCTGTCTGTCAGTTTGCCATTAAGGATCCCGAAGCAGGGAGAGGTCAAGGGGTGCTTCAGATATTCATTGACAAAGCCCAGGCTTAACTGGAACATAAAATATCCGAAGAGTAATTCCCAAAGGTGACAGCACTGATTTGACAGGCTCAAAACAGTTGGGTCAGAGAGCAAATGCTTGCAGTGGAGGCAGACTTCAGCCTAGAGAGGAGACACGCTCCACCCTGCGGGATGTGCTCCTGAGGGCTGAAGGCTGTGTGAGTTTGGTAGATCAAGAGAAAGACTCATTGGTGCAGGAGCATACAATCAAGACAACCGGAGAGCCCAGTGAAGCTCTCAGCAAGAAAAAAAGAGTAAGAAAGTCAAAATTAGATTGAACTCAATGGCCATTATGTCTGAGTAGAAAATGTTGTGTAAATGAAGATAAGAGAGCAACCAGCTGCAAAATACAAACCCAGGGGAAAGAATATGTTAAGTCAGAAAAGACCATAATGATCTGCTTTACCTTGTGGGATTATACAAGGTTTTAGCTGAACACAGCGAAAATGGCAACAGAAAAGCAGACTGCAAGGAAAACTCGGGATTTTCCTAAGCAAGTACTGACCTTTTATCAGGATCTTCCCAATCCAGGGATCATACTCACGTCTCCTGCATTGCAGGAGGATTCTTTACAGCTGAGCCACCAGAGAAGCCCAATGAAAGAGTTAACATTTTTTTAAAAAAGAAAGAAAAAAATATACCCTGGACAGGGCAGCACTAAAAGTAGCCAAGAAGACAAAGAAAGAACAGTCAGGGCAGGAGGAGGAAAGCACAGAACAGGTGGTGTTCTGGAGGCAAAGAGAATTAAAGGGCTTCAGAAAGGAGGCATGATTAGTTGTGTCCAATCAGAGGAAGACAGATTTGTCCACTGAATTTGGTAGCAGGCTGTCATCTAAGTGGTTAAATCTAAAATATCTAGGAAACCTGGTTCACACATGTAACAAGTGCCATATGTGAGATAGGCTTTCAGGCACTGGGACACAGAGATGCCCAAGATGTGGTCTTTGCTCTCAAGAAGTTTCCGGTGAAGAGGACGAAGGAGGAAGAGGTCACTGTGGACCCTGCATTGTTACCCTACTGATCCTGACAGCCCTGTCTGTCAGTTTGCCATTAAGGATCCCGAAGCAGGGAGAGGTCAAGGGGTGCTTCAGATATTCATTGACAAAGCCCAGGCTTAACTGGAACATAAAATATCCGAAGAGTAATTCCCAAAGGTGACAGCACTGATTTGACAGGCTCAAAACAGTTGGGTCAGAGAGCAAATGCTTGCAGTGGAGGCAGACTTCAGCCTAGAGAGGAGACACGCTCCACCCTGCGGGATGTGCTCCTGAGGGCTGAAGGCTGTGTGAGTTTGGTAGATCAAGAGAAAGACTCATTGGTGCAGGAGCATACAATCAAGACAACCGGAGAGCCCAGTGAAGCTCTCAGCAAGAAAAAAAGAGTAAGAAAGTCAAAATTAGATTGAACTCAATGGCCATTATGTCTGAGTAGAAAATGTTGTGTAAATGAAGATAAGAGAGCAACCAGCTGCAAAATACAAACCCAGGGGAAAGAATATGTTAAGTCAGAAAAGACCATAATGATCTGCTTTACCTTGTGGGATTATACAAGGTTTTAGCTGAACACAGCGAAAATGGCAACAGAAAAGCAGACTGCAAGGAAAACTCAAGAAGATTACGGAAGAGGGAACTTGGGGCCCAGTACACACTTGGGGGCCCCTCACCTTCCCTATCCCCTAGAGAAGAGAATGGTCACCCCCTCCAGTATTCCTGTCTTGAGAACTCCATGGACAGATTAAGAAAGCAGAAAGGAAAGAGGTGAGAAAGTACACAATTAAGCAGAGTTTTAGGACCTTCCTTGACAGCTCAGCAGTGACACAGAAGACTCAGGTAACATGGGTTACATCCCTGGGTCGAGGTGAAGGATAAAGAAATGGCAACGCATTCCAATATGCTTGCCTGAAAAATCCCATGGACAGGGCTCCCCTGGTGGTCCAGTGGGTAAAGAGCCTGCCCTGTAGTGCAAGGTCACCGGTTTGATCCCTGGCCCGGGAAGATCCCACATGCTGCAGAGCAGCTAGACAGGCATGTCCAATTATGAGCCAGCACTCTGGAGCACATGTGCCCAGAGCCGGTGCTCTGCAACGAGAGAGGCCACTGCAATGGGAGGCCCGCACGGGCCAAAGAACAAAGATGGATGAAAATAAATAAATAAAAAACCAATAAAAGAGGCCAAAAATTAAAAAAAAAAAGAAAATTCCATGGACAGAGGAACCTGGCAGGCTATAGTCTGAGGGGTCACAAAGAGTCAGATATGACTGAACACACACAGAACCTTCCCCATCAGCAACATATGCAGGTAATATATATTAAATAAAAGTGATGTTAGGAGTTCTTTGCCCAAATCTCATTATCTGACATTACATCATGGAATTCTTGTTGATTTTGCTGAAAGTACAACTATTATAATGGATCTAGAAAATGCATAAATGGTATTTACTATCTGAATATCATTCTAACAGTTAACTTTCAATCTTTGGTCCAACTGAAGACTTAAAAAATTACTTAGGTCAAATCTTATTTAAGGAATTTCCCTGGTGGTCCAGTGGTTAAGAATCCACCTTGTGATGCAGAGGACGTAGGTTCAGTCCCTGCTCGGGAAACTAAGATTCCACATGCCACAATGCAACTAAGCCCGTGAGCAGTCATTACGGAGCTCATGTGCTCCTGCACACTCTGGAGCCCTGATGCCACAACGAGAGCGTTTGTGCATTGCAATAAATACTACTTATTTTTTAAAATCTTATTTAAACTGTATCTTACTTCTTCTATTAGTGACCTCTGGGGGTGTGTTGAGTAAAGGGCCAGGAAAGAACCCCAAGGGGTGATAGAAATGCTCTGAGTCTTGACCCGGGTGGAAATACGTAAGTAAGCATTGAACATCCTACTGTACGTAAGGTTACCTTAGGTGGCTCAGTGGGTAGAGAATCCACCTGAATGCTGGAAACATGGGAGACATGAGTTTGAGCAAACTCTGGGAGATGGTGAAGCACAAGGAAGCTTGGTGTGCTGTGGTTCATGAAGTCACAAAGAGTCGGTCGGACACAACTGAGTGACTGAACTGTTTATATATTGGAAGATTCTAATTCTCACATGCAGGGAATTTGCCCTAGAAGCATCAGGCATAGGCACAGCACCAGATTTGGAGAAGTGTGTGGCTTTGAACATCTGTCATGCTGTACCGACGTTGAGTTTGTTAAATGGTGGGAGACCATTTTGTCACCACAGACAAAAGACGTTCGCTCCTTCCTAAATCTTTTGAGTGAAACAGTGCCTTGGTCTGACGGTCTGTCTCCTTTAGGAACCCTTTGGTGCCTTTAAGAAAAGAACCTGACACTCCAATGTGAATGAAGTGTTTTGCGTCTTCTTACAATCTTGTCCTAAATGCAAGCATGAGAAAGACAAAAGGATTCAGGATGAGTGAAAAGTAAAGTTGGGGGTTGTTTGGAAAAATACCTTGAAAAATAAGAGTTTTTGATAAAATCACACCTCTGAAGTAAAACACTCTCATCCACCTCGCCAAAGCTTCCTGTGTCGGTTAACACATTTTCATTGCCTTCTTTGGGATTTCTGCTGCAGCTCTTCCACCTACCTTCAGGTCTGGACAGAATACCACATGTGCTGGCCGGTAATCCAGAGGCCTCGGGGGTTCCAGCAGAGCCTGGAGTCATTGTCTGATGGCATATCAATACTGCTAAGTTATCAACCATCTCATCTAACTACCACCAGGAGTTGAACAGCAAAGAATTCAGCACAAACTCAGGCCACCACTTTCTTTGACCCACTGGCTCTTAAGCTTGGGTGTCCATCAGTCATCAGGGGAATACTCTACAAGTCCGGGAACCTGTCCATACTCTAGGATGGGGCTCTAAAGAGTTTGCTGGGGAGCCAGGACATTGGTTTGGTTCCTAGTGAGTTCACTTCTCTTTATCAGGACTCTTGTTCTGTAATGTGATTCTGGGAGAAGAATGGTCTGTATCTGAGTGATGAGCCTTTAAGGGACTGTTTTTATGCTGCTGCTCAGTTGTTGTTGATAAGTTTCCACTTCTTGAGGTTCTCCCATTGGGGGTCCCTGGTCCCTTTAATCATCCACCTTCTTGATGTGCTGTGGTTCATGAAGTCACAAAGAGTCGGTCGGACACAACTGAGTGACTGAACTGTTTATATATTGGAAGATTCTAATTCTCACATGCAGAATTTGCCCTAGAAGCATCAGGCATAGGCACAGCACCAGATTTGGAGAAGTGTGTGGCTTTGAACATCTGTCATGCTGTACCGACGTTGAGTTTGTTAAATGGTGGGAGACCATTTTGTCACCACAGACAAAAGACGTTCGCTCCTTCCTAAATCTTTTGAGTGAAACAGTGCCTTGGTCTGACGGTCTGTCTCCTTTAGGAACCCTTTGGTGCCTTTAAGAAAAGAACCTGACACTCCAATGTGAATGAAGTGTTTTGCGTCTTCTTACAATCTTGTCCTAAATGCAAGCATGAGAAAGACAAAAGGATTCAGGATGAGTGAAAAGTAAAGTTGGGGGTTGTTTGGAAAAATACCTTGAAAAATAAGAGTTTTTGATAAAATCACACCTCTGAAGTAAAACACTCTCATCCACCTCGCCAAAGCTTCCTGTGTCGGTTAACACATTTTCATTGCCTTCTTTGGGATTTCTGCTGCAGCTCTTCCACCTACCTTCAGGTCTGGACAGAATACCACATGTGCTGGCCGGTAATCCAGAGGCCTCGGGGGTTCCAGCAGAGCCTGGAGTCATTGTCTGATGGCATATCAATACTGCTAAGTTATCAACCATCTCATCTAACTACCACCAGGAGTTGAACAGCAAAGAATTCAGCACAAACTCAGGCCACCACTTTCTTTGACCCACTGGCTCTTAAGCTTGGGTGTCCATCAGTCATCAGGGGAATACTCTACAAGTCCGGGAACCTGTCCATACTCTAGGATGGGGCTCTAAAGAGTTTGCTGGGGAGCCAGGACATTGGTTTGGTTCCTAGTGAGTTCACTTCTCTTTATCAGGACTCTTGTTCTGTAATGTGATTCTGGGAGAAGAATGGTCTGTATCTGAGTGATGAGCCTTTAAGGGACTGTTTTTATGCTGCTGCTCAGTTGTTGTTGATAAGTTTCCACTTCTTGAGGTTCTCCCATTGGGGGTCCCTGGTCCCTTTAATCAAACGGTAATGCTCTGGTGAGGGTTGGCTTCCCCTTTCCAGTGCAAACAGAAACTCAGTGGATGGAGCCCCATTGCAGTAACAGCTTTAGTCAAGCTTTTCCATGGCATGTGTTTCGCCTGTCTCTACTTGGCTTCTTAGCATCTGTTATTTTGGTGCCAACAGTAGAATTACTGCATAGCATTCACTAAAAACAACCACACATCCTCTTTGGAAGTGGGCAGAGAAAGACTGCAGCCAAAGAAACATCATTAAGTATTCCCAAACAGGTGTAAGCAACATAGTATGTATCCTTGTGTAATGTTGGTCTGTTCAGGGTAAAATAGGTGAAACATACTTGGCGTGGTTGGTAGTTTCCAAGCCAGGCCACCACCAAGTCATTCCTTTCCCCAGGCATCTTCTGAGGTGTAGCATCTAGTCCCCTTCCCAGTCTGGACTGGTTCTGTGACTGTCTTCACCAAAAGACTCCTGCAGAAGTGTGTCCTCGGACTTCGGAGGCCAGTGCTTACGTGGTCTGGTGGCTTCAGCTTCTTTCCTTTTGGACCTTTATGATACGGAGGGACAAGGAAAATTATTTTCACTCAATAGAATGCTGAGTGGAAAAGAAGACTATTTCCTAATGTGTACACTGTGATGATTTCATTTTGCATCTCTCTCTCTCAGTCTAGTCTCTATCTGTACCTGCATCCATGCATACCTTGAAAGGATATACACCAAATTGTCAACAATGGCTATCTCTAATAGTGTTTGATTTTCTTCTTCTTGAATATATTTTCTGGCTTTTGTAGAAGAAATCTGTGAATTCTGTTTTAAAAATCTTTTTAGGTCGTGTTGGCATATCGCTGATTAACAATGCTGTTAGAGTTTCAGGTGAACATCGAAGGGCCTCAGCCATACAGAGACGTGTCTCCATTCTCCCCAAACTCCCCTCCCATCTGGGCTGCCACATAACATCGAGCAGAGTTCCCTGTGCTGTACAGGTCCTTGTTAGTTATCCACGTGAAATACAGCAGTGTGTACATGTCCGTCCCAAACTCTCCTGGGGATATTCTTGATGTTTTCACAGCCATGTTTTCTCAACTCATTTTCTGGGGGAAAGCACGGTTATACAACAGGAAGATTCAGAACTGGGCATTGAAGTGGGCCTCTTCCTAGGCTAGGAGATAAAGGATCTTCCACTCTGCAATCCAGGTAGGACAGGTATGCGTCCACGCTGACTGGAGAGTCCTTTGGTGGCCCTACAAACTGACGTTTTCCCCATGAGCACCCAGCTTCTGTCTGGAAGGGATGTTGCACCTTGCTGCTGTTTCTGAGGCTGTGTGGACAGTGGTCTTCCAGAGTGGACAGTGGATGATCGGCAGGTCTGCCATGCAGTCCCTGCTCCTCTAGCCCTTGGACACTGGCCAGCCCACCTTCTCCTCCAGCTCTGCCTGCCTTCCATCTACCAGGAAGGGGAGCCAGTGCCAGGATGGACAGGGACTCAGCGTCCAGAGAGCTGTGTGGGACAAAGGGGGATAGAAAGGCAAGCGAGCCTTTCATCACCTGCAGAAAGGGGTATGGGAGAAGCTTCTGCAGGGCTGCACAGATTCAAGACGTGCATGGAAATGGCCCAAATGCCGAGTCCCCCCTCTGCCTGAGTCACATGGTTCCCAGAGCCCAGACAAAACAGGAAAATGCTCATGAGAAGGTAACTTCCTCAGGGGCGGGGCTACTGGTGATACTGGTCTGTGGTGTTCGCTGCTGTCTGTCCAGTGTCTACAACAGTGCCTGGCAGAGAATGGGTATCTGATGACTAAATTCACCCATGAGGGTGTGAATGACTGAACAGAACCTGCTAGTAACCAAAGAAATGCATGCTACCACAACAATGTGGTACTATGTTGTATATTAAGCTGCCCAAAAGTAGTGTAATAAAAACCCTGAAATCTATGGAATTTACCTTTTATCTTGGGGCATATCGCTGTTTCAGAGTTTCAGGTGAACATCGAAGGGCCTCAGCCATACAGAGACGTGTCTCCATTCTCCCCAAACTCCCCTCCCATCTGGGCTGCCACATAACATCGAGCAGAGTTCCTGTGCTGTACAGGTCCTTGTTAGTTATCCACGTGAAATACAGCAGTGTGTACATGTCCGTCCCAAACTCTCCTGGGGATATTCTTGATGTTTTCACAGCCATGTTTTCTCAACTCATTTTCTGGGGGAAAGCACGGTTATACAACAGGAAGATTCAGAACTGGGCATTGAAGTGGGCCTCTTCCTAGGCTAGGAGATAAAGGATCTTCCACTCTGCAATCCAGGTAGGACAGGTATGCGTCCACGCTGACTGGAGAGTCCTTTGGTGGCCCTACAAACTGACGTTTTCCCCATGAGCACCCAGCTTCTGTCTGGAAGGGATGTTGCACCTTGCTGCTGTTTCTGAGGCTGTGTGGACAGTGGTCTTCCAGAGTGGACAGTGGATGATCGGCAGGTCTGCCATGCAGTCCCTGCTCCTCTAGCCCTTGGACACTGGCCAGCCCACCTTCTCCTCCAGCTCTGCCTGCCTTCCATCTACCAGGAAGGGGAGCCAGTGCCAGGATGGACAGGGACTCAGCGTCCAGAGAGCTGTGTGGGACAAAGGGGGATAGAAAGGCAAGCGAGCCTTTCATCACCTGCAGAAAGGGGTATGGGAGAAGCTTCTGCAGGGCTGCACAGATTCAAGACGTGCATGGAAATGGCCCAAATGCCGAGTCCCCCCTCTGCCTGAGTCACATGGTTCCCAGAGCCCAGACAAAACAGGAAAATGCTCATGAGAAGGTAACTTCCTCAGGGGCGGGGCTACTGGTGATACTGGTCTGTGGTGTTCGCTGCTGTCTGTCCAGTGTCTACAACAGTGCCTGGCAGAGAATGGGTATCTGATGACTAAATTCACCCATGAGGGTGTGAATGACTGAACAGAACCTGCTAGTAACCAAAGAAATGCATGCTACCACAACAATGTGGTACTATGTTGTATATTAAGCTGCCCAAAAGTAGTGTAATAAAAAACCACTCGGAAATCTGATGGAATTTACCATGTAGTTAGTATTAATAGCAATTTTTGTTGTTCTTCAGTCACTAAGGCATGCCTGACTCTTTGCCATCCCATGGACTATTGCCCACCAGTCTCCTCTGCCCATGGGATTTCCCAGGTAAGGATACTGGAGTGGACTGTCATTTCCTTCTCCAGGAGATCTTCCCGACCCAGGGATCAAACCTGTGTCTCCTGCATTACAGGCAGATTCTTTACCACTGGGCCACCAGGGAAGCCCATTAATGGCAATATGTATTCATATAAATCTTTTGGAAAGCACCTTGGTCACGGAGTTATTTAAAAGTGGCTAGTCAGTAATTTCAGGTCTAGAAACTTACGTTAAACAGAAAGATTGGGAAAAGGACAGAGCTACCTATATAAACTATCCCTTGAAGTGCTGTTCGTAACTGTCAAGAGACGGAGGCAGTCTGCACGGCTAGAACAGTGGACAATCAGCTAGCTTGTGGTGGTCGAGGTCCATGAAACAGTGCAGCAAAGTGGTACCTGAACAGAAAGCAGGGACACAAAAGTGTCCACATGAAACGGGTATAACCATAAGACATACTCCAGGGAAAGCCTGGAAGGAGGGGGAGTTCATGAATTTTTCCCCCTCTACTTTTTTACCATCAAAATATATTTTTAAATTGTATTTATTTATTTATTTTTGGCTATTCTGGGTCTTCACTGCTGCCACAGGCTCTTCTCTAGTTGCAAGGAGTGGGGGCTACTCCCTAGTGGAGGTGAGCGGGCTTCTTGTTGAGATGACTTCTCTTGTTGTGGAGCTCAGGCTCTAGAGCACACGGGCTTCAGAAGTTGTGGCACATGGGCTTAGTTGCTCCAGAGCATGTGGGATCTTCCCAGATCAGGGATCGTACTCACGTCTCCTGCATTGACAAACGAGCTCTTTACCACTGAGCTACCAGGGAAGCCCCCAGATATTTTTACCCAAAATCATTTAACCAATAAGACCCTCCTACAGGACACCATACATTAATAAACACGCATATGGTGACCAGTAAGCTCAAGGTGCTCATTGTTTACACAGTTCTCAAGAGGATGGTCTGCCATCACTGCCTGCCCACCCAGCTCAGGTGGGCCTCCAGCTTCCAGGGGTCAAGCCACTGGACTGCAGAGTCGGGGGAGTTTTCTGGCAAAGTTGGTCCATGAAACCCATCTCTGAATAACACGCAAGTGCTTCTGTGGACCAACAGTATTCTCTGATGGTTCAATAAGTAAAGAGTCCACCTGCCATGCAGGAGACACAGAAGACAAGTTCGATTCCTAGGTCAGGAAGATCCCCTGAAGGAGGAAATTGCGATCGATTCCAGTATCGTTGCTTGGAAAATTTCATGGATGAAGGAGCCTGGTGGACTACAGTTCAGAGAGTGGCAAAGGGTCAGACACTACTGAGCAACTGTATATTCACATATGATCACAGAACGGACAACGTTTGCCAGAAATAATCCTCTGCACTTTGCCAAAGCAACTATTCAATTGCGCTTTCTGATGGTGGTTAAAGAAGCAACACGGCTGCTTTTGGATGGTAACATCACACATGCCTCAGGGCACACTTCCTTTCCTACTGCAGAAGAGCTATAGCCAGTTCAACCTACAAAAGGTATCAGGTTACAAAAATGTAACAAGGAGGTGAGACCCTGTGGAGGGCCTCTGATTCTTGCTGATTCGGCAGTAGGTGGCCATTCTTAAAATCTCACTGCCAACAGAAACCACCTGGGAGCTTTAAACACGGACTCTTGGCTCCCGCTTGCAGAAATGCCGACTGAATTGACTTGAGGAACCGTCCAGAAAGCTGGAAATTTGAAAAGCTTCGTGATGGTTTCGATGAGCGTACAAGGTGGAGATCCGCCGCTGTCTTGCGGTATCAGCAGATGAGATCTCTTCTGAGACCATTCAGATGGAGTCTGAATGGGCGTGACCTCTAAGCAGAGATCATCAAGAATCCTGGCCCGCTTTTTGTAAAGGTTTGTCGAGCCCTCCTAGCCATTGGGGGAAGCAGAGCACAGGGTCAGGAGGGGCAGGGGCTCAGCAATCTCAGACACAGACAGGCTGGGTATGCAGTGGGACTCTCTCTTACCAGCTCTGCAACCTCAGGTGAGTCACTCACCCTCTCTGAATTTCTATTTTCCCATCAGCAAAGGGGATGCTGGTCACCATGCCAACCTCACAGGCTTGTTTAGAATGGAATATGTTCATGTAGGGGGATATGTGATCGCAGCTCTTCTCCTAGAACACGTGGGCACGTGGGAAGAATACCGTCCTTATGTGAGTTCACAGCACTTTGCCTGCCTTCTGACAACCTTCATGGATTTGATGGAGAACCACGCACCCTTGGCTTATGGATTAAGTGAATTAGATACCAAGTGAATTAGTGCGTGTGTAATTGATAGGAAACGGGGAAAAAGGAAACAGGGCAGCACTGTTACGAAACTTTCCCCCAGTCTCCACCTTCAACGTGAATTCAAGTATATTTAGAAGAATTGTAGCCCACTTTCAGCAGAGCACCTGATCTCTCTTCTGTTGTTGTTGTTGTGTCCAACTCTTTGTGACCACAAGGACTGCAGCACACAAGGAATCCTCACTTGCGCCACCCTTTCTGATGGTGGTTAAAGAAGCAACACTGCTGCTTTTGGATGGTAACATCACACATGCCTCAGGGCACACTTCCTTTCCTACTGCAGAAGAGCTATAGCCAGTTCAACCTACAAAAGGTATCAGGTTACAAAAATGTAACAAGGAGGTGAGACCCTGTGGAGGGCCTCTGATTCTTGCTGATTCGGCAGTAGGTGGCCATTCTTAAAATCTCACTGCCAACAGAAACCACCTGGGAGCTTTAAACACGGACTCTTGGCTCCCGCTTGCAGAAATGCCGACTGAATTGACTTGAGGAACCGTCCAGAAAGCTGGAAATTTGAAAAGCTTCGTGATGGTTTCGATGAGCGTACAAGGTGGAGATCCGCCGCTGTCTTGCGGTATCAGCAGATGAGATCTCTTCTGAGACCATTCAGATGGAGTCTGAATGGGCGTGACCTCTAAGCAGAGATCATCAAGAATCCTGGCCCGCTTTTGTAAAGGTTTGTCGAGCCCTCCTAGCCATTGGGGGAAGCAGAGCACAGGGTCAGGAGGGGCAGGGGCTCAGCAATCTCAGACACAGACAGGCTGGGTATGCAGTGGGACTCTCTCTTACCAGCTCTGCAACCTCAGGTGAGTCACTCACCCTCTCTGAATTTCTATTTTCCCATCAGCAAAGGGGATGCTGGTCACCATGCCAACCTCACAGGCTTGTTTAGAATGGAATATGTTCATGTAGGGGGATATGTGATCGCAGCTCTTCTCCTAGAACACGTGGGCACGTGGGAAGAATACCGTCCTTATGTGAGTTCACAGCACTTTGCCTGCCTTCTGACAACCTTCATGGATTTGATGGAGAACCACGCACCCTTGGCTTATGGATTAAGTGAATTAGATACCAAGTGAATTAGTGCGTGTGTAATTGATAGGAAACGGGGAAAAAGGAAACAGGGCAGCACTGTTACGAAACTTTCCCCCAGTCTCCACCTTCAACGTGAATTCAAGTATATTTAGAAGAATTGTAGCCCACTTTCAGCAGAGCACCTGATCTCTCTTCTGTTGTTGTTGTTGTGTCCAACTCTTTGTGACCACAAGGACTGCAGCACACAAGGCTTCCCTGTTGTTCATTATCTTCAAAGTCCATTGAAACAGTGATGCCATCCAATCATTTCGTCCCCTGCCACCCCCTTCTCCTATTTTTCCCAGCATCAGGGTCTTTTCCAAAGAGTTGGGTCTTCGTATCAGGTAGCAGAGTACTGGAATTTCAACTTCAGTCTCAGTCCTTTCAATGAATATTCAGGGTTGATTTTCTTTAGGATTGACTGGTTTGATTTCCTTGCAGTCCTAGAGACTCTGAAGAGTCTCTTCCAGCACCGTAGTTTGAAAGCAGCAATTCTTCAGTACTCAGCTGTTCTTCAGAAGGCAACAAGCAAAAGGTGATAAAATCTCTGGTACCCATTCAAGAAGAGAGCTCCTGACCCCGTGAGATGTAGGGAAACTGCCAGGAGACCCAGAGATGGCCTGGGTATATTACTGAATCTACATGTTAGTGACGAGATGTATGTGTGTTTGTTTAGTCGCTAAGTCATATCCAACTCTTTTGCAACCCCATGGGCTGTAGCCCGCCATGCTCCTCTGTCCATAGGATTTCCCAGGCAAGAATACTGGAATGGGTTGTCATTTCCTCCTCCAGGGGATCTTCCTGACGCAGGAATTGAATCTGTGTCTCCTACATTAGTTGGCAGGTGGATTCCTTAGCAGTGAGTCACCTGGGAAGCCCAGTGATGAGATAAATGTTCTTGAATCTGCCTGGTGTTGGAGAAAAAATAGACCCAGGCCTGACTGTCTGGGTGGAGGGCTGAGCCAGCACTGAGCGCTGTCCCCGGGCCCCTGATAGTCACCTCACTGGGGCGCCATTCCTGAGAAAAGGATCCTCCTTTCCTCTGGTCACTCAAAAAAAGTCAACAAGTAGCATTTGAGGAAACATGTTTTCATTGTTGGCCACATGGATGCTAATTCCTTCCCTTGTCTCTGGAGCTGGGCTGAGGTTTCCTAACTGACTAAAATTAACTGGAGACTCACATCTCTCTGTCTGGTTTGGCCAGGAAGGGATTTGGCCTCTAGTATCGTGCGTGTGGCTGGCAACCACTGGATGAGGCTTCTCACTTCCTGGTTCAGCCATGGAAGTGGTTGCAGGTCGAGGCCACGGCCAAGGGCAGGCCACCTAGCCTCAGCTACCAGCCTCCTCACCCTCCCCATGACCTATCTATTGCAGTCAGCGTTGTGTTGGATTCTGTCTGGTGGGTTTTCTTCTTTTAATCTTTTTTAAAAAGCATATGTGCTGTAACCATGGAAACCCTCTTTTGCATTCGCTTGTGTTTTGAAAGAAATCCCCCTGCGTGTCTGTCAGGGGAGGGAGACTCCCCTTCAAGGAGTCTGAGAGAGGCTTCTGCCATTCCCACCTGCAAGTGAGGCCAAGGCTCTGACTTCATTATCCTAAGGAATCCACAGAGGGGACCCGGAAACAAAGACACCCCCTCTGCCGAGGCTCTGGTGTCACATCTCATTTCATCATCGTCAAGACACTGTGATCACACCCTCATCGTCATCTCTACTTTACAAGGTATAGTTTTCTGGAGGTGTGCTCACTGCATAGCATGTGGGATCTTAGTTCCCGGACTAGGGATCGAACCTGTGTCCCCTAGGATGAAAGCTCAGAACTCTAACCACTGGACTACCAGGGAACTCCCTAGCTCCATCTTTACAGATGAGAAAACCAAGGCACAGGGTGGCTAAATAACATACCAAAGGACCACTGAACGTGCAAGGCCCAGGATTAACCAGGCTGTGGGACCTCGGAGCCCACAGTCGCAACTGGTCTGCCCAGCTGCTGGGCTCTCGTGCAAAGTGGCCCCGAGGCTTCCCAGGCCTGGCTGGCTCCAGCCTTCCCTGTGAGATATGGCAGGTAGATCCCTGCCTCATCCACACCCCTTTGGGGGGTCCACCTCACATGGGCGCCATTCCTGAGAAAAGGATCCTCCTTTCCTCTGGTCACTCAAAAAAAGTCAACAAGTAGCATTTGAGGAAACATGTTTTCATTGTTGGCCACATGGATGCTAATTCCTTCCCTTGTCTCTGGAGCTGGGCTGAGGTTTCCTAACTGACTAAAATTAACTGGAGACTCACATCTCTCTGTCTGGTTTGGCCAGGAAGGGATTTGGCCTCTAGTATCGTGCGTGTGGCTGGCAACCACTGGATGAGGCTTCTCACTTCCTGGTTCAGCCATGGAAGTGGTTGCAGGTCGAGGCCACGGCCAAGGGCAGGCCACCTAGCCTCAGCTACCAGCCTCCTCACCCTCCCCATGACCTATCTATTGCAGTCAGCGTTGTGTTGGATTCTGTCTGGTGGGTTTTCTTCTTTTAATCTTTTTTAAAAAGCATATGTGCTGTAACCATGGAAACCCTCTTTTGCATTCGCTTGTGTTTTGAAAGAAATCCCCCTGCGTGTCTGTCAGGGGAGGGAGACTCCCCTTCAAGGAGTCTGAGAGAGGCTTCTGCCATTCCCACCTGCAAGTGAGGCCAAGGCTCTGACTTCATTATCCTAAGGAATCCACAGAGGGGACCCGGAAACAAAGACACCCCCTCTGCCGAGGCTCTGGTGTCACATCTCATTTCATCATCGTCAAGACACTGTGATCACACCCTCATCGTCATCTCTACTTTACAAGGTATAGTTTTCTGGAGGTGTGCTCACTGCATAGCATGTGGGATCTTAGTTCCCGGACTAGGGATCGAACCTGTGTCCCCTAGGATGAAAGCTCAGAACTCTAACCACTGGACTACCAGGGAACTCCCTAGCTCCATCTTTACAGATGAGAAAACCAAGGCACAGGGTGGCTAAATAACATACCAAAGGACCACTGAACGTGCAAGGCCCAGGATTAACCAGGCTGTGGGACCTCGGAGCCCACAGTCGCAACTGGTCTGCCCAGCTGCTGGGCTCTCGTGCAAAGTGGCCCCGAGGCTTCCCAGGCCTGGCTGGCTCCAGCCTTCCCTGTGAGATATGGCAGGTAGATGTCTCTTCCAATCCCTGCCTCATCCACACACACCTGTTGAATCAGGTTCTTGAGGGATTGTGTGTGTGTCTGTTAGTCACTCGGTCGTGTCTGACTCTTTGCTCCCCCATGGACTGTAACCCGCCAGGCTCCAAGGAATTCTCCAGGCAAGTATACTGGAGTGGGTTACCATTTCCTTTCCAGGGGATCTTCCCGACCCAGGGAGGGAACCTGGATCTGCTGCATTGGAAGTGGATTCTTTACCATCCGAGCCACCAGCGAAGGCCCTCTTGAGGGATTGGTGACCCAGAAATCTATATTTTTAATTCTCTAGGTGATTCAATCCAGCAGGACTACAGAAAGGCTTCTGGCATTCCTAGGACTAAGACAATGGTTTCTACAGGGACCTGCTTAGTCTCGCCCCAGACACAGATGCTTTTCTGAAAAGACCTGTGTGTAAACAAATACAGCCCTGAGAAGAAAGGTCTGGAGATTAGTATCTCATTCCCTCTGTGGAACTGGTTCTAGAAGGAAGCCCTCCAATGGCTGCACACAGAGCCAGAGGGCTCCCAGCCAGACATCTTTGCCTTCGAAGGACTTAGCACTTCCCTTCGACACACTTGTATTGAGCCTTTGCTGAGGGCCAGGGAAACCGGCTTGGTGCCTGCCCACCATGCAGAAGAGGCAGCTCCTAGGCTGGGCTTGGAGCCCCCAGTACAATGCCCAGCACAGGGCTGGGGGAACAATCAGCACATCCAGGATGCCGGCAGGACGAGAGACACCCTAACTGGGGATCCAGCCAAGCCTGGGCTTCCTCCTGCAGCAGATGCATGAAATGGTAACAAGAATGCCTGCCTGTCTCTCTGGCAAAGCGTTAAGGAGGTTGCCATCACCGCTCTCCAGAGACTGCGATCCCAGCTGGGTCCGCCGGCTGTAAGGCATTTTCCCTGTGCTCTTCTGATGCGGACCACAGTGGGTTGAGAGTGCGGGGCCCACCCTGGGGGACCCAAGGCAGGAGGGTGCGAGCCGGTGACCTCGACTAGAAGATAGTGCAGTGTGTGTGTACTCCTTACTTTCAGGGTTCAGCGCTTTCCATGAGTGAGGAAAACAGCATTTTCAAAACACCCCTACCCGTTCCACACACATCTTTTTTCTAGTATGTGATTTAACAATGGGGTCAAGAGGCTGACCTGACGATTAACTCTGCACAGACTGCAGAGGGCTCAGTATGTGTTTTCTGGGGGTCCCTTGCATTGAGAGACATCTGGTTGTGTGAGGCAGGGGAGGGGAGGGAATCTGAGTTGGATAGCTGTCTTGGCTAAAGGACGAAGTCAAAACCAAGATTTCCTGCCCAGCCTCCTTTATTCAAAAGACTCCGGAGTCCAGGTGCTAGGTGCATGTTCATGGGTCTGTGTGTCAGGGCAGCTAGAGTCACTGAGTTGGTCAGAGCAGCACATGGGGAAGAGGCCTCAGGCCTTCTGGAACTGCGCCTTGCAGTTTGCCTCGGTGGGGTCCTGGGAGGGGTCCTCCCTGAGGAAATGGAACTGAATGGGGCAGGACTGCTCAAGCATCTGGTACCTCTCCCTTTAATTAAACCCACTTGGCCCCGTGGCGAGGTGGTCAAGGGAGGCTTGGATCTCAGGAAGAGGCTACGAATGGGGAAAGTAATGAGCAAAGGGGGAACCATCAGTCATCAGAATGATCCCTACCATCACCAGCAGCATTATCGTCACCACTGACATAACCATGGCCATCATCATCACCGTCATCATCATCATCATCATTGCCATCTTTATCGCAGCCATCATCTCTTGCCTCCTCATCGTCTTCAACCCTCCACAGCAAAGCTTAGTGGCTAAGAGCAGGCCTGGGAAATCTTGCTGAGTCTCTAGCGTAGCTCCATGGCTCACGAACTCTATAACCTAGGCATATTTTTTTAACTTGCCTGGGAGCCTCATGCTCCTCATACATAAACTGGAATAAGTTTTAAAACTAATAAATCTCTTAGCATCCTGTCTGGCACATAGTGTCAGGATAAGTTAGTTATCATTATCCCTGTTATTGTTTTCATTGTTTTGAGCCTTCTAAGTGGAGATGCTTCCGGTTGTTACCGTAGCGCCTGCTTAACAGGGTTGAGATGAGGCTGGCTCCGTCCCGCTCTTCAGATGAGGAAAGGGAAGCTTGAAGAAGTGAAAACACTCTTCCACGTGGCTCAGCTCAGAGCCTGGGCAGTGGATGGGAAGTGCTGGCAGCCCCCCTCCCACAGTCTCTGCCTCCTTCACTCTTGTCCTTGGGCAGAGGCCCAAGAACTGGAATGGGCTCCAAAATGCCCATTAAAACTCACGGCTGTTTTATGGTTGGTTGGTTTGCTCCTAAAGACACAAAATCCAAGCTTATCAAACAAAAGTCACACGTAGCCCTGCTGATTTGAGCGGTAAACTCCAGCATTATCTATGCTCTTCAACCCCCACAGAGAACACTTAGTTCCCCATGGAGCTGGCAACAGGCTCCAAGGGCCAGTCCTTGGCATCCCTCACCCTTCAGCCACAGTCACAAGGCAGGTGGGGTGGGAGTCAGACAGGCGGAAAGCGCCTGGAAAGCGTCCCTGGACCAAGCCCCGGGGCAAGGAAATGGAACTGAATGGGGCAGGACTGCTCAAGCATCTGGTACCTCTCCCTTTAATTAAACCCACTTGGCCCCGTGGCGAGGTGGTCAAGGGAGGCTTGGATCTCAGGAAGAGGCTACGAATGGGGAAAGTAATGAGCAAAGGGGGAACCATCAGTCATCAGAATGATCCCTACCATCACCAGCAGCATTATCGTCACCACTGACATAACCATGGCCATCATCATCACCGTCATCATCATCATCATCATTGCCATCTTTATCGCAGCCATCATCTCTTGCCTCCTCATCGTCTTCAACCCTCCACAGCAAAGCTTAGTGGCTAAGAGCAGGCCTGGGAAATCTTGCTGAGTCTCTAGCGTAGCTCCATGGCTCACGAACTCTATAACCTAGGCATATTTTTTTAACTTGCCTGGGAGCCTCATGCTCCTCATACATAAACTGGAATAAGTTTTAAAACTAATAAATCTCTTAGCATCCTGTCTGGCACATAGTGTCAGGATAAGTTAGTTATCATTATCCCTGTTATTGTTTTCATTGTTTTGAGCCTTCTAAGTGGAGATGCTTCCGGTTGTTACCGTAGCGCCTGCTTAACAGGGTTGAGATGAGGCTGGCTCCGTCCCGCTCTTCAGATGAGGAAAGGGAAGCTTGAAGAAGTGAAAACACTCTTCCACGTGGCTCAGCTCAGAGCCTGGGCAGTGGATGGGAAGTGCTGGCAGCCCCCCTCCCACAGTCTCTGCCTCCTTCACTCTTGTCCTTGGGCAGAGGCCCAAGAACTGGAATGGGCTCCAAAATGCCCATTAAAACTCACGGCTGTTTTATGGTTGGTTGGTTTGCTCCTAAAGACACAAAATCCAAGCTTATCAAACAAAAGTCACACGTAGCCCTGCTGATTTGAGCGGTAAACTCCAGCATTATCTATGCTCTTCAACCCCCACAGAGAACACTTAGTTCCCCATGGAGCTGGCAACAGGCTCCAAGGGCCAGTCCTTGGCATCCCTCACCCCTTCAGCCACAGTCACAAGGCAGGTGGGGTGGGGAGTCAGACAGGCGGGAAAGCGCCTGGAAAGCGTCCTACCAGCTGGACACCCAGAGCACATTTTTAAACCTCTCTGAACTTTCCTTAAGATCCTTATCTGTAAAATGGATTTAATGATGGGAACCTCCACAGAGATCTTTAAGTGGGAAAGAGCTCGTGTGGGGAAAGGAAGTAAAAACAGAAAGAAGGGTTCAAGAGGGAGGGGACATAGGTACACATGATTCGTGTTGATGCCTGGCAAAAACCAATACAATATTGTAAAGCAAGAGTCCTTCAATTAAAAATAAATTACTGATGAATTTATTTGCAGGGCACCATGGAGAAACAGATATAGAGAACAGGCATATGGACACAGGGGCTGGGAGAGGAAAGGAAAGGGTGAGAAGTATGGAGAGAGTATCATGGAAATTCACCTTACCATATGTAAATTAGACACCCAATGGGAATTTGCTGTATGACTCAGGGAATTCCAACCTTGGCTCTATTACAACCTGGAGGGGTGGGATGAGGAGGGAAATGGGAGGGAAGTTCAAGAGGGAGAAGACGTATGTGTACCTAGGGATGATTCATGCTGATGTTTGGCAGAAAACAACAAAATGAATTGACTTAAGAAAATAAATTAAAAAAAAAAAAAAAAAAGTAACCAACAAAGAAACAAAAAACAGAAGAGCAGTGCCTCCGAAGACTATCCTGAGCTGAGGCTATGACCGTGTCTTGAGGCTACGTTAAGAGTGGATTCAAGATATATACTAGAAAGCAAGCCGACAAGACTTACCAATGGATTAAATAAAGGGAGAAGAAGAAAAGGAAGGTTACATCACTTGGAGAGGGGTGTCATTGACTGTGCTGGGTGGAAAGTCTAGAAAGGAACAGATGGGGCAGGTAGGTCTTGGGTGGGGTCAGGGGGCTTGCATCAGCTCTGAATGCGATGTCTGAGATTTCCCAGTGGAGGTGGCCATAGGTGGTGGCAGCTGCATCTGAAGGAAACTTCCAGAAGACAATGGGGATACAGACTTGGGATGGGGAAAAGGCATTGTCTGAAGTGAATCTACCCAAAAGGCATGGAGCTGGCAACAGGCTCCAAGGGCCAGTCCTGGCATCCCTCACCCTTCAGCCACAGTCACAAGGCAGGTGGGGTGGGGAGTCAGACAGGCGGGAAAGCGCCTGGAAAGCGTCCTACCAGCTGGACACCCAGAGCACATTTTTAAACCTCTCTGAACTTTCCTTAAGATCCTTATCTGTAAAATGGATTTAATGATGGGAACCTCCACAGAGATCTTTAAGTGGGAAAGAGCGCGTGTGGGGAAAGGAAGTAAAACAGAAAGAAGGGTTCAAGAGGGAGGGGACATAGGTACACATGATTCGTGTTGATGCCTGGCAAAAACCAATACAATATTGTAAAGCAAGAGTCCTTCAATTAAAAATAAATTACTGATGAATTTATTTGCAGGGCACCATGGAGAAACAGATATAGAGAACAGGCATATGGACACAGGGGCTGGGAGAGGAAAGGAAAGGGTGAGAAGTATGGAGAGAGTATCATGGAAATTCACCTTACCATATGTAAATTAGACACCCAATGGGAATTTGCTGTATGACTCAGGGAATTCCAACCTTGGCTCTATTACAACCTGGAGGGGTGGGATGAGGAGGGAAATGGGAGGGAAGTTCAAGAGGGAGAAGACGTATGTGTACCTAGGGATGATTCATGCTGATGTTTGGCAGAAAACAACAAAATGAATTGACTTAAGAAAATAAATTAAAAAAAAAAAAAAAAAGTAACCAACAAAGAAACAAAAAACAGAAGAGCAGTGCCTCCGAAGACTATCCTGAGCTGAGGCTATGACCGTGTCTTGAGGCTACGTTAAGAGTGGATTCAAGATATATACTAGAAAGCAAGCCGACAAGACTTACCAATGGATTAAATAAAGGGAGAAGAAGAAAAGGAAGGTTACATCACTTGGAGAGGGGTGTCATTGACTGTGCTGGGTGGAAAGTCTAGAAAGGGACAGATGGGGCAGGTAGGTCTTGGGTGGGGTCAGGGGGCTTGCATCAGCTCTGAATGCGATGTCTGAGATTTCCCAGTGGAGGTGGCCATAGGTGGTGGCAGCTGCACATCTGAAGGAAACTTCCAGAAGACAATGGGGATACAGACTTGGGATCAGGGGCATAAGAATGGCATTTGTTTATTTATTTTTAAATATTTATTTATTTGTCTGTGCTAGGTCTTAGTTGTAGCATGTGGGAGCTGCTTCCTGGACTGGGGATCAAACCTGGGACCCTTGCATTGGGTGCTCGGAATCTTAGCTATTGGACCATAAGGGAAGTCCCAAGAATGGTATTTAAATCCTGGTGGCTCAGTGGTAAAGAAACCACCTGCAATGCAGGAGACACATGCAGGAAACACAGGTTCAATCCCTGAGTCAGGAAGATCCCCTGGAGAAGGACATGGCAACCCATTCAGTATTCTTACCTGGAAAATCCCATGAAAAGAGGGAGGCTGTAGTCCTTGGGGCAGCAGAAGATTCTGACACGACTTAGCAACTAAACGACCCCGTATGGCATCACCTGGGAAGTGAACGTGGAAAGTGAAGGGGGAGGGCCCAATGGGGTCTAAGGAAGACCAGCATTTGGGGGTCAGGAAAAGGAGGACTGGCCAGCGAAGGTGAGGGAAAATTGGGAGAGCGTTTAGTGTAGGAACTGAGAGAGCAGAGTGTTTCTGGAGCGAGAGAGGGGTCAGAAGTGACTATGGAGTAAGATGAGTTGCAGAGTGGTTGGACTGGACCAGCAGGAGGGGATCATGGGTGACCTGGGCTGAGTGGCATCCAGAGAGCACAGGGGCTGGAGCCAGGCTGCAGTGGGGCTGGGCGCACCTGGGGCTGAGAGAGTGGGACCCATGTGTATGCATCAAACTCGGGAGACACTGGACCTGGGAAGAGAATGGAGGAGTCAGAGGTGGCCGTCAAGGGGAAGAAGGGCCCTGGGAGGATTCGAGGGGCGTGTCTGCACACTGACTGAAGTCGCCTGGAGAAAAGAAGACAGGAGACAGGACATTCCTGCAGAGGGAGGGTAAGTTTTTTCCATATTTTTTTTGATATAGATCTTTTTTTTTTAAATTTTGGCCTCTTTTTATTGGTCCTTCATTTATTTATTTTCCTCTATCCTAATTCTTTGGCCTGCGTGGGCCTCCCATCGCAGTGGCCTCTCTCGTTGCAGAGCACTGGCTCTGGACGCGTGCACTCCAGAGTGTTGACTTGCAACTGGACACACCAGTTCAGTCACTCCGCGGCATATGGGATCCTCCCATGCCAGGGATCGAACCAGCACCCCTTGCACCACAAAGCAGACTCCTTACCCACTAGATCACCAGAGAAGCCCGATATGGATCATTTTTAAAGTCTTTATTGAGCTTGTTGAAATATTGCTTCTGCTTTATGTTTTGGTCTTTTGATCATGAGACAAGTGAGATCTTAGCTCCCTGAACTGTGAATAAGTATGTCTGTTGCTTTAAGCGACCCAGTTCATGGTCATTTTATATGGCAGCCCTAGAAAGCCAGTGCCTTCTTCCTGTATCAGGACATCGATAATCCTTACCTTTGGAGACTGACAGGCACATTCAAGAAGAGAGAACATGAAAATTTCAGATGAATGAATTTCAGGCCAGTAAATATCAGGGTGTGCCTCCCAACCTCCAACACACTAGCAGGTGTATACACACACACACAACTACATTCTTTTGGCATAAACGCTGCTTTGTACCATAAGTCATTGTTTTCTTAGGCATACCCTTAGCTCAGTGAATTCAGATTCAACAAGAGTTGCTGCTGGCACAAATACACACTTACATGTGAAACATGCCAGGGACACATGTCCAGAGCAGCCCCCAACATCAGACACAATAACGTCAGAGAGGAGGGTGCTGTGTCTTTCGACTGGTCCACCAAGGGAACGATGTGGTGGGGGAGGTGCCTCTCCCTCTGTCGGGCAGGGCTGGGCCTGGGTCTGCAGAGGTTCTGAAACCTCAGGACAGAGCTGTGCAGCAGGGAGAGGCCGGCCCTGTGTGAGTCATCTGCTAGCTTTAAGGATAACTAACCTTCAGAGAAGGGCTTCTCCTGTAGCTCAGATGGTAAAGAATCTGCCTGCAATGTAGGAGACCAGGGCTCAATCCCTGGGTCAGGAAGATCCCCTGGAGGAGGAAATGGCACCCTACTTCAGTATTCTTGCCTGGAAAATCCCATGGACAGAGGAACCTGGGGGCCTACATTCCTTGGGTTGCAAAGAGTAAGACACAACTGAATGACTAAACATGCACGCCCACCACCCTCAGAGAGGAGCTGGGGTGCAGAAAAGGCAGACAGGAAGAAGAGGAGTTTCTGTTCCCTTGATCAGCACTAGTCAATGTCTTGTCAGAGTCAAACCTGGACCCCTGAGAACTTGACTCTGCGTTGGGCAGTACTCATAGCTGTTCTCTGGATCTGTATTTGCTCCTTCTCAGTCATGGGGAATGAGGACTCTTCCTCATCAGCAAGGTTTGCTTCCACTGCAGATATTTTCAACGGAAAATCAAGGCCTGCTTAAGGCAAATAACGTTCAGTCACAGAAAACATGAAAAAGAAGGTTCTTGGCATTTGGGAACGCGGGTAAAGAATTCTGTCTCTCTGAAACTGGAGTTTTATTTGATGTTTCTTGGAAAGAAACCATCTAACTTGCTTTATATAGTCCTTGACATCTTCAAAGGGTTCAGAATCGACCAAAAAAAAAAAAGCTTAAATAATCCAAAAAAATGTTGTACACTCTCTTATGAATGCTGTTTCCTCCCTCCTCATAAGGCAGGAATATTTATGAACTCTGAAAAGTAATTTAAGGGGAAAAATGCACTCTTCGTCCAGTTGTATAACAGTGAAAGTGTTTGGTTCCTGCCTTCTGGATTATTTTTAAGTCAGTGTGGTATTATTTATACAAGTTGACATACACAACTTACTGAGGCCAAAGTCTTTCAGATTTATGTCTGCCTTCCCGGGTGTTTAGCTTTCAGGAAAGGGGATTTGTAGCCTGGGAATGCGTAGATTAACCCAGATAGGGCTCCTTCTCACTGCTTCAGACCCCAGGTGTAGACCTGACTTGCAAGTCCAGCCCTCCCTTCCCCGCTGCCTCGATTCATGTGGAATCACCCACACTGGTCACAAACCAGGTTTCAGCCATCGGGGCACGCGTGTGTCTGTCATCTCAGCCTGTCTGTCTGTCTGTCTAGACATTCAGAGCCCCGCCAGGCAGGTCAGTCCCATGGCTTGGACCCAGGTGGAGGTAACCGGGTCGTGACCCATGAGAATGGCTTAAAGCCAAGTCTCTTGGATGCTCTGAGGACAGCTATGAGAGGCCTCTTCACAGACGGCCATCACACAAGAGAGGCAGTGTCCCCAGGCTACTTTAGTCAGCTGGTGGGCAAGTGTTTTAAGCCTGATTTCTTCTGGAAGGAAGTTTTAAGAAACGTCTGCCTTGGGACTTCGTAGGCTGTCCAGTGGCTAAGACTCTGCACTCTCAATGCAGGGGACTCGGTCAAGAATGAGATCCCACAGACCGAAACTAAAGATTCCACATGCTGCAGTGAAGATCAAAGTCCCCACAGCCACAGCTAAGACCTGGCACACGTGTGAGTCTCTTGGTCGTGTCTGACTCTTTGCGACTCCGTGGACTGCAGCCCACCAGGCTCCTCTGTCCATGGCATTCTCCAGGCAAGAAGATTGGAGTGGGCTGCCATTTCCTGGCACAGCCAAATAAAAAAGTAACGAAACTTCTGCCTTGATGCTCTGATCTGTGCATAGTAAAAGACCACAGGTGACCAGGTCCCATGAAGGGAGCCTCTGAGGGGTCTGGAGGGAGACCAGAGTCTCTCCATTGTCCACCCAATTCAGTACTCTCTCTCTCTCTTTTTAAATTTTTAATTAATTAATTACTTATTTTTACTTTTGGCTATTCCGGATTCTCACTGTTGTCACAGGCTCTTCTCTAGTTGCAGGGATTGGGGGCTGCTCTCTAGTGGAGGTGAGCAGGCTTCCTGTTGTGATGACTTCTCTTGTTGTGGAACTCGGGCTCTAGGGCTCACGGGCTTCAGTAGTTGTGGCCCACGGGCTCCAAAGTTCCGGCTCCGAGGCTCTAGAGCACAGGCTCCTTAGTTGTGACTCACGGGCTTCTTTGCTCTGCAGCATGTGGGATCTTCCTGGATCAGAGATCGAACTTGTGTCTCCTGCACTGACAGGCAAACTCTTCACCACTGAGCTACCAGGGAAGCCCAGCGCTCTCTCTTTTATTATTTATCTATTTATTTTTTGTTGCTATACATGGGCTCTCTCGAGTTGCAGCAAGAGGGGGCTACTCTTCATTGTGGTGCTCAGGCTTCTCATCACAGTGACTTCTCTTGTGCACAGAGCATGGGCTTCAGTAGATGCCGCACACAAACTCAGTACTTGTGGCTCACGGGCTTCGTTGCTCCTCCAAGGCATGTGGAATCTTCCTGGACCAAGGATTGAACCTGTGTCCCCTGTACTGGCAGGCAGGGTGCTCGGGTAGCCGCACTCTTTGGCTACAGTGAGAACTCCGTCATTCCATACCCACTAAGTGCAATGCTGGAGAAGCAAGAATTGGGGCTCCCACAGCCCTAGTTCTCACAGAGCACACAGCCAAGGGCTTTCCAATCACCAGGTCCCCAGAGATGAGGACCCACATCCCTCCCTCTTGTCCCCTGGCCATTCCAAACCCCTAAGTTCTAACATTGCGACTCCGTGGACTGCAGCCCACCAGGCTCCTCTGTCCATGGCATTCTCCAGGCAAGAAGATTGGAGTGGGCTGCCATTTCCTGGCACAGCCAAATAAAAAAGTAACGAAACTTCTGCCTTGATGCTCTGATCTGTGCATAGTAAAAGACCACAGGTGACCAGGTCCCATGAAGGGAGCCTCTGAGGGGTCTGGAGGGAGACCAGAGTCTCTCCATTGTCCACCCAATTCAGTACTCTCTCTCTCTCTTTTTAAATTTTTAATTAATTAATTACTTATTTTTACTTTTGGCTATTCCGGATTCTCACTGTTGTCACAGGCTCTTCTCTAGTTGCAGGGATTGGGGGCTGCTCTCTAGTGGAGGTGAGCAGGCTTCCTGTTGTGATGACTTCTCTTGTTGTGGAACTCGGGCTCTAGGGCTCACGGGCTTCAGTAGTTGTGGCCCACGGGCTCCAAAGTTGCGGCTCCGAGGCTCTAGAGCACAGGCTCCTTAGTTGTGACTCACGGGCTTCTTTGCTCTGCAGCATGTGGGATCTTCCTGGATCAGAGATCGAACTTGTGTCTCCTGCACTGACAGGCAAACTCTTCACCACTGAGCTACCAGGGAAGCCCAGCGCTCTCTCTTTTATTATTTATCTATTTATTTTTTGTTGCTATACATGGGCTCTCTCGAGTTGCAGCAAGAGGGGGCTACTCTTCATTGTGGTGCTCAGGCTTCTCATCACAGTGACTTCTCTTGTGCACAGAGCATGGGCTTCAGTAGATGCCGCACACAAACTCAGTACTTGTGGCTCACGGGCTTCGTTGCTCCTCCAAGGCATGTGGAATCTTCCTGGACCAAGGATTGAACCTGTGTCCCCTGTACTGGCAGGCAGGGTGCTCGGGTAGCCGCACTCTTTGGCTACAGTGAGAACTCCGTCATTCCATACCCACTAAGTGCAATGCTGGAGAAGCAAGAATTGGGGCTCCCACAGCCCTAGTTCTCACAGAGCACACAGCCAAGGGCTTTCCAATCACCAGGTCCCCAGAGATGAGGACCCACATCCCTCCCTCTTGTCCCCTGGCCATTCCAAACCCCCTAAGTTCTAACATACACTCGAGCTAGGCTTCTGAGAGTTTGTTCAAAGCCTCACTGTCCAGAGGGCAAAAGTGAAGGCAGGAATGAATCGGGGAGGTAGGGAAGGCCAGGCCCAGAAAGTGATGTTTGAATAGAAACCTAAAAATGCCAACTCTGTGTATATCTGAGCACTTTAGAAAGAGTAGACAGCAAGGCTGTGATGCAGGAATGAGCCTGGGGTCATCCAGAAGCCAGTCCAGACTGTTGGGGTTGAGATCAATTACAGTGTCAATGAAGACTTCCGTTTCACGTCCTCCATCACTTAGTCATGTCCGACTCTTTGTGATCCTTTAAACTAGAGCTCAACAGCCTCCACTGTCCGTGGGATTCTCCAGGCAAGAAGACTGGAGTGGGTTGCCATTTCCTCCTCCAGGGATCTTCCAGACCCAAGGATTAAACCTGTGTCTCCTAAGATGCCTTCATTGCAGCCAGATTTCAGCTCACTGAGTCATTAGGGGAGCAGCTACCTGCAAGCCAACAGAGGGCTGGCCCCAGAACCTGGTGACGAGGGGCCTGAGTCAGGCCCAAAGAACCACAGGACCAGGAGCAGAGTCCCAAGAGGAGCCAGGGCTGAGTCCATGGAAGCTCACTCGCCCAGGGCAGTTTCTGGGACAGCTGACACAGAATCTTTGCGCGGCACTGAGCAAGTCCAAGCTGACATCTTCTTGTGCGTGTGGGCTAAGTTGCTTCAGTCGTGTCCAACTCTTTGCGACCCCATAGGCTGTAGCCCACCAGGCTCCTCCATCCATGGGATTCTCCGGGCAAGAATACTGGAGTGGGTTGCCATGCTCTCTTCCAAGTCCTTGTTCCAAGTGGGGGTAACATGGGCTGTGATCTCTTTCCCAGCTCAGGTGACCGTGTTCTCCTCTAAGCACTCAGATCTCATGCGTAAGCACACTCTCAGGACATGCCGTGTGCCCTCCTGCCCTTGCTTCTCAGGGGACCATGAAACTTCCCCAGGTTCCTGGACGCCCTCTCAGGTCACACCCACTGAGCTGTGGAAAGCCGGGGGCACGCCCACGGCCACTGATCCCTTCATTCATTACCTGGTTGGCCCACCAATTCCATCCCCCTCTATCCTGCAGAGCTTAGCTGGCAGTCCCTCCCTGCCTCTCTGACCTCGCTGAGCCCTTCGGCCTTGTCAGTGGGCGGCTCTGTCCTGCTTGATGACGGATGGGGCTGCCCCGGGCACACAACCTGCGGCGGCCTCACTTACACCACGCTGTGGCCTTGGCCCTGGGCCTCCAGCCCCCTCTGTCCTCCCACTCACCCTGGATTTGGCAGGACGCATGGAAGCCTGTGCCAGGGCCAGTTGGCAGAGGGCAACAGAAAGGAGGATTGACTCTTGCAACTACTACAGAAAATCAAACAAGCAGAAAGCACCTTATCGCGGGTTATCTTTCAGAGGCTTCTCCCTCGGGGGTGATGCTCTCACCAGATGATGCTGTCACTGGCCCTAGGGTTTCCAGAGTCACCATGGGAGTGCCAAACCTGGCCATGCTGGGTCATGCAATTGTTGTTGAGTCGCAAAGTCCCACCCGACTCTTTTGTGACCCCATGGACTGCAGCCCGCCAGGCTCCTCTGGCCATGGATTTCTCCAGGCAAGAATACTGGAGTGAGTTGTCATTCCCTTCTCCAGGGGATCTTCCTGTCTCAGGGATCAAACCTGTATCTCTTGCATTGTCAGGAGGATTCTTTACCACGGAGCCACCTGGAAAGCCCTGGAGTGGTTACAGGGAGCTTTAAAAAAATACTGCCCTGGCATCCCACTGGAGTTTGGGAGAGGTGGCTCTGGATATGGGTATTCTGTAAAAGCTCCGGGGGAGCCTAATGTCCTCCAGGGTGGAGGACTCCCCACCCCTCCCCCCATGCAGCACCCAGCCCATGTCCAGTAGATGCTCCAAACAGGTCTTAAGGGAGGCATGGACTCTCGTCCCCCTCTCATGATTAAAGACCCGGTTTCCTCCAGTTTGTGTTTTGCAAAAAGTGTTTCATTAAAGTAAATGCCTCAATATTTACACTGCATCTTTGCTTCAAGCAGCCAACAGTTTACAGTCCAGTTGGCTGGGATTGCTTTCCAAAAACCCAACATTTTCCCTTTAAAACGAGCTGATTACACTGTCTCTGGATCAGCCCTGAGCTAAGCTGGCAGCTCAACAGAACAGAATCGTCCATGAGCCCGCTCAACCCCTCCTGCCCCTTCCCCAACCTCTCCCTCCTCCACCTTGTTTCTGGCCTCAAGAACTGCTGCCCCTCCAATGGCTCAGGTCAAAGCGCACAGTGAGGATCTGGTCCTCTCTCCCTTCTCACCGGGAGGTCCTGTCTCCTCTGCCTCCAGAGCCTCTCTCCCTCCATCCAGGCCCAAGTTCATGTCCCAGGTCTCCTAGGAGGACTCCTGACCACCTTGTTTGGTTTCCTGGCTGTCTATGGGGGAGAAAGATAAAGTTGGATTCATACTATGGGCTTCCTGGTAACTCAGCTGGTAGAGAATCTGACTGCAGTGCAGGAGGCTCCAGTTCAATTCCTGGCTTGGGAAGATTCCCTGGAGAAGGAATAGGCCACCCACTCCAGTATTCTTGCCTGGAGAGTTCCATGGCTCATCCATGGGTCACAAAGTGTCAGACACGAATGAGTGACTTCCACAGAGATTCATGCTACATTGTTAAAAAAAAAAAAAAAAAAATCCGGGTGAATTAAAGACAAAAACAAACTATAGCGTTATATGAATAATGTATCAGAAGACACATTTAAAACTTTGGCCTAGCGAAGGGCTCTTAAAATACAAAAGACAGAAACTTAAGTATGACTGATAAATCTGACTTCTAAAATCATGCCAACTGCATCATATACACCACAGCAGTTCAAGGACATGCAGTGGAATAAACCCATGCTCACGAAAAGACATGTTCAAGAATATTCGTAGAAGCCTTATTCAGCTTTACCCAAACCACAAACACTCAGGTAGGTGCTCATTAGTAAGACAACAAAGAAAGTGGTCTGTTCATATAATAGAAAACCACTCAGCAAGAAAAAGGAAATTACAGTTGATTGTAACACTGAGTAAAAAAGAAATTGGATACAAGAGATCACACACTGCACAATCCCATCCCATTCAAACTCTATGTAAAAACTACCTTATGGTGAGAAAAAAAAAAAAAAATCAGAACTGAAGTTAGTCCTGGAAGTGGGTTGGGGAAGGGACTGGCTGAGGAGCCTGAGGGGACATCCTGGAGAGATGGTCGTGCTCTCTATCTTGATGAGGGTGTGGGGGCAGCTGCATCCTTGGTCAAAATTTAGCAAATGGACACCTAAGAGTTGTTGTATTATAGGTAGATTTTATCTCAGAAGAAAACTGATCAATAATGCAACTCAAAACGAATGACGGGCACATTGAAGTACTGATTATGAAGGATGAAGTTGCTGATTGTGATTTTCTTTGAAAGGCACTGCAAGATGTTTGAATGAATGGATGGATACGTAATCAAGGAGGTACAGCAAACCTGTGATAGGCAGAATCTAGGTGGTGGGTGTCCTCTGTACAATTCTTTCATCTTTTCCGTATGTTTGAAAACCTTCATAACACAATGCTGAATGGTAACAGACTGGAGGGAATGTATTTCCAACATACGAGAGATTTTTACCCAGAATATACAAAGAAGTAATTGGGGGTTCGAATTGTGGTACTGGAGAAGGCTCTTGAGAGTCCCTTGGGCTGCAAAGAGATCACAACCAGTCCATCTTAAGGGTGATCAACCTGGAATATTCACTGGACGGACTGATGCTGACGCTTAAATCCTTTGGCCACCTGATGCAAAGAGCCAAGTCCTTGGCAAAGACCCTGTTGGGAAAGATTGAGGCCAAAAGGAGAAGCGGGCAACAGAGGATGAGATGGTGTCTGCTGCAGCCCATCACCTGAACCACCACCCAGCATCTCTCCGGCAGGCTGACAGAGAACGGGCCAGGCGGCACGGCCGATGCAGAGATGTCACAGCAGGACACCAGGCCAGGAGCTCTTAACTCCTGTTCGCAGTGGTCAAACTGGAATCAACTGTGAAAGAACCTACGACCTACTGCTCGGTCAGAAGCACATACTGACTGAACGACAGTTACTGAAAAGCAAAACTGCCGAATAAGTAAACACACACAAATGCCTGTGTGCTGTGGAGAAAAAAAGAGCTGGAAAAACACAGACCCTTGCCTTGGAAAGGAAGCATGGGACCTTGGCAAAAACTACCTTATGGTGAGAAAAAAAAAAAAAAATCAGAACTGAAGTTAGTCCTGGAAGTGGGTTGGGGAAGGGACTGGCTGAGGAGCCTGAGGGGACATCCTGGAGAGATGGTCGTGCTCTCTATCTTGATGAGGGTGTGGGGGCAGCTGCATCCTTGGTCAAAATTTAGCAAATGGACACCTAAGAGTTGTTGTATTATAGGTAGATTTTATCTCAGAAGAAAACTGATCAATAATGCAACTCAAAACGAATGACGGGCACATTGAAGTACTGATTATGAAGGATGAAGTTGCTGATTGTGATTTTCTTTGAAAGGCACTGCAAGATGTTTGAATGAATGGATGGATACGTAATCAAGGAGGTACAGCAAACCTGTGATAGGCAGAATCTAGGTGGTGGGTGTCCTCTGTACAATTCTTTCATCTTTTCCGTATGTTTGAAAACCTTCATAACACAATGCTGAATGGTAACAGACTGGAGGGAATGTATTTCCAACATACGAGATTTTTACCCAGAATATACAAAGAAGTAATTGGGGGTTCGAATTGTGGTACTGGAGAAGGCTCTTGAGAGTCCCTTGGGCTGCAAAGAGATCACAACCAGTCCATCTTAAGGGTGATCAACCTGGAATATTCACTGGACGGACTGATGCTGACGCTTAAATCCTTTGGCCACCTGATGCAAAGAGCCAAGTCCTTGGCAAAGACCCTGTTGGGAAAGATTGAGGCCAAAAGGAGAAGCGGGCAACAGAGGATGAGATGGTGTCTGCTGCAGCCCATCACCTGAACCACCACCCAGCATCTCTCCGGCAGGCTGACAGAGAACGGGCCAGGCGGCACGGCCGATGCAGAGATGTCACAGCAGGACACCAGGCCAGGAGCTCTTAACTCCTGTTCGCAGTGGTCAAACTGGAATCAACTGTGAAAGAACCTACGACCTACTGCTCGGTCAGAAGCACATACTGACTGAACGACAGTTACTGAAAAGCAAAACTGCCGAATAAGTAAACACACACAAATGCCTGTGTGCTGTGGAGAAAAAAAGAGCTGGAAAAACACAGACCCCTGCCTTGGCAAGGAAGCAGGATTAGAAACAGGAGCCAGAAACCGTTTGTGATAAGCGTGTACATATATATACACACACACACTATATATATATGCATATATACACTATATATATACACACACATATATACTATATATATATACACTATATACAAATTATATGTATATATATATATGTATATACGCTATATAGACACTATGTATGTGTATATCTGTGAATCTCTTTTTCATAGATACGTTCAGGATAAGAATGTACTGGGAGTTACAGGTTGTGTGTGTGTGTGTGTGTGTTTATGTGTGTGTAGATGCAAATGATTACATATCGGATGGATAAACAAAAGATCCTAATGTATAGCCCAGGGAACTAGATTCAATATCCTATGATAAACTGTATGAAAATGAACATAAAAAAGAATGTGTGTAACTGAGCTACTTTGCTGCACAGCAGAAATTAGCACAACATTGTAAGTAACTAGACTTCAATAAGAAAAATTTAAAAATGTATATAGACACATGTACCACTCACCTAAACAAAATAAAAAGCATGACACTTATTACCAGTTTAAAACAAAGTACACCACTTTTTAACTTTCCCAGCACTTATTTCAGAGTAGAAGTAGCCAATTACATAATTTTAGGATTAGATTCTATAACCTATATATATCCAAATTAGGTTGTAATTTCTGTCATTCCAAAATCAGTTCCAATCTGCCACTTAGCACAGGGCTCCCCAGACTCCGTGGACTCTTCTTAAAGTGGCAGCAATAAATTCACACGCACAGGTCCGGGCATTGACTGATTCCTGGCTTCAAATAGCTGCTAACTCTTATCAGTTGGTAAAGAATCTGCTTGCAATGCAGGAGACACCCAGTTTAATTCCTGGGTTGGGAAGATCCGCTGGAGAAGGGATAGGCTAACTACTCCAATATTCTTGGGCTTCCTTGGTGGCTCAGATGGTAAAGCAGTGCTCACAATGTGGGAGACCTCGGTTCAAACCCTGGGTTGGGAAGATGCCCTGGTGAAAGGAATGGCTACCCACTCCAGTATTCTTGCCTGGAGAATCTCCATGGACAGAGGGGTCTGGTGGGCTACAAAAGAGCTGGACACGACTGAGTGACTTTCACATACACAGATAAACTATTAGAGTCAAGCAAGACTTCCATTTTTTGAATTTCCTTCAAACTACAAGACAGGGTGAGATGACAGGGTGTCTGCTCTAATCACTAATCAATACAGCTCAGACCTGTCATCTAATACTCTCTAACCACCCCAGGTGCTGAGTCATACCTGACTACGGGGGGCAGAACCCTTCGCAGGCTCTCTCGGCAGCCACTTCAAAACTTTAAAGAGTGACTTGCTTTTAAGTACACTACACAGGCCTGACTTCAAGCGAGAAGTCACGAAACTAGCGTGTCGGTAATACATTCTGTGACTGATAAGGGCAGAGTGTGGGCGTGTATTTATCCATACGATTTCAGCTGTCTCTCCACCATTTCATGAAATAAATCACACAGCTCCCCAAAAGCAGTTGAAAGTTTTATTTATATAAAATTCATTAAGAACATAAAAAGATTGAGTTTCTTAAAAAAAAAAAATCTGCAATTATTTACAGCAGTATTGCACAAGTAAAAATGGCAATTACCCTGTCAAAATTCATCAGTGCAAAACACAAGCAGGGAAATTGCAATACAAATGCTACATATGCTGGGTCCTAGGAAAGAAGTTAGTGATGAATCAGTATACAGACAGATCAGTGCTATTTATAAATGAGTACCTGATGAGTTCTGATACAGTAACTAGGTCACAGAACCTGGACGTACAACTGAAAAGAGCTTCTCATGTCTGATTCCCCCAATCAAAGTAGTCAAGTTACTTAGCCGGGAGCTTGAGGCTGCTTCTTCACACACGACACTGTCCAGGGAGGGACCCAGCTGGTTTAGTGACACATGTGGTCACACCCCTGCACAAGGGCATGTGCGGACTGGACACACACAGGCACCAGGCCAAGTCAGCAGGGGTGACAAAGCCCTCGACCCAGAACTGCTAGGAAATCTCTTTCAAGCTTCCCCCTCTTCACACCCAGGCTCAGTGGGGTCTGCACCCTTTCTCAATCAAGGCTTTGGAGAAGCAGAAGGAAGGCATCTCCTCAAAAAGCAGGTGGATCAAACACAGGGACTGTGGGCGGGGAGGGGAGGGGAAGCCTGTACAGTTAGTTTCCAAAGACACACAGTTGAGTCCACACCTCAAAGCATAGGAAGCCAGAGGGCAGGTTGCAGGGAGGGAATTCAACCAGTCATTGGTTGCCAGCAAAAGGTTAGTGGTGTGAGGTGTTCCTGAAGGCACTCTGGAAGCAGGACAACTGGTCAACCCGTGCCTTCACGCTGCCTGGCCTCTGCCCTCCACTATCTCATGGCAGCACCTCCAGGAGTGGACACATGCATGTCTCTGAACACTTGGGTTGTCAAGGACAAATACTCAATGGAAACATCTTTTCCATTGCCAATAATAAGTATTTTGTTTTATGATATGGCCTGGAGTCTACAGCATGTGCTTTCTACAAGCTAGCTGTTTAGAAACAAGAGTCACTAAAGTTCTAAAGGAGAATCTGATAGCCTGCCGGATTTCTGGTCTCTCATTATGGTGTCTAAACATAAACTCCACGTGAAAGCAAACCCTAAGAGTTTAAACCCCCTGGACTAGAAACACCGAAAAACCAAAGCTGGAGGGCCACCCTGGGGAAACCACGCAGCCTGCCAGCGGAGCTGACCGATCACCACCGTCAAGAGTTAAAGCCATTAACAGGACAGCAAGGGGGCAAGGGGGCAGGGAGGTCAACACTTTTCAGAACTTAAGACATTAAATAAGCCAGAAATAAATATACAACATTTCTACAAGTTACAGCATTATGAAACAGTAGGACACATTACACAGAAAAAGAAATCTACAATATTTACAATCACTTCTGAAAAAAGTTGAGTAAAACAGTGATTTTTTCTTTTCCTCATTTATGCTGTACAAAATTTTACAAGAAAGGTAAAGGAGACATAATTGCACACAAACATTTGGCTCAGTTGATAAGTAAAAGATGATTCCTAATCTAATAAATAGTTGAAATATATACAATATTAAGAAGGAAACAGGAGAAAAGTTGTAGTTGACTGTACTTTTTTTTTAATCAGAAGGAATTTTTACCTGGTTTCTCCACAACCAAGACCAAAACACCTTTTTGTCAAAAGGCAAAAATCTCCTCAAAGCAGGTGGATCAAACACAGGGACTGTGGGCGGGAGGAGGGAAGCCTGTACAGTTAGTTTCCAAAGACACACAGTTGAGTCCACACCTCAAAGCATAGGAAGCCAGAGGGCAGGTTGCAGGAGGAATTCAACCAGTCATTGGTTGCCAGCAAAGGTTAGTGGTGTGAGGTGTTCCTGAAGGCACTCTGGAAGCAGGACAACTGGTCAACCCGTGCCTTCACGCTGCCTGGCCTCTGCCCTCCACTATCTCATGGCAGCACCTCCAGGAGTGGACACATGCATGTCTCTGAACACTTGGGTTGTCAAGGACAAATACTCAATGGAAACATCTTTTCCATTGCCAATAATAAGTATTTTGTTTTATGATATGGCCTGGAGTCTACAGCATGTGCTTTCTACAAGCTAGCTGTTTAGAAACAAGAGTCACTAAAGTTCTAAAGGAGAATCTGATAGCCTGCCGGATTTCTGGTCTCTCATTATGGTGTCTAAACATAAACTCCACGTGAAAGCAAACCCTAAGAGTTTAAACCCCCTGGACTAGAAACACCGAAAAACCAAAGCTGGAGGGCCACCCTGGGGAAACCACGCAGCCTGCCAGCGGAGCTGACCGATCACCACCGTCAAGAGTTAAAGCCATTAACAGGACAGCAAGGGGGCAAGGGGGCAGGGAGGTCAACACTTTTCAGAACTTAAGACATTAAATAAGCCAGAAATAAATATACAACATTTCTACAAGTTACAGCATTATGAAACAGTAGGACACATTACACAGAAAAAGAAATCTACAATATTTACAATCACTTCTGAAAAAAGTTGAGTAAAAACAGTGATTTTTTCTTTTCCTCATTTATGCTGTACAAAATTTTACAAGAAAGGTAAAGGAGACATAATTGCACACAAACATTTGGCTCAGTTGATAAGTAAAAGATGATTCCTAATCTAATAAATAGTTGAAATATATACAATATTAAGAAGGGGAAACAGGAGAAAAGTTGTAGTTGACTGTGTACTTTTTTTTTTTTTTAATCAGAAGGAATTTTTACCTGGTTTCTCCACAACCAAGACCAAAACACCTTCATAAATCCAGGTCAAGGGAGGAGTCTAGGTAATTCGTAAATTAACTGATGAAGTTAATTTTGTGGGTGTTTATTGCATTTCTGTGAAAAATCACAGGACACTTTTCCACAAACCTCACATGAGACGAGGTGGTCAAGGCACAAAACCCGCATTAAGTTTCCAAAAAGGGATTGAGATAGTTTTATTTTCTATAAAAAAGTCAAAGAAAGGAAACAAAGTAAGAAGCCCAAGGTACACCCGCCGTGGGTATATGTCCTGTAAGGGGGGAGGCATCATGATCAACAGACACGTACAGTACAGAGATGTTCCAGTCACCTCTCAAGTCCTGGCGCAACATCCTTCTAATACTTCTACAATTCACAGAATCTCTACTTTTCTCACCAGCTGCTTCCACGGCCAGCCCGGGGGGCCTGGAGACCCCCAAGCTCGAGGTAAGCTTGCCCATGGGTGAGCAAGCGCTCAGCCCCCCGGGGGCCCCGGTGCTGAAGGTACAGGATAAAGTGCTCCAGTTCAAGAGACTAGCCCATGAACACGGAGGTCCGGGGCGCAGAGCAGCCCAGAACCAGGTATGTCTTTGGTGTGTGTGTCCAGAGGCCCACGGCTGCCAGTCCACGGACGCCTTTACAACCACGTGGACTTGAGGACCCAGCAGGAGGGTTCAAGACCCGCCAAGGACACAGGCTGAGACTCAACACAGCTTTAAAAAATGATTCAAGACTCCAAGAAAGCATTTTGGAAAAAGAAAATGTTCAGAAGGAAGAATGTTTGGAGTCAAATCTCTCTATCTACAGAAAAAGTATATATGTAACATATATATATATATATTTATATAAAAATTATAAAGATACAAAAGTGAATCAATTTTTCCAACCAGTAAGGTAAAAACACTGGTCCTCAATGGGCCAAAAGCAAACATGACAGTTGTCGTTGGCACTGTTGACTCATTTGAAAAATCATGTTATTTCTTTTTTAAAAGCTGTTTGAAGAGTTGAGGTTTCAAGAACTTTTTAAGAGTGATGGGGTTCACAAAACGATCTCCACCTCCCCTCTCTTCAGTGCCCCTTCACCTGCCTATCTTGGGTCTTCCCAGTAGTTAAATTGCCTTTGGAAAGACCAACCAACTCCTGGGCTTCCATTCTCCGCCATCTTCATGGCGAGGGTGGAGAAAGGGCACCCCAGCTGTCCCAGGAGAAGTGGGACAAGCGACAAGTGACACAGACATCCTTGTGTCTGATTTTTTTCTTCCTTTTTCTTAAATGAAACTGCTGAAAGTGAAGTCTGTATTTCAAAGAGCGGGGACCAAGTGTTAGCCATCAAAGGCCAGATGAGTTCTGAGTTGGACTGAAAAGCCAGGATGCCCAGAAAACAGCTGTTTAAAACCCCGCTGCTCGAGTGTTGGCCAACTCCGATGAAGGCTTCAGTGTGGACACCTGCAGCTGAACTTGGCCACAGGTGGGCACACTCACCACCTGGGGCCTTAGGCTGCGAGTCCACTCTGCGATACCGGAAAGCCAACGGTGGAAATCTGGGGGTGTGACTCCCGCTCCCTCTCCAGAACACATCTAAACAACAGGTCCATCAAAGCCAGACAAAAACTGACATCAAGCACTTCTCAGTGAGTAAGCTACCAACAGACAAGACCGACCTGATAAAGGCAGATACTGCCTCATGCTCAGACCCCATGACTTTTTATCGTGAAAATAGTCACTGGACTAAATGTGTCCATCAGCCCCCTGACAGGCTGGAAGAGGATCCCCCAAGGATGTAAGCAAGAAACAAACACACACACACGAAAAGAATCTGAAATTTTGCCACAGATGCAACTGAGTTTAAGGAGGTAAGTAGGTATATACACAATGGGAGAGGCATGTCAACACAGGCTGACAAGAGACCTCTCTGCCCCTTTCACCAGTTCCATTTCATAAAAACTTTTTTTGGTATTAATAACAGTGATTAAAAAACATGGTCCAAGAGGCGATGGCAGGAAGGGAGGGGCCGTGTCATATCTCCCCGTTTAAAAATGCTGTATGATCACCTCTAAAATAAACTAAGGCAGCTTTCATGTTATTTCTTTTTAAAAGCTGTTTGAAGAGTTGAGGTTTAAAACTTAAAACCGATCTCCACCTCCCCTCTCTTCAGTGCCCCTTCACCTGCCTATCTTGGGTCTTCCCAGTAGTTAAATTGCCTTTGGAAAGACCAACCAACTCCTGGGCTTCCATTCTCCGCCATCTTCATGGCGAGGGTGGAGAAAGGGCACCCCAGCTGTCCCAGGAGAAGTGGGACAAGCGACAAGTGACACAGACATCCTTGTGTCTGATTTTTTCTTCCTTTTCTTAAATGAAACTGCTGAAAGTGAAGTCTGTATTTCAAAGAGCGGGGACCAAGTGTTAGCCATCAAAGGCCAGATGAGTTCTGAGTTGGACTGAAAAGCCAGGATGCCCAGAAAACAGCTGTTTAAAACCCCGCTGCTCGAGTGTTGGCCAACTCCGATGAAGGCTTCAGTGTGGACACCTGCAGCTGAACTTGGCCACAGGTGGGCACACTCACCACCTGGGGCCTTAGGCTGCGAGTCCACTCTGCGATACCGGAAAGCCAACGGTGGAAATCTGGGGGTGTGACTCCCGCTCCCTCTCCAGAACACATCTAAACAACAGGTCCATCAAAGCCAGACAAAAACTGACATCAAGCACTTCTCAGTGAGTAAGCTACCAACAGACAAGACCGACCTGATAAAGGCAGATACTGCCTCATGCTCAGACCCCATGACTTTTTATCGTGAAAATAGTCACTGGACTAAATGTGTCCATCAGCCCCCTGACAGGCTGGAAGAGGATCCCCCAAGGATGTAAGCAAGAAACAAACACACACACACGAAAAGAATCTGAAATTTTGCCACAGATGCAACTGAGTTTAAGGAGGTAAGTAGGTATATACACAATGGGAGAGGCATGTCAACACAGGCTGACAAGAGACCTCTCTGCCCCTTTCACCAGTTCCATTTCATAAAAACTTTTTTTGGTATTAATAACAGTGATTAAAAAACATGGTCCAAGAGGCGATGGCAGGGAAGGGAGGGGCCGTGTCATATCTCCCCCGTTTAAAAATGCTGTATGATCACCTCTAAAAATAAACTAAGGCAGCTTTACGAACGAGCTGGCTCAGTTTCCACTGCAGAGTTTACATAATCCTCTGAGAGTAGGCAAAAAGTTCTTCAAATTTCAGTACAAAATCACTCACGAGTTGGTTAAAAAGTTTCCATTTCCTTTTTGAAAAACCTGCTCTTATCAAAGAAGGTGGGAAAAAACAAAACAAAAACACTGCATGTAAACACCATCCTTGCATAAAATCCTGCTCCAGAGAACCATGATTTGTACACTGTCTAAAAAAAAATCCTGCCTCATTTACATTCACAACAAACTTCCGCGGGAAATTCAGCCGTGTGGTGATGAATAGACAGAGGTCCACGTGCAGCACATTGTCCTCCATGGGACAGGCCGGCCAGCTTCCCACCTGCCCTCTGGCAAAGGACCGTGGGCCGCGGAGCCAGGGCACCGAGACCGCGGCCTGCCGGGCTGGTCGGTCTGAACGAGTCAACTGTCCGACCGGCTGTCACTGCATCCTCCACACCAGACGCACGATGTAGCGTAAGATACGCAAGATAACCATTTGCGGGTGGCCTTCGGCAGCGTGGTGATGCCCAAAGACCTGAAACAACAAGAGGAAAGCGGCTTACTTTACAGCGCAGACTTATTTCAGGCTAGGGGATAGTGGTGGGAGAGGATACTCCTATTTAAGGGAACAACCAGTTCCATCCGAATCACATTACCCAAGTGGCAGTTCTTCCCAGAAAGAGCAGGTATACCAAATAATTTTCTTTAAAGTGACTGAAAGGAAGTTTAGAAAACAAAGATCCAAAGACTTCTAAAGACCACCTCTTCTGGAGACACGGACTGGCTCCTGGGTGGGGAAGATGCCCTGGAGAAGGGAATGGAAAAATCTGAAATTTTGCCACAGATGCAACTGAGTTTAAGGAGGTAAGTAGGTATATACACAATGGGAGAGGCATGTCAACACAGGCTGACAAGAGACCTCTGCCCCTTTCACCAGTTCCATTTCATAAAAACTTTTTTTGGTATTAATAACAGTGATTAAAAAACATGGTCCAAGAGGCGATGGCAGGGAAGGGAGGGGCCGTGTCATATCTCCCCCGTTTAAAAATGCTGTATGATCACCTCTAAAAATAAACTAAGGCAGCTTTACGAACGAGCTGGCTCAGTTTCCACTGCAGAGTTTACATAATCCTCTGAGAGTAGGCAAAAAGTTCTTCAAATTTCAGTACAAAATCACTCACGAGTTGGTTAAAAAGTTTCCATTTCCTTTTTGAAAAACCTGCTCTTATCAAAGAAGGTGGGAAAAAACAAAACAAAAACACTGCATGTAAACACCATCCTTGCATAAAATCCTGCTCCAGAGAACCATGATTTGTACACTGTCTAAAAAAAAATCCTCCCTCATTTACATTCACAACAAACTTCCGCGGGAAATTCAGCCGTGTGGTGATGAATAGACAGAGGTCCACGTGCAGCACATTGTCCTCCATGGGACAGGCCGGCCAGCTTCCCACCTGCCCTCTGGCAAAGGACCGTGGGCCGCGGAGCCAGGGCACCGAGACCGCGGCCTGCCGGGCTGGTCGGTCTGAACGAGTCAACTGTCCGACCGGCTGTCACTGCATCCTCCACACCAGACGCACGATGTAGCGTAAGATACGCAAGATAACCATTTGCGGGTGGCCTTCGGCAGCGTGGTGATGCCCAAAGACCTGAAACAACAAGAGGAAAGCGGCTTACTTTACAGCGCAGACTTATTTCAGGCTAGGGGATAGTGGTGGGGAGAGGATACTCCTATTTAAGGGAACAACCAGTTCCATCCGAATCACATTACCCAAGTGGCAGTTCTTCCCAGAAAGAGCAGGTATACCAAATAATTTTCTTTAAAGTGACTGAAAGGAAGTTTAGAAAAACTCCAAGAGGATCCCCGAATCTGTTACTTCCTCTAAAGACCACCTCTTCTGGAGACACGGACTGGCTCCCTGGGTGGGGAAGATGCCCTGGAGAAGGGAATGGCAACCCACTCCCATATTCTTGCCTGGAGGATCCCACGGACAGAGGAGCCTGGTGGGCTACAGTCCATAGGGTGCCAAGAATCAGACACGATGTAGCGACTAAACAACAGGAAGCTAGCTGAAAACTCAGACCAGTGTAAGCTGGTAACACCTGCCTCTCCGTCGTGAGCCCTGTCTCTGCTCAGGTCTGAAATCTTCACCCCAGGCCAGCTCTCCGCTGTCCGAAGCTCTCCATTGACCCCCTTTCTCACTCTAGCAGGGTTGGGAGGGCTTTCCAATGTAGATCCATGGGACCACTGGCAGGCTGAGGACGGGTGTCCCCTTCCAGACCTAACTGCTGCCCGCGGATGCCAGCTGTAAGCCGGCTCCCTCCTCGGCCGCTGTTGACACAGCCCTCTGGGGCGTGCTGGACAGGATGGAATTGTGATAAGGCCTGAGCACTTCCCTTGCTCCTTCTAGAACCAGCTGGAGGAAATCAGCTTTATGTAAGCGATTCCTGCAGAGGTGCTCCGCAACCACAGTCTGCGATTTTTATCTGCTCGACACACAAGATTGCTTTGTTTTGATTTAACTTTCAAAATTACTTTGCTTCTTCGGGGTGACAAGAATTTAGGGGAAGGTTAATTTTAGTTGAGACTAATATTAACAGGTTGAAAGAAGTTTATTCAAAATAAAACCACGACTTACTAAAATGAAGAAAGTGAAAAAAAAAAAATAAATAAAATGAAGAAAGTGCACGCGGGGCCAGGCTAAGCTATGTGTCAAGGTGGGGGATCCTAAAGTCAACTGGTGGGCCCTGGTGGCCCCAGGAGGAGCAGAGAATGACCTCGCAAGGGGACTGAGTCACCGAGCAGGGATGGACCCCGACTGTCGACACTTGGCCAATTGCATATTCCAGAAGTGGAAGCGTCTCAGGGGAGAAACCTTCCCTGCACCCTGTGAGGACAGCAGGTGCAGACGAAGTTTAAAGAGTCGCGCTTTCGTCTCACATGAAAACAATACTGGGGCGGGGGAGAAGGGTGCAGGAACATGCCAGGGTGGCAGGGGAACGCAGGAAAACTCTGGCAAAAGGGACACTCCGTCCCTGACCAATGAGATGACGCTGCCAAGGCTGAGGGAGCGAGGACCCGGGGACACCTGGCCCCTCGGACGGCATACAGGACAACAACGGCACACGCCGTTAAGCCAGCGAACAGTTGACTCTGGACGACATTCAACGGAGGAAGCCATTACCACTGACTCCCAAGAGCCGTGCCAGCCCAGAAAGTCCTTGACAGCTGGCGCAGCGGGCGAAGCTGCTGCTGGCTCACCGTGGATGGCCCACACCGCACAGATGGCTGGAAGGTGGGCAGCTGCCGCCGGGGTGGACATGCTGCCCCGACACCCGCAGAGGGCACAGAGCCCTCTTCGGCAGGAGTCACTAAGCGACTAAGTGCTGTCGGGTCTGAGCACACCGACGCGCCCCCGCACGGTGGGGCAGGCCCTGCCAGCCCAGCCAGCACGAGGACTTCCGGCCTCCAGGGCTATGAAGGAAAGCCCTTTCTGCTGTTTAAGACCTGCTTCCTGCAGTCCAGCACTCCAGTCGCTCTAGCCAACTAATACACCCAACTCCTGCTCGACCATCGCTCCTGATCCTTCGCCCTTCAAGTGAAAAACAGCACTTCTTAGCTCAGAGGTACATAGTACTGTTTCAGTCTAAATCATAAAAATATATTACAATGGTGTATCTAGGTGAAAGACATTAAAAACTAAACACACTCCTAGATTCAAATCCTGTCTGTCTCACAGTTTCCTTGTTGCTCATCCACACACACATACATGAAGTGCAGCACCCCATCTCATGGGGATTCTCCTCTCCATGGTGTAGATCAAGGCCATCCGGAGGGTCCCCACTCCTCTCTGGCTGAGGGGCTCTGGCAGCATCCCCACTCCAGGGCCCGCATCACAGGCAACACCTGACTTCGAAGCCTGTCTGCACCCAGGAGGTCTCATGGGCATTCTTGCGCCACCAGCCCCGCGTGCAGAAAAGCATGGCAGAGCTCACTGCAAGGGGCGCCCGCGGGGCTACCGTCAATGTGAAGAGCCCAGAGAAAACCTCGCCCTGTCCTGGAAGCCAGGCACAGGCAAGGGCAAGCTTCCCCTTTGCAGACAGAAAAGCAATTCACACATTCCAGTGAAATACAAGGCCTGTGCTAAAGCAGAGCCGAGACACGGACAGTCTTTCCTGTCCAAAGAGAGGATGTGATGGCGTGCTGTCATGCTGTTTAGCTCTGACAAAACAAGTTTCAGCTCTGGGACCATCTCAGTTGGCACTCTAGAGCACCAGTCACCTATCAGGGAACTTAATTTCATTTTCAGGCCAAAACAATCACGGCCAGACGTGTTGCCTTGGCCATCCAGGGAAGCAGGTGTGCAGGATGCAAAAGAGGTCTGGAGGGACTTCCCTGGCCATCCAGTGGCTAAGACTCCCCGCTCCCAAGGCAGGGGGCCCAGGTTCCCCACCTGCTCAGGGAACTAGATCCACATGCTATAGCTAAAGACCCTGAATGCTACCCTGTGGATCCAAGACCCAACTAAGACTTAGCAGCCAAATAAATATTTTTTTTAAATATTTTTTTTTAAAAAAAGGAAATCTCTTTTTTTTCCCCCCAAAAAAGGCCTGAAGCCCAGGCTGCCCTGGAGAACTGGTCAGGCGGATGGCAGCACACCTGCAGAGGGCCACTCTGATCCCTCTTACCTCTCCTGCAGGCGGGGATGAGCCCAGATCCTGCCAAATGCACAGGACACACCAGGCCTTCGGACTTTGTCCACCCAAGCTTGGGGACTTGAAAAATCGCCCACTGTCCCCACTAAACAGAACAACCTGGCACAAGTCTTTGCTCTTCATGACCCCGAGCTGGTGTGGCTCTCCGGCCTTTCACAGACCAAGCCTGCAGATCAGAGCCATCAGGTGACCTGACCGCTTGGCTCAGACCCCAGCACAGGGCAGAACCCACTCACCTACCCAGGCTCCGCAGGCAGGGCCAGACCTTGCTGGCCCTGATGACTCCGTAAAGCACCACCCACAGGTTCACTTAGCATCATCACTCAAAGGGGCTTATCATCAAAACCACACAGACCCACACAGTGCAGTAAAAATAGAGGCTGAGTTAGATCACAATCATCCTTAATTAAAGAAGAGACTTAAAAACAGAGAGAGACTTACCCTGGGGACTAGGGCTGAGATTTACAACAACAGAACAGTCTAGGTAAGAGTTTCCTGGCAGTCAAGGGAACAAGGGCAGCACGACACTATTTTCGCCATCTTACCCAAAAAAGCCCAATACCAAACCCTTGGAGACAAACCGAACAGTATGGTACAGCTGCCCAATCCTGAGGCTCTCAGTGATTTAACCCATTCAAATACTTGTTCCTTAGAGAATTTCAACACCAAATGACTAACATGTCCCAAATTTTGTGTTTTTTTTTGATGTAGATTTCTGTCTATGTGGGCACATGCTGCAGGATACTGAATTCTGGACTCTGAGACCAAGAAAGCCTCTGACCACGGGAAAACCTGGGCTCCAGTTTGGGCAAATGAGGGTGGTATGTCAGTGCTGTCTGCTCCCCAGGGGCATCTTCCAGAACAGAGCTAAATGCCGTCACCATCAGAGATGATGGATGAGGCAAGGAGCAGAGACCCTGCTCATGGATGGAAGACCGCCTCTACCCATTCACAACCCATCAGTCTAAACGCGATTCTAAAGGACAAGCCAGGGAGGGAGTGGTCAGGAGAAACAGGGCCCGTGTGACAATTCAACGTGGAGATCACTAAGAAGACCCGGTCCCTCTCCATTCTGAAGGTGAAGAATCAGAGTCGAAGGGCGTCTCAGCTGGGATTCCAGCGTGAGCTCCACATCCACGGCGGTTCTCAGGTGTCAGACCGATCCGCTGCAACGCGGCCCAAAGCCAAACTCACTTCCTACTTATCACCAAGGCAACACAGGGATTTGCATAGCTGGTGCCTAACATGCTCTGCTGTCAACACAGCTGTGGAAAGGGCGCCTGGGAGCCCTCGGTCCGATGCAGTGTGTTCCCCCCAACCCCCAGCATCAGGAGTGAGACCGCCCACAGCACTCTCCCAACTCCCGCTAGGGTGGCGATGGGACACTCAAACATCACGAATTCCACGTTCCAGCCTTCAATACATCATTTCAAAGCATCTATTACAGGTCGTGCTTATGGCAGGACGAACGGTCACTACCCCCATTTACCTAGAGGCACCGGATGTTCTTAGCACAGTATCACCCCTAACTAGAGATGTCTAGATAATCTGTGGGTCCCCAGGGCTCATGCTGGCTGAAATGAAGAACCCCAGCCCATGACCTAGAGGTGAATCGCTATGGCAACCACAGAGAAGAGTTTCCTGGCAGTCAAGGGAACAAGGGCAGCGACACTATTTTCGCCATCTTACCCAAAAAAGCCCAATACCAAACCCTTGGAGACAAACCGAACAGTATGGTACAGCTGCCCAATCCTGAGGCTCTCAGTGATTTAACCCATTCAAATACTTGTTCCTTAGAGAATTTCAACACCAAATGACTAACATGTCCCAAATTTTGTGTTTTTTTTTGATGTAGATTTCTGTCTATGTGGGCACATGCTGCAGGATACTGAATTCTGGACTCTGAGACCAAGAAAGCCTCTGACCACGGGAAAACCTGGGCTCCAGTTTGGGCAAATGAGGGTGGTATGTCAGTGCTGTCTGCTCCCCAGGGGCATCTTCCAGAACAGAGCTAAATGCCGTCACCATCAGAGATGATGGATGAGGCAAGGAGCAGAGACCCTGCTCATGGATGGAAGACCGCCTCTACCCATTCACAACCCATCAGTCTAAACGCGATTCTAAAGGACAAGCCAGGGAGGGAGTGGTCAGGAGAAACAGGGCCCGCGTGTGACAATTCAACGTGGAGATCACTAAGAAGACCCGGTCCCTCTCCATTCTGAAGGTGAAGAATCAGAGTCGAAGGGCGTCTCAGCTGGGATTCCAGCGTGAGCTCCACATCCACGGCGGTTCTCAGGTGTCAGACCGATCCGCTGCAACGCGGCCCAAAGCCAAACTCACTTCCTACTTATCACCAAGGCAACACAGGGATTTGCATAGCTGGTGCCTAACATGCTCTGCTGTCAACACAGCTGTGGAAAGGGCGCCTGGGGAGCCCCTCGGTCCGATGCAGTGTGTTCCCCCCAACCCCCAGCATCAGGAGTGAGACCGCCCACAGCACTCTCCCAACTCCCGCTAGGGTGGCGATGGGACACTCAAACATCACGAATTCCACGTTCCAGCCTTCAATACATCATTTCAAAGCATCTATTACAGGTCGTGCTTATGGCAGGACGAACGGTCACTACCCCCATTTACCTAGAGGCACCGGATGTTCTTAGCACAGTATCACCCCTAACTAGAGATGTCTAGATAATCTGTGGGTCCCCAGGGCTCATGCTGGCTGAAATGAAGAACCCCAGCCCATGACCTTGAGGTGAATCGCTATGGCAACCACAGAGAAGCCAGAGATGGCTCTGACCACTCTAGCACAAGACACCACGAAACGAAATACTAGATTCAGAGCAAGCAGACAGGGTTCAGACACACCCCAGCCTCCGAAAAACGCTAATGAGACATAAGCACTTTAACCACAGCTCAAAGCCCTTCGCGGCCGTCTCAGCTGGGAGAAGCTGAGCGGAGCACAATGTGATAGACTGATTATTTCTGTACGTCTGCAGGAAGGCTGAGCCTCCAGCGCATCTCCCATTTCCTCCTCAAGAGACTAAAAAACCCCCAGCAAGACCTCTCTGAAGTCCCCCTCCAGGCACCTGCACGTCCGCCTGTTAGGTGTTGACGGCCTCTGGCGCCCCAAGGGCCAAGCAGCCGTGCACAGGTGTGCCCTGTGTCCACCTGCCACAGCGCGACGGCGCCCTCTCAGGCAGTGTGAGTGAACCCACATCCAGCTCGGTGCCCACCCAGGCATTCACCCACACACCAGCGCCTCAGCCCAGGCTCACATCTGTGTAACCCAGATAGACACAGCACGTCCGGGGTCCCCCTACCCAGGCCCCACCCCCCCCACAACACTTCCTTTAACAAGCTGGGTGCTTGGCAGACAGGTGAACAAAGTTACTAGCAGCTCTCATTCTACAGAGATCAATGGAGAAATATCAGAGGGAGAGAAAACAGAATGATGTTGGCCAGAGACGATGGATGGCATTTTCTAGATTCACCTGTAAATGCTTGAGTTGAAGCTTTCCTGGTAGCTCAGCGAGTAAAGAATCGGCCTGCAACGCAGGAGATCCCGTCTGATTCCTGGGTCGGGAAGATCCCCTGGAAAAGGGACAGGCGACCCCACTCCAGTATTCTTGGGCATCCCTGGTGGCTCAGACGGTAAAGACTCTGCCTGCAATGCCAAAGACCTGAGTTTGATCCCTGGGTTGGGAAAATCCCCTGGAGGAGGGTATGGCAACCCACTCCAGTACACTTGCCTGGACAATCCCCATGGACAGAGGAGCCTGGCGGGCTGCAGTCTGTGGGGTCACAAAGGAGTCAGACACGACTGAGGACTTAGCACAATCATCACTACGTCCAACGATGTATGGGCCTGGACAAATCCCTGCACTTGAGGTGAATCGCTATGGCAACCACAGAGAAGCCAGAGATGGCTCTGACCACTCTAGCACAAGACACCACAACGAAATACTAGATTCAGAGCAAGCAGACAGGGTTCAGACACACCCCAGCCTCCGAAAAACGCTAATGAGACATAAGCACTTTAACCACAGCTCAAAGCCCTTCGCGGCCGTCTCAGCTGGGAGAAGCTGAGCGGAGCACAATGTGATAGACTGATTATTTCTGTACGTCTGCAGGAAGGCTGAGCCTCCAGCGCATCTCCCATTTCCTCCTCAAGAGACTAAAAAACCCCCAGCAAGACCTCTCTGAAGTCCCCCTCCAGGCACCTGCACGTCCGCCTGTTAGGTGTTGACGGCCTCTGGCGCCCCAAGGGCCAAGCAGCCGTGCACAGGTGTGCCCTGTGTCCACCTGCCACAGCGCGACGGCGCCCTCTCAGGCAGTGTGAGTGAACCCACATCCAGCTCGGTGCCCACCCAGGCATTCACCCACACACCAGCGCCTCAGCCCAGGCTCACATCTGTGTAACCCAGATAGACACAGCACGTCCGGGGTCCCCCTACCCAGGCCCCACCCCCCCCACAACACTTCCTTTAACAAGCTGGGTGCTTGGCAGACAGGTGAACAAAGTTACTAGCAGCTCTCATTCTACAGAGATCAATGGAGAAATATCAGAGGGAGAGAAAACAGAATGATGTTGGCCAGAGACGATGGATGGCATTTTCTAGATTCACCTGTAAATGCTTGAGTTGAAGCTTTCCTGGTAGCTCAGCGAGTAAAGAATCGGCCTGCAACGCAGGAGATCCCCGGTCTGATTCCTGGGTCGGGAAGATCCCCTGGAAAAGGGACAGGCGACCCCACTCCAGTATTCTTGGGCATCCCTGGTGGCTCAGACGGTAAAGACTCTGCCTGCAATGCCAAAGACCTGAGTTTGATCCCTGGGTTGGGAAAATCCCCTGGAGGAGGGTATGGCAACCCACTCCAGTACACTTGCCTGGACAATCCCCATGGACAGAGGAGCCTGGCGGGCTGCAGTCTGTGGGGTCACAAAGGAGTCAGACACGACTGAGGACTTAGCACAATCATCACTACGTCCCTAAGACGATGATTGAATATGGGGTTCCTGAAGGTGAAGGGATGGAATCAGGATTTAAGATCCCTGCACTTGTCCGTGAGCTGTTTCTTCTTACAAGATCACACTTTATGCTCCACAAGTCATGGAAAGCCCTCGTCCAGAAAACCTGCGTTCCACAACCACCGTCTCCATGGAGATAATCCAAACCCCATGCTCTCAGAGAAGACACGCATCAGATAGGTGTGCAAGGCTCTTAAAACCACAACTGTCTAGTTCAGCAACAAGGAAGATGCTCATTAGACCTGAAAACTGTTGATGTATTCTACTCAGAGCTGGTTTTGCTAAAGAAACAGAAAAAACTGTCATTCTATCAATTCACGCAACCAAGTGAGAGGCACCATCTCATGAGATACGATGGGTCTAGGTTTTAATGTTAGAGACACAGATTTTTCATTATTCTTTTCTCAGACAGTAAGAGAGAGCATTTTATTCTGTTCAACACTCAACAAATCAAGGTCTCAACAGAGGGCCGTCTGAGGACATACATCTCTGAGGGCACACGTGGTTGATGCTGTTACCAAATGAACTGCAAGTCTGACCTGTCCTGGTCCACCATCTATAGAAGACAGGAGACCGTCACTTCTAAAAATGAGGATCACACATCAAGTTCATGTATCATGTGGTTGACTTTTGAATAATATGAGTTTGAACTATGCGTGTTAAGTCAATTCAGTCGTGTCTAACTCTCTGCTACCCCAAGGACTCTAGCCCTCCAGGCACCTCTGTCCATGGGATTCTCTAGGCAAGAATACTGGAGTGCACTGCCATGCCCTCTTCCAGGAGATCTTCTCAACTCAGGAATCGAACCCACATGTCTTCCGTCTCCCACATGGGCAAGTGGGTTCTTTACCACTATTGCCACCTGGGAACTGTGTAGAACCACTTATACACGGATTTTTTTTTCTATACGGTACCTGTTTTGGATTTTGTAGATTTATTAACAATTGTTTAAAATTTTATTTACGTATTTATTTTTGGCTATTCTGGGTTTTCACTGCTGCCAAAGGCTCTTCTCTCATTGCAGGGAGTGGGGGCTACTCTCTAGTGGAGGTGAACAGGCTTCTTGTTGCAGTGACTTCTCCTGTGAAACTCAGGCTCTAGGGCACACGGGCTTCAATAGTTGCAGCTCCCAGGCTCTAGAGCACAGGCTCCATAGTTGTGGCTCACAGGCTTCGATGCTCCACAGCATGTGGGATATTCCCAGATCAGGGATCGAACCTATGTCTCCTGCACTGACAGACTAACTCTTCACCACTGAGCTTGCAGGGAAGCCCTGTAGATCTTTAAATTAGCTAAGTGTAAGGGAAAGTTTGTGTTCGATTAGCGATTACGTTTATGTGGAATCAGTGGAGCCCTGATGCTATCCAAACTGTTTAAGGTTCCTGCCCTTGATGGAGTCATTCTTCAAGTCCTTTGTCTTTAGGCAGAGATGGCAGCATATGGGCTTCTGTATGTAGAGAGCTGGAGCCTCTTCGGTGTTCAAGTGTCAGCTCACAGGAAAATGCTCATGTACTGACACCACTTACACTGTCACCCCTCTTCAAAACCGGCACACAAGTTCCCTTTTCTTCTCTACTTCGCCTGGTTCAGGGCTACACTTTTCTCTGTGTGGTTCAGTCAAGTCATGTCCACACATGCCCAGGACCCAAGGAGGAGGAAGGCAGTGTGAACAAAAGATACACTGTTTCCTGTGATCAAACAACTGGAAGGATCTTCATCCACTTCTTCAGCCAATCCCATGAGGAGGACATCCCCAGGTCACAGCTAAAGCGCGAGTTTGAACTATGCGTGTTAAGTCAATTCAGTCGTGTCTAACTCTCTGCTACCCCAAGGACTCTAGCCCTCCAGGCACCTCTGTCCATGGGATTCTCTAGGCAAGAATACTGGAGTGCACTGCCATGCCCTCTTCCAGGAGATCCTCAACTCTCAACTCAGGAATCGAACCCACATGTCTTCCGTCTCCCACATGGGCAAGTGGGTTCTTTACCACTATTGCCACCTGGGAACTGTGTAGAACCACTTATACACGGATTTTTTTTTCTATACGGTACCTGTTTTGGATTTTGTAGATTTATTAACAATTGTTTAAAATTTTATTTACGTATTTATTTTTGGCTATTCTGGGTTTTCACTGCTGCCAAAGGCTCTTCTCTCATTGCAGGGAGTGGGGGCTACTCTCTAGTGGAGGTGAACAGGCTTCTTGTTGCAGTGACTTCTCCTGTGAAACTCAGGCTCTAGGGCACACGGGCTTCAATAGTTGCAGCTCCCAGGCTCTAGAGCACAGGCTCCATAGTTGTGGCTCACAGGCTTCGATGCTCCACAGCATGTGGGATATTCCCAGATCAGGGATCGAACCTATGTCTCCTGCACTGACAGACTAACTCTTCACCACTGAGCTTGCAGGGAAGCCCTGTAGATCTTTAAATTAGCTAAGTGTAAGGGAAAGTTTGTGTTCGATTAGCGATTACGTTTATGTGGAATCAGTGGAGCCCTGATGCTATCCAAACTGTTTAAGGTTCCTGCCCTTGATGGAGTCATTCTTCAAGTCCTTTGTCTTTAGGCAGAGATGGCAGCATATGGGCTTCTGTATGTAGAGAGCTGGAGCCTCTTCGGTGTTCAAGTGTCAGCTCACAGGAAAATGCTCATGTACTGACACCACTTACACTGTCACCCCTCTTCAAAACCGGCACACAAGTTCCCTTTTCTTCTCTACTTCGCCTGGTTCAGGGCTACACTTTTCTCTGTGTGGTTCAGTCAAGTCATGTCCACACATGCCCAGGACCCAAGGAGGAGGAAGGCAGTGTGAACAAAAGATACACTGTTTCCTGTGATCAAACAACTGGAAGGATCTTCATCCACTTCTTCAGCATCCAGTGCTGCTGTGTCCATTGCAGGCCCCCATCAGGACATCCCCAGGTCACAGCTTACCAACAGCCGCCTACCTGAGCGCAGAGTGACTCAGGCTGGGCAACCTGACGGCTAGGAAAGAAGGTCAATGGCCCCAGTCCAGGTACTGGGAAGGGGGGAGGGGGACACACTAGTTAGAGAATGGGGCTCATCACCCCAAGAACACGTTTTAAGATTCTGAAGGGTCTAACACCCCCTCCACAGCCTTGGACTGCAAACCTGGCCAGGACTGAGAATCCCACCCAAGGGGATACCATCCCTGAGAACTGGTGGTGAGCACACAGCATCCCATGCCCACCAGGCACCAGAGCCCACACCTGTGGACATGCCCTCCACAGGTGAGCCTGGACTTGCACTCACACAGTCGTGAATTGCGGACGAAGGCAGCAGAGGCGATCAAGAACGACAGGAAAGCTGGCAGCCTGGGTGGAGGCCCCGCCCACAAGGAAGAGGCGGCATCAAGGTGCAGGCTGCTGAAACACGGAGATGCTGCTGCCTGAGGCTCCCTGTCAGCTCCTCACCCTCTTCAGAAAGTCCTGAGAGAGATGCGGCTTCCCTGTAGGTCTGCCGACGTCCCCGGACACCCAACATTCCCCGAGAGCCCTCCCATCCCCTCCTCAGAGGTCCAGGGAGCTAGACACAGGGCGCTGTGAAGCCAGGAGACTGTGCGGCTGCAGGTCACCCACCAGCTAATCTCAGAGCAATTCCAGAGCGTCATCTCTCTGGGCCCTTAAATTTTGTCCCACGGCACGTTCTGCGTGTGGCTGGGGTGCTGGGGCACTTTCATGCCTAATTACAGGGTGGAGACCCACCGGAGCCTGTCACTAGACAAATCTATTGACAATTTGAGGATCATATTAAATACTGAGTCACTTCAGTCGTGTATCTTTGTGACCCCATGAACTAGCCCACCAGGCTCCTCTGTCCATGAAATTTTCCAGGCAAGAAGACTGGAGTGGCTTGTCAGGCCCTCCTCCAGAGGATCTTCCTGACCCAGGGATCGAACCCAGGTCTCCTGCATGGCAGGCGGATTCTTTACTGTCTGAGCCACCAGGGAAGCCTAGGTATAAGGAAGGTGAAACATGGCAGAGAATTAATGTCAGGGGACTCGGGTGGCAGATACAAGAGGGGATCTTTGTACCATTCTTGCAACTCTGGTGTAAAAATCTGTACTTATTTCAAAACAAAAGGTTACAAAAAACAAAGTGGGCTTGGAGCAGTCATCCTCCCATCAGGTGGGATGGTGGGTGGCCCTGCCCTGAGGTGGCTGGGGGTAATGACACTGAGTCCCAGGAGAAGGGGCATGCAGCTGGGCTTTGTGCTCACCTGGGCCTCTCTCACCTCCTGCTTCAGGAGTCTGGGCTCCACAGCGCCGGCTCACACGCTTCCCCACCGCCCTCCAGTGCACTGACCACATGACAACTACAGGACAACTTCCTCTATCGCTCTAACTGAAAGAACGGGAGAACAGCCTGTCAGGCTCCGCCAGGCTTGTGGCAACAGAAGACCAACACTTTACAAAAGGTAACTGCAGCCGTATTAAGTAGATAAAGGCACTAAATACTTAAAAGGCCATGAAGCGGCAAAGCGGCAATGGACTGGCTGCCATGAAGCGACCCTCCGGGGACAGACAGTGCGTAACTGAAAGCAAAACGCCTCCTATTTCCTCCCCAGATTTCCAACGCCCCACCCCCACCCACCAGATTCAACAATGGCCCATCAGTGTGACCGCAGACAGTGGACTGCTCTGAGTCCAACACGTCTCAGGACAGGCATCGAGGGCCCTGGGGTCACCGGGTCACACCACTCTTGAGTTTCAGCGTCTGCAGTTCTGAACTGGCTATTTATAAGATCTGGAGAATACGTTTCATTTTAGAAAAATTACATGATAAATTCTAGCTTTTCCCTCCTCTTCCCCTAATATTCCAGCCTTCTTGGAAAGCTAGAGGCTTTGTAATGGTCAGTGATTGAATTTTTGCATTGGTTCATTTTTTTTTAATGAGATGCCAAATAAGGTTTACAACTACAAAATATTGCAGGATACTACAATGAGATTAACTTCTACTTACTTTACCCAAAACACCAAGAATAAACAGACTCCATTTCGTTTGAAAGAAACAGAATATGCACACCTTCTACATTCAACTGTGCAGTAACACTGTGTCGGGGACGAGGAACATGAAGGTGTCAAGTGTGAGAGCCTGTTTTCCCACAGTCAACAGACAGGCAGGCAATGACGCAACCTGGCGGCCGGTTCTCCTTTGTGCGTGGTCAGACTGTCCCAGACCTCGACAGTCGGGTGTGGGGATGGCTGGGCCTCAGTGCCCACCCCCACCACCTAAGCCCATGTCTCACCCTGACCACTCAGGGCCACCAGAGAGATGCACAGACCAGACCCATCTGGGCAGACTCAGAAAAGCTTTATATAGTCACTGGTATTTCATACCCCTAAAACCCATCCCGGGGGCCAGAATGTCACACGCTTCCCCACCGCCCTCCAGTGCACTGACCACATGACAACTACAGGACAACTTCCTCTATCGCTCTAACTGAAAGAACGGGAGAACAGCCTGTCAGGCTCCGCCAGGCTTGTGGCAACAGAAGACCAACACTTTACAAAAGGTAACTGCAGCCGTATTAAGTAGATAAAGGCACTAAATACTTAAAAGGCCATGAAGCGGCAAAGCGGCAATGGACTGGCTGCCATGAAGCGACCCTCCGGGGACAGACAGTGCGTAACTGAAAGCAAAACGCCTCCTATTTCCTCCCCAGATTTCCAACGCCCCACCCCCACCCACCAGATTCAACAATGGCCCATCAGTGTGACCGCAGACAGTGGACTGCTCTGAGTCCAACACGTCTCAGGACAGGCATCGAGGGCCCTGGGGTCACCGGGTCACACCACTCTTGAGTTTCAGCGTCTGCAGTTCTGAACTGGCTATTTATAAGATCTGGAGAATACGTTTCATTTTAGAAAAATTACATGATAAATTCTAGCTTTTCCCTCCTCTTCCCCTAATATTCCAGCCTTCTTGGAAAGCTAGAGGCTTTGTAATGGTCAGTGATTGAATTTTTGCATTGGTTCATTTTTTTTTAATGAGATGCCAAATAAGGTTTACAACTACAAAATATTGCAGGATACTACAATGAGATTAACTTCTACTTACTTTACCCAAAACACCAAGAATAAACAGACTCCATTTCGTTTGAAAGAAACAGAATATGCACACCTTCTACATTCAACTGTGCAGTAACACTGTGTCGGGGACGAGGAACATGAAGGTGTCAAGTGTGAGAGCCTGTTTTCCCACAGTCAACAGACAGGCAGGCAATGACGCAACCTGGCGGCCGGTTCTCCTTTGTGCGTGGTCAGACTGTCCCAGACCTCGACAGTCGGGTGTGGGGATGGCTGGGCCTCAGTGCCCACCCCCACCACCTAAGCCCATGTCTCACCCTGACCACTCAGGGCCACCAGAGAGATGCACAGACCAGACCCATCTGGGCAGACTCAGGGAAAAGCTTTATATAGTCACTGGTATTTCATATGGGCTTCCCTGGTGGCTCAGACGGTAAAGCATCCGCCTACAATGCAGGAGACCTGGGTTTGAGCCCTTAGTTGGGAAGATCCCCTGCACAAGGGAATGGCAACCTACTCCACGTAAGTATAAAGAGCAGCCTTTGCAAAATCTCTTTAAACACATCTCTGGGCCAAAGGCTCTCGCCTAGCCCCTGAGGATAGATTTGACGCCTCTTGGTGTCCTGAGCTCCCCAGATTCTGAAGACACCACAGGCCCACAGTCTCACCTCTCCTGGGGAGCACTGCTTAGAGCATCCACCATCCCCTTAGAGATGGGGGAAGGAGGCAGGGTCAGCACGCTGGCCAGTTCACAGTCTCGGCTCACGCTGCCAGGCTGCCATGGCCATCCAAAGCGGCCACCTCTTCCTGCTGAACCCATGACATGTGCCAGAATCAGGGTGGGTGTTCACCCTACCCCTTGGATGGGACACATGTCCTTCCCAACTCATCACAAGGACCAACATCCCCAATATCCTGGGGGTCTGCTTCTGATCATTCCCTTCGAGTCTAGTGAGAAAGCCAAGTCCAAACACACACCAAGTAACCCTGAAATCTCACCAGAGAAACCAAGGCGGAGGACTGGAGGAATGCTAACTTCCGTGGCCAGTTACAAAGCAGCCCACCTTGCAAAGACAAGTGCCACTGCAGACCGAGGCTGAGACGGGGGCTGTGTTCTGTAAACGGGCCCCCATTAGCTCGCCAGGCATTCTGCAGCTGAACACAGCATCGCGAGGAATTCTGAAGCCTGTTCATCGGTGTGACATCATCCATATAGTGACAGGATCATACAATAGCACACTTCCCATCACACACACACACACCCTACAGGAGGTATCAAGAGGATCCAGTATGAGTGTTCTGGAAGTCCTCAACTCCCTGACGGAGATTCTATTCTGAAAGAATGAAAAGACTCTCAAAACAGGAAAACATCTCCATGCGCATTTACAAAAGCTTAAAAGGCCTTGGGTATAACAAGAAATCAATAATGACTGAAAGCAATTTTCAGGGGCCATCCATTTACTTAGCACAGCTAGCTATGGAAGAGAGTAACATTTAAAGCAGGACAGAAATATTGGGGTGTCCTAAGCATAAACTCCCTCTAAAAGAAACAAATAGAAAAAAAAAAAAAACTTTAAAAGGGATTTATATGAAACCATAATGTCTGGGCAAGAAAAAGGAGTCAGATGATAGGTAACAGAGTAAGAAAGAATGATATCACACCTTATTTTGTAGAAAATAATTAAGTGCTTCCTCTTGGCTAAATCAAGAGAAACATCTTCATACATGAAGGCTGTAGTGGTGGCCTTTAGTCGCTCAGCTGTGTCCAACTCTTAGCGACTCCATGAACTGTAGCCTGCCAGGCTCCTCTGTCCACAGGACTTTTCTCAGGTAAGAATATTGGAGTGGGTGGCCATTTCCTTCCCCCGGGGATTTTCCCAGACCAGCGATCAAACCCGAGTCTCCTGCAGGCAAGCATTCTTTACCACTACCAGGGAAGTCCAGAAAAAAGGTAAGTAAACCCAAACTACATTTCTCTCTCGAATATGCTGGGGTACCCCTACAGGAAACAGTCACATGTGCTCCCAGGAGCCTAACTTCCTGAGTTAACATCTGCACAGTTTAAAACGTCTTCCGTGGGAATAAGGTGTCCAAAATGGTTACCATTATATTGCCTCTGGACAAAATGAATAAGATAACCCCATGCCTGCAGCGTAAGATCTCAGGCTGATTTTTTCTTTTAAACCAACGGCACACCTCAGTGCTATCAATCTGAGGAATAGAAAGTTTTATACCCCAAATTATGTGCTACTCACTATTGGCCTTCTTGATATATTTCAGCAGACGAACCCAGAAAAACACTAGGGCTGGAAGGACAGCAAGGTGCTCCCGCTGTCTGACTCACTGCCCGGCAAATCCAAGGGGAGACCTCTTTTTCTCATTTTTTGGGCCATGTCCCGTGGCACACAGGAATCTCAGTTCCCCAATGAGGGATCAAGCCCATGCCCCCCATGCACTGGAAGCATGGCGTCTCAACGACTGGATCATCAGGCCAGCCCAAGTCACTTGAGAGCTGGCATCATTCCCCTTGGTGGAGTGAATATGGAAATTTAAAAATTTCCTCATCTGTGATTCCAACTACTTTAAGGGAAGACAGGAAAAGCCCCTCTGGCTTGAAGACTATGTTAATATTTAGGTGGCAGTATTTCAAACATATAAATACTCCCTCTTCTTCAAGGGTGTTAAGGTCTGTACTCCTACAGTCCTCCTTGGCTCACACTGCCACCACTTAAGTTCAGTCGTAAAAGAAATGGAAAATGGGAAAGCAGAAAGAACGGGTCACCCAGAGGGAATAACTGCTCGTTTTCAGAATAAGCAGAGAATTATGACTAGTCTCCTTTTTTTCTTAATGGCAGGGAGAGGAAGGGTGTGAGGGGAAAAAAGGGGGTAAAGAAAACATCATTACCCTTCTTGGGTAATATGCATTAAATTGCCTCCGAACGCCGCAGCTCGTGGGCAATCCATATCTCCGGGCGCATATCTGCAGGTACAGCCTGAGACTGCCTCATGGAAGCTGCATCAGAACAAACAGAACAGAAGTCACATTGTTGTCCACGAATTGTTCAGCAAGTCCCAACGGTCAGTTACCAGACGCCAGCCCCACTCACACACACTACCATGGTTTGGGACCTCCCTAATGTCAAGCGTTACAATCATGCAGTCAAAGACTGCGGGGCAGGCTCTGCTGCGTAACCCTGGCTCATGAATAAGGGACACTGGAGATTCAGGATCACCAAATTTAAAAATACTGCTGCCAATGAATTGCACACCTTCACTTCGAGGAGGCAAACTAAAGCAGAATTGGTACAGCTGATACTGCCCAGGAAATACCCTTGAAACCTTCTGAGTGGTTACCGCTCGTGGCACTACAGGAATTTCGCAGACGAACCCAGAAACACTAGGGCTGGAAGGACAGCAAGGTGCTCCGCTGTCTGACTCACTGCCCGCAAATCCAAGGGGAGACCTCTTTTTCTCATTTTTTGGGCCATGTCCCGTGGCACACAGGAATCTCAGTTCCCCAATGAGGGATCAAGCCCATGCCCCCCATGCACTGGAAGCATGGCGTCTCAACGACTGGATCATCAGGCCAGCCCAAGTCACTTGAGAGCTGGCATCATTCCCCTTGGTGGAGTGAATATGGAAATTTAAAAATTTCCTCATCTGTGATTCCAACTACTTTAAGGGAAGACAGGAAAAGCCCCTCTGGCTTGAAGACTATGTTAATATTTAGGTGGCAGTATTTCAAACATATAAATACTCCCTCTTCTTCAAGGGTGTTAAGGTCTGTACTCCTACAGTCCTCCTTGGCTCACACTGCCACCACTTAAGTTCAGTCGTAAAAGAAATGGAAAATGGGAAAGCAGAAAGAACGGGTCACCCAGAGGGAATAACTGCTCGTTTTCAGAATAAGCAGAGAATTATGACTAGTCTCCTTTTTTTCTTAATGGCAGGGAGAGGAAGGGTGTGAGGGGAAAAAAGGGGGTAAAGAAAACATCATTACCCTTCTTGGGTAATATGCATTAAATTCGTCTCCGATACGCCGCAGCTCTTGGGCAATCCATATCTCCGGGCGCATATCTGCAGGTACAGCCTGAGACTGCCTCATGGAAGCTGCATCAGAACAAACAGAACAGAAGTCACATTGTTGTCCACGAATTGTTCAGCAAGTCCCAACGGTCAGTTACCAGACGCCAGCCCCACTCACACACACTACCATGGTTTGGGACCTCCCTAATGTCAAGCGTTACAATCATGCAGTCAAAGACTGCGGGGCAGGCTCTGCTGCGTAACCCTGGCTCATGAATAAGGGACACTGGAGATTCAGGATCACCAAATTTAAAAATACTGCTGCCAATGAATTGCACACCTTCACTTCGAGGAGGCAAACTAAAGCAGAATTGGTACAGCTGATACTGCCCAGGAAATACCCTTGAAACCTTCTGCAGCTGTTGTTACTCGCTCAGTCGTTTCTGACTCCTTTGCGACCCCATGGACTATAGCCTTATAGGCTTCTCTGTCCATGGGGTTTTTCCAGTCAAATATTGGAGTGGGTTGCCACCTTCTCAAGGGGGTTTTCCCAACCCAGGGACTGAACCCACATCTCCTGCACTGGCAGGTGGATTTTTACCACTGAGCCACCTAAGCATCCCCTTACCCTTGAAACATACATGAACGTGACTCAGGCTGTCTGATTCAGTATATTTTGATCATAAGGTAAGGTGAAATTCCTAGGAAACTGTCACGCGACACAGAGAAACATGAGATGAAATGGCTGTTCTATTCAAAGTGAAGCCAGTGAAAACCTGAGAAATGAAGGAGCTGGTTTTCACAGAAGGAGGTGAAACACTGCCCGTCAAGTACCACTGCGGGGCCAAATGATGTCTCGATGTGAATGCCGTCAATAAAGATGGCCTCACGTTTGCCAACACCACACACGGGAGAGGAAATGTTTTGGGGGTGAGAGCAAGAGCCCTCGTGAAGGGAGAAACAGGGAGGCTCGCCCTTTCATTAAACTGTCACTCCCGACTACAGCCAGGATATTCAGCGGCTGATTAATGAGCCGATTTCAATGCCAAAAAAATGAAGCACAGACACATGGCTTGTCAGAGATCCCCACGCACATCAGAGAGACAGGAGCCTCCAAGGACCACAAGGAAGAGCCCTCCTCCACGCTCAGAGGAGAACACCTGAGCCACACGGGGAACAGGAAAGGAGAGGAGATTCTTGGATTTCAACTGCTCTCTGCAAGCGGCTTATGCTAACTTCCTGTTAAAAGGAGCACGCTGCACTGTCAATTAAACCCACGGGCTATGCTGTAACCACAATGCAATATTTAAACACCTATGATCATCAGATTCTGCCCTAACAGGAATACAGCTTCCTGTTTTGTCTTTTCATAAAAAAAAAAAAAAAAAAGAATTTTTTTCCCTATGTTGTACTTGGAGTTCCATTTATCGTTACAAACAAGAGTGGTGTGTGCGTTGCTAGCTCTAAAGTGAACACTGTTCTGAGTTTTGACCATGTCTTCTTAATCTCTTGCCCCAACTTCTCTGTCCCCCAGTCTTCACGCGAGAGAACCGGACTACCCCACAGAGGCTGAGAGAAGCAGGGCATCTTGTGTGTGTGCGTGGGCACACACGTGGGGGCACTGAACAAACAACACTCGTGGACGGATCCTCTCCAGAACTACCTGTGCCAAGAATGAGTCAGAAGGGAGATTCCCCAAGGACCCCTATAAAGAATATGAACAGTGATGCCAGGGGTGCTTTCCCAATAGGCCCTCATGTCCCCTGAACCCCTCCTCCCACCACATAGAAAACTGCCTCGGCTGAACCTTTATCACTCCAACAGGTCTATTGTTACTCTGTACATGCTTATTCAGATCAAATTTTAAATGGCAAAACTGGCAGAAAACAATTTCAGGGCAGATGGGACGCCAGGTGGCAGGTAACAGTTCACTCCCTTCTCCTGGGTTTGTGGCTCTTGAACTGACAAGAGATGGCCTCACGCCAACACCACACACGGGAGAGGAAATGTTTTGGGGGTGAGAGCAAGAGCCCTCGTGAAGGGAGAAACAGGGAGGCTCGCCCTTTCATTAAACTGTCACTCCCGACTACAGCCAGGATATTCAGCGGCTGATTAATGAGCCGATTTCAATGCCAAAAAAATGAAGCACAGACACATGGCTTGTCAGAGATCCCCACGCACATCAGAGAGACAGGAGCCTCCAAGGACCACAAGGAAGAGCCCTCCTCCACGCTCAGAGGAGAACACCTGAGCCACACGGGGAACAGGAAAGGAGAGGAGATTCTTGGATTTCAACTGCTCTCTGCAAGCGGCTTATGCTAACTTCCTGTTAAAAGGAGCACGCTGCACTGTCAATTAAACCCACGGGCTATGCTGTAACCACAATGCAATATTTAAACACCTATGATCATCAGATTCTGCCCTAACAGGAATACAGCTTCCTGTTTTGTCTTTTCATAAAAAAAAAAAAAAAAATTTTTTTCCCTATGTTGTACTTGGAGTTCCATTTATCGTTACAAACAAGAGTGGTGTGTGCGTTGCTAGCTCTAAAGTGAACACTGTTCTGAGTTTTGACCATGTCTTCTTAATCTCTTGCCCCAACTTCTCTGTCCCCCAGTCTTCACGCGAGAGAACCGGACTACCCCACAGAGGCTGAGAGAAGCAGGGCATCTTGTGTGTGTGCGTGGGCACACACGTGTGGGGGCACTGAACAAACAACACTCGTGGACGGATCCTCTCCAGAACTACCTGTGCCAAGAATGAGTCAGAAGGGAGATTCCCCAAGGACCCCTATAAAGAATATGAACAGTGATGCCAGGGGTGCTTTCCCAATAGGCCCTCATGTCCCCTGAACCCCTCCTCCCACCACATAGAAAACTGCCTCGGCTGAACCTTTATCACTCCAACAGGTCTATTGTTACTCTGTACATGCTTATTCAGATCAAATTTTAAATGGCAAAACTGGCAGAAAACAATTTCAGGGCAGATGGGACGCCAGGTGGCAGGTAACAGTTCACTCCCTTCTCCTGGGTTTGTGGCTCTTTAAAGATGTTGGCTATCACAGGTACCAAATCCTTACTATCTCTGTACACTTGCAGCAATTCAGAGCCTTTTCCCTGACCTTAGAAGCTGCTGTCACCAATGCAATGGACCCTGGAGGGAAAGGAAAGCCTCTTTTCTCAGAAGGCCCATCGAGGGTCTATCCCTATGGAATTACCTCATGGAGATGCACATGCCCACTGATGTTAAGTGAGCAAACCAGCTTGTGGGATGCCACGTGGCCACTCAGAGCCCGCCATCACCTACCTTTTCCGGGCTCTGGAGCCCTACTTATTTCTTACTACATTTGGTTCTCTCTTTGAGAAAGTAAATCTGCCTCCAATCCTAGAGTCAGAAATGAAGACAATGCCAATGATCCAAAGAAAACCTGTGAAATCTAAGACTACGAGTTTTAAAAGGATGAGAGACTGGTGTTAAAAAAAAAAAAAGGCTGGCAAGTTACCCGAAGTTCAGTAAATCAAGACACTAATTTACCCAACAAATATAAATGCCCACAAGCCAGACACCGCTTAGGAGATAGCCTGGGTACAGCAAGCAAAGATGCCCCAGCCCGGCCCCCAGGAGTTTACATTCTTGTGGATTAAAGGCTAAATTTCAATGAAATGCTTAGTTTCTTCTGGACAAAGATATTCATACTTTATATTCTTGTAACACAAAACAGATGCTTGCTCCTTGGAAGAAAAGCTATGACAAACCTAGACAGTGTATTAAAAAGCAGAGACACCACTTTGCCAACAAAGGTCCACAGAGTCAAAGTTATGGTTTTTCCAGTAGTCATGTACGGATGCAAGAGCTGGACCATAAAGAAGGCCGAGAGCCAAAGAATTGATGCTTTTGAACTGTGGTGTTGGAGAAGACTCTTAAGAGTCCCTTGAAGAGCAAGGAGATCAAACCATCAATCCTACAGGAAATCAACCCTGAATATTCATTGGAAGGACTGATGCTGAAGTTCCAATCCTTTGGCCACCTGATGTAAAGAACCAACTCACTGGAAAGGCCCTAAGGCTGGGAAAAATTGAAGACAAAAAGAGGAGGCGATGGCAGAAGATGAGACGGTTGGATGGCATCACCAACTCAATGGACATGAGTCTGAGCAAAGTCCAGGAGACAGTGAAGGACAGGGAAGCCTGGTATGCTGCAGTCCATGGGGCGGCAAAGTTGGACACGACTGAGCGGCTGAACACCACCACCAAACAGTTAAATTGCTCGGTTAATTTCCCTCATGCCACAGATGAAGTCTATTGAATTCTATCAATATTTAACATCCTCATTGATGTGTGTGGTTTACAAGGTTCTGTCTGGCTCACATGAGGGCTGGTGGCTAGAAGCACCACCCCGGGAGCCTGTTCAGTATCAAAACGAGCCCCCAGTGACTGTATCAACCCAGCACCTGGAACTGTGGGGGCCAGATGAAATTTATTCATCTTAGAGATAAGCACCCTGCTATTTATGGGGGAAGAAAATAAGCAGATGTTTCTTCTACGGAAAGAAGAGTTCCGTAGTGAACAGCTAGCTTCAAAAACACACAGACACATATCCACGAGGTCTGGCAGTGAGATTCCGGTGATGTGGCAGTGGGCGGCCCTGGTGGCTGCACTCTCACGAGCTGCTGGTCCAGATCGTAACCCAACAAATATAAATCCCCCCCTTAGGAGATAGCCTGGGTACAGCAAGCAAAGATGCCCCAGCCCGGCCCCCAGGAGTTTACATTCTTGTGGATTAAAGGCTAAATTTCAATGAAATGCTTAGTTTCTTCTGGACAAAGATATTCATACTTTATATTCTTGTAACACAAAACAGATGCTTGCTCCTTGGAAGAAAAGCTAGGACAAACCTAGACAGTACATTCAAAAGCAGAGACACCACTTTGCCAACAAAGGTCCATAAAGTCAAAGTGATGGTTTTTCCAGTAGTCATGTATGGACGTGAGAGTTGGACCATAAAGAAGGCAGAGAGCCAAAGAATTGATGCTTTTGAACTGTGGTGTTGGAGAAGACTCTTAAGAGTCCCTTGAAGAGCAAGGAGATCAAACCATCAATCCTACAGGAAATCAACCCTGAATATTCATTGGAAGGACTGATGCTGAAGTTCCAATCCTTTGGCCACCTGATGTAAAGAACCAACTCACTGGAAAGGCCCTAAGGCTGGGAAAAATTGAAGACAAAAAGAGGAGGCGATGGCAGAAGATGAGACGGTTGGATGGCATCACCAACTCAATGGACATGAGTCTGAGCAAAGTCCAGGAGACAGTGAAGGACAGGGAAGCCTGGTATGCTGCAGTCCATGGGGCGGCAAAGTTGGACACGACTGAGCGGCTGAACACCACCACCAAACAGTTAAATTGCTCGGTTAATTTCCCTCATGCCACAGATGAAGTCTATTGAATTCTATCAATATTTAACATCCTCATTGATGTGTGTGGTTTACAAGGTTCTGTCTGGCTCACATGAGGGCTGGTGGCTAGAAGCACCACCCCGGGAGCCTGTTCAGTATCAAAACGAGCCCCCAGTGACTGTATCAACCCAGCACCTGGAACTGTGGGGGCCAGATGAAATTTATTCATCTTAGAGATAAGCACCCTGCTATTTATGGGGGAAGAAAATAAGCAGATGTTTCTTCTACGGAAAGAAGAGTTCCGTAGTGAACAGCTAGCTTCAAAAACACACAGACACATATCCACGAGGTCTGGCAGTGAGATTCCGGTGATGTGGCAGTGGGCGGCCCTGGTGGCTGCACTCTCACGAGCTGCTGGTCCAGATCGTCTGCAGAGCAGACCCCAAAAAACACTGAGCAGGGCAGGAAGAAATCAGGGATCAGTCCTGGGACCCAGATGCGTGTCTGCAAAGAACACTCAAGAGTTGGGAGATAACCTCAGATAACGGGTGAGACCAGGCTTGACATATTAACTGATAAAAACAGGTCATTAAGAAAGTTCACCACTGTTCTTGTTTAGTTGTGCAGTCATCTCTGACTCTTTGTGACCCCATGGACTGTAGCCTGCCAGGCTTCTCTGACCATGCGATTCCAGGCAAAGATACTAGAGTATTTTGCCATTTCCTTTTTCAGGAGATCTTTCCAACCTGTGTCTCCTGCATTGGCAGGTGGATTCTTTACCACCAAGTCACCAGGGAAGTCCAACATTAAGCTACTATTACTCAAAAGCTATAGCCAGAAGTCCACACCAGGCCAGCTCTCATGCAGCAAGCATCATTCTGAGCTTGGGAACTTGCTGGGAACCCAGATTTCTAACCAAATTTGAGCCACTTATCAAAACTTATAATGCTGGACTTCGCTGGTAGTCCAGTGGTTAAGAATCTGCCTGCTGATGCAGGGGACTGGGGTTTGACTCCTGGCCCAGGAACTAGGATCCTACATGGGGTGGGGCAACTGCTGAAGCCCATGCACCTCAACTACCAAGCCAGCGCACCTGAGAGCTGGTGCTCCACAACAAGAGAAGCCACCACAATAAGCCTGTGCACTGCAACCAGAGAAAGCCCTCACATAGCAGCAAAGACCCAGTGCAGCCAAAAATAAATAATTAAAAAATAAAAACTTTAGAATGCAACTGTATCAAACACGCTATCCTGCCAAAAGTGCGCTATGTTCATTAAATTTTCATCAAACCCCTTGCAAACCATTTTCTGAAATCTGGCACTTACTATAACCTGATTCCCTACAGAAAAAAAAAAACAAAACAAAACCCAAAAACCCACAAGGTGTATGATTAATCTATTTTTCCCTACCAGTGTAAGGGGTAGGTAGAAAGGACGACCTTTTTCAACACCAAAGAACTCCTGAGTTACTAAAAGATGTGCAGCGTTTGATTAACACACTGTTGTGGTTCAGCTACAGAACTAGTTTCCAGCCCAGAGGGTAATTCCAAATCTTAAAAGCTTAGCAATTGAAAAAAAAATTAATATCGTGGTTAAGTGGCTGATAGTGAAATCAGGCTGAGGCTTTCGGAAAGGGCTTTCTGTAGCCCTGCCAGTGAGAGTGGGAACATTTTTTAAAAAACGAGATTGTCGGTGCATAATGAGCTTGACATCAGTCAAGCCAAAACTTCTGATTTTTCCTGAACGCCCAACCGCTTCTATACCCCAGTGTTCCAAACAGCAGGTGTTCAAAGGCACTGAGGTCACAATCTGACATTCATGGCCGTGGGGCGTGTGCACCGGGAGGTGGGGCTGGGGGACCTTGTTGCACACGTGCACTCACACCCCTGCACTCATCCTTGGGGACAGGACGGTCTCATGTCCCTGGTGAGCTCCCAGCAGATCACTACTGGAGCTTCGAAAACCAGAAACCAAACGAAAATCCACCACAACATGCCTCTTAGTGCTGTTTTCAGATGTTCAGTGAACTCCAAATACGGGCAGAATTGAGATCAGACTTTAATCAACATGAACTAGGCTCTGAAGCAACACTCAACTCAGAGCTCAGGAGGATTTCTCAGTCCTTGAAGAGACATGGAACGTACGACTTAGAAGAAATGACTGTTTTTATTTTAAACACACCACAGCATGCACATAGGCAGAATGAGTGCTTATTTTTCCCGGCATTTACAAGGGATGTGGAGCAGAAAGACAGTGTGGAAGGGAAGCCACGCCTCCTGGCACCTTAGGGCTGTCCATCTTTACTTCCCGAGGAGACCCTGAATGAACCAAAAGTCATGAAGGGACCAGTCTGTAGGGAAGGGACCAGCTCTGAAACCAGGGCTAAACCAATCCCCAAACAGATGCTCCAAAAATGTGAAGAGGCAGCACTGATTCCACACGTGGCCACTTAAGGAGGTCATCATTCGTTTGGAGAAATAAAAATTCTGGGGTGTTTTAGTTGCCTTACTTAAGGGGCTATCTTCAGAAATATCTTCATTAACTAAGATTTATCCACAGTTGACGAGGAGGAAGTAACCAGCCAGCCGGCCAGTTTCCACAGGAAACCCATTTGAGTGCCTGAGCCAGCTCAGAAGCGAATTCCCAGCCATGGGGCCAGGAGGGATGCCGCCACGCTAGCTCAACCACAGTCAGTGCTATCAGAGGTCACCTTTGAATCCAATGGGTCTGACAAAGCAAAGGAGCCACAACCCCATTGCCTACACACACACACACACACACTACCTCTCTGGACCTATTCTTTCCCCATTGCATCATTTTATTTTTTGATAAGTCCTCTAATAATCCCACTGCACCACTGGATGAAAAATGAAAGGCACTGGAAAATAAAGTGAGGCTTTACAGCATCAGTACAGTTCCTGGACCTGCCTTCTCAGGCACACATGCGGGTACACCCTGAGCAGCTACACGAATTCAGAATGGTGCTTTATACACAGCTGTTAGAAAGAAAGAAAAAAAAAAAAAACCTGAAAGAAGAAAGCTTATGAGATGCAGCCAGTGTTTTCATACTCTCTGCACGTGTGTTTGCCCACTGTTTTTATGTGCCGTGAGTAAGAAAATCAAAATAAGCTGCTTCAATCAATTTCCAGTCTGATCATGTGGAAACGTCCAGAAAACCAAGGCCATGAAGCTGGAAAGATGTCTGGAAACTCGTGTTTCTATCCTTCCCCTTTGACAGTGTTCTGTGTCTTACAGTAAGATGAACGTCGTTTCCTCTTAGGCACTAGTCAACCGCTCTCCATCTCACCCCAGCTGTGCCTCACAATCTGTGCTTCTAGAAGCCAGTGGCATGCCAGGAGCAAACCCAGACTCTGAGTCTTTATGCTGATGTCCAAAGACAGACCGGCTAACTTTGTCTCGCTGACTACAGTCCCCGCTGACGGGCACTGGCTGTTCCAGTTCTCCTTCCTGGAGAACTGGAATGTTGCCTTCTAATTCCAACCCCAGTGTAGACTCTGTCTCCTGGGGCTACGAAGATAATCTCTGATCCCGCTCAATCATCACTCCTCTTTTCACCAATGAAGCTGCCACCACCTGCCCCAAATCTGGTCCTGAACCCTAGCGTCCACATTCCCTCCATCACCTCTCTGGTCTCGCTCAAGATGCTCTCCAAAACACGCTGCTCGGAACAGCGTGTGGCTGTGGTCTAACAGGTTCCGGCTGGGAGGAGGAAGACACGGGTCATCACTGTTCCTTGCATTCCCCACCCCATGCCTAGCCCCACCATCCCAGGACAGCTGCGTCTCTACTTCCACAGTCTTAAGATTCCTTCCTGTCAGTCCTAAGGGAGATCACCCTGAGTATTCACTGGAAGGATGGACACTGAACCTGATGCTCCAATGCTTCAGCCATCTGATGTGAAGTGCCGACTCGTTGAAAAAGACCCCGATGCTGAGAAAGACTGAAGGCAGGAGGAGAAGGGGGCAACAGAGGACGGGATGGCTGGATGGCATCATCAACTCAATGGACATGAATTTGAACAAACTCTGGGAGATAATCCACGGGGTTGCAAAGAATCAGAGACAACTGAGCAACTGAACAACAAAGCTCCTTCCAGAAGATCACAGAGGACTTGACCTGTGCCGTCTTATTTTGAAAAACAAAAATAACCCCCCAGATAAGTACAGACCAATCCACACTCCTTCCACTGATGGTGGAGGCAACTTTCTACCCACATATTTTATTTCACCACTCACTCCAGCCAAACTACAAAAAGAGAAATGCTTTCTGGATACCGTTTACAAGCAAACACATAACTCTACCTGTTAATCCACTTAAGACCGTTCCTTAGAAATAAAGTGTTAAAAAGGTTGAGGTTACCGGCTTTCGGTAACTAGATCTCCGTTGTTTCTGGCCCCAAATCAGATCTGGGGGAGGAAACGAGAATTTACACTACAAATATAAAATTTCTGACTACAGAGTACGTGTGGCTTCCTCTATGAAATTTAATGCTGGCGGCAGGAAACAGGTGACAAGAGACTCCTCTCCTTAGTTCACAGGGAGGTCTTAAGCATCACCGTGTTTCGTCTTAATAACAGGGGAGACCCAGGCAAAGGGGGCCAAAACAGAATCCTGAAAAGCTACATCCGAAAGAGCTTTCCAATTAAGACGTGTCCAAGCCTGTGATTTCATTTATGCAGGTTACATGTGAAGCTGCCACCACCTGCCCCAAATCTGGTCCTGAACCCTAGCGTCCACATTCCCTCCATCACCTCTCTGGTCTCGCTCAAGATGCTCTCCAAAACACGCTGCTCGGAACAGCGTGTGGCTGTGGTCTAACAGGTTCCGGCTGGGAGGAGGAAGACACGGGTCATCACTGTTCCTTGCATTCCCCACCCCATGCCTAGCCCCACCATCCCAGGACAGCTGCGTCTCTACTTCCACAGTCTTAAGATTCCTTCCTGTCAGTCCTAAGGGAGATCACCCTGAGTATTCACTGGAAGGATGGACACTGAACCTGATGCTCCAATGCTTCAGCCATCTGATGTGAAGTGCCGACTCGTTAAAAAAGACCCCGATGCTGAGAAAGACTGAAGGCAGGAGGAGAAGGGGGCAACAGAGGACGGGATGGCTGGATGGCATCATCAACTCAATGGACATGAATTTGAACAAACTCTGGGAGATAATCCACGGGGTTGCAAAGAATCAGAGACAACTGAGCAACTGAACAACAAAGCTCCTTCCAGAAGATCACAGAGGACTTGACCTGTGCCGTCTTATTTTGAAAAACAAAAATAACCCCCCAGATAAGTACAGACCAATCCACACTCCTTCCACTGATGGTGGAGGCAACTTTCTACCCACATATTTTATTTCACCACTCACTCCAGCCAAACTACAAAAAGAGAAATGCTTTCTGGATACCGTTTACAAGCAAACACATAACTCTACCTGTTAATCCACTTAAGACCGTTCCTTAGAAATAAAGTGTTAAAAAGGTTGAGGTTACCGGCTTTCGGTAACTAGATCTCCGTTGTTTCTGGCCCCAAATCAGATCTGGGGGAGGAAACGAGAATTTACACTACAAATATAAAATTTCTGACTACAGAGTGCGTGTGGCTTCCTCTATGAAATTTAATGCTGGCGGCAGGAAACAGGTGACAAGAGACTCCTCTCCTTAGTTCACAGGGAGGTCTTAAGCATCACCGTGTTTCGTCTTAATAACAGGGGAGACCCAGGCAAAGGGGGCCAAAACAGAATCCTGAAAAGCTACATCCGAAAGAGCTTTCCAATTAAGACGTGTCCAAGCCTGTGATTTCATTTATGCAGTTACAGTTCACAATGGCCTCGCACAGCCAAGTGCTCAGCTGTTAAGGCAGATACACAGCGAGCGAGGACACACCCGAAGGATGAGGTATAATGAGAGCTTCCCACTTAAAACAAACGCACCAGAGGCAGCTGCCTCTTCTTATCCCACACTGTATCAACAGCGAAAACATCACGCCTCGATTCCAGACGCTGTCCTGCATAATCACAAGGACAGAAGCGTCATGTTTGGACGTAGGATGGTTTAAATATTTGGCGTCAAAACACACGTCTGTCGCAGTGGGGCTGTCTGACTCCCCGTCTAGAGAATTCACAAAGCGTGTGCGTCTGGAGAGCTCATTTCTGCTGAAAGGTGGAGGGGAATCCCTCCAAGGGACTGGATACAGGAGAACGCAGTCCCCAAAGCCTTCTGCAGGAAATCCCACGATAAAAGAAACGTTTTTAAAGAAGGGAATGCTACATAAAGAGGAAGACTTTTGCACCAAAAGGCTCGAGTTGAGCAGAGACTGTGACAGGTGTGGCGAGCAAGCCCTCCGAAGAATGGCTGGACCCCACGTTCCTGCATCTGCTGACCAGCCTGTACCATCCTCATGCAAGGCATCACCTAGCCACCACCTGACAGGGCAATTCTGGGGCTGAGGTGGGGGTGATCCTGAGGCCTCTTCTGCAAACCACAAAAATGTCCTGTCAACTGCTGTGCCATGTCCCCCCCAAAGAACAAGAAGGGAAGCTAGACCACCGCCTTAGAGAAAACATGAGTGTAAGAAGTGCAGAACTCTGTGCCACAGATGTCCGGTCTGATGATGTCAAAGGTCTCTTATCTGCTCAGGTTCTCATGTCCTTCCTCATCCTCCTCATGCCCGCTGCCCTCCAGACACACACCTGCTGGCCAAGCTCCAATGCCTCGTGGGGCGAGATCCTGGGTGCAGTTGGCTAGCGACTCCGGAGTTTTGAAACTCGGCACTGACACACGATGAAGCAGGGTCGTTCTAACCGGTGTAGCACACCGCCACCTACTCCCTCCAGCGCTCTGACCACTGCAGACTGCCTGCAACACCCTCTCACTTCAGGAGGGCACTGGTCCCCAGCCAGGGGAGAGACCTGCCCCGGGGGACTGGACAGCACCAGAGGAAGAACCGAGACTGGCCTGGGCCACCTCCTGGAACAGTCCACTCCAACACTTCCTACCGAATGATCAGAAACAAGGACCTGAGAGAAAACAAAGCGTGGTCTCTTATGCCTGTCGGGCTCTCCTTGCAGAGAAAACCCAGTTCTAAGTGTCAATTGAGTTACTGCCTGCATAATCACAAGGACAGAAGCGTCATGTTTGGACGTAGGATGGTTTAAATATTTGGCGTCAAAACACACGTCTGTCGCAGTGGGGCTGTCTGACTCCCCGTCTAGAGAATTCACAAAGCGTGTGCGTCTGGAGAGCTCATTTCTGCTGAAAGGTGGAGGGGAATCCCTCCAAGGGACTGGATACAGGAGAACGCAGTCCCCAAAGCCTTCTGCAGGAAATCCCACGATAAAAAGAAACGTTTTTAAAGAAGGGAATGCTACATAAAGAGGAAGACTTTTGCACCAAAAGGCTCGAGTTGAGCAGAGACTGTGACAGGTGTGGCGAGCAAGCCCTCCGAAGAATGGCTGGACCCCACGTTCCTGCATCTGCTGACCAGCCTGTACCATCCTCATGCAAGGCATCACCTAGCCACCACCTGACAGGGCAATTCTGGGGCTGAGGTGGGGGTGATCCTGAGGCCTCTTCTGCAAACCACAAAAATGTCCTGTCAACTGCTGTGCCATGTCCCCCACAAAGAACAAGAAGGGAAGCTAGACCACCGCCTTAGAGAAAACATGAGTGTAAGAAGTGCAGAACTCTGTGCCACAGATGTCCGGTCTGATGATGTCAAAGGTCTCTTATCTGCTCAGGTTCTCATGTCCTTCCTCATCCTCCTCATGCCCGCTGCCCTCCAGACACACACCTGCTGGCCAAGCTCCAATGCCTCGTGGGGCGAGATCCTGGGTGCAGTTGGCTAGCGACTCCGGAGTTTTGAAACTCGGCACTGACACACGATGAAGCAGGGTCGTTCTAACCGGTGTAGCACACCGCCACCTACTCCCTCCAGCGCTCTGACCACTGCAGACTGCCTGCAACACCCTCTCACTTCAGGAGGGCACTGGTCCCCAGCCAGGGGAGAGACCTGCCCCGGGGGACTGGACAGCACCAGAGGAAGAACCGAGACTGGCCTGGGCCACCTCCTGGAACAGTCCACTCCAACACTTCCTACCGAATGATCAGAAACAAGGACCTGAGAGAAAACAAAGCGTGGTCTCTTATGCCTGTCGGGCTCTCCTTGCAGAGAAAACCCAGTTCTAAGTGTCAATTGAGTTACTGCCTAATCCAGTGGGCCATCCCCTGAGGTGTCCATGACACTGGCCTGGTTCCAACAGAGCCGGTTGCAGTGGGGGTTTCCAGATGTCTCTCCATAGTCCAAACACCTGCCAAGGTTTTTCTCAGGGTGACGTGCAGGTTCACAGGCAGATGAGGGATGATCTGGACCTCCCTGCCCTCCCAGGCCCGTTTCTAGAAAAGACTCTCTACTTTTTGGCTTACTTGTTCTGGGCCCTGGTAGGGTTAGAATTACAGTAGCACTTCCAGATGAACTGACTTCGGGTGAGTTTCCTAAACTCCTGAAAATGACAGCTCCCTTCCACGGAAAGGAGGAAGGGGCATTTCATTACGTCATGCTCACTGACCTGCCTTGGCCATGACGGTCACTGAGCAGCAGTGAAAACAGTGACCGAGTCCCCACCAGGTGCTCTCTGCTCAGCAGCTTATACAAAAGTCCCTCAACTCGTGGAGGTGACACCTTCTGTCTCCATCTGATGCATGAGGAAACTGGAGCTGGAAGACACTAACAGATCTGCCCAGGTTCCCTGTGGGTCTAAAGAACAGCTGGGACCCATTCAGATCCAGCTCCAGACCCACGCAGAGTCCTGAGGACAAGAAGGCAGAAGCAGCCCACAGGCGCCCAGTCAACTGGTAACCTTCCAGGATGGAGGCATTTTACAATAACTCAGGTGGCATTCCTCACCTCCCATGCCGCTGCCTCCAACACCACTGCTCACTTCCCCAGATGGGCAGTTGGCTAGCGACTCCGGAGTTTTGAAACTCGGCACTGACACACGATGAAGCAGGGTCGTTCTAACCGGTGTAGCACACCGCCACCTACTCCCTCCAGCTCTGACCACTGCAGACTGCCTGCAACACCCTCTCACTTCAGGAGGGCACTGGTCCCCAGCCAGGGGAGAGACCTGCCCCGGGGGACTGGACAGCACCAGAGGAAGAACCGAGACTGGCCTGGGCCACCTCCTGGAACAGTCCACTCCAACACTTCCTACCGAATGATCAGAAACAAGGACCTGAGAGAAAACAAAGCGTGGTCTCTTATGCCTGTCGGGCTCTCCTTGCAGAGAAAACCCAGTTCTAAGTGTCAATTGAGTTACTGCCTAATCCAGTGGGCCATCCCCTGAGGTGTCCATGACACTGGCCTGGTTCCAACAGAGCCGGTTGCAGTGGGGGTTTCCAGATGTCTCTCCATAGTCCAAACACCTGCCAAGGTTTTTCTCAGGGTGACGTGCAGGTTCACAGGCAGATGAGGGATGATCTGGACCTCCCTGCCCTCCCAGGCCCGTTTCTAGAAAAGACTCTCTACTTTTTGGCTTACTTGTTCTGGGCCCTGGTAGGGTTAGAATTACAGTAGCACTTCCAGATGAACTGACTTCGGGTGAGTTTCCTAAACTCCTGAAAATGACAGCTCCCTTCCACGGAAAGGAGGAAGGGGCATTTCATTACGTCATGCTCACTGACCTGCCTTGGCCATGACGGTCACTGAGCAGCAGTGAAAACAGTGACCGAGTCCCCACCAGGTGCTCTCTGCTCAGCAGCTTATACAAAAGTCCCTCAACTCGTGGAGGTGACACCTTCTGTCTCCATCTGATGCATGAGGAAACTGGAGCTGGAAGACACTAACAGATCTGCCCAGGTTCCCTGTGGGTCTAAAGAACAGCTGGGACCCATTCAGATCCAGCTCCAGACCCACGCAGAGTCCTGAGGACAAGAAGGCAGAAGCAGCCCACAGGCGCCCAGTCAACTGGTAACCTTCCAGGATGGAGGCATTTTACAATAACTCAGGTGGCATTCCTGCCAATGGAGGAGACACAAGAGATGTGGGTTTGATCCCTGGGTCAGGAAGGTCCCCTGGAGGAGGGCATGGCAGTCCACTCCAGTATTCTTGCCTGGAGAATCCCATGGACAAAGGAGCCTGGAGGGCTATATAGTTCACGGAGTCACACAGAGTTGGACACGACTAAGTGAACTCAGCACAGCACTGCCAATAGTTTTCTGGTTGGTATGGAAATGCCAAGATGAACCCTCACTACATACACTTCTGCCCTCATTTCCTGTGAAAGGAAGGCCTCTCAGGGCCTGTTCTGTGCCCACCAAGCAGGGTCTGCGGGTGTGTGGGCAGCACAGTGTTCACAGCCTGGTGCCCAACACAGCACAGGACCAAGCTGAGCAGGTCTCAAAGGACAGACGTTTGCTTTGTGTCCACAGCACTTCCACAGACAAGAAAAGGAGCCCAAGGTCATATGTCCTGGCACAGATCCTGCCCACTGACCAAGTGGAATGACCATAGGACAGTGACCAGCAGCGCGAAGGCAGTTGGAAGTTTTGTCACGGGAGGAATATGTCAAGGCTGAGGCTGATCCAACAAAGGAGGAACGAAGACTACCGGACTCTGGTGTGGGAGGTGGTGGCCCGTGAGGAGCCCTGCCCAGCCCAGCCCAGGCCGGGTGACCACAGACCAGGGGGCATGTGGATACTCTGGCCCTGGTCAGTTGCTCCGATTCAGCGGCTCTAAAGTGAGTCAGGGCACGCAGCACTGGATGGTCCAGTATTCACCTGGCGATTATGTGTGTTGTGTATCTAGAGTCTAATACCACCAAGGTCCTAAATACCAAGCAAATCAGGGGGGTATTCATGTTCTTCCTGCTTTGCAGATTCTGATCATCACAAGAACTTCAGGACTTAACCACTTTCCTTACTGAGAAATTCCCCTGAGGCATGTGTTAACAGTCTTGAGTCACCTATAGATTTTTCAGGTGATATGAACGAGGTCAGCATGGCGCATACCCTCTGTGGGTGCATTACCAGGGGAATTACTACAACAGATACTGCAGTTAGTATCTGGGAAAAATACTGCCCATGCTGAGGACAAGAAGGCAGAATCAGCCCACCGGCGCCCAGTCAACTGGTAACCTTCCAGGATGGAGGCATTTTACAATAACTCAGGTGGCATTCCTGCCAATGGAGGAGACACAAGAGATGTGGGTTTGATCCCTGGGTCAGGAAGGTCCCCTGGAGGAGGGCATGGCAGTCCACTCCAGTATTCTTGCCTGGAGAATCCCATGGACAGAGGAGCCTGGAGGGCTATATAGTTCACGGAGTCACACAGAGTTGGACACGACTAAGTGAACTCAGCACAGCACTGCCAATAGTTTTCTGGTTGGTATGGAAATGCCAAGATGAACCCTCACTACATACACTTCTGCCCTCATTTCCTGTGAAAGGAAGGCCTCTCAGGGCCTGTTCTGTGCCCACCAAGCAGGGTCTGCGGGTGTGTGGGCAGCACAGTGTTCACAGCCTGGTGCCCAACACAGCACAGGACCAAGCTGAGCAGGTCTCAAAGGACAGACGTTTGCTTTGTGTCCACAGCACTTCCACAGACAAGAAAAGGAGCCCAAGGTCATATGTCCTGGCACAGATCCTGCCCACTGACCAAGTGGAATGACCATAGGACAGTGACCAGCAGCGCGAAGGCAGTTGGAAGTTTTGTCACGGGAGGAATATGTCAAGGCTGAGGCTGATCCAACAAAGGAGGAACGAAGACTACCGGACTCTGGTGTGGGAGGTGGTGGCCCGTGAGGAGCCCTGCCCAGCCCAGCCCAGGCCGGGTGACCACAGACCAGGGGGCATGTGGATACTCTGGCCCTGGTCAGTTGCTCCGATTCAGCGGCTCTAAAGTGAGTCAGGGCACGCAGCACTGGATGGTCCAGTATTCACCTGGCGATTATGTGTGTTGTGTATCTAGAGTCTAATACCACCAAGGTCCTAAATACCAAGCAAATCAGGGGGGTATTCATGTTCTTCCTGCTTTGCAGATTCTGATCATCACAAGAACTTCAGGACTTAACCACTTTCCTTACTGAGAAATTCCCCTGAGGCATGTGTTAACAGTCTTGAGTCACCTATAGATTTTTCAGGTGATATGAACGAGGTCAGCATGGCGCATACCCTCTGTGGGTGCATTACCAGGGGAATTACTACAACAGATACTGCAGTTAGTATCTGAGAAAGTGTCTAGGATTACCACTGCATCTCTCCTCAACATGAAAAGCCTATTATTCCATACAGAGAGTAAAAATAAAGAGTGAAAGAAGTGATTTCTAAACTGGAGTCGTACTGGCTTGGCCAAAAAATTAGTTTGGATTCTTTCATAAGATGGCATGGAAAAATGTGAATGAACTGTTTGGTCAACCCAATATGTCGCAACCAGAGCCAGTCAGCAGCAATCCTGAAGAGTTAGAAGAAAAAGACTTCCAGCTCCACAAAGATGGGGGCCCTTTTCCCCAAGGTCCTCCTTTTCACAATTAAAAACCCTGGACTTGGGCTTCCCTGGTGGTCCAGTGGGTAAGGACACCGCCTTGCAATGCAAGGGCCGCCGGTTCGATCTCTGGCCTGCGAAGATCCCATGTGCCGTGGAGCAGCTGGACCTTTGTGTCCAATTGCCGAGCCAGAGCTCTGGAGTGCATGCGCCCAGAGCCGGTGCTCTGCGACAACAGAGGCCACTGCAATGGGAGGCCCACAGGAGCCAGGGAGCAAAGACGGATGAAAATGGACAAATGAAAGACCATTAGAAATGGCCCGCCCGTCCCCCTCCCTCCCCACCCTACCTCCCCCCAAAATAAATAAATAAATAAATAAATAAATAAATAAATAAATAAATAAATGTTTAAAAAAAAAAAAAAAACCAACAAAAAAAACCCCTGGACTTCACAAGCAAGCACGGCGGCTCCCTGGTGGCTCAGCTGGAAATTTTCTGCCTGCCAATGCAGGAGTCACAGGTTCGATTCCTGGTCTGAGACGATCCCACATGCCAAAGAGCAACTAAGCCCGTGAGCCACACCTACTGAGCCTGTGCTCTAGAGCCCAGGAGCTACTGAGCCCACACACGGCAACAACTGAAACCAGGGCGCCCTAGAGCCTGTGCTCTGCAACAGAAGTCACCATGACAAGAAGCCTGCACACTGCAGCCCCAAGTAGCTCTCACTGGTCCCAGCTAGAGAAAAGGCCCACACAACAATGAAGACCCATCACAGTCAAAAATCTGAGCTCTGCAGCCCACCCATCCCCCACCCAGCAGGGGCAGTTGGTGCTCAGCCACCACCCAGGTGGTGTTGGCAGGTTAGGCAGGAAGCGGACTTCCCAGGCCAAGCCCAGTGAAACCAACAGATGCTCTGATTCCATCCTGGGGGCCCCAGGGAGAGCTGACCCTGTTGTTGTTGACGGTTTGTGATCCCTTAGGCCCACCAGGCTCCTCTGTCTTCCACTATCTCCCCAAATTTGCTGACTTTACACCCCAACAAAGCAGCACGGAGGTGGTACCAGGCTGGGTGAGTCACCAGAGTCACGCACACACACACGGATTGGTGAGCCCAGCCCCCACCTACACCCAATGTTGATGAGTGATGAGACAGAACCTGCCAGTGAGTCACCCTCACCTCTGCAGGGGGAGAGGGCTCACGGGAAGCTGGACCGGCCCAGCCGACAGCAGTAAGACCGAATACAGCGGAGAGAAACAGGGCTACAGACCCAGTGGTCTCCCTACCCCAGCCTTGAGAGTCTGCAGGACTTGGTGAGTCAGCAGGCCTCCACACCCACCCTGTGTAAATGAGAATGAAGGAGAATTCACCCCTGGCATCACTGAGGGGAACAAGGTGGTGGGAGGCAGGGGTGACATTTCCCCCCAGCCCCGCAAAAGTTGTATAAACAGGGAGCAGAGAGGAGCTGAGCCTTGGTCCCCACCTTGCAAGTCGGCCCTCTACCGTTTCCCCTGTAGGGGCCAGTGAGGTGGAGGGAGATGAACATATGCCCGCAATGGGGCTCTGCAAAGCCACGAGGGTCGACACCCTGATTTTCCTAGGAAGGGAACAGCAAGGTCAAGGATCTGAACATCCAAGGCCCCCACCCAGCCGGCAGGAAATGGCAAAATTTTAGAACTGAAAATACATTTTAAGTAGCAAAACCCAGGAGCTACTGAGCCCACACGGCAACAACTGAAACCAGGGCCTAGAGCCTGTGCTCTGCAACAGAAGTCACCATGACAAGAAGCCTGCACACTGCAGCCCCAAGTAGCTCTCACTGGTCCCAGCTAGAGAAAAGGCCCACACAACAATGAAGACCCATCACAGTCAAAAATCTGAGCTCTGCAGCCCACCCATCCCCCACCCAGCAGGGGCAGTTGGTGCTCAGCCACCACCCAGGTGGTGTTGGCAGGTTAGGCAGGAAGCGGACTTCCCAGGCCAAGCCCAGTGAAACCAACAGATGCTCTGATTCCATCCTGGGGGCCCCAGGGAGAGCTGACCCTGTTGTTGTTGACGGTTTGTGATCCCTTAGGCCCACCAGGCTCCTCTGTCTTCCACTATCTCCCCAAATTTGCTGACTTTACACCCCAACAAAGCAGCACGGAGGTGGTACCAGGCTGGGTGAGTCACCAGAGTCACGCACACACACACGGATTGGTGAGCCCAGCCCCCACCTACACCCAATGTTGATGAGTGATGAGACAGAACCTGCCAGTGAGTCACCCTCACCTCTGCAGGGGGAGAGGGCTCACGGGAAGCTGGACCGGCCCAGCCGACAGCAGTAAGACCGAATACAGCGGAGAGAAACAGGGCTACAGACCCAGTGGTCTCCCTACCCCAGCCTTGAGAGTCTGCAGGACTTGGTGAGTCAGCAGGCCTCCACACCCACCCTGTGTAAATGAGAATGAAGGAGAATTCACCCCTGGCATCACTGAGGGGAACAAGGTGGTGGGAGGCAGGGGTGACATTTCCCCCCAGCCCCGCAAAAGTTGTATAAACAGGGAGCAGAGAGGAGCTGAGCCTTGGTCCCCACCTTGCAAGTCGGCCCTCTACCGTTTCCCCCTGTAGGTGCCAGTGAGGTGGAGGGAGATGAACATATGCCCGCAATGGGGCTCTGCAAAGCCACGAGGGTCGACACCCTGATTTTCCTAGGAAGGGAACAGCAAGGTCAAGGATCTGAACATCCAAGGCCCCCACCCAGCCGGCAGGAAATGGCAAAATTTTAGAACTGAAAAATACATTTTAAGTGCAAAACCAAAAACACCCTGGAGAGGACAAATAATAGAGCAGAAGTGACAGATGAGAGCTGGCTGACACCAGGCTGATCTGCAGAATTTAATCAGAACACAGAGGATGCATAACAAAAAATGAACAGTGTCTCAGGGACCTGTGAGACCCCAACAAAAACACGAATAGTCTCTACAGGAGTCCCAAACGAAGCAGGAAAGGACCAGAAAAATACCTAAAGATGTAACAGCTGAAAACTTCCCCAACTTGGCACAAAACATCAAATGACAGATTCAAGAAACTAAGTGAATCTCCAAAGGGATAAACCCCAAAATTCCAAGCCACATGAAACTTCTGGAAGCTAAAACACGCACACACACACACACACAAAAATCCTGAAGGAAGTCAGACAGAAATGACACATTATTTATAGAAGAACAATTCAAATGACAAAGGATTTCTCACCTACAGTCATGAAGGTCAGGAGGAAGTGGCCTATTTTTCACGCACTGGAAGAAATATCCACTGTCAACCACAAATTTTATACCTAGTAAAACATACCCTGGGATGGAAGATACCCTTCTCGGGTGGAAGGGAAATAGATTCTCAGATGAAAGAGAAATAAAGATAATGATTGTTGCAGGTCTGTCATTGAAGAATGATAAAAAGAAGTCCTCTTAAACAGGAAGGAGATGATAACAGAGTCTTGGGACTTTAGAAAGGAAAGAATAACTAGGATGGAAAAAAACGGGAGTACACATAATAAACCAGCCCATTTCTCAGGAGTCTCTTGAGTGATATGTGATGGTACACACACACACACACACACACACACACACACACACAGTCATCTGACATAGTACTCAGTGCGTAAGGAGGAAAAAAAGACAGTTATATTTAGAAATCAGGACAGAGGCTTCCCTGGTGGTCCAGTGGTCAAGAATCTGCCTTTCAATGCAGGAGACGTGGGTTTGATCCCTAGTTGGGGAATGAAGAGCTCACTGGCCGTGGGACACCTAAGCCTACACACCACAAGGATGGTGGTAGGCTCTGGAGCTTGTTGCTATAACCAGAGAAGCATGTGGGCCTCCCCAAAAAGCCTGCATGCTGCAACTAAAACCCAGCACACCCAGAAGTACAGCAAAATAAATAAATAAATAAATAAGAAAGAAAAATAAAAATATAAAAATCAGGGCAGGTTAAAAGGGACCTAAAAGGGAAGAAGTAAGGTATCTATGGTGAAGCCGAAGTCCTAAAACAGTGATATCACCCAGAGTGGTAGATTATCGTAAGTTATACACGTATCATGTCATACCAGAGCAATATGCATCAACTTCCCCAATGGCTCGGCAATAAAGAATCGCCTGCAATGCAGGAGACTTTCCTGGGTCAGGAAGACAAACAGAGAAAGACAGCTATTATATGATACTACCTATATGTGCAATTTTAATGGTAAAAAAGGAACCTGTTTACAAAACAGAAATTCAGTCACATATGTAGAAAACAAACTTATGGTTACCAAGGGAGAAGGAGGGAGAGGGATAAATTGGGAGATTAAGATTGACATATGCTCACTACTCTGTATTAACAGTATGTTGTTTAGTTGCTCAGTTATGTCCAGTTCTTTGTAATGCCATGGACTTAAGCAGGCCAGGCTCCTCTGTCCGTGGGATTTCCCAGGCAAGAATACTGGAGTGGCTTGCCATTTCCTTTTCCAGGGGATCCTCCTGATCCAGGGATCGAACCCAAATTCCCTACACCAGCAGGCAGATTCTTTACCACTGAGCCACCAGGGAATATATTAACGTAAAAGGTAACAAGTAAGAACCTGCTGTACAGCACAAACAGCTTTATTCGCTGCTCTGTAATGACCCGTATGGTAACGGAGCCTAGAACAAAGTAGATATATGTATATGTGTGACTTCCCAGGGGGCTCAGTGGTAAAGATCCGCCTGCCAATGCAGGGGACACAGGTTCGATCCTTGGGTCAGGAAGATCTCCTGGAAGAGGAAGTGGTAACCCACTCCAGTATTCTTGCCTGGGAAACCCCATGGACAGAGGTGCCTGGCAAGCTACAGTCCATGGGGTCTAACAAGAGTCAGACATGATGGGACATCCCTGGTGGTCCAGTGGTTAAGATTCTGTGTTCCCAATGCAGGGGTCTGGGTTCGATCCCTGGTCAGGGAACTAGATCCCAAATGCGGCAACTAAGACCCAGTGGAGCCAAATAAATAAATGACTTCAAAAAAAAGAAAAAAGAGCCAGACTTAAGCGACTGAGAACACAGAGCAATATATGTAAAAACACAGGGAAAAAAAAAATGATGGAATCCCCCCAAAAAATTCAAATAAGATTGAAAAAAAGAAACAGGAAATGCAGAACAATCAGAAAGATAGTAAAGTGGCAGACTGAAGCTCTAACATTATCAACAACAACCTTAAATGCAAATGGTCCAAATACACTGCTGAAAAGACAGGTCAAATGTGGCAGGAAAAAAACCAGTATTATCTGAAGATATGCTGTATACAAAAAAAGTGTTACTGCAAATACAACATAGGTAGGTTGGAAGAGGAAGGATGGAAAAAGACACACCATGTAAACATTTATATTTTTTACAAAAAGCAGAAGTGGCCATATTAATATCTGAAAAAGTAGACTTCACAGCAATGACAAAAGGATGATTCTAACAGGAAGACATAATTCAAAATGTGCAAACACCATTAATAATAACGTGGAGACAAGACACTAATGAAAGAAATTAACTTAAACAGATGGAGAGATATTCCATGTTTCTGGGTTGGAAGAATCAATATTGGGAAAATGACCATACTATCAAATATCATCTATAGACTCAATGAAATCCCTATCGAACTACCAATGACATTCTTCACAGAACTAGACCAAAGTTAACACAGTTCATATGGAAACACAAAAGACCCCGGATAGCCAAAGCAATCCTGAGAAAGAAGAATGGAGCTGGAGGGATCAGCCTCCCTAACTTCAGATATACTACAAAGCAACAGTCATCAAGACAGTATGGTACTGGCACAAAAACAAAAATATAGATCAATGGAACAAGGTAGAGAACCCAGAGATAAACTCATGCACCTATGGGTACCTTATTTTTGACAAAGGAGGCAAACATATAAAATGGGACAAAGACAGCCTCTTCAACAGATGGTGCTGGGAAAATTGGACAGCTACATGCAAAAAAATGAAGTTGGAACATTCACTGACACCATGCACAAAGATCAACTCAAAATGGATTAAAGACCTAAACATAAGACCAGAACCGTCAAACTCTTACAGGAGAATATAGGCAAAACCCAATCAAAGATCTCTGAAAAAGAGCCAGACTTAAGCGACTGAGAACACAGAGCAATATATGTAAAAACACAGGGAAAAAAAAAATGATGGAATCCCCCCAAAAAATTCAAATAAGATTGAAAAAAAGAAACAGGAAATGCAGAACAATCAGAAAGATAGTAAAGTGGCAGACTGAAGCTCTAACATTATCAACAACAACCTTAAATGCAAATGGTCCAAATACACTGCTGAAAAGACAGGTCAAATGTGGCAGGAAAAAAACCAGTATTATCTGAAGATATGCTGTATACAAAAAAAGTGTTACTGCAAATACAACATAGGTAGGTTGGAAGAGGAAGGATGGAAAAAGACACACCATGTAAACATTTATATTTTTTACAAAAAGCAGAAGTGGCCATATTAATATCTGAAAAAGTAGACTTCACAGCAATGACAAAAGGATGATTCTAACAGGAAGACATAATTCAAAATGTGCAAACACCATTAATAATAACGTGGAGACAAGACACTAATGAAAGAAATTAACTTAAACAGATGGAGAGATATTCCATGTTTCTGGGTTGGAAGAATCAATATTGGGAAAATGACCATACTATCAAATATCATCTATAGACTCAATGAAATCCCTATCGAACTACCAATGACATTCTTCACAGAACTAGACCAAAGTTAACACAGTTCATATGGAAACACAAAAGACCCCGGATAGCCAAAGCAATCCTGAGAAAGAAGAATGGAGCTGGAGGGATCAGCCTCCCTAACTTCAGATATACTACAAAGCAACAGTCATCAAGACAGTATGGTACTGGCACAAAAACAAAAATATAGATCAATGGAACAAGGTAGAGAACCCAGAGATAAACTCATGCACCTATGGGTACCTTATTTTTGACAAAGGAGGCAAACATATAAAATGGGACAAAGACAGCCTCTTCAACAGATGGTGCTGGGAAAATTGGACAGCTACATGCAAAAAAATGAAGTTGGAACATTCACTGACACCATGCACAAAGATCAACTCAAAATGGATTAAAGACCTAAACATAAGACCAGAACCGTCAAACTCTTACAGGAGAATATAGGCAAAACCCTCAAGGACATAAATCAAAGCAAGATCTTCTCTGACCTACCTACTAGAATAGTGGAACTAAAAAGAAAAATGAATACGTGCGACCTAATGAAACTTAAAAGCTTTTGTACAGCAAAAGAAACTACAAAAAAGCTGGACAACCCACAGAATCGGAGAAAATCATAGCAAATGAAACAACAGACAAAGAATTCATCTCCAAAATCTACAAGCAACTCAGATAACTCAACATTTGAAAAATGAACAACCCAATCAAAAAATGGGAAAAGGATCTAAACAGACACCTCTCCAAAAAGGACATACAGTCAAAAAACACATGAAATGATGTTCAACCTCGCTTATAACTAGAGAAATGGAAATCAAAACTACAATGAGGTATCACCTCACACCCGTCAGAATGGCCATCATCAAAAAGCCTACAGACAATAAATGTTGGAGAGGGTGAGGAGAAAAGGGAACACTCTTGCACTGTTGGTGGGAATGTAAATTGATACAGCCACTATGGAAGACAGTATGGAGATTCCTTAAAAAACTAAAAACAGAAGCACCATACGACCCAGCAATCCCACTCTTAGGCTTATGCCCTGATGAGATTAAAATTGAAAGAGGCATCTGCACCCCAATGTTCAGTGCAGCTCTCTACACAATAGCTAGAACATGGAAGCAACCTAGATGTCCATCGATGAATGAATGGATACAAAAGCTCTAGTACATGTATACAATGGAATAGTACACAGCTGCAAAAAGAAATGCAGAAGAATCTCCTAATGAGGTGGCTGGATCTAGAACCTATCATAAAAAGTGAAGTAAGTCAAAAAGAAAGACAAGCACAGTATACTAACACGTACATATGGAATCTAGTAGGGTGGTAATGATAACACACGCAGTGAAGCGATGAAAACAGACATGGAGAATAGACATGGACATTGTGGGGAATGAACAGTGGGTGGAGGCGTTAAGGACTGAGTTTTTACGTGAAAAACACGAACTAGTCATTGCGCTGTGAGAAGGGGATCCTTCAGGGGACAAAGACAGCCTCTTCAACAGATGGTGCTGGGAAAATTGGACAGCTACATGCAAAAAAATGAAGTTGGAACATTCACTGACACCATGCACAAAGATCAACTCAAAATGGATTAAAGACCTAAACATAAGACCAGAACCGTCAAACTCTTACAGGAGAATATAGGCAAAACCCTCAAGGACATAAATCAAAGCAAGATCTTCTCTGACCTACCTACTAGAATAGTGGAACTAAAAAGAAAAATGAATACGTGCGACCTAATGAAACTTAAAAGCTTTTGTACAGCAAAAGAAACTACAAAAAAGCTGGACAACCCACAGAATCGGAGAAAATCATAGCAAATGAAACAACAGACAAAGAATTCATCTCCAAAATCTACAAGCAACTCAGATAACTCAACATTTGAAAAATGAACAACCCAATCAAAAAATGGGAAAAGGATCTAAACAGACACCTCTCCAAAAAGGACATACAGTCAAAAAACACATGAAATGATGTTCAACCTCGCTTATAACTAGAGAAATGGAAATCAAAACTACAATGAGGTATCACCTCACACCCGTCAGAATGGCCATCATCAAAAAGCCTACAGACAATAAATGTTGGAGAGGGTGAGGAGAAAAGGGAACACTCTTGCACTGTTGGTGGGAATGTAAATTGATACAGCCACTATGGAAGACAGTATGGAGATTCCTTAAAAAACTAAAAACAGAAGCACCATACGACCCAGCAATCCCACTCTTAGGCTTATGCCCTGATGAGATTAAAATTGAAAGAGGCATCTGCACCCCAATGTTCAGTGCAGCTCTCTACACAATAGCTAGAACATGGAAGCAACCTAGATGTCCATCGATGAATGAATGGATACAAAAGCTCTAGTACATGTATACAATGGAATAGTACACAGCTGCAAAAAGAAATGCAGAAGAATCTCCTAATGAGGTGGCTGGATCTAGAACCTATCATAAAAAGTGAAGTAAGTCAAAAAGAGAAAGACAAGCACAGTATACTAACACGTACATATGGAATCTAGTAGGATGGTAATGATAACACACGCAGTGAAGCGATGAAAAAACAGACATGGAGAATAGACATGGACATTGTGGGGAATGAACAGTGGGTGGGAGGCGTTAAGGAAGTAGCATGAGAACCTATACTATCATACGTGAAAAAAACACGAACTAGTCATTGCGCTGTGAGAAAAGGGGATCCTTCAGGGGCGCTGTGCGACAGCCTGGAGGGGTGAGATGGGGGGATATACATATGACTAATTTTAGATCATAGATATCTGTAAACAACAAAACTCTGTAAAAGTAAAAAGTAAAATAAAAATTAAAAAAAGAAAAATAACATGGAGGAAAATCTGATAGGATTATATAACATATAGAGGAAAATCTGATAGGAATGAAAGGAGACATGGGTTCGATCCCTCAGTTGGGAAGATTTCTTGGAGAAGGAAATGGCAACCCAATCCAGTATTTCTGCCTAGAGAGGGAATCCCATGGACAGAGGAGCCTGATGGGCTATCGTTCATAGGGTCGAAAAGTCAGACTGAAGTGACGTAGCACAGCACAGTCATGAAAGGAGAAACAGGGACTTCAACACTATATGCTAAGTAATTGACAGAGAACTACAAGACAGAAAATTAGCAAAGATACAGAAGAACCAACAACACAACCAACCCGTAAGATCTACAAATACAGAATGAACATGCCACCCCAACAACAGCAGAAGACAGGTCCCACCCACACGACCCCCTCACCTAGCACTCATGGATCATTCACAAAAACTGGTCATATCTTGAGTCATAAGACAAACCTCCATAAATTTAAAAGACCTGAATTCATACAGAGTCGGTTCCATGACCATACTGGAGTCAAATAAGAAAACAACAGAAAGACAAGACAATTCTCAAGCACTAGGAAATGAAACAACACAAGTCTAGTCTAGATAGGGCCAGAGTGGGAGTCTCAAAATTTTGTCAAGAAAGAAATGCAGAAGAATCTCCTAATGAGGTGGCTGGATCTAGAACCTATCATAAAAAGTGAAGTAAGTCAAAAGAGAAAGACAAGCACAGTATACTAACACGTATATGGAATCTAGTAGGATGGTAATGATAACACACGCAGTGAAGCGATGAAAAAACAGACATGGAGAATAGACATGGACATTGTGGGGAATGAACAGTGGGTGGGAGGCGTTAAGGAAGTAGCATGAGAACCTATACTATCATACGTGAAAAAAACACGAACTAGTCATTGCGCTGTGAGAAAAGGGGATCCTTCAGGGGCGCTGTGCGACAGCCTGGAGGGGTGAGATGGGGGGATATACATATGACTAATTTTAGATCATAGATATCTGTAAACAACAAAACTCTGTAAAAGTAAAAAGTAAAATAAAAATTAAAAAAAGAAAAATAACATGGAGGAAAATCTGATAGGATTATATAACATATAGAGGAAAATCTGATAGGAATGAAAGGAGACATGGGTTCGATCCCTCAGTTGGGAAGATTTCTTGGAGAAGGAAATGGCAACCCAATCCAGTATTTCTGCCTAGAGAGGGAATCCCATGGACAGAGGAGCCTGATGGGCTATCGTTCATAGGGTCGAAAAGTCAGACTGAAGTGACGTAGCACAGCACAGTCATGAAAGGAGAAACAGGGACTTCAACACTATATGCTAAGTAATTGACAGAGAACTACAAGACAGAAAATTAGCAAAGATACAGAAGAACCAACAACACAACCAACCCGTAAGATCTACAAATACAGAATGAACATGCCACCCCAACAACAGCAGAAGACAGGTCCCACCCACACGACCCCCTCACCTAGCACTCATGGATCATTCACAAAAACTGGTCATATCTTGAGTCATAAGACAAACCTCCATAAATTTAAAAGACCTGAATTCATACAGAGTCGGTTCCATGACCATACTGGAGTCAAATAAGAAAACAACAGAAAGACAAGACAATTCTCAAGCACTAGGAAATGAAACAACACAAGTCTAGTCTAGATAGGGCCAGAGTGGGAGTCTCAAAGAAAATAAGAAAACTCAGAGGTCAATGAAAAATGAAAACAGCATACACCAGGACACATGGGATACAGTTAAAGCAGGGGAGAAGGGAAACGTATGACACTAAAGGCTTGCAGAGGAAAAGAGGAAAGAAAACACTGCTCTAAGATCCCACCCTCGAGAAATGAGAAGAAAGAAAAACACACACAAAGAAAACCGCAGAATAACACAACAGAAATGAAAACAGGAAAATAATAGAGGAAAGTCAATGACACAAAAGGCTGGTTTAATAAAAACAAAACTGACCAGCTTTAGAAAGACTGATAAAGATTTAACAATAAGAAAATGCAAGTTACCAATATCAGGAACGAAATGGGCTTTCACAATGGATTGTGCATCCATTTTAAACAAATGGATAACAAATGGATCTATTGCGATAGCCTGTTCCATTCCTGGTATTGGTAACTTACATTTTTTTAAAACCAGGACTGAGGCTAAAACAATTCTGGAAAAGAATAATAAAGTCTGAAGAATCGTTAAAATAGTTTCATATGCAATCACAGTCATAAACGCAGTGTGGTGTTTGGCAGAGGAACAGACACATTAATCACTAGAACACAAAAGAACACCTGGAAAAAAGCTCACACAAACATGACAATTGGTTTTTGACCACAGTACAAAGCCATTAGATTGAAAAAGAATCTTTTCAATAAATGGTGCTAGAGCAACGGGGCATTATAGTTTGAAAGAAAAAACACTGACCTAAATCTCACACTTAACATACAAATTAACTCAGCATAAGTCAGAGCTCTAAAAATATAGCTCTAGACAGTTATCACTTATTAAATTTTGTTTGGAACCAGGGAAGAAAATATTTCCTCTCTTTCGTCACTTTCTGTCCCCACAGAGGACATAAAAAGTTTACTTGCTTCTCTTGGTGTCCAAAGGAGTGATCCTGGGACTCGAAGGCCAGAATGAGGTCTTCACTAAGAAGATTCTATTATCAGGCTTTGAGGCAGCCTTCTGGCGCCCAGGGAACCAGATCTCTCTACCTTCCACCTTCTCAAAACCTGTATGGACCAGAGTTTAAAGAGGTGAAACAAAACCGATACTCGTATTTGCCTGGAGAGGAGATGTTACAAAGCTCGAACATTAATGTTTAAGACACTTACAAGGTTAAGGTAATTACTGCCACTCATCTAAGTCAACAAAAGCAACGAAAGGAGAAAGTTCCACAGAAATGATGTGCTTTGAGTGGAAGAATCAGGTCTGGTTACTAAAGGAGCAAGCTGGGTCCAGCTCCCCCATCTGCAAGGCAAACCCAACTCATTCTGTTAAAAGAGAATGCCAGACACATTTGACTTTTTTTTTTAGTAGCCACACTTAGAAAAGTAAAAAGAAACTGATGAAGTTACTATCAAAAAATACTTAATTTAATGGCCAACAAATACATGAAGAGAGTTTCAATAGGACTAGTCATTAGGGATCCGGAAGTCTAAACCACAATGAGTTATCGGCTCACACCTGTTAAAATGACTCTTATCAAAAACATAAGAGGTAACAAATGCTGGTTGAGGATGTGGAGAGAAGGAACAGGGATGGGGGGAATGCAAATTAGTGCAAGCACTATGGGAAACCGTATAAAGTTCCTTAGAAAACTAAAAACAGAACTATCGTTTGATCCAGCCACCCGCTTCTGGGTACATATCTGAAAAGAACGGAAAAAGCGAGCTCAGAGAGACAGAAGCACATCCACGTTCACAGTATAATTCACAACAGCCAAGAGATGAAAGCAACCCAGTGTCCATCAGCAGATGAACAGATGAAGACAAGGTGCTTTATACATACAATGGAACCTGATCCAGCCTTAAAAAGGAAGGAAATCTGCTGCCTGGGCTACTGCAGGGATCACCCCTGAGGACATTCCGCTAAGTGAGATAAGCCAGTCAGAAAAAGCTAAATCTCCTGTGACTCCACTCACAGGAGGGGCTTAATTAGAGTCATCAAAAATCACACAGCAGATAGAACGGTGGCTGGCCAAAAGCCAGGGCAGGAGAGAGAAATGGGGACGTGCTTAAGCTACTACGGATTTTCGGTTTTGCAAGATGAGAAAGCTCTAAGAACTGGTTGCACAACACTGTGAAGATACTCAACATGACAGGAGAGTATACTCAGCAATAGTTAAGACAGCAAGCTTTGCATTTATCGCAATAAATAAAAAATATGTAATTTAACCCAATATATTCAAAACATCATACAATTAATATTAAGAATGATTGAGATGTTTTACCTTAGTTTTTATATGCTAAGTCTCCAAACTCCAGTGCGCAGTGACACCTGACTGCACACCTCAGTCTCCTCAACGTACCTAAGCAATTCCATTTCAACTTCTCAAGACTCATGTGTGGTTTCCCCATTGGGCCTGTGCTGGGCACTACCATGCTTGTCACGCCACGTGACACAGCTTCCAGCTGGATCCAAATAACCAAACTTATCTCTTTTTTGACGGGTATGGGCAGGGTCATCTTCCTGCAAAGGCTTCTTGGAAAATCTTAATTGTCCCTGGCCAGATCTATGGAAAGGCAAAGCGTGAATGGCTCTGACCACCTTCCAAGCACCACCTCCTCCTCCTCCTCACCTGGCCTCATCAGGACCTACAGGAAGTCAGGGCCCCACCCCGCCCCCATTCTGAGAGCTCACAGTTTAAAAGAGGGGCCAATGACCAGCGACAAACAAAGCGGGCAGAAGATGCTGAGGGATGGACTCGGAGGGCACTCAATTAAAACCCACCCATGGATTTTGAAAGGCCAGGGAACAAGTATTGACTTTGTCATTTACCAAAAGAACATATGGGAGTTGTTCATAACTAGTAATCACGTATAGTCCCAACATCTCTTGGCTCTGATTTTCAACTGCTTCTACTCCATCTTCAAAGCATGACCCTGTACAGAATTTAGCGCGCATTTGTATTAAACACACACATGGCAGAGGCACGCTCCTCAGAAAAGGCACTCTGCAAATCAAGTATCTTGGTTGGTGACTCTGATTAGAATGAACAGCTCTTCACTGATGAAGAGACTATTTGTCCAGCTAATCCTCCTAGGGCGCAAAGAGAACAAAACTTGGCAAAAGTGAAAACACCATCTCTCTCTCAGATAAATAAGTCTTTGCATGTATCTTCAAAAAAACTGAGGACAAGGAGGAAAATAGACTAGAATTTCTAGCTCGAACTTTTACTCAAAAGTAAAAGAATTCACTTTCTCAGGACAAAGAAGAGGCAAGAACAAAACTGCAACACACATGTCCACCACCGCAAGTCACCCAGAAAACTGTTCAGAAAACTGTCTTGTGGCCAAAGGAAGCCCTAAGGAAGGACTTCTTTCTACCTCCCATCTGTGTTGGCTGATTGAAATCAATCAGAATGACTTTTCTGAGAAAAATATACTTTGCAATAAAGTATCAAAAGCTTCACTGAAGATCTGAATGGGTACCTGCCGAGCAAGGAGTACTCCTAGGCATGTTGAGAGGACCCAAGTTTAGCAACTCAGCCTATTTAAGGGGTTCCCAGGCACTGAACTATTTTAAGAACAGTCAGGAAAAAAATTACAGACTACAAAGGGTGTAAATTTTATTCTTTAACACACTCACATCTTAATCCCCTCCCCCAATCAGTAATTCTCCCTTCCCCAGCAACTCCTCGACCCCCATCCCTTGTAAATAAATCTCCCCAAAACCTAACACTGAAAACTTACCTTGGAGTATTAACTTCAGACAAACCCCTCAGAACTTATCATTTAATCCTATGCATTAAACTCTAAGTTATCACGCCAATCTACGGGAATGCAGTTAATACTATAAAATTATACCTCGGGATCCATTACTTTATACTTCACAGGTAAGACCTTAACTCTGCTTCAAGACTTAGATTGTGATCTCGCTAAAGCTCTACATCTGTCATCTCAAGTAATGGTGTTTACCTTATAATTAACTTGCTAAACATCATCAAGAAAAGCATGCGTGCTTACCTCTACTTTAAAACAAGAAAAAAAACGACCTTATCCATTATTCCCAGTTGAAGAACAGATATTTCAGGGAAAGAGAAACTATTTCCATGCACTAAGCTACCTACAGAAACTGCAGGGAGAACAGACTCCAGAGGCTCCTTCAGATGCACGGGGTTTTAAACATGCATAGGCTTCCCGTGTGGCTCAGACAATAAAAAATCCACCTGCAACGCAAGAGACCTTGCTTCAATCCCTGGGTCTGGAAGACACCCTGGAGGAGGGCATGGCTACCCTCTCCAGTGCTCTTGCCTGGAGCAGCCCACGGACAGAGGAGCCTGGCAGGCCGCAGTCCACAGGGCCGCCGAGTCAGACACGACACAGCGACTCATGCTTTCACTTGCTTACTTAAAACGCACACTGTAAAGTCCCGTTAACTCATTTAGTAACTCTTTTACTCATAAATGTTCCTATGGTCAAGAGTATTTTCAAGGGCAGAAAACGTATGCAAACACGAAGACCATTCAGCTGAGATGAGCTCAAGAATAGCCATGACTATAGTAACAGTAACAATAAAAGTGCCCTTCCCTAAGGAGGGCATCCTAATAAAGCATCTCTCAGCATTCAGCAGGAGATGCAGGGTCAACATGTACAGCTGCTGGTGTTCTCACGTATGCCCAACTTCTGGGGTTCTTTCTAATTCTGCAACATGGGGACAGACCTGCACGGTTTATCCCACTGAAGGTTATGAAGACAGCTCTCGGTATTTGCAAAACTAAGATGTCAGTGTGGCCCAGCCGTCTCGTTTCTACTCTTGATGACTTCGCTTAGTTAGCCTTTGGCGTGGTAAGCATCACCTACACTTCAAATAGAATCTGTGCTGGATTTCTTCATCCATAATGCTGCCAGCTTATTTACATCTCATTAATGGAGAAGAGCTAATCTGGACAAATGCTCAATGAGAGTCTGGTGAATCCTGATGGAGACCAGAACCTTTTCCACAACTGGAGGGGGACAGTGATTTGAACCGACCCACTCACCCCTTGCTTAGGGAGGTCTGAGAACTGCATATACTCAAAGTCACATGCTGGAAATGTGACGGGTCAAATCAAGCCCACAGATGTTTTTAAGTGGCTTGTACAGTGCTTTCATGCTCATGCAATGGACATGAATTCAGGCAAACTACAGGAGATGGTGAGGGACAGGGAGGCCTGGCGTGCTGCAGTTCATGGCGTTGCAGATTCGAACACAATTGGATGACTGAGCAATACCAACAACAGTGCTTTCAAAGTTCTAAATGAATTGCACTGCTTAAGCATCAGCAGATTTGGCATTAAGAACTGCAGCCCTATAGGAAAATCTCCAGGGGATCCTTCTGACCCAGGGACTGAACCCCCATCTCCGGCCCCTACCGTCTGAGCCAGCAGGAAAGCCTCTTCACACAGGAAAACCCACCACTGAGAGACCACCCACCCTCACAGCCACCACGGGGGGCAGCCGAATGGACAGGGGCCAACGCTCCCAGAACTGTCATGAGCCCCCACCCCCTTCGTCAGCTCCCTTACGATGGGACTGCCAGATTTTTCTGGACATTATGTTTGCCACTCCTCCTTCAGACTCTAGAACTGCCTTTAATCCTCGAAAGAAAACTCCACTATCTAATCTTCTTAGTACTCTGTTCAAACCCCTCCTACAAACCCCACAAGCAAGCAGAATAAGTCCAAAGAAGAATCTGAGTAGAACACAAACTGTTTTCAGAGTTCTATGCTGGTAAGGCCGATATGAAGCAGTTCATCTCTTCAAAATGGCATTTTTGAAAATGAGTAACTTCTCTCATCTGTTTCTCTACACTTTTTGTTAGATCGCTACCCTTACCTGCCATCACTGATTTTGAAGTCCCTTGCAAAACGGAATGTCATAAATGCGTACATCTTAGAAGTTAAGAAAACAAGCCGCTTTAATGAAAGCACAGGGTTGTGATACATTCTGCCCAACAGAGGGATGCATGGAGGTCAACTCATGGCTCCCACAAAACATGGTAATGGTGTTTTTAAAATGCTGGTGATGTTTTTGCTCGATGGTGTGCTCCATTCCCAACAGAACATGGACTAAATCAGTAAAATGAGTCTAAAACGGGGCTTTACATGCCCCACACCGCCCAGGGACAGGTATGCAATCAAGCAAATTCACGTGCACTGCCACTTTCGGGGTATCGCTTACCCATTGCACTGAGATAATGGTTGAAGGCCTGGCAAGGAGGGCTTGGGGTTTGTGTTGATTTGTCACAACTCATGGGTGCTGGGCTCCTGTCTGTGTCAAAAGAGAAATACCCACTGGAGGATCGAGACAGCAGGGAGGATCTTCTCACGAAGATGAAGAGCGGGGATCTGGTAGCGAAAGGGCCGGGGCTGGCCGGTGGGGCCAGCGGGCCCTGAGGGCTGCCTTGGGGGCAGCGGTCCCCTTCTTCGGGATTACCTTGCCGCTCTGTCTGTAAAGAGGTGGGGGCCCCAGGTCTGAGCTGTGGAGGCCTCTCGGCGGGCTGCAATTGACCACCTTCTCTGTCACACTCAGAACTTACATCGGAAGGTTGCTTGGCCATTTGGTTTCTTTTTCTGCAAGGAAAATTAAAACTAGGATTATCTTAAGCAAAGCAATGAGCAAACTTTCACCTCTTCCTGACAAATCCTTAGAATTCATACCAACCACTTAAACACTAGATCATCACTTATGTAAGAGTAGTTCTCCACAGAATCTTTCAAATAAGAATAGAAATAACCTAAAAAACAAAGATCTTATTATTTTTGTTGGGAGGGGTGCGAGGAAGGGAACCCGAAATTTCCGTGTTTTCAGAGTTCTATGCTGGTAAGGCCGATATGAAGCAGTTCATCTCTTCAAAATGGCATTTTTGAAAATGAGTAACTTCTCTCATCTGTTTCTCTACACTTTTTGTTAGATCGCTACCCTTACCTGCCATCACTGATTTTGAAGTCCCTTGCAAAACGGAATGTCATAAATGCGTACATCTTAGAAGTTAAGAAAACAAGCCGCTTTAATGAAAGCACAGGGTTGTGATACATTCTGCCCAACAGAGGGATGCATGGAGGTCAACTCATGGCTCCCACAAAACATGGTAATGGTGTTTTTAAAATGCTGGTGATGTTTTTGCTCGATGGTGTGCTCCATTCCCAACAGAACATGGACTAAATCAGTAAAATGAGTCTAAAACGGGGCTTTACATGCCCCACACCGCCCAGGGACAGGTATGCAATCAAGCAAATTCACGTGCACTGCCACTTTCGGGGTATCGCTTACCCATTGCACTGAGATAATGGTTGAAGGCCTGGCAAGGAGGGCTTGGGGTTTGTGTTGATTTGTCACAACTCATGGGTGCTGGGCTCCTGTCTGTGTCAAAAGAGAAATACCCACTGGAGGATCGAGACAGCAGGGAGGATCTTCTCACGAAGATGAAGAGCGGGGATCTGGTAGCGAAAGGGCCGGGGCTGGCCGGTGGGGCCAGCGGGCCCTGCGGGCTGCCTTGGGGGCAGCGGTCCCCTTCTTCGGGATTACCTTGCCGCTCTGTCTGTAAAGAGGTGGGGGCCCCAGGTCTGAGCTGTGGAGGCCTCTCGGCGGGCTGCAATTGACCACCTTCTCTGTCACACTCAGAACTTACATCGGAAGGTTGCTTGGCCATTTGGTTTCTTTTTCTGCAAGGAAAATTAAAACTAGGATTATCTTAAGCAAAGCAATGAGCAAACTTTCACCTCTTCCTGACAAATCCTTAGAATTCATACCAACCACTTAAACACTAGATCATCACTTATGTAAGAGTAGTTCTCCACAGAATCTTTCAAATAAGAATAGAAATAACCTAAAAAACAAAGATCTTATTATTTTTGTTGGGGAGGGGGGTGCGGGAAGGGACTGAAATTTCCGCCACCAAACAAAAACACAGCAACAATGTCAATTACTCCTGGAACTGTAGCGCTCGGGCTCTCTCTCTCTCCACACACACACGTACACACGTTTTAGGAGAGGCTGCTTGTTTGAGATCTATTCACAAGTGCTTTTTGCCTACGGCCGACTAGAGTAAGTCAGAAACTCCCCGCGGGCTCTTATTTCCCGGGATCAGATACGGCGCTGGAGCCCAGGAGCGGGCGCAGATGCAGCGATTGCAGGCGGCTGGCCGAGTTCCCCGCTCCGGCCCCATTGTTCTACCGAAAGTGCTGAGGACAGCAAGTCTGGGGAAGGTTTGGCAAGGGCCGTCAGTCGTAGTAAGTGCGTCACAATAGAGTTTGTAACTCAGCGCGGCTCTGCTCAGCCGGGCTCCGGCTCTCCGCCCGCCCGTGGTCCCTCCCGCTCCCGGCCCGCGCGCCCCTCCTCCCCCAGGGGGGGCAGTGCGCCGCACCGAACCCGACAGAACTTCCCCAAGATACACCCGCAAAGTTAGGTGCACACCTCCAAATAGGAGGAAGAGACCCCAAGCCCGCCCCTGGCGACCCCCGCCAAATCCACAAGTAATTCCGCACGCTGAGCGGCATCGGGGCGCGCGGCTCCCGCACCCCAGACACCATCCCCTCCTAAGGCAATCGGTGCAAAACTCACATCCGCCCCTTCCCTTCCGAGCGTTGCGTCCGGGCCCGGGCCCCACGGCGCCCAGCCCGCGCCCTTGGCCGACTTGGAGCCCCCCGACCGTCCACACGAAAGCGGCGCGGGAGACAAAGCCCGAGGTTTGCGCTCTGAGCCCTCGGGACAGCGCAGAGCCTGCAACTCGCCGGCCGCCCGCCGCGCTCCACCGGGCAGCCGAGGGCTCCGCGCGCCTCGCCTGTGGCCCGCGCTGCCTCGGCCGCCGGGAACATCCTCCGCCTCCTCCCGCTCCTCCCCTCGCGCACTGCGCCCGCCGCCGCCGGCACCGCCGACCTCCCCGCGCCGCCGGCGCCGGGTGCCCGCGCTCCCAATTGGCCCGCGCGCAGTCGCTCGGCGCCGCAGCCAATCGGCGGCGGCGGTGGGGGCGGCGCTTGCCCGACAGGCCGCCGAAGGCAAGGCGATTGTTGACAAACTCGCCTCCAAACGCCGCTCGGGCTCCGCCGGCGGCTGGAGCGGCGGCGGAGGTTTCCGGGGCCTCGGGGCTGCCCAGACGACCCCGCCCCGCCCCTCCGCCAGTCCTGGCGCCGCGCCCGCAGCTCCCGCCGCCACCTAGAGCCGGTCACCGGGAGACAAAACAGGACCCTCGCGGCCGGCCCCAGACTCCAGTCCCGGCCGCCGACCCCAGCCCAGGCCCGCTGGGGTGGACACCCTAAAGGCCACCCTCGCCCCAGCTCAGCCCCGTCCTCCTCCAACTCCCTCCCTCTTTCTCCCCGTGCGCGACAGGACGCGCACCAGATCTGAATGGCCACTACTGGCCACCGACGCGCACATCCGCGCGCAGCCGTGACCACCGATGACACGAAATATATCCACACCCCATCGCCGGTGTCTAACGGGCCTTCCACTACCTGCGCCAACCCCGAGTAACGGTTGGGGGGGGGGGAGGGGGCCCCAATCGCGAAGACGATCGGGCCAAGATACACCCGCAAAGTTAGGTGCACACCTCCAAATAGGAGGAAGAGACCCCAAGCCCGCCCCTGGCGACCCCCGCCAAATCCACAAGTAATTCCGCACGCTGAGCGGCATCGGGGCGCGCGGCTCCCGCACCCCAGACACCATCCCCTCCTAAGGCAATCGGTGCAAAACTCACATCCGCCCCTTCCCTTCCGAGCGTTGCGTCCGGGCCCGGGCCCCACGGCGCCCAGCCCGCGCCCTTGGCCGACTTGGAGCCCCCCGACCGTCCACACGAAAGCGGCGCGGGAGACAAAGCCCGAGGTTTGCGCTCTGAGCCCTCGGGACAGCGCAGAGCCTGCAACTCGCCGGCCGCCCGCCGCGCTCCACCGGGCAGCCGAGGGCTCCGCGCGCCTCGCCTGTGGCCCGCGCTGCCTCGGCCGCCGGGAACATCCTCCGCCTCCTCCCGCTCCTCCCCTCGCGCACTGCGCCCGCCGCCGCCGGCACCGCCGACCTCCCCGCGCCGCCGGCGCCGGGTGCCCGCGCTCCCAATTGGCCCGCGCGCAGTCGCTCGGCGCCGCAGCCAATCGGCGGCGGCGGTGGGGGCGGCGCTTGCCCGACAGGCCGCCGAAGGCAAGGCGATTGTTGACAAACTCGCCTCCAAACGCCGCTCGGGCTCCGCCGGCGGCTGGAGCGGCGGCGGAGGTTTCCGGGGCCTCGGGGCTGCCCAGACGACCCCGCCCCGCCCCTCCGCCAGTCCTGGCGCCGCGCCCGCAGCTCCCGCCGCCACCTAGAGCCGGTCACCGGGAGACAAAACAGGACCCTCGCGGCCGGCCCCAGACTCCAGTCCCGGCCGCCGACCCCAGCCCAGGCCCGCTGGGGTGGACACCCTAAAGGCCACCCTCGCCCCAGCTCAGCCCCCGTCCTCCTCCAACTTCCTCCCTCTTTCTCCCCGTGCGCGACAGGACGCGCACCAGATCTGAATGGCCACTACTGGCCACCGACGCGCACATCCGCGCGCAGCCGTGACCACCGATGACACGAAATATATCCACACCCCCATCGCCGGTGTCTAACGGGCCTTCCACTACCTGCGCCAACCCCGAGTAACAGGGCCTCGAGGGCACGGCACAGGCAGCCAGCCGGCCAGCAGTGCGAGTGGACCGAGCGGCGCCCTGGCACACCCGAATCGCGAAGACGATCGGGCCCCACGGACGGGCAAGTGCCATAGCCTGCGGCTGGTCCACCGCGTGCCCTCGGCGGTCGAAGGAGGCCCTCTGTCTCTTGGTGTCTGCATCGTGTGTCTGGCATCATCCGCAGGGCGCCCGCTGACCGGGCAGGGCCCACGGATACGTCCGAGAGAAAGGACGAACGCAAGCCCGAAAGGTCAGCCTGAACGAGTTAAAGGAAAACTCAAGTCCCATCAGTTTAATCGCCGTTCACTGTTCCATAAATGCTTCACGACCCGAGAAAAGCCGAGATCGGCTGGTATCTTGCGGCCGCTACTCCCGGCTCGTTGGAGCCGGCGGGCGACACTTCACGGCCGGGAGCGCAAACCTGTCCGGCGCGGTGGCCCCCAGCTCCCGGACCAACGTGGAGAGCACACGCCGCCTCCCCAGCCGGCCCGCAGACGCTTCACCATCCCCGCTCGAGCCACACTTCCACTAAGTGCTCGCAGGCCTCAAGGCGGACGACCCTCCCCAAAGCGGACCTGCCTGGGGAGGGAATTCGACCCGCACTGGTGACCGCCTCCCGCCGGACGACAAGCGCGCCTCTGCCTGCACGAGCGCGGGAAGCGGGCTGGAGGTGGCGCCATGCCGGCTCCCGCGCCAATCTGCCATCCGTGCCCGGCCTGCTTCCCGGGATTCGGAAGTATTTACCTTGCGTTTCTCAGTTCGAGAATCAAAATCAGACATTTGGGGGGGGGGGGGATGAAGGCCGGGGGAAAGGTGCCGAGGCGGTGGCAGCGGCAGGAGAGAGACGAACTCAACAGCTTGAAACGATGCTGGCCGCAGAGGGCAGGGCACGCAGGGCGGCTGCGAGAATCCGGGGACGGCGGTGGCCAAGTGGGACGGAGCGCTCCAGCAAGCTCGAGACCTGGCGGCTGCGCGGAGCGAAGTGAAACCTGCGTGCCTCTGCTGCCCAACTCAGGCTGGCGGCCCCAACCCGCGCCCAATCACCGCGGGCTCCGCCCCCGCTAAGTCCCGCCCCGCGCGCGGGCTGGCAAGCCCCGCCCCCGCGGCGCCGCGGCCGCCGACGCGTGCAGGCTCGGACAGGTGAGGGCGGGGGCGTCCCCGCCGGGTTCCCCGCTGCGCGCGCCGCCGGCCCTGCCCCCGTGGGGCGTGTTTACTGGAGCGACTTGGGCGGCGGACGGCTCTGGGCGCGCCCATCCCCCATCCCAAAGTGCACCCTCTACTCCACTCACCCCCTGCAATCCAGAGGTGGCCGAGGCGTGCGAGGGCAACAGAGGGGGCGCTCCTGGCAGGCTCTGAACCTAGTCCGGCCGCTGCCGGCAGAGGAAAGCCTCGGGAGGCGCCCCTGAGCCTTGGCTTTGCCTAGGCAGGTTCCCTCTGAGCCGCGCTGGGGCAGACGGCGGGACTGGGTGGGTCCTCGGGAACGCACGGGTCGGGGCGGGGGGTCCCTTGAGCTCTCCTCCCTTCCAGGTTAGGGTGGTCCGCGCGGGACCCCTATCTACAAGCTACTCATCTTCCTCGCTCTCGCCTAACGCGGTACCCTTAGGCGCCTTCTCTAAGCCATCCCGCCGGGGCACCTAGCTTTTCTCCCGCGCCGACCCTCTGGTAAAGACATAGAGCCTTTAGTGGGGAGATGAGAAAAGAATACAGGGCGACTCCCCGAGGCGTTTTTCCGCTGCCCCGGTGCAAGGCTCGAAGCGAGCGAGCGCAGAGCAGGTGAAATTGGGAAATGAAAAAAGTACTTTAAAAGTCCTTTTAAGAAAAAAAGGACTGGGAAGAGTCGTGGCCTCCAGGCGGGAGAGAAGATGGTACCTCCACCTGGCTGGGTTCTCGAGATTTGTTGGGCTCTCAGAGAACTGTCCTGAAACCATCCCCGGGCGGTGTGAAGGCCAGAGAAGGCAGCGCCGAGGGCCTCAGAAAGGCTCGTAGAGAGCCATAGGGAGAGCGAAATAGCCTCCCACGCCTCCTCCCTGCGGGTCCCCATCCCCCTTGTCCTTGGAGTCCGAAGCCCCACTCCTGCTCTCTCCCGGAGGGCCAGAGTCTGTGAACGCCGTGGTCCCCCTCCGGATCCTCATCCCATCTGCCATTTCAAAGCGCACCCTGCATCCTCACCTCCGCCCTTTCCTCGGCTCCCCGGGTTTTGAGACACCGCGGCTAAGGAGTGGAGGTCCAATCTGTTGGGAGATGGAACATCCTGCCACTGGAGAAATCAGGCTAGATGAATTACAGACTTAATTTAGGGGCCTGTCAAACCCGAACCCCAGAAGGGACGTCGGTGCAGAGCAGCAAATCAACGAGGAATGATCCCGCCGTCTGGCCACCTCTTGGTCAATCTTTTACGTTTTGTAAGCAAATGCAGAACGTTAACAGCACAGCCCCAGGTTTAAGTTTTCTCAGCCGCATCCTCCCGAGATTTCTGAGCGAGGTGAAGGAGGCCAAGGGGTCCTGGAGGGTCGCGAGGACGAGCCCCGGGCTCCACCCCGGGATTTCGCTGCAGGAGGGAAACGGAGGCGAGAGGTCTACAGTGCCCGCAACTGGGAGCTGCCATCAGTGGCTACTAGTGGCGGCCTGAGGCCGCCTTAACCTGCACCTTAACCGCCTATCGCGGCACCGGGGGGAAAGCACCTTCGGTGCCCGCGAGGAGCCCCAAGCCCGCCGCGCGCCCGAGTGTTCCGCGCTCTCCGTGGGGCTGGAAGACGAAGACAGGGACCGGAAAAGAACTACACAGAAGGTTGCCTTCTGCTTCTCTGCAGCACCGCCGCCCCCGCGTCGTCTGCTCCGGCGACCCTGCGAGCACTAAAAAACAAAGCAGTCGGAGAAAACACCGGGCTACGCGCTCTTATTTGGTGCACAAGCAGGCGGGCGGCTTGGAGGCCACCGTTCGCGCAACCCAGGCTGTGCCGGCGCTTCGGCCGAGCGCCTGTGGTCGGGTGACCGCTAGCCCTCTTCGCCCTCTCCCTCAGAGCCCCAGCCGTCAGAGAAGGGAGAATAGGCGTGAGATCTCCGCTGCGGTCGTGGATGTCGCCCTTGCGGACACTAGCAGAGCGGCGTTCCCTTCTGCCTCCCCCACGAGCTGTGGAGAGGGAGAACGAGGACGGCTTGGACTGAAAGCAAGAGTGAAGTGGGGCGACATCTACGGCCCTCGCTGGAACCACAGGCGTGTCTCTCCAAGCCCCGAAACCAACTTAGGCGGTGTATCGCCCGACTCACCTCCCGGCGCTCTGCAGGCAGCCGGAGCCCTCCCGCTTAATTTCTTCATGAAACTTTATCTCTGTGTGTGCTCTTCTCAAGAACACATTACACTTTCATTTGGTTAAAAATGTTTTCCGAGCTTTGTCTTGCGGTTGGTCCGGAAGCTGCCTGCCTGGGGGTACGCGCCCGGGTTCGTTCTTTGCCCAGAGCAAAACTCGGGGCTCACACTCTCCTCTCCTGGCTCGTGTGTTTCCTCGCAGAGCCGGAGGTGGGGGCGGGGGCTGGGAAAGACATCTCTTGCTGAACTGAACCTTTGGCCGCGGGCGTTTCATCTTTTAGGCTTTTATTTTTATTTTGTTCCCCCCCGTCCAGCACCAGTCTTCCCGAATCACTGGCAATCCGAATCCCCTAGCCACGGGAGACCTTTGATGGCAACCGGCTCTGGAGCGCCGCTTAAAGGGGAGCCCACTCGATGTAGGGGAACCTGGTGCCCTGGGCGACAGAGGTCATGGCCGGGCCAGTCGGGGTTACTTGGAGAAGATTAAACGCTGCACTCCCGGGGCTGCCGCCTGGCTCCCTTTCCCAACAGCCTAGTGGGCCTCGCCAGTCCCAGAGGGAACCACACTCCACGACCCAAATCCCCGAGGGCCGAGGCCCAGCGCGTGCCAGCGGGCCTCGGGGCCCAGCTCCCGGCATCTGAAAAAGCGCCTCTGGCAGCTGCGGGCGGGCCACCACCCTGGCCGCCCTGCCCGCTTATAACTTGGCTCGCAGCTTGGGCCGCGGAGACCGCGCGCTTCTCCGGGCCAGGGAGGGCTGCGGCGCGGGGTGGAAAGTCCCGGCGGCCTTGGGGTTGGCGATTCCAGCGATGGGTGCGTGGAGGGAGGCGTAGGGGATGTTAAAGGCGGCGGTCACCCTCAGGGCATCATCCTTCACTGAGTCGCACAAATGGAGCAACTGCAAAACACAACACAGAGGGACGGGTCAAATGCCGGCTCACTCGTGGCGATTAGGCGCCAGCGGCTTTACGCCCACCTGCAAGCACCGACCCGCACACCCGACGGTGGCTGGCACTAGTTTCCCTTCCGATTTCCTGGGACCCAGGCGGGTAGAGGCTGTTGGTCACCGTCACAAGCCGTTTTCATCTTGGACATTCCTAGCTCTTGACGCTTCGTCTGGCAGACGCCCGTTTATTTCGTGTAGGGGGGGTGGGCTCCCGCTTGGCTGGGAGCCGGGGACAAAAATTGGAGGATTTATCAACTTTCCCCTCTCCAGCCCCTCCACTCCCCTTCCCCCACCTCTCCTCCGGTTCTTTCCCTTTCCCTCCACACTCCCTCTGGAGTGACTGGGGTGCCCCCCTCTGGCGCACAGAGGCAACTGAAGAGGAAAAGCATCAGAAAAAGGTGAACCAGTGGAGACCTGCCCTTCTACAAAGACGAGCACCTCTCACACCTGGCCGGCAGAGGACACGGTTCCTAAAACACCTGCACAGTGGCGCTGGAGACCAACGCCAGGCATTGGGACCTTTGTGTGCCTCCCACACGGCTACTCCAGGAAATATACCTGCAGGAAATTAACACAGAGGAACCCCACCGACACACTTCTTGTTCTGACAAAAGTTGGAAGGCACAGATAAGCTTTTCCCGCAGAAGACAGAGGGAAATGCAGGCCAACGATTTTGGAGGAGCTGCATCGAGCACATTTTTATTTCATTTTCCACGATGTCGGTGCCAGAAAAAAAAAAAAGTCTGAAACATAATAGATTGTTTTCCTAAACCTTGACACGGGCAGGGCAAAAAAACTGCTTTCCTTTCCACTTACCAGCTACGCAATTTACTCCTCCATTTTTCAAGCTTTCAGCCAGCCATAAATTTCTTTTGCTCACTAAATTACAGTTAGCCTCCAGGCTTTTAGGGTTTATTTTTATGGTTGTTAAAACATCACTTACAGGGCTTCCCTGGTAGCTCAGTGGTAAACAGTTTGCCTGGCAATGCAGGAGACATGAGTTCAATTCCTGATCCGGGAAGTTCCCACATGCTGTAGAGCAACTAAGCCCGTGAGTCACAACTACGGAGCCTGTGCTCTAGAGCCTCGGAGCCCCAACTATGGAGCCCATGTGCCACAACTTCTGAAGCCCATGTGCTCGAGAGCCTGAGTCCCACAACAAGAGAAGTCATCGCAACAAGAAGCCTGCTCACCTCCACTAGAGAGTAGCCCCCACTCCCTGCAACTAGAGAAGAGCCTGCAGCAGAAGTGAAGACCCAGATTAACCAAAAATAAATAAACAAATAAATAAAAACATCCCTTATGCCAGCCCTACTTTTGCCCTCATGGTGGCAGTCATCACTGAGTTACACTAGTGCTGTTACGAGGACCGTTCAAAATGCCACTTCAGGTGTTCAAAGACAAGTGGGGGCTCCCCAAAGACGGGTGGGGAGAGGGAGGGGGAAGAGCATGAATTTTCATAGTCCCAACAATCCATCTTCCCTTAAAACGTGCTTTATTACATCAGTCATTTCTAATGAAAACCTTCATTCTTTACACCCTGTGGTTAAGCGTCATCAAATCAGTACTGAAAAGACTTTGATCATAGTTGCAAGATGCACTACGATGAACTTTCACTGGCCAAGATTTCAAAGTCTGTAATTAATACTCTTGACAAATCCCTGACTAGTCTGTCAGCTCTCAGTGTCTCTACCCACACAGTTCAAAACCATGAGTCGGCGTACAAGTCCCTAAAGCTTCCACACATCATAGTATCATTATTCAAGACAAGTTTTCCTTTTGGTTAGCATTATGAAACTCAACCAATTATGTAGTATCTTCTGCAACAGGGGAAATTTGATTATTCAAATGAGTGTTGGTTGCACAGAAGAGAGTATGAGTTTGGCCTGTCTGAGCACAGAATAAGGGTCCAGGGGTAGAAATTATAGGAGGAAGATTTCCTTTCTTCTTTTTTATTTTTGATAAGTGTGCGTGTGTGCATGCCTCTGTGTGCGCTTTGTGCTGTCCTTTGATGTCCACTAACGCCACGGAAGTGAAGAAATGCTAAATTACAGTTAGCCCTTTTTTTTTTTGGGGGCCCTTCCTTTAGGAGACATGAGTTCAATTCCTGATCCGGGAAGTTCCCACATGCTGTAGAGCAACTAAGCCCGTGAGTCACAACTACGGAGCCTGTGCTCTAGAGCCTCGGAGCCCCAACTATGGAGCCCATGTGCCACAACTTCTGAAGCCCATGTGCTCGAGAGCCTGAGTCCCACAACAAGAGAAGTCATCGCAACAAGAAGCCTGCTCACCTCCACTAGAGAGTAGCCCCCACTCCCTGCAACTAGAGAAGAGCCTGCAGCAGAAGTGAAGACCCAGATTAACCAAAAATAAATAAACAAATAAATAAAAACATCCCTTATGCCAGCCCTACTTTTGCCCTCATGGTGGCAGTCATCACTGAGTTACACTAGTGCTGTTACGAGGACCGTTCAAAATGCCACTTCAGGTGTTCAAAGACAAGTGGGGGCTCCCCAAAGACGGGTGGGGAGAGGGAGGGGGAAGAGCATGAATTTTCATAGTCCCAACAATCCATCTTCCCTTAAAACGTGCTTTATTACATCAGTCATTTCTAATGAAAACCTTCATTCTTTACACCCTGTGGTTAAGCGTCATCAAATCAGTACTGAAAAGACTTTGATCATAGTTGCAAGATGCACTACGATGAACTTTCACTGGCCAAGATTTCAAAGTCTGTAATTAATACTCTTGACAAATCCCTGACTAGTCTGTCAGCTCTCAGTGTCTCTACCCACACAGTTCAAAACCATGAGTCGGCGTACAAGTCCCTAAAGCTTCCACACATCATAGTATCATTATTCAAGACAAGTTTTCCTTTTGGTTAGCATTATGAAACTCAACCAATTATGTAGTATCTTCTGCAACAGGGGAAATTTGATTATTCAAATGAGTGTTGGTTGCACAGAAGAGAGTATGAGTTTGGCCTGTCTGAGCACAGAATAAGGGTCCAGGGGTAGAAATTATAGGAGGAAGATTTCCTTTCTTCTTTTTTATTTTTGATAAGTGTGCGTGTGTGCATGCCTCTGTGTGCGCTTTGTGCTGTCCTTTGTGACCCCGTGGATTGTCCACTAACGCCAGCGGGAAGTGAAGAAATGCGTATATTTAGATAGAAATACACTCCACAGAGATTGGGTCATCTCAGAAGGGGAGAGCACCCGAAAATATGGTGTGGTTAGTTTTTAATGGGCTGGGTAATTTCACAGGCTAATAGGTGGGAGGGTTATTCCAACTATTTTGGGACGGGGTGGAGATTTCCAGGAAATGCACCACTGCCCACTTTTTGGTTTTCGGCCTTCCCTGTGGTTCAGACAGTAAAGAATCTGCCTGCAATGCAGGAAACCCGGATTCAGTTCCCTGGGTTGGGAAGATTCCCTGGAGAGGGAAGTAGCAACCCACTCCAGTATTCTTGCCTGGAAACCCCATGGACAGAGGAGCGTGGTGGGTTATACAGTCCATGGGGTCGCAAAGAGTCAGATATGACTGAGCAACTAACACACTGAGAACTGTCATGGCACTGGTAGGTGTGTCATTTAGCTTGTTGATGTCTTTCAGTGATCCTGTGCTGATGCTTAAGGTCTAGTGGAAGTCAACTCGGCTGCCATCTTGAATCTATTTTCTTCCAATCAATTTATGTCAAGTCCTCAGGCTATGTTATTCCTTTAAAGTTTATGCCCTGCCCCCATTAGGAGGCAGATTTCTATTCAATATTTTTACAACTTTGAAAGTGAGAGTAAAATAGATTTTCTTTTGGAGAGAGGAATTTGGAGAGAGGAATCCAGTGGTTGGTGAAGAAGAGAATGTTCTTGCAATGTAAATGTTTAGAGACAAAGAAGAATGCTAGATTGACTAAGAAGACTGTATTTGATTGCTAAGATTCTTTCTAAACCTAAATTTCTGGTTCTGAACCTAAAAGAATCCGCCTGCCAATGCAGAAGACACAAGAGATGCCAGTTCAATCCTTGCATCAGGAAGATCTCCTGGAGGAAGAAATGGCAATCTGCTCCAGTATTCCTGCCTGGAAAATTCCATGGACAGAGCAACCTGGTGGGCTACCGTCCATGGGGCTGCAAAAGAGTCAGACACAACTTAGCTACTAGACAACAACAGCATTTTCTTCTTACCCAGGAACCCTTTAGGATTTAGCAAAGTACTTTAAAAAGAGAAAGTGAAAATGACACAGTTGTTTCCAACTCTTTGTGACCCCATGAATGGTAGCCCACCAGATTCCTCTGTTCATGGAATTCTCCAGGCAAGCATACTGGAGTGGGTTACTGTGCCTGTCTCTAGGGGATCTTCTGGACACAGGGATTGAACTGGAGTCACCTGCATTGCAGATTCTTTACTGTCTGAGCCACCAGGGAAGTACTTTAAAAGTTTAGGTTATATACTTCCATACTATAAGCATAAAAAATGGTACATATTGTAACCTCCTTCCCCAACCCTGCCCTTCCAATATGGGAGCCAAATGTGCTGGACAAAGTACTCCGAGTCCACTCATCTCTTTGCAAAGACTATTCACCAGCTTTAGGAAAAACATCAGTGCAGAAGTGCCCTTTAAATATAAGACAATATGAGCAAGTTTAAGTTCTTGAAGAAAAATTTTTAAAGGACAGGCCCTCAGAGGGCAAATATTGGTCTAAAAATAAGAATGTAAGATCTGGGACTTCCCTGGTGGTCCAGTGGCTAAGATCCTGTACTCCTGATGCAGGGGAACCAGGTTCAATCACTGATCAGGGCATAGATCCCACATGCCACAACTAACAGTGTACATGCCACAGCAAAATAAATATTTCTTAAGAAAAGAAGAAGAACGTAAGATGCATTGAAATATCCACTGAGCAGCAACTGAGACTATCTACCTTAAAGAAAGGAAACAACCAACGATGGAGGGCCAGTGTGTAAATACGTGAGTATGTGGATTGGGGGCGGGGTTTATACCATTGATTTTGTTCTCCACCACTACCTGGTTGCAGCAGATTAACCTTTGTTCTCTCTCTTTGGCTCTCCTGGCATTGATCTTATTCCACCTGGGAGAGCAGAATAGCCTAGAAGGGGCAGAGACTAAGCTTGACAGCCTCCTAAACAAGCCCTGTTTTCTATGGTGTTGGTGTTAATTATCCAATAGATAACCAAGATTCGAGATAGCCAATTCCAGCAACACCGAGCTATTCCTGCCTGGAAAATTCCATGGACAGAGCAACCTGGTGGGCTACCGTCCATGGGGCTGCAAAAGAGTCAGACACAACTTAGCTACTAGACAACAACAGCATTTTCTTCTTACCCAGGAACCCTTTAGGATTTAGCAAAGTACTTTAAAAAGAGAAAGTGAAAATGACACAGTTGTTTCCAACTCTTTGTGACCCCATGAATGGTAGCCCACCAGATTCCTCTGTTCATGGAATTCTCCAGGCAAGCATACTGGAGTGGGTTACTGTGCCTGTCTCTAGGGGATCTTCTGGACACAGGGATTGAACTGGAGTCACCTGCATTGCAGATTCTTTACTGTCTGAGCCACCAGGGAAGTACTTTAAAAGTTTAGGTTATATACTTCCATACTATAAGCATAAAAAATGGTACATATTGTAACCTCCTTCCCCAACCCTGCCCTTCCAATATGGGAGCCAAATGTGCTGGACAAAGTACTCCGAGTCCACTCATCTCTTTGCAAAGACTATTCACCAGCTTTAGGAAAAACATCAGTGCAGAAGTGCCCTTTAAATATAAGACAATATGAGCAAGTTTAAGTTCTTGAAGAAAAATTTTTAAAGGACAGGCCCTCAGAGGGCAAATATTGGTCTAAAAATAAGAATGTAAGATCTGGGACTTCCCTGGTGGTCCAGTGGCTAAGATCCTGTACTCCTGATGCAGGGGAACCAGGTTCAATCACTGATCAGGGCATAGATCCCACATGCCACAACTAACAGTGTACATGCCACAGCAAAATAAATATTTCTTAAGAAAAGAAGAAGAACGTAAGATGCATTGAAATATCCACTGAGCAGCAACTGAGACTATCTACCTTAAAGAAAGGAAACAACCAACGATGGAGGGCCAGTGTGTAAATACGTGAGTATGTGGATTGGGGGCGGGGTTTATACCATTGATTTTGTTCTCCACCACTACCTGGTTGCAGCAGATTAACCTTTGTTCTCTCTCTCTTTGGCTCTCCTGGCATTGATCTTATTCCACCTGGGAGAGCAGAATAGCCTAGAAGGGGCAGAGACTAAGCTTGACAGCCTCCTAAACAAGCCCTGTTTTCTATGGTGTTGGTGTTAATTATCCAATAGATAACCAAGATTCGAGATAGCCAATGCACTTCCAGCAACACCCGAGCTATTCCTGAGACTCTGCAGGAGGCTTGCCTGCCTCTTTCCATCTCCTCCATCTCTGCTCCCAGCACCAGGTGACATCAAACTGCTCTCTGTTTGTGTTGAGTCCCTCATTCCAACTCAAATATCCCTTAATTAGCCCACTTCTTGCTTGGCTCCATAATAGAATCTCTTTCTTCAACCCCTGAGTCTGGGCTGACTGGCGACTTGCCTTGACTACTAGAATGTGGAGAAAGTGACACTGTGTGAGTTTCAGAGCTCAGGCCTCAAGAAGTCTTGTGACTCCTCCTCTGGTTTCCCTGAGACCCCGAGACCCCCCGCTGGGCAGAAGCCCCCGTCCAGCCTGTAGAGGATGTGAGGCACGTAGAGAAGGGCCAAGATGCCTGGGCCAAGAGCCAGACCCACGGCTGGAAGTGTGAGTGAGGCACCTTAGACCCCTCAGTCCTGTTAAACTCAGATGACTGAGGTTATCCCACCTAAGACTAGCTGAAGAACATGTGAGAAACCAGGTTGCCGATCCACAGAATTGCAAGGAATAAACAACTGTCATTTCATGACACCTAAGTTTTAGGGATGTATGTTACATAGCAATAGGTCACTGGAATAAACAAAGAATTATTCAAATTGCCATCCACTGGGGTTATCTTCAAAGATAGCTTCAATTCTACCTTCTTACCTTAGTTATCTGAGGACAATTTTATTATTATACAATTAAAGTAGTTGACAGGTATAGAACTAAAGAGCCTCTTGATTAGGGTGAAAAAAGACAGTGAAAAGCTGGCTTAAAACTCAACATTCAAAAAACTAAGATCATGACATCCAGCACCATCACTTCTTGGCAAATAGAAGGGAAAAAGTTGTAAATACTATGGGGGGCTTTCCGGTTCTCCACCACTACCTGGTTGCAGCAGATTAACCTTTGTTCTCTCTCTTTGGCTCTCCTGGCATTGATCTTATTCCACCTGGGAGAGCAGAATAGCCTAGAAGGGGCAGAGACTAAGCTTGACAGCCTCCTAAACAAGCCCTGTTTTCTATGGTGTTGGTGTTAATTATCCAATAGATAACCAAGATTCGAGATAGCCAATGCACTTCCAGCAACACCCGAGCTATTCCTGAGACTCTGCAGGAGGCTTGCCTGCCTCTTTCCATCTCCTCCATCTCTGCTCCCAGCACCAGGTGACATCAAACTGCTCTCTGTTTGTGTTGAGTCCCTCATTCCAACTCAAATATCCCTTAATTAGCCCACTTCTTGCTTGGCTCCATAATAGAATCTCTTTCTTCAACCCCTGAGTCTGGGCTGACTGGCGACTTGCCTTGACTACTAGAATGTGGAGAAAGTGACACTGTGTGAGTTTCAGAGCTCAGGCCTCAAGAAGTCTTGTGACTCCTCCTCTGGTTTCCCTGAGACCCCGAGACCCCCCGCTGGGCAGAAGCCCCCGCCCAGCCTGTAGAGGATGTGAGGCACGTAGAGAAGGGCCAAGATGCCTGGGCCAAGAGCCAGACCCACGGCTGGAAGTGTGAGTGAGGCACCTTAGACCCCTCAGTCCTGTTAAACTCAGATGACTGAGGTTATCCCACCTAAGACTAGCTGAAGAACATGTGAGAAACCAGGTTGCCGATCCACAGAATTGCAAGGAATAAACAACTGTCATTTCATGACACCTAAGTTTTAGGGATGTATGTTACATAGCAATAGGTCACTGGAATAAACAAAGAATTATTCAAATTGCCATCCACTGGGGTTATCTTCAAAGATAGCTTCAATTCTACCTTCTTACCTTAGTTATCTGAGGACAATTTTATTATTATACAATTAAAGTAGTTGACAGGTATAGAACTAAAGAGCCTCTTGATTAGGGTGAAAAAAGACAGTGAAAAGCTGGCTTAAAACTCAACATTCAAAAAACTAAGATCATGACATCCAGCACCATCACTTCTTGGCAAATAGAAGGGGAAAAACTGGAAATAGTGACAGGCTTTATTTTCTTGGGCTCCAAAATCACTGCAGATAATAACTGCAGCTACAAAATTAAAAGACACTTGCTCCTTGGAAGGAAAGCTATGACAAACCTAGACAGCATTAAAAAGCAGAGGTATCACTTTGCCAACAAAGGTCTGTCTAATCAAAGCTATGGTTTCTCCAGTAGTCCTGTATGGGTGGGAGAGTTGGACAGATTCAGTGAAACTTACCTGCATCAAAATAAATGTGGTTTTTAAAGAGATGTTTTAAACAAAGATGGCCCAGGACTTCCCTGGCACTCCCAGTGGTTAAGACTTCACCTTCCAATGCAGGGGGTACAGGTTCGATCCCTGGTTAGAGATCTAAGATCCCGCATGCCTTGTGGCTTAAAAGAACACAATATTAAACAGAAGCAGTATTGCAATAAACTCAGTAAAGACTTTGAAAATGGTCCACACCAAGAAACTTTTTAAAAATATATTTAAAAAGAACAAAAGAACAAGGATGGCCAGCTGGGAATCATCTCCAAGGGCTGGAGTCTGTCTATTCTAGAATGGGGGGTGAGGATGGAGTGAAGTAATTATGTGAAGGTCACAGTGTAAGGTGCAAAGGCAGAAAAGGAGAAGGCTGTCCACTATCTATCCCGAGATGCCATCATCAAGGCCCCTAAAGGTTTCCAAGAAACTCCTCTGCAGGTAGGTTTCAATGTGAATCTGCCCATTTACACATAAAGTCAGGGGCTGAGTTGAAAAGATGTGAAATCAGGCATAGGTGTGTGGATTCCTGACTTGCCACTTCTATCCAGTTGGATTTCTCTTTCTTTTCTGATGCTTAATTTTTCTTATTTAAAACAGCTTTACAGAGCATTCTCTTCGAAGAAGAAAAAGTGAAAGGCACTCAGTCGTGTCTGACTCTTTTCAACTCCATGGACTGTAGCCCACCAGGCTCCTCTGTCCATGGGATTCTCCAAGCAAGACTGCTGGAGTGGGTAGCTGTTCCCTTCTCCAGGGGATCTTCCCAACCCATGGATCAAACCTGGTCCTCTTGCATTGCAGGTGGGTTCTTTACTGAGCCACCAGGAAGCCCCTTAAAGAAGAAAGTCTATACATCAACACATTTGCCTTTCACTGGGGCATTGGTGGACCCCACCTGGGAGAAGGGGAAAAACTGGAGAAGCTTTATTTTCTTGGGCTCCAAAATCACTGCAGATAATAACTGCAGCTACAAAATTAAAAGACACTTGCTCCTTGGAAGGAAAGCTATGACAAACCTAGACAGCATTAAAAAGCAGAGGTATCACTTTGCCAACAAAGGTCTGTCTAATCAAAGCTATGGTTTCTCCAGTAGTCCTGTATGGGTGGGAGAGTTGGACAGATTCAGTGAAACTTACCTGCATCAAAATAAATGTGGTTTTTAAAGAGATGTTTTAAACAAAGATGGCCCAGGACTTCCCTGGCACTCCCAGTGGTTAAGACTTCACCTTCCAATGCAGGGGGTACAGGTTCGATCCCTGGTTAGAGATCTAAGATCCCGCATGCCTTGTGGCTTAAAAGAACACAATATTAAACAGAAGCAGTATTGCAATAAACTCAGTAAAGACTTTGAAAATGGTCCACACCAAGAAATTATTTAAAAATATATTTAAAAAGAACAAAAGAACAAGGATGGCCAGCTGGGAATCATCTCCAAGGGCTGGAGTCTGTCTATTCTAGAATGGGGGGTGAGGATGGAGTGAAGTAATTATGTGAAGGTCACAGTGTAAGGTGCAAAGGCAGAAAAGGAGAAGGCTGTCCACTATCTATCCCGAGATGCCATCATCAAGGCCCCTAAAGGTTTCCAAGAAACTCCTCTGCAGGTAGGTTTCAATGTGAATCTGCCCATTTACACATAAAGTCAGGGGCTGAGTTGAAAAGATGTGAAATCAGGCATAGGTGTGTGGATTCCTGACTTGCCACTTCTATCCAGTTGGATTTCTCTTTCTTTTCTGATGCTTAATTTTTCTTATTTAAAACAGCTTTACAGAGCATTCTCTTCGAAGAAGAAAAAGTGAAAGGCACTCAGTCGTGTCTGACTCTTTTCAACTCCATGGACTGTAGCCCACCAGGCTCCTCTGTCCATGGGATTCTCCAAGCAAGACTGCTGGAGTGGGTAGCTGTTCCCTTCTCCAGGGGATCTTCCCAACCCATGGATCAAACCTGGTCCTCTTGCATTGCAGGTGGATTCTTTACTGAGCCACCAGGGAAGCCCCTTAAAGAAGAAAGTCTATACATCAACACATTTGCCTTTCACTGGGGCATTGGTGGACCCCACCTGGGAGGTGACAGCAACTAGAAAGTGACAAGCTGGGGAACAGGTACAGAGACATCATATCTTATGAGTCGACCTTTTGAAATGTCTGAAGCCTTCATATTGATGTGTGTGTGTGGTGAAACGATATCAGAGTGTATGGCTTCATTTCGGTAAGCCATCATCTCCAGATGGTTGTTGAAAATGTTATATGAAACAGGATGCCAGTGTACATTCTTCAGACACACTTCAAACACTTCTCATCAAAGGAAAGGTCGATTCATCTTTGTTGTCTGTCTTCATCAGCCATGGAGAAGTCATCCAGGGTTTCTATTTATTTTTATCCTGCAATCCGGCATGAGAACCCTCTCCACTCTCTTCTGTAGCCCCTTTATTCAGACCTGCATCATGTTCTCTAAATTCTTGAGGGGCTTCTCTGGTGGCTTAGATAGTTAAGAATCTGCCTGCAATGCAGGAGACCTGGATTCAATCCCTGGATCAGGAAGATCCCCTGGAGAAGGGAATGGCTACCCACTCCAGTATTCTTGCCTGGAGAATCCCATGGACAGAGGAGCCTGGTGGGCTACCATCCATGGAGTTGAAAAGAGTCAGACATGGCTGAGCTAGTAACACACAGATTCTTGCTGCCCAAGAGTTATCCTCCTCAAGTATCTTTTAAAACAATTTTATTTATTTCTGGCTATGCTTGGTCTTTATTGCTGCACAGGTCTTTCTTTAGTTGGGGCAAGCAGGGGCTACTGTTTAGTTGCAGTGCATTGGCTTCTCATTGTGGTGGTTTCTCTTGTTGCGGGGCATGGGCTCACCAGCATAGTTGCAGCACAGGGGCTCAGTAGTTGCAGCTCCCAGGCTCTAGAGCACAGGCTCAGTAGTTGTGGCTCACAGGCTCAGATGTTCTTACGCATGTGGGATCTTCCCAGATCAGGGATTAAACCCAGTCTCTTGCACTAGCAGGCAGATTCTTTACCACTGAGTTATCAGGGAAGCCTTGAGTTTGTTTGTTTGTTTTCAATGTGATCATTCTTCTTCCCAAAACCTTGGGATCACTTCTGCCTGCTTCTCAGGTTAAAGGAAAACGACCACCTGTGAACTGGAATCCTGCAGAAGCACTCAGCATATTGAGTTCCTATATCTGTCACAGTTTCCTCATCTACCATCCAAGCAGAGTCTGCACTTTCTACTTTTTCACCAAGGAGACTTATCCTGCCTTCCGCCTGACACTCTTCACTATTGGGAACTGAACCACATTTCCTCTCTCAGTCACTTGACCCGCTGTAGCCTAACCAGGCCTCCTCCTGGCTTCGTGTGCTTGGTTACAGACTTGCTGCCTTTGTGAAGTCATCCCCCAGTTCTTGCTATGTTAGTTGAAATAACCTGGACAGGCCATTTCATTTGGCCAAGCCTCAGTTCCTGGTGAGGCAGATGGTAAAGAATCTGCCTGAAAGGCAGGAGACATGGGATGGCTGTCTGGGTGGGGAAGATTCCCTAGGAGAAGGAAATGGCAACCCACTCCAGTATTCTTGCATGGAGAAACCCATGGACAGAGGAGCCTGGTGGGCTACAGTTCATAGGGTTGCAAAGAGTCAGACGCGATTAATATATAGTTTCTGCATCTGTTGAAAGGGAATATTATCTCTCTCAGGGTTTTGTAAGGATGAAATAATAAACATGTACGTACTTATATTACATAGTAGTCTATCATTTAGTATCACTGGCTTGGTCACATAATAGACAAAGTAGGTTTTTGATACTGACTCCTCATGCAAGTTCTCCAGGTATCTCTAAAAAGGCTATGCTTGGTCTTTCTTGCTGCACAGGTCTTTCTTTAGTTGGGGCAAGCAGGGTCTACTGTTTAGTTGCAGTGCATTGGCTTCTCATTGTGGTGGTTTCTCTTGTTGCGGGGCATGGGCTCACCAGCATAGTTGCAGCACAGGGGCTCAGTAGTTGCAGCTCCCAGGCTCTAGAGCACAGGCTCAGTAGTTGTGGCTCACAGGCTCAGATGTTCTTACGCATGTGGGATCTTCCCAGATCAGGGATTAAACCCAGTCTCTTGCACTAGCAGGCAGATTCTTTACCACTGAGTTATCAGGGAAGCCTTGAGTTTGTTTGTTTGTTTTCAATGTGATCATTCTTCTTCCCAAAACCTTGGGATCACTTCTGCCTGCTTCTCAGGTTAAAGGAAAACGACCACCTGTGAACTGGAATCCTGCAGAAGCACTCAGCATATTGAGTTCCTATATCTGTCACAGTTTCCTCATCTACCATCCAAGCAGAGTCTGCACTTTCTACTTTTTCACCAAGGAGACTTATCCTGCCTTCCGCCTGACACTCTTCACTATTGGGAACTGAACCACATTTCCTCTCTCAGTCACTTGACCCGCTGTAGCCTAACCAGGCCTCCTCCTGGCTTCGTGTGCTTGGTTACAGACTTGCTGCCTTTGTGAAGTCATCCCCCAGTTCTTGCTATGTTAGTTGAAATAACCTGGACAGGCCATTTCATTTGGCCAAGCCTCAGTTCCTGGTGAGGCAGATGGTAAAGAATCTGCCTGAAAGGCAGGAGACATGGGATGGCTGTCTGGGTGGGGAAGATTCCCTAGGAGAAGGAAATGGCAACCCACTCCAGTATTCTTGCATGGAGAAACCCATGGACAGAGGAGCCTGGTGGGCTACAGTTCATAGGGTTGCAAAGAGTCAGACGCGATTAATATATAGTTTCTGCATCTGTTGAAAGGGAATATTATCTCTCTCAGGGTTTTGTAAGGATGAAATAATAAACATGTACGTACTTATATTACATAGTAGTCTATCATTTAGTATCACTGGCTTGGTCACATAATAGACAGTAGGTAGATACTGACTCCCTCCATTTGCTTTCCTGTCACTTTGATTTTTTCCTGAGCACCTACTTCTTATCTGTTCATCTATGTATGCCTATCATATACATGTATTTTTTTAGTTCAAAACTTTGCTCTTCTTCATAGCTTTGATGTCTTTGCTGAAACTTCCTATTTCTATTTGTTTCGAATGTATTCATCATTGCTTGTTCAAGCATTTTATGATGGCTGCTTTAAAATCACCAACACTGAGATTTTTCCATTGTCCTTTTTCATCCAGTTCAAGGTCTTCCTTGTTCTTGGTCCGATGACTGATTTTCAACTGAAACTTGGACATTTGGGGCATAAAGGTGGAAATCCTGGTTCTTAGTTAAATCTCGATAGGAACTGGCTTCCTTCGACGGGGCTCTGGCAGTGGCAGGCAGCCAAAGGACATATCTTTCTGTGTGTTATTAAACTATCTTCCAGAACTCACTCCTGGGTCAGTAACAAGACATCAGGGCACAGGAGAAGAACACAGCTGCTCTCAGCAGGTGACGTGGCATAGTTTGAAAGTGAAAGTGTTAGTCACTTATATGTCTGACTCTTTGCAACCACATGGACTGTAGCCCACCAGGCTCTTCTGTCTATGAAATTCTCTATATAAAAATATTGGAAGTGGGCTGCCATTCCCTTCTACAGGAATCCTCTCAAGCCAGGGATCAACTCAAGTCTCCTGGATCGCAGGCAGATTCTTTACTGTCTGAGCCATGAAGGGCACCATTTAGGTCTCTGTTCTACTGTCAAAGGCAAACGATGGTGGCGTGGCTGCTCCCTGTGCTCTGAGACCCCCTTCTGGCTTTGGCTGTCTAGAAGAATGCAGCCACGACCATGGGTGGTTCCCCCATCACCTTCAGAATATTCCCCCATCCAGCCTAAGTTGACCTCGAGAAAAAGACAGACTACAGTTCATAGGGTTGCAAAGAGTCAGAGATTAATATATAGTTTCTGCATCTGTTGAAAGGGAATATTATCTCTCTCAGGGTTTTGTAAGGATGAAATAATAAACATGTACGTACTTATATTACATAGTAGTCTATCATTTAGTATCACTGGCTTGGTCACATAATAGACAGTAGGTAGATACTGACTCCCTCCATTTGCTTTCCTGTCACTTTGATTTTTTCCTGAGCACCTACTTCTTATCTGTTCATCTATGTATGCCTATCATATACATGTATTTTTTTAGTTCAAAACTTTGCTCTTCTTCATAGCTTTGATGTCTTTGCTGAAACTTCCTATTTCTATTTGTTTCGAATGTATTCATCATTGCTTGTTCAAGCATTTTATGATGGCTGCTTTAAAATCACCAACACTGAGATTTTTCCATTGTCCTTTTTCATCCAGTTCAAGGTCTTCCTTGTTCTTGGTCCGATGACTGATTTTCAACTGAAACTTGGACATTTGGGGCATAAAGGTGGAAATCCTGGTTCTTAGTTAAATCTCGATAGGAACTGGCTTCCTTCGACGGGGCTCTGGCAGTGGCAGGCAGCCAAAGGACATATCTTTCTGTGTGTTATTAAACTATCTTCCAGAACTCACTCCTGGGTCAGTAACAAGACATCAGGGCACAGGAGAAGAACACAGCTGCTCTCAGCAGGTGACGTGGCATAGTTTGAAAGTGAAAGTGTTAGTCACTTATATGTCTGACTCTTTGCAACCACATGGACTGTAGCCCACCAGGCTCTTCTGTCTATGAAATTCTCTATATAAAAATATTGGAAGTGGGCTGCCATTCCCTTCTACAGGGAATCCTCTCAAGCCAGGGATCAACTCAAGTCTCCTGGATCGCAGGCAGATTCTTTACTGTCTGAGCCATGAAGGGCACCATTTAGGTCTCTGTTCTACTGTCAAAGGCAAACGATGGTGGCGTGGCTGCTCCCTGTGCTCTGAGACCCCCTTCTGGCTTTGGCTGTCTAGAAGAATGCAGCCACGACCATGGGTGGTTCCCCCATCACCTTCAGAATATTCCCCCATCCAGCCTAAGTTGACCTCGAGAAAAAGACAGACTGCCTTATAGAAGGGTAGTCAATCCATTGGAAACATATCTATCTTATTTTTTAATTTTATTTTTTTCAATTTATTTTTATTTATTTTTGGGGAAAATATTACTTTTAAAGAGCAATTTTTTTTTTCTTTTTCCCCCCATCATGCCTCTCGTTTATTTATATTTCTTTTCATCCATCTTTATTTTTTGGCCTGTGTGGGCCTCCCATCACAGTGGCCTCTCTCAGTGCAGAGCACCAGCTCTGGGTGCATGAGTTCCAGAGCACTGGCTCATAATTGGACACACCGGTCCAGCTGCTCTGTGGCACGTGGGATCTTCCCCGGCCAGTGATTGAACCAGTGCTCCCTGCACCTGAAGGTGAACTCTTCAGCCTTTGGACCACCAGGGAAGCCCTAAAGAATAATATTTTGGAACATATCTCTCAGTAGGTCTGGACTGTTAAAATAAAACAATAATATCTTGTTCTTACATACTTCATCACCACATAGATGCTACTCCAATACTAAAGCCAGATTTCACATGAGTAACATTTCATGTGTGTGGATGATAGAGAAAAAATTGCTATGGGCATCTGACTCCCAGTTGCCTGGGAAATCAGAATTGGCAGAGAAGTCTCTTATGAAAGCACACCAAACAGCCAACGTGCGGAGCCAGGCTCCGCGACTCCCTCATCCTGTGGCCGTGAGCACATAGCGTTTTCTGATCTGTTACCCAACCTGTGAAATGACATCATGTGCTTGTCCTAAAGCTGATTTGCAAGAGTGTCCTTCCTGGACCAATCAACGGCTTCTCTATAAATATTGAAGTGGGCTGCCATTCCTTCTACAGGAATCCTCTCAAGCCAGGGATCAACTCAAGTCTCCTGGATCGCAGGCAGATTCTTTACTGTCTGAGCCATGAAGGGCACCATTTAGGTCTCTGTTCTACTGTCAAAGGCAAACGATGGTGGCGTGGCTGCTCCCTGTGCTCTGAGACCCCCTTCTGGCTTTGGCTGTCTAGAAGAATGCAGCCACGACCATGGGTGGTTCCCCCATCACCTTCAGAATATTCCCCCATCCAGCCTAAGTTGACCTCGAGAAAAAGACAGACTGCCTTATAGAAGGGTAGTCAATCCATTGGAAACATATCTATCTTATTTTTTAATTTTATTTTTTTCAATTTATTTTTATTTATTTTTGGGGAAAATATTACTTTTAAAGAGCAATTTTTTTTTTCTTTTTCCCCCCATCATGCCTCTCGTTTATTTATATTTCTTTTCATCCATCTTTATTTTTTGGCCTGTGTGGGCCTCCCATCACAGTGGCCTCTCTCAGTGCAGAGCACCAGCTCTGGGTGCATGAGTTCCAGAGCACTGGCTCATAATTGGACACACCGGTCCAGCTGCTCTGTGGCACGTGGGATCTTCCCCGGCCAGTGATTGAACCAGTGCTCCCTGCACCTGAAGGTGAACTCTTCAGCCTTTGGACCACCAGGGAAGCCCTAAAGAATAATATTTTGGAACATATCTCTCAGTAGGTCTGGACTGTTAAAATAAAACAATAATATCTTGTTCTTACATACTTCATCACCACATAGATGCTACTCCAATACTAAAGCCAGATTTCACATGAGTAACATTTCATGTGTGTGGATGATAGAGAAAAAATTGCTATGGGCATCTGACTCCCAGTTGCCTGGGAAATCAGAATTGGCAGAGAAGTCTCTTATGAAAGCACACCAAACAGCCAACGTGCGGAGCCAGGCTCCGCGACTCCCTCATCCTGTGGCCGTGAGCACATAGCGTTTTCTGATCTGTTACCCAACCTGTGAAATGACATCATGTGCTTGTCCTAAAGCTGATTTGCAAGAGTGTCCTTCCTGGACCAATCACGACAGCTGGTGAAAGCACAGGAATGGAAACTTTGAACCTTACAAAACCAAACCAAACCACAAATACACTTGCTATATGAGAGCAATTACACGCACTTTTCAAAATGAATCCCTAAGTAGCCAGCCTTTACCTTCTAAGGCATCGTTAGATATTGATGGGCTGTTCATGAGATTTTCTGCCCTTTCTGCCCCGACAGATTGGATTTTAGATTAACTAGAAAGTGAGCCAGACACTTGCCAAGAAGGGGAACCTTAAAACAATCATTTCCTGAATGTCCGTCTACTGTGTGCCCGGTGATAGATGAGGTCTTTATATTAACGGCCTCTTTTAATGCTCACAAAAACTCTGTCAGGCACCAGCCCATTTTATAGATGAGAAAAGCAAGGCTTAAGGAATTTCAGATTTGGCTCCAAGTCACATACCTCATACCTGGGACACCCAGAGCTTGCTGCTTCCCTAGCTACCATTCTGCCTCCATTCCCCCTACCTCCCCACCATGCCTCACTGTTTCCAGTCCCTGAAGGGTAGGGGGTGTTGAGCTCCGGAAACCCCTCCACTCTGGTAGCAAACATGTGACCTGTGCTGTTTCTCCCTAAGTAAGAACCAATGCTTCACACGTATCCAGCGTGGAAAGTGTGGTTCTGACCAGCCATACTGGCTTAGATTCCCCAGAGGAACCAGGGCAGTCATGGTGGCCCAGGGGGGCTCCTGGATGTTGCCACTGAAGGAAGGTGCCAAGGACACTGGCTTCAGGGCCAGCCACCATGACGTGAAAGGGCCAGCTTGACGATTTGGAGGCTCCTTCCACGAAGGACAAGGCTTCAGCTCTCCAGAAAGCAAGTGAATGAGGCTCAGAGACAAGAGCCTTCAAGAAACAACAGATTCTCCCTGGTGATCCAGTGGCCAAGACCCGGGAACAGTGCAGGGAACCTGAGTTCAGTCCCTGGTCGGGGAACTAGACTGCACATGCTGCAGCTAACAGTCCACATGCTGCAAGAAAGATCACCCATGGGACTTCCATGATGGTTCAGATGGTAAAGAATCTGCCTGCAATGCAGGAGACTGAGGTTCGATCCCTGGGTCAGGAAGCTCCCCAGGAGAAGGAAATGGCAACCAACTCCAGTATTCTTGCCTGAAGTATTCCATGGACGGAGGAGCCTGACGGGCTACAGTCACAAAGAGTTGGACTTGATCAAGCTACTAACACACTACATCATAAAGAAGATTGATGACCCTGAGGGCGGCAACTAAGACCCAGAGCAGTCAAACAAATAAATATTTTTTAAAAAATGAAACAGATTCTCTACCTGTGGAGGGAGGGGTCACTTGCTCTTTAGATTCTTTTCTGACACAGGTTTTACTGCTCCTGTAGTCCACACCTTAAGCCACAAACACAATTCAAATCCCTTCAAAGAGCAACAGACTGATGGTCAAACAGTGATGACAGAAGATCCTCTCATTGGAGTAACTTTCCTGGAGTTGGTACCATTTTTTGTGAAGACTTCCAAACTCAGCCAATGCACAAAGGCAGTGAGCTTACCTCTCTCATCCATTCACCTTTCCTAGAGAACTGACTGCCTCCATAGGCAGACATTCTCCAAAGGTTAGAGTAGGAAGAAGGCCTGTAAGAGCTAACTTGCTACCTGAGCCACAAATGCCAGGCTAGCAGAGAGCAAGAAGGAAAACATACCCGAAATCTTCACATGGGACATAACTGCCCAATCTGTGCTGTGCTTCTCCTCTGTCAATTTACCCAACAACCACAGGAAAGAAGAACTCTGCTCCTGTTACTACTGACCACTGGCCAGGTCCTCAAGCTGGGCCAGACTTTAGCTTCTTGGTCCCAAGAACATACATTCTTATGGTTGCTATGCCCAAGTTTCATTAGCACAAAATGAAATTCTGTGGCTCTCAACAAATATTGATTGTACAGAACATGGAACTCTACTTAATGTTATGCACCAGCCTGGATGGGAGGCAGGGTTGGGGGAGAATGGATACATGTATATGTAGGGCCAAGCTCCTTCACTGTTCACCTGAAACTATCACAAAATTGTTAATTGGCTACTCCCCAATAAAAATGTTTTTTGTGTAAAAGTAATAAGTAAATAAACTACACTAAGACCACAAAAAAGAAAAAAAAAGAAATTCTGTGGTCCTATTAAATAATCAGGACTCTAGTTTAATAGTTTCTCTAAATCGATATAAACCGTATGTTATCCTGATTACTTTTTCATCTGATTAAAAAATATCTAGCATGGTCTGAAATGTTAGAATGGAGAAATTGCCTTTCTTACCAAACAGGAACAACAACAGAAGTGCCTTCATTTAGCCTAACTAGAGAGTTTATTTTGATGAGAGACAAATTCACCTTCCAAGCGTTCTTCCAATTGTGATGTTTCTCGACCAAAGAGTTTTTTTTACACGTCACTTGCTCTTTAGATTCTTTTCTGACACAGGTTTTACTGCTCCTGTAGTCCACACCTTAAGCCACAAACACAATTCAAATCCCTTCAAAGAGCAACAGACTGATGGTCAAACAGTGATGACAGAAGATCCTCTCATTGGAGTAACTTTCCTGGAGTTGGTACCATTTTTTGTGAAGACTTCCAAACTCAGCCAATGCACAAAGGCAGTGAGCTTACCTCTCTCATCCATTCACCTTTCCTAGAGAACTGACTGCCTCCATAGGCAGACATTCTCCAAAGGTTAGAGTAGGAAGAAGGCCTGTAAGAGCTAACTTGCTACCTGCGCCCCAAATGCCAGGCTAGCAGAGAGCAAGAAGGAAAACATACCCGAAATCTTCACATGGGACATAACTGCCCAATCTGTGCTGTGCTTCTCCTCTGTCAATTTACCCAACAACCACAGGAAAGAAGAACTCTGCTCCTGTTACTACTGACCACTGGCCAGGTCCTCAAGCTGGGCCAGACTTTAGCTTCTTGGTCCCAAGAACATACATTCTTATGGTTGCTATGCCCAAGTTTCATTAGCACAAAATGAAATTCTGTGGCTCTCAACAAATATTGATTGTACAGAACATGGAACTCTACTTAATGTTATGCACCAGCCTGGATGGGAGGCAGGGTTGGGGGAGAATGGATACATGTATATGTAGGGCCAAGCTCCTTCACTGTTCACCTGAAACTATCACAAAATTGTTAATTGGCTACTCCCCAATAAAAATGTTTTTTGTGTAAAAGTAATAAGTAAATAAACTACACTAAGACCACAAAAAAGAAAAAAAAAGAAATTCTGTGGTCCTATTAAATAATCAGGACTCTAGTTTAATAGTTTCTCTAAATCGATATAAACCGTATGTTATCCTGATTACTTTTTCATCTGATTAAAAAATATCTAGCATGGTCTGAAATGTTAGAATGGAGAAATTGCCTTTCTTACCAAACAGGAACAACAACAGAAGTGCCTTCATTTAGCCTAACTAGAGAGTTTATTTTGATGAGAGACAAATTCACCTTCCAAGCGTTCTTCCAATTGTGATGTTTCTCGACCAAAGAGTACACAATTCTGTTATTTTCTAAGTGTGACTGACAACGCCCATTTCAGCAAAGGAGTGGGAGTCTGAATCCTCATGCGGGGACTTACTTCCCTCTACAATGTTAGGATCAAGTGACCTTGGCACAGAGTATTTATAAATATTATTACTACTGTCTGTTCTTAGAAATAGAAAACAATTTCTTTATAACTCCAGCATTTTCTAATACAAAGTCTGCTTAATCATCATTACCTAACTCAAGAACGCTGTGACAGAGGTATCAACTTTAACCACTTAATAAGAACTGCTGACATTTATTCATACTGCTACTGATTCATAAGAGGAAAAGTTTAGAAAGAAGACAAGTGTCTATAGCCTTCCCTTTAGAATACAGGAAACCATATAAAAGTATTGGCAATGGAATTAAAGTAACCACAATGCCGCCCTTGGTAGCATTTTCTACAAAGACGTTTACATGAATCGAGAAAGAATATTAAATTAGGTGGTTAAAATAAAACTTCACTATTAGCTTCACACATTTTCATACATGAGATTATGGCATTTTAATCAGCTGACAGTTCAGTCTTGTAAGTACAGACCTAAAGAAATGTGAATGTACCCAAGAAGGAATAATGTCCATTCAAATTAATCTTTTTTTTTTTCAAGAAGCAGAAGCCCCACAAACAGCTGGAACTAAACCTACAGTAAGAGTCCAAAGTTGTTGTGCATAAATTCAGTGTCCAGGAGTCCTGGAATTTTGAATTCATTAACCAAATGATTTTAAAAGCAATTTGAAAAAAAAAAAAAAGCAATTTGGGAGGACTTCTAGTTAGGATGTAAAAAGATTCAAGAGAACTGAGCTCCCATGGTGACAATCAGAAGCTGAATCCAAAGTTTAATCAAAGTTTTCTGAGACTCTGTTCCAACATCCTCCCAAATCAACTGCTGATAGGATCAAAAAAGCAGTGTGGGAGTGCAGTGGGGGAGGGGTAGGCACAGTGAACTCAATCTAACTAAAAAGTAGCTTCCGCCGCCGACTTGACTCTAGGTGGAATCAGCTTCCCACCCCATGTTCACTCGCTCTGTCATGTCTGACTCTTTGTGACCCCCTGGACTGTAGCCCGACAGGCTCCTCTGTCCCTGAGATTTCCCAGGCAAGAATATTGGAGTGGGTTGCCATTTCCTCCTCCAGGGGATTTTCCCGACCCAGGAATCCAACCCAGGCCTTTTGCATCTCCTGCATTCACAGGGGGATTCTTTACCACTAGCAATACTGGACAAAGGGAAAGGAGATAACCAGAAGAAATAAAGTCTGTTATACACCATGTCTGGAATATAATAAAAAGGTATAAAATCTGCAGAGAAGTTGGAAGATATAACCCCAGATAGAGTTATCAGTACCACCTTGCTAGATTCCGTATGTTTGGGTTAATATACAATATTTTTCTCTTTAGAAAGAAGACAAGTGTCTATAGCTTTTAGAATACAGGAAACCATATAAAAGTATTGGCAATGGAATTAAAGTAACCACAATGCCGCCCTTGGTAGCATTTTCTACAAAGACGTTTACATGAATCGAGAAAGAATATTAAATTAGGTGGTTAAAATAAAACTTCACTATTAGCTTCACACATTTTCATACATGAGATTATGGCATTTTAATCAGCTGACAGTTCAGTCTTGTAAGTACAGACCTAAAGAAATGTGAATGTACCCAAGAAGGAATAATGTCCATTCAAATTAATCTTTTTTTTTTTCAAGAAGCAGAAGCCCCACAAACAGCTGGAACTAAACCTACAGTAAGAGTCCAAAGTTGTTGTGCATAAATTCAGTGTCCAGGAGTCCTGGAATTTTGAATTCATTAACCAAATGATTTTAAAAGCAATTTGAAAAAAAAAAAAAAGCAATTTGGGAGGACTTCTAGTTAGGATGTAAAAAGATTCAAGAGAACTGAGCTCCCATGGTGACAATCAGAAGCTGAATCCAAAGTTTAATCAAAGTTTTCTGAGACTCTGTTCCAACATCCTCCCAAATCAACTGCTGATAGGATCAAAAAAGCAGTGTGGGAGTGCAGTGGGGGAGGGGTAGGCACAGTGAACTCAATCTAACTAAAAAGTAGCTTCCGCCGCCGACTTGACTCTAGGTGGAATCAGCTTCCCACCCCATGTTCACTCGCTCTGTCATGTCTGACTCTTTGTGACCCCCTGGACTGTAGCCCGACAGGCTCCTCTGTCCCTGAGATTTCCCAGGCAAGAATATTGGAGTGGGTTGCCATTTCCTCCTCCAGGGGATTTTCCCGACCCAGGAATCCAACCCAGGCCTTTTGCATCTCCTGCATTCACAGGGGGATTCTTTACCACTAGCAATACTGGACAAAGGGAAAGGAGATAACCAGAAGAAATAAAGTCTGTTATACACCATGTCTGGAATATAATAAAAAGGTATAAAATCTGCAGAGAAGTTGGAAGATATAACCCCAGATAGAGTTATCAGTACCACCTTGCTAGATTCCGTATGTTTGGGTTAATATACAATATTTTTCTCTTTCTGACTTACATTACTCTGTATAATAGGCTCCAGATTCATCCATCTCATTAGAAGTGACCCAAATGCATTCCTTTTTATGGTTGAGTAATATTTGCAGGGCAACAGTGAGATACAGACATAGAGAACGGACTTGAGGACACAGCAGGGGAAGGAGAGGGTGGGACAAATTGAGAGAGAAGCATAAAACCACACACATTAACATATGCAAAAGAGCTAGCCAGTGGGAATTTACTGTATGACTCAAAGGCTCAAACTGGTACTTCTGTGGTGACCTAGGTGAGGTAGAAAGGGATGGGATGTGGAAGGGGGGCTCAAGAGAGACGGGACATATATGTACCTATGGCTGATTCATACTAATGTATGGCAGAAATCAACCCAATATTGTAAAGCAATTATCCTCCAATTAAAAATAAACACACACACACACACACACACACACATACACACACACACACACACATCTCCAAATCCAGAGAAACACAATTGGTAAAAACAGACTTATAAATGATCAGTTATTAGAATTAACAAATTGTTTTATAAACAATTGGGCTTCCTTGGTAGCTCAAACAGTAAAGAATCTGCCTGGAAGATCTCCTGGAGGAGGAAATGGCAACCCACTCCAGTATTTTGGCCTGAAGAATTCCATGGACAGAGGAGCCTGGCAAGCTACGTCCATAGGGTGGCAGAGAGTCAGACATGACTAAGTGACTAATATTTTCATTTATAACAATTATTAAATATACTTGGGCTTCCCAAGTGGCGCTAGTCACTCGCTCTGTCATGTCTGACTCTTGTGACCCCTGGACTGTAGCCCGACAGGATCCTCTGTCCCTGAGATTTCCCAGGCAAGAATATTGGAGTGGGTTGCCATTTCCTCCTCCAGGGGATTTTCCCGACCCAGGAATCCAACCCAGGCCTTTTGCATCTCCTGCATTCACAGGGGGATTCTTTACCACTAGCAATACTGGACAAAGGGAAAGGAGATAACCAGAAGAAATAAAGTCTGTTATACACCATGTCTGGAATATAATAAAAAGGTATAAAATCTGCAGAGAAGTTGGAAGATATAACCCCAGATAGAGTTATCAGTACCACCTTGCTAGATTCCGTATGTTTGGGTTAATATACAATATTTTTCTCTTTCTGACTTACATTACTCTGTATAATAGGCTCCAGATTCATCCATCTCATTAGAAGTGACCCAAATGCATTCCTTTTTATGGTTGAGTAATATTTGCAGGGCAACAGTGAGATACAGACATAGAGAACGGACTTGAGGACACAGCAGGGGAAGGAGAGGGTGGGACAAATTGAGAGAGAAGCATAAAACCACACACATTAACATATGCAAAAGAGCTAGCCAGTGGGAATTTACTGTATGACTCAAAGGCTCAAACTGGTACTTCTGTGGTGACCTAGGTGAGGTAGAAAGGGATGGGATGTGGAAGGGAGGCTCAAGAGAGACGGGACATATATGTACCTATGGCTGATTCATACTAATGTATGGCAGAAATCAACCCAATATTGTAAAGCAATTATCCTCCAATTAAAAATAAACACACACACACACACACACACACACACATACACACACACACACACACATCTCCAAATCCAGAGAAACACAATTGGTAAAAACAGACTTATAAATGATCAGTTATTAGAATTAACAAATTGTTTTATAAACAATTGGGCTTCCTTGGTAGCTCAAACAGTAAAGAATCTGCCTGGAAGATCTCCTGGAGGAGGAAATGGCAACCCACTCCAGTATTTTGGCCTGAAGAATTCCATGGACAGAGGAGCCTGGCAAGCTACGTCCATAGGGTGGCAGAGAGTCAGACATGACTAAGTGACTAATATTTTCATTTATAACAATTATTAAATATACTTGGGCTTCCCAAGTGGCGCTAGTGGTGAAGACCCCACATGCCAAAGCAGGAGACTAAGAGGCCAGGGTTTGATTCCTGGGTCAGGGAGATGCCCTGGAGAGGGAAAGGGCTACCCACTCCAGTAGTTTTGCCTGGTGAATCCCATGGACAGAGGCCTCTGGCAGGTGACAGTCCATAGGGTTGTAAAGAGATGGACACAATCGAAGCAACTTGGCACGCATGCATTACACATACAGTCAAGAATTTATAAGAAAAACTGAATATAATGGATTAAAATGGGATACTTCGTGAGATAAGTATAAAAATGAATGAAAGCAAAATTTTAGAACTGAAAAGAGTTGCAAAGAGTCTGACCTGACTGAGCACACGTACCTCTACCATCAGAAAATGAAAAACTACCAACACATTTTATTTTGTTAAATGTATTGATTTCTAGCTAGATTATTAGTTTCTATCAAAGCAGATGTACTGAGAATCATTTCTGTTTCAAGGTCAGTAACTCATTTACATTTTGTTATTATGGAATCATAATAAAACACAGCTTGTCCTCAACTGTGACTCGGGTCTGCCCTGTCTGTTTGACTCAACAGAATTCCACCTCCTAAAGGGCCTTTTTTTTTTTTTTTTCAATGTAACACACCTTCTGTTAGGAACACATTTTACCAATAGGACATTCTCATTGTGCATCCAGGAGTGAGGGGATGACCTCAAAGACTCATGGAGGACATTCCAATTAGCCAGTACTTCAACCATCTCCCCAAGGAGCCCAGCTTAACACAGCTGCCACAAGAACTCAGAGGATAGAGCTCAGCAAAACAAGTTACTCTGTCCTGTGGCTATAACAAGTTCTCCTTCAGCGAGTGAAATAGAATGAGCAGAGCTCTCCCAGATACACAAAACCATACTGTGAGGCACAGGACTGGGGTCGACCAGGTGGCTGCCACGCAGAGCCCAGATTGCAGGGGCGGTGACCTCAGGGTCTGTGTTACTGGCCAAACTGAAGAAGTACATCGCACTTGTATTTTTTTAACCTCTGCTGAATGGCCTACACTGATAGGTTCAACAATGTATTTTATACCACTGAAGAGCAGGCTTGGGCCAGAGGTAAAAAGGGGAAGAGAAAAGAGAGTTTTCTCCTTGTCTTGGTGCACTCTGTTAGGACTAATTTTTTTTTTTTCTTTTTGTCTCTCTGGCTTGAGAGTTTTTGGTTCTGGAAATAGAGTGTGGGCCAGGATACATTTGTATTTTGGATCCTGTCATCTCCTAGAGGTGAAATCAGTGGTCCTACCATAAAAGGAAGTTAAAGGCAGTTCTGGGGGTGTTTTCAAAACAAAGTAATTTTAAAATTTGAATATAATGGATTAAAATGGGATACTTTGAGATAAGTATAAAAATGAATGAAAGCAAAATTTTAGAACTGAAAAGAGTTGCAAAGAGTCTGACCTGACTGAGCACACGTACCTCTACCATCAGAAAATGAAAAACTACCAACACATTTTATTTTGTTAAATGTATTGATTTCTAGCTAGATTATTAGTTTCTATCAAAGCAGATGTACTGAGAATCATTTCTGTTTCAAGGTCAGTAACTCATTTACATTTTGTTATTATGGAATCATAATAAAACACAGCTTGTCCTCAACTGTGACTCGGGTCTGCCCTGTCTGTTTGACTCAACAGAATTCCACCTCCTAAAGGGCCTTTTTTTTTTTTTTTTCAATGTAACACACCTTCTGTTAGGAACACATTTTACCAATAGGACATTCTCATTGTGCATCCAGGAGTGAGGGGATGACCTCAAAGACTCATGGAGGACATTCCAATTAGCCAGTACTTCAACCATCTCCCCAAGGAGCCCAGCTTAACACAGCTGCCACAAGAACTCAGAGGATAGAGCTCAGCAAAACAAGTTACTCTGTCCTGTGGCTATAACAAGTTCTCCTTCAGCGAGTGAAATAGAATGAGCAGAGCTCTCCCAGATACACAAAACCATACTGTGAGGCACAGGACTGGGGTCGACCAGGTGGCTGCCACGCAGAGCCCAGATTGCAGGGGCGGTGACCTCAGGGTCTGTGTTACTGGCCAAACTGAAGAAGTACATCGCACTTGTATTTTTTTAACCTCTGCTGAATGGCCTACACTGATAGGTTCAACAATGTATTTTATACCACTGAAGAGCAGGCTTGGGCCAGAGGTAAAAAGGGGAAGAGAAAAGAGAGTTTTCTCCTTGTCTTGGTGCACTCTGTTAGGACTAATTTTTTTTTTTTCTTTTTGTCTCTCTGGCTTGAGAGTTTTTGGTTCTGGAAATAGAGTGTGGGCCAGGATACATTTGTATTTTGGATCCTGTCATCTCCTAGAGGTGAAATCAGTGGTCCTACCATAAAAGGAAGTTAAAGGCAGTTCTGGGGGTGTTTTCAAAACAAAGTAATTTTAAAATTTGACCCAATTGCATTCCCTCATTTCAATGATACCCCTGGCTTCCTGCCCGAGGATCCACCATCAAGAGTTATTCCTCCCCACCTTGATGGAATGGGTGCTGGTGGTTACATCTCATGCCAGCCTGAAGGACACAGCCAAGTGTTCTAGAAACCTTATCACTGGCTTGTAGCCAACTCAGAAGCACCTTACTAGGTGGGTGGATGGGGGAACCAGAGATCTTTTCTGAAGTATCTTACAAAGGTAAGAGAGTCTGTGGGTAGTTGGTAAGGCCAAAGGACAGAGAAACCCTTCCTCCCTTTCTCAGTCCAATGAATGTTTACAGCATCCTTTGCCTAAAACCTCAGTTCATGTTGTATCTGATTCCAGTATCTGAACATCTATTAAACTTCCCTGACCCAGGTGTTGGAGCAAGGGAAATAAAAGGATAGGAAATCTGCACGGCCACTTAAAAAGAAACATTTAATGCAGCATAGAAGAGAGCCAACACTGCCTGTAGAAAGAGAAAGGCATGCGTACCATGTCTAAGCCTTGGGGGTATGAGCATGGGGTACCTGTTCTTGAAGTTAAAATTTTAGGAAATATGTCAATATTCCAACACCATCTTTCCATCTTGGTACTCTCATTCAAGTTTTTCTTCCTATTTTGTTTCTTCCATACCAACTCTTTGTGCCACAGGGCAATGCTTACCTTTATATCAAACACTTATCCATACTCTAAATTCAAAGGAGTCAAGTAGAGTCTTAGTTTGAGGTTTGGTGCCTGCCATTCTGCACATTCTTGTGTGTGTGTGTGTGTGTGTGTGTGTGTGTGTGTGCACGCGTGTGTGTATGTACTAAGTCGCTTCAGTCTTGTCCAACTCTGTGTAACCCTATGCGCTGACGCCCACCAGGCTCCCCTGTCCATGGGATTCTCCAGGCAAGAATACTGGAGCGGGTTGCCACGCCCTCCTCCAAAGGATCTTCCTGACCCAGGGATCAATCCCATGTCTCTTATGTCTCTTTCACTGGCAGTCAGGTTCTTCACCACTAGCACCACCTTCAAGGCCATTGCCTAAGAATAAATTGATATGTTAGTGACTGTATCAACTTAGAGCTCCTTGAATGATCTGTCAATCATCAGGCTTGAATGTTGTTCCTCTGTAATAATTAAACTATTTGAGACTAACACTCAAATCTTCATCATTGTTTCAGACTTGAGCAAATATAGCAGAAGAGCCAAGATTGCTTGCCATCCACAAGCTTCCCCTGGTCCCTAAGCTGTGCTGGGTCTCCCAGCAGTTCTCACCGAGGGAGGAAAAGAAGGATTTTTTTCACTGAGGCAGACTCAGGCTGCTAGATGCAGGGTCCACCCCTGTGTTCACTTGCTGGTGAGGGTTCAAAACAGGCCTGGGGCTGGTGGTGGTGAATCTGGGCCTCCCTCTCACACACCAAAATGAAAATGATCAGTCTAGTGGCATGAGAGGACTCGGGTGGGGAAAGGTGCCAGGCCCCTGAGGCCCCAACAGAAACAGGGCGCTCAGGAAAGAACTGGTTGGTCGCAACTCACTATGGACATCAAAGTGCCATGTGGGTGAAGGGGTAACAGCTGTGGGTATCACGTGATCAAATACTGTGGAGATGTCATGACTGCTTGGCTGTGGTCATGATCTGTATTTGCTCTCTTCCTGAATGAGTTTTGAATTTTTAACAGGGTTACTCTTACAAGAAACCTCCCATTCCCTCTGGGAGGTGGAGAGGAACGGCCTTCCTCGGTTCTGCACTGGGTTACATATCCCTCTCTCACTTCCCCACAGGTCCGTTAAAACGCCATTCTCACGTGGTTCCCTGATCTGGGCTCAGAACCTGATTCAACATTTTGCTAAGTATTATTTTCACCACGATGAATAGGGTCTTTTTTGATCTGCACCTCACAGCTGGGCTGTGGTTCTCTCGACCCATATGGACTGGAAAGCTTCTTCCTGTGTGGATTTCCTAGTGTAAGCTGACCACATGTCCACATGTACTCACTTCTCTGAACATCACCAAGAGTCATAGTTCCAATACGGTTGGGTTCTGACAGAGCAGGAGCGCTGTGCCTGGGAGTTTAGGGAGCAAACACTCCATTGAGAAACAAGTCAGATCTAAAACTTATGTTCCTTTAAGGCTTGGTATAAAATAATGTGGAGGACTCAAGGCCAAATATTCATTTCCATGAAAATACATAATTTTACAGAGTGAAGGAAGTCAGAGAAAAGTAAATATCAGATATTAACACGTATATATGGAATCTGAAAAGGTGATACAGATGAACCTATTGGCACAGGAGCAATGGAAATGCAGACAAAGAAAACAGACTTATGGACATGGTGGGGGAAGACAGGGTGGGATGAATTGAGAGTAGTGTGGAAATATATACACTGCCATACATACTGGCTAGTGGGAGTTTGTTGTGTGACTCAAAGAACTCAAACTGGTGCTCTGTAATAACCTAAAAGGGTAGGTGGGTGGGGTGGTAGGTAGGTGGGAAGGAGGTTCAAGAGGGAGCAGCCATATATATTCCTATGGCTGATTCATGTTGATATATGGCAGAAACCAACACAACATTGTAAAGCAATTATCCTTCAATTAAAAATAAAGAGGGCTGGGCTTCCCTGGTGGGAAAAAGAGTCTGCCTTGCAGTGCAAGGGGCACAGGTTCGATCTCTGGCTCAGAAAGATCCCCCCCCTCTTTTTTTTAATGGGGAAATTTTCTTCATTTTTAATTTACAACAGAAAGAATATAAAACTTTCAGAAAACATTTTCCATATTTTAAGGGCAATTCAAATCATTTTGCATGGTTTCCAGCAGCTGAGTTCTTCAACAGATCCACTGAGTCAATGATGCTTTACATGCACAATTACAAAGATAAAACTTACAAAAAAGAAGACGTCTAGACTAGTTTTACATGCAAGTCTCAGGAGTTGCTGGGCCAGTGCGCAATTATGAGCCAATGTTCTGGAGTGCATGGGCCCAGAGCCGGCACTATGCAACAAGAGAGACCACTGTGATGGGAGGCCCACACAGGCCAAAGGGAAAAAAAAGCTTCTTCCTGTGTGGATTTCCTAGTGTAAGCTGACCACATGTCCACATGTACTCACTTCTCTGAACATCACCAAGAGTCATAGTTCCAATACGGTTGGGTTCTGACAGAGCAGGAGCGCTGTGCCTGGGAGTTTAGGGAGCAAACACTCCATTGAGAAACAAGTCAGATCTAAAACTTATGTTCCTTTAAGGCTTGGTATAAAATAATGTGGAGGACTCAAGGCCAAATATTCATTTCCATGAAAATACATAATTTTACAGAGTGAAGGAAGTCAGAGAAAAGTAAATATCAGATATTAACACGTATATATGGAATCTGAAAAGGTGATACAGATGAACCTATTGGCACAGGAGCAATGGAAATGCAGACAAAGAAAACAGACTTATGGACATGGTGGGGGAAGACAGGGTGGGATGAATTGAGAGTAGTGTGGAAATATATACACTGCCATACATACTGGCTAGTGGGAGTTTGTTGTGTGACTCAAAGAACTCAAACTGGTGCTCTGTAATAACCTAAAAGGGTAGGTGGGTGGGGTGGTAGGTAGGTGGGAAGGAGGTTCAAGAAGGAGCAGCCATATATATTCCTATGGCTGATTCATGTTGATATATGGCAGAAACCAACACAACATTGTAAAGCAATTATCCTTCAATTAAAAATAAAGAGGGCTGGGCTTCCCTGGTGGGAAAAAGAGTCTGCCTTGCAGTGCAAGGGGCACAGGTTCGATCTCTGGCTCAGAAAGATCCCCCCCCTCTTTTTTTTAATGGGGAAATTTTCTTCATTTTTAATTTACAACAGAAAGAATATAAAACTTTCAGAAAACATTTTCCATATTTTAAGGGCAATTCAAATCATTTTGCATGGTTTCCAGCAGCTGAGTTCTTCAACAGATCCACTGAGTCAATGATGCTTTACATGCACAATTACAAAGATAAAACTTACAAAAAAGAAGACGTCTAGACTAGTTTTACATGCAAGTCTCAGGAGTTGCTGGGCCAGTGCGTCCAATTATGAGCCAATGTTCTGGAGTGCATGGGCCCAGAGCCGGCACTATGCAACAAGAGAGACCACTGTGATGGGAGGCCCACACAGGCCAAAGAATAAAGATGGATGAAAATAAATGATGACTTAGGGTTAAATATATATATATACATATATATGTATGTATAAAGAATGTAACATTAAAAAATACAATAATAAAAAGAAGACACAGGTACCTGTATTCAGGAAACCACACATAAAAAATACATCATTTTAAAAAATGGAAGTTTTTTTTTTAAGCAACATGAAGTTGGTTTTAGTGCAGATACATGATTAACTGTTATTTTGAAAGATTTTTCTTCCTGAAAATGATCGTTCCTCCTTAATGCTGATAATTATCTAAAGCAAAATAAATACAAACGTCAAGGTTAATGAAAATTGAAACAGGATAAGGCCTGGACAGTACATTTTCCAAGAACAAAGCACACAATTGTTCTATACGCACCCCAGCAGAAATACTTCATGGGAAGGGCACAGAGATCTTTTGTTGGGGGCCTTGTGAGGACAGAGGCCTGGGGGTACCGGCGCTAGACTGCTTTTGAGTCAAGGTCCCACAGTGAGGGCACAAAGGTGAGGTCACCCATCCTACAGTTTAGGCCTGGGAACACTAGAACAGCAGGAACACTGAGTCTAGAAGCCTCAGCTTCCCTTCTCATTACCTCAGTCACAAGTCAGCCTCAGATTCCCCATCCCTACAGTGGATTGGGGCTTCCCCGGTGGCTCAGTGGTAAAGAATCCGCCTGCAGTGCAAGAGCTGTGGGTTCGATCCCTGCATCAGGAAGATCCCTGGAGGACCCCCTCTCTTTTTTTTAATGGGGAAATTTTCTTCATTTTTAATTTACAACAGAAAGAATATAAAACTTTCAGAAAACATTTTCCATATTTTAAGGGCAATTCAAATCATTTTGCATGGTTTCCAGCAGCTGAGTTCTTCAACAGATCCACTGAGTCAATGATGCTTTACATGCACAATTACAAAGATAAAACTTACAAAAAAGAAGACGTCTAGACTAGTTTTACATGCAAGTCTCAGGAGTTGCTGGGCCAGTGCGTCCAATTATGAGCCAATGTTCTGGAGTGCATGGGCCCAGAGCCGGCACTATGCAACAAGAGAGACCACTGTGATGGGAGGCCCACACAGGCCAAAGAATAAAGATGGATGAAAATAAATGATGACTTAGGGTTAAATATATATATATATATGTGTGTGTGTATATATATATATATATATACACATATGTGTGTGTATATATATATATATATACATATATATGTATGTATAAAGAATGTAACATTAAAAAATACAATAATAAAAAGAAGACACAGGTACCTGTATTCAGGAAACCACACATAAAAAATACATCATTTTAAAAAATGGAAGTTTTTTTTTTAAGCAACATGAAGTTGGTTTTAGTGCAGATACATGATTAACTGTTATTTTGAAAGATTTTTCTTCCTGAAAATGATCGTTCCTCCTTAATGCTGATAATTATCTAAAGCAAAATAAATACAAACGTCAAGGTTAATGAAAATTGAAACAGGATAAGGCCTGGACAGTACATTTTCCAAGAACAAAGCACACAATTGTTCTATACGCACCCCAGCAGAAATACTTCATGGGAAGGGCACAGAGATCTTTTGTTGGGGGCCTTGTGAGGACAGAGGCCTGGGGGTACCGGCGCTAGACTGCTTTTGAGTCAAGGTCCCACAGTGAGGGCACAAAGGTGAGGTCACCCATCCTACAGTTTAGGCCTGGGAACACTAGAACAGCAGGAACACTGAGTCTAGAAGCCTCAGCTTCCCTTCTCATTACCTCAGTCACAAGTCAGCCTCAGATTCCCCATCCCTACAGTGGATTGGGGCTTCCCCGGTGGCTCAGTGGTAAAGAATCCGCCTGCAGTGCAAGAGCTGTGGGTTCGATCCCTGCATCAGGAAGATCCCTGGAGGAGGGCATGGCAACCAACTCCAGTATTCTTGTCTGGAGAATCCCATGCACAGAGGAGCCTGGTGGGCTATGGTCCGTAGGGCTGCAAAGAGTCAGACACGACTAAGTGACTTAGCACAAAGCACAATGGATTAGCAGCTATTCACAGTAAAATGTGCTTGTGGGGATTACAGAGGTTCGTGAATGTAGACCAGCTCTGGCAGCACTGATGCTCCAGAAGAAAGCAAGCAGTGACTTATCACAGCCAGAAAGGGCTTGGGAGATTGGCTTCATTTTTTTTTTTTTATCTTTTGGAGGGTGGAGTGGGGAGGGAGGGGGATGGGTGGGCCACTTCCACTGGTCTTTCATTTCTCCATTTTCATCCGTCTTTGTTTTTTGGCCTGTGTGGGCCTCCCATCGCAGTGGCCACTGTCGTCGCAGAGCACCGGCTCTGGGCACATGCGTGCCAGCGCTCCGGCTCAGTAATTGGACACATTGGTCCAGCCGCTCCACGGCACGTGGGATCTTCCCAGGCCAGGGATGGAACCGGCGCCCCTTGCACTGCAAGGTGGTGTCTTTACCCACTGGACCATCAGGGGAAGCCCTGGCTTCATTTTTGTTTAATTAATTTTTATTGGAGTATCATGCTTGCGCTCAGTTCCTTCAGTTGTATTTGATTCTTTACTGTCTGAGCCACCAGGGAAGCCCGTTAACTCCGAAGTGTCCACTGAACTCTGAACTCATTCTTGGGGCCATTGACAGAAGAGTTCCACTCTCTTGTGTTGTTATTTGTGTTAGTAAAGGCAGCTTTGTGTGCCCAGCTATAATGAGCTCCCTTGAATGCAGAGACTGAGGATATACCTGTGTGTGTGTTTCAGTATCTAACTGGAGTCCTGGAAGAGAGGAGAAATCCAGAAAGCCCTCTGTAGAGAAGACTCTGCTGTTGGATGCTCTTCTCCTAGAGCGGCCTCTTGGTGACGAGTCACTGGCCCCATCTTCATTTTCAGGTGCACTCACTCTCAGACTGAATTCCCACTGCAACCACTGACAAAATACCACCGGCTCTTTTTCTCTATATATAGACAATGACTTAATAGGCTTTGGTAAGAAGTAAGAAAATGAAAATTACTTCATACCTCTTTTTTTAATCAACACTTAATTCCTTCCTATTTTTTACACATTAGAAGTTCATACCACAGTAGGAGAGAGGCTCACCAGGAAGGAGGGGATATATGTATACGTGTAGCTGATTCATGTTGTTGTTCAGCAGAAACCAACACGACACTGTCAAGCAATTGTCCTCCAATTAAAACAAATTAAAAAAAAAAAAACAGTGAATCATTTCCTTGTCACTTAAACTCTGAAGTGTAATATGATCATGGTAGGCAGTGGAAAACATGCACGTGAAGTCCTAGAGGCATAAAAATTCGTAAGTAGAAACCACCGACTAAAGATTGGCAGGACTGTTTTCTAAGAAAGCAAAGAGCTGACAGCAGATGCACAAAGGGTTTCTTCGGCACCCCGGGGATTCTTACCTGACGCCTAATCCTCATGCTGGTCACGGGAGTCAAATATCTATGTTCCAGATACCAGGCTCGCTCCTGGAACACCAGCTTGGTTCCATATAGCAGACAAAACTAAGGGATGAGGGGAGAGGAGAGAAATGGAAGACTATGTTAGAAAATTGCAGAATCTAAGGAGGGGAATGAAACATAACATAATACTATAGTTTATAAATGGAGAAGGAAATGGCAACCCACTTCAGTATTCTTGACTGGAGAATTCCATACACAGAGGAGCCAGGCAGGCGATAGTCCATGCGGTCAAAAAGAATAAGACATGACTGAGCGACTACCACATAGTTTATAGAAGCATAAAAGTTAATACATAATTAGTGCAAAAGAGTCACATTTTGTTTAACTTTTATTTGTATTGAACTATAGTTGATTAACATTGGTGTGTTAGTTATGGGCATATAGCAAAGTGATTCAGTTATGCCCAAGCAGCCATTCTTTTTTCAAAGTCTTTTCCCATTTAGGTTCTACAGAATATTACAGAATATTAGGTCAAGTTCCCTGTGCTATGCAGTAGGTCCTTGTTGGTCATCTGTTTCAAAGACAGCATTGTGTATGTGTCCCTCCCAGACTCCCAGTCTATCCCTCCCTACCCCCTGCTTTCCCCCAGTGACCACAAGCTCATTGTCTAAGGCTGACAATGGTCACATTTTGGACATGCAGTATATGCTTTATTTTTTGAAACCCCTCTATGGAGATATTTAAAGCATAGATAAAATTATTTTAAAAAACAGCATAACTAACTTCCTTTTCTCTGCCCTCCCACTTCAACAAATATAAACTCACAGTCAGTCTCACTTCATCTATCATCTCTAATTCTTTCTCAGCCCAGGGCATTTACAAGCAAGTGTTAGTTGCTCAGTCATGTCCAACTCTTTGCAACTCCACGGACTGCAGCCCCTGTCCATGGAAGTCTCCAGGCAAGGATACTGGAGGGGGTAGCCATCCCCTTCTCCAGGTTTAGAAGCAAGGTTCACTTATAATATATTTTTAAAAATAAATGTAATATTTCTCTTTGCCTTTTTCTCAGTTCATGAAAGAATACTCTAAATGCACATTCTGAATAATATCATCGTGATATTTTCCATTGAGGATGCTGGCTTGATTAGATTTTCATAAAAATAGCATTCCTCATTTGCATTTTGTTCCAATATGTTTTTCCTATCACATATAGCAGACAAAACTAAGGGATGAGGGGAGAGGAGAGAAATGGAAGACTATGTTAGAAAATTGCAGAATCTAAGGAGGGGAATGAAACATAACATAATACTATAGTTTATAAATGGAGAAGGAAATGGCAACCCACTTCAGTATTCTTGACTGGAGAATTCCATACACAGAGGAGCCAGGCAGGCGATAGTCCATGCGGTCAAAAAGAATAAGACATGACTGAGCGACTACCACATAGTTTATAGAAGCATAAAAGTTAATACATAATTAGTGCAAAAGAGTCACATTTTGTTTAACTTTTATTTGTATTGAACTATAGTTGATTAACATTGGTGTGTTAGTTATGGGCATATAGCAAAGTGATTCAGTTATGCCCAAGCAGCCATTCTTTTTTCAAAGTCTTTTCCCATTTAGGTTCTACAGAATATTACAGAATATTAGGTCAAGTTCCCTGTGCTATGCAGTAGGTCCTTGTTGGTCATCTGTTTCAAAGACAGCATTGTGTATGTGTCCCTCCCAGACTCCCAGTCTATCCCTCCCTACCCCCTGCTTTCCCCCAGTGACCACAAGCTCATTGTCTAAGGCTGACAATGGTCACATTTTGGACATGCAGTATATGCTTTATTTTTTGAAACCCCTCTATGGAGATATTTAAAGCATAGATAAAATTATTTTAAAAAACAGCATAACTAACTTCCTTTTCTCTGCCCTCCCACTTCAACAAATATAAACTCACAGTCAGTCTCACTTCATCTATCATCTCTAATTCTTTCTCAGCCCAGGGCATTTACAAGCAAGTGTTAGTTGCTCAGTCATGTCCAACTCTTTGCAACTCCACGGACTGCAGCCCCTGTCCATGGAAGTCTCCAGGCAAGGATACTGGAGGGGGTAGCCATCCCCTTCTCCAGGTTTAGAAGCAAGGTTCACTTATAATATATTTTTAAAAATAAATGTAATATTTCTCTTTGCCTTTTTCTCAGTTCATGAAAGAATACTCTAAATGCACATTCTGAATAATATCATCGTGATATTTTCCATTGAGGATGCTGGCTTGATTAGATTTTCATAAAAATAGCATTCCTCATTTGCATTTTGTTCCAATATGTTTTTCCTATCACATTTCTGAAACCTACACAAAGACTTCCCTCATGATATCAGTGGCATCCAGCAATAATAGATGAGATTTCCTGTATCAGCAAGTAATTCTTTTTTATGTTATTTTATTTGGCCATGCCATGCAGCATGTGGGATCCTCCTCAACCAGAGATCAAATCTGTGTGCCCTGCATCAGGAGCATAGAGTCTTAACCAGTGCACCAGTGGGAAGTTTCAACAAGTCTTTTTTTTTTTTTTTTTTTTTTAAGATTTATTTATTTATTTATTTTGGGCGGGGGTCGGGCTGGGGAGGGAGGGGTCAGGCGGGCCACTTCCATTAGTCTTTCATTTCTCTATTTTCATCCATCTTTGTTCTTTGGCTCCAGTGGGCCTCCCATCGTGGTGGCGTCTGTCGTTGCAGAGCACCAGCTCTGGACGCATGCGTTCCAGAGCGCTGGCTCAGTAATTGGACACATCGGTCCAGCCGCTCCACGGCACATGGGATCTTCCCAGGCCAGGGATCGAACCGGAGCCCCTTGCACTGCAAGGCAGTGTCCTTACCCACTGGACCACCAGGGGAAGCCCCCAACAAATCATTTTTAAGTTAACTATTCATTTAGCTTTTTATATGTAATAATCCCAAAATCACACAAAAGTAGAGACAATAAATTACCTCCATGTTCATGTCATCCAGCTTTAATAGTTAACCGCTCATGGCCAATTTTGTTTTATCTGTACTCCCACCTGTTTCCCTCTTTCCATATTATTGTGAAGCAAAGTTCAGTTGTTATCAGCTCTAGGTCCGAAAGGAAGAGAGCAGGCAGGGACTACTGGGACCTGGAAGAGAGAGCTATGTCTTCAGTGACACCTTCAGAAGAGCCATGACCTGCGACCAAGGAACACAGAAACTCCGAGGTGATCCCACAAGAAGGCAGGCTGCGGGCAGGGGTATTCCAATCATATTCTTCTCTCCATCTCCAATCTCTAGCTGGGGCTTCCTGTTCTCAGACCCTAACTGGATCCGGAGAGCAAGGATTCCCCTGATGCAAGTTATGTGGATCAGTTTCCTGGGCCCAGAGCAGAGGTGAGAAGGGAGGAGGACAGACCTGCAGAGGCAAATGGAGAATGTCCCGAACACATCCCATCTCTAACGACCCTGACAGGTGGTCACCCAACCTCAGGCCAGTCCTGTCTCAAGTTCAGTCTACTTGGTCCCACAGAGCCCCTCACAGCCCCAACTTCTGGCACTATTCCCAGACTTCGTGGCAGACAGCCACCGTTTTTTAAAAAATGTTACTGACATATAGCTGATTTACAATGCTATGTTAATTTCTGCAGCATAAAAAAGTGATTCAGTTTTATATGAAATGAATTGAACTAATGAGTTGTGTTAGTTGCTCAGTCGTTCCCAACTCTTGGTGATTTCATGGACTGTAGCCTGCCAGGCTTCTCTGTCCAAGGTATTCTCCAGGCAAGAAGTCCTGGAGGGTATCGGCATTCCCTTCTCCAGGTGATCGCCCCAACCTACAGATCAAATCCAGGTCTCCTGCATTGGCAGACAGATTCTTTACCACTGAGCTACCAAGAGAGCACCATATATCACAGGTATTCATTTTCATTTTTTTTCCATAATGTTTTACCATTCATTCCCCCGTGCTACAGAGTAGGACCTTGTTGGTTATCCATTCTATATATAATAGTTTTTATCTACTAATACCAAACTCCTAATCTTTCCCTCCCCTCCCCTCTCCTCCTTGGGAACCACAATCCTATTCTCTATGACTGTGAATCTATTTCTTTTTTTTATCATGTTAAACTCCAAAAACCTGTTCATGTCATCCAGCTTTAATAGTTAACCGCTCATGGCCAATTTTGTTTTATCTGTACTCCCACCTGTTTCCCTCTTTCCATATTATTGTGAAGCAAAGTTCAGTTGTTATCAGCTCTAGGTCCGAAAGGAAGAGAGCAGGCAGGGACTACTGGGACCTGGAAGAGAGAGCTATGTCTTCAGTGACACCTTCAGAAGAGCCATGACCTGCGACCAAGGAACACAGAAACTCCGAGGTGATCCCACAAGAAGGCAGGCTGCGGGCAGGGGTATTCCAATCATATTCTTCTCTCCATCTCCAATCTCTAGCTGGGGCTTCCTGTTCTCAGACCCTAACTGGATCCGGAGAGCAAGGATTCCCCTGATGCAAGTTATGTGGATCAGTTTCCTGGGCCCAGAGCAGAGGTGAGAAGGGAGGAGGACAGACCTGCAGAGGCAAATGGAGAATGTCCCGAACACATCCCATCTCTAACGACCCTGACAGGTGGTCACCCAACCTCAGGCCAGTCCTGTCTCAAGTTCAGTCTACTTGGTCCCACAGAGCCCCTCACAGCCCCAACTTCTGGCACTATTCCCAGACTTCGTGGCAGACAGCCACCGTTTTTTAAAAAATGTTACTGACATATAGCTGATTTACAATGCTATGTTAATTTCTGCAGCATAAAAAAGTGATTCAGTTTTATATGAAATGAATTGAACTAATGAGTTGTGTTAGTTGCTCAGTCGTTCCCAACTCTTGGTGATTTCATGGACTGTAGCCTGCCAGGCTTCTCTGTCCAAGGTATTCTCCAGGCAAGAAGTCCTGGAGGGTATCGGCATTCCCTTCTCCAGGTGATCGCCCCAACCTACAGATCAAATCCAGGTCTCCTGCATTGGCAGACAGATTCTTTACCACTGAGCTACCAAGAGAGCACCATATATCACAGGTATTCATTTTCATTTTTTTTCCATAATGTTTTACCATTCATTCCCCCGTGCTACAGAGTAGGACCTTGTTGGTTATCCATTCTATATATAATAGTTTTTATCTACTAATACCAAACTCCTAATCTTTCCCTCCCCTCCCCTCTCCTCCTTGGGAACCACAATCCTATTCTCTATGACTGTGAATCTATTTCTGTTTTGTAGATAATTTGTACCATAAATTCATTTGTATCGTATTTTAGATTCCACATATAAGTGATACCTATGGTATTTGTCCTTTCTCTTTCTGAGTTACTTTACTTGATGTGACAATTTCTAGATCCATCCACGATGCTGCAAATGGCATTAATTCATTCTTTTTGATGACTAAGCAATAGTCCATTGGTTTTATTTATATACATATATATGTAGATAGGTGTGTATCACATCTTCTTTATCCCTTCATCTATCAGACTACCACCTTTAACCAGTGTCCACATGGTGTCACATGACTATTCTGTGCGATGGCTGCCCTGCCCTTCTGTAGACTCCTGACTTGTCTTCCTGTTGACAGGCTGTGGCTCTTGTGTATCCGATGCTCAGGGCCATTTCTCTGGCTTTGAATTTTTACTTTTCTGCTTGAGCACAGTTCAGACTCTCTTTTGGCTACCCTCTTTGCTTGTCCAGAGAAACAGGTGTTCTGGTTTCTGGCTGCTACCAGAATGCCATCTCCAAACACCAGCAAACCCAGCCTCACAACCTTAAACAGAAGCTGAATGTGTTTCCCTTTATGTTCCAGAGATGGGAACTCAGTGCTTTAAGAGGCAGCCAGTTCTCCAATCTGCAGTTGGAAGAAACACTGCATATTGAACCACTTGTCTTCATGGAATCTGAATGTATGGAATGCTGACTCTGTCAGAAATGGATCTTGTCCTGTGCATCTCTATGTGCCTAGGATCTGGGAAAGAAGCTGATATACTGTAAGAGATTGGCTGATGTCCAACTCCCTATACTTCCTGGCTATTGATCCTATAACATTTGCTGCCTAAGGCACAGAGCAGGCCTGTATGAAAGTATCCTGACAACAGCCCTTAACAAACTGAAAGGTTAAGTTTTATGTCTTTTGCTTAGTCTTTCTTCAGATGATTGGCCTTCACAGACTATCATGTTCTCACCATGCAGCTTCCAGCTCAGGCGCCACCTTGAACCTGGTGACCTCTTTTAAGAGTCTCATGCTCTACCGACTAAGCTGGCCGGGTGGCCATGGTGGCCTCTTTCAAATGCGTTATTCTCTTCTTCAAGGTGTCTCATGGGACAAACACAGCGTCCAGGGTTTTCTCATCACTGTAGTGTTTTCTCATCACTGTGCTCCTTTGAGAGTCTATACTTTTAGGAGCAAAGTAAGATGGAATTTGCTTTCAGGACGGTCATATAATTTTTCTTTTTGGAAGAAAGGAGTGAAAGATTATGATGCAAATCTGGTTTATATCGAACACTTGCTCATTTGACACTGCTACTATGTCTTTCTCCCCATGAACTGTTTTCAATCAACTCATACAGACACATACACGTCCACCGACCTCAAGTCCCCCAGACTTCTAGGATATTGGTTCAGTCACCTTATGCGTCTGTGTCACTTACAAATTTGTTAAGTCCCATCCATGCTTTTATATGCAAGATCTCAACCGACAGGTCTTTTCTTTCAAGTATTGCTGTGCTATGCTGAGGTCACTCAGTCATGTCCGACTGTTTGTGACCCCATGGACTGCAGCCCGCCAGGCTCCTCTATGAGATTCTCCAGGCAAGAATACTGGAGTAGGTTGCCATTCTCTCATCTAGGGCATGTTCCCCAGCCAGGGGTTGAACCTAGGTCACCCACACTGCAGGCGGATTCTTTACCAGCTGAGCCACCAGGGAAGCCCTAGTCACGTATTTGAGAACCTGTTTAATAGACAGTCATCTAACTCATATCCCTCTAGTTTGTATGTGAGGATATCCCAAGAGTCTGGAAGGTGCTGGCCAAAATCAGGACACATCAAGCATCTAGTATTCCAGTAACCTGATTAAGAAAGGAAGTAAGATTCGCTTAGCAAAGGCTTAGCCATAATGAGCACAGACAGGCACCCGGTGACCTTGTTTTTTCCTTTCTTTCGGAAAATAGTTATTTGGCTGTGACTCATCTTATTTTGCTTAGTCTTTCTTCAGATGATTGGCCTTCACAGACTATCATGTTCTCACCATGCAGCTTCCAGCTCAGGCGCCACCTTGAACCTGGTGACCTCTTTTAAGAGTCTCATGCTCTACCGACTAAGCTGGCCGGGTGGCCATGGTGGCCTCTTTCAAATGCGTTATTCTCTTCTTCAAGGTGTCTCATGGGACAAACACAGCGTCCAGGGTTTTCTCATCACTGTAGTGTTTTCTCATCACTGTGCTCCTTTGAGAGTCTATACTTTTAGGAGCAAAGTAAGATGGAATTTGCTTTCAGGACGGTCATATAATTTTTCTTTTTGGAAGAAAGGAGTGAAAGATTATGATGCAAATCTGGTTTATATCGAACACTTGCTCATTTGACACTGCTACTATGTCTTTCTCCCCATGAACTGTTTTCAATCAACTCATACAGACACATACACGTCCACCGACCTCAAGTCCCCCAGACTTCTAGGATATTGGTTCAGTCACCTTATGCGTCTGTGTCACTTACAAATTTGTTAAGTCCCATCCATGCTTTTATATGCAAGATCTCAACCGACAGGTCTTTTCTTTCAAGTATTGCTGTGCTATGCTGAGGTCACTCAGTCATGTCCGACTGTTTGTGACCCCATGGACTGCAGCCCGCCAGGCTCCTCTATGAGATTCTCCAGGCAAGAATACTGGAGTAGGTTGCCATTCTCTCATCTAGGGCATGTTCCCCAGCCAGGGGTTGAACCTAGGTCACCCACACTGCAGGCGGATTCTTTACCAGCTGAGCCACCAGGGAAGCCCTAGTCACGTATTTGAGAACCTGTTTAATAGACAGTCATCTAACTCATATCCCTCTAGTTTGTATGTGAGGATATCCCAAGAGTCTGGAAGGTGCTGGCCAAAATCAGGACACATCAAGCATCTAGTATTCCAGTAACCTGATTAAGAAAGGAAGTAAGATTCGCTTAGCAAAGGCTTAGCCATAATGAGCACAGACAGGCACCCGGTGACCTTGTTTTTTCCTTTCTTTCGGAAAATAGTTATTTGGCTGTGACTCATCTTATTTTGCAGCATTCATGATCGTCAATCTTTATCACACCATGCGAGATCTTTGGTAGTAACACGTGGGATCCAGTTCCCTGACCAGGGATCGAGCCAGGCCCTCTGTATTGGGAGCTCAGAGTCTTAGCCACTGGACCACCAGGGAAATCCTGAGACCTCTTTTTTTCGGGGGGGCACTTCTATTGATCTTTCATTTATTCATCTTTGTTCTTTAGCCTTGTGTGGGCCTCCCATTGCAGTGGCCTCTCTCGCTGCAGAGCACTAGCTCTGGGCGCATGAGCTCCAGAGCTCCAGGCTGGTAGTTGGACACATTGGTCTGGCAGCTCCATGGCACATGGGATCCTCCCAGGCCAGGGATAGAACCGGTGCTCCTCGCACTGCAAGTCGGTGTCCTTACCCACTGGACCACCAGGGAAGCCCCCAAGACCATCTTTTTCTAATTGCTCATAAACTATCTTGAACAGCTTTTCATCACAATTGAACTTGGATTTATGTCAATCTTAAATTCTATAGTTCTCACAATCTTTTCTTCTTTTAAACGTAGACATTTACTTACATCTCTTTTGTCCTCTGCGGTTTCAAATGTCTCATAGCTGTGTCCTTCCCGATTCTGAGAGAAGATGGGAGCCTTAGAGGAGACAGGTACGGCTACTTTTTCTTTGCATTTATGAACATCAAAGCTTTCTTCCCCCTACCAGTTACCTGTCTTTGACTGTAGCTAAAAATAGCCTTTTAAGTCTTCATCAGATTATTTGTCAAGCCTCATGTTATAATGGGATTTGATCATGCTGAGCTTCATTAAATGCTACCTTTTCTCTCTCTCTCTCTTTTTTGGGGGGGGGGGGCGGGGGGCTATTCTGGGTTTTCACTGCTGCCACAGGCTCTTCTCTAGTTGCAGGGAATGCGGGCCACTCTCTAGTGGAGGTGAGCAGGCTTCTTGTTGAGGTGACTTCTCTTGTTGTGGAACTTGGGCTCCAGGGCACATGGGATCCAATAGTTGCAGCACATGGGCTCCATAGTTGTGGCTCCGAAGCTCTAGAGCACAGGCTCAAGAGTTGTGACTCACGGGTTTAGTTGCTCTGCAGCATGTGGGATCCTCCCGGATCAGGGATCAAACCTATGTCTCCTTCATTGGCAGGCGAACTCTTTACCACTGAGCTATCAGGGAAGCCCCTAAATGCTACCCTTTTGTATTTATCCCTGGGCAAGCATCCCCCATCATCCCATGTCCTCATTCATCTAGTTTCCTTAGACTTAAGGTCATCAGGGTGCCCTCTCTACACTCATCTTGGTTTCTTTAAATGTGTCCCAAATTACACCTTTCCCCCACTATATCTATTGTATTGTCAGAATAATATTTTACTGTTCTACTTACTCTCAAGTAAATGTGACCCTTTGAAATCTCTTCCAAAAGACTCATAATAGCTACTATTTATTAAGCACCTACTGTGTGCTAAGCACTGCACAGTATTTTAAATTTCACCTCATTTGCATGCTAAGTCACTTCAGTTGTGTCCAACTCTTTGAGACCCCACAGACTGTAACTCCCCAGGCTCCTCTGTCCATGGGATTCTCCAGGCAAAAATACTGGAGTGGGTTGCCATGCCCTTCTTCAGGGGATCTTCCTGACCCAGGGATTGAACCCATGTCATTTAGTCCTCACCGTAATCAGTGTAGTCATAACTCCTGGACAGAGTAAATGGAGAAGCGATTTGAGAAATTCAAAACTAACTCATAGTAGACACACTGGGAAGGAAGACCAGAATGCAGAGAACCACCAAACAGCTGGTGAGTTTATTTATTTTTCTAGTTTTCAAGTTGCTTGTCCCTAGGGTCATATGGAGGAGACCAACATAAATAAACCCCAGATTATAGAAGGAGGACAGAAAAGGGAGCCCTGAGGAACCAGAGAAGAAGAAGGAAGTCATGGAGAGGGAACCCCATAAAATGGTTTATGAGCTTCTGGGCTCAGCCTCACAGATCAAACGCTCATCAGCACACAAAACACTTTGAGAACAGAACTAGCGAATGGATGAGATGCAGATGCCAGACCAGCCTCTGCGTGGTGCCTCTGTGGGACAGAACACAACAGCACCGCGAAGGCTCAGAAGACCCAAGTGGCACTGAAATCACAGGGAACAGAAGGTAAGCTGCAGCCTGCAGCCCAAACACCAGACACACCTTCTGCTGAAACAAAAAGAGTAATATTCTTCATGGGATTTAAACAAGACCCAGAATCTCAGAACATAGTATTCAAAATGCCCAGGAAATACGGAATTACCTGATGGTCCAGTGTTTAGGACACTGCGCTTCCACCATTCAGGCCCAGGGCTCGATCCCTCATCAAGGAACTAAGGTCCCACAAGTTGTGTGGTGCCAAAACCAAAATGTCCGCAAACGAATTTTTTAAAAGTTCAGCGTGTGAAGAACAAGGGAAATACAGCTTGTACAGGAAAGCACAATCAACAAATGCCAACAGAAAAATGGCACTATTGTTGGAATTATCTGGCCAAGGCTTTAAAACAGCTTTTATAGTACAGAGTGAACCAAGTCAGAAAAAAGAATAAACATCACATATTAAGATATATATGTGAAGTCTATAAAAATGGCATAGATGCTCTTCTTTGCAAAGCAGCAATAGAGACACAGACATAGAGAACAAGTGTATGGATACCAAGGGGGAAAGCAGGAGGGATAGGAAGGATTGGAACTGACATATATATATATATATATATATATAGTAGTATGTAGAAAATAGATAAGTAATGAGAATACAGTGCATAGTACAGGGAAGTCTATTCAGTGCTTTGTGGTGACCTAAGTGGGAAGGAAATCAAAAAAAAAAAGACGAAATATGTGCATATATTCATCTACATATATATATACACACACACACTCCCACCCACACCCACACACACCCATATATATATATAGCTGATTCACTTTGCTGAACAGTAAAAATTAACATTGTAAAGTGACTATACTCCAATCAAAATTAATTTTAAAAACGTAAAAAGAATTCTTTAACAAGTGATCACACACTATCTTGAAACAAATGGTAAAGCAGTAGGTTTCAGAACAGAAATTAAAGAGATAAAAGAGAATCAAGCGGAAATTTTAGAACTAAAACTGACAATGATCAAAAGAAAACTGGACTTCACAGCAGGGTGGGGGAACAGAGTTGGTGATCTGGATAATGAAACAATGGAAATTGCCCCCTTTGAACAAAAGAAAATATACTGAAAAAGAGGACAGAACTTCAGGGCCTGAGGGATGATAATAAAAGATTTAACCTTAATGTCACCAGAGTCCTAGAAGGAGAAAAGGAAGAAGACAGGACTGGAAAAGTACTTTTGAAGCTTTACAGAACACCAGAAAAATTCTGCTGAAACAAAAAGTAATATTCTTCATGGGATTTAAACAAGACCCAGAATCTCAGAACATAGTATTCAAAATGCCCAGGAAATACGGAATTACCTGATGGTCCAGTGTTTAGGACACTGCGCTTCCACCATTCAGGCCCAGGGCTCGATCCCTCATCAAGGAACTAAGGTCCCACAAGTTGTGTGGTGCCAAAACCAAAATGTCCAAACGAATTTTTTAAAAGTTCAGCGTGTGAAGAACAAGGGAAATACAGCTTGTACAGGAAAGCACAATCAACAAATGCCAACAGAAAAATGGCACTATTGTTGGAATTATCTGGCCAAGGCTTTAAAACAGCTTTTATAGTACAGAGTGAACCAAGTCAGAAAAAAGAATAAACATCACATATTAAGATATATATGTGAAGTCTATAAAAATGGCATAGATGCTCTTCTTTGCAAAGCAGCAATAGAGACACAGACATAGAGAACAAGTGTATGGATACCAAGGGGGAAAGCAGGAGGGATAGGAAGGATTGGAACTGACATATATATATATATATATATATATAGTAGTATGTAGAAAATAGATAAGTAATGAGAATACAGTGCATAGTACAGGGAAGTCTATTCAGTGCTTTGTGGTGACCTAAGTGGGAAGGAAATCAAAAAAAAAAAGAAGAAGAAATATATGCATATATATATATACATATATATATATACACACACATACTCCCACACACACCCACACACACCCATATATATATATAGCTGATTCACTTTGCTGAACAGTAAAAATTAACATTGTAAAGTGACTATACTCCAATCAAAATTAATTTTAAAAACGTAAAAAGAATTCTTTAACAAGTGATCACACACTATCTTGAAACAAATGGTAAAGCAGTAGGTTTCAGAACAGAAATTAAAGAGATAAAAGAGAATCAAGCGGAAATTTTAGAACTAAAACTGACAATGATCAAAAGAAAACTGGACTTCACAGCAGGGTGGGGGAACAGAGTTGGTGATCTGGATAATGAAACAATGGAAATTGCCCCCTTTGAACAAAAGAGAGAAAATATACTGAAAAAAGAGGACAGAACTTCAGGGGCCTGAGGGATGATAATAAAAGATTTAACCTTAATGTCACCAGAGTCCTAGAAGGAGAAAAGGAAGAAGACAGGACTGGAAAAGTACTTGAAGATTTGGTGACTGAAAAAGTCTTTAGGTTTGGAGAGAAAAACTCCACAAATGTGCAAGTTTCAAAAGTTTAGTGAACTCCCAACAATAAACACCAAGAAATCCATGCCCAGACACACCGTAATCAAACACGTTGAAATAAAAACAAAACTAAGTCTTGAAACCAGGCAAAGAAAAAAATGATACATTACCTCAAGGAGAACAATCATTTCAATGACTGGATTTCTCATCAGCAAGCTTAAAAGAAGTGTTACAACATTTTTTTGGTAAGTACTTAAAATAACAAGTAACCACCCAGGGTTCTACATTGAGTAAAAATATCCTTCGGGACTAAAGATGAGATAAAGATATTTTCAAATGAAGAAACACTGAGAGTATTTATTACTAGCAGACTGCACTGAAAGAATGGTTAAGAATTTCTCAGTCAGGGCTTCCCTGGCAGCTCAGTGGTGGAGAGTCCACCTGCCAATGCAGGAGACATGGGTTTGATCCCTGATCCAGGAAGATCCCACATGCTGAGAAGCAATGAAGCCCATGAGCCACAACTATGGAGCCTGTACTCTAGAGCTTCGGAGCCACACTATGGAGCCCATGGGCCACAACTAGTGAAGCCCGTGAGCCCTAGAGCCCGAGTCGCCACAACAAGAGAAGTCACCACAAGAAGAAGCCTACTCACCTCAACTAGAGAGTAGCCCTCACTCCCTGCAACTAGAAAACAGCCTGTGGCAGCAGTGAAAACCCAGAACAGCCAAAAGTATAAATAAGTAAAAAAATTTTTAAAAATTGACCCTTGGGCCTCCTTGGTGGTGCAGTGGATAAGGAGTACAGAAGGCACCGGTTCGATCCCTGGACCAGGAGGGTCCCATGTGCCACAGGAATGGCTGGACCAGTGTGTCTGATTGCAAGCTGGTGCTCAGGGGTGCATTTTCCCAGAGCCGGTGCTCTGCAGCGAGGGAGGCCACTGTAATGGGAGGCCCACACATGCCAAAGAATAAAGATGGACAAAAGTAAATAAATAAAAAACGAATAAAAGAGGCCAAAAAAGTTTTTAAAAATTAACTCTTTAAAAAAAGGAATTTCTCAGTCAGAGCAACTATATTGCAGCAAAAATTAATTAATAAAAAATAATTAAAACAAAAGTTTCTCAGTCAGAAGAAAAATTATAGTAAAAGGAAACTTACAATATCAGCAATGGAGGAAGAGCATAAGAAATGGTAAATATCCGACTATTTTTCTCTTGAATTCTTTTAAAATGTGTGTAATGACTGAAAGCAAAACTTATTATATTGTCTGATGTGGTTTCCTACGTACGTAGATTACTTATAAGATGCTTATGACATACAGAAGTGAGAGGGTGAAAGGAACTCTAAGAGTAAATTTTCTTCATTCTACTGGTAGAGGCAAACTATTTATTTTAAGTAGATTGTAAAAAGGCTAGTACACATTTTATAATACTTAAAGCATCCATGAAAAGGGGGAAAAATACTATATACAGAAATATAGATATTTCAAAACAAAACCCTGAAGAATTCCCAAACAACCCCAAAGAGGATGCATGTTGTAGGCTGAATAATGGCCATCTAAGGATACCAGCTCCTAACTGAGAATCTGCAAACATTAATTTAAAAGGAAAAAGAGTCTTTGTATGTGTGATCAGGTTAAGATTGGTAAAATGAAGAGATAATGCTGTATTACTTGGTGGGCCCTAAATACCATCACATGTATCTTTATAAAAGGGAGGCAGAGGGACTTCCCCAGTGGACTGTGGTTAAGACTCTGTGCTCCCAGTGCAGGGGGCACAGGTTTGGTTTTTGGTTGGGGAACTAATATCCCTCATGCCATGTGGCATGACCAGGAAAATAGAAACAAAAGCAGACAAAAAGAGAGGCAGAAAGAGGATCCACAGACAGGATGTGTGTGTGCTAAGTCACTTCAGACTCTCTGTGACAATCAAGACTGTAGCCTGCCAGGTTCTTCTGTCCATGGGATTCTCCAGGCAAGAACACTGGAGTGGATAGTCATGCCTTTCATCAAGGGATCTTCCTGACCTAGGGATCGAACCCACATCTCTTATGTCTCCTGCATTGGCAGGTGGACTCTTTACCACTAGAGCTACCTTAGAAGCCCTTACAGACAGCATGAGGAAGCAATGTGACTATAGAGCAGAGATCAGAGTGAAGAGGCCACAGGTCAAGGAATCCCAGCAGCCGCTAGCCACCAGGAGTTGGAAGAAGCAAGAAATGAATTCTCCTCCAGCGCTTTGAAAGGCAGTGTGGTCCTGCAGACACCTTGATTTTGGCCAGTGATGCTCATTTCAAACTTCCAGCCTTCTTAACCATAAGGGAATATATTTCTGTTGTAATCCACCCTGTCTGTCCTTTGCTACAGCAACCACAGGAAGCTAACTTAACATATAAGAGAAAGTAAAAGATAAGATCGTCTGTATGCACAGACAACACATTTGTTTACATTAAAAAAAAAAAAACACCCACAAGAATTCTACCAAAAAAACTCAAAATCCCTAGAATTAATAGTGAGCTAAGGAAAGTCACAGGATGCAAGGTCCCTAGAATATTCTACTGGTAGAGGCAAACTATTTATTTTAAGTAGATTGTAAAAAGGCTAGTACACATTTTATAATACTTAAAGCATCCATGAAAAGGGGAAAATACTATATACAGAAATATAGATATTTCAAAACAAAACCCTGAAGAATTCCCAAACAACCCCAAAGAGGATGCATGTTGTAGGCTGAATAATGGCCATCTAAGGATACCAGCTCCTAACTGAGAATCTGCAAACATTAATTTAAAAGGAAAAAGAGTCTTTGTATGTGTGATCAGGTTAAGATTGGTAAAATGAAGAGATAATGCTGTATTACTTGGTGGGCCCTAAATACCATCACATGTATCTTTATAAAAGGGAGGCAGAGGGACTTCCCCAGTGGACTGTGGTTAAGACTCTGTGCTCCCAGTGCAGGGGGCACAGGTTTGGTTTTTGGTTGGGGAACTAATATCCCTCATGCCATGTGGCATGACCAGGAAAATAGAAACAAAAGCAGACAAAAAGAGAGGCAGAAAGAGGATCCACAGACAGGATGTGTGTGTGCTAAGTCACTTCAGACTCTCTGTGACAATCAAGACTGTAGCCTGCCAGGTTCTTCTGTCCATGGGATTCTCCAGGCAAGAACACTGGAGTGGATAGTCATGCCTTTCATCAAGGGATCTTCCTGACCTAGGGATCGAACCCACATCTCTTATGTCTCCTGCATTGGCAGGTGGACTCTTTACCACTAGAGCTACCTTAGAAGCCCTTACAGACAGCATGAGGAAGCAATGTGACTATAGAGCAGAGATCAGAGTGAAGAGGCCACAGGTCAAGGAATCCCAGCAGCCGCTAGCCACCAGGAGTTGGAAGAAGCAAGAAATGAATTCTCCTCCAGCGCTTTGAAAGGCAGTGTGGTCCTGCAGACACCTTGATTTTGGCCAGTGATGCTCATTTCAAACTTCCAGCCTTCTTAACCATAAGGGAATATATTTCTGTTGTAATCCACCCTGTCTGTCCTTTGCTACAGCAACCACAGGAAGCTAACTTAACATATAAGAGAAAGTAAAAGATAAGATCGTCTGTATGCACAGACAACACATTTGTTTACATTAAAAAAAAAAAAACACCCACAAGAATTCTACCAAAAAAACTCAAAATCCCTAGAATTAATAGTGAGCTAAGGAAAGTCACAGGATGCAAGGCTGACATATAATATGTCAAATATATTTCTAGATACTAGCCATGCACAATTAGAAACCAATATTTAATGCAATATATCCTCTATAGTTGTACAGTTGCTAAGTCGTGTCTGACTCTTTGTGGACTGAGGCATGCCAGGCTTCTCTGTCCTTCACTATCTCCCAGAGCTTGCTCAAATTCGAGTCCACTGAATTAGGGATGCCATCTAACCATCTGGTCCTCTCCTACCCTCCCCTCCTTTTGCTCTCAATTTTTCCCCAGCATCAGCGTCTTTTCTAATGGGTTGGCTCTTGGCATTAGGCGGCCAAAGTACTGGAGCTTCAGTATCAGTCCCCTTTCAGTGAATATTCAGGGCTGATTTCCTTTAGGATTGACTGGTTTAATCTCCTTGCTCTCCAGGGGACTCTCAAGGTACCAAAAGCCAAAAGGGTCAATTCTTTGGCACTCAGCCTTCTTTATAGTCCAACCCTTTATAGAAGCTCCCCACATAATGAAATTTTTGGGTATAAATTTGCATAAACGTGTATATTATCTTCAGGCTAAAAACTAAAAATGCTGATGAAAGAAATCAAGGAAGAACAAATAAAGTAGATTGGCAACGTCAACAACTGCTCCCCAACTAATCCAAAAATTTACAGAAGCCCTTACAGACAGCATGAGGAAGCAATGTGACTATAGAGCAGAGATCAGAGTGAAGAGGCCACAGGTCAAGGAATCCCAGCAGCCGCTAGCCACCAGGAGTTGGAAGAAGCAAGAAATGAATTCTCCTCCAGCGCTTTGAAAGGCAGTGTGGTCCTGCAGACACCTTGATTTTGGCCAGTGATGCTCATTTCAAACTTCCAGCCTTCTTAACCATAAGGGAATATATTTCTGTTGTAATCCACCCTGTCTGTCCTTTGCTACAGCAACCACAGGAAGCTAACTTAACATATAAGAGAAAGTAAAAGATAAGATCGTCTGTATGCACAGACAACACATTTGTTTACATTAAAAAAAAAAAAACACCCACAAGAATTCTACCAAAAAAACTCAAAATCCCTAGAATTAATAGTGAGCTAAGGAAAGTCACAGGATGCAAGGCTGACATATAATATGTCAAATATATTTCTAGATACTAGCCATGCACAATTAGAAACCAATATTTAATGCAATATATCCTCTATAGTTGTACAGTTGCTAAGTCGTGTCTGACTCTTTGTGGACTGAGGCATGCCAGGCTTCTCTGTCCTTCACTATCTCCCAGAGCTTGCTCAAATTCGAGTCCACTGAATTAGGGATGCCATCTAACCATCTGGTCCTCTCCTACCCTCCCCTCCTTTTGCTCTCAATTTTTCCCCAGCATCAGCGTCTTTTCTAATGGGTTGGCTCTTGGCATTAGGCGGCCAAAGTACTGGAGCTTCAGTATCAGTCCCCTTTCAGTGAATATTCAGGGCTGATTTCCTTTAGGATTGACTGGTTTAATCTCCTTGCTCTCCAGGGGACTCTCAAGGTACCAAAAGCCAAAAGGGTCAATTCTTTGGCACTCAGCCTTCTTTATAGTCCAACCCTTTATAGAAGCTCCCCACATAATGAAATTTTTGGGTATAAATTTGCATAAACGTGTATATTATCTTCAGGCTAAAAACTAAAAATGCTGATGAAAGAAATCAAGGAAGAACAAATAAAGTAGATTGGCAACGTCAACAACTGCTCCCCAACTGATCCAAAAATTTACAGAATTTCAGTAAAAATCATAGCAGATTTTTTGTTGTTGATAAAAAGAAGCAAATTATAAAATTTATATAGAAAAGCAAAGAAACTAGAATGGCTAAAGCAATTTGCAAAAGAAGCATAAAGTTGGAGGAATTATTTTATTTGATTTTAAGACTTACTATGAAGTTGCAGTATTCAAGAGAGCCTGGCTTTGTCAGGGGATAAACACACAGCCAATAGAACAAAACAGAGAACCCAGAAATACACTTGTGCAAATATGTGTGAATAATTTTGTGTACAATATACAAAAGGAATTCAATAAAGGAAGTATAGTCTTTTCAACAAATGATGTGGAAATAATTGGATAGCAATAGTCAAAACATAAATAAACCTCGATCTAAATCTCACATGTTAGATACAAATTGGTTCAAAAGGAATCACATCTAAATGTAAAACATAAACTTAGAACTCTAAAACATCTAGAAAAAGATATGGGAGAAAATCTTGACAGCTCCTCCCTTAAAGGAAGCTTTTTTTAACCTATTGTTTTTATTTTCAAGCTTTTAAATAATTTTGTTTATTTTGGGCTGTGCTGGGTCTTCATTGTTGTGTTGGCTTTTCTCTAGTTGCAACAAGTGGGGATTACTCCCTAGTTGTGGTCCACAGGCTTCTCACTGCAGTGGCTTCTCTTGCTGAGGAGCACAGACTCTAAGGCACACAGGTTTCAGTAGTTACAGCACGTGGGCTCAGTACTTGCAGCTCCTGGGCTCTAAAGCACAGGCTCAATAGTTATGGTGCATGGGCTTAATTGTTCCATGGCACGAGGGATCTTCCTGGATCAGGGATCGAACCTGTGTCTCCTACATTGGCAAGTGGATTCTTCACCCCTGAGCCACCAGGAGGCTCTTGGCAAAGACTCCTAGACATGACAGGCCAAGCGCAATCTATATAAAAATTGAAAAACTCAACTTTGTCAAAATTTTTAAAAAAGCATGCTTTGCAAAATACTTGACATACCACCAACTGGGAAGAACATTTGCAACTCACAAATCCAAGAAAGAACTTGTATCCAGAATTGATAATGAACTCTCAAAACTCAACAAAGGAAAAAATTACCTGATTTTAAAATGGGCAAAAGATTTGAACAGACTTCACTAAAGAGGACTTGCAGATGGCAAAAAAGGCTCATCAAAAGATTTTCAACAGGGGCTTCCCTGATGGTCCAGTGGGTAAGGACACCGCCTTGCAGTGCAAGGGGTGCCGGTTCGAGCCCTGGCCTGGGAAGATCCCACGTGCCGTGGAGCGGCTGGACCGATGTGTCCAATTACCGAGCTGGAGCTCTGGAGCCCAGAGCCAGTGCTCTGCGACAACAGAGGCCACTGCGATGGGAGGCCCACCTGGGCCAAAAAACAAAGATGGATGAAAATAGATAAATGAAAGACCAGTAGAAGTGGCCTGCCCACCCCCTCCCCCACCCCTCCCCCAAAAGAAAGAAGTCAGCAACTGCAGTTTAACAAAATCTTGACAATTAACATTCACCTATCACTTATCTCCAGAATAATAATAAAAAAAGATTTTCAACATTACTATGAAATGCGAACCAGATGAGATATTCCTACATCCCTATTGGAATGCCCCCACCCCCCAAAAAAAAATACTGACAATATCAAGTGTCGGTAAATTCATGTCCACTGAATTAGCGATAATACATAACCATCTCATCTCTGCTATGCTCTTCTCCTTTCGCCTTCAGTCTTTCCCAGCATCAGGGTCTTTTCCAAATGAGTCAACTCTTCACATCAGGTGACCATAGTATTGGCGCTTCAGCTTGAGCAATAGTCTTCCCAATGAGTAATTAAGGTTGTTTGGTCTCCTTGCAGTCCAAGGGACTCTCAAGAGTCATCTCCAGCACCACAGTTTAAATTCATAGAGCTATACACACCTAAACAAGGCAATTTTGCTGTACAATAATTTAAACATATCATCTTTTATGTCCATACCTTCTCTTCTGTGTTAACGTCAAACTCCACGCTGACGTGGCTGTATTATCTAAGCAGTCCCCATATTGAAATTTTGTTCAAAGGCCCCTCCCTGATCTCCTCCCATTGAAGTCACCCCTTCCTTTTCTGGGTTCTCACAGCAGTGTGTTTTCCTCTATTACACATTCTGCTTGTTGGTGTAATTATTTTCCCGTGTGATTTTTCTCCTTGACCACCATGTGATCAGGAAAGCAGGCATTGTGGCTCGTGCATCTTGGTCTGCAGGGCCTAGCCCGGTATCAGGGCTTGGTGTGTGCATTTGTAGAACTGAGACTCTTGGTTCCCAAGAGCATAAGTCCATGGGGACCAATGACAGAAAGAGGGCCTGCAATTTATGCCAAGTAGGCAGCCTGTATCCATGGCCTGTGCTGCATAATAAGCAAAGAAATGAAGCAAAAGGACTGAGTTGGACCTCTAGTGTCAGAGAAGATGAACAAAGCTTATTAATTCACGGTAATACCAGTGCGATTTCAGAACAGTTTCCCCCAGCAACAACCTAGTTCTCTCACTGTGATGAAGTGCTCTGCTTTCTGCTTCAGACTTCAGCCACTTGGGATCGGCATTAGTGCCTTATAAAATTGATGGGCAGGGGCACCGTCTCTTAGTTTAAGGAATTTCTGCCAGCCTTAGCAAAACATACTAGTGTTGCGATTTCTAAGGGCATTTCTTGGGATAGAAAAGTGATAAAAATTGGACTGGAACAATGCCCACCTTGAATGCATACAGTTCACCTGCCCTGTCTCCTCCATCCAGGTGTGCCAGCTTCTTATGTGTCGGTAAATTCATGTCCACTGAATTAGCGATAATACATAACCATCTCATCTCTGCTATGCTCTTCTCCTTTCGCCTTCAGTCTTTCCCAGCATCAGGGTCTTTTCCAAATGAGTCAACTCTTCACATCAGGTGACCATAGTATTGGCGCTTCAGCTTGAGCAATAGTCTTCCCAATGAGTAATTAAGGTTGTTTGGTCTCCTTGCAGTCCAAGGGACTCTCAAGAGTCATCTCCAGCACCACAGTTTAAATTCATAGAGCTATACACACCTAAACAAGGCAATTTTGCTGTACAATAATTTAAACATATCATCTTTTATGTCCATACCTTCTCTTCTGTGTTAACGTCAAACTCCACGCTGACGTGGCTGTATTATCTAAGCAGTCCCCATATTGAAATTTTGTTCAAAGGCCCCTCCCTGATCTCCTCCCATTGAAGTCACCCCTTCCTTTTCTGGGTTCTCACAGCAGTGTGTTTTCCTCTATTACACATTCTGCTTGTTGGTGTAATTATTTTCCCGTGTGATTTTTCTCCTTGACCACCATGTGATCAGGAAAGCAGGCATTGTGGCTCGTGCATCTTGGTCTGCAGGGCCTAGCCCGGTATCAGGGCTTGGTGTGTGCATTTGTAGAACTGAGACTCTTGGTTCCCAAGAGCATAAGTCCATGGGGACCAATGACAGAAAGAGGGCCTGCAATTTATGCCAAGTAGGCAGCCTGTATCCATGGCCTGTGCTGCATAATAAGCAAAGAAATGAAGCAAAAGGACTGAGTTGGACCTCTAGTGTCAGAGAAGATGAACAAAGCTTATTAATTCACGGTAATACCAGTGCGATTTCAGAACAGTTTCCCCCAGCAACAACCTAGTTCTCTCACTGTGATGAAGTGCTCTGCTTTCTGCTTCAGACTTCAGCCACTTGGGATCGGCATTAGTGCCTTATAAAATTGATGGGCAGGGGCACCGTCTCTTAGTTTAAGGAATTTCTGCCAGCCTTAGCAAAACATACTAGTGTTGCGATTTCTAAGGGCATTTCTTGGGATAGAAAAGTGATAAAAATTGGACTGGAACAATGCCCACCTTGAATGCATACAGTTCACCTGCCCTGTCTCCTCCATCCAGGTGTGAGCTCATCAGCTTTCACAGGTGAGGAATTCTTGTTTATATTACACTGAAAAAAGACTGGAGAGGGGGTAAACAACAGTAGTGTCTTTTTCTTTGAGGACCCAAGGAAGTTGTTCAGATCAATGTCTCGTTTTCTTTCTTCTAAGCTGCCTGAAAATGTTAATTTGATCTTTTTTAAAGATCCAACCTACTGGATATTTCTTGTCTCTTAAAAGACTCTCTTTTTGAGGAAAGTGACAGGCAGTGGCAGCTGGATCCTTCTGGCAGCCCCGGTACTATAGGAGAAGAGGCGTAAGGATGAAGGTGATTTTTTCTTTCTGAGTCTTTGGACACGGAAGAGCCCAAGATGACTCTCTGTCCAACACCACCTTGGGCAGAGGACCTGGGTTAGTAAGGTGATGGTGGGCCATTGCTGTGATGGTAGATCAGAGGCAGAGGGTGCAGCAGGATACAGGGACGGGACAGCTAGCCAGACTCAAAACACGTTCTGTTTTATGCCTCACTGGGAGACACAAGAGACTTGGGTTCAAACCATGGATCAGGAAGATCCTCTGGAGGAGGAAATGGCAACCCGTTCCAGTATCCTTGCCTGGAGAATCCCATGGACAGAGGAGTCTGGTGGGCTACAGTCCACGGGATCACAAAGAGTGGGACATGACTGAGCAACTGAGCACACAAAATTTAGTAAGGGAAAGAGGGAGAGTTGAGCAGTCCAGGGAGCTGACCTTCAAGTCTCATAGCATTTCCGGTTTCCAATCAGGGCACAAGTGTGGGCTGTTGCAGGCATGGAAGCTGCCTGGGGCTGAAGACTGAGCTCTGCCTCCTCCATCAGCCTCAGCCAGCATGAGCCCCAGACAACCTGAGCACGGCTGTCCCGTTCACTGTGTACTGGTACAGCCACTTGGCCATTCTGTTAACTTCTACTACCCTGGACTTAAGGTTTCCCAGGTGGCTCAGTGGTAAACATCTGTCAGTCAATGCAGGAGACACGAGCTCGATCCCTGAGTCGGAAAAGTGATAAAAATTGGACTGGAACAATCCCACCTTGAATGCATACAGTTCACCTGCCCTGTCCCCCCGTGTGAGCTCATCAGCTTTCACAGGTGAGGAATTCTTGTTTATATTACACTGAAAAAAGACTGGAGAGGGGGTAAACAACAGTAGTGTCTTTTTCTTTGAGGACCCAAGGAAGTTGTTCAGATCAATGTCTCGTTTTCTTTCTTCTAAGCTGCCTGAAAATGTTAATTTGATCTTTTAAAGATCCAACCTACTGGATATTTCTTGTCTCTTAAAAGACTCTCTTTTTGAGGAAAGTGACAGGCAGTGGCAGCTGGATCCTTCTGGCAGCCCCGGTACTATAGGAGAAGAGGCGTAAGGATGAAGGTGATTTTTTCTTTCTGAGTCTTTGGACACGGAAGAGCCCAAGATGACTCTCTGTCCAACACCACCTTGGGCAGAGGACCTGGGTTAGTAAGGTGATGGTGGGCCATTGCTGTGATGGTAGATCAGAGGCAGAGGGTGCAGCAGGATACAGGGACGGGACAGCTAGCCAGACTCAAAACACGTTCTGTTTTTATGCCTCACTGGGAGACACAAGAGACTTGGGTTCAAACCATGGATCAGGAAGATCCTCTGGAGGAGGAAATGGCAACCCGTTCCAGTATCCTTGCCTGGAGAATCCCATGGACAGAGGAGTCTGGTGGGCTACAGTCCACGGGATCACAAAGAGTGGGACATGACTGAGCAACTGAGCACACAAAATTTAGTAAGGGAAAGAGGGAGAGTTGAGCAGTCCAGGGAGCTGACCTTCAAGTCTCATAGCATTTCCGGTTTCCAATCAGGGCACAAGTGTGGGCTGTTGCAGGCATGGAAGCTGCCTGGGGCTGAAGACTGAGCTCTGCCTCCTCCATCAGCCTCAGCCAGCATGAGCCCCAGACAACCTGAGCACGGCTGTCCCGTTCACTGTGTACTGGTACAGCCACTTGGCCATTCTGTTAACTTCTACTACCCTGGACTTAAGGTTTCCCAGGTGGCTCAGTGGTAAACATCTGTCAGTCAATGCAGGAGACACGAGCTCGATCCCTGAGTCGGAAAGATCCCCTGGAGAAGGAAATGGCAACCCACTTCAGTGTTCTTGCCTGAAGTCCCACGGACAGAGGAGCCTGGCGGGCTGCAGTCCATGAGGTCACAAAAGAGTCAGACACAACTTAGCAACCAAACAGCAACAAGCCTGGACTCACAGCACTAAAACTCCTTGAGGGAATATCTCCATGTTCTGGATAAGTCACTGGAGAGAATTCTCTGGGGCACTTCAGCATCCTGACCTCTTTACTTAAATGGCAAAAGGACCACTTTCGGGTCAGGCCCTGTTTTCTCCTCCCACTAACTCTACTCTCCTAGGGCCAAATTTTCTCTTCTATTCCTACAGGTGGCTTTCAGCAAATTAGTCTAGTATTCTTAATTTGTCTCCAGTGTTTTCCTCTCCTGCTTTCCCCCGTCTTCTAGAAAAGCCTGAAATGAAATCTGCCCCCTAGAGCTGAGCCCAGAGGATATGGAGGGGAGACTGCTCAGGCAGGAGCTCCCTCCACATGACTCAGATCAGACTGGCAGGACCAAGAATCCCCAGGCGACGATGCTCTCCACACCTGGGGAAGTAAGCTGCTATCCCAAACATGGTTTTCTGCTCTCCAGCTGGCTTTCCACTTAGATATTGATTTAAAAAGAAGTGTCAAGAGCAGAGCAGGTGTAACATTCCACATATAGCTGCACTCGTCTGTGCAATCATATGCTTCTCTCAAGTATTCAGGCACGCGTGCAGTTTGCTCACGACAGCCTTTGACCTGGAAAGCCATCAGTCCGTTTCCCTGAGAGGAGAGCTTTGTGGAGGAGGCGGATCAGACTCTCAGACAGCCAGGGGGCAGGTTTTTTCCGGTTTCCAATCAGGGCACAAGTGTGGGCTGTTGCAGGCATGGAAGCTGCCTGGGGCTGAAGACTGAGCTCTGCCTCCTCCATCAGCCTCAGCCAGCATGAGCCCCAGACAACCTGAGCACGGCTGTCCCGTTCACTGTGTACTGGTACAGCCACTTGGCCATTCTGTTAACTTCTACTACCCTGGACTTAAGGTTTCCCAGGTGGCTCAGTGGTAAACATCTGTCAGTCAATGCAGGAGACACGAGCTCGATCCCTGAGTCGGAAAGATCCCCTGGAGAAGGAAATGGCAACCCACTTCAGTGTTCTTGCCTGAAGTCCCACGGACAGAGGAGCCTGGCGGGCTGCAGTCCATGAGGTCACAAAAGAGTCAGACACAACTTAGCAACCAAACAGCAACAAGCCTGGACTCACAGCACTAAAACTCCTTGAGGGAATATCTCCATGTTCTGGATAAGTCACTGGAGAGAATTCTCTGGGGCACTTCAGCATCCTGACCTCTTTACTTAAATGGCAAAAGGACCACTTTCGGGTCAGGCCCTGTTTTCTCCTCCCACTAACTCTACTCTCCTAGGGCCAAATTTTTCTCTTCTATTCCTACAGGTGGCTTTCAGCAAATTAGTCTAGTATTCTTAATTTGTCTCCAGTGTTTTCCTCTCCTGCTTTCCCCCGTCTTCTAGAAAAGCCTGAAATGAAATCTGCCCCCTAGAGCTGAGCCCAGAGGATATGGAGGGGAGACTGCTCAGGCAGGAGCTCCCTCCACATGACTCAGATCAGACTGGCAGGACCAAGAATCCCCAGGCGACGATGCTCTCCACACCTGGGGAAGTAAGCTGCTATCCCAAACATGGTTTTTCTGCTCTCCAGCTGGCTTTCCACTTAGATATTGATTTAAAAAGAAGTGTCAAGAGCAGAGCAGGTGTAACATTCCACATATAGCTGCACTCGTCTGTGCAATCATATGCTTCTCTCAAGTATTCAGGCACGCGTGCAGTTTGCTCACGACAGCCTTTGACCTGGAAAGCCATCAGTCCGTTTCCCCTGAGAGGAGAGCTTTGTGGAGGAGGCGGATGAAGGACAGACTCTCAGACAGCCAAGCGTGCCCTCTTGCTGCAGGACAGGAAATGCTTCTGCCTTTTTTCTCCTAAGCCTCCACCTCTGTGTCGATCTCTCACAGCCTGTCTCTGGCCCCTGACCTGGAGACCACGCTCGCAGAACAATTCTAGAGCAACCATTAGTGGATGATGGCTTTTGCATCCTTCCCTCTCAGAGACACGTGGCCTTAACATCTACTGTCTGAACCAAAGAGAAGAATACTGAATGCTGGAATTTCAAGATTGCCAGAGCCCTTCAAGCAGTTCAGTGGTAAAGAATTGGCTTGCTGAAGACACAGGAGGTGTGGGTTTGATCCCTGGGTCAGGAAAAGCCGCTGGAGGAGGAAATAGCAACCTGCTCCAGTCTTCATTTATTTTTTCCTTTTGGTGGGGGGACAGGTTGGGGAGGGAGGTGGGCGGGTTGGCCACTTCTATTGGTCTTTCATTTATTTTCATCCATCTTTGTTCTTTGGCCTGTGTGGGCCTCCCATTGTGGTGGCCTCTGTTGTCGCAGAGCACCGGCTCTGGGCGCATGCACTCCAGAGCTCTGCCTCGGTAATTGGACACATCCATCCAGCTGCTCCGCGGCACGGTGGGATCTTCCCAGGCCAGGGATCAAACCGGTGCCCCTTGCACTGCAAGGCAGTGTCCTTATCCACTGGACCACCAGGGAAGCCCTGCTCCAGTCTTCTTGACTGAAACATCCCATGGACAGAGGAGCCTGGTGGGCTACAGTCCATGGGGTTGCAAAGACCAGGGTTCGGTGGAACACGCACAAAGAGCACACTGAGGACAGGCGCATGGCCGACAAGGACAGAAATTTCTGGAGCCCTCTCCCCTGAAAAGGCAGCTGTCGGGTCCCTACTGCCACAGTCATGCATCGGTGCGCCCGAAACACGCTATAAATGGAAAACACAGAACAAGCGGTTTCCGCTGCACTCGTCTGTGCAATCATATGCTTCTCAAGTATTCAGGCACGCGTGCAGTTTGCTCACGACAGCCTTTGACCTGGAAAGCCATCAGTCCGTTTCCCCTGAGAGGAGAGCTTTGTGGAGGAGGCGGATGAAGGACAGACTCTCAGACAGCCAAGCGTGCCCTCTTGCTGCAGGACAGGAAATGCTTCTGCCTTTTTTCTCCTAAGCCTCCACCTCTGTGTCGATCTCTCACAGCCTGTCTCTGGCCCCTGACCTGGAGACCACGCTCGCAGAACAATTCTAGAGCAACCATTAGTGGATGATGGCTTTTGCATCCTTCCCTCTCAGAGACACGTGGCCTTAACATCTACTGTCTGAACCAAAGAGAAGAATACTGAATGCTGGAATTTCAAGATTGCCAGAGCCCTTCAAGCAGTTCAGTGGTAAAGAATTGGCTTGCTGAAGACACAGGAGGTGTGGGTTTGATCCCTGGGTCAGGAAAAGCCGCTGGAGGAGGAAATAGCAACCTGCTCCAGTCTTCATTTATTTTTTCCTTTTGGTGGGGGGACAGGTTGGGGAGGGAGGTGGGCGGGTTGGCCACTTCTATTGGTCTTTCATTTATTTTCATCCATCTTTGTTCTTTGGCCTGTGTGGGCCTCCCATTGTGGTGGCCTCTGTTGTCGCAGAGCACCGGCTCTGGGCGCATGCACTCCAGAGCTCTGCCTCGGTAATTGGACACATCCATCCAGCTGCTCCGCGGCACGGTGGGATCTTCCCAGGCCAGGGATCAAACCGGTGCCCCTTGCACTGCAAGGCAGTGTCCTTATCCACTGGACCACCAGGGAAGCCCTGCTCCAGTCTTCTTGACTGAAACATCCCATGGACAGAGGAGCCTGGTGGGCTACAGTCCATGGGGTTGCAAAGACCAGGGTTCGGTGGAACACGCACAAAGAGCACACTGAGGACAGGCGCATGGCCGACAAGGACAGAAATTTCTGGAGCCCTCTCCCCTGAAAAGGCAGCTGTCGGGTCCCTACTGCCACAGTCATGCATCGGTGCGCCCGAAACACGCTATAAATGGAAAACACAGAACACAACTTCTCACACTGGCCCCGCCAGTGAGCACAGTGAACCCACAGAGTTGGTTATACTTAATTTCCTGCAGAAACTTGACACAAATGCCACCTCCCCTGGCAAGGCTTCTCTAACCCAAGCCGAGCTGGGCACCCCAGCTGAGTGCTTTGTGAACATCCCCAGTTTCCTCTATCTCACCACATAGCCCACCACAGTGTGCTTGCTTCTTGGGGGCTCTCATCTAATAGTCAGGGGGCTGAGGGTGAGGGCCAGATGGTATTGAGCAGAGCACCCCCAGGGCCTACCACAGTGCCTGGCATGTAATAGTGGCTCCTAGATGTTTCTAAAGAGGGGTTGTGGCAGGTATGTGCAGAGACGCAACAGAACAACCCTTTTTGCTGACCTATCAGAGAGCCTGAAACTCTCCTGGGTACTTATTTCCTTGAGTTAAAAGGTCAGTCCTAGGCCCCAAAGATTTCTTTCAAAAATTAAAGTGTCACCAGGAGAGATAACTGTCACTGAGATTCGGGGACATTGGTTTGAGATGAGCCCAGCAGAGCCTTGGCACAAGCTTGAATGTGTGGGGAGAGAACCAGGGATGAAGAGAAGGGGGCACACTGGGGCCTCCGTGGCACCAAGATAAAGGAATGGAGGAAAATCATTTCAGGCTGGAACACTGTGTCTGAAACTTGATTTCAACATCACTTGTAGCTCTTTTCCCCTATTAGACCAATTTTTTTTTCCTTTTTTTTTTTTGCCTCTAAGTCATCATTTATTTTTCATCCCTCTTTATTCTTTGGCCTGTGTGGGCCTCTCACTGCAGTGGCCTCTCTCATTGCAGAGCACTGGCTCTGGGCACATGCACTCCAGAGCACTGGCTCATTAACTGGATACACCGGCCCAGCAGCTCCATGGCACATGGTATCTTCCCTGGATCAAACTGGTGCCCCTTGCACTGCCAAACAGACTCTTTACCCACTGGTCTGCCAGGAAAGTCCCCTAGACAAATATTTTAAAACCTGAAATATATTCTGCAAACAAGCCAAGTACTAGAAAACCTACTGCCACAGTCATGCATCGGTGCGCCCAAACACGCTATAAATGGAAAACACAGAACACAACTTCTCACACTGGCCCCGCCAGTGAGCACAGTGAACCCACAGAGTTGGTTATACTTAATTTCCTGCAGAAACTTGACACAAATGCCACCTCCCCTGGCAAGGCTTCTCTAACCCAAGCCGAGCTGGGCACCCCAGCTGAGTGCTTTGTGAACATCCCCAGTTTCCTCTATCTCACCACATAGCCCACCACAGTGTGCTTGCTTCTTGGGGCTCTCATCTAATAGTCAGGGGCTGAGGGTGAGGGCCAGATGGTATTGAGCAGAGCACCCCCAGGGCCTACCACAGTGCCTGGCATGTAATAGTGGCTCCTAGATGTTTCTAAAGAGGGGTTGTGGCAGGTATGTGCAGAGGCAACAGAACAACCCTTTTTGCTGACCTATCAGAGAGCCTGAAACTCTCCTGGGTACTTATTTCCTTGAGTTAAAAGGTCAGTCCTAGGCCCCAAAGATTTCTTTCAAAAATTAAAGTGTCACCAGGAGAGATAACTGTCACTGAGATTCGGGGACATTGGTTTGAGATGAGCCCAGCAGAGCCTTGGCACAAGCTTGAATGTGTGGGGAGAGAACCAGGGATGAAGAGAAGGGGGCACACTGGGGCCTCCGTGGCACCAAGATAAAGGAATGGAGGAAAATCATTTCAGGCTGGAACACTGTGTCTGAAACTTGATTTCAACATCACTTGTAGCTCTTTTCCCCTATTAGACCAATTTTTTTTTCCTTTTTTTTTTTTGCCTCTAAGTCATCATTTATTTTTCATCCCTCTTTATTCTTTGGCCTGTGTGGGCCTCTCACTGCAGTGGCCTCTCTCATTGCAGAGCACTGGCTCTGGGCACATGCACTCCAGAGCACTGGCTCATTAACTGGATACACCGGCCCAGCAGCTCCATGGCACATGGTATCTTCCCTGGATCAAACTGGTGCCCCTTGCACTGCCAAACAGACTCTTTACCCACTGGTCTGCCAGGAAAGTCCCCTAGACAAATATTTTAAAACCTGAAATATATTCTGCAAACAAGCCAAGTACTAGAAAACTATCACCTGGCCCAAGATGGATTCTCAGTGAACGTTCTCAGCAACAGCTGCCTTAGAATGTTGTCAGTCACATGCCTGCTTCTTTCTGTGTGGCTCTGGTTTGCAAGGAGCAGGGAAGGTACCAGGAAAAAATCAGGGGAGGGACTTCCTGGGCAGTCTGGTGATTAAGACCTCTCCTTGGGGCTTCCCTGGTGGTCCAGTGGGTAAGGACACTGCCTTGCAGTGCAAGGGGCGCCGGTTCGATCCCTGGCCTGGGAGGATCCCACGTGCCACTGAGCGACTGGACCGATGTGTCCAATTACCGAGCCGGAGCTCTGGAGTGCATGTGCCCAGAGCCAGTGCTCTGCGACGACAGGGGCCACCACAATGGGAGGCCCACACAGGCCAAAGAACAAAGATGGATGAAAATAGATAAATGAAAGACCAATAGAAGTGGCCCACCCGGCCCCCTCCCTCCCCAACGTACCCCCCCCCCCAAAAAAAAGACCTCTCCTTTCAAGGCAGGGGGTGAGGGTTCGATTCCTGGTCAGGGAGTTAAGATCCCACATCCCTCGGGCCTAAAACACTAAACCCAGAAAACAGAAGCAATACTGTAACCAATTCAATAAAGACTTTAAAAATAGTCCACCTCAAAAAACATCTTAAAAAACAAAATTAGAGGAAAAGGATGGGGTTTCACACCACAGACCCCAGCCCCCTTCATGATCTGGGCTCACAGAATTTGCAGCAGGGACTGACATTATTCATGCTGGACTGGGCTTGGAAATGCAGTCAAGCCCCAGATGGGAAGCCTCTTCTTCTGTGTGGGAGGCCTGAGCCCACGACCTGCCCCAGATGCTCGAGCAGAGGCTGCAGGCATGCGTGGCAGCACGCACACAGGATGTTTGTTCTTGCTTCCTGCCCTGGGGCCCAGGACACTGTCACAGGCAAGGGGCCACACTGGGGTCCTCGCGTAGGAAAAGGGCCACGGACAGAAAGAAGGACCACACGGTTTTCCCTGCACTCAGCGGGAGGTGCTGGCCATTAACTTTTGGCCACTAGGTTTAGTGCTTAAACCAGCTGCCGCCTACACGTATTGAGAAAAGGAAGAAAGAGCAGTTAGAATGAAGGAAAGAGGGAAAAACCCACCTCGCCTACTTGACTGGCTCCAACTGCCGCTGCCAGCCGCCTGTGAGGCGGGGACAGTCCCCTTGCAAACACCCCGCCCGACGATGGGGCTGCCGGGGTGAGTGCCCCGTTGGAGCTGCAGGAGCAGAGGCCTCCTCTAAAACACAAAGGCAGACAAAAGGCCCCTCGAGGACGTGCCAGCCATTCCCCAACCCGGAATGCTGCTCCCTGGGCTGAGCCACTTGGAGGGAGCCGGTCGGGTGAGGCAAACTGTGGAAGAAGCCAAGCGGAAAGAATCATTGTGACAATGACAATTTAAGGAACACTAGATAACCAGTTTGCTGGGGTGTTTCTAAGCCTTCGAGGGGAGGTAAATCGGTGGAGCGGTCATGTGGAAAATTCCCTTTCTCCCCAAGACTCTGCCAGTCCCCTGCTCACGTAAAGTCATCATTCTCTGGCGGAAAACCCTCGTTCCTAACAGGTCAGGATTCCAGCAGGCAAGGAGAAAGAAAGGCCTGTTTCTGGAAAGAAGCTGTATTTTGTAAACTTGGGGGAATGAAGGGTTGGGCCATGTCACTCGCTTGGGGACTTTGAGTTTCAAGAAAGACTCGTGTGTCTGATTTCCTAGAACATCATTAAACAGAGAGAAACAGCCCGATCTGGCCAGACCACAGTGGTGAGGGGACACGGGGGAGAGAAAGCCTTGGTCTCCTTCCCTCCCATGCCTGCCCGGAGTCCCCTCTGCATTTGGGGGCAGTGTGAATACTTGGAAGCTGGTGAGAAACACGCAGGAAGCTTCCAGGAGCACTCTAGCCCCACACGCCTCCACATCCGTGGAGCCTTTCCTGGGAATCGGCTCTGTAGGTTTTCTTGACCTGGGCCTCAGCACCTCACCGCTGTGCCATCCACTCCAATGGGCCCCGCGTGCCAGTCCAGTAGGCACCAGGTGCTCAAGCTGCCCTGCTTATGCCCTCAGACCTAGATATCATCGGCCTTGCCACAGATAGCCCGCCCTTCTGCCAAGCAAATGGAGAGCATCAGCAATCAGCAGAACATCACTTCTGCTGCTGGTGTGACAGCCCACCAGAGGTCTATGGTTTGGAGGAGAGATTCAAGATGGTTCTATCTAGTTTTGAGCACGCTGCCAGCCGCCTGTGAGGCGGGACAGTCCTGCAAACACCCGCCCGACGATGGGGCTGCCGGGGTGGGGCCCTGGCAGGAGCAGAGGCCTCCTATAAAACACAAAGGCAGACAAAAGGCCCCTCGAGGACGTGCCAGCCATTCCCCAACCCGGAATGCTGCTCCCTGGGCTGAGCCACTTGGAGGGAGCCGGTCGGGTGAGGCAAACTGTGGAAGAAGCCAAGCGGAAAGAATCATTGTGACAATGACAATTTAAGGAACACTAGATAACCAGTTTGCTGGGGTGTTTCTAAGCCTTCGAGGGGAGGTAAATCGGTGGAGCGGTCATGTGGAAAATTCCCTTTCTCCCCAAGACTCTGCCAGTCCCCTGCTCACGTAAAGTCATCATTCTCTGGCGGAAAACCCTCGTTCCTAACAGGTCAGGATTCCAGCAGGCAAGGAGAAAGAAAGGCCTGTTTCTGGAAAGAAGCTGTATTTTGTAAACTTGGGGGAATGAAGGGTTGGGCCATGTCACTCGCTTGGGGACTTTGAGTTTCAAGAAAGACTCGTGTGTCTGATTTCCTAGAACATCATTAAACAGAGAGAAACAGCCCGATCTGGCCAGACCACAGTGGTGAGGGGACACGGGGGAGAGAAAGCCTTGGTCTCCTTCCCTCCCATGCCTGCCCGGAGTCCCCTCTGCATTTGGGGGCAGTGTGAATACTTGGAAGCTGGTGAGAAACACGCAGGAAGCTTCCAGGAGCACTCTAGCCCCACACGCCTCCACATCCGTGGAGCCTTTCCTGGGAATCGGCTCTGTAGGTTTTCTTGACCTGGGCCTCAGCACCTCACCGCTGTGCCATCCACTCCAATGGGCCCCCGCACGTGCCAGTCCAGTAGGCACCAGGTGCTCAAGCTGCCCTGCTTATGCCCTCAGACCTAGATATCATCGGCCTTGCCACAGATAGCCCGCCCTTCTGCCAAGCAAATGGAGAGCATCAGCAATCAGCAGAACATCACTTCTGCTGCTGGTGTGACAGCCCCACCAGAGGTCTATGGTTTGGGGAGGAGAGATTCAAGATGGTTCTATCTAGTTTTGAGCACGCAGCTTGGTTCTCGTCACCATTTTCTATAGTCGATGTCGTAGGATATCCGAAAGCCCGTGTTGAACGTGACACGGTACTTCCAGCCTAAGCCCATAGGCAGAGGGGCCGAGCCAGGACTTCTCTGGGAGCTGCGATGTGGGGAAGAATCCAGGCACTCACTCAGCATCCCTGGAGTCGGGAGGCCTGGCTCTGAGCCAACCTCTCAGTGAGAGCAGGTCAAGCAGACACTCCAACCAGCGCCTAGCTTGAGAGGGGCATGCTTCAGGAAGGGCCACTTTCCCTGGAACATGCTACTCACTTTTCCAAACCAGACCCAGCAGGTGACCATCTCAGGATGTTTGGGTTTTTTTTTCAGGATGTTTTTGTCTCAGTGAAGGTCCTTCCTGGGCGGCTGTCTCACACCCAAACTGGAAACAGCGACAGCCAGGTGTGGAAGTACGTCCCCCGAGAACAGATTGAGGAACTGTGATCATTTATATTTGATTCAGAAAATGATGGCCCGAATACCAAGGGGCTGTCTAATGGCCAGTTTCCATCACAGGAAAGAGAGTGAAATGTTTAAAAACGTATTTATCTGGCCGCACCAGGTCTTAGAAGCAGCATGCAAGATCTTTTAGTTATGGCATGTGGGATTTAGTTCCCAGCCAGGGATCGAACCTGAGCACCCTGCACTGGGAGCACAGTCTTAGTCACAAAGCACCAGGAAAGTCCCCTCTCCCCCACCCAGTTGTTAAGAGGAGCCCATTCTGGGAGTAGGGGTTGGAAAAGAACAGCTGGATCAAACACTGAGAGCAAAGCCTTAGAGCCATTTGATGAGGAAGGGATTTTGGACCTGATTCAAAACTAGGCTCGTCAGGTGCCCAGATTTGCGTGGGACAGTCATGGTTGATGCCAGTCATCCAAGCTTAATTTTTAACCAGTGCCTCCTTTCACTCTCAAAAAAAATCCACATGTGGAGGGTAAAGCCTGTGATCTTCCTGTTTCAAATGACAGAGGAAACTAAGGGTGGAAACTAACTCAGAGAGGGACCCAGGGTTCCAAGAAGGTTCATTTGTCTGAGCCTAAAGGAGGGAGACAGGCAGCCAAAGGCCAGGGCGATTCATTCCCAAGCATGTTCTACAGCCCAGTAACGAGCAGAGGGCCACAGCCTCTCCTGTCCTCCTCTTCCTGGTTGTCACATGAGAGGTCTGGCCTGTTCCATCTCCAAAGCCTCGCTCTGTGGCTGTTTTCCCATTGGCTAAACTGTTGTGTGTTCATCTTTTGTATCTTCTCTGAAGCTTACGTCTAGATCAGCCTCACAAGTCTTGAGATACCCATCCTTAGGTCTCAAGTGGGAGCTTGCCTGGTTGGGCAGTAGTGAAGAATCCGCCTGTCAAGGCAGGAGACACAAGATGTGAATTTGATCCCTGGGTCAGGAACATCCCCTGGAGGAGGAACTGGCAACCCACTCCAGTCTTCTTGCCTGGAGAATCCCATAGACAGAGAAGCCTGGCAGGCTGCAGTCCATGCGATCTCAAAGAGTTGGACACAACTGCATAACTGAGCATGCACACGCACAAGGCTCAAAATCCAGGATGGTGTAAGCATATAATGGTATGTATGCAGACTATAACTTTCAAAAACATCAGGGTCAATCCCCACCTGTGTTTTCTGCCTGCAATGACTATCACCGCAGTGAGGTGGAGTTAAATATTTAAGCTGGTTGCAGAGAATCTAGGAAGCGAACAGCTCACCCGAGTAAACACAAACTTGACCACAGGCCGATTATAGTCAGATGATCTACTGTCACCCCAAGCACATTCTCCCACGGTCCCATCTACAAAAGTCCTGCACACCCTGTCACACCCACATGATGGCCTCTGATATGTGACATTAAAAACCTCAATCTCCTGCAAAAAATCATGAAATAGCTCTTTTATGAGAGCAAAGCCTTAGAGCCATTTGATGAGGAAGGGATTTTGGACCTGATTCAAAACTAGGCTCGTCAGGTGCCCAGATTTGCGTGGGACAGTCATGGTTGATGCCAGTCATCCAAGCTTAATTTTTAACCAGTGCCTCCTTTCACTCTCAAAAAAAATCCACATGTGGAGGGTAAAGCCTGTGATCTTCCTGTTTCAAATGACAGAGGAAACTAAGGGTGGAAACTAACTCAGAGAGGGACCCAGGGTTCCAAGAAGGTTCATTTGTCTGAGCCTAAAGGAGGGAGACAGGCAGCCAAAGGCCAGGGCGATTCATTCCCAAGCATGTTCTACAGCCCAGTAACGAGCAGAGGGCCACAGCCTCTCCTGTCCTCCTCTTCCTGGTTGTCACATGAGAGGTCTGGCCTGTTCCATCTCCAAAGCCTCGCTCTGTGGCTGTTTTCCCATTGGCTAAACTGTTGTGTGTTCATCTTTTGTATCTTCTCTGAAGCTTACGTCTAGATCAGCCTCACAAGTCTTGAGATACCCATCCTTAGGTCTCAAGTGGGAGCTTGCCTGGTTGGGCAGTAGTGAAGAATCCGCCTGTCAAGGCAGGAGACACAAGATGTGAATTTGATCCCTGGGTCAGGAACATCCCCTGGAGGAGGAACTGGCAACCCACTCCAGTCTTCTTGCCTGGAGAATCCCATAGACAGAGAAGCCTGGCAGGCTGCAGTCCATGCGATCTCAAAGAGTTGGACACAACTGCATAACTGAGCATGCACACGCACAAGGCTCAAAATCCAGGATGGTGTAAGCATATAATGGTATGTATGCAGACTATAACTTTCAAAAACATCAGGGTCAATCCCCACCTGTGTTTTCTGCCTGCAATGACTATCACCGCAGTGAGGTGGAGTTAAATATTTAAGCTGGTTGCAGAGAATCTAGGAAGCGAACAGCTCACCCGAGTAAACACAAACTTGACCACAGGCCGATTATAGTCAGATGATCTACTGTCACCCCAAGCACATTCTCCCACGGTCCCATCTACAAAAGTCCTGCACACCCCTGTCACACCCACATGATGGCCTCTGATATGTGACATTAAAAAACCTCAATCTCCTGCAAAAAAATCATGAAATAGTTTCAGTCTTTATGAACTGAGCACTCGTTTTTGTTCAGTGAAACTTCTTTGATGATGTTGGTTCAAATAACTAGAGATATTGAGAAAACACCCACAGACATCGTCCTCCGTGGCAATCGCTACTGAGTTGCTACAGGACCAGCAGGGAAGACGTAAAATACGGAAGGTCACTTGAGACCACTCTAGGACACCTGAGACTATCTGAACCCTCTACCACTTCCAACTGTTAGTTTCTCTCTCTCTCTCTTTTTTTAAATTTTTACAGAGTTTTGTTGTTCACATACACGTATGTTCCTTTCTCTTTTTAAAAAAATAACGAATTTTTATTGGAATATAGTTGAATTGTCATCATGTGTTAATTTCAGGTGCAGAGCAAAATGCATCTGTTATTTTGAGGCATATAGATATAGCCACTCTCTTCTAGATGATTTTCCCATACAGGCCATTATAGAGTTGGTTTCTAACCACATGACCCCAAGGAGACAGCCCAGGCCAGTGTGTGCACGGTAGTGGGGAGAGAAAGTGAGCGAAGGAAGGGACTTGCCTGGCAGTCCCGTGGTTACGACTCTGCCTTTCAGTGCAGGATGTGCCACTTCAACCCTTGATCAAGGAACCAGATCCCACATGCCTTGTGGCCAAAACACCCAAACATAAAGCAGAAGTAATTGTAACAAATTCAATAAAGACATAAACAATGGTCCAGATTAAAAAATAAATCTCTGAATAAAAACAAAGTAAGAGAAGAAAGAGGCTTTGGGTAGCATCTCTCCCTACCCTCTCCCTATGAATGTGAAGAGAAGAGCCACAGCATTCCAGTGGTGGAGGCCACAAGGACAGCTAGAAGTGAGCTTTGTGGTCTGGTATCCTGGCACTGGGCTCTATGCTCTGCCGTCTCCACACCACACTGCTTCTGAGATGCCCAGGGAACCTTCGTGTGGGGCTCACCAGCCGGACCAAGTGGCACATAGGAGTAGGTTCAGTCCACGGAGGTATGAAGAAGGAACACAGGGAGAGATGGATATGAGAAAGAGAACAAGAAAGAAACAAGAAGGAGGAGGGTGGGAGAAAATACTGGACTGAATAGGAAGAAAGAACCAAAGGCACTATGTCCCTGTCACCTGATAGGTGACTGGAAGCAAGTTAAATGTTTATCAACAGATGAACAGATAAAGAAGACGTGGTACAAGGCACAGTGGAATATTACACAGCCATAAAAGGATAATACGGGCTTCCCTGGTGGTCCAGTGGGTAAGGACACCACCAAAGGGGCCCCTATGGGCCCTGTCACCTGGATAGGTGACTGGGAAACAAAAACCACAGACATCGTCCTCCGTGGCAATCGCTACTGAGTTGCTACAGGACCAGCAGGGAAGACGTAAAATACGGAAGGTCACTTGAGACCACTCTAGGACACCTGAGACTATCTGAACCCTCTACCACTTCCAACTGTTAGTTTCTCTCTCTCTCTCTTTTTTTAAATTTTTACAGAGTTTTGTTGTTCACATACACGTATGTTCCTTTCTCTTTTTAAAAAAATAACGAATTTTTATTGGAATATAGTTGAATTGTCATCATGTGTTAATTTCAGGTGCAGAGCAAAATGCATCTGTTATTTTGAGGCATATAGATATAGCCACTCTCTTCTAGATGATTTTCCCATACAGGCCATTATAGAGTTGGTTTCTAACCACATGACCCCAAGGAGACAGCCCAGGCCAGTGTGTGCACGGTAGTGGGGAGAGAAAGTGAGCGAAGGAAGGGACTTGCCTGGCAGTCCCGTGGTTACGACTCTGCCTTTCAGTGCAGGATGTGCCACTTCAACCCTTGATCAAGGAACCAGATCCCATATGCCTTGTGGCCAAAACACCCAAACATAAAGCAGAAGTAATTGTAACAAATTCAATAAAGACATAAACAATGGTCCAGATTAAAAAATAAATCTCTGAATAAAAACAAAGTAAGAGAAGAAAGAGGCTTTGGGTAGCATCTCTCCCTACCCTCTCCCTATGAATGTGAAGAGAAGAGCCACAGCATTCCAGTGGTGGAGGCCACAAGGACAGCTAGAAGTGAGCTTTGTGGTCTGGTATCCTGGCACTGGGCTCTATGCTCTGCCGTCTCCACACCACACTGCTTCTGAGATGCCCAGGGAACCTTCGTGTGGGGCTCACCAGCCGGACCAAGTGGCACATAGGAGTAGGTTCAGTCCACGGAGGTATGAAGAAGGAACACAGGGAGAGATGGATATGAGAAAGAGAACAAGAAAGAAACAAGAAGGAGGAGAGGGTGGGAGAAAATACTGGACTGAATAGGAAGAAAGAACCAAAGGCACTATGTCCCTGTCACCTGATAGGTGACTGGAAGCAAGTTAAATGTTTATCAACAGATGAACAGATAAAGAAGACGTGGTACAAGGCACAGTGGAATATTACACAGCCATAAAAAGGAATAATACGGGCTTCCCTGGTGGTCCAGTGGGTAAGGACACCACCTTGTAGTGCAAGGGGTGCCGGTTCAATCCCTGGCCTGGGAAGATCCCACGTGCCATGGAGTGACTGGACCGATGTGTCCAACTACTGAGCCAGAGCTCTGGAGCGCATGTGCCCAGAGCCAGTGCTCTGCAACAACAGAGGCCACTGCGATAGGAGGCCCACCTGGGCCAAAGAACAAAGATGGATGAAAACAGATAAATAAAAGACCAATAGAAGTGGCCCACCCATCCCCCTCCCTCTCCCCTCACCTCCTCCAAAAAAAAAGAATTTAGAAAAAGGAATAATATTGGGTCCTTTTTATGTGGATGGACCCAGAGTCTGTCATACAGAGTGATGTTAAGTCAAAAAGAGAAAGATAAATATTGTATTAATATATTAATGCATGCACACACACACACACACACACACACATATATATACACATATATATGGAATCTAGAAGGGCTTCTCAGGTGGCTCAGTGGGCAAACGATCTGCCTGCAATGTAGATGGAAGACCTGTGGGTTTGATTCCTAGATTGGGAAGATCCCTTGGAGGAGGGCATGGCAACCCACTCCAGTATTCCTGCCTGTAAAATCCCATGGACAGGGCTTCCCCGGTGGTCCAGTGTGTAAAGACTCCACCTTGTAGTGCAAAGGGCACTGGTTTGATCCCTAGCCTGGGAAGATCCCACATGCCACGGAGTGGCTGGACCAGTGTGTCCAATTACTGAGCCGGAGCTCTGGAGCGTATGTGCCCAGAGTTGGTGCTCTGCTACAGAAGAGACCACTGCAATGGGAGGCCCACACAGGCCAAAGAACAAAGATGGATGAAAATAAATACATGAAAGACCAGTAAAAAGCAGTCAAAAAATTAAAAAAAAAAAAATCCCACGGACAGAGAAGCCTGATGGGCTACAATCCACAGGGTCGCAACGAGTCAGACACGACTGAAGCAACTGAGCAGAGCACACACAGCATGGGATCTACAAAAGGGGTACAGATAAACCCATTTTGAGGGCAGGAGTAGAGACACAGATTTAGAGAATGGACATGTGAACCAGGAGGGGAGGGAGCTGCTGAGGCAAACTGAGTAGCACTGACATATATACACTTCCACGTGTAAAACAGAGAGTTGGTGGGAATCTACTGTAGAGCACACGGAGCTCAGCTCAGTGCTCTGTGATGACCTAGAAGGGTGGGATGGGGGTGAGGTGGGCGGAGGGACTCATGCAGAAGGGACATATGCATACCTATAGCTGATTCACTTCGCTGTACAGCAGTAACATAAAACAAGTATACTCCAAAAATGTTTTTAAAGTAAAATAATATGAAAAATTTTAAATTTAATAAAAGGTGAGTGTCTGGGGCCCAAGAGCTACTCCAATAGAAGTGGCCCACCCATCCCCCTCCCTCTCCCCTCACCTCCTCCAAAAAAAAAGAATTTAGAAAAAGGAATAATATTGGGTCCTTTTTATGTGGATGGACCCAGAGTCTGTCATACAGAGTGATGTTAAGTCAAAAAGAGAAAGATAAATATTGTATTAATATATTAATGCATGCACACACACACACACACACACACACACACACATATATATGGAATCTAGAAGGGCTTCTCAGGTGGCTCAGTGGGCAAACGATCTGCCTGCAATGTAGATGGAAGACCTGTGGGTTTGATTCCTAGATTGGGAAGATCCCTTGGAGGAGGGCATGGCAACCCACTCCAGTATTCCTGCCTGTAAAATCCCATGGACAGGGCTTCCCCGGTGGTCCAGTGTGTAAAGACTCCACCTTGTAGTGCAAAGGGCACTGGTTTGATCCCTAGCCTGGGAAGATCCCACATGCCACGGAGTGGCTGGACCAGTGTGTCCAATTACTGAGCCGGAGCTCTGGAGCGTATGTGCCCAGAGCTGGTGCTCTGCAACAACAGAGGCCACTGCAAGGGGAGGCCCACACAGGCCAAGGAACAAAGATGGATGAAAATAAATACATGAAAGACCAATAAAAAAAAAAAAAGTGGCCAAAAAATTAAAAAAAAAAAAATCCCACGGACAGAGAAGCCTGATGGGCTACAATCCACAGGGTCGCAACGAGTCAGACACGACTGAAGCAACTGAGCAGAGCACACACAGCATGGGATCTACAAAAGGGGTACAGATAAACCCATTTTGAGGGCAGGAGTAGAGACACAGATTTAGAGAATGGACATGTGAACCAGGAGGGGAGGGAGCTGCTGAGGCAAACTGAGTAGCACTGACATATATACACTTCCACGTGTAAAACAGAGAGTTGGTGGGAATCTACTGTAGAGCACACGGAGCTCAGCTCAGTGCTCTGTGATGACCTAGAAGGGTGGGATGGGGGTGAGGTGGGCGGAGGGACTCATGCAGAAGGGGACATATGCATACCTATAGCTGATTCACTTCGCTGTACAGCAGTAACATAAAACAAGTATACTCCAAAAATGTTTTTAAAGTAAAATAATATGAAAAAATTTTAAATTTAATAAAAAGAGGTGAGTGTCTGGGGCCCAAGAGCTACTCCAAGGTTCCAGCAATACGACCTGTACCTGGAAGGGAAGGTCTTAGGGGAATGGCCCTCGGTGGGGAGAACCAAGCTCTTAGAGTGGAAAAACCTCAGAACACCGAGCAAAGTTTCTGTTGCCTGAGTGGAAGTCATTCAAAGTCAGTGTATCAGAAGCAGGACTCTGGTGGATCAGGTCTCCTGGGAAAACTCAAAGTTTGGTATCAGCACTTCTGTTTATAAAATCAACATCGCTGAAAGCTTTTTTTAAAAAAAGAGACAGACTGAAACTATCATGTCTTAGGCAAATGAGCTGAAAATCCCTTTCAGTGATGCCCTCTATTTTCCACCCACTGCTAAAGTCAGAGAACACCTGGTATGGTATTTAGGTAAAGAAATGCAATCCCTGCTACACGCAGTTTCCTGATGATACAGAACTGAAATGACATCACGGAAATGCAGATGGCTCCAGGTCAATCTAAGGATCGTTTCTAGGTGAAAACCTAAGCCTCAGCCACGGGTGGAAAAAGAGTGCGTGAACCTATGTCATCTGCTGGTGCCTACTGCCTTCTGCCTTCAAAGACCAAGGTTTAATTAAACGCAGGCCGGCTATTGGGTTGGCTTGGCTCAACCCAGATGTCCCACTGAAATGTAGGTTAGACCACACCTGTGCTCCTTTGTCCATTTCGGGAGGAAAGAAAATGATAGTCACCAAGAAAAAGAAGAAGTTGGGCTTCCCTGGTGGTCCAGTGAGCAAGGACACCACCTTGCAGTGCAAGGGGCGCCAGTTTGATCCCTGACCTGGGATGATCCCATGTACTGCAGAGCGGCTGGACTGATGTGTTCAATTACCGAGCCGGAGCTCTGGAGCGCGTGTGCCCAGAGCCCGCGCTCTGAGACAACAGAGGCCACTGCGATGGGAGGCCCACATGGGCCGAAGAACAAAGATGGATGAAAACAGACAAATGAAAGACCAATAGAAGTGGCCCGCCTGCTCCCTTCCCTCCCCACGCCACCCCCACCAAAAACTAAATAAATAAAAAAAAAAAAAAGAAGAAGTTGATCTCCCACTCAAGGGTGAGGAAGCTATGACACCAGATGCCCCATCCTGGGGTTCATACCAACAGTCTCATTGTGAAGCGTTTCCCACGGTGACGACAGTGAGGACATGGCAGACACGGGATGTATGGAATCCTCTGTCTTAATTAAAAAGTACGGTGAGAGTCATGGAATTTGGCCCAGCCTCATAAATCTGCTCAGAGAATCAAGGTTCTGTCAGATAAGCCTAAGTAGAACCCTTCCAGTCCTCTGGAGAATTGAACGGATTTCCTGCTCATGGTTGACACCCACGTTCCTGTCACTTCGCTGCTCTCAGAGGACAGCGGCTGTGCTCATTAACCAGCAATCCTCCTACCCACCGATGACAAGTTTATCCCCGAGGAACGCAGAATTCAGAGATGATAAATTCACTCCTGCTTGTAAAAGTGAATCTCTCCTCAGGGCAGTAAAAATACTGTGCACCTTTAAGGCAATTGGAGCTTGGAGCAGTGACGTACCTTCTTTAACAAAGCCTGGTCCTCTTGGTCAGGACAGTTCCTTACGGCCAGGGAGAACTGCTCTAAAGTAACTGGAAAGGAAGAAATAGAAAGCATGAATGACTAATTAGGGAACATACATATCTGTAAACAACAAAACTCTGTAAAAGTTAAAAGTAAAATGAAAGTTAAAAAAAAAAAAGCGTGAATGACCTCCGTGTGCATCCTGAGCCTCTCTGTACCAAGGAGAACATCATGGAGGTCACAGACAGCGGTGACCTGCTACCGTCTTTCCTTGGTGATATGTTGGAAGGGAACAGAGCCCACCCTGGGGAGGTGGGGGGCAAGGCCAGCACAGTCATACCTGGGATGATCCCATGTACTGCAGAGCGGCTGGACTGATGTGTTCAATTACCGAGCCGGAGCTCTGGAGCGCGTGTGCCCAGAGCCCGCGCTCTGAGACAACAGAGGCCACTGCAGTGGGAGGCCCACATGGGCCAAAAGAACAAAGATGGATGAAAACAGACAAATGAAAGACCAATAGAAGTGGCCTGCCTGCTCCCTTCCCTCCCCACGCCACCCCCACCAAAAACTAAATAAATAAAAAAAAAAAAAAGAAGAAGTTGATCTCCCACTCAAGGGTGAGGAAGCTATGACACCAGATGCCCCATCCTGGGGTTCATACCAACAGTCTCATTGTGAAGCGTTTCCCACGGTGACGACAGTGAGGACATGGCAGACACGGGATGTATGGAATCCTCTGTCTTAATTAAAAAGTACGGTGAGAGTCATGGAATTTGGCCCAGCCTCATAAATCTGCTCAGAGAATCAAGGTTCTGTCAGATAAGCCTAAGTAGAACCCTTCCAGTCCTCTGGAGAATTGAACGGATTTCCTGCTCATGGTTGACACCCACGTTCCTGTCACTTCGCTGCTCTCAGAGGACAGCGGCTGTGCTCATTAACCAGCAATCCTCCTACCCACCGATGACAAGTTTATCCCCGAGGAACGCAGAATTCAGAGATGATAAATTCACTCCTGCTTGTAAAAGTGAATCTCTCCTCAGGGCAGTAAAAATACTGTGCACCTTTAAGGCAATTGGAGCTTGGAGCAGTGACGTACCTTCTTTAACAAAGCCTGGTCCTCTTGGTCAGGACAGTTCCTTACGGCCAGGGAGAACTGCTCTAAAGTAACTGGAAAGGAAGAAATAGAAAGCATGAATGACTAATTAGGGAACATACATATCTGTAAACAACAAAACTCTGTAAAAGTTAAAAGTAAAATGAAAGTTAAAAAAAAAAAAGCGTGAATGACCTCCGTGTGCATCCTGAGCCTCTCTGTACCAAGGAGAACATCATGGAGGTCACAGACAGCGGTGACCTGCTACCGTCTTTCCTTGGTGATATGTTGGAAGGGAACAGAGCCCACCCTGGGGAGGTGGGGGGCAAGGCCAGCACAGTCATTTCACCCTAGTCAACCAGGATGGTTACAGGAGAGCCCATGGCCGTGACCATCAGCAAAGTTCCATCCTAAAATGGTACTAATGAGTGAGTCAGTGAGAGAAAGTTGCTCAGTCGCATCCAACTCTTTGCGACCCCAGGGACTATATCCTGCTAGGCTCCTCTGCCCATGGAATTCTCCGGGCAAGGATACTGTAGTGGGTTGCCATTTCCTTTACAAAACAGAAATAGGGTCACAGATAGAAGAAACAAGCTTAGGGTTATTGGGGGGAAAGGGAGAAAGAGGGAACCATTGGGAGATTGGGATTACTACATACTATAGTATATAAGATAACTAATAAGTATATTATATAGATAACAGTATATAGATAACTAATAAGGACTTACTGGCTAGCACAGGGAGCTCTACTCAATACTCTGTAATGGACTATATGGGCAAAGAATCTTAAAAAAGTGGATATATGTATGTGTGTAACTAATCCACTTTACTATATATATACCTGAAACTAACACAACATTGTAAATCAACTCTACTCTAATAATAAATTATTGTTTTCTTTAGCCACTAAGTCATGTCTGTTTCTTTTGGGACCCTGTGGAACATAGCCGGCCAGGTTCCTCTGTCCATAGGATTCTCCAGGCAAGAATACTGGAGTGGGTTGCCATTTCCTTCTCCAGGGGATTTTCCTGATCCAGGGATGGAACCTGAGTCTCTTGCATTGGCAAGCAGATTCTTTATCACTGAGCCACCAGGGAAGCCCTCAATAATCAATCAATAAATATTATAAAAAATAAGCCACCAGAGGTCTTCCCTGGTGGTCCAGTGAGTAAGGACACCACCTTACAGTGCAAGGGGCGCTAGTTCAGTCCCTGGCCTGGGAAGATCCTGCGTGCTGCAGAGCAGCTGGACCGATGTGTCCAACTACCGAGCTGGAGTTCTGGAGCACACGCGTCCAGAACCGGTGCTCTGCAGTGAGAGAGGCCACTGTGATGGGAGGCCCACACAGGCCAAAGAAGAGAGACGGGTGAAATACAGATAAATGAAAAGACCAATAGAAGAGGCTAATAATAATAATAACAAGCCACCAGGAAGACATGCACAGCATGTCCATTTCCTGTGACCACTGCCCAGAAAACTTCACCCGCCCCTGCACATCTGGCACTGCCACACTTCCTATCTCAAGTTTCCATCATGATTCCCACAGTGGTAAGCCTTCTCTTGGTATGAATGATAGGGCCCCAGTGTTGACTCAGGAAAGCCCCACTAACTACCCCAAATATTTCAAGCTGAGTTTCCCCAACCCTCTTGCTCCAACACGATGGTGGAGAGACACCATGAATGTCTGCAAAAACTATTCACAATCCATCTTAGTTGGCCATGAACATTCTAGGAATATGAACCAAGAAGTGAACAGAAATTGCAGGTCCCAGCTCTGTGCTGGCAGCTCAGTTCTCACCCAGGGCCACTCGTGTGCGCACCCTTTCCTACTTCAGTCTAAGTAAGCACAAAACCACAACGGCCTACTGTGCACGCGGCTGTGACTGTTGCTGCACTCTTGAAAGTACTCCCATGATTCCCTGCCGCCCCCAGATTATTTAAATCCACCTCTTTCGACAAGCATTAAGGCTTTAACTGAGTGAACCCATGTAGACGAGCCTCTTAGTTCCAGACCCAAAACTGGGTTCACTCTACCTGTCATCACCCTTCACTGTGGACTGCTGGGCAGTCTCCTCTCCTGCCACTGAGGCAGCCCAGGTCCCCTTCTCCATCCAACCACTCAAAGCCACTGACCATGACTTGGGTCCAGCCCATCTCCCTGCAGAGCCCCCCAAAACGTGCAGAAATACACCAAACCACAAGATGCAGGGACAGTCTGATTCCACTGGTCTGACTCCCAGGTCTGGATGTCATGTTCAGACATGGAGTTATTTTTTAAAAAGCCTTATATCAGCAAAAATGAATTGTCATCAAGAAAGTAAGCATTGTCTGGGAATTGTTTCTTTTTTCTTTCTTTCTTCCTTTTTTTTTAAATATAGTTTTCAATGTTACCTATAAAATACAACTCTTTAGAGAGTTTTTTCTATGAGCAAACTCCTCTGCAGTCTTAACTGTGGTCAGGTCTGTCTCATGCTGATTATTTCTTCCAAGTCTAAAGTTTTGCTTTCATCCAATTAAAATGTGCTCAGAATTAAAAGAAGGATGAGCATAGCCAACTTTATGTGTACATGCCATCCAGTCATCAGTTGGCTAGAGCTAGTTACTATTTACAAAGAATCTCCAATTTTAAAAAAAATTAGAAGTTTTTAAAAGAAAAATTGAAGCAAGTTACTTTGCTGATAAAAAAAAAACTCAACAGATATTTGTAGTACCACATAAAAACATGATGTCGAATTTAAAGAAATGTTTCTGGGACTTCCCTGGCGGTCCAGTGGCTAAGACAGAATGCTTCCACTGCAGAGGGCACGAGTTCAGTCCCTGCTTGGAGAACTAAGATTCTGCATGCTGTGCAGTTAAGCCAAAAAAAAAAATAGAAGAAAGAAAGGGAGGAAGCGAGGAAAGAAGGAAAGAAAAGAAACACTTCTGCCTTCACCCACTCAGAACACTCCAGTCTACAGAAGACCCTGGAAGCCATGATCTCCCCTCCTCAAACCCTCTCGTCAGCTCAGTTTTGAACATTTGCTGCGACCTAATCTGGTGTGACCAAATATTGACCTCTGACAGCTGAGGATGAGCTTTCAAAAATCTGCGAATTCAGATCTTTTTTTTTTTTTAAGATTTATTTATTTATTTATTTTGGGGGGGTGGGGTGGGGAGGGAGGGGAGCAGGCGGGCCACGTCTATTGGTCTTTCATTTGTCCATTTTCATCCATCTCTGTTCTTTGGCCCGTGTGGGCCTCCCATCACGGTGGCCTCTGTTGTCACAGAGCACCAGCTCTGGGCGCATGCGCTCCGGAGCTCCAGCTCAGTAATTGGACACATCGGTCCAGCCGCTCAGTGGCACGTGGGATCTTCCCAGGCCAGGGATTGAACCGGTGCCCCTTGCACTGCATGGCAGTGTCCTTACCCACTGGACCACCAGGGACCACCCTGCGAATTCAGATCTTGTTTTCTTCAGATAACCTTTCTGAAAGCAGCTATTTCACTTGCTCACGGTTTCTGCTATGATGCGGCCTCTTCCACAGACCTTGAATATCTAAATGCTTGCTCTTGGTCTTCTTGGGGCACTACCAGATCCTTGCCTTCCCTTCCCTGCTCCCTAGGGCGGCCCCACGTCCATGTGTCCAGCAGCTGCCCATGCTCTGGACTCCACTGTGACCGTTTCAGTTGTTCATGAGACATGGCACACAGGTGAGCCGCTGCTCCCTGGAACCCCGTATGTTGAAAGCCAAGCCAGCTGACCTAGACAACCCTTTCCTGAATTTTCCCATTTAGGCAGGAGAGTCTGTCGCCCACCAGCCACCAGGCCTGAAATTTCCATTTTCCCTCCCATCACCGCGCCTGAGGACTCTCCTTGCCCCTCTAAGACACCGCTTCCCCACGGCATTGCCACTCTCACCTGAGCAACCTTTCTAACTTCCTCCCCAGCCTTGACGCCCAGCCCTCCCCTCCTGCCACCCTAGGGAGCCTGGTACTGTCAAGTCTGTGTAAGTCAAGCCCTCTTTGACTCAGCCTTTCCACCTCATGTGACCAAAAGATCAGCCTGACGCTCCAGGAAGGACAATAGATTTTTAGATAACATACCTGTTAACTTTGAGGTTGTTAGCTTTGAGGCTGGGGAGGAAGGTGAGGGGGGTGCATTAAAAAAAAAGAGAGAGAGAAAGAAAAGATCTGAGTGAAGTTAAAAAAAAAAAAAAAGCAGTAGTTTGGGAGAAAAAAAATTGACAGGCCAGCATGAACTAACATATGTCTCTCCTGTGATGAGCTGGTTGATAAATTATACACAACAGCCCAACCTCTGCAGCCATTTTTAAAAGGTGGACAGGACTTTACATCACGGGGGATACCCTGCAACTCCAAGAAATACTTGTGCCCAGATACTATCAATAGGACATGTTTTTACACAGAATGGGGAGAGGTGAGATGAGCCAAATGCACAGAGTCATTGTCCTTTGTGAAATAAGGCTGGTGAGACGGCACCGTCATGAAGTTAGTAGACACAAGCTGGCCTGGACATAGGGCACCTGGGCTGTGTGACTCAGGAATTCTGTCTCAGAAAGTTCTTTTGGCTTCTCTCTCAGTCCTCACTGGCTCAGGCCTGGCCCTCCCTGAGGGCCCTGAGGGCCCGGCTCCCCTGGATTCCACACCCAAGGCTCCTGGACAGGCACCCTCGCCTGTTCTGTGGCACACGGTGGAAGGCAGTGGTGGCCGTCCATCAGCTGCCCCCTTACCTGTGAGCGACAGTGAGTCATGCCCTCAACTCAGTGTCCAGAACTGTCACTCTAGCTTCTGAAGTCCCCCACCCACCTCTTCTTCACAACCTAGCAGGGAAATATTGAAGGAGAGAGAGCAACCTAAGGGCCACATCTTTGCAGAAAGCACTCCAGCTCTGTGTACAGAATCAAGCCAGAGGGAAGAACAGGAGCTTCTCACTTCTAAGCTGCCAGCAGCGACAGCAGTCTGGCCTCCCGCCCCTGGAGATGGGTGGAAAAGTTGTGGAGCTGACCCTGGGGGGCCACTGCAGCAGGCGAAGGTCCTGGCTCCCCACTCCCTCTGCATGCACGCCCCACCACGCCCCACCTGCTCTGTCCTTGTCGCTGGCCCCGCGGCGCTTGCTCACTTAGCTCATGGGATTCACTCCACAGAGCGAGCAGGGCACACAGGCATGCGTCACGCTCTCCTTCTTTGTGACCATGAGCACAACAGGAGCCCAGAGGTGCCTCTTCTCGGGCTCCCTGTAACTAAGTCCCAGCACCTTCTCTGCCTGAGTCCTGGGAAGCACCTCCCATGGGTCCTCTGCTTCTCCATGCAAATCTCCACTTCAGCTGCTATCACGCGGCAGACCTGTCCTCTCGCTTGCTGGCCCCGCTCATTGGTTTGGGGCTTTTTCCTTCACCCATCCTCACCCTAGGTCTTTGCCTCCAATGCAGCATGTCCCCCCCAGGCCAGGAAAATTCCCCTCAAGGGTGACTGGGTGAGAGGGCCCCTCTCTAGCTCCTTCCTCCACAGGTATCCTACTGTCTATCCAGCAAAGGCCAAGCTCTGCATAGCAGCCCGCGGCCCACACCAGTCCACTCTTCCAGGCTCATTCTCTCAATACTCTTCCTGGCCTCTCCCTGAAAAGCCTCCCTTCCAGTGGAACAGGGCCCCTGGCACTCCCGGGACAAGCCCTTCACTTGTCTTTGCCACACCATAGCCTCCTTCCAGAATGCACCGCCACACTGCCATCTTTGGAATCCTATCCAGTCTTCAAGGCCCAGTCCCGAGGGACCCTCTGTGAAGTCACCTGGGAGTCCTGCAGGGTCTGCCAGCCCTGGGACCTCTCCAGGCTCATTACTGTTCACCTGCACAAGGGTACAGTCCCCACATCTTAATCCCCCTACTCTCCTGAGCCCAAAGTCTCGCACACAGGAAGCGCTGATGACTTTGTAAGCAAATAAACTACACATATTTTCACCTCACTGCTTTGACATCTGTAAGAACTCTGCCCAAAGACAGGGAGAGTGTGGACTAGCTGAGCCTGCATGGCTAGAGGCAGGCAAGAGGCCAGTTTGGCCAGGCCCTGCAATGGGAGCCCTAATAGGGTCTCCCTGACATCTTGGAAGCCTCCCTCCCAGCCTGAGCCGTGGGAGCGTGGTGCAGAGAAATGGCAGCCAAGTTCTAGATTCTGGCAGTTCCTGCGAGGCAGGGGGAGGCCATGCAAGGAGATGAGCCTTGCTTGTAGCGTCTGGGCCTCGGGAATGAGGCTGAGCCCCTCTCCACACCCAGTCACATGCGCCCCCCCCTGCTCTGTCCTTGTCGCTGGCCCGCGCTTGCTCACTTAGCTCATGGGATTCACTCCACAGAGCGAGCAGGGCACACAGGCATGCGTCACGCCTCCTTCTTTGTGACCATGAGCACAACAGGAGCCCAGAGGTGCCTCTTCTCGGGCTCCCTGTAACTAAGTCCCAGCACCTTCTCTGCCTGAGTCCTGGGAAGCACCTCCCATGGGTCCTCTGCTTCTCCATGCAAATCTCCACTTCAGCTGCTATCACGCGGCAGACCTGTCCTCTCGCTTGCTGGCCCGCTCATTGGTTTGGGGTTTTTTCCTTCACCCATCCTCACCCTAGGTCTTTGCCTCCAATGCAGCATGTCCCCCAGGCCAGGAAAATTCCCTCAAGGGTGACTGGGTGAGGGGGCCCCCTCTCTAGCTCCTTCCTCCACAGGTATCCTACTGTCTATCCAGCAAAGGCCAAGCTCTGCATAGCAGCCCGCGGCCCACACCAGTCCACTCTTCCAGGCTCATTCTCTCAATACTCTTCCTGGCCTCTCCCTGAAAAGCCTCCCTTCCAGTGGAACAGGGCCCCTGGCACTCCCGGGACAAGCCCTTCACTTGTCTTTGCCACACCATAGCCTCCTTCCAGAATGCACCGCCACACTGCCATCTTTGGAATCCTATCCAGTCTTCAAGGCCCAGTCCCGAGGGACCCTCTGTGAAGTCACCTGGGAGTCCTGCAGGGTCTGCCAGCCCTGGGACCTCTCCAGGCTCATTACTGTTCACCTGCACAAGGGTACAGTCCCCACATCTTAATCCCCCTACTCTCCTGAGCCCAAAGTCTCGCACACAGGAAGCGCTGATGACTTTGTAAGCAAATAAACTACACATATTTTCACCTCACTGCTTTGACATCTGTAAGAACTCTGCCCAAAGACAGGGAGAGTGTGGACTAGCTGAGCCTGCATGGCTAGAGGCAGGCAAGAGGCCAGTTTGGCCAGGCCCTGCAATGGGAGCCCTAATAGGGTCTCCCTGACATCTTGGAAGCCTCCCTCCCAGCCTGAGCCGTGGGAGCGTGGTGCAGAGAAATGGCAGCCAAGTTCTAGATTCTGGCAGTTCCTGCGAGGCAGGGGGAGGCCATGCAAGGAGATGAGCCTTGCTTGTAGCGTCTGGGCCTCGGGAATGAGGCTGAGCCCCTCTCTCCACACCCAGAGCATCACACGCCCATTGTATCTTCCTTGCCAGGGTTCCTTCTTACGAAGCCACTTGCAAAGGAGATTCATCTGTGGCTGCTGGGTCAGGTTAAGCACAAAGTCATGAAGGGGCGCTCACTTAGCATAGATTCTCTGGACAGAGCCCTTTCAGCCCAGGCCAGGCATGGCTGTTCACTCAGGAAGCCGTGAGGATGGAGCTCGGCTGGACTCCTGTCTCTGGAGCCCACAGTCTTCCAGTGTTTGGGGAGCTGCCCATCCTCGAATGGAGCGCCCTCTTGCTTATCCGTGGTCCTTGTCTCACCTGGACCAAGGAATGCTTCCTGGGCTCTAGTCCAAACAAGAAAGCGGAGGGGCAGCCATTGGTGGAGACCAGATCCTGCTGGCTGAAAGCTTCCCCATGGGAAGCCCCATCCACCCGCTGATGCATCACACCTGAGGAGAAAAGACAACTCCGGCTGTGACATTCAGCTGGAGGTCACCCCCTTCTCCCCAGCACTGATCCATCAAGAGCACAAGCTGATGGATGGAGTTGACCAAGTTTGGAAAACCAAGGAGCTGTGGACTCCAGGAGGTCACAGACAGGACAGTCGTGAGCCATGGAGCAGGGGTGTGGCATCCACGGAGCAGGGGCATGGCATCCACGGAGCAGGGGCGCGGCATCCATGGAGCAGGGGCGTGGCATCCACGGAGCAGGGGCGTGGCATCTGCTCTGATGTTTCGCGTCAATTTAACAAGATGCTTCTGCTCAGGACCGGGCTATCTCGGAGTCCCAGACCTCCCTGCCCTTCCCTGTCTTGAGGTCTAACTTACATGCTCCAGGCCCCCTCGGGCCCCCTGTTGTGCCCTCTTGGCTAACTCGGGTTTCTAGGTTCTGCCCTTTTCCCCTCCAGGTCTCAGTAAGAAAAGGTGTATGCCATCTAGAGTCCTTACAGCTGCCCTCTTGGACACAGAATCATCTTCCCCTGTAATTACAGAAATCTGGGGAAATTTTGGTTCATTTTCTAGGCTGACTATAAAGAGAAAATTCCATAATCAGTTGCGTCTACCGGACATTCCCCCAGGCTCTCTCCACACCCAGAGCATCACACGCCCATTGTATCTTCCTTGCCAGGGTTCCTTCTTACGAAGCCACTTGCAAAGGAGATTCATCTGTGGCTGCTGGGTCAGGTTAAGCACAAAGTCATGAAGGGGCGCTCACTTAGCATAGATTCTCTGGACAGAGCCCTTTCAGCCCAGGCCAGGCATGGCTGTTCACTCAGGAAGCCGTGAGGATGGAGCTCGGCTGGACTCCTGTCTCTGGAGCCCACAGTCTTCCAGTGTTTGGGGAGCTGCCCATCCTCGAATGGAGCGCCCTCTTGCTTATCCGTGGTCCTTGTCTCACCTGGACCAAGGAATGCTTCCTGGGCTCTAGTCCAAACAAGAAAGCGGAGGGGCAGCCATTGGTGGAGACCAGATCCTGCTGGCTGAAAGTTTCCCCCATGGGAAGCCCCATCCACCCGCTGATGCATCACACCTGAGGAGAAAAGACAACTCCGGCTGTGACATTCAGCTGGAGGTCACCCCCTTCTCCCCAGCACTGATCCATCAAGAGCACAAGCTGATGGATGGAGTTGACCAAGTTTGGAAAACCAAGGAGCTGTGGACTCCAGGAGGTCACAGACAGGACAGTCGTGAGCCATGGAGCAGGGGTGTGGCATCCACGGAGCAGGGGCATGGCATCCACGGAGCAGGGGCGCGGCATCCATGGAGCAGGGGCGTGGCATCCACGGAGCAGGGGCGTGGCATCTGCTCTGATGTTTCGCGTCAATTTAACAAGATGCTTCTGCTCAGGACCGGGCTATCTCGGAGTCCCAGACCTCCCTGCCCTTCCCTGTCTTGAGGTCTAACTTACATGCTCCAGGCCCCCTCGGGCCCCCTGTTGTGCCCTCTTGGCTAACTCGGGTTTCTAGGTTCTGCCCTTTTCCCCTCCAGGTCTCAGTAAGAAAAGGTGTATGCCATCTAGAGTCCTTACAGCTGCCCTCTTGGACACAGAATCATCTTCCCCTGTAATTACAGAAATCTGGGGAAATTTTGGTTCATTTTCTAGGCTGACTATAAAGAGAAAATTCCTTAGTTATTTTTAGGGGAAAAATCATAATGGACAGCTTCATTCTAGTGGCGTTACATACCATTTCCCCATTGGGGATTCAACAAGCCTTCGATGGCTCAGATCAAGGGTCCTGAGTCAGAAAGAGAAGGTGACATACAGATGAAACATGGATGCAACCTCCCTTTAATTATCTTGTGATCATTTCCCCGTCTAACATTTGATTCCACTTCGAGCATGTATCAAAATTAAATGATTGTATCTCAGAGGAGGGCATGCTTTTTACCTCCTTTGGTTCTCAGGTTTCTGAGTAAAAGCCATCACTTTCCAGTTAATAGAGCATTATATTTTCTCTGCAAACAAATTCCCATAACTCACAAGCAAAGAGAAAGGGAAATTCATGAAGAGGAGACACAGCACTATTTCACCTCCTGCCGTTGGGGATCTACCATAGGTTAAAAATGATGTTTTTATTTCTGGTGATTTATCAAATTCCAGATGTCATAAAAGATGAACAGATACACTGAAGAAAGAATACAGTGCCTCAATGCTTCATTCTGACACTCTGGGTATCTAAAAAACATGTACTTTAACTCCTCTCCAAAAACTCAGTCAGTCCCCTGATTTGCATACTGAATTCTTGTTTTCCAAACACACTTAAAGTGAGCACAAGCCAGGAGACACCTTGAAAGAAAACGGTCACATTTGAAACATACCGATTATTTATAGACAGAAAACTCCAAGAACTGAAAGAAAATCTGGTTGTCAACAGACAGTTGCTTTTTCTATGTTTTCTCTGTAGCTCATTTTGGGTTTTGTGTGGGTGGCTCATGTGAACTCAAAGGTTATTTGCTAAATGTTTGGTGAGATTAAGACCTGTTGTCCTTTAAAACCTAAATGTAAGTTTTTGTACATTGCAGACATGTTTAACGTTAGAGTAGGGGATAATTCTTTAAATATAAAAAACCATACCAAGAATTTCTATGATAAGACAAAATTTCCTATGCTTGTATTTTTACTCACAAGTTTAGAAGGTCTTATTCTTAATCATATTCCTAGCAGAAATCTCATAATAAAGACTTAGGCAGGGGAAATTTTTCCTTTTAAAAAATCTTTTGGGTTAACTTCATTTGCCAACCTGGGCACTGGCAAGTTTCAAATTGAAGGTACTTAGATACCAGGAGCTAGAAAGTCAGTGTGGACTAAAGCTCTGGTCTTTGCAGTTCATCATATGAGGGATATTTTTGATCACACAGTGTAGAAAGGAGCAAAAAAAATAAAGCACATTGTTTAAGGCAAAAAGGGTTATTTATTTATTTATTTGCCTCTTTAAGCAATGCTCAGCTTCCAGATTTTCGTCCAGCAAGCACTTTTATGCCCTACAAAGTGGGCAAACGGCTGCCATCTGCCAGGATTGGAATCCCCCTTCTGCTGTGTGGCCCTGGGCAACTTGGGTAGCCTCTCTGTGCTTCAGCTACATTGGTAGACAATCGTCCCTCCCTCACTGCCTTGGTGGGAGATTAATGAGTGCTCATTCATCTTACAGAAAGGCTGTGGAGCAGAAAAAAAGAAGCGTGATCCAGGAGACAAACACAGTAAGAAGAGTGAAAACCAGCACAGGCCAACCTAAACCTCAGAAAGTATGTGCTCAATAAAATACAAAGACCGCCTGTTCCCCACCACCAAAAGTTTAAGAATGCTAGAATGCCGATTCTTTGGAGTTTATATGTAGAAAGGAAAGCCTTTGGGGAGTGGGGGCTGGGAGGGCTTCTCTCATAGCCTGATGCTAAACAGCCTTGAGGTCGGCCAGTGCCTGGGAGCAGAGTCCTGGCCCCACAGCGTAGATCTGTATGATCAGAGGGGACTGTTCACCCCTGAGCTGTGTTTCCTCAGGTCTGTGTGAGGCTGTCATGGAGACTGAAGAGGGTGACAGGAGCCAGGCGCTCAGCACGGCCCTGGCTCGAGGGAAACTCTGAGGAGGGAAGGATGGCCGCCATCAGTCCAGTTGGCCCAAATCCGAGGGCCAGGAAAGTTAAGTGACATTTTATTAGGGTCGGGGTCAAGTACAGTTGCTAAATTCTGTCCTTAACAAGGCTCCGAAACACCAATATTCCTCAGGAGTCCAACTTGGCTCTGTCCTCTTGTCTCCCTCTTTCCAACGCGAATGAATCTGCAAGGTCATCTCATCATAAAACCATCTCATAAACTGGTGCCTCCAGCAAAGTGGAGTGAGTTAACAGAGCTCTTTCAGGACCTCCCAGGTGACACACTCACGGGTGCTGGGTGAACAGGGTCCCTGGGGTGGGGGACCTCTGGCAAGGGCCATGTGCCAGCTCTTACTGAGAACAGAGCACTTGGGGACTTCAGATCCGGCTGATGGAGAACTCAGGTTCGCAGAACTCAAGTTCACCTACGTGAACTGGGGCTTCAGGGAAGGAAACCCTGCGTTACCATGAAGGGAGCCGCCCAGGAGAAGTGGCAGAGAGAACCTCCTCCCCTCATGGGAGCCCAAGAGCCACGCCCCCTCACACCTGCCCTCCCAGAACCAGGAGGCTCAGAACGTGGGTCAGTATCGGGTGTCGGCATCTCAGTGCTTCCTCTGCTCCTGTGTCTCCTGATGAGGTACAACATTTAAATCTGAGCTCCGTGGTAAAGAATCTGCCTCCGGTCCAACGCAGGAGATGAGGGTTCCATCCCTGATCCAGGAAGACCTTAAGCCCATGCGCCACAACTGCTGAGCCCCAGTCCTAAAGCGCGTGCTCCACAACAAGAGAAGTGACTGGAACGAGAAGCCCACACACAGCAACTACAGAAGCCCCTGCTCGCCACTACTAGAGAGAGGCTGCGCGGCATCGAAGCACTAACACGGCCAAAAAAATGAACAAAAATTATTTTTAAAAACTTAAATCTGATGCGGCAAAGTTGCATGCCCTGCCGGGGTTTCCAAGCTGCAGTGCTCAAGTTTAGCGAAACAAATTCTTCTTTTTGTGTGATAGTCGCTCAGTCATGTCTGACTCTTTGAGACCCCCATAGACTGTAGCCTGCCAGGCTCCTCTGTCCCTGAATTCTCCAGGCAAGAATACTGGAGTGGGGTGCCATTTCCTTTCCCAAATTCCTTTTTAAGAGACATTACTTATGGGAGCACACAGTACCCCCTGCTTTTGCCTACAATGGTCTCCAGCACTAGATACCTCCACTCTCTTCTCTCCCCCTTTCTCCTAGGACTGGGCAAGTTCTCACGGTCTCTTCTCCCTGAATATTCTCTGAGCACCTCTTGGGTACCCAGAGGAAGCCTCTTTTTCTGGGTACTAGGGACCCAAACAGTTCCACAGAGTGTGCAGGACACTCGAGGGGCCCTCTCCCAGCCACTGCACCCTCTGACATGGACTCATTGACTCCCAGTAGCCCCTTTGCTCTCAGGAACGATGAGTCTGAGCTGCATCATCCCACGTGAGAAGGACAGAGAAAGCAAGATCCCAGTGTCCATGTCTCCAAGATGCTGCTCCGCTGGAATCTGGCGGAAAATCCTGCCTATACACCCTTGGCTCTCCACAGTCTCTCGCCTGTGGCTACTACCCACATATCTGATGGGTGTCAGAGGAAGAGGAAGGTCAGCAGCAGGGCAGGGGGACCCCAGCTCCTCCCTCCCTGTTACACCCCCTCAGGACAGGCTGGGACGGCTCTACAAAAGCCAGTGGAGGGCGCCCGTGGGAGATGAAGGCTCACAGGTGGTCACAGCCAATGGAGTCCCCACCTCCCCCACCTGCCAGACCTCCATCTAACAGCAGAATATTCCAGAAACCGTCATCCTAAGAATGCGATGTGCTGCCTTTTGAGTTCTAGTTCCACCTTAGAGGTCATGTTTGCCCTTCAAGCTGGGAGGACCCAGGGTTTGGAGGGTCTTTGGTAGCTGAGTCTAAGTCCCTAAATTCACACCAGATTTGGGGAGGAAGTTGGGGCATTTTATTTTTCTGCACCTGCATAAATTAACGCTCATTCAAGGAGGTGGTCAGTGCGTTTTCATAATTTCCTGGGAGATGAATGCCAAAGCTAAAACTAAATCAAGGTGAGTGTCATTTGCATAAAGAAGAGCCCCATGAAGGAAGGGGGAGGAAAATGCTGATCCCATGAAGAATACTGGGAAAGGACTCCTAACTAAAATGCAGATAATGTTTTAATACTGCAGGTGATCATGTTTTTATTAACGAAGTCTCCTTAGCAAGGAAGTAAACATGTCCTTGAGAGAGTCTAAACATTCATTCTCCATTAGGCAGAAGCCCACACTACTTATATATTCTAAGTATAGTTACAACCTGCGCTGAATGCCAGCCTTCAAGACTCTCCATCACTTTACTAAGAACCAGAAAAGGGACTTCCGGCAATATGATGAGAACTACTCACAAGCTCTGAGAGAAAACCAAGAGACAATTCTGCACGGAGCTGGAAATGCCGGGTGAGATTTATTTAATAAAATTGCCTATTATTTATTTAATGTATTCAATTCATTTATTAAAACGGTTTTTCTTTTTTTGGCTCAGGGATTGGCATACCCTCAAGGGTTCAGACGGCACCGTGCTTTGGCACTGCTATTTCTAGAGCAGGATCAGCCTGTGTATCAGAGGAAAGTCATAATTCATCATCATAATGGTTACATCCCACTTTAGAAACCACTAGAGACTGCTTAACATTCTTATTTCAAACATGGTCTTCCGGAGTCTTCAGGTGACAAACGGAAACGGATATCAGAAGGTTTTTTCTGGTTTGTTCCTAATAAAAATGGCTAGACACAGAGTTCACTTTCATTGAGGGTGACGCTCAGGTCTGTGCTTTCGCAGCCTGCTCCTTCCCTTCCCTCTTTGTGTGATTCTTCTAAATGTATCCAAAGGCAACATCTGGGTCCAGTCACTGAAGACAGATGGATTCTTCCACCTCCTCTCCTGGCCTCTGGAGACCTCTGCCCGGCGGCGGGGCAAGGGCAGGCGGAGTGTGCTATTTGAATGTAATGACATGTTGACTTCATTTTTCCTGTGTGCATTCAGGGCATTCCTACCATTAGAACTCATCCTATATCTGTACAGTCCTCCTCATTACAGATGGATTTCCCTACTTCAAAACATTCCTCAAATTTCTAGATGCTGTCACTGAGTCCTATTATTTTGCTTGTTATTATCTTTTTTCCTTCAGTGGCTTTCTACCTCTTCATCTGTCATGGAACCAGAGGCCAATTTCTGGAAAATTATCACTTAGCTTACTATCACTTTTGCTTACCATCACTTTCTGCTTAACCAGTAAAAGGTTCAGAATCAATCTGGGTTTCTTCGGTGCGGTGGCAACATCAGATCCTTGACGTTTCTTCCTGTGTTGAGACTTCATGCATTGGAACCTAGCCTGTTTAGTCTTTCTCTGTCTCTTCTGCTTAAGGAAAAACATCTAACTGTTCCCACTTTGAACAGGAACTAAGACTTTTTTAGATTAGTAATTAACAGTAATACAATTTTATTGAACACTAACTATGTCAGGCTTCCCTGGTGGATCAGTGGTAAAGAATCTCCCTTGGGGGCTTCCCTGGTAGCACAGTGGTGAAGAGTTCACTTGCCAATGCAGGAGACACGGGGTCGATCCCTGATCCAGGAAGGTCCCACATGCTTCTGAGTAAATAAGCCTGTGAGCCACCACTATGGAGCCTGTGCTCTAGAGCCTCAGAGCTGCAACTATGGAGCCCGTGAGCCCTAGAGCCCCAGTTCCACCACAAGAGAAGTCACAGCAACAAGAAGCCTGCTCACCTCCACTATAGAGAGTAGTCCCCACTCCCTGCAAACAGAGAAGAGCCTGTGGCAGCAGTGAAAGACCAGAATAGCCAAAAATAAATAAATAAATACATATTTTTTTAAAAAAAAAAAGAATCTGCTTTGCAATGCAGGAGACCCAGGTTCGATCCTTGGGTCTGGAAGATCCCCTGGAGAAGGAAATGGCAACCCACGCCAATGTTCTTATCTGGAGAATCCGATGGACAGAGGAGACTGGCAGGCCACAGTCCATGGAGTGGCAAAAGAGTTGGACACAGCTTAGTGACTGAACCACAACTTACCTTTCCCAAACTCTCTCCTTCCCTCTTCTTCCTTGGCCCCAGGGGGCAGAAGGCAGAAGTCAAACACAGTCTGGGACATGGATGAGGCCATGGTCATCATAGGGTGTGGGCACCGTGTTTAAAGGCTGGCCCTGGGTGTGATGTTCTGGCAGACTCCACAGTCCTGTGAAGAGCCTGTGCTCCTGGAAAGTTCACCTGAGCAGATGCAAAGTGACCTGAACATCCTCATTCTGGTCCTTACTCTTGAGCCCTGGGCCATGAGGTTTACCAGGGTCCCAAGCACAGGACTGCACTCGGAGGGAGGGGAGAGGCCCAGTTCTGTCTGGACCAAAACTACTCACTCTAATGCAGCTCTTGTCTGCTCTGAGCCAGGGGCCTGGGCATTCCCACAGCCATTAATAATGTGGCACTTTTCTCCTCCTGAACTGCCTGGCTGGGAGGGAGGGTGGTGGGGGCTGGGAGGAAAACATCTAACTGTTCCCACTTTGAACAGGAACTAAGACTTTTAGATTAGTAATTAACAGTAATACAATTTTATTGAACACTAACTATGTCAGGCTTCCCTGGTGGATCAGTGGTAAAGAATCTCCTTGGGGGCTTCCTGGTAGCACAGTGGTGAAGAGTTCACTTGCCAATGCAGGAGACACGGGTCGATCCCTGATCCAGGAAGGTCCCACATGCTTCTGAGTAAATAAGCCTGTGAGCCACCACTATGGAGCCTGTGCTCTAGAGCCTCAGAGCTGCAACTATGGAGCCCGTGAGCCCTAGAGCCCCAGTTCCACCACAAGAGAAGTCACAGCAACAAGAAGCCTGCTCACCTCCACTATAGAGAGTAGTCCCCACTCCCTGCAAACAGAGAAGAGCCTGTGGCAGCAGTGAAAGACCAGAATAGCCAAAAATAAATAAATAAATACATATTTTTTTAAAAAAAAAAAGAATCTGCTTTGCAATGCAGGAGACCCAGGTTCGATCCTTGGGTCTGGAAGATCCCCTGGAGAAGGAAATGGCAACCCACGCCAATGTTCTTATCTGGAGAATCCGATGGACAGAGGAGACTGGCAGGCCACAGTCCATGGAGTGGCAAAAGAGTTGGACACAGCTTAGTGACTGAACCACAACTTACCTTTCCCAAACTCTCTCCTTCCCTCTTCTTCCTTGGCCCCAGGGGGCAGAAGGCAGAAGTCAAACACAGTCTGGGACATGGATGAGGCCATGGTCATCATAGGGTGTGGGCACCGTGTTTAAAGGCTGGCCCTGGGTGTGATGTTCTGGCAGACTCCACAGTCCTGTGAAGAGCCTGTGCTCCTGGAAAGTTCACCTGAGCAGATGCAAAGTGACCTGAACATCCTCATTCTGGTCCTTACTCTTGAGCCCTGGGCCATGAGGTTTACCAGGGTCCCAAGCACAGGACTGCACTCGGAGGGAGGGGAGAGGCCCAGTTCTGTCTGGACCAAAACTACTCACTCTAATGCAGCTCTTGTCTGCTCTGAGCCAGGGGCCTGGGCATTCCCACAGCCATTAATAATGTGGCACTTTTCTCCTCCTGAACTGCCTGGCTGGGAGGGAGGGTGGTGGGCGGGCTGGGATACTGGGAGGCTGGGAGGGATCCGGGCACTTCTGGGTTGCTTTCTTTTTTTTTTTTCTTTGGCTGTGTTGGGTCTTCATTGTTGCACGAACTTTTCTCTAGTTGGAGTAAGTGGGGGCTATTCTCTAGTTTCAGTGCACAGGTTCTAGGGCACATGGGCTTCAGTAGTTACAGTTCCGGGGCTCTAGAGCACAGGTGCAGTAGTTGTGATACATGGGCTTAGCTGCTCTATGGCATGTGGAATCTTCTCAGATTGGGGATTGAACTCACATCTCCCGCACTGGGAGGCAGATTCTTTACCACTGAGTCAGCAGGGAAGCCCTGGCTTGACTCTTATCAGAACCTATCAAGGAATTCCATGCTCTGAACAGCGCCCAGGGAGGTACTAGGACCAGCAACCAGGTCCTGGAGCTGAGATGGTGGTCACCCGGCCCTGCCTTCCAGGAGTCAGCAGTGACCCTGGTGAGATGGAAAACTCCACGTGGCAAACAACACAGTCAGTGCCTTTTGCTTTTCATACCCCACCACCTCCCCCGTGGAGAACAGGCTTCCCCAGTGGCTCAGTAGTAAAGAGTCCGCCTGCAATGCAAGAGACACAGGAGACGTGGGTTCGATCCCTGAGTCGGGAAGATTCCCTGGAGTAAGAAATGGCAACCTCCTCCAGTATTCTGGCCTGGAGAATCCCATAGACAGAGGAGACAGGTAGACTGCAGTCCACAGGGCTGCAAAGAGTTGGGCATGACTGAGCACACACGCACCCTATGGAGAAGGGCACAGTGAAAGATTCTTGACGTTACACAATAATTTCAAGAATATTTTGCTATATTTTCGCGGACCTCACTCCATTTTCAATGTATCATTTTCCTTCCTGTGATTTGGGTGTTTTGAGGCCAAAATGAACACTCACACTTCCTCATCCTCAGAGGTTGCCCTTTGGACCAGATCACTCTTTGTCTCGGGGAGGAGCTCCTCTCTGGTGCAATGCCCCTGGCTCTTATCTGCTAATAACTCCTGCTCAATTGCAACAACCAACACGTTTTCATCTGTCACCAAATGTTTCCTGGAGGGCAAGATCACCTCTGGTTCATAATCACGGCTTTAAAAGGCAGAACCAGTCCAGAATTTGGGGGGTAGGTCTGAACAGTTTTGGTACTTGAACTTCTTCAGGTAGTGATTCACTAACACACCTTCACTTTACCCACCCCTCATTTGTTTATTTGGGAATGACAAGTCACTGTTGGGCTGAGGGGCCCTGCTGAGGGGTCACACTTAGCCAGCTGGGGGTCACATTTAGCCAGCTGGATCCTAGCAAGTTTAGCATTAGGTTTTGTGGGTGTCCTTTTGTCAGTGTAAGTGGGGAGTTACTAAATTCAACACGAGGGCTCAGACCAGAGTGGGGACTGCCCCTTCTCTGCAGCGTATTCTTTCTAGATAACCCAAGAGTCACTTAATCCCAAATATGTGACAAAAGCCACTGACCTCGGTGAATGTGTGCCAGCGACAGGCAGGTGATGTGGTGAAGACATGAGTTCCAGGCGCTGAAAAAGTCCTCCTTCTTGGTTATCACCTGCCAAATGGACAGAAAAACAAAAGAAAAACTGCTGATGATATTCTGAGAGAATGGAACTTACTAACAAGGCAGATGGCAGGTTAACACACATTTCAGTACAACCAGTAAGCAGGGGTATGTTACATGCAAGGCCTACTGTAGACTGGCATCTGTCACCCAGAAGACAAAAGGAGGAGACGACAGAGGACGAGATGGTTGGATGGCATCACTGAGTCAACGGACATGAGTTTGGGCAAGCTTCGGGAGCTGGTGAAGGGCAGCGAAGCCTGGCGTGCCACAGTCCATGGGGTCACTGAGAGTCGAACACGACGTGGCAACTGAACTGAACTGAGATGGAGAAATGCCACAAACCAACGTGAGTTCAGTTTACATGTTTCTCTTAATTCCTCACGTGTATCAAGGATGGCAGGGCCAGTTACTCATTCTTGAGATGTAACCAGCATTGAAGAAACAATTTGAAGGAGAGGGACAGAGAACATGAGACAGTTTTAATCAGGTCACTCACGACTTCTAGAATTCTAAATACCAGAACTACCCATTTCAATCTACAACCAATCAACCAACCAGTCTTTCCTCCCCACCATTGTAGTCGCATTCTACTACATTATTTCAAATTCTTTCTTTTCTTTCTTCTCTCTCTCTCTCTCATTTTCTTACAGTTCTAGAGGCTGGAAGTTCAATATGAGGGGGCTAGTGTGGTCAGGTTCTGGGGAGACTCTTTTCCTGGCTTGGGGACAGTTGCCTTCTTCCTGTTTTCACATGGCAGACAATGGTCACTTCTTATAAAGAAACTAATTCCACCATGAAGTTCCACCCTCATGGCCTAATCTAACCCTAATAACCTCACAGTGGTTAACACCTCCAAGTCTATCACACTGCGATATGAATTTGTAGGAGGGACACAGATACTCTTGGTGGCTCAGATGGTAAAGAATCTGCCTACAATGCAGGCAACCCAGGTTCAGTTCCTGGGTTGGGAAGGCTCCTTTTGGGAGGAGGAGGCAACCCACTCCAGTATTCTTGCCTGGAGACTTCCACGGACACAGGAGCCTGGCGGGCTACAGTCTATGGGGTCATAAAGAATTGGACAGGACTGACCAACCAAGCATGCACACAGTGTTTAAAACAGATAATTAGGCCTTCCCTGGTGGTCCAGTAAGTAAAGAGTCTGTCTTGCTGTGCAAGGGGCACTGGTTGGATCCCTGGCCCAGGAAGATCTTATGTGCTGCAGAGCAGCTGAACCGGTGTGTCCAATTACAAGCCGGTGCTCTGGAACACATGTGTCCAGAGCCGGTGCTCTGCACCGAGAGAGACCACAGCAATGGGAGGCCCACACAGGTCAAAGAATAAAGACGGATGAAAACGAATAGATAAAGGACCAATAAAAGAAGCCAAAAAAAAAAAAAAAAAAAAACCCAGATAACTAGTGAAAACCCTACTGTATAGCACAGGGAATTCTACTCAGTGCTGTGTGGTGATAAAGAAGGCCTCTTTGTATACATATAACTGATTCACTTTGCTGAACAGCAGAAAGTAACCCAACACTGTTTTTAAAAACTTTAAGAGATCAATAAACCATATAGACAGTTTTAATCAGGTCACTCACGACTTCTAGAATTCTAAATACCAGAACTACCCATTTCAATCTACAACCAATCAACCAACCAGTCTTTCCTCCCCACCATTGTAGTCGCATTCTACTACATTATTTCAAATTCTTTCTTTTCTTTCTTCTCTCTCTCTCTCTCTCTCATTTTCTTACAGTTCTAGAGGCTGGAAGTTCAATATGAGGGGGCTAGTGTGGTCAGGTTCTGGGGAGACTCTTTTCCTGGCTTGGGGACAGTTGCCTTCTTCCTGTTTTCACATGGCAGACAATGGTCACTTCTTATAAAGAAACTAATTCCACCATGAAGTTCCACCCTCATGGCCTAATCTAACCCTAATAACCTCACAGTGGTTAACACCTCCAAGTCTATCACACTGCGATATGAATTTGTAGGAGGGACACAGATACTCTTGGTGGCTCAGATGGTAAAGAATCTGCCTACAATGCAGGCAACCCAGGTTCAGTTCCTGGGTTGGGAAGGCTCCTTTTGGGAGGAGGAGGCAACCCACTCCAGTATTCTTGCCTGGAGACTTCCACGGACACAGGAGCCTGGCGGGCTACAGTCTATGGGGTCATAAAGAATTGGACAGGACTGACCAACCAAGCATGCACACAGTGTTTAAAACAGATAATTAGGCCTTCCCTGGTGGTCCAGTAAGTAAAGAGTCTGTCTTGCTGTGCAAGGGGCACTGGTTGGATCCCTGGCCCAGGAAGATCTTATGTGCTGCAGAGCAGCTGAACCGGTGTGTCCAATTACAAGCCGGTGCTCTGGAACACATGTGTCCAGAGCCGGTGCTCTGCACCGAGAGAGACCACAGCAATGGGAGGCCCACACAGGTCAAAGAATAAAGACGGATGAAAACGAATAGATAAAGGACCAATAAAAGAAGCCAAAAAAAAAAAAAAAAAAAAACCCAGATAACTAGTGAAAACCCTACTGTATAGCACAGGGAATTCTACTCAGTGCTGTGTGGTGATAAAGAAGGCCTCTTTGTATACATATAACTGATTCACTTTGCTGAACAGCAGAAAGTAACCCAACACTGTAAACATTTAATAACCCAACTAAATACCAATAAATTCAAAACACCAGAACTTTAAGAGAAATTAAAAAAAAAAAGTTTAATTCAGACACAACTGACGACAACAATATATTGGTTTCAGGTGTGCGACATCATGATTCAATATTTGTGTATACTGTGATCACCACAATAATCTACTCAACACCTGTCTCCACAGTTAGACATTTTTTTTCTTGTGAGGAAAGCACAGAGACTATAGTTAATAATATAAATGCTTGAATATTTAAGAGTAGAGTAGATCTTCCAAATTCTCCTCAAAGTGTTTCTTGAATATCCATCACATCTCCAGCATTGGCATTTCATAGCGGCCAGATCTGATGAGTGTGACGAACGAACATAAAGATGGAAATCGGACTCAGGATTGTTTATGTCATGTATTCATTTAACGAGTAGATTTTTCAGTTCTACTCTGTGCAAAATGATCTTTCAGTCGCTCTAATGAAGGAAATGGTTGGCTTTATTTTTTGTTTTTTCTCATCAGTGGGAAGTGAAGAAATAGCATTGGGAGAAAATAAGAATGAAGCAAATACACAGACAAGAGAAAGACGCGGAATCATGGAGTTGGCAGTTCCCGTCCTTTGGTGGAGCTGAAGGCAGATTCTTATCTGACCAGAGCAGAGTGTGAAATCTGGCACTTTGGACTTTTCTGTGTTTCTTCTTGCCTTTGTTTTGAAAACCTAACAGCTGGATATTTAAACTTTCAGCAATTCTCTTTGCTCAGAGGAAGAACACTCAAGTAGCAAGTTAAAATGAAGTGTATCTGCTTCCCATTTGTTTTCAGCTCACAGCCGGAGTCATATGGTTGGAAAGTCATCTGCTTCCCACTGCTCCCTGGTGCCTGCAGGACCTGGAGTCAGACTCCTTTGTATCAACCCTCCTGTAATAAGAGTACTTTGTGCTCAAGTGGAAAAGCTGGAACCACCAAAAGCCTCTGCCCATGTATAATTTAGCTCCACCACCTGGGGCAAGCACAGTTCAGGGGCCCACATCATGTGCACCTAGGGGTCCCCACTTAACTGGGGCATCTCATGACAGTGGAAAGAGAGGATAGCATCTGTCTTGCTTCCTACACCAGTGTCAAAATTACAACAGAAGGGCTTCCCCGGTGGCCCAGTGGGTAAACGAGTCCACCTTACAAGGGGCACTGATTCAATCCCTGGCCCAGGAGGATCCCATGTGCCACGGAGCAGCTGAACCGGTGTGTCCAATTATGAGCCAGCACTCTGGAGCACATGCACCCAGAGTAGGTGCTCTTCAGCGAGAGAGGCCACTGCAATGGGAGGCCCACACACAGGCCAAAGAATAAAGCTGGATGAAAACAAATTAAAACAACAATAAAAGAGGCCAAAATTTTAAAATAAAAAAAATTATAACTGAAAAGCCACCGTGGAGACAGGCAATGCTCAAGGAACAGCCTATGGCCATTTCTGGCAGAGGTGAGGATGAGAGCTGGCCAGACACTCATGTCCCGAAACTCCCCAGAGAAAAACGCCAAGAAATCCACCCCAGAGCCCCACTAGGCTCCTCTGCCCATGGGGTTCTCCAGGCAAGAACACTGCAGTGGGTGGCCACTTCCTCCTCCAGGGAATCTTCCTGATCCAGGAATCGAACCTGTGTCTCCTGCATTGGCAGGTGGGTTCTTCGCCCACTGAACTACCAGAGAAGTTCCCAGTAGGATGAAGGAAAAGTGAAAAGCAAGGTCAAGTGAAGGGGAAAGGCCCCTTGCAGGCGTGCCAGTCAGCTCCTAAGTGCCTTTCCTTATAAGTCCACATCAATGCGTCGCTGCAGGACACTGCAGGAGGCTCAGAGTTACCTCATCCATCCTGGCAAGTGGCCCCTGGCACACCCCCCACTTCCCATTTAGAAAGGCTGCCATGACTCTCCCCGCTCCCACTCACTGAAGGATGGCACCCAGGTCTTGGAACGTGTTGATAGGAAGGCGGCTTTACGAGGGCAGATGTCCAGGAAAGCAACCGACTGAGAAGCCTCTGGTCCCGTGAGTTAGTTGATTGGCAGGAAGTGATAGGCTGAAGCCAACTGAGGGCTATGCAGGGGTCCACACATCGAGGCAGGGTGGCTTTTGAGTAGTGCGTGGGGCACACTTCATCCCACGATCAAGCGGTCAACGTGAGCAGACAGGAAGATCAAACTCTGGTTCAGCTTCTGAGGGTAGACTCCGTGCGGACTGCAGAATGCCGCTGTCAGTGACTGCAACCTTGCTAATAACTGTAACCCAACAGCAATGCACAGAATCTTTATGTTTACTCATTGCACAAAACACAGTAAAACACCAGAAATCACATGTTTAACCCTCCAAAGTTACAACATCTTAACACAAGGTTTCAGGAGAGAGGATTGTAAAGATGGGATGGTTGGGACTTTCCTGGTGGTACAGTGGTTAAGACTCTGCTAACAGCGCAGGGGGCACAGGTTTGATCCCTGGTCGGGGAACTAAGACCCTACATTCTGTGCAGCATGACCAGAAGATTGTTTTTAATGGCATGCTTGTTCTTTAGTTCAAGCAGTAAACCAGCTCCTGAAAAGTTGTGCATAAAAGCCTTCTCTGGGATGCTCATTCGTGTCCAACTCTTCACGTCTCCACAGACTGTAGCCTAACAGGCTCCTCTGTACATGGGATTTCCAGACCTAAATGAGCCTCATGCAAAGCAAATCCTTCTTAAAAGGCATCAGACAACAGACACTGCTTTAAGCCCCTTAACAACATTTGCTCACTTAGCTTTCAGACACCCTGGAGGTAAATATTACTGATATCTTATGTTCACTTTGCAGGTGGAACACTGACACAGAAAGGCTGAGGAACTTGCCCAAAGTTACAGAGCTGGGTTGGGACTGGGTACCTAGCTTTATGAGCCCACATCTCTAATCACAGGATACACTGCCTCCCAATGGCCTGATAGGCAATTAGCTCCCTGGCCATATTTGTCCCTCCCAAATACACAATTTATAGAGATGTGTTATCACAACTGGTTGTGTTTGATGTGAAGCACCCCCTACATGTAAAGCCTCTAAGGGAAATAAATCCTTATTTCCTCATAAGTCATTATATAGCTAAGACAGCTGAACTCAGAAAGAGACCCAAGCTGCCTCATCTTTGGTGAACACTCATATCTATTCCTCTCCCTTTTTCTCCCTAGAATCACCCTCCAAATAGCTTGGGCAGCAATATAGCCAGTTAAAAACACTTACTTTCCTACAAAGGACCTATTTAAAAAATCCTCAGCAAAATCCATATTTAATAAAAGAATAAGTGCTTTCCCTCTAAAATCAGGAAGAAGACGAGGATATTCATATCTCCACTTGCATTCAACATTGTACAGCAGGTTCCAGTCAAGGCCATAAGGCAAGAAAAAGAAATTAAAGGCCAAGAATTTGGAAACGAGTAAGTAGACTGTCTTTATAAAAAAGACCTCATTTTCTGTGTAGAAAACCATAAGAGATAAATAATAATAATACTAGAACTAATAAGCCAATTAAGCAAACCTATATAGCTTTGAAATACAAATCAAAAGTGAAAAGGATAGTCGCTCAGTCATGCCCGACTCTTTGTGACCCCATATGAACTGAAGGCTGCCAGGCTCCTCTGTCCATGGAATTCTCCAGGCAAGAAGACTGGAGTCGGTAGCCATTCCCTTCTCCAGAGGGCCTCCCCAAACCACAGACTAAATCCAGGTCTCCTGCATTTTAGGTGGCCTCTTTACTGTCTTGAGCTACCAGGGAAGCCTGTACAAATCAATGTCAACTGTATTTCTATATTCTAGGTGAACAATTGGAACTTGAGATTTCAATGCCATTTCAGCAGCATCAAACATATAAAATACTTCTGGATACATTTTACATAATATGTGTGATATCTGTACATGAAAACTAAAAAACCCATTGCAGAAGGAAGTTTAGAAGGAGCATCTAAATAAAGAGAGAGCTCTCCGGGGTTTCTGAGCCAGAGAACCCTATGTTGCCAAGATGACACTTCTCACATTGACCTACAGAGTCAACACAACCCCAGTCAAAACCCAGCAGATATTTTTTGTAGAGATCGACAAGTGGATTGGAAAGCCTATGGAAACACAGAGGACCTAGAAGAGTCAAAATCATTTTGAGAAAAAAATTGGAGGATTCGCTGATTTCAAGACATAATATAAAGCAACAGCAAACAGTATGGTATGGGGAGAATGGAATGTTGATCGATGGAAAAATGGTAGAGAGTCCAGAAATAGAGCCACATATTCCTGTTTAACTGATTTGCTGCAAATGTACCAAAGTAATCGAATGGGGGTGGGGGGAAAAGTGTTTTCAACAAATGGTGCTAGAACAACTGAATACCCACATGGAAAAAGCAAATAAAGGAATCTCAATCCTTACAACACACCAGGCACAAACATTAACTCCAAGTGGAACATAAGCCTAAATGTAAGAGTTAAATCAACAAATCTTCTTGACGAAAAATGTGAGAAAATTGTAGCGATGTTGTGTTAGATAAAACCTTTGTGACACGAGACACCAAAGGGTTGAATTTCACCAAAATTAAAATTCTGCTCTCACACTAAGAAAATGAAAACGAGGGTAATGGATAAAGAGAAAATGTTTGTAGATCACAAATACTATGTAGAGCTTCCATACAGAATTTACAAAGATACCTTACAATTCAAGAGGAAGCACACAACATTCAGTTAAACACAGAGGCCAAAAACTTAGACACTTCACCAAAGAATACAAACAAATGGAAGTAGGCACAAGAAAAAGACTGGAGAAATGCACATCAAGACCACAGTGAAATGCCACCACACACCCACTGGCACGGCTAAAATGAGTAAGAAAAGCAGGGCTAAATACTGAGGATGCAGGGCAAATGAAAGTCATGGCTGTTGGAAATGCAAATGGTACAGCCACTCTGGAAGACAGGTACATAGCTTTTACTTTTTAAAAATTACTTATTTATTTATTTCTGGCTATTCTGGGTTTTTCCGGTACGCAGCTTTTTATAGCATGGGGAGCTCAGCTCCGTGCTCTCTGATGATCTAGATGGATGGCAAGGAGGAGGGGCGAGGAAATAATAGGTATACATACAGCTGATTCCCTTCATTGTATAGCAGAATGTAACCCAACATTGAAACTAACCAGCACTTATACTCCAATAAAAAATATTCCTACTATAGAACCCAGCCATTCAACTCCTAAACAAAAGATAAATACAAACATATGTCCATCTGAAGACTTGCACAGGAATGTTCATAAAAGCTTTGCTCATACTAGCCAAACGGGAATCAATCATAGCCACTAACTGGTAAGCAAAGCGTAGTGCATCTGTACCAAGCAATAGCACCTCACAATAAAAAAGGAACTCACGTGCCTTGGATGGATCTCTAACAGCATTCTGCTAAGTGACAGAAGCCAGACATAAGAGACAATATGCAATGCTATTCTACTTAAATTATAAAAGCTGCAAATCTATGGCAAAAGAAAAATCAGTATTTTTCAGCAGTCAGAGTCAGGGAGGGGATTGGTTGAAGGGACACAAAGAATGTTCTAGGATAATGGAAATGTTCTGGTGGTGATTATACAACAATATGTGTTTGTCAAAGATCATTGATAAAAAAATTGAAATTGTTGAATTTCTATATAATTATATTATATATACGAAGTAAAAAGCTGAGCTTTTAAACTTTTTATTTTGTATTGGATTACAGCCAGTTACCAACGTTGTGATCGTTTCACGTGGACAGCAAAAGAACCCAGCCATACATTTACGTGTCTCCATTCTCCCCCAAACTCCCCTCCCATCCGAGCTGCCACATCACACTGAGCAGAGTTCCCTGTGCTGTACAGCAGGTCCTTGTTGGTGATCCATTTTAAATACAGCAGTGCATCCATCCCAAACTCTACCTGTTCCTTCTGCCCATTCTTCCCTGCTAGAACCATAAGTTCGTTCTCTAAGTCCATGAGTTTGTTTCTGTTTTGTAACTTCATCTGTATGTCTTTTCAGATTCCACATATAAAGGGGTGTCATATGAAAAAAAAAAAAAGCTGTCTGGAAAAGCTGAGTTTTTTAAAAAAATGCTCACTTCCCCAAATTCCTTTGCAACCAGGGCTAAACATGGGACTCCCTCTCCACAGACAATAAAAGTAGGCAGATGCTTACTGAGCAAGTGGCGCTTCAGGAAAGCTGTTTCCCTGACAAGCGGGAGACTGAGCTGGGATGTGTCTTCTTCCCGTCATCCTTTTCTCTCTCTCTCTCTCTCTTTTTGTAATTCATTTATTTTTAATCGGAGGATAATTGCTTTACAATATTGTATGGGTTTCTCCCATAGATCAGCTTGAATCAGCCGTAAGTATACATATGCCCCCTCCTTCTTGAATCTCCTGCCCACCTCCCACCCATCCCAGCCCTCGGGGCTGTCCTAGTGCACTGGGCTTCAGCTCCCTGCATCACAGCAGACTCCCACTGGCTCTCTGTGTACACATGCTAATGCACATGCTTCCCTGCTGCTCTCTCCATTCCTCCCACCTTCTCCTCCCTGACTGCGTCCACTAGTCTGTTCTCTACCTGCATCTCCATTGCAACCCTGCATACAGGTTCATCAAAATCTTCATAGATGTCCCTTTTTGATTGTCCTGCTTGGAACTCAGCCATCTTGTGAGTGATTGGGATTTGACACGTATATACTATTGATACTGTGTCTAAAACAGATAACTAATGAGAACCTCCAGATAGCTTAGGGAACTCCTCATTGCTCTGCAGTGACCTAAATGGGAAGGAAATCCAAAAAAGAGAGGATATGTGCACATACAGCCGATTCACATTGTGCAGCTCCACAACATCGGAAAACAACTACACTCAAAATTTTTTTACAGTTCAATGATTCCAAGTCAATATGTAAATTTAATGCAATACAAAGAAAAATGGTGAGATGTTTTAAAATTTGTTTTGGATAAGACTGCTTACAATGTATAGGGCTAGATGAATATCCGAAAAGAATCCTGCAAATTTTAAGAACGATACTAAGAGGAGACTTACTTTGCCAGATATTATAATGTCCTATAAAGTCACCATAATAATATAAATATAAATGCTGTAATAGTATAAGGGTTTCCCTGGTGACTCAGTGGTACAGACTGTGCTTGCCAAGCAGGAGACGTGGGTTCCATCCTTGGGTCGGGAAGATTCCCCAGAGAAAGGAATGACAGCCCACTCCAGTATGCTTGCCTGGAGGCTGATGCTTGCTGGGCAAGTGGCGCTTCAGGAGAGCTGTTTCCCTGACAAGCGGGAGACTGAGCTGGGATGTGTCTTCTTCCCGTCATCCTTTTCTCTCTCTCTCTCTTTTTGTAATTCATTTATTTTTAATCGGAGGATAATTGCTTTACAATATTGTATGGGTTTCTCCCATAGATCAGCTTGAATCAGCCGTAAGTATACATATGCCCCCTCCTTCTTGAATCTCCTGCCCACCTCCCACCCATCCCAGCCCTCGGGGCTGTCCTAGTGCACTGGGCTTCAGCTCCCTGCATCACAGCAGACTCCCACTGGCTCTCTGTGTACACATGCTAATGCACATGCTTCCCTGCTGCTCTCTCCATTCCTCCCACCTTCTCCTCCCTGACTGCGTCCACTAGTCTGTTCTCTACCTGCATCTCCATTGCAACCCTGCATACAGGTTCATCAAAATCTTCATAGATGTCCCTTTTTGATTGTCCTGCTTGGAACTCAGCCATCTTGTGAGTGATTGGGATTTGACACGTATATACTATTGATACTGTGTCTAAAACAGATAACTAATGAGAACCTCCAGATAGCTTAGGGAACTCCTCATTGCTCTGCAGTGACCTAAATGGGAAGGAAATCCAAAAAAGAGAGGATATGTGCACATACAGCCGATTCACATTGTGCAGCTCCACAACATCGGAAAACAACTACACTCAAAATTTTTTTACAGTTCAATGATTCCAAGTCAATATGTAAATTTAATGCAATACAAAGAAAAATGGTGAGATGTTTTAAAATTTGTTTTGGATAAGACTGCTTACAATGTATAGGGCTAGATGAATATCCGAAAAGAATCCTGCAAATTTTAAGAACGATACTAAGAGGAGACTTACTTTGCCAGATATTATAATGTCCTATAAAGTCACCATAATAATATAAATATAAATGCTGTAATAGTATAAGGGTTTCCCTGGTGACTCAGTGGTACAGACTGTGCTTGCCAAGCAGGAGACGTGGGTTCCATCCTTGGGTCGGGAAGATTCCCCAGAGAAAGGAATGACAGCCCACTCCAGTATGCTTGCCTGGAGGATCCCATGGACAGAGGAGCTTGGTGAGCTACAGTCCAGCCCACAGGGTGTCAAAGAATCAGACACAATTGAGCAACTAAACAAGAAGAAAGGCCCATCCTATGTCACTACAAACTCATCTTCACTTGATTACATCTGTAAAGACTCTATTTCCATATAAGGCCCCTTTCACCAATACCGGAGGCTAGGACTGAATGTATCTTTTTGAGGGGAGCACAATTTAACTCACACCTCGAGGGCAGAGGGGAAAAACAGCAAAAGCAGGGCCCCAGCTTCAGTCCTGGAGTCACAGTGCTTGCCTTCTGCATTCTTTGTGTTTGTCTATTTTTTTTTTGCATTAGTTCATCCCTTTTATTAACCAGTCCTTCCCAGTCACGGGAAGATCTTTCTTGTCTTTTCAGGTGTCTGAGATCTCCTGCTCGTGCTCAGAAGGTGTTCTGGGAGACTTGTTCCATGTGTGGATGTGCGTTTGATATATTTGTGGTGGAGGTGAGGTCCACGTCCTTCTATTGCACCATCTGATTAGACCCCCTGGGCTCCTGTCTTTGGCACCATTTGAAACATTCCTCCCTTTGTCCTCAGGCCCAAATCCATTTACTGTGTCCTTTGAACTTGTCTTTGGGGCTCGCTTTTAAATCTATCCTCTTCCTTTTCATCTTACTGTTGTGAGAATGTGGAATCAGTTGGAAAAAAAGAGTCCAGTCCTAACCAATCACCATGCCAGCCTTTATAAGTTCTCTAAGCCTGGATATCAGTTTCTACAACACACTTTAGGTGCCATATGTCTTAAATTATATCCATCCAATATAGAGAATAATACAGCATACAGTTATTTTAAAATTTTATAGAGAAGTAAGGTACGTCAAACAGTAATTTGTCCTCACTTTCTGCTTCTCCACCTCAGGACAGGCCTTCTGGCTGTCCACAGAAGCCAACCCGCTAGACATGTGAGCCTTTGTCCAGGAGGAAGTAAGCCTGTCCAACAGATGAAAGTGAATGTGTCACTCAGTCATGTCTGACTCCTTGCAACCCCCAGGACTATAGCCTGCCAGGTTCTTCTGTCCATGAAATTCTCCAGACGAAAATACTGGAGTGGGTAGCCATTCCCTTCTCCAGGGGCTCTTCCCAGCCCAGGGACAGAACCTGGGTCTCCTGCACTGCAGGAGGATTCTTTACCATCGGAGCCACCGGGGGGAAGTCCAGCAGATGACCACCCAGTAAGCAATGGGACAGATGCACCCCAAATCATGCAGGCTGCAGAGTCTCTCTTCTCCTTTAGTTTCTCTTCTCTCCTCTGTAGCAGGTGGAGCCCGTGGTCTGGCTTCCCCATGCTTACTCCACTCCAGCACGTGCACACCTGGCTTCTTGTCCCGTTGGCTGCCTACCCCTCTGCAGCGCCCACGCAGCCCTGGCTGGGAGGCTGGGCCTCCTGGGTCCTCCTGCCTCTCCTCTGTGATGGCACCCTTGGTGTAACCAGAGAACAAGTCTTCCTCTAGCTCCCCCCTTCCGGGGAAGGTGTTCTGAGAGACTTGTTCCATGTGTGGATGTGCGTTTGATATATTTGTGGTGGAGGTGAGGTCCACGTCCTTCTATTGCACCATCTGATTAGACCCCCTGGGCTCCTGTCTTTGGCACCATTTGAAACATTCCTCCCTTTGTCCTCAGGCCCAAATCCATTTACTGTGTCCTTTGAACTTGTCTTTGGGGCTCGCTTTTAAATCTATCCTCTTCCTTTTCATCTTACTGTTGTGAGAATGTGGAATCAGTTGGAAAAAAAGAGTCCAGTCCTAACCAATCACCATGCCAGCCTTTATAAGTTCTCTAAGCCTGGATATCAGTTTCTACAACACACTTTAGGTGCCATATGTCTTAAATTATATCCATCCAATATAGAGAATAATACAGCATACAGTTATTTTAAAATTTTATAGAGAAGTAAGGTACGTCAAACAGTAATTTGTCCTCACTTTCTGCTTCTCCACCTCAGGACAGGCCTTCTGGCTGTCCACAGAAGCCAACCCCGCTAGACATGTGAGCCTTTGTCCAGGAGGAAGTAAGCCTGTCCAACAGATGAAAGTGAATGTGTCACTCAGTCATGTCTGACTCCTTGCAACCCCCAGGACTATAGCCTGCCAGGTTCTTCTGTCCATGAAATTCTCCAGACGAAAATACTGGAGTGGGTAGCCATTCCCTTCTCCAGGGGATCTTCCCAGCCCAGGGACAGAACCTGGGTCTCCTGCACTGCAGGAGGATTCTTTACCATCGGAGCCACCGGGGGGAAGTCCAGCAGATGACCACCCAGTAAGCAATGGGACAGATGCACCCCAAATCATGCAGGCTGCAGAGTCTCTCTTCTCCTTTAGTTTCTCTTCTCTCCTCTGTAGCAGGTGGAGCCCGTGGTCTGGCTTCCCCATGCTTACTCCACTCCAGCACGTGCACACCTGGCTTCTTGTCCCGTTGGCTGCCTACCCCTCTGCAGCGCCCACGCAGCCCTGGCTGGGAGGCTGGGCCTCCCTGGGTCCTCCTGCCTCTCCCTCTGTGATGGCACCCTTGGTGTAACCAGAGAACAAGTCTTCCTCTAGCCTCCCCACAAGGTCAGCCCTTACCTGCTCAGCCCACGGCTCCACCATCCCATCTCTCCTCCTGTTTGACTTCCTGTTTTCTCTTTCTCTGTGTGTGTGCATGCCTTTATGTCGGCATGGTCTTTACGTACTTTTCTGTCTTCAAGTGTTCTTTACATCTATCTTTATTTCATTTTTCCATCGTTCTCTGTCCAGATGAGTACTTCTCTCTCTTTTTTAAAGTATTTATGTATTTGGCTGCTCCACGTCTCCGTTGGGAGGTACAGCCTTACTTGCCCTGTGACACGCGAGATCTTAGTTGCCCACCCCTGTGCCCCCTGCACTGGAAGGTGAATTCTCAGCCCCTGGGCCACCAGGGACATCCCTTTTTCTCTCTTTTTGTAAACTTACTTCTTCACTTTTCATCTTGTCTGTATACCTTTAGTGTTTCTGGAGTTTTCTGCCTTTCTGCATTTTCTTTACTTTTCTGGGGTTTGTTCGGGTTTTTTTCTCCTGTTCCTATGTCTGCATTTCTGTCTTTTTTGCCCTGCACTGGTTGATTTGTCGTTTCTCGTCTCTTCTTTCCCTCTTCTCTTATGCGTTTGCCCACCATGTTATTTCTCCTTTTTCCCTTTAGGTTTGTTTCTGGATTAAGCTTGGTTTCCTCTGTGTGACTTTGGGGAGAGGACCCCTCTTCTTGCCACCAGTAACTCTCTCCCTGAACTCTGTCCTTTCCCTAAGTCAGCACAATCGTCCTGCATTGATTGGCATGTGCTGGTCTGTCTGCAACTAGCAGTTCAAAGAAAGCAGGGTGGCAGCATCCACAAGCTCTCAGGTCACTGGTGGCTTCCTGAACTGGGAATAAGAGATTCTTTATACCATTATCCAAAACTTCGAACCTGAGCTATAATTTCACGAGCACCAGATAAAAAAATCTCACCCAATATCTTGCTACGGATGCAAAAAACAAAAAGAGAGAGAGAAAGCACACAGGTGGGCACCCTATGTCCACTGCTCCAGCTTGTCCCTATGCAGAGGAGAAGTAAATCTTCTCAAAATGCCCCAGAGAGGGCTGTCTCCTGACTGTGGGGACCCAAAACCAGCGGCCAGCTGCAGAGTTCATACTGATCTCAGAGCTTAGGTCAGACTCTGAACCCAGGGCCCTCCACTCTACTGCCTGCCCCATCCCGAGACCCTTGTCAGGCTCCAGCTCTGCACCAGAACCTCCTCACTTCCCTCAGGGGTGGCCAGGGGTGCCCTGCACAGCCGAGCAGGTGTAAAGCCTTTTTGTGGGGAGATGAGCCACTGGGGTGCAAGGCTGCGCTTACACCAGAGAAACCCACATGGGGAGGATGGCTGCTGTGATAGGGTAAAGGGGCCAGCCTTGGGGACCTCCCCAGCACACCCACGTGCCCCATAGCGCTGGCCCTGGGGTTTACAAGGAGCCCCAGGAAAGTCCAGTAACTGTTGCTAGATCTAAACACAGATGTATCTGGTCTACCAGGGTGAGCCTCATCCCCACCTGCCCACAAAGCTTGTTCAGCACAGCTGTGTGACTGCAGACCTGCCCCACCCCCACCTCACTGATCACACAGGGGCCTCCCCTACAGAGAGCAGGCAGGCAGCTGAAACAGCATCCTCTGTGACGCGCCTGGCAGCAGGATCTCCATAAACGTGCATTCAAAGACCCCTGTGCACGCATGCGCACACAGAAATCCCCTCCAGTCCTGAGCCGTCCAGTCTCACCACACACGCTCTCGCTTGCTTCAGAGACTGGCCTGGACCCTTCTCTCCGCCGGCCCCACTGGCTGCCCTGTCCCGGTTTCTCCCAAGAGCTCCCCTCCTCGTCATGAGCCAAATTATTCGCCCTCTAGTCTCCCACCAAGCCTGCACATCCGTCCATCAGCGTCCTTGCCACGCAGCTCCGACCAGAGCAGGACTGAGAGCTGTCTGGTACCCAGCCAAGTGGTGAGGGCCAGTGACACATGAAGGGACTCCCACTACCACCGATGGGTGGCGGGTGTAGAGGTGGATTCCAGGGGAAGGGTGGTAATATAGCTGGATTCAGAGGGCACAGAAATAGTGAGAGGAAATGTAGTAGAGACAAGTATAGGCTGCAGTGTGCCTGGGGCAGCCTTCTCACTGCAGATCTGGGAATCTTACACAGCATGCAGCTTAGGGGGATCTTCCAGGGTCTCTGCCGCTTACCCCACCTGTGCTGACCTCAAAGCGGTGGTCTGGGTCCCGGCAGTACAAACAGATCCCAAAGACAGAGTTTTTTCCTACGGAAGACCTCACTATTTTTGCCCAGGAGTGGGTATGGGCAGGAGGGCACACGTGTTTGATCTGACCTGTTTCTGAGTCATTTTGCCACTAAGCCTCAACTGAAACAGTCAGAATGTGAAGGCAGTCGGGTCTGGGCAAAGGGCTCCTATGATTGAATATATCACTTCCCAATTTTTCTGTTTTCCCCTTTTTGTGTCAAATGAAGAGTCTGCTTTTTATTACTGAGCCTTTCAGAATAGAAAACGATGGTCAGATGATACAACCTCTCTGGTCATTGAACGTACGTTTGAATCCATGCTCCTGAAATTGATTTTGATCATTTCCCACAACGGATACGTCTGTAAACAGATGTGTGATACCTTCTTCCTTTCTTAACAGTGTGCTCTTCTTCAAATCCCTTCTGACTGTTCTGGTGGATGGAGGAGGAGGCGTGGGGGTGGGGGTGGAAATCAGGAGACGATAAATAGATTCTACAGGCACCAAAGTGCGCATTAGGAGGACCCTCAGCTAGAAAGATCTTGTTTCAATAACATGATCTTTGCATTTCGCTGAAGACTACGTTATGGAACCCGACTGCCCTGAGTGACTACTTAAAGCTGACATAAGGCAGAATAATGTACATTTAATATGGGAAAGAAATTAGCCTTCAGGATCTTTGTTTCCTGAATCTCTGCAGCCGCTCAGCTGGTGCCTGGGCCATGAGACAGCTGGAGGAGGCGTACTTGGGACAGTGTGGGAAAGGCCAGTGTATGGCGTGCAGAAAACTCACCCCTTGGGGGTCTCAAGTGAGCACCCAGAACAAGAGATTGGAATGAAGAGCATGAAATCCACTCCATTTGGACTCCGGCAGGGCTCTGTGCCTCCGTGGCCACAAATGGTGTCTCCTCTCTCCCAGGAGCCCTGGGGGCACTCCTGACCCTGCCTTCCACTCTCTCCCTGATAAACTAGCCCATGTCCCACCCCCTCCCAGTTCAGACTGGATTCCAACTCTTCTGGGGTGATGTTTACTGTGGCCTTCTAAAGGGCCACCCTCTCAGCACTGACTCCAGAATGATCTCCCTGGCAGCAACATATTCAAGCCACAATCCCCATCACCTTCAGGGAAGGTAGAAGGTTCTAGACCCCACACTCATGGTGCACAAGGCTCCCCCCAGTGAGGACCCGCCACCGCTGCAGTCACCCTCGGGCCAGCCTCTCCCGTCTAGGACCCGCGACGCTGCTGGAGGGCCTGACGCTCACCCTGACCCTCCAGTCACTTGCCCACATTGCATGCCTTGCTTTAGCCAGTGGGAATTCGCTGGATGACTCAGGGAACCCAATGGGGGCTCTATAACAATCTAGAGGGCTAGGATGGGGAGGGAGGTGGGAGGAAGGCTCAAGAGGGAGGAGGCCTATGGCTGATTCATGTTGATACTTGGCAGAAAACAACAAAATTCTGTAAAGCAATTATCCTTCAGTTAAATACATTAAATTCAAACAAACAAGATTCTGTTCCCCCATCTTCCCCATTCCTACCCCAACTCCCCGACCTCTGCCTGGTGACAGTGTGAAAGGGCAGGCTCTGTAGGTCACAGTGTGGTACTCAGCTCAAGAAGGATATTCCAGGAGCTACTCAGCCCACAGAAGGGGTGGCCCTCCCTCTGCTCCTGACCCCTCTCACTGCACATCCCCCCTACCCGACCCTAATTGCCACCCGTCCTTCCAGGGGAGTCTGTGATTTGTCATCTTTTTTTTTTTAATGGGAGGATCATTGCCTTACAAAGTTGTTAGTTTCTACTGTACAACAGCGTGAATCAACTGTAAGTACACATAGTGTGAAAGTCGCTTGGTTGTGTCCAGTTCTGAGACCCCCGGACCGCAGCCCGCCAGGCTCCTCTGTCCATGGAATTCTCCAGGCAAGAAGACTGGAGTGGGCTGCCATTCCCTTTTCCAAGGATCGAACTCTGGCCTCCCGCATCGCAGGCAGGTTCTTTACCGTCTGAGCCACAAGGGAAGTCCAAGTATACGTAGGTCCCCTCCCTCCTCGCCGCCCCCATCCCAGACCTCCAGGTCATCACAGAGCACTGAGCTGAGCTGCCTGCTCTGGACAGCGGCTCCCCACTAGGAGCTGCCTTACACACGGTAGTGCATTTATGTCGATGCCACTCTCAATTAGTCCACCCTCTCCTTCCCCTACCCCCGTGTCCACAAATCCGTTCTTGATGTCTGCATCACCTTTGAAATCCGAGAACTCACACAGTTGAGGGAGCACTATGTCACCCAGCAGCGGCATCTTCCAAACAAGGAACTACTCCGTAAAAGTTCAAACATTTACAGGCCTTTTCTTCTTCTCATTATTTATTTAAATACGTATCTCTGAAGCTCCAATGAAGCATTTTCACTTCACCATCACTCTGAGGCTTCTATTTTTGGCTAACCTTTCAGGAATTCTCAAAGAACACACATCTCATGATGGTGACACTACCTCTGTGTGCTCAGCAGGGAGAGAGCTTGGAGACACTTGTGAGTAAGGGGTGAATTAACACTGGGGGTTAATGAAACACAACAAAACAGCAGGTTGCCAAGAGCTATCATGTGAAATTCTCAGCCAAGGCTTCCCTTGTAGCTCAGTGGTGAAGAATTTGCATGCCAATGCAGGAGACACGGGTTCGATTCCTGATCCAGGAGGGTCCCACATGTTGCAGAGCAACTAAGCTCATGAGCCACAACTATGGAGCCTGTTCCCTAGAGCCTCAGAGCTGCCACTATTGAAGCCCATGAACCCTAGAACCCAAGTTCCACAACAAGAGAAAGTCACCACAATAAGAAGCCTGCTCACCTCAACTAGAGAGTGGCCTCAACTCCCTGCAACTAGAGAAGAGCCTGCGGCAGCAGTGAAGACCCAGAATAGCCAAAAATAAGTACATAAATAAATAAAAAATAAATAAATTCTTGACCCATAAGTGATGATCTGTTCCGCTGCAGGTGCAAGGCAGATGAGGGGATGGGCTGGACTTCACACTGGCTGAGTGGGGAGGCCAGGCTGGGAGAGGCTGAGCCCTTTATCAGGACATGCCTGATGCGTTCCTTAGGCTGTGTTCTAATATCATACACCAGAGAGCTTGGTCCCACTGGAGGAGGGAGGTCCTGCATGAGGTCCCTGCTGTCTGGCAACTTTCCCTTTCCTTAGTCCTGCAATCAGGGAGTTGGTTGTAGGTGAAGTGCTGGGTCATTGGCTGTCTCTCATCACAGCAAGAACTTATGTCCTTGATCCCAGCTGACTGCGACCGTCTGCCCACTGTGACACATAGAACCACAGGCTTCAACCTGCTTGCCCCAATCCCATGGTGTCCAGTAGCATCGACTCCCCCATCACAGAGAACTTCAAGAAACTGTTGTCGAAGCCCATCATGAACACCATACTCAACAAGGAAAGCTTTCCCTCTAAGGCCAGAAATAAGATAAGGATGCCCGTTCACATCACTCCTATTCAACACAGTACCGGAAGTTCTAGCCAGAACAATTAGGCAAGAAAAAAAGAGAAAAAGGCATCCATACTGGAAAGGAAGAAGTAAATTATTTCTGTTTAGGGATGCCATGATCTTATATACGTGTGTGAAGTCATTTCAGTCGTGTCCAACTCTGTGACCCTATGGATTGTAGCCTGCCAGGCTCCTCTGTCCATGGGCTTCTTTAGGCAAGGATACTGGAGTGGGTTGCCATGCTCTCCTCCAGGGCATCTTCCCCACCAGGGAGCCAGCTTACAACTCCTACCTCTCCTGGAACGATCCAGACTAAGATAAAGAAATCTCCCAGGCCCATTCCATACTCCCTCCTAGTCCATACCACACTCCCCCAGTCTCCAATCCACAGATGACCATTAACCAACTTCAGCCTTTCTTGAATGAATGTCATATAAATGGAATCATACATTATTCACTTTTTTCTGCCAGGCTGCTTTCACTACACATAACATCTGTAAAATTCACTTATACGGTTGTGTGTAACAGTAGTTTATCTTTTTTATTGCTGGATACAATTCTATGATATGAAGATATTACAACTAGTTTATCCAATCTCATGCTGATGAACATTTGGGTAGTTTCCAGTTTGGGGGCTATTATCGATACAGCTGCTATGAACATTCTTGTAAAAGTCTTTTTGTGAGCAAGATTTCATTTCTCTTGGGTAAATATCTAGGGAGGAAAGTGTTATATTCTCTTTATAAGGAACTTCCAAACTGTTTCCTAGATTGCTTATTCCTATTTCATACTACCAACCAGCATATGAGCAGTTTCCCTTGTGCCATACTGTCACCCTGACTGAGGACATCAGGCATTTTTGCTTAACACACTGCAGTGGGTGTGTCGTGGTATTTCATTGTGGTTTAATTTCAATTTCCCTGATGACTAATAAGATTGAGCAAAGTTTCATGTGCTCATTACCCTTCTTTTATCTTCTTTTGTGAAGTGTCTTTCAAGTCTCTTGTGTAATTTTTCTTAGATTGTGTCTTTTTGTTACTGGGTTAGAGAAGGTCTTTATTCTGAATAAAAGTCTTGTCAGATGCATGCATTGCAGTCATTTCTCCAAGGTCAAGGCTTGTCTTTTTTGCTTTCTTACTGGTGTTTTTTGAAGAGCAGTTTTTTTTTTTTTTAATTTTGAAAAATATCCAATCAACATTTAATTGAATGGTTAGTGTTTGTATCTCTTTTGCTAAAGAATCTTAGTCTACCCCTACTCCGAAGAAACTGTCTCCTGTTTTCTTCTAAAAGTTTTATAGTTTTCACTCTCACGTTAGTCTATGGTCAATTTCAAATGAACGTTTATATGTTACATGAGGAATGAACCAAGGTTTTGTTTTTTCTGTTTTTGTTGTTTTGTTTTTTGCCTCTAAGTCATTGCTTACTTTTTTTTTTTTTTTGGCCACTTCTATTGATCTTTCGTTTATTTATCTTTGTTCTTTGGCCTGTGTGGGCCTCCCATTGCAGGGCCTCTCTCGTCGCAGAGCACCGGCTCGGTAGTTGGACACATCGGTCCAGCTGCTCCACGGCACGTGGGATCTTCCAAGGCCAGGGATTGACGCAACACTCCTTGCACTGCAAGGCAGTGTCCTTGTCTACTGGACCACCAGGGAAGACCCATTGCTTATATTTTACTCATTTTTTTATTCCTTGGCATGTGTGGGCCTCCCATCACAGTGGTCTTTCTTGTTGCAGAGCACTGGCTCTGAGCGCATGTGCTCCAGAGCGCTGACTTGCAATTGGACACACCAGCATAGCTGCTCCTCTGCATGTGGGATCTTCCCGGGTCAGGGATCAAACCAGTGCCCCTTGCACTGCAAGGCGGACTCTTTATCTTGGACCACAAGGGAAGCCCAAAGATTCTTTTTTACCCCAGTATAATATTTAATTGGTCCTTGCACAGTCTGTTGAAAATTTTATCTTTTCATCATTTAATTCCCTTGGCACTTCTGTAAAAAATCAAATGAACAGATTTCATTGTGAGTCAATTTCTAGTCCATTGATCTATGTGTTTGTCTTTATGCCAAGTCCATACTGTCTCTAAAATAATAATAAACTCTAAAATCAGATACTACAAGGCCTCCACTTTCTTCAACTTTTTTCATGGTCATTTTGGCTATTTTAGATTATTTGTATTCCCATACGAATTGACAAATCCTCTTGTGAGTTTCTACAAAATTTTCTACTGAAATTTTTATTAAGATGGAGTCAAATCTATAGACCAATCTAAGGAGAATGGACATCATAGCAATACTGAATCTTTCCAAGCACAGACACAAACATGATATACTTTTCCACCTATTTAAGTTTTCTTTAATTACCATCTGCAATGTTTCATAGTTTTCTATGTACAGATCTTACATTGTTTGAATTTTTCTTGTAAAGTATATTCTTAAGAATTCAATGCTTCCTAATGACAGTGTAAATTTAATTGTACATTGTGTTTTCTAATTGTTTATGATAGTGTATGAAAGCAAATTTTATTTTGGATTTCAAGGTTGTATCTTATAACCCTGTACTGCTTAGTATTAACAACTGTGTTACATATAAATAACATAATTTTTACATGCTCGGTCGCTCAGTTGTGTCTGACCCCTTGCAACCCCATGTAGCCTGCCAGGCTCCTCTGTTCATGGGATACGCCAGGCAAGAATACTGGAGTGGGCTGCCATTTCCTTCTCCAGGGGATCTTTCTAACTCAGGGATCAAACCCACGACTCTTATGTCTCCTGCATGGGCAGGTGGGTACTTTACCACTAGTGCTACCTGGGAAGCCAATCTCACTGAAGGAGAAGGAAAAACTAAATCAAAGTAATTTAGGAAATACTATTTTAATTAGATATAGTAAGCTAAATTCACAAAGAAGTATTGTATTCTAATTGAAAATATGTTTCACACAGAGAGATGGTTTGGCAATTCGGGAACTATTTAGATGTGTATACTGGGGCAGATCAAATAAATAAACACAGTAGACAGTGAAATCCTGATTTCTCACTTTCTCAGAGAATGCAGCAGCAAATAGGAAATAGGGAAGGCTGTGGTTTGAGCCTGGAGGTTTCTGACATAAGTACATACAAATCTGTGTGAGAATGTATGAGTAAACCTATATCTATTTTCTTTTGTTTTTTCAAATGAAAGATGACTATTTTTATTACTTAAAAATCTTGTCAAAGTATAGTTGATTTAAGTGTTTACAGTGTTTTAAGTTTATACAGCAAAGTGATTCAGTTGTGTATATATTATATTTTTCTTTTTCATATTCTTTTCCATTATGGTTTATTATAGGATATTATATGTCATTGTGCTGAAGAGTATATCCTTTTTGTTTTATCTATTTTCTATATAGTCTGTGTATCTGTTTTATTTTTTTTTATTCTTTATTTTAAAGGTTTTACAGAGTTTTGTAGTTCACAGACATGTATGCTCCCAGATCAGTCATATGCATATCCATGGTCCCCACCCACCCAGTTCCCCCCATCCCATCCCTCCAGACCTTCGCCCCAAGCTATTGTAAGCACTCCTATTCCCTTAGCACTATGACACTAGCTATCTTTTCCACACATAACTGTATAGGTTTCCATGTTACTCCCTCCATGCTTCCCCCTCCCTATTTCTTCCCCACAATGTCCCTATGTCTATGCTCTGTCTGTTTTTCCATGAGTTCCCTGCATGTGTTATCAAGACCGTCTTACTAGATTCCATATATGTGTGTTAGTATACTGTATTTGTCTTTCTCTTTTTGACTTACTTCACTTTTTATGATAGGTTCTAGAGCCAGTCACTTCATTAGGACTGAGTCTTCTGCATTTCTTTTAACAGCTGAGTAGTATTCCATTGTATATATGGACCAGAGCTTCTGGATCCATTCATTCGTCGATGGACATCTAGGTTGCTTCCATGTTCTGGCTATTGTATAGAGAGCTGCAATGAACATTGGGGTACAGGTGCTTCTTTCAGTTTTGATTTCATCAGGGTATAAGCCTAATAGTGGGATGGCTGGGTCGTAGGGTACTTCTATTTTTAGTTTTTAAAGAAATCTCCAGACTGTCTTCCATAGAGACTGTATCAATTTACATTCCCACCAGCAATGCAAGAGGGTTCCTTTTTCTCCGCACTCTCTCCAGCATTTATTGTCTGCAGATTTTTTGATGATGGCCATTCTGACGGGTGTGAGGCGGTATCTCATTGTAGTTTTAATTTGCATTTCTCTAATAATACGAGGTTGAGCATCATTTCATGTGCTTTTGGGCCATCTGTCCTCTTTGGAGAGGCGTCTCTTTAGATCTTTTTCCCATTTTTTGATTGGGTCGTTTGTTTTCCCTGTGCTGAGTTGTCTGAGTTGCTTGTAGATTTTGGAGATTAATTCTTTGTCTGTTGTTTCATTTGCTATGATTTTCTCCCACTCTGTGGGGTGTCTGTTCAGCTTTTTTGTAATTTCTTTTGCTGTACAAAAGCTTTTAAGTTTCATGAGGTCCCACATGTTCATTTTTCTTTTCAGTTCTGCTATTTTAGTTGGTGGGTCAGAGAAGATCTTGCTTTGATTGATGTCCTTGAGGGTTTTGCCTATATTCTCCTCTACTATACACAAACAATGAAAAATCAGAAAATGAAATCAAAGAGGCAGTCCCCTTCACCATTGCAACCAAAAGAATCAAATATCTAGGAATAAACCTACCCAAAGAAACAAAAGAACTGTACACAGAAAATTACAAGACACTCATGAAAGAAATTAAAGAAGACTTAAACAGATGGAGAGATATTCCATGTTCCTGGGTTGGAAGAACCAATATTGTGAAAATGACCATAATACCAAATATCATCTACAGATTCAATGCAATACCTATTCAACTTCCATTGACATTTTTCACAGAACTAGACCAAAGAATAACACAGTTCATATGGAAACACAAAAGACCTCGAATAGCCAAAGCAATCCTGAGAAAGAAAAACAGAGCTGGAGGAATCAGCCTCCCTAACTTCAGACTCCACTACAAAGCAACAGTCCTCAAGACAGTATGGTACTGGCACAAAAACAGAACTATAGACCAATGGAACAAGATCGAGAACCCAGAGATAAACCCACGCACCTATGGGTACAGTATTTTTGACAAAGGAGGCGAAACTATAAAATGGGACAAAGACAGCCTCTTCAACAAGTGGTGCTGGGAGAATTGGACAGCTACATGCAAAAAAATGAAGTTGGAGCATTCCCTGACACCATACACTAAGATCAACTCAAAATGGATTAAAGACCTAAATGTAAGACCAGAAACCATCAAACTCTTAGAGGAGTATATCTATTTTCTAGTTCAGAACAAACCTAGAAATAGTGACACTCTAGTAACAATCAGCATACTCACCAACCAGAGATGTGTGTATTTAGTCGCTCAGCCATGTCCGACTCTTTGTGACCCCGTGGACAGTAGTCCATCAGGCTCTTCTCTCCATGGGATTCTCCAGGCAAGAATACTGGAGAGGGCTACCATTCCCTTCTCCAGCAGATCTTCCCAACCCTGGCATTGAACCTGGGTCTCCCGCATTGCAGGCAGATTCTTTACCATCTGACCCACCAGGGAAGCCCAAGAATACTGGAGTGAGTTAGTTTAGTCCTTCTCCAGGGGATCTTCCCAACCCAGGAACTGAACTGGGGTCTCCTGCATGGAAGACAGATTTTTTACCAGCTGAGCTACCAGGGAAGCTCCAGCGACCAGATACTAGTTTTTAAATACTATTCTCCAATAAAAGGAACCAGAGACTCTTGGAGGAATGGTTGATGACAGGGTGGGGGGAAGGGAAAAGGCAGATGAGCCCAGAACAATTTGGGGTACCAAAAATATACAAGTGCTAAAAAATCATAGGAGACAACGAACAGAAATTTGGGTTAGCTAAAGAGAAAGGAGCTCTCAATGGTCAAAGACAAACAATTTGAGCAAGAAAATAAAATATGGTAGAATCAGATGCAGCCCAAATATAGAATAAATATCCATGAATCCACACTGATATAAATGACAATTAATTGAATAAATAAATAATTGGTAGCAAAGGGACAGTTCTTGCTTCTAATAAAAGACTATCAGAAAGGAGGGAAATAGGAAATCCCCACTGGCAGACATTCCAGTGGGATTCCAAGGTGGCACTACCAGTGGAGGACATGGCTGCCAATGCAGGGAACATAAGAGACTCAGGTTCAACTCCTGAGCTGGGAGGATCCCCTGGGGAAGGAAAGAGCAACCTGCTCCAGTCTTCTTGCCTGGAGAATCCCATGAAGAGAGGAGCCTGGTGGGCTGCAGTCCATGGCGTCACAAAGAGTTAAACACGACTGAAACAACCTAGCATGTGCATGCACTCAAATATCACAGGATTATTTCCAGAAAGATCCAAAGATGACTACTAAAACAGTAAGTCTAACAGGAAAAAATTAGTATGTTTGTATAACCAAAAAGGAGTTTCCTCTTGGCTCTTGGTGACTAGTGTTCCCTTGAGGAAACCGCTAAACTCTTTAATTCTCCAGTTGCCTCCTGAGAGACCCCTTCAGCTCTTGCACAGAAAGGCAATGACTCCACCATCCACTCATTTATCAGAAACACAACTTCCTTCCTTTTCCTCTCCCTTCTTATCACTTTCCATTTTTTCTTTCTTTTCCATTCCCTACCCTTAACCGGTTTCCCTAGGAAGAGAAGAATTCAGGTGCTATTTTTGAGAGAAAGACAGAGAAAGAAGTGAGGGTAAAGGGAAAATGCTAATAATAACTCCTAATAATAACTAGATTTAATGTAACTAGAACGAGGGAGGGCTTCCCAGGTGGCTCAGCAGTAAGGAATCCACCTGCAATGCAGGGGAGTCGGGTTCAGTCCTTGGGTTAAGAAGATCCCTTGGAGAAGGAAATGGCAACCCACTCTGGTATTCTTGCCTGGGAAATCCCATGGACAGAGGAGCCTGGCAGGCTACAGTCCATGGGGTCACAAGAGTCAGACATGACTGAGTACGCACACACAGATGCACACAGCAAGAGAAAGGAAAACGTCACAGAACATAAACATTTCCTGTGACCAGAAACAATAAAGACGGAAGTGCCAAGCTAAGCTTAAGAGGAGGCACTCTACCCAGGAGGCAAGCACGGACAGCCTTGGCTTTTCCTGCCTGTCCACTCTGGGGTCTCTCCAGACCACCATCTACCCCTCCTTAGCACCACAGACAGCTTCCTGTGACATGGAAGTCAGTCACTCTTTCTCTCTTGAGTGGCAGGAGTTTAAGCCTTACCTCTCAGTGAGAAATGGAGACATGTTCCCCTATGGAAGGAATTTCAAGCCTAGTCAGCAGAGGGGCTTCACTTCTGCACAAGGTAGTAAATGCATAGCCAGCACCTCTCACTCTGAGGACACAATTGTCCATCCATCAGGTGGCCCTGGTCTCCAGCTCATCTTCCCAGCTCAACGCAACCATGGGAGTTAGAAGATGCAAGATCAACGAGGACCAGGAACTCAGGAAATTTGGTTTCTAATCCTGTTTCGTATGTTTGTATAACCAAAAAGGAGTTTCCTCTTGGCTCTTGGTGACTAGTGTTCCCTTGAGGAAACCGCTAAACTCTTTAATTCTCCAGTTGCCTCCTGAGAGACCCCTTCAGCTCTTGCACAGAAAGGCAATGACTCCACCATCCACTCATTTATCAGAAACACAACTTCCTTCCTTTTCCTCTCCCTTCTTATCACTTTCCATTTTTTCTTTCTTTTCCATTCCCTACCCTTAACCGGTTTCCCTAGGAAGAGAAGAATTCAGGTGCTATTTTTGAGAGAAAGACAGAGAAAGAAGTGAGGGTAAAGGGAAAATGCTAATAATAACTCCTAATAATAACTAGATTTAATGTAACTAGAACGAGGGAGGGCTTCCCAGGTGGCTCAGCAGTAAGGAATCCACCTGCAATGCAGGGGAGTCGGGTTCAGTCCTTGGGTTAAGAAGATCCCTTGGAGAAGGAAATGGCAACCCACTCTGGTATTCTTGTTTGGGAAATCCCATGGACAGAGGAGCCTGGCAGGCTACAGTCCATGGGGTCACAAGAGTCAGACATGACTGAGTACGCACACACAGATGCACACAGCAAGAGAAAGGAAAACGTCACAGAACATAAACATTTCCTGTGACCAGAAACAATAAAGACGGAAGTGCCAAGCTAAGCTTAAGAGGAGGCACTCTACCCAGGAGGCAAGCACGGACAGCCTTGGCTTTTCCTGCCTGTCCACTCTGGGGTCTCTCCAGACCACCATCTACCCCTCCTTAGCACCACAGACAGCTTCCTGTGACATGGAAGTCAGTCACTCTTTCTCTCTTGAGTGGCAGGAGTTTAAGCCTTACCTCTCAGTGAGAAATGGAGACATGTTCCCCTATGGAAGGAATTTCAAGCCTAGTCAGCAGAGGGGCTTCACTTCTGCACAAGGTAGTAAATGCATAGCCAGCACCTCTCACTCTGAGGACACAATTGTCCATCCATCAGGTGGCCCTGGTCTCCAGCTCATCTTCCCAGCTCAACGCAACCATGGGAGTTAGAAGATGCAAGATCAACGAGGACCAGGAACTCAGGAAATTTGGTTTCTAATCCTGTTTCCTGTCTTTGATGATCTCTCTCTGGAACAAAGCTCTTGGCATTTCTGTACCATGAGATATTTTGTAAAACATCTGCTCTTCAGGCTGCCATATCGGCTTTTAAAAATGTAACAAACACAACCCAGCTGCTGTTACTGTTTCCTGGCTCCACTCTGAAACTCCCAGGGAAAGACAAGCAAAGCGGATCAGATTTTCTCTCTGGGTTCAGCGACAATGGTGACTCAGATGGTAAAGAATCTGTCTGACATGCAGGACCCCCGGTTTTGACCCTGGGTCAGGAAGATCCCCTGGAGGAAGGCATGGCAACCCACTCCTGTACTTCTGCCAGGGAAATCCCATGGACAGAGGACCCTGGTGGACTACAAGCCTATGCAGTCACGTACAGTCGGACATGATTGACTGGCTAACACTTTCCTTTTTCAGTGGCAATGGTGTTTTCCAGGTCCTCCCTGATTTATCAGATATCATTGGACCAACTGGGCTTTCCTGGTGGCTCGGACAGTAAAGAATCTGCCTGCAATGCGGGAGACCTGCAATCCCTGGGTCAGGAGGATTCCCTGGAGAAGGGCATGGAAACTTGCTCCGGTATTCTTGCCTAGAGAGTTCCATGGACAGAGGACAGAGGAACCTGACAGGCTACGGTTCATGGGGTCGTAAAGAGTCAGACATGGCTAAAGTCACTAACACTGAACCAAAGTTCCTGGAGACCAGCAACTGATGCGACTGGCAGCCTGACCTCCAGCTCATGCCATGCAGGTGCCAGCCAATCACCAACACAGACAGCTCACACTTGCCACAGCCAGGAACTCAGATAAGGTTCTCAACACCAACCAGGTGACCTAGGCAAAGAAACTATTAAGTCTAAAATGATAACAAAAGAGTTGGCATCCTCTGTTACAAGATAGCCTCCAGAAGTACTATGATTTCATTATATTGTAAAGACCTACAGAACTTTAAAGTCACACACACAGGGCTCCCCTGGTGGTCCAGTAGGCAAAGAGTCCGCCTAACAGTGCAAGGGGCACCGGTTCAATCCCTGGCCCGGGAAGATCCCACATGCCATGGAGCGGCTAGACCGGTGTGTCCAGTTACGAGCCAGTTCTCTGAAGCGCACGCACCCAGAACTGGTGCACTGCAACGAGAGGCCACTGCAATGTGAGGCCCACACTGGCCAAAGAATAAAAGATGGATGAAAAATAAATAAATAAGAAACCAATAAATGAGCTGTTACTGTTTCCTGGCTCCACTCTGAAACTCCCAGGGAAAGACAAGCAAAGCGGATCAGATTTTCTCTCTGGGTTCAGCGACAATGGTGACTCAGATGGTAAAGAATCTGTCTGACATGCAGGACCCCCGGTTTTGACCCTGGGTCAGGAAGATCCCCTGGAGGAAGGCATGGCAACCCACTCCTGTACTTCTGCCAGGGAAATCCCATGGACAGAGGACCCTGGTGGACTACAAGCCTATGCAGTCACGTACAGTCGGACATGATTGACTGGCTAACACTTTCCTTTTTCAGTGGCAATGGTGTTTTCCAGGTCCTCCCTGATTTATCAGATATCATTGGACCAACTGGGCTTTCCTGGTGGCTCGGACAGTAAAGAATCTGCCTGCAATGCGGGAGACCTGCAATCCCTGGGTCAGGAGGATTCCCTGGAGAAGGGCATGGAAACTTGCTCCGGTATTCTTGCCTAGAGAGTTCCATGGACAGAGGACAGAGGAACCTGACAGGCTACGGTTCATGGGGTCGTAAAGAGTCAGACATGGCTAAAGTCACTAACACTGAACCAAAGTTCCTGGAGACCAGCAACTGATGCGACTGGCAGCCTGACCTCCAGCTCATGCCATGCAGGTGCCAGCCAATCACCAACACAGACAGCTCACACTTGCCACAGCCAGGAACTCAGATAAGGTTCTCAACACCAACCAGGTGACCTAGGCAAAGAAACTATTAAGTCTAAAATGATAACAAAAGAGTTGGCATCCTCTGTTACAAGATAGCCTCCAGAAGTACTATGATTTCATTATATTGTAAAGACCTACAGAACTTTAAAGTCACACACACAGGGCTCCCCTGGTGGTCCAGTAGGCAAAGAGTCCGCCTAACAGTGCAAGGGGCACCGGTTCAATCCCTGGCCCGGGAAGATCCCACATGCCATGGAGCGGCTGGACCTGTGTGTCCAATTACGAGACAGTGCTCTGGAGCGCATGCACCCAGAGCTGGTGCTCTGCAACGAGAGAGGCCACTGCAATGTGAGGCCCACACAGGCCAAAGAATAAAAGATGGGTGAAAAATAAATAGATGAAAAACCAATAAATGAGGCCACACAATTTTTTTAAAAAAAATCACACACACAGGAGTCAGGTTTCACTGACCACAACCATAAACACTGTAGGTGACAGTCACCTGTCCAAAACAGAAAGCCCTAGGGACTCCCCTGGTGGTCCAGTGACAAAGGCTCCATGTTCCCAATGCAAGGGGCCCGGGTTCCATCTCTGGTCGCGGACCTAGAGAGCACATACCATAACTAAGAATTTTACAGGCTGCAACTAAAAGATCCCGCATACTGCAACAAAGACCCAGCATAGCTAAATACATAAATACGTGAAATAAACAGAAAGCTCTTGAAAGTCACATCTCCAAAAACCTTAGTTCCAGCCCTCACCCATGCTTTTCCAACCAAATCTCAAAATCTGAATAAGAAAAAATAACTCCGGTGGTTGTTTCCCACTTAGCTGACGGCCCTGGACTTTGAGGATGATTCACGACATACACCACTTCTCTTTTCCCTCTGACTCAGCCTCGCAGTGGGGAGGAGGGCAGGATGAATCAGATCTTGAAAATCATTCTTCCCTAGGTGATTCCTAATGGAAGAACCACCCATGCAGTAGAGAAACATAACAGATGCCGAGAGGGTAAACTGGTCAACCAAGACGATTTTCAGGCTACCTCAGTTATCATCCCTCTACCTGCCCAGTCCTTTTTACCTACACTTGAAAATAAACAGTTGTCTATTAAGCATATTGATTACAGAGGGTATCCACTTTCCTCCTCTAGATCTTTCTCTCTAAAATGACAGAAAAGTGTTCATCGCTCAGTCCTGTGAGGAGACACGGGTTTGACTGCTGGGTCAGGAAGGTCCCCTGGAGAAGGAACTGGCAACCCACTCCAGTGTTCTGGCTTGGGGAAACCCATGGTCAGAGGAGCCAGGCAGGCTAAGGCCCACAAGGGGTGCCAAAGAGTTGGACACGATTTAGCAACTAAATAAAACAGCCACAGTTTAACTTTGTTTAACACATTTTTTCACAACATGTGATTATTGGTTGACAGATTCACAGGGACCACTCATTTTTTTTATGTATCGTTTTTCAAATTATTTAAAAAAAAAATTTTTTTTTTTTAATTTTGGCGTCCTTTATTGTTTTTTCTTATTTATTTATTTTCATCCATCTTTGTTCTTTGGCTTATTGGATCTCCCATTGCAGTGGCCTCTCTCAGTGCTCCACATGTGCTCCAGAGCACTGGCTTGTAACTGGACACATCAGTCCAGTCGCTCCACAGCACAAGGGATCCTCCCAGGCCAGGGATCGAACCGGCGCCCCTTGCACTGTCAAGAGGACTCTTTACCCACTGGACCACCAGGAAAGTCCTATTTTAAATTTTTAAGTGGAGGATAATTGCTTTACAATGTTGTGTTGATTTCTGCTGTAAAACAACATGAATCAATCATAACTATATGCATATTCTCTCCTTCTTGAGCCTCCCTCCTACCCCAACCTGACTCCAATCTTCTAATAACATAACAAGGTGCCGGGCTGAACTCCCACTAGCTACCTACTTTACACATGGTAGTGTATATGTCAATGTTACTCTTTGAATTTATCCCACCCTCTCCATCCTCCTCTGTGTTCACAAGTCCATTCTCTATGTCTGTGCCCCATTCCTGCCCTGCCTTGAAGATTTCCTTATCTTCAAGTTATTAACTTTGATTCTCTTTGAATAATTTTTAAGGAAGGCCATGGGAGTGCAATTGCTTCTGATCCTTAGATACCTGAAGATACCTGCCTGTACTCCTGGATCAAATCTGGCTTGGAATGGTTTGCTTAGTTCATGTGGCTTTCCTCTTTCTAGGAGCAGGTCTTACTCCATTTGGAGCTGGTAAATAAAGATTGAAGCTGGACTTGTTTTCGTTCATTTGTTGATAAACTTATTTTTTGTCGGGTTGCTTAAACGATATTCTCTTCACTATAGATCTGTAAGCTATCCACAAGTATGAATATTTTTTTCCCATTAAAATCTTGGTTTGGGGCTTCCCTGGTAGGTCAGTGGTAAAAGTTCACCTGCCAGTGCTGAGGTAAGCCCTAAGGGGTTGGACACGATTTAGCAACTAAATAAAACAGCCACAGTTTAACTTTGTTTAACACATTTTCACAACATGTGATTATTGGTTGACAGATTCACAGGGACCACTCATTTTTTTTATGTATCGTTTTTCAAATTATTTAAAAAAAAAATTTTTTTTTTTTAATTTTGGCGTCCTTTATTGTTTTTTCTTATTTATTTATTTTCATCCATCTTTGTTCTTTGGCTTATTGGATCTCCCATTGCAGTGGCCTCTCTCAGTGCTCCACATGTGCTCCAGAGCACTGGCTTGTAACTGGACACATCAGTCCAGTCGCTCCACAGCACAAGGGATCCTCCCAGGCCAGGGATCGAACCGGCGCCCCTTGCACTGTCAAGAGGACTCTTTACCCACTGGACCACCAGGAAAGTCCTATTTTAAATTTTTAAGTGGAGGATAATTGCTTTACAATGTTGTGTTGATTTCTGCTGTAAAACAACATGAATCAATCATAACTATATGCATATTCTCTCCTTCTTGAGCCTCCCTCCTACCCCAACCTGACTCCAATCTTCTAATAACATAACAAGGTGCCGGGCTGAACTCCCACTAGCTACCTACTTTACACATGGTAGTGTATATGTCAATGTTACTCTTTGAATTTATCCCACCCTCTCCATCCTCCTCTGTGTTCACAAGTCCATTCTCTATGTCTGTGCCCCATTCCTGCCCTGCCTTGAAGATTTCCTTATCTTCAAGTTATTAACTTTGATTCTCTTTGAATAATTTTTAAGGAAGGCCATGGGAGTGCAATTGCTTCTGATCCTTAGATACCTGAAGATACCTGCCTGTACTCCTGGATCAAATCTGGCTTGGAATGGTTTGCTTAGTTCATGTGGCTTTCCTCTTTCTAGGAGCAGGTCTTACTCCATTTGGAGCTGGTAAATAAAGATTGAAGCTGGACTTGTTTTCGTTCATTTGTTGATAAACTTATTTTTTGTCGGGTTGCTTAAACGATATTCTCTTCACTATAGATCTGTAAGCTATCCACAAGTATGAATATTTTTTTCCCATTAAAATCTTGGTTTGGGGCTTCCCTGGTAGGTCAGTGGTAAAAAGTTCACCTGCCAGTGCAGGAGACACGGGTTTGATCCCTGATCCGGGAAGATTCCACATGCTGAGGAGCAACTAAGCCCCTAAGTCACAATTCTGGAGCCTGTGCTCTAGAGCCTTCGAGCTGCAACTATGGAGCCCATGGGCTGCAACTACTGAAGCATCTGTGCCCTAGAGCCCAAGTTCCACAACAAGGGAAGTCACTGCAACGAGAAGCCTGCTCACCTCCACTAGAGAGTTGTCCCTACTCCCGCTTACCTCCACTAGAGAGTAGCCCCTACTCCCTGCAACTAGAGAAGAGCCTATGGCAGCAGTGAAAACCCAGAGTAGCCAAAAATAAACAAACAATTTTTTTTTAAATCTTGGCATTTTCAGGAATATTTCTTCTCCATAGGTTGTATTTCTAGTATTTTCACTCCATGTTGATTATCATGTCTTGCCATTTCCTCTTTATACTTTACTTGTACAGGATACAAATCTTGGAAAGTCCCCTCCTAGGTTATAGTTTCTCAATTGTTAGTTCTGCTCACGAGTGCATCTAGAGCATCCTGGATTGCATCCTTCTCTTATTTTGGCTGGCTCCATGTTTGATAAGGGCAAGGAATGCAGAGTGACTTAAACCCACCTGGATGTGCCCTTGGCATCTGGCAGGGCCTCATCTCAGAGCCCACACCTGGAGGATGGACTAATGTGCACAAACTTGGTCCAGTTTCCAGCAGGTACTCATCACTCTGTTTCAGCAGGTGGATCTGGACCATTTCTGCTCCAGGGCTCTTCCATAGCAGAGCATTTCCTAAGAGAATACCCATCCCCCCATGTGCCATTTATCCAGCTCTGTGTTGTCCCAGGAGATGTGACCTTGGTACCGATATTTAAAAAGATGAACTGAAGGAGGAGAGTTTCAATGCCCTGTGAATGGTTTGCTTAGTTCATGTGGCTTTCCTCTTTCTAGGAGCAGGTCTTACTCCATTTGGAGCTGGTAAATAAAGATTGAAGCTGGACTTGTTTTCGTTCATTTGTTGATAAACTTATTTTTTGTCGGGTTGCTTAAACGATATTCTCTTCACTATAGATCTGTAAGCTATCCACAAGTATGAATATTTTTTTCCCATTAAAATCTTGGTTTGGGGCTTCCCTGGTAGGTCAGTGGTAAAAAGTTCACCTGCCAGTGCAGGAGACACGGGTTTGATCCCTGATCCGGGAAGATTCCACATGCTGAGGAGCAACTAAGCCCCTAAGTCACAATTCTGGAGCCTGTGCTCTAGAGCCTTCGAGCTGCAACTATGGAGCCCATGGGCTGCAACTACTGAAGCATCTGTGCCCTAGAGCCCAAGTTCCACAACAAGGGAAGTCACTGCAACGAGAAGCCTGCTCACCTCCACTAGAGAGTTGTCCCTACTCCCGCTTACCTCCACTAGAGAGTAGCCCCTACTCCCTGCAACTAGAGAAGAGCCTATGGCAGCAGTGAAAACCCAGAGTAGCCAAAAATAAACAAACAATTTTTTTTTAAATCTTGGCATTTTCAGGAATATTTCTTCTCCATAGGTTGTATTTCTAGTATTTTCACTCCATGTTGATTATCATGTCTTGCCATTTCCTCTTTATACTTTACTTGTACAGGATACAAATCTTGGAAAGTCCCCTCCTAGGTTATAGTTTCTCAATTGTTAGTTCTGCTCACGAGTGCATCTAGAGCATCCTGGATTGCATCCTTCTCTTATTTTGGCTGGCTCCATGTTTGATAAGGGCAAGGAATGCAGAGTGACTTAAACCCACCTGGATGTGCCCTTGGCATCTGGCAGGGCCTCATCTCAGAGCCCACACCTGGAGGATGGACTAATGTGCACAAACTTGGTCCAGTTTCCAGCAGGTACTCATCACTCTGTTTCAGCAGGTGGATCTGGACCATTTCTGCTCCAGGGCTCTTCCATAGCAGAGCATTTCCTAAGAGAATACCCATCCCCCCATGTGCCATTTATCCAGCTCTGTGTTGTCCCAGGAGATGTGACCTTGGTACCGATATTTAAAAAGATGAACTGAAGGAGGAGAGTTTCATGGGACCTTGTTCTGGTCCTCTTGGAACCTAATTTTATTAGAGGGAAAGCAGTAGTCTGATTTCAGCCTAAGGTAGCCCTGAGCCCCTGGGCAGAAAGTAGGGTAAGACTTCTCTTGGGGTCTTGTTGTCTACTCCATATTGGCATTAGGAGATGAAACAGATATTCCTGGGACAGGGGATATTTCCTCAAACCAAACCCACTGGCACCATACTTGGTGGAAACTCCCTCTAGATTTCTATCAATGCTGAGACAAGGTTTTATGCTTTCGCAGGATACCACAGGCATTTGAAGAGGAAATAGAGTGCAGGCCAACCGAGTGGTTAATTTTCACATGTGCCTGATGCATTCTTCCCCCAAGGAAAACGATATCTTCAGTATTACATACAGACAATGATGCTTCAGTTTCAATAAGGGTCAAAAATTACTCCACTCATCAACTTCCATTCTAAAAGATGACTCACAAGAGTTAATTGGTAGCATCAGGGCCTCCACAGGAAGCAAGGTTGTCCTGCAAAATGGCTTAGAGGAATTCTAGCTGTTTCCAGAAGCTTATAATTATTGTTGCGTGCATCCTAAGTCATTTTGTCATGTCCAACTTGCTGACTCATCCTCTATTACATTTAGCAGGGCCCAGAAGATCCCCTGGAGAAGGGAATGACTACCCACTCCAGTATCCTTGCCTGAGAAATCCCATGGACAGAGGAGTCTGGCGGGCTACAGTCCATGGGATTGCAAAGAGTCGGACAAGACTGAGCGATGAACATTTTCACTTCCACTACGCACATGTCAAAAGGAAAAATATTAATGTAACACAATATATCTTTACCTTATAATAAATCCGGGCCACCAAACGCCGCTGAAGAACCCTTTCACGAAAATTCACTGCTTTCATCAGAAAGGTTAGATCACCAATGGTGTCTGTGTTAAACGCCAGGAAACTGAGGAGAAAAAAGGCATCATTATTATTTTCTTATCACCAATGAATTTCAATTTGAAAGAAACATATAGGTTTTTTTTTCCAAAGGAATTTCCTCCCAATAGTTAGAGAAGGTGAGTACACATAATTATCTTCTTGTATCCCTCACTTGTTTTTTTGTGTGTGCCTTTTCTTAGTGCTGTTTTGATGTATGCTTGGCTCCTCCCACAGCCCAAAGGAAGGGCAACTTTTCAGTGTCCATACACATGGCCACCTACTTGGAGGGATTTTAGGGCACAGTCTTTCCTTGTGTCCCTACTTGTTCATGGGCGCTTCTCTTGTGAGTTTGTCACTATGACTGCTTTACCTGCATGAAAGCTCCTTGAAGGCTGAGAACCCATGACTACTGCTGTATCATCAACAACTGAGGAAATGCCCAGGACGCTACATGTGCCTGGAGATGTGCTGAAGGGCAAGTTCACTTCAGTTCAGTCGCTTAGTCATTTGTAACCCCATGGATTGCAGCACACCAGGTTTCCCTGTCCTTCACCATCTCCCAGAGCTTGCTCAAACTCATGTCCATTGAGTCCGTGATGCCATCCAACCATCTTATCTTCTGTCATCCCCTTCTCCTTCTGCCTTCTAGTTTTTCCCAGCATCAGGGTCTTTTCCAAGTAGTCATCTCTTCGCATCAGGTGGTCAAAGAATTAGAGCTTCAGCTTTAGCACCCATCCTTCCAGTGAATATTCAGGGTAGATGTCCTTTAGGATTCTCTGGTTTGATCTCCTCACAGTCCAAGGGACTCTCAAGAGTCTTCTCCAATACCACAGCTCAAAGGCATCAATTCTTCAGTATGACAAACACTTTTCTTAATATACATATTAAGAGAGTGAGTAAGGTTTTGGGACATAAGGAGATAACCACAGCCAGCCTGAATCACTAAAGCCTGGATGTGTGGGAGAGAGTATACTGTTTTGGAGGCTAATAACCGAGACAAAAATAAATGGACTGGAACTTTCCAAATATTTACAATTGGAATACAGCCTTTTGCACATCTCAAGCCTATTGTGGAAGATTTGCTAGGAATATTGATTTGCATATGGGTGAGAGTCTGTTTTGCTTTGAAATGATGGAAACAAGCCCTGCTCTGCTATCTGGAAGCGAAATGGAGGGGCAGATGGTCTGTAGGCAGTTCATGTTTCCTGAATGGATGGGGCTAGTTCTGATGGGAATTACACTATTCTTTCAACTCCTTATATGTTGGAAATTTTCCAACTAATAAATAGGGAAATTTAAAATGCCCATTCAGGGCTGTGTGCTCAGTCACTCAGTCTTGTTCAATTCTTCATGGCCCCATGGACTGCAGCCAGCAAGACTCCTCTGTCTATGGTTGGCAAGAATACTCGAGTGGGTTGCTATTTCCTCCTCCAGGGGATCTTCCTGACTCAGGAACTGAGCCTGAGTCTCCTGCGTTTCCTGCATTGGCAGGTAGATTCTTTACCATTAGTGCCACTTGAGAAGCCCTTAGAAAAATGTCAAAAATAAATTAAAAAAAAAAAACACTCCTAAACAGAGGGAGACTTAAGTAAAACAACCGTAGGATATGGGAACTTCTGTTTCCACCTTTAAGATAGTCTCAATTTTGAATAAACAGGAACCTGATCAGTAGTTTAAAAAACAAGGGGAAAAGGACAGACTGCAGAGTTTTAAATTTCACTTCATGTCAATCAATGTGAGAAGTCCCACGCACACATGAATGCTAAGTCCTTCTAGTTTCCCCTTCTTCCAAGTAGTCATCTCTTTGCATCAGGTGGTCAAAGAATTAGAGCTTCAGCTTTAGCACCCATCCTTCCAGTGAATATTCAGGGTAGATGTCCTTTAGGATTCTCTGGTTTGATCTCCTCACAGTCCAAGGGACTCTCAAGAGTCTTCTCCAATACCACAGCTCAAAGGCATCAATTCTTCAGTATGACAAACACTTTTCTTAATATACATATTAAGAGAGTGAGTAAGGTTTTGGGACATAAGGAGATAACCACAGCCAGCCTGAATCACTAAAGCCTGGATGTGTGGGAGAGAGTATACTGTTTTGGAGGCTAATAACCGAGACAAAAATAAATGGACTGGAACTTTCCAAATATTTACAATTGGAATACAGCCTTTTGCACATCTCAAGCCTATTGTGGAAGATTTGCTAGGAATATTGATTTGCATATGGGTGAGAGTCTGTTTTGCTTTCGAAATGATGGAAACAAGCCCTGCTCTGCTATCTGGAAGCGAAATGGAGGGGCAGATGGTCTGTAGGCAGTTCATGTTTCCTGAATGGATGGGGCTAGTTCTGATGGGAATTACACTATTCTTTCAACTCCTTATATGTTGGAAATTTTCCAACTAATAAATAGGGAAATTTAAAATGCCCATTCAGGGCTGTGTGCTCAGTCACTCAGTCTTGTTCAATTCTTCATGGCCCCATGGACTGCAGCCAGCAAGACTCCTCTGTCTATGGTTGGCAAGAATACTCGAGTGGGTTGCTATTTCCTCCTCCAGGGGATCTTCCTGACTCAGGAACTGAGCCTGAGTCTCCTGCGTTTCCTGCATTGGCAGGTAGATTCTTTACCATTAGTGCCACTTGAGAAGCCCTTAGAAAAATGTCAAAAATAAATTAAAAAAAAAAAACACTCCTAAACAGAGGGAGACTTAAGTAAAACAACCGTAGGATATGGGAACTTCTGTTTCCACCTTTAAGATAGTCTCAATTTTGAATAAACAGGAACCTGATCAGTAGTTTAAAAAACAAGGGGAAAAGGACAGACTGCAGAGTTTTAAATTTCACTTCATGTCAATCAATGTGAGAAGTCCCACGCACACATGAATGCTAAGTCGCTTCAGTCGTGTCTGACTCTTTGTGACCCCATGACTGTAGCCCACCAGGCCCCTCTGTCCTTGGGATTCTCCAGGCAAGAATACTGGAGTGGGTTACCATGCCCTCCTCCAAAGGATCTTACTGACCCAGGGATCAAACCAGAGTCTCTTACATCTTAGATCTGCATAGTCAAAACTATGGTTTTTCCAGTAGTCATGTATGGATGTGAGAGTTGAACCATGTAGAAGGCTGAGCACTGAAGTAATGGTGCTTTCGAACAGTGGTGTTGGAGAAGACTGTTGAGTGCCCCTTGGATTGCAAGGAGATCAAGGCAGTCAATCGTAAAGGAAATCAACCCTGAATATTCATTGGAAGGACTTATGCTAAAGCTCCAGTACTTTGGCCATTTATGTGAACAGCCAACTCATTAGAAAAGATCTGAAGCTGGAAAAGATTGAAGGCAGGAGGAGAAGGGAACAAAAGAGGACAAGATGGCTGGATGGCACCACTGACTCAATGGACATGAGTTTGAGCAAACTCCAGCAGATGGTGAAGGACAGAGAAGCCTGGAGTGCTGCAGTCCATGGGGCAGCTAAGAGTCAGACACGACCGAATGACTGAACAACAACAAAGCACCACCTGGGAAGCCCAAAAAGTCCCATAATACCATTTATTGTGTTTCCCTTGTCTCTCATCAGGATTGTTAAGATTATACTTTTTAATGAATAGCTGCCTTGGAAATTAGCTCAATGGGTTATGAAGACCAAAGTCTTGTTCCAAATAAAAATAATAATTAAAAAAATATACAAAAGAAAACATAGCACAATTAACTTCTCAGAAGTAGAACAAAGGAGACAGTACATTTGGGAGCATAAATCAATGAAGTAAAAGAAAAGGTTTGACAGAGGATCAACAAAGGAGAAAGTTAGTCATTTGAAAAAATAATAAAAAATTAGACAAACATCTGGTGAGATTAAACAAGAATAAAGGAAAGGAAAAATACACAGAAATAATTTTAGGAAATGAAAACTGGGACCTAACTACAGATTTGGCAGAAGTTTAAATGATAAATAGAGGATAGTCTGATAAACCTTCTACCAGTAAATTCAAAACCAAATGGATAAATTCCTAGAAAAATACCATCAATCAAGACTGATTGAAGCAGAGAAAGACTAAATGGTCTTAAAACAATTAAATATTTGAATCAGTGGTTTAAATATTACCTACAGCTAGAGAGTTTTCAAATAACATTTCAGATTCTTATACAGAATAAGAAACTACTCCCAAAATAACATTATGTGACCAGGAAAATGTGATATTAATCCAATCAGGGAAGTACAAGCCAATAAGTATAGAAGAGCACTAAAAACAATACTAGAAAGTCAAACCCAGGGGAAATATAAAAATGATAATACAGTAGAACAACACTGAGTGTTTCTTAAGCATGCAAGTGTTATTTGTCAAGACAGATTAAAGAAGAAATATCATGATATAATACACAAAAAGTCATTTGCAGCAAAATTCATCATCAAATAATGATCAAAATATGTTTTAAATAACAGCAAATGGAGTAACTTTAGGACACAAATCATGTCTATCAAAATCTTTAGCAAATGGCATTCTTACTAGTGAAATAAACTAATTCTTTAAAAAATCAAGAATGGAATACCTTTTCACAAAAACAAGTAAAAGAATCAATGACTGGAAAGGAAGGAATAAAAAAATATTACCTGCAGAGGGCATGACTGTCTATGGAAAAAAAAAAAAAAACTCGAATATCCATAGGCACATTTAAAAGACACTTTTAATCGTCAGGTTTATATACAAAAATCAACTGTGTATACATATATATGGAATCTAGTAGGATGGCAATGATAACAAACATAGTGAAGTGATGGAAAAACAGACATGGACAGTAGACATGTGGACATTGTGGGGAATGAACAGTGGGTGGGAGGTGTAAAGAAAGTAGCATGAAAACCTATACTATCATATATGGAAAAAATAGCTATTGTCATTGTGCTGTGAGAAAAAGGGATCCTGCAGGGGTGCTGTGCGATGGCCTGGAGGGGTGGGATGGGGGAGATATACATATGACTAATCTGGGATCATACATATTTGTAAACAACAAAACTCTGTAAAAGTAAAATAAAAATTAAAAAAAAATCAACTGTGTATATAATAAATCAACAAAAACATAATTGAAAAATGTTCTTTTTACAGCAACAGCAAAATTATAATGTACCTAGTAATAAATCTGTCCAACGTTGTACTATGTTTGAAAGAAATTATATAATTCTGGAGGACACTTCGGAGATTACAGTTCTAAGAGGATGTTCAGTTTTACAAGTATGCCAATTTTTCTGCAAATCTATCGATTTAATACACTTTCAAAGAAAATTCTAGCAGGTTCTTTTTATATTGTGGCAAACATAAAATCTACCATCTAAACCATCTTTAATGGTGCAGATCAGGGGCGTTAAGTACATGTACATTATCAGGCAATCATCAGCCTTCTCCATCTCCAAATTTTTTGCATTTTCCCAAGCTGAAATTCTGTACTCAATGAACACCACCTCCCATTTCTTCCTCCTAATAGCCCCAGCTTACCACTAGTCTACTTTCTTCTTTTTAAAGATATTTTTTTAACATATGGGTCATTTTTGAAAGTCTTTATTGAATTTGCTACCATAAATTCTGTTGTATGTTTTGCTTCTGTTTTATGTTTTGGGGTTGTTTTTGGTTGCAAGGCATCTGGGATCTTAGCTTTTGTTTTATATTTGGGCTTTTTGGTTGCAAGGTGCATGAAGTCTTAGCTCCTCAACTAGAGATGGAACCTGTACCTTCTGCACAGGAAGGTCTTAACAACTGGCCCACCAGGGAAGGCCCACTATTGTACTTTCTGTCTCTGTGAATAGCTGACCTAAAACCCCACATTCAGAATACAAAGATCATGGCATCTGGTCCCATCACTTCAAATGGAATGAAAAACTAGTGAAGTGATGGAAAAACAGACATGGACAGTAGACATGTGGACATTGTGGGGAATGAACAGTGGGTGGGAGGTGTAAAGAAAGTAGCATGAAAACCTATACTATCATATATGGAAAAAATAGCTATTGTCATTGTGCTGTGAGAAAAAGGGATCCTGCAGGGGTGCTGTGCGATGGCCTGGAGGGGTGGGATGGGGGAGATATACATATGACTAATCTGGGATCATACATATTTGTAAACAACAAAACTCTGTAAAAGTAAAATAAAAATTAAAAAAAAATCAACTGTGTATATAATAAATCAAAAAAAACATAATTGAAAAATGTTCTTTTTACAGCAACAGCAAAATTATAATGTACCTAGTAATAAATCTGTCCAACGTTGTACTATGTTTGAAAGAAATTATATAATTCTGGAGGACACTTCGGAGATTACAGTTCTAAGAGGATGTTCAGTTTTACAAGTATGCCAATTTTTCTGCAAATCTATCGATTTAATACACTTTCAAAGAAAATTCTAGCAGGTTCTTTTTATATTGTGGCAAACATAAAATCTACCATCTAAACCATCTTTAATGGTGCAGATCAGGGGCGTTAAGTACATGTACATTATCAGGCAATCATCAGCCTTCTCCATCTCCAAATTTTTTGCATTTTCCCAAGCTGAAATTCTGTACTCAATGAACACCACCTCCCATTTCTTCCTCCTAATAGCCCCAGCTTACCACTAGTCTACTTTCTTCTTTTTAAAGATATTTTTTTAACATATGGGTCATTTTTGAAAGTCTTTATTGAATTTGCTACCATAAATTCTGTTGTATGTTTTGCTTCTGTTTTATGTTTTGGGGTTGTTTTTGGTTGCAAGGCATCTGGGATCTTAGCTTTTGTTTTATATTTGGGCTTTTTGGTTGCAAGGTGCATGAAGTCTTAGCTCCTCAACTAGAGATGGAACCTGTACCTTCTGCACAGGAAGGTCTTAACAACTGGCCCACCAGGGAAGGCCCACTATTGTACTTTCTGTCTCTGTGAATAGCTGACCTAAAACCCCACATTCAGAATACAAAGATCATGGCATCTGGTCCCATCACTTCATGGGAAATAGGTGAGCAAACAATGGGGACAGTGGCAGACTTTATTTTCTCGGGCTCCAAAATCACTGTGGATGGTGACTGCAGCCACAAAATTAAAAGATGCTGGCTCCTGGGAAGAAAAACTATGACAGGGCTTCCCCTGGTGATCCAGTGGGTAAGGACACCGCCTTGCAGTGCAAGGGGCGCCGGTTTGATCCCTGACCTGGGAAGATCCCACGTGCCGCAGAGCGGCTGGACCGATGTGTCCAATCGCCGAGCCGGAGCTCTGGAGCGCATGCGCCCAGAGCCGGCGCTCTGCAACGACAGACGCCACCAAGATGGGAGGCCCACAGGAGCCAAAAGAACAAAGACGGACGAAAATAGAGAAATGAAGGACCAATGGAAGTGGCCCGCCCACTCCCCTCCCTCCCCAACTCGACCCCCGCCCAAAATAAATAAATAAATAAATCTTTAAAAAAAAAAAGAAAAGAAAAACTATGACAGACCTAGACAGCATATTAAAAAGCAGAGACATCACTTTGCAAACAAAAGTCCATGTAGCCAAAGCTATGGTTTTCCCAGTAGTCGTGTATGGATGTGAGAGCTGGACCATAAAGAAGGCTGAGGGCTGAAGAACTGATGTCTTTGAACTGTGGTGTTGGAGAAGGCTCTTGAGAATGCCCTGGACAGCAAGGAGACCAAACCAGTAAATCCTAAAAGAAATCTACCCTGAATATTCATTGGAAGGACTGATGCTGAAGCTGAAATACTTTGGCCACCTCATGCAAATAGTCAACTCACTGGAAAAGAGCCTGATGCTGGGGAAAATAGAAGACAAAAGGAGAAGGAGATGACAGAGGATGAGATGGTTGGATGACATCACTGAGTCAACAGACATGAGTTTGAGCAAGTTTGGAGAGATGGTGAAGGACAGGGAAGCCTGGCGTGCTGCAGTATATGAGGTCGCAAAGGGTGGACATGACGAGTGACTGTCTTAGCTCCTCAACTAGAGATGGAACCTGTACCTTCTGCACAGGAAGGTCTTAACAACTGGCCCACCAGGGAAGGCCCACTATTGTACTTTCTGTCTCTGTGAATAGCTGACCTAAAACCCCACATTCAGAATACAAAGATCATGGCATCTGGTCCCATCACTTCATGGGAAATAGGTGAGCAAACAATGGGGACAGTGGCAGACTTTATTTTCTCGGGCTCCAAAATCACTGTGGATGGTGACTGCAGCCACAAAATTAAAAGATGCTGGCTCCTGGGAAGAAAAACTATGACAGGGCTTCCCCTGGTGATCCAGTGGGTAAGGACACCGCCTTGCAGTGCAAGGGGCGCCGGTTTGATCCCTGACCTGGGAAGATCCCACGTGCCGCAGAGCGGCTGGACCGATGTGTCCAATCGCCGAGCCGGAGCTCTGGAGCGCATGCGCCCAGAGCCGGCGCTCTGCAACGACAGACGCCACCAAGATGGGAGGCCCACAGGAGCCAAAAGAACAAAGACGGACGAAAATAGAGAAATGAAGGACCAATGGAAGTGGCCCGCCCACTCCCCTCCCTCCCCCACTCGGCCCCCGCCCCAAATAAAAAAAAAAATAAATCTTTAAAAAAAAAAGAAAAGAAAAACTATGACAGACCTAGACAGCATATTAAAAAGCAGAGACATCACTTTGCAAACAAAAGTCCATGTAGCCAAAGCTATGGTTTTCCCAGTAGTCGTGTATGGATGTGAGAGCTGGACCATAAAGAAGGCTGAGGGCTGAAGAACTGATGTCTTTGAACTGTGGTGTTGGAGAAGGCTCTTGAGAATGCCCTGGACAGCAAGGAGACCAAACCAGTAAATCCTAAAAGAAATCTACCCTGAATATTCATTGGAAGGACTGATGCTGAAGCTGAAATACTTTGGCCACCTCATGCAAATAGTCAACTCACTGGAAAAGAGCCTGATGCTGGGGAAAATAGAAGACAAAAGGAGAAGGAGATGACAGAGGATGAGATGGTTGGATGACATCACTGAGTCAACAGACATGAGTTTGAGCAAGTTTGGAGAGATGGTGAAGGACAGGGAAGCCTGGCGTGCTGCAGTATATGAGGTCGCAAAGGGTGGACATGACTGAGCGACTGAACTGAATTGAATACCTTGTGTAAGTGCAACAGTACAACATCTGTCCCTTCGCTATATGCAGGTCCTTTTTTTTTTGGAGGAACTTGACAAACTTATTCTAAAACTTACATGGATGTACAAAAGACCCAAAACAGCCAACACAATTCTGAATTATATTTCAGAAATAATGCTATAGTATCATATATAACATGTACATATAGTAGTGTTATGCTATTAAAATCTAGTGGAATTAAGACACTTCATTAAATTAAGAATATACAAACAGGGACTTCCCTGGTGGCTCAGTGGCTAAGATCCCATGCTCCCAGTGCAGGAAGCCTGGGTTCGATCCCTGGTCGGAGAACTAGATCCCACCCACTGCAGCTAAGAGTTTGCACTCTGCAACTAAAATGATCACATGTGCTGCAGTGAAAATCAAAGATCCTGCATGACCCAGCTGAGACCTGAAGCAGCCAAATTAATAAATTTAAAAAAGAATATACAAAGGTAGAGAACCCAGAGATAAACCCACACACCTATGGGTACCTTATTTTTGACAAAGGAGGAGAAACTATAAAATGGGACAAAGACAGCCTCTTCAACAAATGGTGCTGGGAGAATTGGACAGCTACATGCAGAAAAGTGAAGTTGGAACATTCCCTGACACCATGCACAAAGATCAACTCAAAATGGATTAAAGACCTAAATGTAAGACCAGAAACCATCAAACTCTTAGAGGAGAATATAGGCAAAACCCTCAAGGACATAAATCAAAGCAAGATCTTCTCTGGCCCACCTACTAGAATAGCAGAATTCTAAAGAAAATGAACACGTGTGACCTAATGAAACTTAAAAGCTTTTGTACAGCAAAAGAAATTACCTAAAGAACACCTATGCCAAAGCATCTAACTGATGTCTTTGAACTGTGGTGTTGGAGAAGGCTCTTGAGAATGCCCTGGACAGCAAGGAGACCAAACCAGTAAATCCTAAAAGAAATCTACCCTGAATATTCATTGGAAGGACTGATGCTGAAGCTGAAATACTTTGGCCACCTCATGCAAATAGTCAACTCACTGGAAAAGAGCCTGATGCTGGGGAAAATAGAAGACAAAAGGAGAAGGAGATGACAGAGGATGAGATGGTTGGATGACATCACTGAGTCAACAGACATGAGTTTGAGCAAGTTTGGAGAGATGGTGAAGGACAGGGAAGCCTGGCGTGCTGCAGTATATGAGGTCGCAAAGGGTGGACATGACTGAGCGACTGAACTGAATTGAATACCTTGTGTAAGTGCAACAGTACAACATCTGTCCCTTCGCTATATGCAGGTCCTTTTTTTTTTGGAGGAACTTGACAAACTTATTCTAAAACTTACATGGATGTACAAAAGACCCAAAACAGCCAACACAATTCTGAATTATATTTCAGAAATAATGCTATAGTATCATATATAACATGTACATATAGTAGTGTTATGCTATTAAAATCTAGTGGAATTAAGACACTTCATTAAATTAAGAATATACAAACAGGGACTTCCCTGGTGGCTCAGTGGCTAAGATCCCATGCTCCCAGTGCAGGAAGCCTGGGTTCGATCCCTGGTCGGAGAACTAGATCCCACCCACTGCAGCTAAGAGTTTGCACTCTGCAACTAAAATGATCACATGTGCTGCAGTGAAAATCAAAGATCCTGCATGACCCAGCTGAGACCTGAAGCAGCCAAATTAATAAATTTAAAAAAGAATATACAAAGGTAGAGAACCCAGAGATAAACCCACACACCTATGGGTACCTTATTTTTGACAAAGGAGGAGAAACTATAAAATGGGACAAAGACAGCCTCTTCAACAAATGGTGCTGGGAGAATTGGACAGCTACATGCAGAAAAGTGAAGTTGGAACATTCCCTGACACCATGCACAAAGATCAACTCAAAATGGATTAAAGACCTAAATGTAAGACCAGAAACCATCAAACTCTTAGAGGAGAATATAGGCAAAACCCTCAAGGACATAAATCAAAGCAAGATCTTCTCTGGCCCACCTACTAGAATAGCAGAATTCTAAAGAAAAATGAACACGTGTGACCTAATGAAACTTAAAAGCTTTTGTACAGCAAAAGAAATTACAAGAAAGCTGAACAGAGAACACACAGAATGGGAGAAAATGAAACAACAGACAAAGAATTCATCTCCAAAATCTACAAGCAACTCAGACAACTTAGCACCGGAAAAATGAACAATCCAATCAAAAAATGGGAAAAGGACCAAAACAGACACCTCTCCAATGACGACATACAGATGGCCCCAAAACACATGAAACAATGCTCCACTTCACTTATAATTAGAGAGATGCAAATCAAAACTCCAATGAGATATCACCTCACACCCATCAGAATGGCCATCATCCACAAATCGACAGACAAGAAATGCTGGAGAGGGTGCGGAGAAAAGGGAACACTCCTGCATTGCTGGTGGGAATGTAAATTGATACAGCCTCTATGGAAGACAGTCTGGAGATTTCTTCAAAAACTAAAAATAGAAGCACCATACCACCCAGCAATCCCACTCTTAGGCTTATACCCTGATGAAATCAAATCTGAAAGAAGCACCTGCACCCCAATGTTCATTGCAGCTCTCTATACAATAGCTAGAACACGGAAGCAACCTAGATGTCCATCGGCAAACGAATGGATCCAAAAGCTCTGGTACATATATACAATGGAATACGACACAGCTGTAAAGAGAAATGCAGAAGAATCAACCCTAATGAGGTGGCTGGGGAAAAAATAACACATATATATGGAATCTAGTAGGATGGTGATGATGGTACATGCAGTGAAGTGACAGAAAGACAGACATGGACAGTGGACATATGGACAAAAAAACGTAGAGAACCCAGAGATAAACCCACACACCTATGGGTACCTTATTTTTGACAAAGGAGGAGAAACTATAAAATGGGACAAAGACAGCCTCTTCAACAAATGGTGCTGGGAGAATTGGACAGCTACATGCAGAAAAGTGAAGTTGGAACATTCCCTGACACCATGCACAAAGATCAACTCAAAATGGATTAAAGACCTAAATGTAAGACCAGAAACCATCAAACTCTTAGAGGAGAATATAGGCAAAACCCTCAAGGACATAAATCAAAGCAAGATCTTCTCTGGCCCACCTACTAGAATAGCAGAATTCTAAAGAAAAATGAACACGTGTGACCTAATGAAACTTAAAAGCTTTTGTACAGCAAAAGAAATTACAAGAAAGCTGAACAGAGAACACACAGAATGGGAGAAAATGAAACAACAGACAAAGAATTCATCTCCAAAATCTACAAGCAACTCAGACAACTTAGCACCGGAAAAATGAACAATCCAATCAAAAAATGGGAAAAGGACCAAAACAGACACCTCTCCAATGACGACATACAGATGGCCCCAAAACACATGAAACAATGCTCCACTTCACTTATAATTAGAGAGATGCAAATCAAAACTCCAATGAGATATCACCTCACACCCATCAGAATGGCCATCATCCACAAATCGACAGACAAGAAATGCTGGAGAGGGTGCGGAGAAAAGGGAACACTCCTGCATTGCTGGTGGGAATGTAAATTGATACAGCCTCTATGGAAGACAGTCTGGAGATTTCTTCAAAAACTAAAAATAGAAGCACCATACCACCCAGCAATCCCACTCTTAGGCTTATACCCTGATGAAATCAAATCTGAAAGAAGCACCTGCACCCCAATGTTCATTGCAGCTCTCTATACAATAGCTAGAACACGGAAGCAACCTAGATGTCCATCGGCAAACGAATGGATCCAAAAGCTCTGGTACATATATACAATGGAATACGACACAGCTGTAAAGAGAAATGCAGAAGAATCAACCCTAATGAGGTGGCTGGATCTAGAACGTATCATCAAAAGTGAAGTCAGTCAGAAAGAGAAGGACAAATACAATATATTAACACATATATATGGAATCTAGTAGGATGGTGATGATGGTACATGCAGTGAAGTGACAGAAAGACAGACATGGACAGTGGACATATGGACATTGTGGGGAAGGAACAGGGGGTGGGAGGTGTAAAGGAAGTAGCATGAAGGCCTGTACTATCATAAGTGAAGAAAATAGCTATAGTCATTGCTCTGTGAGAAAAGGGGACCCTTCAGGGGTGCTGTGTGATGGTCGGGAGGGGTGGGGGTGGGAGGATATACATATGACTAATCTGGGAACATACATATCTGTAAACAACAAAACTCTGTAATATTTAAAAGTAAAATAAAAGTTCAAAAAAAAAAAAAAAGAATACACAAACAGACTAGGAACAAAACAGTTCCCCAATGGACTCCCATATATTCAAAAGTTTAATAAATTCCAGAGGAGGCATTTCAGATGAGGGAAAGGCAGTGAACTCAGAAAATGGGGCTGGAACAACCAACAACTCCTGGGCTTCCCTGGTGGCTTAGACTGTAAAGAATCTGCCTGCAATGCAGGAGACCTAGGTTCGATCCCTGGGTTGGAAAGATCCCCTGGAGAAAGGAAAGGCTATCAACTCCAGTATTCTCATGGGGAGAACTTCATGGCTTGTCCATGGGGTTGCAAAGAGTTGGACACGACTGAGCAACATGACTTTCATTTTTTCACAGGAGGAAGAAAACGAAATTAAATTCCTTTTTCTAAAGGACTCAAGAATTCAAAGTGAAAGGTGAAACTCTCAGACTTTAAAAAGTGTATATTCCACAATCTCAAAGTAGTTAAGACACAGAAAAAATGGAATATAACAGTGGACATATGGACATTGTTGGGAAGGAACAGAGGGTGGGAGGCGTAAAGGAAGTAGCATGAAGGCCTGTACTATCATAAGTGAAGAAAATAGCTATAGTCATTGCTCTGTGAGAAAAGTGGATCCTTCAGGGGTGCTGTGTGATGGTTGGGAGGGGTGGGGGTGGGAGGATATACATATGACTAATCTGGGAACATACATATCTGTAAACAACAAAACTCTGTAATATTTAAAAGTAAAATAAAAGTTCAAAAAAAAAAAAAAAGAATACACAAACAGACTAGGAACAAAACAGTTCCCCAATGGACTCCCATATATTCAAAAGTTTAATAAATTCCAGAGGAGGCATTTCAGATGAGGGAAAGGCAGTGAACTCAGAAAATGGGGCTGGAACAACCAACAACTCCTGGGCTTCCCTGGTGGCTTAGACTGTAAAGAATCTGCCTGCAATGCAGGAGACCTAGGTTCGATCCCTGGGTTGGAAAGATCCCCTGGAGAAAGGAAAGGCTATCAACTCCAGTATTCTCATGGGGAGAACTTCATGGCTTGTCCATGGGGTTGCAAAGAGTTGGACACGACTGAGCAACATGACTTTCATTTTTTCACAGGAGGAAGAAAACGAAATTAAATTCCTTTTCTAAAGGACTCAAGAATTCAAAGTGAAAGGTGAAACTCTCAGACTTTAAAAAGTGTATATTCCACAATCTCAAAGTAGTTAAGACACAGAAAAAATGGAATATAACAGTGGACATATGGACATTGTTGGGAAGGAACAGAGGGTGGGAGGCGTAAAGGAAGTAGCATGAAGGCCTGTACTATCATAAGTGAAGAAAATAGCTATAGTCATTGCTCTGTGAGAAAAGTGGATCCTTCAGGGGTGCTGTGTGATGGTTGGGAGGGGTGGGAAGAGGGGGATATACATGTGACTGATCTGGGAACATGCATGTCTGTAAACAACAAAACTCTGTAAAAGTTAAAAGTAAAATAAAGGTTTTAAAAAAAAGAAAAAAAGAAGTGGCCAAAAAAAAAAAAAAAAAAGATTGATAAATTCAACTGTAATTGAAGAATTTATGTTAATCACAGATATCATAAGGAATATATAAGGAAAGTCACAAACTTGGAGAAGAGAACTTGCAATATTTAAAAATCAATACCAGGCTTCCCCTGGTGGTCCAGTGGGTAAGGACACCGCCTTGCAGTGCAAGGGGCGCCAGTTCGACCCCTGGCCTGGGAAGATTCCACGTGCTGCGGAGCAGCTGGACTGATGTGTCCATTTACTGAGCCGGAGCTCTGGAGCGCATGCGCCCAGAGCCGGCGCTCTGCAACAACAGATGCCACCGCGATGGGAGGCCCACAGGAGCCAAAGAAAAAAGACGGATGAAAATAGAGAAATGGGGCTTCCCCTGGTGGTCCAGTGGGTAAGGACACCGCCTTGCAGTGCAAGGGGTACCGGTTCGATCCCTGGCCTGGGAGGATCCCACGTGCCACGGAGCGGCTGGACGGATGTGTCCAATTGCCGAGCCGGAGCTCTGGAGCGCATGCGCCCAGAGCCGGCACTCTGCGACGACAGACGGCACCGCAATGGGAGGCCCGCAGGAGCCAAGGAACAAAGACGGATGAAAATGGAGAAATGAAGGACCAATGGAAGTGGCCCGCCTGCTCCCCTCTCTCCCCAACCCGACCCCCGCCCAAAATAAATAAATAAATAAATCTTAAAAAAAAAAAAATCAATACCAACTAAGACCAAAAAAAAAACCCAGAAAAACTGGCAAAATACATGAGAAGCATTTAACATATGAAGAAACGCAAATGGTAAATAGACATGAGAATGCATGCTCACCTATAGTGTAATAAGAAAAACGCAATTTTACAGCCATAGTGAGGGACTTCTAGGCTAAGACCCAGTCCCCAGAGTGAATGTACTAAGATCACAGAAAAATGGAATATAACAGTGGACATAGGGACATTGTTGGGAAGGAACAGAGGGTGGAGGCGAAAGGAAGTAGCATGAAGGCCTGTACTATCATAAGTGAAGAAAATAGCTATAGTCATTGCTCTGTGAGAAAAGTGGATCCTTCAGGGGTGCTGTGTGATGGTTGGGAGGGGTGGGAAGAGGGGGATATACATGTGACTGATCTGGGAACATGCATGTCTGTAAACAACAAAACTCTGTAAAAGTTAAAAGTAAAATAAAGGTTTTAAAAAAAAAAAAGAAGTGGCCAAAAAAACAAAAAAGATTGATAAATTCAACTGTAATTGAAGAATTTATGTTAATCACAGATATCATAAGGAATATATAAGGAAAGTCACAAACTTGGAGAAGAGAACTTGCAATATTTAAAAATCAATACCAGGCTTCCCCTGGTGGTCCAGTGGTAAGGACACCGCCTTGCAGTGCAAGGGGCGCCAGTTCGACCCCTGGCCTGGGAAGATTCCACGTGCTGCGGAGCAGCTGGACTGATGTGTCCATTTACTGAGCCGGAGCTCTGGAGCGCATGCGCCCAGAGCCGGCGCTCTGCAACAACAGATGCCACCGCGATGGGAGGCCCACAGGAGCCAAAGAAAAAAGACGGATGAAAATAGAGAAATGGGGCTTCCCCTGGTGGTCCAGTGGGTAAGGACACCGCCTTGCAGTGCAAGGGGTACCGGTTCGATCCCTGGCCTGGGAGGATCCCACGTGCCACGGAGCGGCTGGACGGATGTGTCCAATTGCCGAGCCGGAGCTCTGGAGCGCATGCGCCCAGAGCCGGCACTCTGCGACGACAGACGGCACCGCAATGGGAGGCCCGCAGGAGCCAAGGAACAAAGACGGATGAAAATGGAGAAATGAAGGACCAATGGAAGTGGCCCGCCTGCTCCCCTCTCTCCCCAACCCGACCCCCGCCCAAAATAAATAAATAAATAAATCTTAAAAAAAAAAAAATCAATACCAACTAAGACCAAAAAAAAAACCCAGAAAAACTGGCAAAATACATGAGAAGCATTTAACATATGAAGAAACGCAAATGGTAAATAGACATGAGAATGCATGCTCACCTATAGTGTAATAAGAAAAACGCAATTTTACAGCCATAGTGAGGGACTTCCCTGGTGGTCTAGTGGCTAAGACTCCATGCTCCCCAAGCAGCAGGCCCTCGTTTAATCCCTGGTCAGAAACTAGATCCTGAACACTGCAACTAAAGATCCTGTATGATGCAACTAAGACCCAGTGTAGCCAAATAAGTAAAGTAAATATTTGAGTCGATTTTAATGATGTAGATGAACCTAGACTCTATCATACAAAGTGAAGTAACTCAGAGAGATAAAGACAAGTATCATATGTTAACCCATATTTACGGAATCTAGAAAGATAGTACTGATGAACCTGTCTCTAGGGCAGCAATGAAGATGCAGATACAGAACAGGCTTTTGCACCCAGTGGGAGAGAGAGAAGGTGGGATGATTCGAGAGAGCAGCACTCACTCATGCACATTACCAGACGTAGAGCAGACAGCCGGCAAGAATCTGCCGTATGACTCAGGGCACTCAGACCAGGGCTATTGAGTCAGAAAGGCCATCGTCAGAAAATCCACAGATGATAAACGCTGGAGAGGGTGTGAAGAGGGAATGCTCTTGCATTGTTGGTGGGAATATAAATTGATACAACCACTATGGAAGACTGTATGGAGATTCCTCAAAAAACTAAGAATAGAAGCACCATATGACCCAGCAGTCCCACAATTAGGCTTATATCCTGATGAAATCAAAATTGAAAGAGACACCTGTACCCCAATGTTCATTGCAGCACTCTACACAACAGCTAGGTCATGGAAGCAGCCTAGATGTCCATCAATGAACAAATGGATAAAGAAGCTCTGGTACATATATACAATGGAATACATCTCAGCTGCAAAAAGAAATGCAGAAGAATCAGTCCTAATGAGGTGGATGAATCTAAAATCTATTATACAAAGTGAAGTAAGTCAAAAAGAGAAGGACTAGGATAGTACACTAGGATATATATATATGGAATCCAGTGAGATCTTACTGATAAATAAGCAGAGCATCAGTGGAAAAACACTCATAGAGAAAAGACTTATGGATACTGGGGAGAGGGAAGAGTGAGTGAGAGAAATGGAAAGAACAACACGGAACCCTATACTATCATATGTAAAAGAGATCACTATTGTCAATGTGCTGTGAGACTAAGGGATTGTGCATGGGTGCAATATGATGGCCTCGAGGGGTGGGATGGGGGGGTGGGATATACATATGACTAACCTTGGAATATACATATCTGTAAACAACAAAATTCTGTAAAAGCAAAAAAAAAAAAAAAAAAGAAAAAAGAAGAAGAAATAAACAAACAAAACCCCGGCTCTGGGACAACCTAGAGAGGAGGGATGGAGAGGAAGGTAGGAGGGAGGTTCAAAAGGGAGAGGACATATGTGTACCTATGGCTGATTCATGTGGATGTATGGCAGAAACCATCACAACATTGTAAAGCAACTATCCTCCAATTAAAAATAAAAAATTTAAAAAGTCATAGTGAGAGATCTTTATATTATACTGACAAAAATTAAATCTGACAATACCAAGTATTGGTTTCCTAAGACATATGCTGCTGGTGGGGATGAAAAATGTGTATATGATCACTTTGAAAAATAATTTGGCATGATCTAAAGTAAAGTTCCACACCAACGTACCCGCAACAGCAATTTCACTCCTGGATAGTATATGCCATTAAGGAGTGGTTTTCAGGCAACGGATTGCAAATCGCTAAAATGGCACATGAAATCAGTTTAAAAGATTAAGATCCATATTTTTAAAAAACAAAATTCAAAAACATGATGAGTAATAGGATGAGCATTATTTCACGGCATGTCTGTTTCAGCTGTGTCTGTGGCAGAGAGGGTAGGGGCCTCTATGGGTGTGGGTGTCCATGGTGATACAAAATGTATTTCTCACTCTGACTCATGGCAACTAAATTTGAAAGCTCTGTAGAAACTCTTGCCTGTGTTCCCCAGAAAACACACACAAGATTTTTCATAAGAGTGTTGTGCAAAATATCAAAAACACAGCCCAAATATCCACTGACACTGAAGATTAGACAGGATAAGTCACTCGCAGCGCAGAAACATGATGAAATATTATGAGAAGAGACAGAAGCTCTTTAGTCACACATAACAACTTGGATGAACCTAAGAAACAAAATATTGAGTGAAAACAGGAAGCTACAGAATACCACACACATTACGCCTTATTTATCAAGCTTAAAGACAATATGAAAAACCAGTGAAAAAAACCCAAAGCATGGATCCTGAAGCCTGATGATCTGGGTTCAGATTCTAGCTCTGTCACCCCCTGGCATGTGACCTTGGGCAAAATACTTAACCTCTGTGTCTGTTACCTCATCTGTGAGATGAAAATAACAACCTACCTCATTGGGGTTTTATGATTAAAACCTGTAAAGTCCTTGCAATATATAGGCGGAGAAGAATTAGCAAGCCTCTGGTCCTTAAGTTGGGTTGTGGGTACATGAGTATTGAAGTTATATGTTCATACTTTGTACATATCAATATCTTTTAAAACTTTGTACTGGAGTATTGTTAACTTCCAATGGTGTGTTAGGTTCAGGTGTACAGCAAAAATGTTCTATCTTGTTGACACGTTTATTCTTTTTCAGATTCTTTTTCCATATAGGGTATTATAGAGTACTGAGTAGAGTTCCCTGTGCTTTTCAGTAGGTCCTTGGTGATTATCTTATATCAACAGTTCACATTTAAACAAGAGTGAGTTGTACAGGCTCTGTCTTTTCAGGCTCAAGAATACGACACCAGGTCAAGGTTGGTGGCAACCCGAGTGACCACATACCTGGTGCACAGCTTGTCGCCCCCTGACTCCACCCAGTTTCGGAGCAAGCTGGAGACAGGTTTCTCTTCACACTGCTTACTGTACTGAGCCAGCAGTTCTCGAACCACCACCTGCACATAGAGTTTGTCATTTGTCAGCCGTGTGTGGAAAACACAACAAACACCAGAGAGTCTTTAACTGCTGCAGCAAGGTAAGGTCCAGGTGCTTCCGGCTAACTCTGTGTGCTCCATCACTCAGCCATGTCCCACTCACTGCAAACTCAGGGACTCTCACCCAACAGGTTCCGCTGTCAATGGGATTTTTAAGGCAAGAAGACTGGAGTGGGTGGCCACTTCCTTCTCCAAGCAAACTCTTTGAAAGGACTCAAATACAAGACTCACACTTCCAGGAGCCTCCACATCCCCAAAACAAGTGTGTGGCCCTTATCCACCCCACCATTCAGCCTGCATCTGCCTCTGCTGACTTAACTAGCTAACCACTCACGGCTCTCCACCTTGAGCTATTGGCCTCTAAAGCAACCATTTTAGCTGACACTTTGGATAAAACCTACTTGCCTTCCCTGGACCAGATAGGTGACTGGTCTGTTTTCTTCTTTGGGACTGATACTTTATGATCTATTAGATCTTTGGGGTATCATATTAAAATGTACACATAAAACAATCTCCATCAGTTGCTTTCCCCTAGCAGCTTTAAAGTGCTAATGTGGGCTGAAAACACAGCATGCTTGTCCAGACTGGCTAAAGCAGAGGTCCAAGGCTAGGCTTCTGCACAAAGAGGCCCAGGTAACAGCAGGCCGGTCCATCCCGCTGAGCCTCCAACTGACTGCCAGGCAGGAGTGAGCTTGAGGGAGGCCAGCGCTGGACTCACACTCCTCAAGCCGACATATAGAATCCTGAGCTCACAATTGCTTGTTGTTATAAATTGGGGAGTGGGGTTCTTACCCAGTCATAAATAGCTGACTCGTCTCATATGACTATCATTGTTAGAATATTTCCTTCTTTGTTTCATATACACTCCCATTTCAACAGAGATTATATAAAAGGATATATATGCTTTCAATTCACAGTGTATCCTTAGCGATATTATAGGTTCACATTCTGCTTGGGACTCTGTTTATCGCCTGTATAAGATTCTCTGGTTTGGAAAAAAATCCTAGCTGATTAAACATTTCCATTCAATTAGATATTTAGTGTTTCCAATTTTCTCCTGTCATTAATAACCTTGATCTCAATACATTCAGACAAACAGCACTGTTCTCTTTTTGATTATTTGCAGAGAATAAATCCCATGAGCTTGACCGATGCAATGGTTCTTAAAGACTGCAGCCCTGAGTGTCAGAGGGATGCTGGAAACGCGTCAAGGCGCGTATGCCTGGGTTGTTTTATTAGCATTGCGGCCAGAGCCCAACAACGCATGGGACAGTCTCATCCAACAGAGGTCTATGACCTGCACCCCCCCCCCAGTGTCCTGTTGAACGCCATGCAGTCAAACATACAGCTAATTGAGAGCCCAGAGCCTGATTCTGACACTAAACCTTTCAGGTTCTCCTTGACCTGGGCCCGTAGAAGGCTAAACTCCCTTGCTCCCTTGACCGCATCTGCCTCTGCTGACTTAACTAGCTGGCTCTCCACCTTGAGCTATTGGCCTCTAAAGCAACCATTTTAGCTGACACTTTGGATAAAACCTACTTGCCTTCCCTGGACCAGATAGGTGACTGGTCTGTTTTCTTCTTTGGGACTGATACTTTATGATCTATTAGATCTTTGGGGTATCATATTAAAATGTACACATAAAACAATCTCCATCAGTTGCTTTCCCCTAGCAGCTTTAAAGTGCTAATGTGGGCTGAAAACACAGCATGCTTGTCCAGACTGGCTAAAGCAGAGGTCCAAGGCTAGGCTTCTGCACAAAGAGGCCCAGGTAACAGCAGGCCGGTCCATCCCGCTGAGCCTCCAACTGACTGCCAGGCAGGAGTGAGCTTGAGGGAGGCCAGCGCTGGACTCACACTCCTCAAGCCGACATATAGAATCCTGAGCTCACAATTGCTTGTTGTTATAAATTGGGGAGTGGGGTTCTTACCCAGTCATAAATAGCTGACTCGTCTCATATGACTATCATTGTTAGAATATTTCCTTCTTTGTTTCATATACACTCCCATTTCAACAGAGATTATATAAAAGGATATATATGCTTTCAATTCACAGTGTATCCTTAGCGATATTATAGGTTCACATTCTGCTTGGGACTCTGTTTATCGCCTGTATAAGATTCTCTGGTTTGGAAAAAAAAAATCCTAGCTGATTAAACATTTCCATTCAATTAGATATTTAGTGTTTCCAATTTTCTCCTGTCATTAATAACCTTGATCTCAATACATTCAGACAAACAGCACTGTTCTCTTTTTGATTATTTGCAGAGAATAAATCCCATGAGCTTGACCGATGCAATGGTTCTTAAAGACTGCAGCCCTGAGTGTCAGAGGGATGCTGGAAACGCGTCAAGGCGCGTATGCCTGGGTTGTTTTATTAGCATTGCGGCCAGAGCCCAACAACGCATGGGACAGTCTCATCCAACAGAGGTCTATGACCTGCACCCCCCCCCCAGTGTCCTGTTGAACGCCATGCAGTCAAACATACAGCTAATTGAGAGCCCAGAGCCTGATTCTGACACTAAACCTTTCAGGTTCTCCTTGACCTGGGCCCGTAGAAGGCTAAACTCCCTTGCTCCCTTGAATTCAAGGAGGCCACGGGACTGGCTTTAGTCCAGTGACACGGAAGCTGGTGCAACACTCCCAGTTGTGACTGGTCCACAGTTTTGACTTCAAGATGCTACAGCAACTCCATGCACAGAAGCATTGTTATGTCTTACTATGTACGTGCATGCTCAGTCACTTCTCAGGTGGCACTGAAGAACCCACTTGCCAATGTAGGGGACCTGAAGAAATGAGTGTTGGATCCCTGGGTCTGGAAGATCCCCTGGAGGAGGGCATGGCAACTCACTCCAGTATTCTTGCCTGGGGAATTCCATGGGCAGAGGAGCCTAGCAGGCTACCATCTATGGAGTCACAGAGTCGGACCCAACTGAAGTGATTGAGCACTCATGCATGTGTGTGTGTGTGTGTGTGTGTATATATATGCTAAATCACTACAGTCATGTTCGACTATGTGCTACCCTATGAACTGCAGTTCGCTAGGCTCCTCTGTCCATGGGATGCTCCAGGTAAGAATACTGGAGTGGATTGCCATGCCTTCCTCATATATATATGTGTGTGTGTGTGTGTGTGTGTGTGTGTGTGTGTGTGTATATATATATATATATATATATATATATATATACAGGGTTTCCCAAGTGGCACAATGGTAAAGAATTCATCTGCCAATGCAGGAGATGCAGGTTCGGTCCCTAGGTTGGGAAGATCCCATGTAGTAGAGAATAGCAACTGACTCCAGTATTCTTTTGACTATTATCATTTTTTATGGCTTCAGTATTCTTGCCTGGAAAATACCATAGATAGAGGGGCCTGGAAGGCTATAGTCTGTGGGGGTAACAAATAGCTGGACACAACTGAGCATGTACCATACACACACACGCACATACACACACATATAATTTTTAATTTTCTACTTTAAAATAATTATTTATGGCAGAACGCCAAGGCGCGTATGCCTGGGTTGTTTTATTAGCATTGCGGCCAGAGCCCAACAACGCATGGGACAGTCTCATCCAACAGAGGTCTATGACCTGCACCCCCCCCCCCAGTGTCCTGTTGAACGCCATGCAGTCAAACATACAGCTAATTGAGAGCCCAGAGCCTGATTCTGACACTAAACCTTTCAGGTTCTCCTTGACCTGGGCCCGTAGAAGGCTAAACTCCCTTGCTCCCTTGAATTCAAGGAGGCCACGGGACTGGCTTTAGTCCAGTGACACGGAAGCTGGTGCAACACTCCCAGTTGTGACTGGTCCACAGTTTTGACTTCAAGATGCTACAGCAACTCCATGCACAGAAGCATTGTTATGTCTTACTATGTACGTGCATGCTCAGTCACTTCTCAGGTGGCACTGAAGAACCCACTTGCCAATGTAGGGGACCTGAAGAAATGAGTGTTGGATCCCTGGGTCTGGAAGATCCCCTGGAGGAGGGCATGGCAACTCACTCCAGTATTCTTGCCTGGGGAATTCCATGGGCAGAGGAGCCTAGCAGGCTACCATCTATGGAGTCACAGAGTCGGACCCAACTGAAGTGATTGAGCACTCATGCATGTGTGTGTGTGTGTGTGTGTGTATATATATGCTAAATCACTACAGTCATGTTCGACTATGTGCTACCCTATGAACTGCAGTTCGCTAGGCTCCTCTGTCCATGGGATGCTCCAGGTAAGAATACTGGAGTGGATTGCCATGCCTTCCTCATATATATATGTGTGTGTGTGTGTGTGTGTGTGTGTGTGTGTGTATATATATATATATATATATATATATATATATATACAGGGTTTCCCAAGTGGCACAATGGTAAAGAATTCATCTGCCAATGCAGGAGATGCAGGTTCGGTCCCTAGGTTGGGAAGATCCCATGTAGTAGAGAATAGCAACTGACTCCAGTATTCTTTTGACTATTATCATTTTTTATGGCTTCAGTATTCTTGCCTGGAAAATACCATAGATAGAGGGGCCTGGAAGGCTATAGTCTGTGGGGGTAACAAATAGCTGGACACAACTGAGCATGTACCATACACACACACGCACATACACACACATATAATTTTTAATTTTCTACTTTAAAATAATTATTTATACAAAAGTTGTACAATTAAAATGAAACAGGGGTTTTGTCTAGTCATCATCCAGAGTAACCCCCAAAATGGTATCTTACAATGTGCCTGCATGCTCAGTTGTGTCTGACTCTTGGAGACCTCATGGACTGTAGCCCTCCAGGCTCCTCTAAAAATAATCCATGGGATTATCTAGACAAGAATACTGGAGTTGGATGCCATTCCCTCCTCCAAGGGATCCTCCCTCCTGCGTCTCCTGCACTGACAGGCAGATTCTTTACCACTGAGTCACCTGGGAAGGCCTCACACAACATTAGTGATGATCAAAACTAGGAAACTTGATAAAATTTGTATCCATTGAATGTTTTAGTTGTAGCAGAGAGCTCATTATTTAAAAATGAACCCTATAGTAAAAGAAATCCATTTTATAAAGAAAAATATATTTTCCTCTCAATATAAGTAATCACACACTTATCTAGGTCTGGTATTTTGAAAACTTACACCAGATTTTCTTGAGACAACTTGTGATGTTATTGCTTTCCAGCTGATGGTTTCTGTGACTTTTGACACAGTTCTCTGGGTCAAAATATGAAGACTATTTTCTTCTATTGACTTGATTAATTCCCAGGGACTGACTCCCACTGCACCTGCTCAGGAGTCCCTTCCTTGAGACAACTCCAGGGAACGGAGCAGCCAGAACAGCTATGTTCTTGTCTTTTGTAAAAGATCCCACCTGCAGAAGGAATCAAGTGTATCTATAGCCGACATGTGGAAACCATGGGCCTGAGGAGTTATGCAGAATAATGACATCAGAAACATGCATTTATAATGACTATCATATGCATCAGGGAACACTGATTATATAGCACCATTAAAACTTGTGTTTTCAGTCGAATGGCTTTTCAAGGCATCTACGAAGCAACTAGTATGTCTGCTCACTGAGTATTCCACTGATTTCCACTAGCTACAGTGAAACTTGGATTAAAAAGTTTAACAAGTATGGTCTGCTGCCAAGGCAGAAACACTTAGAGTCGATTAGGATGGCAAACACGCTCTCTAAGGGAAAGCCAGCCGATGTCATCCTCTCTGCAACAAGACAGTCAGGCAGCGGGGCAGCATTCGGGTTTATACCGCATAGGATGATGGATTCCCCACCAGGGGCAGTACTTGGGCACTGGGGCCCCAGATCATGCCCCAGGCAGGACTGTCCAGAGACCCCAGGGCAACACAAAGGTGCAAGACCCCCTGTTCAAAAATTATGAAGAATTTTAAAAGAGTGAGCAGAAAACCAAGCTCAAGCGCTTCTTTGAAAAAAAAAAAAAGTTTTTATTTTGTACTGGGGTATCGGGGGCGCTAGTGGTAAAGAGCTCACCTGCCTATGCAGGAGACATCCGAGGCAGGTTCATTTCCCTCCTCCAAGGGATCCTCCTCCTCCGTCTCCTGCACTGACAGGCAGATTCTTTACCACTGAGTCACCTGGGAAGGCCTCACACAACATTAGTGATGATCAAAACTAGGAAACTTGATAAAATTTGTATCCATTGAATGTTTTAGTTGTAGCAGAGAGCTCATTATTTAAAAATGAACCCTATAGTAAAAGAAATCCATTTTATAAAGAAAAATATATTTTCCTCTCAATATAAGTAATCACACACTTATCTAGGTCTGGTATTTTGAAAACTTACACCAGATTTTCTTGAGACAACTTGTGATGTTATTGCTTTCCAGCTGATGGTTTCTGTGACTTTTGACACAGTTCTCTGGGTCAAAATATGAAGACTATTTTCTTCTATTGACTTGATTAATTCCCAGGGACTGACTCCCACTGCACCTGCTCAGGAGTCCCTTCCTTGAGACAACTCCAGGGAACGGAGCAGCCAGAACAGCTATGTTCTTGTCTTTTGTAAAAGATCCCACCTGCAGAAGGAATCAAGTGTATCTATAGCCGACATGTGGAAACCATGGGCCTGAGGAGTTATGCAGAATAATGACATCAGAAACATGCATTTATAATGACTATCATATGCATCAGGGAACACTGATTATATAGCACCATTAAAACTTGTGTTTTCAGTCGAATGGCTTTTCAAGGCATCTACGAAGCAACTAGTATGTCTGCTCACTGAGTATTCCACTGATTTCCACTAGCTACAGTGAAACTTGGATTAAAAAGTTTAACAAGTATGGTCTGCTGCCAAGGCAGAAACACTTAGAGTCGATTAGGATGGCAAACACGCTCTCTAAGGGAAAGCCAGCCGATGTCATCCTCTCTGCAACAAGACAGTCAGGCAGCGGGGCAGCATTCGGGTTTATACCGCATAGGATGATGGATTCCCCACCAGGGGCAGTACTTGGGCACTGGGGCCCCAGATCATGCCCCAGGCAGGACTGTCCAGAGACCCCAGGGCAACACAAAGGTGCAAGACCCCCTGTTCAAAAATTATGAAGAATTTTAAAAGAGTGAGCAGAAAACCAAGCTCAAGCGCTTCTTTGAAAAAAAAAAAAAGTTTTTATTTTGTACTGGGGTATCGGGGGCGCTAGTGGTAAAGAGCTCACCTGCCTATGCAGGAGACATCCGAGAGGCAGGTTCAGTCTCTGGGTCACAAAGATCCCTTGGAGAAGGACATGGCAACCCACTCCAGTATTCCTGCCTGGGGAATCCCACGGACAGAGAAACCTGGCAGGCTATGGTCCATAGGGTCCCGAAGAGTCAAAGATAGGCCCTTGGTTATTCATTGTAAATATAGCTAGGTGTATATGCATATAACTAGCTATTCCTTCGCCTATATTTCTCCTCAGCAACCATAAGTTCGTTCTCTAAGCACAGGCCCTTCTGAGCGCAAGCTCTTATGCAACAGCACAGATTTTGCCCCTGAGGTTGGACCTGGCCCTCAGGGTCCCAGGAAGAGGGGCAGACACAAATGGAACTGTGACTTTGTTACATCTACATTCGACAACTGGAGATAATGAGGGCAGCTCACGTGTCCCCCAGGGGATGAGGCTGAAGAAAAGTCAACTGGACATGATCCCCCATGAAGTGTGGTAACTTTGCCTCTTTCAAGTGCTGGACATCTCAACAAGGTAAGAGTTCTTTGAGGAGAATCTGTAAAGATCCCCTCCTGGCTAGAAGGAGAGGAAGAAAGAGAGAGAGAAAGAAGGAAGGAAAAAAAGGAAGGAAGGGAGAGAGGGGCAGAAGGACAGAGGGAGAGGGGGCGGAATGGAGGAAGGAAGAAGGAAGGAGGTAGAGAGAAAGAGGGAGGGAGGAAGGAAAAAAGGGACAGAGAGGGCGAGGGCAAGAATGACTGGTGTACAGAAAATGAAGCTCCACTGATGAGCACAGAAGTACAGATGAAGAGGCCCAGGTTCAGAAGGCTCTCATCCTCCCAGACCTCACCCCCGGAGCTCTTGAGGAGAATCTTCAATAGTCAGAGGCTGGAACATCTGGTTTCGAAAGAATTGGTGCCAGATTTGTCATGGGTCAGTGGATTTGAAAGAGAAAACTAGAACATCTATTCCAACTACCTTGGTCAGCTTTTCTAAAAGCATATTATTCCCAAGCCCCTCCAAGTTCCCCAGAATGAACGATCTCCTTTTATGAATGCTCTGTATCAATTCTGTCCCCTAGGCAGATCTTCAAAGTGTCCCCACCCCCCTTTCCAAGGCCACCTCCCTCCTCTAGGTGGAGACTCATCCCAAGTCTACTCCTGCTTCCCCAGCGATTGCCTTCCGTCTTCACTAGGCTGGCCTCCGCCTACTCTGGTCCATACACACACCTGCCTTTCTCTGTTTCTGCCGTCACCACGGGTGAGTCTACAGATCTCATCTGTGGATCATGAGAAGGTCAGTTGAACTATCTGAGTTTGACTCTGCCGGGTCGGGCAGGCCCTCAACCCACCCCCTTGCTCTGTTTCCCCAAGAGGCTGTCAGAAGAGGCAGGCGGCTGATCTTTCAGGATGACCAGCTGTGGTCCACAGCCTGGTCGCCCCTGTACCAGCTGTTCCTCAGACCCCGTTGATGCAGCCGGATCTCAGATACTTCAGAACTGATGCTCCGAAACCCTGTGATTGGATCGACCCAACCCTCATCTCTGATTTTAGGAGTATCTGCCCTTTGCTCCTCTGGCATCTCAGCACCTCCACCTGCTGATGGCGAGGGCTCACTGACAGCCAGAAAGCTGGGGCCCCAGTGGGAATGTTTATTCAGGTTTACTGTGTGATTCCTTTAGGAGCAGAGGGAGTCTAGCTTCTGCAACCTGAGATCTAGTCCTTATCCAACACCATATTTGTCTCAAAGTTCCACTGTAGCACCTGAGGTCCAGCTTGTCTGGGAGAATAATCTGGAATTCGCCCCAGTGATGGAGGTGGGAAGAACACTAGGACTTAAGAGTAAGGTGTGCGTGTGTGTGCGTGTGTGTGCAGCCTTTGCTCTTTCTGTGAGTCCTCCCTTTTTTTCTAACTCTTTAGTCCTTCTCTTCCCTCTCTCACTTTTTATATTTATAAAATATAAATATAAATATATATTTATATTTGATGTGGGACATAGGCTTGAAAGACTGTTTCTTTTTCCCTGTATTTCACTCATAGTTCCTTTATTTAATGTAGTAAAAATTAATTCACAACAATGAGTAAGAAGACAATAAATATATTTCTACAGAGAGGGACTACTTCTATGAATGGTTTTAAATATACTCAATTTCAAATAATTTTTTGAATTTTTTAAAAATTAGGAATAAAACTATCATATGATCCATTAATCCCACTATTAGGCATATACTCAGAGAAAACCATAATTCAAAAAGACACACATACCCCAATAGTCATGGGAGTACCATTTAACAGTAGCCAGGACATGGAAGCAACCTACCTGTCCATCAACAGATGAATGATAAAGAAAATGTGGCACATATATACAATGGAAAATTACTCAGGCATAAAAGGAACAAGACTGGGGCTTCCCTGGTGGCCCAGTGGGTAGGGACACTGCCTTGCACTGTAAGGGGCACTGATTCGATCCCTGGCCTGGGAAGATCCCACGTGCTGCGGAGCAGCCAGACCGGTGTGTCCAATTGCGAGCCAGTGCTCTGGAGCACATGTGCCCAGAGCTGCTGCTCTGCTAGGAGAGAGGCCACTGCAATGGGAGGCCCACACAGGCCAAAGAACAATGATGGATAAAAAATAATTGATGACTTCGAGGCAAAAATATGTATATAAATTTTTAAAACATTTTTTAAAGGAAAAAAATTGGGTGATTGGATGAGCCTAGAGTCTGTCATAGAGAGTGAAATAAGTTAGAAAGACAAAAACAAATATCATATATATGAAATCTAGACAAATGGAACGAACTTGCTAGGCAGGAATGGAGACCCAGACACAGAGAATGGACAGGCAGAAAGAAGAAGGTGGGATGAACTGGGAGAGTAAGACTGAACACTACCAGGTGTAAAATAGACACCTCGTGGGAAGTTGCTGTGCAGCATAGGGAGCTCAGTTCAGGGCTCTGTGAAGACCTAGAGGGGAGGATGTGGGGAGGGAGGGCGGTCCAAGAGGAAGGGATATATGTACACATATGGCTGATTCATGTTGTTGTCCAGCAGAAACTAACAGAACATTGTAAAGCAGCTGTCCACCATTTTAAAAAATCAAGTCATATTAAATGGCCATAAATCAAAAGTAAAAGTGTCCTACTCAACCGCTTACCTTGAGGATCTCACTCTAGAAATAACCACCCTTAAGTAGTTTTCGTTCTGCTAGTAAAGGAGCTTCCAAATGCCAAGGTCAAACAATTTCTCCTATTATGGTGTCGTCTGCTTCCTATTTGGAACATGCTTTTCCTGAGCAGTTTTATTTTTCCTGAAGTCTTAATGGACTATTTTCCCCTCATGTTTCAAGAAGAACCATATGCCTTTTCCATTATCACTAAACATCTTCCTGTTTCTTAGTCGTTCTATTTGTTGAACAGATATCATTTCCTTCCTGGTCATTTTTTTGATCCCTCTGACTTCCTGTTCTAAGTTGGACTGTGTTGGCCATGCTTACGCAGATATATTTCTTTACACAAATCCCTCTTGGATTAGTTCTGGAAAGCAGGGATGTCTTTAAATTACTTATTAAGTTTTAATTGGAGGACAATTCCTTTACACTGTGTTGGTTTCTGCCAAACATCAACATGAATCAGCCCTAGGTAGACATGTCCCCTCCCTCTTGAACCTCCTCCCATCTCCCTCCCCCCCCCCCCCCCCTGGATTGTTACAGAGCCCGGTCTGAGTTTCCTGAGCCATACAGAAGATTCCCATTGGCTACCCATGGATGTCTTTCTAATTCTTCATTGGTTTTAGGCTTTTCTCCAGATTATCTACAAGTCATATTTTCCAGAAAGTGCACAGGCAAAGTAAACTTCCTGGGCATTTGAATATCTGTAAATCTGGCTCATAATTGACAAATAATTTTAGCTATCTATCAAATTTTACATTCAAAGCAATTTTTTCTGAGTTCTAAGGCATTGTTCCATTTTATTGTAGGTTTTGGCCACTTAAAGTGTGGTCCGCAGGGCAGTTTTGTCAGCATCACTGAGGAGTTTGCTAGAAAGGCAGAATTCCCGGTGTCATGAGAATCTAACTGTGATAAGATCCCCAAGGGTATGGGTGCTGTGGAGTGGAGAGTCTTCTCCGAGGAAGGGATATATGTACACATATGGCTGATTCATGTTGTTGTCCAGCAGAAACTAACAGAACATTGTAAAGCAGCTGTCCACCATTTTAAAAAATCAAGTCATATTAAATGGCCATAAATCAAAAGTAAAAGTGTCCTACTCAACCGCTTACCTTGAGGATCTCACTCTAGAAATAACCACCCTTAAGTAGTTTTCGTTCTGCTAGTAAAGGAGCTTCCAAATGCCAAGGTCAAACAATTTCTCCTATTATGGTGTCGTCTGCTTCCTATTTGGAACATGCTTTTCCTGAGCAGTTTTATTTTTCCTGAAGTCTTAATGGACTATTTTCCCCTCATGTTTCAAGAAGAACCATATGCCTTTTCCATTATCACTAAACATCTTCCTGTTTCTTAGTCGTTCTATTTGTTGAACAGATATCATTTCCTTCCTGGTCATTTTTTTGATCCCTCTGACTTCCTGTTCTAAGTTGGACTGTGTTGGCCATGCTTACGCAGATATATTTCTTTACACAAATCCCTCTTGGATTAGTTCTGGAAAGCAGGGATGTCTTTAAATTACTTATTAAGTTTTAATTGGAGGACAATTCCTTTACACTGTGTTGGTTTCTGCCAAACATCAACATGAATCAGCCCTAGGTAGACATGTCCCCTCCCTCTTGAACCTCCTCCCATCTCCCTCCCCACCCCACCCCACTGGATTGTTACAGAGCCCGGTCTGAGTTTCCTGAGCCATACAGAAGATTCCCATTGGCTACCCATGGATGTCTTTCTAATTCTTCATTGGTTTTAGGCTTTTCTCCAGATTATCTACAAGTCATATTTTCCAGAAAGTGCACAGGCAAAGTAAACTTCCTGGGCATTTGAATATCTGTAAATCTGGCTCATAATTGACAAATAATTTTAGCTATCTATCAAATTTTACATTCAAAGCAATTTTTTCTGAGTTCTAAGGCATTGTTCCATTTTATTGTAGGTTTTGGCCACTTAAAGTGTGGTCCGCAGGGCAGTTTTGTCAGCATCACTGAGGAGTTTGCTAGAAAGGCAGAATTCCCGGTGTCATGAGAATCTAACTGTGATAAGATCCCCAAGGGTATGGGTGCTGTGGAGTGGAGAGTCTTCTCCAGCCTCCAGTACTGCTGCCGATAGGATGAGATCAATCTCTTTTCTTAGCAAATAATCTGCTGCTGGTTGTTTTTTTTTTTTTTCCCCCAGCCTAACATTTGGCAGTCCTCTCTCTGTCTTTACTTGGTAATCTGAAATTCTCCAGACTGTTTTCAGGCTCTGACTTTTTCGGGTGGGTCCTGACAGTTTGAAGACTTGTGACTTTCTTCAGATCTGGGAAACTGTCCTTTTATTTCTCTGATTTTGTCTGCCTCTCTGTGTCCTCTGATCCCTCTTTGGGGAGTGTCATCAGTTTCCTGGACATGATCACTCATGTCTCTTAGCCTGGCCCTTTCACTTCCCTTCTGGCTTCCCTGGTCACTCAGACGGTAAAAGACTCTGCCTCCAATGCAGGAAACCCGGGTTTGATCCCTGGGTGGGAATATCCCCTAGAGGATGGCATAGTAATCCACTCCAGTATTCTTGCCTGCAGAATTTTATGGACAGAGGAGGCTGGAGGGCTACAGTCCATGGGGTCTCAAGGATTTGGACTAACACTTTACTTCCTTCCCTTCACTTGGTTTTGCTGATCTTCATTCTGAGAAGTTTTCTCAAATTTATCCTCTGTCCCTTATACTGGATTTTTAAAATATGCAAATGTGTAAGTTTCATCTCCTATGGTTCTCAGCACTATGGTTACTATGGTTTAATGTAGTATCATTCTTTGAGTGCTAATCCTGCCCATGGCAGGATTTTTTCTTTAATCTGGACCATGTGGGATCTTAATTCTACCAGGGACAGAACGGCAACCCTGCATTGAAAGGTGAAGTCTTAACCACTGGACCACCAAGGGAAGTACCCAGGATAGTTTTGTTTTATGGATGCAAGGTCATCACATACCTCCAGGAATATAAATTAATTTCTGCTTCACCCGGCCAGCAGTTCTAAAGTCTATCAAATTTACATCAAAGCAATTTTTCTGAGTTCTAAGGCATTGTTCCATTTTATTGTAGGTTTTGGCCACTTAAAGTGTGGTCCGCAGGGCAGTTTTGTCAGCATCACTGAGGAGTTTGCTAGAAAGGCAGAATTCCCGGTGTCATGAGAATCTAACTGTGATAAGATCCCCAAGGGTATGGGTGCTGTGGAGTGGAGAGTCTTCTCCAGCCTCCAGTACTGCTGCCGATAGGATGAGATCAATCTCTTTTCTTAGCAAATAATCTGCTGCTGGTTGTTTTTTTTTTTTTTCCCCCAGCCTAACATTTGGCAGTCCTCTCTCTGTCTTTACTTGGTAATCTGAAATTCTCCAGACTGTTTTCAGGCTCTGACTTTTTCGGGTGGGTCCTGACAGTTTGAAGACTTGTGACTTTCTTCAGATCTGGGAAACTGTCCTTTTATTTCTCTGATTTTGTCTGCCTCTCTGTGTCCTCTGATCCCTCTTTGGGGAGTGTCATCAGTTTCCTGGACATGATCACTCATGTCTCTTAGCCTGGCCCTTTCACTTCCCTTCTGGCTTCCCTGGTCACTCAGACGGTAAAAGACTCTGCCTCCAATGCAGGAAACCCGGGTTTGATCCCTGGGTGGGGAATATCCCCTAGAGGATGGCATAGTAATCCACTCCAGTATTCTTGCCTGCAGAATTTTATGGACAGAGGAGGCTGGAGGGCTACAGTCCATGGGGTCTCAAGGATTTGGACTAACACTTTACTTCCTTCCCTTCACTTGGTTTTGCTGATCTTCATTCTGAGAAGTTTTCTCAAATTTATCCTCTGTCCCTTATACTGGATTTTTAAAATATGCAAATGTGTAAGTTTCATCTCCTATGGTTCTCAGCACTATGGTTACTATGGTTTAATGTAGTATCATTCTTTGAGTGCTCATCCTGCTCATGGCAGGATTTTTTTTCTTTTTAATCTGGACCATGTGGGATCTTAATTCCCCTACCAGGGACAGAACGTGCAACCCCTGCATTGAAAGGTGAAGTCTTAACCACTGGACCACCAAGGGAAGTCCCCAGGATAGTTTTGTTTTATGGATGCAAGGTCATCACATACCTCCAGGAATATAAATTAATTTCTGCTTCACCCGGAGCCAGCAGTTCTATGTGTTCATTTTGCTATGTCTTCCTTAAGCTTTTGATTATCCTGATTAGATAACCTGCATTATGGTATTGGGGCTTCCCTGGTGGCTCAGACGATAAAGAATCTGCCTGCAATGTAGGAGACCCAGGGTTCAATCCCTGTGTCGGGAAGATCCCTTGGAGGAGGTCATGGCAACCCACTCTAGTATTCCTGCCTAGAGGATTCCAAGGACAGAGGAGCCGGCAGGCCACAGTCCATGGGGGCGCCAAGAGTGGGACTGAGCAACTAACACTTTCACTTCACTTTCATTAAAGTAATACTTTTCATTTATGATGATAGTATTATGCTTTTGTAAGAAAACATCCTTATTTTAAAAAATGAATGTTGGAGCTTTTAGGGATGAAGTGTTTGATGTCTGCAGTATTCACGGTTACACACATATACACACATACACACAAGTATGTGTATAGAGAGAATAAGAAAGAGACCACTTAAGTATAGCAAAATATTAACATTTGAAAGTGGAGAATATTCCCAAGTGATATTATACCAATCTTTCAATTTTCTCTTGAAGGTGTTGTTTGAAATTTTCAAAAGTTGGGAAAAGGAAAAACAAAGCAAAATATCTGAATATTCTACTCCTAGGGTCCTGAAACGTCAAAGAAATCTGCTTTCTTATTGAAAAGGAGATACATGCTGGCTTTTAAGCAAGTCAGGCTATAGGTCATTTACATTTTTGCATATATTTTCTTGAAGTAATAAATAACAATAATGTATGCAAAGCCTCTGGCTGATATACCTCTAGGAAATCTGCCACAATGAGTTAAGAAGGGACCTGTCTGAGGGTATAAAGGCAAAAAGAAGTCATAATGGGATTTCATGGGTGTGGGTAGTAAATTGGATTTGGTGGAGAGTATAATTAAATTTCACCAAGGGCCTACAACCTCTGCCCCAGGAAAATAATGAAAGGGTCAGACGACCTTCGATCTTGCTTAAAGGGAAACATGTCAAGCCTGCCGAAGCTCTGAAGCACAGCCATGCCCTGTCTGCATCTCCTCAATCATGTGAAAGTAGCCCTTGTAACATCAGGATTGCTAAAGAGGCTCACCTTCAGGCAGAGGGTTGAAAGTATTGTAGGTAACAATTCAACATTATGAAAGTTATTGACTCTTGGTCTTCGAAATTTCTATCTCTACTCTGACAAGGAGAAACAAAGTATGGGCTTTTGATTATCCTGATTAGATAACCTGCATTATGGTATTGGGGCTTCCTGGTGGCTCAGACGATAAAGAATCTGCCTGCAATGTAGGAGACCCAGGGTTCAATCCTGTGTCGGGAAGATCCCTTGGAGGAGGTCATGGCAACCCACTCTAGTATTCCTGCCTAGAGGATTCCAAGGACAGAGGAGCCGGCAGGCCACAGTCCATGGGGGCGCCAAGAGTGGGACTGAGCAACTAACACTTTCACTTCACTTTCATTAAAGTAATACTTTTCATTTATGATGATAGTATTATGCTTTTGTAAGAAAACATCCTTATTTTAAAAAATGAATGTTGGAGCTTTTAGGGATGAAGTGTTTGATGTCTGCAGTATTCACGGTTACACACATATACACACATACACACAAGTATGTGTATAGAGAGAATAAGAAAGAGACCACTTAAGTATAGCAAAATATTAACATTTGAAAGTGGAGAATATTCCCAAGTGATATTATACCAATCTTTCAATTTTCTCTTGAAGGTGTTGTTTGAAATTTTCAAAAAATGGGGAAAAAGGGAAAAAACAAAGCAAAATATCTGAATATTCTACTCCTAGGGTCCTGAAACGTCAAAGAAATCTGCTTTCTTATTGAAAAGGAGATACATGCTGGCTTTTAAGCAAGTCAGGCTATAGGTCATTTACATTTTTGCATATATTTTCTTGAAGTAATAAATAACAATAATGTATGCAAAGCCTCTGGCTGATATACCTCTAGGAAATCTGCCACAATGAGTTAAGAAGGGACCTGTCTGAGGGTATAAAGGCAAAAAGAAGTCATAATGGGATTTCATGGGTGTGGGTAGTAAATTGGATTTGGTGGAGAGTATAATTAAATTTCACCAAGGGCCTACAACCTCTGCCCCAGGAAAATAATGAAAGGGTCAGACGACCTTCGATCTTGCTTAAAGGGAAACATGTCAAGCCTGCCGAAGCTCTGAAGCACAGCCATGCCCTGTCTGCATCTCCTCAATCATGTGAAAGTAGCCCTTGTAACATCAGGATTGCTAAAGAGGCTCACCTTCAGGCAGAGGGTTGAAAGTATTGTAGGTAACAATTCAACATTATGAAAGTTATTGACTCTTGGTCTTCGAAATTTCTATCTCTACTCTGACAAGGAGAAACAAAGTATAACCCAGGCCCAGAAAAGGATTTGTTGTGCTTCAGTCCATAAGACGTGCCTGAATCTTTGTGAGCCCGTGGACTGCAGCACGCCAGATTTCCCTGTCCTTCACCATCTCCTGGAGCTTACTCAAACTCATGTCCATTGAACTGGTGATGCCATCCAGCCATCTCATCCTGTCATCCCCTTCTCCTCCTGCCTTCAATCTTTCCCAGTATCAGGGTCTTTTCCAATGAGTTGTCTTTTCGCATCAGGTGGCCAAAGTATTGGAGCTTCAGCGTCAGCATTAGTCCTTCCAATGAATATTCAGAGTTGATTTCCTTTAGGATTGACTGCTTTGTTCTCTTTGCAGTCCAATGGACTCTCAGGAGTCTTCTCCAACACCACAGTTCAAAGGCATCAGCTCTTGGGTGCTCAGCCTTCTTTATGGTCCAACTCTCACATCTGAGAGAAGGATTACCTCTCCAAAATGGGCTGATTTCAACACTCCCTGGAAGGTCAGGTTGGCCAGTGGAGGCAGCCAGCACCTCCTTAACCACTCTTGGGTGGATGATGGGCAGTCTGAAAGCTCTGGGTACAAAGCAGGGCATGTCAACTGTAGGTTTCTTGTTAGTCTGTATCCACTGGCGACAAACAGACAGGCTCGCCCCCCTCCCCAGTAAAGTTAATATATGCAGGGGTTTCAAGTTTCTCACTCCAGGAGACCATGTCCTTTCTGGACAACCAAAGCATCCTTCCCACTATAGATGTCCATTGTATGGCAGATGCTCCTGCTATCATCAAGTGCTCAGATGTGGGAGGCGAGCCTTCATACCGTCAGACAGGACTTTAGAGAAATGCCCAGGTCACTGCCCCAGTGTTTCTCCTGCTCACAATCCCTGTAACTCAGCATTTCTCCAGAGGATTCCAAAGAAACAACTCCCTCTCCGTCGGTGTTCATCTGAGTTGATCCATCAATTCCATCCCATCTGCTTCCCATTCTCCAGAAAGATATCAAGCTCCTTTGTCTTCTGATGTCCCCCTCACCCCCCCACCATCAATGCCCCTTCAGATTTGTTATCGTCTATTTTGCTTCCAGTTGTTTCAACAGGATAGATGACAAAAGAGCTGCCATGTTGGTGTTCATGTCATTATCCCAAACCGGAAGTCATTCCTTTGGTTTCTGGTCCAGAAACCAAATCTATGGTGGGGTGTCTGAGGATCTTCTTTCCTTCTAATTCTGGATGTTGTGGGAATGGTTCTCCATTGACCACACATATAATCTTTCACTCTCTTAGCAATACAGATCACGAAGGGCATCTGCCTTGTCTTATAATACCAAGGCAGAACAGAGCTAGCACAGATGGTCTGAGACTGCTGTTCTTGGAAGGGTGTGCCAGTGATGCCAGGGAAGGCTCAGCCTCCACTGACCACTTTGGTATGGGGGCGCGAGAGCAGAGGGAGGAGAGATCAAAGTGCTGACTACTCCTGCTTCCTGTTGTTTAATTAGGTTTCTTTTGAACACGTTCTTTATTTGGCTGTGCTGGGTCTTCATAGCTGCAAGGGCTTTCTCTAGTTGCAGGGAGTCGGGGCTACTCATTGTTGTGGTGCGCGGGCATCTCATTGCAGTGGCTTCTCTTGCAGTGGAGCGCAGGCTCTAGGGCTTGTGGGCTCAGGAGCTGGGCTCTGGAGCACAGGTTCAGTTATTGTGGCACATGGGCTTATCTGCTCCATGGCATGTGGGATCTTCCCAGACCAGCGATGGACCTCGTGTCTCCTGCATTGGCAGGTGGATTCTTTACCACAGACTCACCATGGAAGCCCCTAATTAGGTTTCGTTTTGCCGGGTGCATATGCAGCTTCAGCTCCTCACGGGGTCCACTGACCCAGGGATGGGAGAATGGGAGTGTTCATTAGTCCTGACTCCCACCTCCTGGTTTAGTCTAGTTGATGTCAGGTAGGGTAGGATTCACTCTCCAATGGACCCTGTAACTCAGCATTTCTCCAGAGGATTCCAAAGAAACAACTCCCTCTCGTCGGTGTTCATCTGAGTTGATCCATCAATTCCATCCCATCTGCTTCCCATTCTCCAGAAAGATATCAAGCTCCTTTGTCTTCTGATGTCCCCCTCACCCCCCCACCATCAATGCCCCTTCAGATTTGTTATCGTCTATTTTGCTTCCAGTTGTTTCAACAGGATAGATGACAAAAGAGCTGCCATGTTGGTGTTCATGTCATTATCCCAAACCGGAAGTCATTCCTTTGGTTTCTGGTCCAGAAACCAAATCTATGGTGGGGTGTCTGAGGATCTTCTTTCCTTCTAATTCTGGATGTTGTGGGAATGGTTCTCCATTGACCACACATATAATCTTTCACTCTCTTAGCAATACAGATCACGAAGGGCATCTGCCTTGTCTTATAATACCAAGGCAGAACAGAGCTAGCACAGATGGTCTGAGACTGCTGTTCTTGGAAGGGTGTGCCAGTGATGCCAGGGAAGGCTCAGCCTCCACTGACCACTTTGGTATGGGGGCGCGAGAGCAGAGGGAGGAGAGATCAAAGTGCTGACTACTCCTGCTTCCTGTTGTTTAATTAGGTTTCTTTTGAACACGTTCTTTATTTGGCTGTGCTGGGTCTTCATAGCTGCAAGGGCTTTCTCTAGTTGCAGGGAGTCGGGGCTACTCATTGTTGTGGTGCGCGGGCATCTCATTGCAGTGGCTTCTCTTGCAGTGGAGCGCAGGCTCTAGGGCTTGTGGGCTCAGGAGCTGGGCTCTGGAGCACAGGTTCAGTTATTGTGGCACATGGGCTTATCTGCTCCATGGCATGTGGGATCTTCCCAGACCAGCGATGGACCTCGTGTCTCCTGCATTGGCAGGTGGATTCTTTACCACAGACTCACCATGGAAGCCCCTAATTAGGTTTCGTTTTGCCGGGTGCATATGCAGCTTCAGCTCCTCACGGGGTCCACTGACCCAGGGATGGGAGAATGGGAGTGTTCATTAGTCCTGACTCCCACCTCCTGGTTTAGTCTAGTTGATGTCAGGTAGGGTAGGATTCACTCTCCAATGGACCCTGCTGACATGGGAACTGAGGCTGAAGTGCACTGGTCATTTGCTCCACCTTGCATCAGCTCACTAGGTCCTGCTGTTGCTGAGTGGAGGTGAAGTCTTATCTCACCAAGGGATCCTGCTGACATGATCCCAGTGGGAGAAACTGAGCTCTTCTTGCTTCCACCAAGTCAGGGATGGAAGTTTGGCTCCTTGCTCAGCTTCCCAGGTGGCTCAGTGGTACAGAATCCACCTGCCAGTGTAGGAGATGCCAGAGACAAGCGTTCAATCCCTGGTCAGGAAGATGCCCTGGAGGAGGAAATGGCAACACACTCCAGTATTCTTGCCTGGACACAGGAGGCTGGTGGGCTACAATCTATGGGGTCGTAAAGAGTCAGACACAACTGAGTAACTGAGCACACACACCCAGCGCCACCAGCACACTGGGTAGGGGAATGGCATTCCTACACCTGCTACCTGCTTCTGACTTCCTCTGAGAGGTTAGGAGAAAGATCAGTTTCTGTCAGACCTTGCTGAAACTGGTGTGCGTGTATGTGTGTGAGTGAGTGGGTGGGTTTGGTTTGTCATGTTGCATGTGACTGCTGCAGAGTGAGTGCTGTCCAAAAGGTTTTCTATCGTGAGGCCACCATCTTCCCCATCCTTTGGAGGCACAGACTTTTCCTGCAGCATAGTTTGTTTGTGCCTGTTAGCGCTTTAGGACATACATACCCTGTTCAGGATTTATGGGAGACAATAAGGAGACACAGAGAACTTACTGTCATTTCCTTCCCCAGACCCAAGGTCCCTGGGCATCCAGTCTGCTTCATTCCCCCTTTATACAATGAAATATTATTGAGTCATAGAAAACAGAAGAAACTAATGCCATTTGCAGCAACATGGATGCACCTCAGACACAGAAAGACAAATACCATATGATATCATTTATATGTGGAACCAAAAATAAAAAGGCTACAAATGAACTTATCTACAAAACAAAAATAGAGTTGCAGATGTAAAAAATACACTTAAGGTTACTGAGGGCTAAGTGGGGGAAAGAAAAACTGGAAGATCAGGATTGACATGCACTACTATACATAAAATAGATCACTAATAAGGACCTGTTGTATAGTAACAGGGAGTTCCACTCAATATTCTACAATGGCTTATCTGGGAAAAAAATCAAGTAAAAGAGTAGATATATGTATAACTGATTTACTTTGTTGTACACCTAAAACTAACATAACATTGTAAATCAACTATACTCCCAATAATTTTTTTTAAGAGTCTATGTTCATCCATGCAAGATGCTTAATTGATAAGAGGAAAGCCCTGGGAGGAATGGGGCCATTCCATCTTAGCAAAACCCAAAGTCCTGGGGCTTCCCTAGTAGCTCAGTGGTAAGGGGAGTTCGCCTGCCAATGCAGGAGATACAGGTTCGATCCCTGATCCGGGAGAATCCCACATGCTGCAGAGCAACGAAGCCCGTGAGCCACAACTACAGAATCTGTGCTCTAGAGCCTCAGAGCAGCAACTATGGAGCCCATGTGCTGCAAGCACTGAAGCCTGTGTGCCCTGGAGCCCGAGTTCCACAATGAGAGAAGTCACCGCCACGAGAAGCCTGCTCACCTCCACTAGAGAGTAGCCCCCACTCCCCACAACTAGAGAAGAGCCCAGAATAGCCAAAAATAAATAAATAAATAAATACATAAATAAATAAAATGCATTTCTTTAAAAAAGAAAAAACCCAAAGTCCTTATTCCTATCTTTACGACACCTAATTGGGATCCCATTCCATATACAGTTTTATATCATTTTACTTACCATATCATATGTTTTAGATTTCTGTAATAAACTCTTTATAAATACAGTTTTAAAGGCTATAGAATTCCCCACTGAGTGGCCAGAACATGATTTACCTAATCATTTTCCTATTGTTGAAAATGTAGACTCCAACATTATTGCTATAATAAATAATGCACTAATGAGAATGTTGTGTCCAAACTTTTTTGTATTATAAGTTTAGATAAGAGTTCCAGAAGTTGAACCATACATGGCCAATAGTAACATGGGAAAAGCTTGTTTTGTTCTGACCAACATATTCTTAAACACAGCCAACTTAAGAGAGAAAAGAGATCACTAATGAAGATGCCCTAAAGTTCATTTCTCATATCACTTGCGTAGCTGTTCAATTCCCCTCCTTTTTTTTTATGGGTTTTTTTTTTTTTTTGGCCACTTCTATTGGTCTTTCATTTATCTATTTTCATCCATCTTTGTTCTTTGGCCTGTGTGGGCCTCCCATTGCAGTGGCCTCTGTTGCTGCAGAGCACCAGCTCTAGGTGCATGCGCTCCAGAGCTCTGGCTCGGTAGTTGGACACATCCATCCAGCTTCTCTGTGGCACATGGAATCTTCCCAGTCCAGGGATTGAACCGGCACCCCTTGCATTGAAAGATGGTGTCTTTACCCACTGAACCACCAGGGAAGCCCCAATTCCCTTCCTTTTATAAACTGGCTCTTCCTATCTTTTGCCTGTTCATCTCTGCATGCATGCATGCTCAGTCACACCCAACTCCTTGCGACCCCATGAACTGTAGCCCACAAGGCTCCCCAGTCCATGGGATTCTCCAGGCAAGAAGACTGGAGTGGGTTGCCACTTCCTCCTCCAGGGGATCTTCCCAACCCAGGGACTGAACCCAAGTCTCCTGCATTGGCAGGCGTATTCTTTATCTCTAGCGCCACCTGGGAAGTGTGTTCATCTTTCAGGCACTCACAAAGTCTTTGGGAATGGCCTTCCAGGGAGGAGATACATAACTCTATACATACAAGAAGTACTTTTCTTAAGCCAAAGAAGCTATCATTCAACATGGAAAGTCAGCTAAGAAATAAATTAATTAACCGCCCCCCTCTTCAACTACTGCAAAAATCAAGTAGCTAAGGGAAAAACACCTGGCAATTAAATGAAGTCATCAGATGAAGATAAGATTTACGAAACGCTTCAGATTTTTGCATAACGTTTGATCTTGGAAATTACGCTGTTTAAAAAGAATAAACATTTCCTGAGCCTTACCTGCAGCATGACGACATTGTCACCTTCAAAAGTGACGAACACATCTGTGTCGCATTTTAAACCTGAGATTTGATTTTCCATCATGTAGCCCTATTGAAAAAAAGAGAAAAGAGACAGATTTTAAATCTGCACTCTTGTCATTATCAAGGTCTAACATTTTCTTTCAAATTAAAAAATTACAAATGAAAGAATTGATTTCTCCTACCCAGAACAACCATTCTAAGAATTCTGACCCATTTTATTAGTCTTTCCATAAACATTTTGGGGGCGTGGCCTTCATTGGTTACAAAAAAATTTTGAAAACACTTAGGTCACATTTTTTTCCAAAATATTTCAATAAATTATGCTAGTTTTTCTATTCCAAACTTATGAATTTGAACAAATATCAAGGTGGGCTTCCCTGGTAGCTCAGTGGTAAAGAATTTGCCTGCCAATGCATGAGACGAGGTTTCAGCCCCCAGGCCGAGAAGATCCCTTGGAGAAGGAATTGGCAATCTGCTCTAGTATTTTTGCCTGGAGAATCCCATGGACAGAGGAGCCTGGTGGGCTATGCAGGCCACAAAAGAGTCAGACATAACTTAGTGGCTAAGCCACAAATTCAGGATCACACCCACAATAAGCAGGAGGACGATGCCTCCCTCAACCTAACCCAACGCTATTAGGACAACATATAAAATGGATAACTAATGAGAACCTACTGTATAGCACAGAGAACTATTCAATGCTCTGTGGTGACCACAGTGGGAAGGCAATCCAAAAGAGAGGGAAGATATGTATAAATATGGCTGATTCACCTTGCTATACTGCAGAAACTAACACATTAGAAAACAACTATATTCCAATAAAAATTTTTATTAAAAAAATAAGCATAAAAAATTAACAAAGATACCTATGATTCTTGGGAGACAACATAAAAATCCTAAATCGCCCCTCTGTCTCTTACTGTCATTAAATAACTCTGCTTCCTGAATATACACTGTTTCCATCCCATTTCTTCTTTTTTATCTTTTTTTCACTTCCTGAAATCTTTATTTAAAGGGCAGTCACCTGCTGCTCCAAAGCGCTGAAGTGTTTCTGCACTGGGAGAATCAGCTGCTCAAGAGAAAGCTGATCAGCCTCAGGCCAGACATGGAGGGAGCAGAGTCACCTGCATTTGGCCTCAGGCCCTCCCCCTTCTCAAGGCCCCTGTGCTCTCTTCCTTCCAGCTCATTGTCCTCCTCCGTAACTCTCAAAGCTTCCCACTCTCAAAATCTGCTTCCAGATCAGTCCAGCCATGAAAGTTACACCAGAGGCAGCTGTCACGTTACCTCTTCGAGGAGTATGTGCACTTAGCACTTTGGCTCCGTCTAGAACATAAAAAGCTTCAGCCCCTGTTGGAATTTCAAGCCACATGGGCCAGGGAGGGCCACAGAGGGTGCTCCCTGGGGCAGCTTTATATTCCAAACTCATAGGACCTGTTATCCTTGGGGTGTGTGCGCACTCAGTTGTGTCTGACTCTTTGCAAGCCCAAGGACTGTAGTCCGCCAGGCTCCTCTGTCCATGGGATTCTCCAGGCAAGAACACTGGAGTGAGTTGCCATTTCCTCCTCCAGGGGATCTTCCTGATCCAGGGATCGAACCTGCATCTCCTCAGTTGGCAGGTGGTTCTTTATCACTGAAAAGCCTGGGAAGCCTATCCTTAGGGGACCCACTTCATTCCTGAAAGCAGCCACTTGAAGTGGGCAAAAAGCACACACTCTGGGTTCCTGCTGCCCGCGGGAAATCCTGTGAGCATCCCTGCTTCCTGTCCCTTCGATGCCCATCTCCCTCCCTTGGTCCCCCACAGCACCTGGGCAGTCGGATCAGGGCATCTTCACGAACCCTCAGGAATCCTTCGTTACTCTCATAAAGGCAAACTGACTGTATGTCTGGATAAGCAAGTCAGTAGCATTTCCAGTCTGGGGAAGCTGGGCCACCCCACCCCCATCACAAGCACAGGGTAACCTCCACCCTCACCCCCAGGCAAACCACAGGAGATCGGCTTCCGACTGAGTGTGATCAGGCCCCAGAGTGTTTCCCCAGTCAGGGAGTAGCTGACTCACACCCCTTTCACTAGCACCGTTCTACCATTTACGGAGGACTTGCCACCAGCCCGATACCATGCTGGGTACTTGACCCAAATTTCATTGATTTTGTCACTTAATCCTCTTCCTCCTCTGAACAGCCCTGTGAGGCAGGTGTTACCCTATTTTACAGATGAAGAGAGTGAATCTGGAGGCTTATGTTGGAAGGTTATTGAATAACCTCTCAGGTTCTGGTGCAGAAAAGAGGAACACAGCATATACCACCTTTGACTTGGGAAGAAGTCGTTACCCCTAGGAAGCACACCTGCCAAAGGCTTACAATAATAACTCTGAAGAAATAAAGTACTTTTTCCTTGAGCTTTATGTGCTTCCAGCAGGGGAGGGAGGAACAGGTGCTCTGTAGTTCTGACACTTTTGAACTCTTCCCACTCTGCCCTGGAAACCAGCCCAACTGGGGCTTGAAAATGACCAGAGCAAAAGTCCACTTGAAAGACAGCAAACCAGCACAGACTCCCACTATCCCTTACAGAACACGGGCGCTGGAGTCCCCATGAACATAAAGATGCTTCATGTTCCGATGTTAGTTCTTCACACACGGTATCATTGTTTTCTCTTCGAGATGCTTCTACTTAGCCTTGAATGACTCTCCTTGTTTGAAAATTCAGTAAAACCGTGTGATGCTGAGCCTGATGATTTCAGACTCTACAGGGCCTTGACAGAGTGGTAGTGACAAGGTTCGTGGCCCTCACGAAGCTGACGGGCAACTGAAATGAAGCAATGGATAGAAAAGCCAAAGGCTGACCGCGTGCAAAAAGCAGTCATGGCCAGTACATCAGCTCCAATCTACTGCAACTACCAGGGGCAGAGTTATGATCTAATTTCCTTAGAACAGACCATAGAGGGACAAAGCAGGGATCGCTGCTCATGGCGCCATGAAGGGGGCAGCACCAACCTGCCTCCTGTCACAACACATCAGCCCAAAGTCAACACCCATGAGACCTGCTCTGCCCAGGAGAACCGCCTCCCCAGTGCCCAGGATGCCAAGGGACTGGCTTCCTCCATGATACTTGCTAGAAGAATCTGAAGTATTATAGCCAAATGACCACAGCTGTGCTTCCCGTTCTCTACTTCTACCTCTTCCCAAGGCATTTTCCTCCGTCTTTCAGCCACAGGGCTCCTGCATGCCCTCCTGGGATTCTGGTTTGTTTTTCTAAGCTTCACAATGGTCTCGGCTTTAACTGGGGATCCAAAGAGGCCCTCTTAGTCAGAAGACCCCATATCAAATGTGTTTCTCAGCTCCTGATCCATGTGTGGCTGAAGCCTGGCCAAGAAGTGGACTGGGTTCCCACCCTGCCTTTGACATGGGGCATCCCTCCATCACTGGCTTGAAACTTTGTTGTGTTGTTGTTGTTCAGTTGCTCGGTCATGTCCAAGTCTTTGGGACCCCAAGGACTGCAGCATGCCAGGCTTCCGCATCCTTCACCATCTCCTAGAGCTTGGTCAAACTCATGCCAAAGGCTTACAATAATAACTCTGAAGAAATAAAGTACTTTTCCTTGAGCTTTATGTGCTTCCAGCAGGAGGGAGGAACAGGTGCTCTGTAGTTCTGACACTTTTGAACTCTTCCCACTCTGCCCTGGAAACCAGCCCAACTGGGGCTTGAAAATGACCAGAGCAAGGTCCACTTGAAAGACAGCAAACCAGCACAGACTCCCACTATCCCTTACAGAACACGGGCGCTGGAGTCCCCATGAACATAAAGATGCTTCATGTTCCGATGTTAGTTCTTCACACACGGTATCATTGTTTTCTCTTCGAGATGCTTCTACTTAGCCTTGAATGACTCTCCTTGTTTGAAAATTCAGTAAAACCGTGTGATGCTGAGCCTGATGATTTCAGACTCTACAGGGCCTTGACAGAGTGGTAGTGACAAGGTTCGTGGCCCTCACGAAGCTGACGGGCAACTGAAATGAAGCAATGGATAGAAAAGCCAAAGGCTGACCGCGTGCAAAAAGCAGTCATGGCCAGTACATCAGCTCCAATCTACTGCAACTACCAGGGGCAGAGTTATGATCTAATTTCCTTAGAACAGACCATAGAGGGACAAAGCAGGGATCGCTGCTCATGGCGCCATGAAGGGGGCAGCACCAACCTGCCTCCTGTCACAACACATCAGCCCAAAGTCAACACCCATGAGACCTGCTCTGCCCAGGAGAACCGCCTCCCCAGTGCCCAGGATGCCAAGGGACTGGCTTCCTCCATGATACTTGCTAGAAGAATCTGAAGTATTATAGCCAAATGACCACAGCTGTGCTTCCCGTTCTCTACTTCTACCTCTTCCCAAGGCATTTTCCTCCGTCTTTCAGCCACAGGGCTCCTGCATGCCCTCCTGGGATTCTGGTTTGTTTTTCTAAGCTTCACAATGGTCTCGGCTTTAACTGGGGATCCAAAGAGGCCCTCTTAGTCAGAAGACCCCATATCAAATGTGTTTCTCAGCTCCTGATCCATGTGTGGCTGAAGCCTGGCCAAGAAGTGGACTGGGTTCCCACCCTGCCTTTGACATGGGGCATCCCTCCATCACTGGCTTGAAACTTTGTTGTGTTGTTGTTGTTCAGTTGCTCGGTCATGTCCAAGTCTTTGGGACCCCAAGGACTGCAGCATGCCAGGCTTCCGCATCCTTCACCATCTCCTAGAGCTTGGTCAAACTCATGTCCATTGACTCAGCGATGCCATCCAGCCATCTCCTTCTCTGTTGCCTCCTCATCCTCCAGCCCTTACTCTTTCCCCTGATCAGGGTCTTTTCCCATGAGTTGGCTTTACAGTGTATCTCAAGTCAAATGCAAATTTTACTCTAGGGAGGCCTATCACAACATTACAGAGTGTGTGTGCCTGAGTGTGGTGAGTGTGTGCATGTTGTAGACTGACACAGGTCCCTGAAATTCCTATGTTGATGCTCTGACCCTCAGGACTTCTGATGTGACCACATTTGGAGACAAGACCTATGAACAGGTGATTAAGGATAAACAAAGTCACTAGAATGCATCCTGATCCATGATGAATGGTGCCCTTAGAAGAAGAGACATTAGGAATTTGTATCAACTGAAGCTGAAGCTCTAATACTTTGGCCACCTGATGTGAACAGCCGATTCATTAGAAAAGATCCCAATGCTGAGAAAGAGTGAAGGCAAAAGGGGAAGAGGGCGGTGGAGGATGAGATGGTTGGATGGCATCACCGACTCAGTGGACATCAACTTGGTCACTGGGAGGCACAGGGAAGCCTGGTGTGGTACAGTCCATGGGGTTGCCAAGAGTCGGACACCACTTAGTGACTGAATAAGAGCAACAATTGTACTGTTGTGTGAAAATTGTGTAAATCCTAATCATGCTGAATTGGTCAAGATCTGAAAAGATCTACTATAGTCTTCTATTTGTCTATATACTCATTCTATTAATTTTTGAGATTTTGCTGTTAAAACTCCAACTAAAAATCTTAATTTATCTACTTAAAAATAATGATAATATATAGTGGAACCATATGTAACTTTGTTGTATATTTTCCAAGTCTCCTACAACTGTGTTAACATACTTTCATAATTGAAAAAATAAAAGAGAGGAAAAAAAGATAAGATAATAGGACACAGGCACAGTGGATTTCCATCACGGGGAAGCTTGAAACTTTGTTGTGTTGTTGTTGTTCAGTTGCTCGGTCATGTCCAAGTCTTTGGGACCCCAAGGACTGCAGCATGCCAGGCTTCCGCATCCTTCACCATCTCCTAGAGCTTGGTCAAACTCATGTCCATTGACTCAGCGATGCCATCCAGCCATCTCCTTCTCTGTTGCCTCCTCATCCTCCAGCCCTTACTCTTTCCCCTGATCAGGGTCTTTTCCCATGAGTTGGCTTTACAGTGTATCTCAAGTCAAATGCAAATTTTACTCTAGGGAGGCCTATCACAACATTACAGAGTGTGTGTGCCTGAGTGTGGTGAGTGTGTGCATGTTGTAGACTGACACAGGTCCCTGAAATTCCTATGTTGATGCTCTGACCCTCAGGACTTCTGATGTGACCACATTTGGAGACAAGACCTATGAACAGGTGATTAAGGATAAACAAAGTCACTAGAATGCATCCTGATCCATGATGAATGGTGCCCTTAGAAGAAGAGACATTAGGAATTTGTATCAACTGAAGCTGAAGCTCTAATACTTTGGCCACCTGATGTGAACAGCCGATTCATTAGAAAAGATCCCAATGCTGAGAAAGAGTGAAGGAAAAAGGGGGAAGAGGGCGGTGGAGGATGAGATGGTTGGATGGCATCACCGACTCAGTGGACATCAACTTGGTCACTGGGAGGCACAGGGAAGCCTGGTGTGGTACAGTCCATGGGGTTGCCAAGAGTCGGACACCACTTAGTGACTGAATAAGAGCAACAATTGTACTGTTGTGTGAAAATTGTGTAAATCCTAATCATGCTGAATTGGTCAAGATCTGAAAAGATCTACTATAGTCTTCTATTTGTCTATATACTCATTCTATTAATTTTTGAGATTTTGCTGTTAAAACTCCAACTAAAAATCTTAATTTATCTACTTAAAAATAATGATAATATATAGTGGAACCATATGTAACTTTGTTGTATATTTTCCAAGTCTCCTACAACTGTGTTAACATACTTTCATAATTGAAAAAATAAAAGAGAGGAAAAAAAGATAAGATAATAGGACACAGGCACACAGAGGGAAGACCGTGTGAAGATTCAGGGAGGAGGGCTTCCCTTGTGGCTCAGTCAGTAAAGAATCCACTTGGAACACAGGTGACTGCCTGCCATGCAGCAGACCTGGGTTCAATCCCTGGGTGGGAAAAGCCCTTGGAGGAGGGCATGGCAACCCACTCCAGTATTCTCACCTGGGAAATCCCACTGACAGAGGAACCTGGTGGGCTACAGTCCATGGGGTCTCAAGAGTCAGACGTGACACAGCGAGTGAACCACCACCATGGGCCAAACAGCAAGGCCTCGGGAGGAATCAACCCTGCCAACACCTTGATTAGGACGTCTAGACTCCAGAATTGTGGGATGATAGATTTCTGTTGTTTAAGCCACTTGGCCTGAGGCACTTTCTTAAGGCAGCCTGAGCAGTGTCTGGGGAGGGGGGCACCTGTGTGTGTCCAGTGTTCTCCACCAAAGAAAAATCAGTGTGAGCCGTTTCTCCATGTGAACAGGTCCCCTGGAGTCTCAGGAAACTCTTCTCCCCGCCCCATCCTCTTGAGACACTCCTTGGGTTTTTATTACAAAATAAAATGGCTGTTTCCATCATTTGCCTTCTCCTCCACCTCGGACTCTTCTAAGCAGAGCCTTGGCTTACACATTTCAGGTTGAGGGGGCTGGGGAGATGAGAAAGAAAGGGGGAGTGAGAGAAGAAAGAGGCTTCGTTCTCCCCAAAGTGAATAATATTTTCCGTTAGCTTAGTTCACTGTGAAAGGGAGAAAGCGAAATGTGGACTAGACAGAGGGAACTCTAAACTGCGGGCTCTCCAAGCCAACAGCATCCCTAGGGGACCCTTGGGCCAGGATCTTGGAGGAAAGAGTAGGCTGGGTAGACACGTCGCTCTAGCCTTGCATTCTGGCTTATGTCGGGCCTCCAAGCAGGTAATTGTGAATGTCACTCAGGTTGTGTCCCATTTCAGTGAGGGTCCCACAAAACATGTTTTATGATTCCAGCTTTGTACACTGAAAGTTTAATATGTTCCTGCTGCTTTTCACATCTCTGATTTTTTTTAGTATATGATTATATTGAATAAATGTATCAGAACAAATTAGAAACAGGCTTTCTTCCCCATAAGACTTTATGCCCATGGGGAACATTTGGTTAATTTTAGAAGTAAAACAGACCGTGTGAAGATTCAGGGAGGAGGGCTTCCCTTGTGGCTCAGTCAGTAAAGAATCCACTTGGAACACAGGTGACTGCCTGCCATGCAGCAGACCTGGGTTCAATCCCTGGGTGGGAAAAGCCCTTGGAGGAGGGCATGGCAACCCACTCCAGTATTCTCACCTGGGAAATCCCACTGACAGAGGAACCTGGTGGGCTACAGTCCATGGGGTCTCAAGAGTCAGACGTGACACAGCGAGTGAACCACCACCATGGGCCAAACAGCAAGGCCTCGGGAGGAATCAACCCTGCCAACACCTTGATTAGGACGTCTAGACTCCAGAATTGTGGGATGATAGATTTCTGTTGTTTAAGCCACTTGGCCTGAGGCACTTTCTTAAGGCAGCCTGAGCAGTGTCTGGGGAGGGGGGCACCTGTGTGTGTCCAGTGTTCTCCACCAAAGAAAAATCAGTGTGAGCCGTTTCTCCATGTGAACAGGTCCCCTGGAGTCTCAGGAAACTCTTCTCCCCGCCCCATCCTCTTGAGACACTCCTTGGGTTTTTATTACAAAATAAAATGGCTGTTTCCATCATTTGCCTTCTCCTCCACCTCGGACTCTTCTAAGCAGAGCCTTGGCTTACACATTTCAGGTTGAGGGGGCTGGGGAGATGAGAAAGAAAGGGGGAGTGAGAGAAGAAAGAGGCTTCGTTCTCCCCAAAGTGAATAATATTTTCCGTTAGCTTAGTTCACTGTGAAAGGGAGAAAGCGAAATGTGGACTAGACAGAGGGAACTCTAAACTGCGGGCTCTCCAAGCCAACAGCATCCCTAGGGACCCTTGGGCCAGGATCTTGGAGGAAAGAGTAGGCTGGGTAGACACGTCGCTCTAGCCTTGCATTCTGGCTTATGTCGGGCCTCCAAGCAGGTAATTGTGAATGTCACTCAGGTTGTGTCCCATTTCAGTGAGGGTCCCACAAAACATGTTTTATGATTCCAGCTTTGTACACTGAAAGTTTAATATGTTCCTGCTGCTTTTCACATCTCTGATTTTTTTTAGTATATGATTATATTGAATAAATGTATCAGAACAAATTAGAAACAGGCTTTCTTCCCCATAAGACTTTATGCCCATGGGGGGAACATTTGGTTAATTTTTAGAAGAAGATAAAATCAGTCTTATCTCTTTGGTTAAAGGAGGGTAAGTGGAAAATAAAGAAACCAACCAGGAGTGACCCGTGTCAATTTTATACCAATATATCTTTTGGAAAAGACCATGATGCTGAGAAGGGTTGAGGGCAGGAGGAGAAGGGGGCCACAGAGGATGAGACAGTTGGACAGCATCACTGAGTCAATGGACATGAGACCGAGCAAGCTCCAGGAGATGGTGAAGGACAGGGAAGCCTTGTGTGCTGCAGTCCATGGAGTCGCCAAGAGTCAGACGCGACTGAGTGACTTAACAACAGATCTCTGCCACCACACATGAAGGAGAACCTGTATGTGTGTGTGTGTCACCGTGCCCTTTCCTGTGGCAGCTGTGATCAGGGTGGCATCTCCTGACAGTCCAGCCAACAATGGATGTCCTGACGCAGAGCCATCCTGCCTTGCCTGGTATGCTTTGGGATGACCCTGCACTCTCAGCACTTATGAACTGCAAGGAGTGGGTGGAGGGGAATTCATTTGTGGGTCCCCTCATCAAATATTTGCTCAGGGTTTTGTACTGCAGGCACTGGGTCCCACATTGCAAACCACAAACACGGTCCTACCTTCAGGAGACAGACAGGCACTGGTCACACAGACAAATAAAATGAGTGATTAAACAATCTCTGGTAAGCTGAATGGATAAAGAAGAGGTAGTACTATAAATACACACAAGGCAATACTACTCAGGCATAAAAAATGAACAAGACTGGGTCATTTGTAGAGAGGTGGATGGACCTAGAGTCTGTCATACAGAGTGAAGTAATTTAGAAAGAGAAAAAGAAGTAGTGTACATTGACCCATAAATGTGGGATCTAGAAAACTGGTACACATGAACCTGTTTGCAGAACAGGAATAGAGATGTAGACACAGGGAATGGATATGTGGACAAGTGGGGAAGAGGGGTGGGATGAACTGGGAGATCAAGACTGGCCTGTATACACAACCATGTATAAGATAGATGGCTAGTGGGAAGCTAGCGTACAGCACAGAGAGATCAGCTCAGTGCTCATGACAACCTAGAGGGGTGGGGAGTAGGGAGGAAGTCCATGACGGAAGGGATACACGTCTATATACAGCTGATTCACCTCATTGTACAGCAGAAACTAACACAACATTGTAAAGCATTTATTTGTTGTCGTTCAGTCAATAAGTTGCATCCAACTCTCTGTGATCCCCTGGACCATGGCACGTCAGGCTTCTCGTTCCTCACCATCTCCCAATGTTTGCTGAAACTCAGGTCCACTGAGTCAGTGATGCAATTGTACTTCAATTTAAAAAAACAAAAAGCTCTGAGGTAAGTGTCAGAATGGGAAAGATCTGGATTCCATGAAGAAAGAATCAACAAGAATGACCTCTTCTAACCAAGATGCCAGAGAAAGGTTTCAGGGCTTGTTTAACTTGGAGCTGTAAAGAAGTCCGCTGAGCCAGAAACGGAGACGGCTTGCCCCAGGTGAGAGAACAGTGCTGGCAAACACCCCACAGCCTGCAAGGCACACGGAATGTTCAGGACTGGAAAGAAGGCTGGGCTGGAGGTGATGTGGGGAGAGAGAGGCCCAAAGATAAAGCTGGAGACAGATGTTATGTGCCTTTGCACTTCAGGGAATCTCGGGGATTCATTTCATTGACTATGTTAAGTTAGGTGCAACGTAAACTCCTAAGATAGTTTTAACCTGTGGGGTAAGATGACTTGTGATTTTTAAAAGACGGCCCTGGTGGCTGAGAGATCACGGCCCACAGGAGGCGAGAGAGAAAGGGTTGGACTAGTTGATAAAGACACACAAGGCAATACTACTCAGGCATAAAAAATGAACAAGACTGGGTCATTTGTAGAGAGGTGGATGGACCTAGAGTCTGTCATACAGAGTGAAGTAATTTAGAAAGAGAAAAAGAAGTAGTGTACATTGACCCATAAATGTGGGATCTAGAAAACTGGTACACATGAACCTGTTTGCAGAACAGGAATAGAGATGTAGACACAGGGAATGGATATGTGGACAAGTGGGGAAGAGGGGTGGGATGAACTGGGAGATCAAGACTGGCCTGTATACACAACCATGTATAAGATAGATGGCTAGTGGGAAGCTAGCGTACAGCACAGAGAGATCAGCTCAGTGCTCATGACAACCTAGAGGGGTGGGGAGTAGGGAGGAAGTCCATGACGGAAGGGATACACGTCTATATACAGCTGATTCACCTCATTGTACAGCAGAAACTAACACAACATTGTAAAGCATTTATTTGTTGTCGTTCAGTCAATAAGTTGCATCCAACTCTCTGTGATCCCCTGGACCATGGCACGTCAGGCTTCTCGTTCCTCACCATCTCCCAATGTTTGCTGAAACTCAGGTCCACTGAGTCAGTGATGCAATTGTACTTCAATTTAAAAACAGAAGCTCTGAGGTAAGTGTCAGAATGGGAAAGATCTGGATTCCATGAAGAAAGAATCAACAAGAATGACCTCTTCTAACCAAGATGCCAGAGAAAGGTTTCAGGGCTTGTTTAACTTGGAGCTGTAAAGAAGTCCGCTGAGCCAGAAACGGAGACGGCTTGCCCCAGGTGAGAGAACAGTGCTGGCAAACACCCCACAGCCTGCAAGGCACACGGAATGTTCAGGACTGGAAAGAAGGCTGGGCTGGAGGTGATGTGTGGGGAGGAGAGAGGCCCAAAGATAAAGCTGGAGACAGATGTTATGTGCCTTTGCACTTCAGGGAATCTCGGGGATTCATTTCATTGACTATGTTAAGTTAGGTGCAACGTAAACTCCTAAGATAGTTTTAACCTGTGGGGTAAGATGACTTGTGATTTTTAAAAGACGGCCCTGGTGGCTGAGAGATCACGGCCCACAGGAGGCGAGAGAGAAAGGGTTGGACTAGTTGATAAAGAGGGTGGCCTGGAGCTAGAAGGAGGTGGAACTGGACAGAGCTGGGTGGGTGTGTGGGAGAAAGAGAAAGCCCGGGCCACATGGATAGGAGGCGTATGGTGTGGTATTTACCAAGTCAGAGCATCCTGGCGAGGAGTATGCTTATGGGGAAAGATCGAATGTTCATCTCGAAAAATGTTAGATGTGAGAATCAGTGAGACATCGAAGGGGTCTGGTCAAAATGAAAGGCATTAGATCCAAGACTCTGTAGATGCAAAAAGATGTCAGGGATGCAGCATAGAGTCCTCATTACATAAGTCTTCAAGCCAGCGGAAGGGTTAGAATTATCAAGAGCCTATAGCAGAAAGGAGAGAGGCCCTAGGCTCATGTTAAGGAAAAGGTTAACATTCTGAGGTCAGGTGGAGGAAAACCGGCAGAGGAGACTGAGAAGACAAGAAAGCAGGAAGGAAGCTGAGAGTGTGGTATCCTGACAGCTTGGGGGAACGGTGCATCAGAGAGGGCAGGGATGACCACGGCGAAGGCTGCTGGGAGCTCAAGCAGGTGGGGACCCGGAAAGATCCTTTGGATTGAGCCTCAAGGGAATCAAGGGTGACTGACCCAATACAGTTTAAGGGAAGGCATGTGACTCAGAAAGGAAGTCAAATTTTCTTGGAACATCTATCATTGGCTATATGGCAGATGAAATAGTCTTTACCTAAAAATTACATCACTAGTAGAAGCCACTGAAAATGTACCTGACGAAATACTTTTTAAAAATCATGTTGATGCATATCGAGCTGATAAAGCAGTGCTGGCAAACACCCCACAGCCTGCAAGGCACACGGAATGTTCAGGACTGGAAAGAAGGCTGGGCTGGAGGTGATGTGGGAGAGAGAGGCCCAAAGATAAAGCTGGAGACAGATGTTATGTGCCTTTGCACTTCAGGGAATCTCGGGGATTCATTTCATTGACTATGTTAAGTTAGGTGCAACGTAAACTCCTAAGATAGTTTTAACCTGTGGGGTAAGATGACTTGTGATTTTTAAAAGACGGCCCTGGTGGCTGAGAGATCACGGCCCACAGGAGGCGAGAGAAAGGGTTGGACTAGTTGATAAAGAGGGTGGCCTGGAGCTAGAAGGAGGTGGAACTGGACAGAGCTGGGTGGGTGTGTGGGAGAAAGAGAAAGCCCGGGCCACATGGATAGGAGGCGTATGGTGTGGTATTTACCAAGTCAGAGCATCCTGGCGAGGAGTATGCTTATGGGGAAAGATCGAATGTTCATCTCGAAAAATGTTAGATGTGAGAATCAGTGAGACATCGAAGGGGTCTGGTCAAAATGAAAGGCATTAGATCCAAGACTCTGTAGATGCAAAAAGATGTCAGGGATGCAGCATAGAGTCCTCATTACATAAGTCTTCAAGCCAGCGGAAGGGTTAGAATTATCAAGAGCCTATAGCAGAAAGGAGAGAGGCCCTAGGCTCATGTTAAGGAAAAGGTTAACATTCTGAGGTCAGGTGGAGGAAAACCGGCAGAGGAGACTGAGAAGACAAGAAAGCAGGAAGGAAGCTGAGAGTGTGGTATCCTGACAGCTTGGGGGAACGGTGCATCAGAGAGGGCAGGGATGACCACGGCGAAGGCTGCTGGGAGCTCAAGCAGGTGGGGACCCGGAAAGATCCTTTGGATTGAGCCTCAAGGGAATCAAGGGTGACTGACCCAATACAGTTTAAGGGAAGGCATGTGACTCAGAAAGGAAGTCAAATTTTCTTGGAACATCTATCATTGGCTATATGGCAGATGAAATAGTCTTTACCTAAAAATTACATCACTAGTAGAAGCCACTGAAAATGTACCTGACGAAATACTTTTTAAAAATCATGTTGATGCATATCGAGCTGATAAAAAGAAATATTCAGAGGCTGAACTCATTGAGAAAGCATGACTCCAAAATGGGTGGCAGGTGTTGGGGTCAAGTAAGAAGGTATATATAAAGACATCTGTAGAATAGCCAGGACATGGAAGCAGCCAAGATGTTCGTGGACAGATGAATGGCTGAAGATGTGTTACATACATAAATGGGAATACGACTCAGCCACAAAAAGGAACATATTTGAATCTGTTCTGATGAGGTGGATGAACCTAGATGAATCTTTACTACCCAAAGTGAAGTAAATCAGAAAGAGAAAAACACATATCATTTATGAACACATTATATATGAAATCTAGAAAGATCAACCTGTTTGCAAGGCAGCAGTGGAGACGCAGACATGGAGAACAGACTTGGGGACACAGTGGGGGAAAGAGAGGGTGGGACAATACAGTGAATAGCATCAGAACATATATATTATCATGTGTTAAACAGAGAGCGGGTGGGAAGTTACCGTATGATGCATGGAGCTCAAACCTTGTGCTCTGTGACAACCTAGAGGGGTGGGATGGGGTGGAAGGTGGGAGGTGGGAGGAGGTTCAAGAGGGAGGGGACAGGCCTGTGCTTATTCGTGTAGATGTATGGCAAAAGCCAATACTGTAAAGCAACTATCCTCCAATTAAAAATAAACAAATTTTTAAAATAGAAAGTAAAGGTCAAAAAAATTAAAATACAGACACTTGTATAAACACAGTCCTCTGGAAAACAATGTCTATCAGGGGTTAAGTGAGAACATATCGCTCCTCACACAAGAAGATAAGGAGGAAATTTGCTAGTCTCAGTTCTGGCTGTGGGTGGAGAAGGAGAAACTTCTCTGTTTAGAATTCTGACCATGGCCTGCATTCATATGACTCTAGGGCCAGAATCCATACCCCTTATGAGGCCCTCAAAGCTACAAGCAGAGAAACCAGTTCAAGCGCGTTGTGGCCTCCAGGCATCTGAAAGAGGCAAACACAGATCCCTTCTGCCCTGAAAGAACTCCTAAGATAAAGCTCCAAATTTCTTGCATCACAAAATGCAAGAGGAAGTAAAGGAAAATCAGAAGAGACACATAACAACCAACAGAATCAAAACTGCAGAGGCAGCAGGCAATATTAGTTACTACACTAAGAAGGATAATATAAGAACATGCAGAGACAGACCTGGGTCTAGGACTTCCCTGGTGACCCAGCTGTCAAGACTCCATGCTCCCAATACAGGGGGGCCAGTTTCAATCCCAGGGAACTAGACCCTACATGCCACAACTAAGACCTGGCACAGCCAGATGAAGAAATAAACAAATAAAATAAATAATTTTTAAAAAGACAGTGGCCTAAAATTGTTCACAATTGTCAAGAGACACAAATGCACCTATTCAGCAAACATAAACAACCCCAAATAGGAAAAATAAAATAACAAATTTATACCTAGATGCTTTACAGTGAAACCACAGATCACAAAAATAAATAAATAAAGATCTTTAAGAAAACACAGAGAAAAAATTAGACTGCCATGACAAATTACAATTAGACATACAACTGATTCCTCAGCAACAAAGGAATCCAGAATAATAGTCAAAACTTTAAATGCTGAGAGGAAATAACTGTCAACCATGAATTTTATCCTTCCCAGTGCTTAACCTTTCAAGATTAAGAATGAAATAAAGGCACATTTAGACAAAGAAACTTAGGTTCACTGTCACAGATTGACACTACTCTGCAGAAAGTACTTCTTGAACTAGGAAAATGACTAAAGACATGCTAGAAGGAATTGTGAGCAGAGAAATTGGTAGAAAAAGAAAGCAGTAGTTCTAGGAAAACCCTAATTCCATATAACAATGAAAATGATGGCTAATTCATGGGATTAAAAAGCATACTATTAAAGTAATGGGCAAGGATGTTATAGAAGGTGGACCTGGTGTTTGTGAAAGCAAAGGAAGCTCTATATTGTTGGGAGAATGGAAAAATAATGATCAGTTTTAGACTTTGTACGTTAAATGTACATACTTCAACTGCTACAGGGACCACAATCTGAACATACCAGGGAATTCTCTGGCAGTTCAGTGGTTAAGACTCCATGTTGCCAAGGCAAGGGCCACAGTTTTGATCTCCGGTCAGGGAAATACAATCCCTCACCCAAAAAAATGAACGTAATAGAATGGAAACTGGAAAAGAGAACAATGAACAGACGTGGGAGGGAAATAAAAATCAGTCTGAAAGAAAGTAAAAAGCCCAAACAAGTAGAGATAAGACACACCAAATAGAAAGCAAAGAGTAAGACGAAGAAATGAACTCAGATATATCAGCAATGACAACAAACATTTAGACTAAACAGATAAAAATGAGGTTGTCAGAGTAAATGAAATTTAAAAACCAGGTAAGTTTTGTTTATAAGAAGCATAAATGCAACACATTAACACAGATAGTCTGAGTAAAAGCATATAATACATAAGGACCAACCAAATGGAAGATTTTATCCTCATGTTAATATTGGACAAAACACATTTTAAGACATTCCTAAAGCTAAAGAGAGTCACTACTAGAAACTACAAGAATCTTAAAAGATTAAATTCACCAGGAAAAAAATAGGACAATTCTAAATTAATAAGCATCTCATAGAACAACTTCAAAGAGTGAGACTGAAATCGGTAGGAGCACAAGGAGACACCGACAAGCCCACCATCAACAGTGGAAGATTTCAGTCCGGTTCAATCATTGATAGATGGTCAAAACTTTAAATGCTGAGAGGAAATAACGGGGTCAACCATGAATTTTATCCTTCCCAGTGCTTAACCTTTCAAGATTAAGAATGAAATAAAGGCACATTTAGACAAAGAAACTTAGGTTCACTGTCACAGATTGACACTACTCTGCAGAAAGTACTTCTTGAACTAGGAAAATGACTAAAGACATGCTAGAAGGAATTGTGAGCAGAGAAATTGGTAGAAAAAGAAAGCAGTAGTTCTAGGAAAACCCTAATTCCATATAACAATGAAAATGATGGCTAATTCATGGGATTAAAAAGCATACTATTAAAGTAATGGGCAAGGATGTTATAGAAGGTGGACCTGGTGTTTGTGAAAGCAAAGGAAGCTCTATATTGTTGGGAGAATGGAAAAATAATGATCAGTTTTAGACTTTGTACGTTAAATGTACATACTTCAACTGCTACAGGGACCACAATCTGAACATACCAGGGAATTCTCTGGCAGTTCAGTGGTTAAGACTCCATGTTGCCAAGGCAAGGGCCACAGTTTTGATCTCCGGTCAGGGAAATACAATCCCTCACCCAAAAAAATGAACGTAATAGAATGGAAACTGGAAAAAGAGAACAATGAACAGACGTGGGAGGGAAATAAAAATCAGCCTGAAAGAAAGTAAAAGCCCAAACAAGTAGAGATAAGACACACCAAATAGAAAGCAAAGAGTAAGACGAAGAAATGAACTCAGATATATCAGCAATGACAACAAACATTTAGACTAAACAGATAAAAATGAGGTTGTCAGAGTAAATGAAATTTAAAAACCAGGTAAGTTTTGTTTATAAGAAGCATAAATGCAACACATTAACACAGATAGTCTGAGTAAAAGCATATAATACATAAGGACCAACCAAATGGAAGATTTTATCCTCATGTTAATATTGGACAAAACACATTTTAAGACATTCCTAAAGCTAAAGAGAGTCACTACTAGAAACTACAAGAATCTTAAAAGATTAAATTCACCAGGAAAAAAATAGGACAATTCTAAATTAATAAGCATCTCATAGAACAACTTCAAAAGAGTGAGACTGAAATCGGTAGGAGCACAAGGAGACACCGACAAGCCCACCATCAACAGTGGAAGATTTCAGTCCGTTCAATCATTGATAGATCAAAATCTCAATTAGAAGAGGGAATATTGGGATGATGCCACTAATGAGCTTCATTGATTGGTCACATTTAACATCCTGCAGCTCATTACAAAATGCATCTTTCTTTGAGGCTCAGATGGAAACTTTCCATGTTCTAGATCACAAAGGGGATCATAATAAATTTTTTTTAAAAAACAATCTGTATCACACTGGCCATTTTCTCTGGCAAAAATGGAATTAAGTGAAAAAAACAACATAATATTAATTATCATAATGGCCACAAAATAAGAATCAAACAGTCACTAAAAAGAAGACAATATGTTCAGTGGTTATACTTTGTAGCCAAACTGTCTGGGTTTAAATCTTGGCTCTGGGCGTCCCTGGTGGTCCGGTGGGTAAAGAGTCTGCCTTGCAGTGTAAGGGGTACTGGTTCGATCCCTGGCCTGGGAAGATCCCATGTGCCATGGAGCAGCTGGACCAGGGTGTCCAATTATGAGCCAGCTTTCTAGAGCACATGTGCCCAGAGCCCGTGCTCTGCAGTGAAAGAGGCCACTGCACTGGGGGGCCCACACGGTCTGAAGAATGGAGATGGATGAAAATCAGTAAGTAAAAAGCCAACAAAACAGGTCAAAATTTTTTTAAAAATCTTGGTTCTGCCAACTCAGGAGCTATGTGATCTAGGGCAAATTGCTTAAACTCTCTCTGTTTCATTTTTCACATAGAAAATATTGGGGTGATAGTGATTCTACTTGGTGAGGACTATATAAGCTAATAAATGTAAAATGTGAGAGTTCATGCCTGGCACATAGTAAGAATTCAACAAAGTTTGGGTATTGTTATTTTTAAAGGCTAGTTAGGAAATTTAAAAACATACTCAGCTAATTTATGGGTCAAATAAGTCATTATGGATACTAAAATATGCTTAGAATTGATAAACAGAGAATCTTATATATCAAATCATGGTTGATCAGCCAAAGCAGTATTTAAAAAGAAATGTTATAAATTTAAATGTTTGCAATAGAATTGGAGAGACTACAGAAATCAATACGATAACATGCAAGTTAAGTTAATGTAATAGAAGAAGAGTGGAAAAGCAAATAAAAAGAACAGAAGGAAATAAATAATAAAGCTAAAAATCAATGACAGGGCTTTCCTGGTGCTCCAGTGGGTAAAGAGTCTGCCTTGCAGTGCAAGGGGCACCGGTTCAATCCCTGGCCCGGGAAGATCCCACACATGTGCACGGAGCAGCTGGACAAGTGTGCCCAATTATGAGCCAGCTCTCTGGAGTGCATCCGCCCAAAGCCGGTGCTCTGAAACAAGAGAGGCCACTGCAATGGGTAGCCCATACAGGCTGGAGAATAAAGACAGAATAAAAAAATATATACAAACAATAAAAGAGGCCAAGTTTTAAAAAAATGCTTCAAGAAAAAGAAAGAGAATCACTTTAAATGTCTAAGAAAGGAACTGTGAGATTTATCTGACTTTCCAGGTATTTGTATGAAGTATGTGAGGGACAAATTATTTCCTTTTATACAAACCCTTTAAAAAAGTAGAAAAAGAGGAAACACTCCCTCCCCAAGTCATTTAATGGGGCTATCACAACTTTGACACCCAAATTAGACCAAGGTAGAACTAGGAAAGAAAAACAGGACAACTTCATGATGGCAAGAGTAGCCCACCAGGCTCCTCTGTCCATGGGATTCTCCAAGCAAGAACACTGGAGTGGGTTGCCATTCCCTTCTCCAGGAGATCTTCCCAACCCAGGGATCAAACTCAGGTCTCCCACATTGCAGGCAGATTCTTTACCATTTGAGCCACAAGAGAAGCCCAATGGAAATTCACCACATGGACAGAGTAAAGGAGGAAAAGGTGTGATTATCTCAGTAAAATAAAGGAACATAATTCCATAAAATTTAGATCCATTCATAATTTTAAAAACAAACAAAAAACTAGCACACATAAACACACAAGAACCTCTTCATAAACTAAGGGTGTAACATACCTGCCTTAACATGATAAATAATATCCACCCCAGAAAACATCCTTAATGGTGAAAAAGTAAGCACTTGTCCGTTAGGGTCAAGAATAAAATATAAGTGCTCATCATCAACTACTTGGTTTTTTTTAAATTTTGCCCTCTTTTATTGGTTTTTTATTTATTTATTTCCATCCATCTTTATTCTTTGGCCTGTGTGGGCCTCCCATTGCAGTGGCCGCTCTGATTGCAGAGCACCGGCTCTGGGCACATGTGCTCCAGAGCACTGGCTCATAATTGGACACACCGGTCCAGCCACTCCGTGGCATGTGGGATCTTTCCGGGCCACGGATCAAACCAGTGCCCCTTGCACTGCCAGGCGTATTCTTTACCCCATGGACCACCAGGGAAGGCCTATTAACTACTTTTTTAAACATTGCATGGGAAGTCCTGGCCACTTCAATGATATGACAAAGACATAAATGTAAATAATTAAAAAGGAAGAAAAAAGCTATCTTATTTTACAGGGAATATGATTAGGATCATAAGAAACACAAAAGAACTACAAACAGATTATTAGGATTCTTATGACGCTTTGACAAGGTAGCTGAATATAAGATCAATATATAAAATTCAATTCCATTTCTATGCACCAGTCTGAAAGGATTAGTTAGAAAGGGTTTTAAAGCCTATCATATATATCATAACAGACATCTACACAGCTCCTGAGAATTGTCTCATTGACACCCAAATTAGACCAAGGTAGAACTAGGAAAGAAAAACAGGACAACTTCATGATGGCAAGAGTAGCCCACCAGGCTCCTCTGTCCATGGGATTCTCCAAGCAAGAACACTGGAGTGGGTTGCCATTCCCTTCTCCAGGAGATCTTCCCAACCCAGGGATCAAACTCAGGTCTCCCACATTGCAGGCAGATTCTTTACCATTTGAGCCACAAGAGAAGCCCAATGGAAATTCACCACATGGACAGAGTAAAGGAGGAAAAGGTGTGATTATCTCAGTAAAATAAAGGAACATAATTCCATAAAATTTAGATCCATTCATAATTTTAAAAACAAACAAAAAACTAGCACACATAAACACACAAGAACCTCTTCATAAACTAAGGGTGTAACATACCTGCCTTAACATGATAAATAATATCCACCCCAGAAAACATCCTTAATGGTGAAAAAGTAAGCACTTGTCCGTTAGGGTCAAGAATAAAATATAAGTGCTCATCATCAACTACTTGGTTTTTTTTAAATTTTGCCCTCTTTTATTGGTTTTTTATTTATTTATTTTCATCCATCTTTATTCTTTGGCCTGTGTGGGCCTCCCATGGCAGTGACCTCTCTTATTATAGAGCACCAGCTCTGGGCACATGTGCTCCAGAGCATTGGCTCATAACTAGTCCAGCCACTCCGTGGCATGTGGGATCTTCCTGGGCCAGGGATCAAACCAGTGCCCCTTGCACTGCCAGGCGTATTCTTTACCCCATGGACCACCAGGGAAGGCCTATTAACTACTTTTTTAAACATTGCATGGGAAGTCCTGGCCACTTCAATGATATGACAAAGACATAAATGTAAATAATTAAAAAGGAAGAAAAAAGCTATCTTATTTTACAGGGAATATGATTAGGATCATAAGAAACACAAAAGAACTACAAACAGATTATTAGGATTCTTATGACGCTTTGACAAGGTAGCTGAATATAAGATCAATATATAAAATTCAATTCCATTTCTATGCACCAGTCTGAAAGGATTAGTTAGAAAGGGTTTTAAAGCCTATCATATATATCATAACAGACATCTACACAGCTCCTGAGAATTGTCTCATCACCTCTACAAAGTGGGACATCAGCAAGCATCTTCACTCAATGTGACCCCATTCCCTAACCAAAAATGTCTGAGTTGGGAAGCATACCAACAACAACTGAGCCAGGGAATTCAGCACTAGGTCGATGAGACACCATCTCAGAGAGTAGCTGGAATGGAGATGTTATAAACTCCACAGACGAAGGGTAGCCACGTAGCAGAGGAGCAGGGAGAATGGACACACATCAGGGAGTCAAAGAGACCGTGGCCCCAAGAGAAGGAGAAACCAAGAGCAGAGTTGCCTATACTCTAGACTCCTCCCCAGTTTCTGGTCCTCATGAGACCTGGCTTCTAGGACACACTTCTCTCTCTCTCAAGATGTATTCTCTTTTCTTGCTTGAGTAAGTTTGTAATGGGTCTCCCTTATTTGCATCCAAAGAGTCTTAACTAATTCTTAGGAAATTCAGATGTCAGTCTGTGATGCTGCTTCTCTTCTTTCATTGATGTGATGGAGTGAATCCTTCTGGAGAGCTGTGAACCATTGCAGAGGAAAGTAAAATGAGAATACGGTAGATTCAAAACTTGGCCAACTGTCCCAGGATGGATGCCAACTCTATCCATTACTCTCTCATATGTCTGGATGTTATCCATCGCATTTAAAATTTATAATTGCCTTCTTTATGTCCTTAAGAAGTTTGGACTGAGACCTTCAAGGGAACGCTGCCAATAAAATGGATCATCCTTGGGTCATTTTAGTAATCTTGCTTTCCTTTATCAGTGATGAGGGTCAGTTTTACTGCCTGCTACTCTCCCAACTCTAATTTGCTTGACAAGATAAGACCTACTAACATAAGACACTCACAAATTTGACATGTGAATCTTCTCACTAGGATCTGTTTTTTTTTTTTTTTTCTTTTTTCAGTGACCAGAGGTTAACAACACAACACAGAGACTTGTTTACAAATTGCGGATTATGTTAAATGAAGGCCAAGTGCAGAACATTGATCAACATAGGACCTAGAGGCCAGAAACAAAGTTATCATCCCCCTCCTCCAGAAAAAAAAAAAAAAAGTAAGGACCAGAATTAGGCACAAAAGAGTAGACTCTGGAAGACCTGAATTAGAATCCCTGTATCCAACTGTTAGGGCTTTCAAGATGACTCAGTGATAAAGAATCTGCCTGCAATAGAGGAGATGCAGGTTTGATTCCTGGATGGGGAAGATCCCCTGGAGAAGGAAATGGCAACCCACTCGGGAAAATTCCATGGACAGAGGAGCCTGGTGGGCTATAGTCTAAAGGGGGTCACAAAGAGTCGGACACAACTGAGCGGCTGTCCAAGAGACAGAGCAACTACCTCTGGTCTTGTTTCCTCCATCCATGGGAAACCAAGTGGACACTCATAGGACTCATAGGACTCCCACTCATAGGACTGTTGGAGGATTAAAAAGTGAAAGCGAAAGTTGCTCAGTCGTGTGACTCTGTGCGACCTCATGGATGGTAGCCTGCCAGCCTTCTGTGTCCATGGAATTCTCCAGGTAGCAATACTGGAGTGGGTAGCTGTTCCCTTCTCCAAGGGTTCTTCCCAACCCAGGAATCAAACAGGGCTCTCCTGCATTGCAGGTAGATTCTTTACTAGATGAGCCACCAGGGAAGCCTGGAAGATTAAAGATGGTCACATCTACATAATGCCTGGCCCTTTGCCTAGCATGGACTCAGGGAATGTCAGTCAGAAGTGGGAACCTCTTGGACAATAAGAGCCAATTCCTCTAATCCTGGAGCAAGGTTCTTTCAAAGTTGAGAATTATAAAATGTTTCTTATTGTGCTGTCTTTCTAAATCCCTAGCAGAGATGAGCAGAAGTCCCTTCCTCAGTCTGTCCAGAGAAAGGAATCTTTAATCTGCAAAGTGGAAAACGAGGGAGTTGGTCAGAGACTCATTGGCTCCCTAGAAGAATTAGGCTGGGGCTGACCAAAGGATCTGGCTGATTAAGTTGTCATAGCAACTACTGAGAAGGCCCTTCTACTGGGGTCAACACTTGGACCCCAGCCAGTCCCTTCTTGGGAGGTTTTCCAGAACCATTCTTGGATCCTTTCTGAGTCTGGGCTGAACCCTTTCCACCTGGCTACCTAGTAACTGCATGCTAGGACTTAACTTGCCCTCTCCTGCCCACATACAAATTCCTAGCCAGTTGGACCCATGACCTTCAGACTTAGAATCCACCACCAGCCTCATGAGCTCCTCATGGCTCAGGCACCGATGACAGGAAAGCCCCAATAGAGGAGATGCAGGTTTGATTCCTGGATGGAAGATCCCTGGAGAAGGAAATGGCAACCCACTCGGAAAATTCCATGGACAGAGGAGCCTGGTGGGCTATAGTCTAAAGGGGGTCACAAAGAGTCGGACACAACTGAGCGGCTGTCCAAGAGACAGAGCAACTACCTCTGGTCTTGTTTCCTCCATCCATGGGAAACCAAGTGGACACTCATAGGACTCATAGGACTCCCACTCATAGGACTGTTGGAGGATTAAAAAGTGAAAGCGAAAGTTGCTCAGTCGTGTGACTCTGTGCGACCTCATGGATGGTAGCCTGCCAGCCTTCTGTGTCCATGGAATTCTCCAGGTAGCAATACTGGAGTGGGTAGCTGTTCCCTTCTCCAAGGGTTCTTCCCAACCCAGGAATCAAACAGGGCTCTCCTGCATTGCAGGTAGATTCTTTACTAGATGAGCCACCAGGGAAGCCTGGAAGATTAAAGATGGTCACATCTACATAATGCCTGGCCCTTTGCCTAGCATGGACTCAGGGAATGTCAGTCAGAAGTGGGAACCTCTTGGACAATAAGAGCCAATTCCTCTAATCCTGGAGCAAGGTTCTTTCAAAGTTGAGAATTATAAAATGTTTCTTATTGTGCTGTCTTTCTAAATCCCTAGCAGAGATGAGCAGAAGTCCCTTCCTCAGTCTGTCCAGAGAAAGGAATCTTTAATCTGCAAAGTGGAAAACGAGGGAGTTGGTCAGAGACTCATTGGCTCCCTAGAAGAATTAGGCTGGGGCTGACCAAAGGATCTGGCTGATTAAGTTGTCATAGCAACTACTGAGAAGGCCCTTCTACTGGGGTCAACACTTGGACCCCAGCCAGTCCCTTCTTGGGAGGTTTTCCAGAACCATTCTTGGATCCTTTCTGAGTCTGGGCTGAACCCTTTCCACCTGGCTACCTAGTAACTGCATGCTAGGACTTAACTTGCCCCTCTCCTGCCCACATACAAATTCCTAGCCAGTTGGACCCATGACCTTCAGACTTAGAATCCACCACCAGCCTCATGAGCTCCTCATGGCTCAGGCACCAGCCAGGACTTTTCTTGGCTCTGCTTCTCCTTATGAAACTGGACGGGGAACAAGATGGTCTTCACCACATTAGATTCTAGTCAGGCTTGACCTGCTAATCTGTTATGAGAGACACATGCCTCGGGGATTGCTGAGAAAAGCTGAGCCTTTAAACAAACACTATCTAGTGTGTTCCAGGAAATTGTAGATCTGCTGCATTCAGGATGGAGGGAGGACCTTGAATGACTGGTCTTCTTGCAACTGCCTGCATGCCTGTCTCCGTGGACAAAGCCCACCTTGTCTGGAGCTCACCTGGGCTTCTAGAGGAGCTTCGAGTCTGCCTTGGGCCTGGGCACTGGCCCACTGAGCTCCTGGATCTTTTTTTTTTTTTTTTGGCCATGCAATGTAGTTCACCAGCAAGGGATTGAACCCTTGCCCTCTGCAGTGTAAGTATAGAGTCTTAACCACTGTACTACCAGGGAAGTCCTGGAGCTCTTGGATTTCTGAGTCTGGTTTTCCTGGTTCTTCTGGCTCTTGTGGGGCCACCAGCCCTCTTAGCTGCCTGCCTTTGGAGACTGTACCTCCTCCCTGGTCTGTGACACCCCAGGAAACCAGGAACCACATGGGAGAGTCAACTAGCAGGAGCAGGCTCCTAGCAGAGGCTGGCCAGGCCCCTTCAGGAGTGGAGCGAAGGCCTGAGCCTCAGCAGACAGACTTCGCATCATCTCTCTGGGATTCTCAGGGTTCTGTTTTGCCTATTTCAGGCCTCAGCTGCATTCCAAGAAACGGCGGATGCCAGACAAACGAGGTGGTGGTGCGTCTCCCGAGGAGCCAGTCTTGGGATGAAGCCTATGGCGTAACCAGTGAGCTCGGCATCACACCACTTATTTTTTCCTCTTTAATTTACAAACACTCGTAATTGTTTCAAAGGTCCTCTTGTGCAATCTTTAACATATAACAATCCGTCATCGCCCAGCTGGACCGTATCTCAGAACAGCAAACAGCAGCTCCATGTCTAACATGAAAGGAAGAGTTGACGCGTGTTTGCTGATAACCTTATCATCACGCTGGGTCAGAGCTCCCTCGGAGACTTCATCCTGGTCCAGTTTTGTCCACATACTTCTTTAGGCTACTTCGGCCAGTTTTACTCTCCCGTGGGATTCAGGAACACACTGAGGAGAAAGGCGGCAGCCAGGGTCGGAGATGAGAAGGCTCTCACGGAGAGACCCTGATGGAGGGGAGTGCCGAAAATCCTGCAGTGGAGACTGCTTCAGCTGGCCCTGTGAGCCCAGGGAGGTGTATCTTCCAGTGCTGGAGGGCACCGCCCCAGGCCACGGACATCCAGGTCCACAGGGTCAAGCGATACTGTAGAAGGTCGCCGTGAAGAATGTGGTTGTGCAGGACCAAGGTCAGCATCTGGGCCTCAGCTCTACTTCAGCAGAGTTGGGGTGGGGGAACAGTGGGACCCTGCAGCCTGTGGGGGCCCCAGGCCTGTCCTTGCAGACCCTGATGCTCTGGAGTCAGATTTGCTGAGAATGCACTTGCCTCCAAAGTCCAAGGCTGCACCCTGAGGAGCCCCACCCACGCAGTTCTCACGCAGCTCGAATGCAGCAGGGTGGCAGGCGGGGAGGAGCAGAGCAAGCTGGGATACTTCACTGTAATCACATCCAGGAGAAAGGAAGAGGAGAGGCAAGTATTTACTGAGGGCCCACCAGGGTTCCCAGATGGCGCTAGTGGTAAAGAATTTGCCTGCAATGCAAGTGACATAAGAGATGTGAGTTCGATCCCTGGATGGGGAAGATCCCTGGATGGGCACCCCATTCCAGGATTCTGGGAAATTCCATGGACAGAGGAGCCTGGCAGGCTACCGTCCATGGACTCACAAAGAGTCAGACACAACTGAGCACTGCAGTACCGTGTTGTTGGCTTTGACAGAGAAGGAAACAGAGACTCTCAGAGGAAAGGCCCAAGGTCACAGCTTCCTGACCTTGAGATCCCACCCTTTCCTTGAGGAGACACCCCTCCCACCTCCCAGAATTTCCTTTCCACCATATGGCCCCACATAAGGCAGAATGGAATCTAGGGCTCTGTTTCCCATTTCTGCCAGTTGTAGGAAATTCAATCTGGGTTTGCTTGGAATGTGGAGAAAGGAGGCCAGGGCAAGTCAAGTGAAACTGCAACCATCTGATGACGTGTGGACCCCATCAGTCCTTAGAGAAGGGAGGTGAGAGCAAGGGAAGCAGCGGGTCTAAGTCACATGACTACACCGAGGGGCAGAGGCTGTTCTCCAAGTTTCCACCGGGCAGGTAAAGGGTTTTCATCATGTTCAAACCAGACTAGTGGAGTCTCCACTTAAACACTGAGGTTAGAAGTCACAAAACACAGGCCTGACCTTCAGAAACAGCTGGGCTGTACCAGACTCTGATACCAGACTCTGACTGGAACAGACTCTGCCTCCCTAGCTCCTGGTCTAGCCCTTCCCAGACTCACTAAGGAGGTGTGGGGTCCTGGAACTGCCTCCTGCCTCACTTCCTTCAGTCATAAACCTCCCACTATGTTGTTATGACTTTTATTTAAAAATTATATACTTTTAATTATTTATTTGGCCTTGCCGGGTCTTCACTGGGCACATAGGATCTTCCTTCGGTATTATATATTTTTATGTTAACCACTGGGCTTCCCTGGTGGCTCAGATGACCCAGGCCTGCAGTGCAGGAGACCTGGGTTCGATCCCTGGGTTGGGAAGATCCCCTGGAGGAGGGCATGGTAACTCACTCCAGTATTCTTGCCTGGAGAATCCCATGAACAGAGGAGCCTGGCGGGCTACAGTACGGAGGGACTAAATGCAGCACATGCTGATCACCTTGCACAACTTAACCCTCATGATTGCAACAAAGAAAAGCTGAGCCTCACCTTATACATGTAGAAATGAGGCATAGAGAAGAGAATACCTTTCCCAGAGTCATACCCAGGCTACCGTCCATGGACTCACAAAGAGTCAGACACAACTGAGCACTGCAGTACCGTGTTGTTGGCTTTGACAGAGAAGGAAACAGAGACTCTCAGAGGAAAGGCCCAAGGTCACAGCTTCCTGACCTTGAGATCCCACCCTTTCCTTGAGGAGACACCCCTCCCACCTCCCAGAATTTCCTTTCCACCATATGGCCCCACATAAGGCAGAATGGAATCTAGGGCTCTGTTTCCCATTTCTGCCAGTTGTAGGAAATTCAATCTGGGTTTGCTTGGAATGTGGAGAAAGGAGGCCAGGGCAAGTCAAGTGAAACTGCAACCATCTGATGACGTGTGGACCCCATCAGTCCTTAGAGAAGGGAGGTGAGAGCAAGGGAAGCAGCGGGTCTAAGTCACATGACTACACCGAGGGGCAGAGGCTGTTCTCCAAGTTTCCACCCGGGCAGGTAAAGGGTTTTCATCATGTTCAAACCAGACTAGTGGAGTCTCCACTTAAACACTGAGGTTAGAAGTCACAAAACACAGGCCTGACCTTCAGAAACAGCTGGGCTGTACCAGACTCTGATACCAGACTCTGACTGGAACAGACTCTGCCTCCCTAGCTCCTGGTCTAGCCCTTCCCAGACTCACTAAGGAGGTGTGGGGTCCTGGAACTGCCTCCTGCCTCACTTCCTTCAGTCATAAACCTCCCACTATGTTGTTATGACTTTTATTTAAAAATTATATACTTTTAATTATTTATTTGGCCTTGCCGGGTCTTCACTGGGCACATAGGATCTTCCTTCGGTATTATATATTTTTATGTTAACCACTGGGCTTCCCTGGTGGCTCAGATGACCCAGGCCTGCAGTGCAGGAGACCTGGGTTCGATCCCTGGGTTGGGAAGATCCCCTGGAGGAGGGCATGGTAACTCACTCCAGTATTCTTGCCTGGAGAATCCCATGAACAGAGGAGCCTGGCGGGCTACAGTACGGAGGGACTAAATGCAGCACATGCTGATCACCTTGCACAACTTAACCCTCATGATTGCAACAAAGAAAAGCTGAGCCTCACCTTATACATGTAGAAATGAGGCATAGAGAAGAGAATACCTTTCCCAGAGTCATACCCAGGCTTCATAGTCTATAAAGGTGAGCTGAAATATTGTTTTCTTTTTTTTTTTTTTTTTGGAAACAAGACCTACTAAGATCACGGGCTATAAAAGTACCATCTCAGCAGCCCCCAGACTCATCCACGTTTCACTCCCGGAGACCTCCTGCCTGTGGAAGACGTGGTATATGAAAAGACAGCTTAAGACAATTAGATGTTCATGCTTTTCTTTCAACAAATATTTGCATAAGTGCTAAGTCGCTTCAGTTGTGTCCAACTCTTTGCGACCCTACGAACTGCAGTCTTCCAGGCTCCTCTTTCCATGGGATTCTCCGGACAAGAATACTGAAGTGGGGTGCCATGCCCTCCTCCGGGGGGGTCTTCCTGACCCAGGGATGGAGCTTGCATCTCTTAGATCTCATGCACCGGCAGGCAGGTTCTTTACTGCTAGGGCCACTTGGGAAGCACCTTCAACAAGTATTTATGTCTCTGCTAACAGCCTTGGGCTAGGTGTTGGGTGGATATGGAAGTGGAGAGGAGGAGGAAATCAGGGTCCTCTGCATCTGTTTCTGAGGAGCTGCTGGGAAGCAAAACCATGTGAGGCAGCAGCTCCTGGGACTACAGAGCTGGCATCCCACCCAGGAAGAGTGGCCCTCCAAGGTGAGGTGCTCTTCCATAGCATGGTGCGTGGAGGGGTAATTTCTTTTTTTTTTTTAACTTTTTTTTTCTCCCTCTCCCTTTATTTTTTTTTAACTTTTATTTTACTTTTAACTTTTACAGAGCTTTGTTGTTTACAGATATGTATGTTCCCAGATTAGTCATATGTATATCCCCCTCTTCCCACCCCTCCCGACCATCACACAACACGAGGGGTGATTTCTGACCACCAGGTCATGCTGGGCAGGGAAGGAGCGATGACCAGGCAGGACCCCTGGAAGGGTAGACACCAGCTCCCTGGCAGGGGCTCACAAAGTGACAGGTCACTTAGGGTCATTACAAGCCATCACCCCCAGCTGCCTCAGAGGACCCTGCCCTTGACCTGCTCTTGACCCCTCCTCACTGCAGCCAAAGCTCTTCAACCACCCCTTCAGGTTCAGAGCTGCTGTTTATAGGCAAATATTCAGCCAAGTTCAAAATGGAATCCAGGCTCAAGACCCAGGAGGGGGCTCCCTCCTCCCCGCTCCTCCTGCAGGGCCTGCTTCCGGCTCACGCGGCCAGGAGGCAGTGCGGTCCCTGGAGGCCGCTCACCCAGGCTGTCACTCTGATGCCACCAGCGCTGATGTCCACAGCCACGCCATGCCACAGACTCACGGCTCCACAACCACACATCCCCCCACACCCTCAGAGGCCCCCCTTGGGTTCCCTTTCTCACCAGCTCTAGGCTCCAGAAGGCGCCTTCCCTCTCAGGGTTGTAGAGACAAGGGCATAGACCCAGCTTTTCTGAGTCCCCTCGACTCTCTGAAGGCTCCTACTTCTCAAACCTCCCTGCGCAATCGAGTCCGAGGCCTGGGCTGGGGACACCCTACACATACTCTAAATACTCAGTACGTCCCCATCTGCCTCGTTCCCAGGGTAGAAACCCGTGGGGCCATTTCCTGCCTTCTCCCCGAGGGATTGAAAGGCTGGAGCAGAGCTCTGATCTTCTGACCCCCATTGGCCCTTCCCTGCACTGTCAGCCATCACCAAGTTTCATGACAGGTATTGCAGGCCTCCAGGGGTCAAGCATCTTACAAGCATGGTCTGAACTGTCTAGCAGCCCCAGAGAAGGTGGACATACACAGACGACGAGGTTAAGTGAGGCAGCCAGGGTCACAAGGGCAGGTGGGAATTCCAGCTGGTTCCAAAGCCCGCTGACCACACAGCCCTCCCCCGACATGTGCCATAACCTGACAGCAGGCAGATGCCGCAGAACTGGGGGTCCGAGGGCTGTGAGGGGGCTCACCATGCCTCCAGTGCATTCTCGACAGTCCTGCAAGCAGCGGCTGTTCTCCCAGGTACTGTAGGCCTTCAGCCCCGCCATCAGCGCCTGCAGCGGGCGACTGCTGACCAGCTCCTTCCCATGGAAGATGGCCTCGTCTAGCAGGATGCCGGCGTACCTGCAAGACCAGCGGAGACTGGCGATGGAGGCAGTCGTCTTCCCCAGCTCGTGTTCCTAAGGGGATACCAGTCTCACAAGGTCTTTGTCTAGATTTTGGTGTTGGGGTCATGCTTCTAAATAAAATTGCCTTCCCTTTTCTTAGCTGAGTTTGTGTAAAATCAGTATGTTTCCTTTTCTTAAATATTTAATGGGTTGCACAAGTAATGCCAGACAATAGACAATGCTATTCAGGTGCTTTGCTTCTTTTTATGTCACTTTTGATACTATGTATCTTTCAAGAAATTTGTCTCTTTCATATATGCTGTCAAGTATATTGGCATTACATTAACATGACATCAATAATAACAGTAATCATATTTAATCTTATCCTTTCAATGTCTGTGAAATCTATAGTAAAGTCCTTTTCTTTTTTTCTTTTAGTCTAAATACTGGCAATCTGTTCCTATTTTTTTCTGCATCCTTCTAGTTACAGGTCTTTCAGTTTTATTAATTTATTGAAAAAAAATAGTTTGGGGCTTATTTTTTCTCTATTGTTTAATCATTTCTTCTTTCATTGATTTCTGCTCCCATTTTTATTATCTTTTGTACTTACTTTGGGCTTAATTTGTTCCTCTTTTTCTAGTTTCTTAAAATAGAAGTTTAGACCACTGGCTTTAGACCTTTCTTCTTTTCTGTGGTAAGCATTTAAACAAACACATTTTTCTTTGAGTACTTAAAACAGTACTTAAAATACCACAAATTTTGACATGCTGTGTATCATTTTCATTTTGTCCAAAATATTTTGTAATTTCCCTGTAATGTCTTCTTTTTTAAAAATTTTGGTCTCTTTTTCTTATTATTATTTATTAACTTTCATCCATCTTTATTCTTTGACCTGTGTGGGCCGCTCTCACTGCAGAGCACCAGCTTTGGACACATGCGCTCCAGAGCACTGGCTCATAATTGGACACACCGGTCCAACTGCTCCACAGCATGTGGGATCTCCCCGGGCCAGGGATCGAACTGGTGCCCTTTGCACTGCAAGATGGACTCTTTACCCACTGAACCACGAAATAAGCCCTGGAAGATGTATTTTTAACTTTTTAAAAATCTACGAAACAATTTTGCAAAGTGGCTATGCGACATTACATTCCCACTAGCAGTGGATGGGAATCCTAGTTGCTCCACGTGCCAGCCAGTAAAAGCCATCTTTGCAGTTCTCTTCATTTTAATCATCCAAGTGGATATGCAACGATAATCTTCACGGTTTGAATTTGCACTTCTTGGGTAACTAATGATCACAAAACTTCTTTTCTATGGTCTACTATCTGACCATATCTTCTTTTGTTGGGCTCCCTAGGTGGTGCAAGGGTAAAGAATCCACCTGCCAATGCAGGAGAAGCAAGAAATGTGGCTTTGATCCCTGGGGAGAGAAGACCTCTTGAAAAAGGACTATGTGTCAGCTATCACCTTAATTTTCTTGTTACAGGTGCTGGGCAAAGTGAAAAGGCCTGGACCCAGTACAGACAGCAACATAGGACTTCCCTGGTGGTCCAGTGGTTAAGAGTTCACCTCCAAATGCAGTGGTGTGTGCTCAGAGAGCTAAAATCCCACATGCCTCGCAGGGAAGCAAACACCAAATAAAACAGCAGAAGCAATATCATAACACATTTAATAAAGACTTGAAAAAACAAATGGTCCTCATCAAAAAAGAAAGAGCAACATAATGGTGAACTGGTCCCTCCTGGCCTGGAACCTAGCCTTGACTGCCCAGCTGCCCATTTGGACTGGAATAGATTACGGAAAAGGCAAACCCAAAATACTCCTTTTGGCTGGTACTTCACAACTATTGACCTTCTAAAAGAAATTGTTGGTCATTTTCTAAGCCAGGAAATTCATTTTTGTGACACATCCCACTAGGCAATTCCAAAGAGAGATTCCAACAATGAACTGCCCTGGCCAGCGAACCCTGGACACCACCCTCACCACACATAACTGCTGTTTCAGACACCAACAAAATGTTTAAAGGCAAAGCTCCAAACAGCCTCATGGCCAAGACTGATGTAATCATACAAGGTAATTTCATTCAGTTGAGTTGAAGTACTCCATGCAGAAAGCTAGGCAACTCTTAGATGTGGAGATGCCAAATGAAGGATTCACGATTCCTATGCTCAAGGAATTCATGATGCCAAACCAAGAGTCATGGTGCAATGAGAAAAGGAGCTCAACATGCTGCTCCAAGAGCCTTATGAAGAGATCCTTACTCCAATACAGTGGAAGTAGTTACAGACTTTTTTCCCTTGGGCTCTAAAATCACTGTGGATGGTGACTGAAGCTATGAAATTAAAAGCCTGCTCCCTGGAAGGAAAGCTAGGACAAACCTAGGTAGCATATTAAAAAGAAGAAACATCAGTTTGCCAACAAAGGTCTGTACAGGCAAAGTTATGGTTTTTCCAGTAGTTGCGTACAGATGTGAGAAATGGACCATAAAGAAGGCTGAGAGCCAAAGAATTGATAGTTTCTAACTGTGGAGCTGAAGAAGACTCTTGAGAGTCCCTTGGGCAGCAAGGAAGTCAAACCAGTCAATCCTAAAGGAAATCAATCTTGAAGACTTATTGGAAGGACTGATGCTGAAGCTCAATACTTTGGCCACTTGATGCAAAGAGACAACTCATTGGAAAAGACCCTGAGTGTGTGCAGTGGTGTGTGCTCAGAGAGCTAAAATCCCACATGCCTCGCAGGGAAGCAAACACCAAATAAAACAGCAGAAGCAATATCATAACACATTTAATAAAGACTTGAAAAAACAAATGGTCCTCATCAAAAAAGAAAGAGCAACATAATGGTGAACTGGTCCCTCCTGGCCTGGAACCTAGCCTTGACTGCCCAGCTGCCCATTTGGACTGGAATAGATTACGGAAAAGGCAAACCCAAAATACTCCTTTTGGCTGGTACTTCACAACTATTGACCTTCTAAAAGAAATTGTTGGTCATTTTCTAAGCCAGGAAATTCATTTTTGTGACACATCCCACTAGGCAATTCCAAAGAGAGATTCCAACAATGAACTGCCCTGGCCAGCGAACCCTGGACACCACCCTCACCACACATAACTGCTGTTTCAGACACCAACAAAATGTTTAAAGGCAAAGCTCCAAACAGCCTCATGGCCAAGACTGATGTAATCATACAAGGTAATTTCATTCAGTTGAGTTGAAGTACTCCATGCAGAAAGCTAGGCAACTCTTAGATGTGGAGATGCCAAATGAAGGATTCACGATTCCTATGCTCAAGGAATTCATGATGCCAAACCAAGAGTCATGGTGCAATGAGAAAAGGAGCTCAACATGCTGCTCCAAGAGCCTTATGAAGAGATCCTTACTCCAATACAGTGGAAGTAGTTACAGACTTTTTTCCCTTGGGCTCTAAAATCACTGTGGATGGTGACTGAAGCTATGAAATTAAAAGCCTGCTCCCTGGAAGGAAAGCTAGGACAAACCTAGGTAGCATATTAAAAAGAAGAAACATCAGTTTGCCAACAAAGGTCTGTACAGGCAAAGTTATGGTTTTTCCAGTAGTTGCGTACAGATGTGAGAAATGGACCATAAAGAAGGCTGAGAGCCAAAGAATTGATAGTTTCTAACTGTGGAGCTGAAGAAGACTCTTGAGAGTCCCTTGGGCAGCAAGGAAGTCAAACCAGTCAATCCTAAAGGAAATCAATCTTGAAGACTTATTGGAAGGACTGATGCTGAAGCTCCAATACTTTGGCCACTTGATGCAAAGAGACAACTCATTGGAAAAGACCCTGATCCTGGGAAAGATTGAAGGTAGGAGGAGAAGGGGGTGACAGAGGATAAGATGGTTGGATGGCATCATTGACTCAATGGACATGACTTTGAGCAAACTCCAGGAGATGGTGAAGAACAGGGAAGCCTGGTGTGCTGCAGTCTATGGGGTAACAAAGAGTCAGACACAACTAGCCGACTGAACAACAGCAACAATACTTTGTGGAAAGTTAGTGACAGCTTCAGATGACATCGATAAGGTTAAAAGAAATGTCACAGGGCTAAGATATAAAAGAACACCAGAGACTTTTGCTCCCTTAATAACAGTCCCTAAGAGCTGTCAAAGAACAAAGGCTCCAAGGAGCCTTGAAGAATAGAATTCCAGGGAGAGACCAGCACTTTTTAGTAGATTGGACACTGTGCACAAAGGAAAGAGAGAACTTGAAGACAGATCTGTGGACATGATCCAAATTGAAGTATAAAGGGGAAAAAAAAGAAAAGAATGTAACTTCAGTGACATGCAGGACAACATGAAGCAGGTTTACATCTGTGTAGGACAGAAAGAAAGAATAGGGCAGAAAATATGTAAAGAAATAAGGGCCAGAATATTCCCAAATTTGATGAAAAACTTCAACCCACAGATCCCAGAGGCTCCACAGACTCCAAACAGCACTGACCCACAAAACCACACCTAGGTCAACATAATCAAACCCTGAAAATCAAAGAAAAAGAGAAACTCTTAAAAGCAGTTCAAGTGGAAATATACGGGGCATATAGGGAAATACCCAGCAAAATGATGACTGTTTTCTCATGTGAATCAAGGAATCAAAAAGTCCATAAAGAGGTGGGATGGTGGGTGGGAGAGAGGCTCAAGACAGAGGGGGAATATATACATATATACATGAAGCTGACTCATGATGTTATACAGCAGAAACTAACACAACATTGTAAAGCAATTATTCTCCAAATTAAAAAAGCAAAATGGAAAAAAAGAAGCCTATAGAGTGATATCATTAAGACGCTCAAAGAAAAGTAAACTATCAGGTTTCTGTCTATGCTGGTGATGTCTTTTTTTAAAAAAGAGAAATAAGATTTTCTCCAAAAAATGGGGTGAATTCACTGCTAGCAGACCTATTCTACAAGAAATGTTAGAAATTCTTCAAGCAGAACAAATATGGTATCAATTAGAAATCTGGATCTACACAAGTAAATTAACAGTGTTGGAAACAGAACAAAGAAAGGTAAAAATAAAATTCAATTTTACTTATTTTTAATTGCGCTGAGATATGATTATGCACAAGAAAAACAGGAGCCATGTATTGTGTGCTTGCAGCATATTTTAAAGTAAATTGGATGACACCAATAGCAGAAAAAAAGGATGAGAGGGAAGAACTGGGAATACACCTTAAGTCCTTACACTACAGAGAAGGCATCTTAATAATTTAACGTAGTCTCTAATCCACTAAAGATGTGTGCTGTAAACCCTAGGTCAGCAATTAAAACAGTACCAAAAGAAGTATAAATAATGTCCATCAAAGAGATAAAGTAGAATAATAAACAATATTCATTTAGATCTAAGAGCAGGCAGGAAAAAAAGGAAAAAATAACCAAAAAAACAGATGGAAAAAATAAAAATCAGCTATCAATATGAACTTTAATCCAAACATATCAACAATCACTTCAAATGGAATGGGTCCAAACACACCAGCTAAAAGTCAGAGATTTTCAAGTTGGATTAAAAAAAAAAAATCAAGACCTAACCATCCTCTGTTTTACCAAGAAACCCACTTTAAAGAGATCAGTTCAGTTCATGCAATCACATCCGACTCTTTGCAACCCCATGGACTGTGGCACACCAGGCATTCCAGTCCTTCACTATCTCCCAGAGCTTGTTCAAACTCATGTCTGCTGACTCAGTGATGCCATCCAACCGTTTTGTCTTTAAATGGAAAGCCAGGTTAAAAAAACAAACCAACCAACCAACCAGGAGGCTTCCCTAGTAGCTCAGTGGTAAGGATTTCGCCTGCCAATGCAGGAGACACGGGTTCGATCCCTGATCCGGGAAGACTCTACGTGCTGCAGAGCAACAGCAGCTAAGCCCGTGAGCCACAACTATGGAGCCTGTGGTCTAAAGCCTCGGAGCCGCAACTATGTAGCCCATGTGCCACAACTACTGAAGCCCGTGAGCCCTAGAGGCTGAGTTCCACAACAAGAGAAGTCACCACAAGAAGAAGCCTGCTCACCTCAACTAGAGAGTAGCCCCCACTCCCTACAACTAGAGAAGAGCCTGCAGCAGCAGTGAAAGCCCAGGATGGCCAACAATAAATAAATTAATTAAATTTAAAAAGAAAAAAAAAACACATTAAAAAAAAAACCAAACAGATATGTGGAAAAAAAAGTTCCACAAAACACTAAACAAAAGGTACTTAGATTGGCTATATTATATTAATATGACAGAACAGACTTCAGGACAAGCAATTTTTTCCAAAGATTAAGAGAAAAATTACATGATTATAAAGGGATCAACTGTATAAGAAAATACAATAATGCTAACATGTATATGCATCTAAAAAAAGGCAAAATCCTTGAGACAAAAGAAAATTTGTAGAGTTCTCTCAGAAGAAAAGGCAGAAAATCAGTAAGGATGTGCATGGGCTACAGAGCAGTCAACTAACAACCTAACTGACATTTACAGAACCATCTTCCCAACTAGAACAGAAAACATAGAATTCTCAATGTGGAACCTGTTACGTACATGTGTGTGTGTGTGTGTGCGTGTGTGTGTGTGTTCTGAGCCTTCAGTCAGAAAGAATAGAATCCTTCATAAGATGTTCTTGGCCCATGACTGTACTTGTAAATAAGCAAGGCAGTCAAAGCAGAAGTTTTAAGGAACACTGTAAACTATACTGTAAATGGAATGAAAGTGAAAATGAAAATTCAGGATATCAGAAGCAGAGGGATGTCGCTAAAGCAAGGCTTCAAGAAAAAAAAAGTGCACTAAATGATCAGGCAAGAAGTAAGGTCCCAAAGGAGGAACCTAACCTCTCATCTTCAGGAGAGAGAGAGAAGAAATTAAAGCAAAACAAGCCTAGAAAATAAATAATAAACATTGGAGTGAATAGCAATAAAAGTGAAAGCAGAGAACAAGAGAGAAAACCAAGCTGATCCAAATCCGCTTTTGAAAAGGCAATGTAACTGATAAACCTATGCAAACTGATGAAGAGGAGAGAGAGAGAGAACAAAATATTAGGAATGCATATGTGTCGATCCCAGTCTCCCAATTCTTCCATCCCCTCTTCTTCTTAGTATTCGTTTATTTGTTCTCTCCATCTGTGCCTTTATTTCTGCTTTGCAAATACACCTGATACTATGTATAATGTATGTTATATATAAATGTATATATAATTATACATAAGTATGTAAATTATACATAAATATATAGATTATAAATATATAATTCCACATATATAATTTACATACAAATTATACATAAATGTGTAAATTATATATGCATATATTCATACCAATTATATATATATTGGAAAAGAAAATGATGACTCAGTATTCTTAAGAGTCTTCTCAGTTAAAAGCAATTTTCTAAAATAAAATATAAAAAAAATATTTAAGGAAAAGGAGAAAGAAGTGACTCCCGCACCTGCCTCCCTCCTATTAATGCCAGAGCCACAGACACGCCTGGAGAGGGCAACCCCCCAGAGCCATCTCACCTGCTGGAGAAGGTCAGGGCCAAGGCTGTGGCCAGGTGGGGCATCAGCCGCAGGCTCTGAGTTTGATGCTCAATAATCTTGACCTCTTCTTTGTTTTTGGGTCCAAACTGCCTCCGGCTAGAGAAAGCAAACAGATACACCTTTACCGAAATTCAACAGGCAACATCATCCCAAACAGTCATTTGCCTTTAAATACTTCAGAATTGATGCTTTCGAACGATGGTGGTGGAGAAGACTCTTGAGAGTCCCTTGGACAGCAAGGAGATCATCCCAGTCAATCCTAAAGGAAATCCACCCTGAATATTCATTGGAAGGACTGATGCTGAAGCTGAAGTTCCAATTCTTTGGACAGCTGAATGCGAAGAGCCGACTCACTGGAAAAGACCCTGATGCTGGGAGAGACTGAGGGCAGGAGGAGAAGGGGGCAGCAGAGGATGAGATAGTTGGATGGCATCACTGACTCAATGGACGTGAGTTGGAGCAAACTCCGGGAGACAGTGGAGGACAGGTGAGCTCAGTGTGCCACAGTTCATGGGGTCGAAAAGAGACAGGACTGAGCGACTGAACAAGTTCAAAATACAGAATGCCTGAGTCTCCTAAAACATAGTTAAGATAATAAGATATCAAGAGTTTCTCAAGGGAACGACTTCGAGACTGAGGGACTGGCGGTTGGGCGGGCCGAGTGGCGCCGCCGAGGCCATGCTGGGCCGAGCCAAGGAGCGCCGGGGATGTAGCGGGCCGCCCTGCCCATGCCCCAGCGCCTGGCCGCGGGCGGAGCCGGAGCCGGAGCTGGATCCTGGGGAGGCGGCGGGGGGCCCCGAGCGCAGCCCGCGCCCCCCGCGCGGAGCCAGGCCCGCTGCCGTCCCCGCCGCCCGGGCCCCCGGCATGCAGCTCCGGCTGCGGAGGTGACACTCGGGCCCGAGCCGCCGCCGCCGCCATCGCCACCATGGATGAACAGGAAGCACTGAACTCGATCATGAAGGACCTGGTGGCCCCACAATAACAACAAGCTCATGTGCAGGGGCCAGTGAGAAAAAGAAATTTTTGAGTGACGTCAGAATCAAGTTTGAGCACAACGGGGAGAGGCGAATTATAGTATTCAGCCGGCCTGTGAGATATGAAGATGTGGAGCACAAGGTGACAACGGTGTTTGGACAACCTCTGGATCTACATTACATGAACAATGAGCTCTCCATCCTGCTGAAGAACCAAGATGATCTTGATAAAGCAACTGACATTTTGGATAGAAGCTCAAGCATGAAAAGTCTTAGGATATTGCTGCTGTCCCAGGACAGAAACCATACGAGTTCCTCTCCCCACTCCGGGGTCTCCAGGCAGGTGCGAATCAAAGCTTCCCAGTCTGCGGGAGATGTAAATACCATCTACCAGCCCCCCCCGAGCCCAGGAGCAGGCACCTGTCTGTCAACTCCCAGAACCCTAGCCGAAGCTCGCCTCCCCCCGGCTACCTGCCCAAAAGGCAGCAGCACATCGCCCGACAGGGCTCCTACACCAGCATCAACAGCGAGGGGGAGTTCATCCCGGAGACCAGCGAGCAGTGCATGCTGGATCCCCTGAGCAGTGCTGAAAGCTCCTTGTCTGGAAGCTGCCAGTCCTTGGACAGATCAGCAGACAGCCCATCCTTCCGGAAATCACGAATGTCCCGAGCCCAGAGCTTCCCAGACAACAGACAGGAATTCTCGGATGGGGAAACTCAGCTCTATGACAAAGGGGTCAAAGGTGGAACCTACCCCCGGCGCTACCACGTGTCCATGCACCACAAGGACTACAACGATGGCAGGAGAACATTTCCCCGCATACGGCGTCATCAAGGCAACCTGTTCACCCTGGTGCCCTCCAGCCGCTCCCTAAGCACAAACGGCGAGAACATGGATCTGGCGTTGCAGTACCTGGACCCCCGAGGACGCCTGCGGAGCGCAGACAGCGAGAACGCCCTCTCTGTGCAGGAGAGGAACGTGCCCACCAAGTCTCCCAGTGCCCCCATTAATTGGCGCCGAGGGAAGCTCCTGAGCCAGGGTGCCTTCGGCAGGGTCTATCTGTGCTATGATGTGGACACAGGACGAGAACTCGCTTCCAAGCAGGTCCAGTTTGACCCAGACAGTCCTGAGACAAGCAAGGAGGTGAGTGCACTGGAGTGTGAGATCCAGTTGCTGAAGAACTTGCAGCATGAGCGCATAGTGCAGTACTACGGCTGCCTGCGGGACCGCGCCGAGAAAACTCTGACCATCTTCATGGAGTACATGCCAGGGGGCTCAGTGAAAGCCAGCTGAAGGCCTATGGGGCTCTGACAGAGAGCGTGACCCGGAAGTACACCCGGCACATCCTGGAGGGCATGTCCTACCTGTACAGCAACATGACTGTTCACCGGGACATCAAGGGAGCCAACATCCTGCGAGACTCTGCTGGCAATGTGAAGCTGGGGGACTTTGGGGCCAGCAAGCGCCTGCAGACCATCTGCATGTCAGGCACGGGCATGCGCTCAGTCACTGGCACTCCCTACTGGATGAGCCCTGAGGTGATCAGCGGTGAGGGCTACGGAGTAGGAAGGCAGATGTGTGGAGCCTGGGCTGCACTGTGGTGGAGATGCTGACAGAAAAGCCACCTTGGGCAGAGTATGAAGCCATGGCTGCCATTTTCAAGATCGCCACCCAGCCCACCAACCCTCAGCTGCCCTCCCACATCTCTGAGCACGGCCGGGACTTCCTGAGGCGCATTTTTGTGGAGGCCCGCCAGAGACCTTTGGCCGAGGAGCTGCTCACACACCACTTCGCACAGCTCGTGTACTGAGCTCTCCCGCCCACGCTGCTGCCGGCCGCCCCTGCTGCGCGGGCGAGGGGCTGCTGCAGGGCTCTGCGAAGCTGCTGCTGCTCCTGGGCAGGGCCGTGGATCACGGAGCCGGGTCTAGCCAGCATCGTCTGTGCCCTTCCGCTACTGGGGCCCAGGCCAGGGAGGGCGGCTGCAGCCTCATGGACTGGGAGCCCTCAGCCTGCCAGACCCGAAGCGCCAGCGTCCTCAGCTCAGCCTGGAGAAGGAGCTAGGAGCGGCATGCGAGGCACCCTGGGCGCCACCCCCGAGGCTGTGTCGACCCACCATCAGCACCAGACCCCAGACCCCAGAGGGCCTGGGGGCACAGGGTGGACACTAGGGTCTGAATAGTGTTACTTTCATTCAGAGTGTTACTTTGTTTCTCCTCCCCATGTCTGGAGACCTCCAGGGTGTCTCTGGGCTGGATGAGCCCACCCAAGCCTGAGGTAAAGCCCAGCACCCACAGCTAACGGAAAGCAGAGGCCTGGGCAGCACTCTCCCTGGAGCCCCAGGCCAGCTTTACCAGACCCTGTCCTTTACCAAAGATGAATGAAGCAACTGTTACGCTGCCTTATTCAGGGAAGGAGGAGCCTGTCCTGCCTGCCCCCATGACCCTGACCCCCTCCCACCCTCAAGCAGGGGCCCGAGATGTGGAACTGCCCCACGGAGGGGGAGACCCAATTTTGTCAATGCAATTGTCTCTGTTTTACAAGTCGGAGTCACTCTTATGATGTACCCAGTTTCTAAACTGGAGACTTCATGGGCCCTCTAGGCTCTGAGTACCCCTGCTTGGGCCTTGGGCCGGATTGGAAAGAGCTGAGGGTCGTGGCCCCTGGCCTCGAGCTCCAGGCCTGGCATCTGCTCTCCAACTGGCACGGAGAGGAAGGACAACACGGTGAAGACTGTTACAGGTGATGGACGCCTCAAGAGAGAAGAAAACGAAAGCAGCTGGTTTTGCAGGAATGTGTTCCACCGTGCCAGTTGGGCCTGGGCCCCTATATCCATCCTTCCCCTCGGGGCCTCTGTCAGACAACCCAGCCAGGCCCTCTGAAGATGGCGTGTGCTCCTGCCTCCACCGTGGCCCTCGCCCAGGGTGGGGACCGGCCCCTTGTCTTGACCAAAGCTGCCGGGTGGCGGCTCGGCCTCTCCACGACCCTGTCCTGATGGCTGTAGCGCTCTTCTTGGGCCCAGACCCCAGTCTCCCATCCCTTCCGCACTGGGGCCCAGGCCAGGGCGGCTGCAGCCTCATGGACTGGGAGCCCTCAGCCTGCCAGACCGAGCGCCAGCGTCCTCAGCTCAGCCTGGAGAAGGAGCTAGGAGCGGCATGCGAGGCACCCTGGGCGCCACCCCCGAGGCTGTGTCGACCCACCATCAGCACCAGACCCCAGACCCCAGAGGGCCTGGGGGCACAGGGTGGACACTAGGGTCTGAATAGTGTTACTTTCATTCAGAGTGTTACTTTGTTTCTCCTCCCCATGTCTGGAGACCTCCAGGGTGTCTCTGGGCTGGATGAGCCCACCCAAGCCTGAGGTAAAGCCCAGCACCCACAGCTAACGGAAAGCAGAGGCCTGGGCAGCACTCTCCTGGAGCCCCAGGCCAGCTTTACCAGACCCTGTCCTTTACCAAAGATGAATGAAGCAACTGTTACGCTGCCTTATTCAGGGAAGGAGGAGCCTGTCCTGCCTGCCCCCATGACCCTGACCCTCCCACCCTCAAGCAGGGGCCCGAGATGTGGAACTGCCCCACGGAGGGGGAGACCCAATTTTGTCAATGCAATTGTCTCTGTTTTACAAGTCGGAGTCACTCTTATGATGTACCCAGTTTCTAAACTGGAGACTTCATGGGCCCTCTAGGCTCTGAGTACCCCTGCTTGGGCCTTGGGCCGGATTGGAAAGAGCTGAGGGTCGTGGCCCCTGGCCTCGAGCTCCAGGCCTGGCATCTGCTCTCCAACTGGCACGGAGAGGAAGGACAACACGGTGAAGACTGTTACAGGTGATGGACGCCTCAAGAGAGAAGAAAACGAAAGCAGCTGGTTTTGCAGGAATGTGTTCCACCGTGCCAGTTGGGCCTGGGCCCCTATATCCATCCTTCCCCTCGGGGCCTCTGTCAGACAACCCAGCCAGGCCCTCTGAAGATGGCGTGTGCTCCTGCCTCCACCGTGGCCCTCGCCCAGGGTGGGGACCGGCCCCTTGTCTTGACCAAAGCTGCCGGGTGGCGGCTCGGCCTCTCCACGACCCTGTCCTGATGGCTGTAGCGCTCTTCTTGGGCCCAGACCCCAGTCTCCCATCCCTGACCCAGCAGGAAACAGCGGTGCCGGTGCTGACAAGATGAGACGACTCTGTGTCCCAGGTTCAGGCTCTCACAGAGCCCTGCCCCGGGGGTCTTACCTCACAGGGAATGTGTTTTTAAAAATGAATTTGCCAACAAATCCTACACTCCAAAAAAATATAAGACCCTGAATTTTTTATGTGCCAAAAACTGTGGACATGCTGGCTCAGCATCCTCAGGACCAAGCTGTTGCTTAATTTTAACTTACTGTGTTTTTTTTATTAAATAATCCAGATGAAAAGTCCTAGGGCCTAGGGTAGCCTGGCCCAAAGGATCTGAAGGGCAGTCTCCTGGCAGTCCCAGGCTGGCTGTGGGAAGGGCCATGCCACCATTTGCTTATCATTCCGTGGGGTATGTCAGCCTTGGCCAACCCAACATAGCGAGGCCAGGGCTGAGGACTGTCCACTCTCCACCATCCTTCTGCCCACCCCAGCTCTGTGTCTGTGTCTGAATTGTGGATCATGCAGAAGAACCTGCAGCCATAGTTATTTGACTATACCTTGACTGAGGGCTTGCAGTGCAAAGCCAGGCCAGTGTCGTGCATTACTTACAATAAAAGGGATCATTTATAAAAAAAAAAAAAAAAAAAGAGTTTCTCAAGACTGTGCAACCAAAAGCTGCTCAAGGACTCTGGAAAGAAATCTTCCCACCACGGAACATTTTACAGCAGTTACCGGTTTAATCCATGGAGTAATTTTTACCCCTTAACATTTCCATAACATTTTGTAGTTCCCAGTGCCGTGGTCATTAGTTATTCAGCTTTACTAACTTTCTGCCATAATTAACAGGACAGGAGCAATCCCCTAGAACATATTTCAAAAGGACAGTCTCAACAAGGAGGCAACACAAATCCCGGTGCTTCTGTCAGATTCACAGGCGAATCATTATTTCCAGTCCACCTAAATCCCCCTGGAGTTTCTCATGGAAAAGGCAATCTCCACATTCTGCCTTAAACCCTGTGCCCTGTGGACAGCACTGCTTTTCTCTCCCTTTCTTTCTTCCTTTCCTTTTTTTTTTTTTTTTGAAGTTCTTTTCTTTTGAGTCTTGACTGGATTTGTTATAATATTGCTTCTGTTTTATGTTTTGGTTCATGTGGGCGCTTAGCTCCTCAACCAGGGATGGAACCCATACCCCTGCGCTGGAAGGTGAAGTCTTAACCGCTGGACCACCAGGAAAGCCCCAACTGCCCTTCTGTCTGATGTGTAGGAGTGAACAGAGGGCCTGCTTGGAGCTGCTTTTCAAGTGGGATGAGATCATCTCCAGGTATCACCCAGGGATTAATCTTAACGAATTCTGTGGCTGCAGATGGCAAGAGCCTGGGCTGACTAGGTCACCTCTCTGATGCTCAACAGTCCTGGGCTCGACAACCTCCTCTCTGCAGATAATTCCCACCTTAATGTCGATTTGTGAAACATGTCACACACACGTGCACATATGCACACATATCTGTGCACACATACACAGGAGCAGTTCATGCTGGGTTATCCAACAGATAGCCTGCTTTAGCACCAATGAGATGAAGACAGCCATCAATTACTCAAGGAGAGAGAGGAAACAGAAAATTTTTTTAAATTTACTTTTTACCCTTTCTTGATCATAATTTCATGTTTTAGTATTGTTCCTAGGAGCTTCCCTGGTGGCTAAGACTCCCCACTCTCAATACAGGGGACCCGGAACTAGACTTCACCTGCTACAACTAAAACATTTTACCTGTCTCAAGTAAGATCGAGGCTCCAGCATGCCACAGCTAAGACCCATGCAGACAAAAGAAAATACTAAGTAAGAATAATATTGTTAGTATTTGTAATTAAACGAAGGGAACTAGGATCTTTCTAGTTCATAAGGCACCTAGAATTTACAACCTGGCCATGCCGTACGGGGAGGAGGCAGTGAAAACAGACCTAAGAACAAGGAAACACGGGCACACTGTAAGTACGGGCACACTGTTTTTTATGAGGAGAGTTTCCGCAGACACAGTCTAGCCATCCACAGATGTTTGTCCAAGGGACACAACCCCACCCTCCCTTTCCCCGTGCCCTCCATCCATTGCAACCACAATAGGGCACAGTACCAGACAAGCCTCAAAGGCCATAGAAACATCTCTCAGCTTTGAGCAGATCTCTGTGAAACCAATAAGACAGCCTTGGATCCAATAATGGTACTATCACAATGTCAGGTCATTTACAAAGCTGAATACTGGATACCTCATCCAATTTCCTTAAACTTATATTCTACTCTATATACAATATTAAACTGAGGTCTTTCCTGGTGGTTTCGTAGGAAAGAACCTGCCTGCAATGCAGCAAACACTGGTTCAATCCCTGGGTCGGGAAGATCCCCTGGAGAAGGAGATGGAAACCCACTCCAGTATTCTTGCCTGGGAAATCCCATGGGCAGTTCATGAGGTTGCAAAGAGTCAGACACAACTGAGCACATACCCACGCGTTCATTCTCCTGTGGGGCAGAATTTCTTTACATCAGTACACACATGAGAAATGCAAAAAAAATATGTTGTAGATGTTAGACAGGGGAAAAGTTGATTTAAGAATTAAAATATCTGATTAAGTTACCTCTTAAAAAAGAAATGCTCAACAAACATTTTACTTTTCCTTGTATAATTCTGATCTAAGGCTTTAGTAGGCACAGAATCATTGGTTGATCAACATTGCCTCAGGTGAAATGGTCGGTACAAAACAGAAGGATCAAAATAGAAGAGTGAAAATGACAAGATAAAGTTCTCTCTACTCATGTCTCTGTAGCTGCAGTTTTAAAATAAAAATATATATTTTTTACTGATGCAAAAAAAAAAAACCCTCTCATTTTGAAAAGCTGTGACTGTACTGGAACTTTTCCTGTGATCATTGTGGCTAAACTCTACTCCACTGAAACCAGCCATGTGACACGCGATTTGCTCCCCTGGGGGATGTCTATGGGCCAGCGCTGTGCTGGCACCATACGAGGAGCTGGACACCTCCCAGGGTCAAGAAGGCTCAGGCCTAGCCACTGAGCTCATCGCCCAAAGCTCACAATCTATGACAGCGAGAAGCAGCCCTGGTGGGGAGGGCAGGCCGGGCCTTGGGCATCCCTGCCCCCATGTCCCCGCCCCCTGTCAATCACCAGTACTCCTTCCTTCCGGGTCAGAACTTCGTTGCAGGAAGCATCTCCCACACAGCAACTGCCAAAGAGGCTGATCACACAACCTTTTAGTTTTTGTTTCAAAAACAAACAAAAAATAATTACAGCAACACAGTGTAAAACAGTGTCCCATCACACTTTCTGTTTCCGTGTGTGTGGTGTTGGTGTGGACTGGCATTCAGCACGTACTCAATATTCACTGATAAATGAAAGAACCACTACAGATGAGGCACCCCAGGGTAGCTGATGGCAACCTCACAGGCGGGCTCTGAATGCCAGACCTGACCCCTGATCCGCTGTGCCTCCGTTCCCCGATGTGGGCACACCTTGTAAGCACCCCCTTTCCTCCCTGACCCACACAGTTCACTCGGGGTGACAGGTGCAGAGCAGAAAGCCGCCAAGCGTCCAGACCTCTCAGTGCCTTTCACGTGCTGATGAGGAGGACAGTTTGGCTGGTGAGTTGCCAAGCAACCAGGTGATTTCACAACAAGAATCTGCATTTCCAGCCTTTCTTGAAACAAAGAAGATCTGGCACTCTGGACCCCACTCCCGTGACGTGAGCCCCTGGAGGTCTCAGGCCTTCAATCCCTCCATTGGGGCCATGGCCGGCCCCACGGTTCCCAGAGCCCTCTCCACACCCCGACGGTACCTGCAAGCCTGGGAGGTGCTGCGTTTTCAGCCCTTGACACAGTGGATTGCTGCTTTTCATCCAGAATAAATTTGCATCATCATCCTAACTTGTTAATTAAGTTCTGTGATTATGATATACAACCCAGCGAAGCTGTTCTGTATGAGTCTATGAATTCATTAGCAGAACTCCTAAGGGCCAAACAGCCCTGGAGCTTGTACAGGATAAAAGCCGAATGCCTCAGCTTGCCAATCAAGACCTGCTTTCAGCCTTATGTGAGTGTCCTAACCATTTTTCCTGTTTAGCCCCGCTGACGCCTGCCCCTCTTGGACTTCTGTCGAAGCAGACTGTCTGCCAACCTGACCCCTAATGACCACACATCACATTTGCATTGGTTCGGCCCTCTCCTCCCACTGAGATGTTCTCTCCTCCCTGGACTCGCCACTCAAACACCAAAGCCATCAGAGCTTCTCCCGAGCCTGCCCTGAGCATTGCATGTTACTCCTGCTCCTACAGGCTCTGCGTGCGCCTGTATTAACCACATGTTTTGATTCATTGACATCTGGGCCCTTGCTGACCCTAGAGGGAATGCCCCTTCTGGACACACCAATTCCTTGAGACAGCAAAGGATTACATCTTCTATTTGCGAACTAGCCAATCCACAGCCCACACCCAACCCTTCCTTTGGGCGTTTTACACTCTGGGCCACTGTTCCCCTGACCAGCTGCCAGGTACCAGACCACTCGGACAGCTCCAAGCCCCCAAACCTATTGAAATCATTCGTGCGTGCTAACTTGCTTCAGCCATATCTGACTCTTTGTGGCCCTACGGACTGTAGCCCGCCAGGCTCCTCTGTCCATGGGAGTTCCCAGGCAAGCATATGGAAGTGAGTTGCCATGCCCTCCTCCAAGGGATCTTCCCAACCCAGGGATGGAATCCACACCTCTTACATCTCCTGCATTGGGAGGCAGGTTCTTTACCATTAGCACTACCTGATACTACCCCAAAACAAAATATCTTAAACCTGTTTAGCCTGCTTCCCCTGCCTTGTCCATGCCTCCCGCCAATAAAGATGCTTGTCCTCACTCCCTCTGTCTCCTGACTGTCCCTGGTGCCTCCCTAGGTGGTCCTACATGGTCCAGCATCAGTCCACTTCTTGGGAACTGCAAGGAACAAGCTATGTATTCAGTGGAAGTCATCTTCTGATGCGTTGTTTCCTGATGAGTCATCTCCTGTCACCTTACTTCAGCAATCAATACCATCTACCAGGTGGCTCAGTGGTAAAGAATCTACATACCAGTTCAGGAGACGCGGGTTCGATTCCAGGGCCGGGAATATCCCGTAGAGGAGGAAATGACAACTTACTGCAGTACTCTTGTCTGGAAAAACCCATGGATAGAGGAGCCTGGCAGGTTACTGTCCATGGGGTGGCAAAGAGTTGGAGATGACTTAGGGACTAAATAACCACTGTTTTAAAAACAGCACCTGTGGCCGGACTCACAGCTCACTGAGGGAATGTCCATTCTATCATCAGGTGCCCCAGCCTGGCCAGATGTGAGCAGGTGAGAAAGACTAAAAGCAAGATGACAGACAAAGGGTCCTGCCATCTCCTGATAGCGACACACTCCACTCCTCCACCTCCCATTCCTCCATGTCCCCTTGGAATGTTTGCTTGTTTACAGATGTTCTGATAAAAGCCCAGCTTGGAGACACTGGGCTGCTGGGTGGGAGCCAGTGGGCAGTCACAACTGAGACGGAAGAAGCAAAAAAGATAAGGAACCCACCCTGTCCTTCCACTCAACAGCCCACCCTCTGCTGGTTCGTTTTTTAGCCAAGGACAGGAAACGGACAAGTGAGGGGCTTCCCTGGTGGTCCAGTGGATAAGACTGGGAGCTCCCAAAGCAGGGGGCCTAGGCTTGATCCTTGGTCGGGGAACTAGATCCCACATACCCCAACTAAGAGTTCACATGCCACAACTAAAAAGATCCTACAGGGAAAAAAATTAAAGATCCTGCAGACTGCAATGAAGATGGAAGATTTTGTGGGCCCCACTAAGACCCAATACAGCTAAGTAAAAAGATATTTTAAAAAGAAAGAAAGAAAGAATTGAGTGGATGGAAGACAAGCAGCACACTCTCTTCCCCTCCCTTTTTCTGGCCCAAGACACCGACAGGCCCCCAAGCACTGAACGAGGAGGCTCTCACTGGCTTCTCACCCATCATATGCGCTCTCTGGCTTCTCCAGGGAAAATATGACCCTGGAGGCTAATGACCTTCTCCTGTCCAGATGCAACCAGAGTCTTGCCCAAGATCACCACCATCAGTCCCCAAGCTGGTAGTCTGCCTCCAACCGAGGCAGCAGAGAGGCAAGCTCAAGACTGTGTGCTCTGAGATGGCTTGGGGGGAGCAGGAACCCTGTCCTGCCGCCATGTGGTCGCCCTTTGATTGACACCCTCAAACGCCAGTCAAGCTCACGGAGGGCCATGATGGTCCAGACCAGTCCTCTGGTTGCCAGCATCCTGGCATGCTGCCCTGAACATGGCTCACAGGACCACAATCCCTGCAGCCAGCCAGAAATTACTGCCTGCCAGACGCCTTTGCTCCTCCAGTTTATGATCTATGTTTGTGCTTAGTCGCTCAGTCGTGTCTGACTCTTTGCGACCCCAGTGACCTCAGCCCACCAGGCTCCTCTGTCCAGGGGGATTCTCCAGGCAAGAATACTGGAGTGGGTTGCCAAGATTCTCCTCCAGGGGATCTACCCAACCCAGGGGTCAAACCCAGGTCTCCAGCATTGCAGGCAGATTCTTTACCATCTGAGCCACCAGGGAAGCCCTATGATCTATATGGACACAACATTCTTCCTGTCCATCCTTTTGCTCCACTGGGTTACTATTTTTCTTTAAAAACCCACGCAAAGGCTATATTTTTCTCCATAAATACCATTTCTATTTCAGGGCCAGAGAACACAACCCCAAAGTCACTGAGCTCCAATTTTTTCATGGTCTTTCAAAACAGTGTGTATATCACAGTATCTGTGCAAGAGGGCTGTGAATGATGCCATTTAAAATGATAGATTGGAGAAGCTATTTCTGGATTCCAGGGGCTCATAAGGACTGGAGGAAACATGTATTTGAGGGTTGTTTTATTTCGTTCCCACTCAATTCTGAACACAGCCGCTTAAAGCAACATTCATGTAAGTGACACCCCTATTAATCACCCACACAGCTACTGCTCGCGCAGACTCTAGGGAGGCGCAGGCTGCCCGCCTCCCCAGCCCTCCCTCTGGTCTCTTCTCCCAAAGGAGGCCAGTGACCTACTAAAAAGATAATTGCTTTGCGTGTTTCCTGCTTCTGGAGCATCATTGCATCAGCCTGCCCTGAATGACAGCCAGTCAAACTGGAAAAAAGAAAGGAGTTCCATGGATGGCCCTCTGTCCTTGATCCTGAGACTTCTGGGGACACAAGCTGGTTTGCATTCCTGCTGCCAAGGGACAGAGCCCTCTTCCTTGGCTGTCAAGGGCTGACCTCTGCAGACAAAAGCTGGCCAGATTCCTGAGGCCCGGCCATACTCTCTGTGGCCACCTGCCCTTGTTTAATAACTCAGTCAGACAGGATTCAAGAAAGCCTGTGAGTGTCCACTGTGCCCTATCCCCACAGGCCCTGGTGGAGACCCCCCAGCCTTTCAGAGAGCCCACAAGTCATCCGACTCTGTTTCTCCCGTTCTTTATGATATTCCTGAACATAGAGAGAACATATGCTACAAAGCAAGCTATTTTTTAAATTGTTATTAGAGCAAAGTTGATTTACAATGCTGTGTTAGTTTCTGCTATACAGCACAGTAAATCAGTTACACATACACATACATCCACTTTTTTTGAGATTCTTTTCCCATATAGGTCATTACAGGGTACTGAGAAGAGTTGTCGAAGCAGGATGTTTTAATAGTACCAGTTGAATCCAGCAGATTGGGTTCAGTTGGCCAACCATTACGTAGAAACACGGATCCTTTTTTTTTTTTTTTAAGATTTTTTTTTAATGTGGACCATAGGGCTTCCCCGATTGCTCAGTTGGCAAAGAATTTTATTGCAATACAAGACTCTCAGGTCCGATCCCTGCCTGGGTCAGGAAGATCCTCCAGAGAAGGAAATGGCAGCCCACTGCAATATGCTTGCCTAGGAAATCCAATGGACAGAGGAGTCTGGAAGGCTACAGTCCATAACGCTGCAGAGAGTTGGACATGATTTAGCGACAGTATTTGTATTTTTAAAGTCTTTATTGAATGTGTTACAATATCGCTTCTGTTTTACATTCTGGTTTTCTGGCCACAAGGCAAGTGGGATCTTGACTCCCCAACCAGGGATCAAACCTGATCTCACTTCATTGGAAGAGGAAGTCTTAACCACTAGGCAATCAGGAAAGTCCCAAAACCCAGCTACTTTTTTTTTTTTAAACCTTTATTTTGCTTTTAACTTTTACAGAGTTTTGTTGTTTACAGATATGCATGTTCCCAGATTAGTCATATGTATATCCCCACCTTCCCACCCCTCCCAACCATCACACAGCACCCCTGAAGGATCCCCTTTTCTCACAGAGCAATGACTATAGCTGTTTTCTTCACGTATGATAGTGCAAGCCTTCATGCTACTTCCTTTACGCCTCCCACCCTCTGTTCCTTCCCCACAATGTCCATATGTCCACTGCCCATGTCTGTCTTTCCGTCGCTTCACTGCATGTGCCATCATCACCATCCTACTAGATTCCATATATATGTGTTAATATACTGTATTTGTCATTCTCTTTCTGACTTCACTTTTGATGATACTTTCTAGATCCAGCCACCTCATTAGGGCTGATTCTTTTGCATTTCTCTTTACAGCTGTGTCGTAATCCATTGTATATATGGACCAGAGCTTTTGGATCCATTCATTCGCCAATGGGCATCTAGGTTGCTTCCACGTTCTGGCTATTGTATAGAGAGCTGCAATGAACATTGGGGTACAGGTGCTTCTTTCAGATTTTATTTCATCAGGGTATAAGCCTAAGGGTGGGATTGCTGGGCCGTATGCTGCTTCTATTTTTAGTTTTTGAAGAAATCTTCAGACTGTCTTCCATAGAGGCTGTATCAATTTACATCCCCACCAGCAATGCAGGAGTGTTCCCTTTTCTCCGCAGCCTCTCCAGCATTTATTGCCTGTCGATTTGTGGATGATGGCCATTCTGACGGGTGTGAGGTGATATCTCATTGGAGTTTTGATTTGCATCTCTCTAATTATAAGTGAAGTGGAGCATTGTTTCATGTGTTTTTGGGCCATCTGTATGTCCTCTTTGGAGAGGTGTCTGTTTAGGTCCTTTTCCCATTTTTTGATTGGGTTGTTCATTTCTCCAGTGCTGAGTTGTCTGAGTTGCTTGTAGATTTTGGAGATGAATTCTTTGTCTGTTGTTTCATTTTCTCCCATTCTGTGTGTTCTCTGTTCAGCTTTCTTGCAATTTCTTTTGCTGTACAAAAGCTTTTAAGTTTCATGAGGTCCCACATGTTCATTTTTCTTTAGAGTTCTGCTATTCTAGTAGGTGGGCCAGAGAAGATCTTGCTTTGATTTATGTCCTTGAGAGTTTTGCCTATATTCTCCTCTAAGAGTTTGATGGTTTCTGGTCTTACATTTAGGTCTTTAATCCATTTTGAGTTGATCTTAGCGTATGGTGTCAGGGAATGTTCCAACTTCATTTTTTTGCATGTAGCTGTCCAATTTTCCCAGCACCACTTGTTGAAGAGGCTGTCTTTGTCCCATTTTATATGTTCGCCTCCTTTGTCAAAAAAAAGGTACCCATAGGTGTGTGGGTTTATCTCTGGGTTCTCAATCTTGTTCCATTGGTCTATAGTTCTGTTTTTGTGCCGTACCATACTGTCTTGATAACTGTTGCTTTGTAATAGAGTCTGAAGTTGGGGAGGCTGATCCCTCCAGCTCCATTCTTCTTCCTCAGGATTGCTTTGGCTATTCGAGGTCTTTTGTGTTTCCATATGAACTGTGTTATTCTTTGGTCTAGTTCTATGAAGAATGTCATTGGAAGTTTGATAGGGATTGCATTGAATCTATAGATGACATTTGGTAGTATGGTCATTTTCACAATATTGATTCTTCTGACCCAGGAACATGGAATATCTCTCCATCTGTTTAAGTCTTCTTTAATTTCTCTCATGAGTGTCTTGTAATTTTCTGTGTACAGTTCTTTTGTTTCTTTGGGTAGGTTTATTCCTAAATATTTGATTCTTTTGGTTGCGATGGTGAAGGGGATTGCCTCTTTGATTTCATTTTCTGATGTTTCATTGTTTGTGTATAGGAATGCCAGTGATTTCTGTATACTGATTTTGTATCCTGCGACTTTGCTGAATTCACTGATTAACTCTAGTAGTTTTGTAATAGTGTCTTTGGGATTTTCTATGTATAATATCATGTCATCTACAAATAGAGAGAGTTTGACTTCTTTCTTTCCAATCTGGATTCCTTTTATTTCTTTCTCTTCTCTTATTGCTGTTGCTAGAACTTCCAGGACTATGTTGAATAAGAGTGGTGAAAGTGTGTTCTCTGTTCAGCTTTCTTGCAATTTCTTTTGCTGTACAAAAGCTTTTAAGTTTCATGAGGTCCCACATGTTCATTTTTCTTTAGAGTTCTGCTATTCTAGTAGGTGGGCCAGAGAAGATCTTGCTTTGATTTATGTCCTTGAGAGTTTTGCCTATATTCTCCTCTAAGAGTTTGATGGTTTCTGGTCTTACATTTAGGTCTTTAATCCATTTTGAGTTGATCTTAGCGTATGGTGTCAGGGAATGTTCCAACTTCATTTTTTTGCATGTAGCTGTCCAATTTTCCCAGCACCACTTGTTGAAGAGGCTGTCTTTGTCCCATTTTATATGTTCGCCTCCTTTGTCAAAAAAAAGGTACCCATAGGTGTGTGGGTTTATCTCTGGGTTCTCAATCTTGTTCCATTGGTCTATAGTTCTGTTTTTGTGCCGTACCATACTGTCTTGATAACTGTTGCTTTGTAATAGAGTCTGAAGTTGGGGAGGCTGATCCCTCCAGCTCCATTCTTCTTCCTCAGGATTGCTTTGGCTATTCGAGGTCTTTTGTGTTTCCATATGAACTGTGTTATTCTTTGGTCTAGTTCTATGAAGAATGTCATTGGAAGTTTGATAGGGATTGCATTGAATCTATAGATGACATTTGGTAGTATGGTCATTTTCACAATATTGATTCTTCTGACCCAGGAACATGGAATATCTCTCCATCTGTTTAAGTCTTCTTTAATTTCTCTCATGAGTGTCTTGTAATTTTCTGTGTACAGTTCTTTTGTTTCTTTGGGTAGGTTTATTCCTAAATATTTGATTCTTTTGGTTGCGATGGTGAAGGGGATTGCCTCTTTGATTTCATTTTCTGATGTTTCATTGTTTGTGTATAGGAATGCCAGTGATTTCTGTATACTGATTTTGTATCCTGCGACTTTGCTGAATTCACTGATTAACTCTAGTAGTTTTGTAATAGTGTCTTTGGGATTTTCTATGTATAATATCATGTCATCTACAAATAGAGAGAGTTTGACTTCTTTCTTTCCAATCTGGATTCCTTTTATTTCTTTCTCTTCTCTTATTGCTGTTGCTAGAACTTCCAGGACTATGTTGAATAAGAGTGGTGAAAGTGGACACCTTTGTCTTGTTCCTGATCTTAGAGGAAATGCTTTGAGTTTTCACCATTGACGATAATGTTCACTGTGGGCTTCTCATAGATGGCTTTCACTATGTTGAGATAGGTTCCTTCTATGCCCATTTTTTGAAGAGTTTTTATCATAAATGGATGCTGTACTTTGTTGAAGGCTTTTTTTGCATCTATTGAGATTATCATGTGATTTTGGTCTCTCAATTTGTTGATATGGTGTATCATATTGATTGATTTGCGGATATTGAAGAATCCTTGCATGCCTGGGATGAACCCAACTTGATCATGATGTATGAGCTTTTTGATGTGTTGTTGAATTCTGTTTGCTAGGATTTTGTTGAGGATTTTGGCGTCTAGGTTCATCAATGAAATTGGCCTATAATTTTCTTTTTTTGTGTTGTCTTTGCCTGGCTTTGGTATCAGAGTGATGGCGGCCTCTTAGAATGTGTTTGGAAGTGTTCCTTCCTGTGCAATTGTTTGGAAGAGTTTTAGAAGGACAGGCATTAGCTCTTCTTTAAATGTTTGGTAGAATTCACTTGTGAAATCATCTGGCCCTGGGCTTTTATTTTTGGGTAGATTTTTGATCACAAGATCAATTTCTGAGCTTGTGATTGGCTTGTTCATAGTTTCTATTTCTTCCTGGTTGAGTCTTGGGAGATTAATCTTCTCTAAGAAACTGTCCATTTTGTTTCTTTGGGTAGGTTTATTCCTAAATATTTGATTCTTTTGGTTGCGATGGTGAAGGGGATTGCCTCTTTGATTTCATTTTCTGATGTTTCATTGTTTGTGTATAGGAATGCCAGTGATTTCTGTATACTGATTTTGTATCCTGCGACTTTGCTGAATTCACTGATTAACTCTAGTAGTTTTGTAATAGTGTCTTTGGGATTTTCTATGTATAATATCATGTCATCTACAAATAGAGAGAGTTTGACTTCTTTCTTTCCAATCTGGATTCCTTTTATTTCTTTCTCTTCTCTTATTGCTGTTGCTAGAACTTCCAGGACTATGTTGAATAAGAGTGGTGAAAGTGGACACCTTTGTCTTGTTCCTGATCTTAGAGGAAATGCTTTGAGTTTTTCACCATTGACGATAATGTTCACTGTGGGCTTCTCATAGATGGCTTTCACTATGTTGAGATAGGTTCCTTCTATGCCCATTTTTTGAAGAGTTTTTATCATAAATGGATGCTGTACTTTGTTGAAGGCTTTTTCTGCATCTATTGAGATTATCATGTGATTTTGGTCTCTCAATTTGTTGATATGGTGTATCATATTGATTGATTTGCGGATATTGAAGAATCCTTGCATGCCTGGGATGAACCCAACTTGATCATGATGTATGAGCTTTTTGATGTGTTGTTGAATTCTGTTTGCTAGGATTTTGTTGAGGATTTTGGCGTCTAGGTTCATCAATGAAATTGGCCTATAATTTTCTTTTTTTGTGTTGTCTTTGCCTGGCTTTGGTATCAGAGTGATGGCGGCCTCTTAGAATGTGTTTGGAAGTGTTCCTTCCTGTGCAATTGTTTGGAAGAGTTTTAGAAGGACAGGCATTAGCTCTTCTTTAAATGTTTGGTAGAATTCACTTGTGAAATCATCTGGCCCTGGGCTTCTATTTTGGGGTAGATTTTTGATCACAAAGTCGATTTCTGAGCTTGTGATTGGCTTGTTCATAGTTTCTATTTCTTTCTGGTTGAGTCTTGGGAGATTAATCTTCTCTAAGAAACTGTCCATTTCTTCCAGGTTGTCCAGTTTGTTGCCATAGAGTTGTTCATAATAGTCTCTTAGAATCCTTTGGATTTCTGCATTATCTGTTGTAGTCTCTCCTTTTTCATTTTTGATTTTGGCGATCTGGTTCTTCTCTCTCTTTTTCTTGATGAGTCTGGCCAGTGGTGTGTTGATTTTATTTACCTTTTCGAAGAACCAGCTTTTTGTTTTATTTATCTTTACTATTGTTTCTTTTATTTCTTTTTCATTTATTTCTGCTCTGATCTTTATGATTTCCCTTCTTCTGCTGGCTTTGAGGTGTTTTTGTTCTTCTTTCTCCAGTTGTTTTAAGCATAAGGTTAGGTCGTCTGAGATTTTCCTAGTTTCTTGAGGTGGGATTGAATTGCTATTAACTTCCCTCTTAGAACTGCTTTTGCAGTATCCCATAGGTTTTGCACTGTCATGTGTTCATTGTCATTTTCTTCTAGGAATTTTTTTATTTCTCCTTTGATTTGCTCGGTAATCAGTTGGTTTTTTAGGTATGTGTTGTTTAATCTGCATGTGTTTGTGTTTTTAGCGGTTTTTTTCCTGTAGTTGATCTCTAGCTTCGTTGCGTTGTGTTCCGAGAAGATGGTTGATAGAATTTCAGTTTTCTTGAATTGACTGAGGTTTGATTTGTGGCCAAAGATGTGGTCTATCCTGGAGAATGTTCTGTGAGCACTTGAGAAGAAAGTGTATTCTTCTGCTTTTGGATGGAAAGTCCTAAAGATATCAATGAGGTCCATTTCTTCTAGTGTGGCATTTAAGGCTTGTGTTTCTTTATTAATTTTCTGTTTGGATGATCTGTCCATTGGTGTGAGAGGAGTGTTAAAGTCTCCTACTGTGATTGTGTTAGTGTCGATGTCTTCTTTTATGTCTGAAAGTGTTTGTCTTATGTATTGGGGTGCTCCTGTGTTGGGTGCATAGATATTTATGATTGTTATGTCTTCTTCTTGGATCGATCCCTTGATCATTACATAGTGTCTTGCCTTGTCTCTTCTAATCTTCTTTATTTTGAGGTCTATTTTGTCTGATATGAGGATTGCTACTCCAGCTTTCTTTTGATTTCCATTTGCATGGAATATCTTTTCCCAGCCTCTCACTTTCAGTCTATGAGTGTCTCTAGGTCTGAAGTGAGTTTCCTGGAGGCAGCATATGTATGGGTTGTGTTTTTTAATCCATTCATCCACTCTGTGTCTTTTGGTTGGAGCATTTAGTCCATTTACATTCAAAGTAATTATTGATACAAATGATTCTATTGTCATCTTCTTAGATGTTATGATGGGTTTGTTTCATGGATCTTCTCCTTTTATACTTGTTATCTATATAAGTCCCTTTAACACTTGTTGTAAGGCTGGTTTGGTGTGACTAAATTCTTTTAATTTTTGCTTATCTGTAAAGCTTTTGATTTCCCCATCAATTTTGAAGGAGATCCTTGCAGGGTAGAGGAGTCTTGGTTGCAGATTATTCTCTTTTAGCCGTTTAAATGTGTCCTGCCATTCCCTTCTGGCCTTCAGAGTTTCTGTTGAAAGATCAGCTGTTAAACGTATGGACTTTCCCTTGTATGTCACTAGTTGCTTTTCCCTTGCTGCTTTGAGAAGTCTGTCCTTGTGTTTAATTTGTGTTAGCTTCATTAATATGTGTCTTGGTGTGTTTCTTCTCGGATTGATTCTGTATGGTACTCTTTGTGCTTCTTGGACTTGATTGACTATTTCTTTTCCCATGTTGGGGAAATTTTCAACTAGAATCTCTTCAAAAATTTTCTCATAGTCTTTCTTTTTTTCTTCTTCTTCTGGAACCCCTATAATTCGAATATTGGTGCATTTGATATTATCCCAGAGGTCTCTGAGGCTATCCTCTGTTCTTTTCATTCTTTGAGCTAGAGTTTGTTTTTCAGCAGTTACTTCCACCATTCTATCTTCCAGCTCACTTATCCGGTCTTCTGTCTCAGATACTCTGCTCTTGATTCCTTCTACAGTGTTTTTCAGTTCAGCAACTGAGTTGTTTGTCTCTGTTACTTTTTTGGTAAGTTCTTGTATTTCTTTATTCAGTGTGTTAGTTGTGTCTTACAATTTCTCTAACATTCTGTTTTCAGTGTCTTTGATCATCTTTACTATCATTCTTCTGAAATCACTTTCAGAAAGTTTGTCCAAATTCTCTTCATTGATTTGATCTTGTGTGTTTGTAGATTGTTCCTTCGCTTGTGTGGTATTTCTCTGCCATTTCATTGTTATTATTAATTTTTTAACTGACTCTGTTTGGGATTTCCTTTTCCCAGACTTTGAGTTATGTCTGTTGGTGTTTGTTGTTTGGATGGGGCTTCTTATTCTGAGTGATGCTAGTGGTTGGGTGATGTCAGGACTTGCATACAAGTGATTACCTTTGTTGGCATTCTCACTTGTATACTGCTCTCTAGTGTTAGGCGTTCTCTAGTATTGTAGAGTTGTGGAGTCAGTGCTCCCTCCCTAAAGCCCCGGGGCTTGTTGCCTGACCAGGGAATGAAGATTCACGGCTGGTTTGTTATGGCATTAAATGATATTAAAACATATATACGCGAATGAGAAACAGAAGGTATACCTTTGACAAATGGCAATTAAAATATTATACAAATACTATCCAGCGTATTGAATTATACACATAAACATATACAGCTGTAACATAACCCAAGCATTCCAACCAAAAATACAGTACAATACGTTAGCATGGCGAATGGAGAAAACCAAGAATTAGTTCTTTTTGTCTTGGTGTTTTTTTCTTTTTTCGGATTGATTCTGTATGGTACTCTTTGTGCTTCTTGGACTTGATTGACTATTTCTTTTCCCATGTTGGGGAAATTTTCAACTAGAATCTCTTCAAAAATTTTCTCATAGTCTTTCTTTTTTTCTTCTTCTTCTGGAACCCCTATAATTCGAATATTGGTGCATTTGATATTATCCCAGAGGTCTCTGAGGCTATCCTCTGTTCTTTTCATTCTTTGAGCTAGAGTTTGTTTTTCAGCAGTTACTTCCACCATTCTATCTTCCAGCTCACTTATCCGGTCTTCTGTCTCAGATACTCTGCTCTTGATTCCTTCTACAGTGTTTTTCAGTTCAGCAACTGAGTTGTTTGTCTCTGTTACTTTTTTGGTAAGTTCTTGTATTTCTTTATTCAGTGTGTTAGTTGTGTCTTACAATTTCTCTAACATTCTGTTTTCAGTGTCTTTGATCATCTTTACTATCATTCTTCTGAAATCACTTTCAGAAAGTTTGTCCAAATTCTCTTCATTGATTTGATCTTGTGTGTTTGTAGATTGTTCCTTCGCTTGTGTGGTATTTCTCTGCCATTTCATTGTTATTATTAATTTTTTAACTGACTCTGTTTGGGATTTCCTTTTCCCAGACTTTGAGTTATGTCTGTTGGTGTTTGTTGTTTGGATGGGGCTTCTTATTCTGAGTGATGCTAGTGGTTGGGTGATGTCAGGACTTGCATACAAGTGATTACCTTTGTTGGCATTCTCACTTGTATACTGCTCTCTAGTGTTAGGCGTTCTCTAGTATTGTAGAGTTGTGGAGTCAGTGCTCCCTCCCTAAAGCCCCGGGGCTTGTTGCCTGACCAGGGAATGAAGATTCACGGCTGGTTTGTTATGGCATTAAATGATATTAAAACATATATACGCGAATGAGAAACAGAAGGTATACCTTTGACAAATGGCAATTAAAATATTATACAAATACTATCCAGCGTATTGAATTATACACATAAACATATACAGCTGTAACATAACCCAAGCATTCCAACCAAAAATACAGTACAATACGTTAGCATGGCGAATGGAGAAAACCAAGAATGATATCCACCAGTTAATAACCAAACTAAGTAAAGCATCAATTGGAGAATAATGCCAGAGCAGGGTCCCCATTGGGGATAAGGCAATGAGGACAGAACAGACTAAGAAATATGGTGGCAAAAGAGAAAAAGAGAAAGGGAGGATAGAAGAGAAATATAGAATAATACTGCAAAGTTAAATATAGGGAGATAAAGATTTGTATGTATTAGAGTTTAGTGCTATAGGAAAGGAGCTTCAGAGAAAGCAAAGAATTATAGAGGAAGTAGTAGTACAAATGAAAAATTTTAAAAATTAAAACAGAGATAAGTATATAGAAAAACAAAGCAAAAATAATAAAAACAGACAAAACCCCCACAGAACCTTAAAAGGCCAATGGGGAACCAGAAGTTTATACCAAAATAAAATGTGTGGTTTAAAAGGAAAAAGAAAAAAAAATTATGTAAACTTGAATATATTCAGTCTTACTGATAAAATTAGTAGCTTCAATAGAATTCGGTAAAGGAAATGAACACACCCACTCTCACACACCCAAAAAACAAAAAAACAAAAAACGGGGGATGCACTGAGTGGGTTTGGAAAAAAGGGAAAAAAAACAATTGAAACAAAGCAATACAATACAAAAAAACAAGCAATAAGAAAGAATAAGGAATAAAATGAAATTTTAAAAATCCAGCAGTAACTCCAGCTTCAGACAAAACGTGAAAATAGTGTTTATGTTCTTCTGTCTCTTGCTGACTATTCAGGAATTATCAGTCTTTTTCTTGCCTCTGGCAGTGGTTGGATCTGAAGACCTCTTTGACTGCTTGTTTATTTCCGCCTATTCCAGAACTAAAAGGTCCGCCCAGGTTGGCCCTGGGAGTTTCTTAATCCAAATCCCTTTTCTTGCTGGGTGGAGCTAAGTTCCCTCCCTGTAGCTTGACCAGCAGCTCTGTAGTTTGACCAGCAGCCAAACTACAGTAGGGAAAATGGCGTCTGTCTCACAAAGGATTTATTCCCACACGCTCTATGGGAAGCACTTCCGCAGTGACCCCGACCCTGCTGCAGGCCACTGTCGACCCCCACCACTGCGGGAGACGTCAGATTACTCAGAGGTGAGTCTGGCTCAGTCTCATGCAGGATTGCTATTTTCCTCTCCCGGATCACAGTGAGCACAGAGTTTCCAGTCCTCCTCGGCAGCTCTGTGATCAGGTTAATGGTAACCTCCTCCAAAAGAAACTTGAGTGCCATCCTTCCGAAGACCGCTCAAGGGCGCACCTGGACCCTCCAAAGCAGGTCTGGCTCAGTCCCTTGTGGGTGTCACTGCTCCTTTCCCAGGTCTTGATCTGCAACAGGCTTTGCGCCTTTGGCCCACCCAGCCTCTCTGGCGGGTATGAGGTTTGACTTTCAAAAGTGCGATTGCGCCCTTCCTACCATCTTGATGTGGCTTCTCCTTTGTTCTTCGATGTGGGGTATCCTCTCTGTGATCAGATCCAACCTCCTCCTGTTGATGGTTTCCCAGGAACTCGTTGCAATTCAGGAGATTTTGCAGGAGAGATGAGTGCATATCCTTCTACGCCGGCCATCTTAGTTCCACAATCAACTAGCTACTTTTCATCCAACAATGTGTGGAAGAGACACTTGACTCCCACTCAACAAACCTCACCACACCCAACTCCAATCAACCCCAACCAACTCCAGTGAACCCTAATCAACTCCAACCAACCCCAACTAGCCCCAGCCAACCTGAACCAACTCCATGCTGAGGTCTAGTTGGGGATCACGGAAGAGTCCAGACTGCACACAACTCTCGCTACTATTCCTTTTTTTCATTTGTTTTTGACTACTTCTATTGGTCTTTCATTTATTTCCATCTTTGTTCTTTGGCCTGTGTAGGCCTCCCACCACAGTGGCCTCTCTCGCTGCAGAGCATGGGCTCTGGGCGCATGTGCTCTAGAGCTCCAGCTCGGTAATTGGACACATCGGTCCAGCCTCTCCACGGCATGTGGGATCTTCCCAAGCCAGGGATCGAACCGGCGCCCCTTGCACTGCAAGGCAGTGTCCTTACCCACTGGACCACCAGGGAAGCTTGCTATTATTTTTTTTTTAAGCTGAACATTTAGTGGTTTGCCCAAGGGCTCTGACAAAGCAATACTGCCTTGAAACATCAGGATCCACACATGGCCTCCACCACATTTTAGGTGTCATTCTTCAAATGCATACACACACACACAAACACACACTTCAAATGGGCAATTTTCAGTTCGTCTGTAGGAGAGATGGAAGAGATGTTTGTATGCCATCTATAAGTAAGTGCTTCTTTAATTGTAGCCTTCATTTGCTGTTGTTTAGTTGCTCGGTCATGTCCAACTCTTTTGCAATCCCATGGACTGTAGCCCACCAGACTCCTCTGTCCATGGAATTTCCCAGGCAGGAATACTGGAGTGAGTTACTGGTTGTTCTTCTCCAGGGGATCTTTCAGCGACAGGAATTGAACCCATGTCTCCTGAAACAGCAAGTTCTTTACCAAGCCACCAGGAAAGCCCCAGAAGTAGCCTTGGCTGTGATTAAATATGCAACAAGAAAGAGCACTCAAAGTGCCTGTCCAACCCTGCAGAGACCCCAGAGAATTCCTTTTGCATCTTCCAGACGTCTTTTTTCCTCCTACTCTTTAGCAGGCTTTCAGTTCAACCACAGAAACTAGATGAGCCTCAGTGGTTGTGATGGGGTAAATGACCATGACAATTTTTAAACACAAGAACATTTCAGACACAGAGAATATGAGGGCGCTCTGGTATCAGTGTTCAAAGAACTATCTATAAGAAGAAACACCATCCCAAGCACACACACACAGACACTAGAGCCTGTGTTTCCTTTCTTTTTTTTTTTTAAATGTTGGCCTCTTTTATTGTTTTTTTATTTAGTTGTTTTCATCTATCTTTACTCTTTGGCCTGTGTAGGACTGCCACTGCAGTGGCTTCTCTCGTTGCAGAGCATCAGCTCTGGGTGCATGCACTTCAGAGTGCTGGCTTGTAATTGGACACACCGGTCCAGCTGCTCCACAGCATGTGGGATCTTCCCTTGCCACAGATCAAACCAGTTCCCCTTGCACTGTAAGGCAGACTCTTTACCCTCTGGACTACCAGGGAAGCCTGAGCCCATGTTTTCTTGACCAGAAAGTGCAGAGACAATGAGCCTTTGCTGTTGACTATTTTCTGTTTCTCAAAGGTCACATCAAATCAATACTCAGGAACATAAAGATCCTCTCCATCTGGAAGCTCATGGGTCTACAATCATGGCCTCTCATGGTCTGGTGGGAATTGACATTCTGCTATTTCAGGCTGCAAAGACTATCTACCCGATCTACTAGACTCAGGAGAGCAATGCCAAGGGGGCAGGCTGAAGAATCACAGAGGCTTGGGATCAAGCCACTGCCTCCAATCAGTGGATGGATGACCCCCATGGAGACCTCAGATAAGACACAACACAAGGCAGAGTAACCCTGTGACCCTGTCTCCATGATTCTGTTGTGTAGACCACCTCTGGCCAACATCATAATCCTAGACTGTAACCATAGTAACCCTGACTGTGAAGAACCAGTAGACAGCCAGGCCTGGGTCACCCTGGATCTGAAAGTGAAATCCTCGTCAGCGACAGGAATTGAACCCATGTCTCCTGAAACAGCAAGTTCTTTACCAAGCCACCAGGAAAGCCCCAGAAGTAGCCTTGGCTGTGATTAAATATGCAACAAGAAAGAGCACTCAAAGTGCCTGTCCAACCCTGCAGAGACCCCAGAGAATTCCTTTTGCATCTTCCAGACGTCTTTTTTCCTCCTACTCTTTAGCAGGCTTTCAGTTCAACCACAGAAACTAGATGAGCCTCAGTGGTTGTGATGGGGTAAATGACCATGACAATTTTTAAACACAAGAACATTTCAGACACAGAGAATATGAGGGCGCTCTGGTATCAGTGTTCAAAGAACTATCTATAAGAAGAAACACCATCCCAAGCACACACACACAGACACTAGAGCCTGTGTTTCCTTTCTTTTTTTTTTTTAAATGTTGGCCTCTTTTATTGTTTTTTTATTTAGTTGTTTTCATCTATCTTTACTCTTTGGCCTGTGTAGGACTGCCACTGCAGTGGCTTCTCTCGTTGCAGAGCATCAGCTCTGGGTGCATGCACTTCAGAGTGCTGGCTTGTAATTGGACACACCGGTCCAGCTGCTCCACAGCATGTGGGATCTTCCCTTGCCACAGATCAAACCAGTTCCCCTTGCACTGTAAGGCAGACTCTTTACCCTCTGGACTACCAGGGAAGCCTGAGCCCATGTTTTCTTGACCAGAAAGTGCAGAGACAATGAGCCTTTGCTGTTGACTATTTTCTGTTTCTCAAAGGTCACATCAAATCAATACTCAGGAACATAAAGATCCTCTCCATCTGGAAGCTCATGGGTCTACAATCATGGCCTCTCATGGTCTGGTGGGAATTGACATTCTGCTATTTCAGGCTGCAAAGACTATCTACCCGATCTACTAGACTCAGGAGAGCAATGCCAAGGGGGCAGGCTGAAGAATCACAGAGGCTTGGGATCAAGCCACTGCCTCCAATCAGTGGATGGATGACCCCCATGGAGACCTCAGATAAGACACAACACAAGGCAGAGTAACCCTGTGACCCTGTCTCCATGATTCTGTTGTGTAGACCACCTCTGGCCAACATCATAATCCTAGACTGTAACCATAGTAACCCTGACTGTGAAGAACCAGTAGACAGCCAGGCCTGGGTCACCCTGGATCTGAAAGTTGATCAACTCCAGCTTCTTCTCTGAGGGTTCGATGACACCAGCAAGAGGGGTCTGATTCAACACACTGTGGCTCAAATCTGTTCACAATAAACCCCAGAAAACCTGGCTACCACTCTGAGTTTATTCTTATCCTCTTCTGGCGCCTCCTGCTGCCCTGGGAAGTCATCCTGGGGTGAAGCCAACATCACTTCATTGCAAGCATCACAGGCAGACTCTTTATCCACTGGACCACCAGGGAAGCCAGAGCCCATGTTTGGACACAATGGTTAAAAGCCAGGCTTTGAATCAGACTGGTTTTCTTACAGACCCTTGACACCCTCTGTTTTCTCCTCGATGATATACACAGACTCACTGAACCTCAGACTCTTTAGTCCTAAACCAGACTGACAATGATGACGAGGAGGAAGGGAAACACTGCCCATGCCTGACACATAGTAGGTGTTTAGGGCATGGCAGGTGTCAGCACCACGGTTATTACTGCTGTCCCGAGTTCCTATGATTACCTTCTTTCCTATTCACCCTTCATCTAGGAAAGCCATGCAAAAATTTCCCCCTTCTTTTTCTTTTCACTCAAACAAAGCACTCATCTCTCTTGCATTACTAAAACTGTCATAAAAAAGATCTTCAGGGTGAAGAGGAAAGTCTCCTCCACTCAACATTAAATTAAAGATAATGAAATTGCTGACAGAGAAAACAAGCTGTCAACTAATAAGCTGGAAAAAATTGTGTGTGTGAGTGTGTGTGAGTGTGTGTGTGTGTGTGTGTGTGTTGGAAAGCACATGAAACTTTCAAAAAGCACCTGTCCTTCTTAGGCCTCCCAGAACACCAGCTCATTTTCTCCTTCCCAAATTCCAGGGTGGGACGAGCTGGACAAAATAAAGCCAGAGAAGGTGATGTGAGCCCCACTCCCATCCCATTGCCATAGAAGTAGCAAGATTCTTTCCAGAGACAATCAGCTTACCCCGGAGAGGAACCTGAATGTTATTCAGATGGTTCCCACACAAGGGAAATCAACTTACTTTACAGAATTACAGCCTTAGAAATACCTATGAGTGACACGGTGGCTAATGTCAGTCATTGGAACTGTTATTCCTTGCAATTTTTCTCTTAAGAAACTCGCATCCTAAAGAATGCAAAACAAAATTACAAGGATGGGAGACAGGAGTCACATATTTTTGAGGGCGTCCCCTGATTCAACACACTGTGGCTCAAATCTGTTCACAATAAACCCCAGAAAACCTGGCTACCACTCTGAGTTTATTCTTATCCTCTTCTGGCGCCTCCTGCTGCCCTGGGAAGTCATCCTGGGGTGAAGCCAACATCACTTCATTGCAAGCATCACAGGCAGACTCTTTATCCACTGGACCACCAGGGAAGCCAGAGCCCATGTTTGGACACAATGGTTAAAAGCCAGGCTTTGAATCAGACTGGTTTTCTTACAGACCCTTGACACCCTCTGTTTTCTCCTCGATGATATACACAGACTCACTGAACCTCAGACTCTTTAGTCCTAAACCAGACTGACAATGATGACGAGGAGGAAGGGAAACACTGCCCATGCCTGACACATAGTAGGTGTTTAGGGCATGGCAGGTGTCAGCACCACGGTTATTACTGCTGTCCCGAGTTCCTATGATTACCTTCTTTCCTATTCACCCTTCATCTAGGAAAGCCATGCAAAAATTTCCCCCTTCTTTTTCTTTTCACTCAAACAAAGCACTCATCTCTCTTGCATTACTAAAACTGTCATAAAAAAGATCTTCAGGGTGAAGAGGAAAGTCTCCTCCACTCAACATTAAATTAAAGATAATGAAATTGCTGACAGAGAAAACAAGCTGTCAACTAATAAGCTGGAAAAAATTGTGTGTGTGAGTGTGTGTGAGTGTGTGTGTGTGTGTGTGTGTGTTGGAAAGCACATGAAACTTTCAAAAAGCACCTGTCCTTCTTAGGCCTCCCAGAACACCAGCTCATTTTCTCCTTCCCAAATTCCAGGGTGGGACGAGCTGGACAAAATAAAGCCAGAGAAGGTGATGTGAGCCCCACTCCCATCCCATTGCCATAGAAGTAGCAAGATTCTTTCCAGAGACAATCAGCTTACCCCGGAGAGGAACCTGAATGTTATTCAGATGGTTCCCACACAAGGGAAATCAACTTACTTTACAGAATTACAGCCTTAGAAATACCTATGAGTGACACGGTGGCTAATGTCAGTCATTGGAACTGTTATTCCTTGCAATTTTTCTCTTAAGAAACTCGCATCCTAAAGAATGCAAAACAAAATTACAAGGGTGGGAGACAGGGAGTCATCAATTACTGCTGAAATTCCCTGGGGTGGTTTAATGATTTCATTGTTGAATTATGTTCATATTTTTTAAAAACTCATATATACAGAGAGAGAAATCTTCTATGATCAGTACCACTGTAGAAGTATTGCAAAAGCCCCCAGCACACGGGTCATTAGCTTGAGGAAGCAAGAGGGCTGACCCCTTTGCATCTCTCCCTTTGTCCTCAAACATAATATGGCAGAAGTGGGGTCTGTGTGAATCCCGCCTGCCCAAGGAGCCAGCCAGGGCCAGCGGTCATCCTAGAGACACAGGTGTAACCACAGTGTAAGAAAGGAGACGTACACTGAGGTCCAGCATTCTCCAGGATTCTCCTTCACCAAGGTTAAGCTTGAGGAGATGAAAGCCAAGTAACTGAAGTTTTCTTTAGGGCAGACATTCAGTTCTTATGCTTTGTGCTTAGTCGCTCAGTCTGATATTTGCAATCCCATGGATGGTAGCCCACCAGGCTCCTCTGTCCAAGGGGGTTTCCCAGGCAAGAATACTGAAGTGAGCTGCCATTTTCTTCTCAAGGGGATCTTCCTCACCCAGGGATCAAACCCACATCTCTTGCATTACCTGCATTGGCAAGGGGATTCTTTACCACTAGCGCCACCTGGGAAGCCAAAACAAGACATGCCTGAATGAAGTTTGCAGACACTCTTTATCAGCTTGAGCACATTAATTAATCAGTTAATTAGTCTGTTTACATGTTTATTAGCCATAGATATGTCTTTTCAAAATTGTTTCATATCATGTGCCTATTTATTTATATACTGTGGTGTTACTATGTGCCTTATTTCTTTGTAGAGGCTTCTTATATATTAAGGAAAATAAACAGCATCAGTTGTGTTTGTTTAAATATTTCTCTACTGTGTCATTTGAAATATACACATTTAAAGAAATTTTTGTATGATCAACATACTATAACACTTTCATTTGGGGACTGTTTTCCCTATGAACGTTTTCAAAAATGACGTGTCACTTTTCCCCTTCCTCTATGTGATTTTGTGGTTTGTTTCAACTTTAAAGATAAGCAAGGTGAGAGATATAGGTCTACCCCAGTGGGATACGAAATAAATATCCCAACCCAGTCACCTGTAGCAAGTGCCAGTAGGCTGACCCAAGAAGGACCTATGAAGGTGAACAGACTCTTGTTCCTATCTGCTTAAAAATAGCCATTCCCTGGTTTCACACAATTCCCTTGATCTTCCTCCTTGCAACTGACTCGGCAGACAAGTCCTTGCTTTAACCTCTCTCCCACTTTATTCTCTAATCTGCCCGGAAATTAATGCAAGTCCTGAGCCTCCCTAAACACAGCATTTTCCAGGCATCCTTTTTCATCTTTGATTCTGAAATTGAAATACTAAGTAAAAGCAAACTCTGCTATTCTATTGGCATATGTGTCTTCAAGGAATATTTATTTAAGAGGGAGGGAATCTCTTTTGAGTAGGTCTATATTGTCATAACCACCCCTCCCAGTAAAAGCTAAAAATTTCATCCTCCATCAAATGGTTTCTAGCTTCCCAGGAGCGGGGCCTCATTTAGACCCAGCATCTGGATGTCAGGTGTTGGATGAACACATCTGTTATCAAGGCCTCGAACACAGAAATGCAAAGTTCTCTCAGCTGGAGGTGTCCAGAGAACACACCATCGATGTTGGCTGCCCTCATGACAGATGGACCTGCCTGGGACCTATCACATCTGTGGGTGTCCCAGGGTTTCATTTCAGGACATTCTTCCTTTATTACCCAAGTTTCACTGCCACGTTTTGTCCAGAAAGATCTGCCTAGGTCTGTTACCTAGCTCTGATCCCCTCCTGGGCATCCCTAAGGGCAATGCCGTCATCTGGGTCATGACAAGCCCATCTCATTTCTTTGGACGGATGTGTTCTTGCGCGTACTTGAACATTAACAAGAAAATAATCTGGAGGCTGTTTTCTTTTACAAAAACCATTTCCAAAATTAACAATTTATTATGCCTGTGACAAAAATAATTCATCTGCTTTGCAGGGATGCTGCCTGGAAAGAAACTTCCACAAGGTCATTTGAGTTTCTGTGTACGATCTTGAGATACTGGAAATAAGCCAAATCGTGGGATGCTAAAGAATGCAACACAAGTTGACAGCCTGGGGGAATGGATTTCAAAGAGGCTTGGGGAGGCTGGTGGAGATTGGACCGGAGGACCTGCCAGTGATCAGGAGACCAGGGTCCTCATACCGCTTCTATCAGGGCTGAAGCTGAGAGAAGAGCACACTTTTGAACTTAGTTCAAAAAGGAAATCCAATTTTGATCCTCCGCGGGACTCCACTGTTTTCGCCGACCTGCATACCAACCACCTTTCATTTAATCACTGACAATTCTTTCCAAAACAACTCTTAAAGTTTCAGGAAATGATGCTAAGGACATTAAACTAATGAAGAAACATCTACTCCAAAAAAATCTAAACTTAAATTTCACTTGAACCTTAACCCAGTCACAACTATCTCAGCCCCCAACCTACCCCCAGTTGCTTAGTGTGCTGGCAGCTGTACACTGGGCAGGCGGGCACAGTCAGGAAGATGGGGCTCCCCCTCCCTCTCCCTCCCAGTCAAGGAATATGGTTTCACACAGGCCGATGATATCTTTCACTTCACCCCTTCACTCCCAGCCCACATTACAGAGGCTTTATTCCAGGCACATACCACCAAGAATGGGCTTCCCTCGTGGTTCAGCAGTTAAGAATCCATCTATAATGCAGGAGACGCAGGATGGATGCCTGGGTGGGGAAGACTCCTGGAGAAGGAAATGGCTACTCACTCCAGGATTCTTGCCTGGGAGATTCTATGGACAGAGGAGCCCGGTGGGCCACCGTTCATGGGGTCACAAAGAGTCGGACATGAATTAGCAACTAAACAACTACAATATCCAAGAGGACCACAGCTCCCTCCCACGATCTGGCCCCTGTTTATAGGGCAGAAGCTCTAGTTCCAACACAGCAAGTCAAGAATCCTGAATCTTGAGCATCCAAGATTCAATTTGCTTCTAGGATGCAGGTCTCATGCCAGGAAGGATAAGCTGGACAGACCAGGAGCTACCATCCCAGACCAGAGCCTTGCTTGCAGAGATGTCAGATACAAATTAAAACAATTTATTATGCCTGTGAAAAATTTCTGGCAGGATGCTGCCTGGAAAGAAACTTCCACAAGGTCATTTGAGTTTCTGTGTACGATCTTGAGATACTGGAAATAAGCCAAATCGTGGGATGCTAAAGAATGCAACACAAGTTGACAGCCTGGGGGAATGGATTTCAAAGAGGCTTGGGGAGGCTGGTGGAGATTGGACCGGAGGACCTGCCAGTGATCAGGAGACCAGGGTCCTCATACCGCTTCTATCAGGGCTGAAGCTGAGAGAAGAGCACACTTTTGAACTTAGTTCAAAAAGGAAATCCAATTTTCATCCTCCGCTGGACTCCACTGTTTTCGCCGACCTGCATACCAACCACCTTTCATTTAATCACTGACAATTCTTTCCAAAACAACTCTTAAAGTTTCAGGAAATGATGCTAAGGACATTAAACTAATGAAGAAACATCTACTCCAAAAAAATCTAAACTTAAATTTCACTTGAACCTTAACCCAGTCACAACTATCTCAGCCCCCAACCTACCCCCAGTTGCTTAGTGTGCTGGCAGCTGTACACTGGGCAGGCGGGCACAGTCAGGAAGATGGGGCTCCCCCTCCCTCTCCCTCCCAGTCAAGGAATATGGTTTCACACAGGCCGATGATATCTTTCACTTCACCCCTTCACTCCCAGCCCACATTACAGAGGCTTTATTCCAGGCACATACCACCAAGAATGGGCTTCCCTCGTGGTTCAGCAGTTAAGAATCCATCTATAATGCAGGAGACGCAGGATGGATGCCTGGGTGGGGAAGACTCCTGGAGAAGGAAATGGCTACTCACTCCAGGATTCTTGCCTGGGAGATTCTATGGACAGAGGAGCCCGGTGGGCCACCGTTCATGGGGTCACAAAGAGTCGGACATGAATTAGCAACTAAACAACTACAATATCCAAGAGGACCACAGCTCCCTCCCACGATCTGGCCCCTGTTTATAGGGCAGAAGCTCTAGTTCCAACACAGCAAGTCAAGAATCCTGAATCTTGAGCATCCAAGATTCAATTTGCTTCTAGGATGCAGGTCTCATGCCAGGAAGGATAAGCTGGACAGACCAGGAGCTACCATCCCAGACCAGAGCCTTGCTTGCAGAGATGTCAGATGAGGGGAAGCAAGGCACTGACTCACCCTCAGCTCTGAATAGTACAGAGGCTCTGCCCAGGAGGAGAGGCAGGATGTTAGAACAAAGAATTCTGCAGTTTTGTGAAGGAGACTACTTTTTTATTTTTTTGGAACAAAGCATGCAGAAGATCATGGCATCCAGTCCCATCACTTCATGGCAAATAGATAGGCAAACAATGAAAACAGTGACAGACTTTATTTTCTTGGGTTTCAAATCACTGTGGATGGTGACTGCAGTCATGAAATTAAAAGACAGCTGCTCCTTGAAAGAAAAGCTATGACAAACCTACACAGCGTATTAAAAAGCAGAGGCATTACTTTGTCTGCAAACGTCCATGGAGTCAAAGATATGGTTTTTCCAGTAGTCATGTGTGGATGTGAGAGTTGGACCATAAATAAGGCTGAGAGCTGAAGAACTGATAGTTTCAAACTGTGGTGATGGGAAAGGTTCTTGAGAGTCTCTTGGACTGCAAGGAGATCAAGCCAGTTAATCCTAAAGGAAATCAACTCTGAATATTCATTGGAAGGACTGATGCTGAAGCTGAAGTTCCAATACTTTGGCCACCTGATGCGAAGAGTCAACTCATTGGAAAAGACCTTGATGCTGGGAAAAATCGAAGGCAGATAGAAAAGGGGATGACGGAGGATGAGACAGTTGAATGGCATCACTGAGTCAATGGACATGAGTTTGAGCAAGCTCCAGATGATGGTGAAAGACAGGGCAGCCCGGTATGCCACAGTCCATAGGGTCACAGAAGGGGACATGACTGAGTGACTGAACTAACTGTTGACTTTAAAGGTCTGGCTGAAAAAAGGAGAAAACAATGCAGCCTCTTCATTATAAGTACACTAAATATTTATCAGCAGATAAAGTCTTTTGGGAATCATTTAAATATTTATTTATCCAAATCACCAAATAATTGCTTTTTTATTCAAGTGAATACTGGGAATTCTCTATACCTATGAGGTGAGGTAAATAGATGCCCTCTGCTGTCAGCCAGCAAGCGACTGAAGCTTGTCATTATGACAAAGAAAGAACAAAACTTGGATGTTATCCAAAGTATGCTGGACTTTTTGCCCAAAGTAGAAAGGAAACACAGGCTTTTAAAGTCACAGCAAATTAACCCCCCAGGTTGGAATACAAGAAACCACCTCTGGTAATTGGCTAACACAGCAGCCGTGTGTCACGGGGGGTGCAAGCCTGGGGCCCTGGGCTGGGTTTTTTGCTCTCTGTTCTCATTGAAAGGTGGGAACATGATCAAAGGAGGCAGAGAAACCGAGAGTAGGTGCCCTGTGCTTTGTATCAGCTGCCTGGTCCCATACACAAGCATTTTGATGTATTTTTTAAAAGAAGCCAAATTTCCACTCCTCACAACAAGATCTGAAAATTCAGCACATGCTAACATATTCAACAATTTCACTTTCAGATCAAAGTTCACGCATCCCAGATCATCTTTAATACGTGGAGGCAGCCATCTGCTTGCAAAAACTTCAACAGAGGGACCCGTTCACACAAGGCCAGCATTTCCAGAGCTTTATTCTGTAAGTCTCTCAAAGAACAACAGTACTGTCAGGACCATGGGTCAAGAAACACTGAAAAATGCTGGGGGGTAACACAGTGGGGGTCACACAGCCCACATGAATACACCCTGGGGAAAGCCAGTGCAGTGGCTGGCAGATTTCAACAAGAAACATTAGCCCCAAACCAGTTTTCAGGGGACTTCCTTGGTGGTCCAGTGGTTAAGACTCTGTGCTCCTAATGGAGAGGATCCAGGTTTGATCCTGTACCAGGGAACTAGATCCCATATGCCACAACCAAGAGTTCACTTGCCGCAACTAAATATCCTGCACACAGCAACAAAGATTCTACAAGCCACAACTAAGACCCAGTGCAGCCAAATAAACAAATAAATAATTTTTAAAAAACCAAGTTTTTAGAAAATAATCTTGACTTGCTACAATAAATAAATAAATATAATTTTATTTTTTAAAACAGGACTAGGTGTAGATTTGTTTCTACTCTTTCTCTTCAGGTTGGGTTTTTGACTCAGAATTTGTGTCTTTCATCAGTTCTGGAACACTTTTAACTAAGATTTCTTTTACTATGTCCTCCCTCACTTCTCTGTTTACTGTCTCTGGCACACCAAGTAAACGTGAGTGTCAATTTCTCCCTTGTTCCTAGATGTCTCCTAACCCCTCTTATGTATCTTCCACGTCTTTGTCTCCATGTGATATATTAGGCACAGTAACTTCAGGTAGAACGTCACATTCCCTAATCTCCTCTTCAGCTATGTCTAATCCATTGAAGTGATCTTTTGAGTTACCATTCCATGATTATATTTTTCATTTCTAAGAGTTTTATTTATTTTCAGTGTTCCTGGTTGTTTCTGATGCTCTCTTACTCCTTGGTCATTATTTTAATATCTTCTTTAATATTTGTTATTCCCTGGTAGCTCAGTTGGTAAAGAAACTGATTGCCATGCAGGAGATCTGGATTTGATTCCTGGGTGGGGAAGATCCCCTGGGAAAGGGCATGGCAACCCACTCCAGTATTCTTGCCTGGAGAACTCCATGGCCAAAGGAGCCTGGTGGGCTATACTCCATAGGGTCACAAAGAGTCAGACACTCACTGAGTGACTGACACTTTCACTTTGTTTATTTACATGTCATTCTCCATACCTGGTAATATCTGTGATCTTTGAAGGTCTGACACTATTGCTTATCACTTCTGCCAGTCAGCTATGGATTATTTCCTTGTGTGCTATGTGAGTTTATATCATGAGTCCATCTTCCTCCCAACATTAGCTCTGGAAATTTAGCTTTAATGTGTTTTCTCCAAAGAAGCTATTGGATTGGTTTCCAAGGCCTAGAGTATATTCTCCACCTAGGATGACCTTCAACTAAGTCAGGATTACAGATATGGGAACTCTACCTCTGGACTTCACTTGAGTTTTCTGGCCCCTCCACCATAGCCAAGGTCAAGATAGGAAACCATATTATCATTCTCATCTTTTTTTTTTAATCTTTTGGTTAAGCTTCACAGCATGTGGGGTCTTAGTTCCCCAACCGATAATTGAACCCCCTTTTGCGAGTTCCCGGCCCCTGGAGTTTGTTTCTCTTTCTCTTCAGGTTGGGTTTTGACTCAGAATTTGTGTCTTTCATCAGTTCTGGAACACTTTTAACTAAGATTTCTTTTACTATGTCCTCCCTCACTTCTCTGTTTACTGTCTCTGGCACACCAAGTAAACGTGAGTGTCAATTTCTCCCTTGTTCCTAGATGTCTCCTAACCCCTCTTATGTATCTTCCACGTCTTTGTCTCCATGTGATATATTAGGCACAGTAACTTCAGGTAGAACGTCACATTCCCTAATCTCCTCTTCAGCTATGTCTAATCCATTGAAGTGATCTTTTGAGTTACCATTCCATGATTATATTTTTCATTTCTAAGAGTTTTATTTATTTTCAGTGTTCCTGGTTGTTTCTGATGCTCTCTTACTCCTTGGTCATTATTTTAATATCTTCTTTAATATTTGTTATTCCCTGGTAGCTCAGTTGGTAAAGAAACTGATTGCCATGCAGGAGATCTGGATTTGATTCCTGGGTGGGGAAGATCCCCTGGGAAAGGGCATGGCAACCCACTCCAGTATTCTTGCCTGGAGAACTCCATGGCCAAAGGAGCCTGGTGGGCTATACTCCATAGGGTCACAAAGAGTCAGACACTCACTGAGTGACTGACACTTTCACTTTGTTTATTTACATGTCATTCTCCATACCTGGTAATATCTGTGATCTTTGAAGGTCTGACACTATTGCTTATCACTTCTGCCAGTCAGCTATGGATTATTTCCTTGTGTGCTATGTGAGTTTATATCATGAGTCCATCTTCCTCCCAACATTAGCTCTGGAAATTTAGCTTTAATGTGTTTTCTCCAAAGAAGCTATTGGATTGGTTTCCAAGGCCTAGAGTATATTCTCCACCTAGGATGACCTTCAACTAAGTCAGGATTACAGATATGGGAACTCTACCTCTGGACTTCACTTGAGTTTTCTGGCCCCTCCACCATAGCCAAGGTCAAGATAGGAAACCATATTATCATTCTCATCTTTTTTTTTTAATCTTTTGGTTAAGCTTCACAGCATGTGGGGTCTTAGTTCCCCAACCGAGAATTGAACCTCTGGCCCCTGCATTGACAGTACAGAGTCTTAACCACTGGACCACCTGGGAAGTCCCTAACCTGGTTCTACTTTTCATTGACTATGTCACCCTGCTGGGTCCCAGTTTCACAGACAATTCTCAACCCAACTCTTGATCCTGTGTCAGCCTTGAGTTTTGGATCCCATCCCCCGACCACACATTCTGGGAAAACTGGGATTAGGAAACACCTCCCAGGGCACCACTGCCCACAAGAGTCCCAGGGCTCACTCTTCCCCTGGAGCAGTTTCCTTATCACGTCATCTCACATCATCTGTCAGTGTAGCAAAGCATTTTTTTTTACAAAGAGAGACGCCTTTACATTTTATCCAGCATTGCTGTTGTTGTTCAGTTGTTCATTTGTGTGTGACTCTGTGACTCCATGGACTGCAGAACACCAGGCCTCCCTGTCCTTTGCCATCTCCAGGAGCTTGCTCAAACTCATGTCCATTGACTCGGTGATGCCATCCAACATCTCGTCCTCTGTCATCCCCTTTCCCTTTTGCCTTCTATTTTTCCCAGCATCAGGGTCTTTTCCAATGAATTGACTCTTCGCATCAGGTGGCCAAAGTATTAGAGCTTCAGCTTCAGCATCAGTCCTCCCAATGAATATTCAGGGTTGGTTTTCTTTAGGATGGACTGGTTTAACTTCCTTGCAGTCCAAGGGACTCTCAAGAATCTTCTCTAGCACCATAGCATTGTTAGGTGTCCACTACTTCCTAGAAGGGTTCTGGGAAGTTTCTTGTCTACTCTGCACACAAGCCAAATTTGTTTCCCAAACAGGATACTCTCCCTGTAAAGAGAGTGTTTAGGTCTGGGTGCTCTCAGGGTCTGAGCACTAGCTCTTGTTTGGCCATTGGCTAGGGAGGGCAGGCTAGCGGGTTGCCTGTTTATATAAATGTTGTATTGAAGCCAGCCGGGCTCAGTCACTGGTAGATTATCTGCAACCACTCTCGATCCACAACAGCACAGCTGAATGGTTGTGACAGGGACCACATGGCCTTCAGAGTCTAAAATAGTAACCATCTGGCCCTTTGCAGAGATGTCTACCAACCCCTGAACTCAAAAGTGCCTGGAAAGAAAACACTTCCTCTGTCCTGTATTCATTTTCCCAACCTGTGAAACAGGTATGGGGGTCCTTTCTGGTGCTCTGTTCTCCCTTAGCTGTGAAGAAGGATCACCAAGAAGGTGCTTATTGCAACCGTTTTTAAAAATCCAAGTTGAAACCCTTTGTAAAAATGTAGGTCCCTGATTGTTTTGTTTAAGGCAAAAGCTCAGGAAGGACTTGAGAGTTTCAGAAAGCGTGAGGGTTGTTATATTTTTTAAATTTATTTTTAATTGAAGGATGATTGAGTGCTTTACAGTGTTGTGTTGGTTTCTGCTGTACAACAGCATGAATCAGCTATAAGCATACATGCATCCCCGCCCTCTTGAGCCTTCCTCCTAGGCCCTCCCATCTCACCCCTCCAGGTCATCACAGAGCACGGAGTCCCCGTGCTGTACAGTAGGTTCCCACTCACTATCTGTTGTATGCACATAGTGCAAAAATGTCAACACCACTCTCTCAACTCCTCTCACCCTCCCCCATGCCCACAAGTCCATCCACTATGCCTGCATTTCTATTCCTGCAAATCCACTCATCGGTAACATTTTTCTAGACGCCACATACACGCATGAATATGCAATATTTGCTTTTTCTCTTTCTGACTTACTTCACTCTGTGTAACAAGCTCTAGGGTCATCCAACTCGCTACAACTGACTCAAATTCATTCCTTTTAAGGGCTGAGTAAAATTCCATTGGGGCTTCCCTGGTGGCTCAGACGGTAAAGAATCCACCTCCGATGAGGGAGACCTGGTTTGATCCCTGGGTAGGGATAGGCTACCCACTCCAGTATTCTTGTCTGGAGAACTGCATGGCTTGTCCGTGGGGTCACAAAGAGTCTTGTACCATGGCTTCTTTGGTGAGGACAGTTTGGGGTTTTGACATAAGAGACTGGTAACATGTTCAGAATGAGATTTAGTTAAAAACTTTGAGAATTAATCCCCCAAAGTGCTTCAATCTCGTGAGCCTCCTGATTTCCCCACACCCAAATTTCGAGTGCCTAGGGAGCACTTGGAGCAATGGATCCTCCAGTTCAAATGGCACAAAACACGTGCTCAAGGATTACTGAAGCTGCAGGATGCAGTGCCCTCCCCAGAGGGGCATCACAGAGCACAAGAGCAAAGCCACGGTCCCCAGTAGGTGACACCAACAGGCACCCCAGTCCCGTCTTCACCACTCAGCGACCAATCTCATCCCAGGGGACCTTTCTGTCCTCTAATGTTTCAGCAGAGGAACGCACAGCCTCAGTGTCAGCAGAGGGTCTGACCTTTGCCAAGGGGGAGATAACATGGTAACCTTTTCTGTCTTTCGTGACTGTGGGAGTCCGTAGGAAAAGGAAATCCTGTGTTTGTGAGCGGCACAGACTTGGTGGTTATGATCAAAGGGTTAAGTTCTATCTGGTTTCAGCTAGATCTACAGCGTTTGAACAAACAGCAACCAAACAAAAACCCAGTTTGCACAGATCCGGTACAAGTGTAATTTCTTATTAGACCAACAGAAAAATGGACAGAAATTAAAAGTCTTTATAGAAACATCTGAAAAGCCAGCAGGTGACCTCCCGCAGAAGCCCAGCCCGATGCCGTGTATACGCTCAGTCACTTTAGTCATGTCTGACTCTCTGTGATCCTATGGACGGTAGCCTCCAAGCTCCTCTGTCCATGGGATTCTGCAGGCAAGGATACTGGAGTGGAGTGGAGTGGATGCCAGGGATCCCAGATCTGTTCAGAAGTCCGGGATAGCTGGCATCAAATGCAGAGATGCTCAACTCCCTGCAGAGTGAAGGATGGGAAGAAGCCGTTGGAGGAGGACTGACTGTGAGAAGCTCCTAAGCAACCAGTTTTACCCTCTGTGTGCTTGACCACCGTCTGGCCTTGGTGAGGCGGGAACTGCAAACAGCCGTGCCAAGGACAGAAATGTCCCTTGGCCAAACAACCAAACCCACCTGATCTTACCGATCACCTACTGAGTGTCTCCCAGGGTTCTGCGCTGTGGGAGAAAACAGGGAGGGGTCCCAACTGTTGGTGCAAATGCAGGTGCCACGGGAGCACCTGGGAGCGGGGCATGAAACTGAGAGTCTCCGAATGACTCAGCCCTCCTCATCTCAATTTAAATATCACGACATACAATTCATATTTTAATTCACATGTTACCTCTTTACCTCTTTTCTGTTTCGTCCAAGTGTATCAGCTCCAGGAGGCAGAGATTTTTGTCTGCTTTGTTCAAAGACAGTGTCTAGAACAGGGCTTGGTACACAGCAGACCCTCAACAAAAATGAATGAATGAAAGTGTGAATGAATGAATGAATGTGCATGTGTGTGTGTGTGTGCTCAGTCATGTCTAATTCTCTGCAACTTGGGCTTCCCTGGCAGCTCAGTGGTGAAGAGTTCACCTGCCAATGCAGGAGACATGGGTTTGACCCCTGGTCCAGGAAGATCCCACATGCTGCAGAGCAACTAAGCCTGTGAGCCACAACTTGTGGAGCCTGTGCTCTAGAGCCTCGGAGTCACAACTACTGAAGCCTGTGTGTCCTAGAGCCTGAGTTCCATAATGACAGAAGTCTCTGCACCAAGAAGCCTGCTCACCTCAACTACAGAGTAGCCTCCATTCCCTGCAACTAAAGAAGAGCCTGTGGCAGCAGTGAAGGCCCAGAATAGTCAAAATAAATAAATAAAATTTTAAAAGAAACAACAACAAAAAAATGCTGGAGCGAGTTGCCATTTCCTCCTCCAGGGGATCCTTCTGACCCAGGGACTGAACCTATGTCTCTTATGCCTCCTGTGTGGGCAAGCGGATTCTTTACCACTAGCGCCACCTGGGATGATTCCTAAGTAAAGATTCCTGAAGCAAGCATGCATGAATGGAAAGAAAGCTTTTACAAGTTTGCCATTCAGTCCGACTTGCCTGTGCTGCCATCTTCAGCTCATCAGCTGCCACTCGGTGAGACCAGACCCCACCGCCAGGACTGCGGGGCCCACCAGGCTAAGCCTGAACTCCTGCACACAGAGGCCCCCTTTTCAGTCTTTTGGCAAGTTCCCCAGCAGCCCAGGAACCACAGGGCAGGCGTCCTGGGTGGCCTGGAGGGAGAAGTTGCACACAGGACAGCTCCCCCTGGGTCTGACAGCGGCTGGCTCCTGGGTGCACCTGACCGCCACCACCCTGCCTGCTCCCTCCCTCCCAGAGGGTCCCCTGCCTTGGCCGAAAGCATTCCAATCTGCAGAGCCAGCACCCCTCGGAAGAGCCCTTTCCATCGCAGACAGTGTGTCCTGCCCTTAAGACTTTGTGAGGGACCTCTGTCATGACGCCCAAGGTCCAAACCAGGAAAGAAGTGTGGAAACGAGGAAGAGTCAACCTCCTTGAGCTTTGTCAAGGGGGAGATGACATGGAGAGCTGGCGTTTTACAAAACAAAGCTGAGTGGCTTCATGCAGGTTCTGGGGCCAGCAGACCCCAGAAACAGTTCTGCTGTTCCTTCCCTGCATGTCCTCAAGACCCACTCAGTGCCCTCATTGCAACTTTTGTAGAGGACAAGAACGTCTTCCACCTGCCTCATTTAGGTGCTGTGCCGGTGAAGTTTACTCTCCACATTTTACAGATGAGGAACCCAGAACTCAGAGACGGCGGACAACCTGCCCTATATCATAGCCCCAGGATCAGCGGGGGAATCCTGCCCGGCCTCAAACTCAGGCTATAGGATGCAATACCACCTGGGTTGCTAAAAAGAAAAACAGGCTTCTCGGGTAATGGGCGAAAATAAATAAATAAAATTTTAAAAGAAACAACAACAAAAAAATGCTGGAGCGAGTTGCCATTTCCTCCTCCAGGGGATCCTTCTGACCCAGGGACTGAACCTATGTCTCTTATGCCTCCTGTGTGGGCAAGCGGATTCTTTACCACTAGCGCCACCTGGGATGATTCCTAAGTAAAGATTCCTGAAGCAAGCATGCATGAATGGAAAGAAAGCTTTTACAAGTTTGCCATTCAGTCCGACTTGCCTGTGCTGCCATCTTCAGCTCATCAGCTGCCACTCGGTGAGACCAGACCCCACCGCCAGGACTGCGGGGCCCACCAGGCTAAGCCTGAACTCCTGCACACAGAGGCCCCCTTTTCAGTCTTTTGGCAAGTTCCCCAGCAGCCCAGGAACCACAGGGCAGGCGTCCTGGGTGGCCTGGAGGGAGAAGTTGCACACAGGACAGCTCCCCCTGGGTCTGACAGCGGCTGGCTCCTGGGTGCACCTGACCGCCACCACCCTGCCTGCTCCCTCCCTCCCAGAGGGTCCCCTGCCTTGGCCGAAAGCATTCCAATCTGCAGAGCCAGCACCCCTCGGAAGAGCCCTTTCCATCGCAGACAGTGTGTCCTGCCCTTAAGACTTTGTGAGGGACCTCTGTCATGACGCTCCAAGGTCCAAACCAGGAAAGAAGTGTGGAAACGAGGAAGAGTCAACCTCCTTGAGCTTTGTCAAGGGGGAGATGACATGGAGAGCTGGCGTTTTACAAAACAAAGCTGAGTGGCTTCATGCAGGTTCTGGGGCCAGCAGACCCCAGAAACAGTTCTGCTGTTCCTTCCCTGCATGTCCTCAAGACCCACTCAGTGCCCTCATTGCAACTTTTGTAGAGGACAAGAACGTCTTCCACCTGCCTCATTTAGGTGCTGTGCCGGTGAAGTTTACTCTCCACATTTTACAGATGAGGAACCCAGAACTCAGAGACGGCGGACAACCTGCCCTATATCATAGCCCCAGGATCAGCGGGGGAATCCTGCCCGGCCTCAAACTCAGGCTATAGGATGCAATACCACCTGGGTTGCTAAAAAGAAAAAAAAAAACAGGCTTCTCTTGGGAGGAATAAGAGTGAGGCGAGAGGAAAGGGGGTCCGGAGAAGAGCAGCAAGAAAACGCAGCCAGAAACCACACCATCACCTACACACCTGGACGGCACACACACACCTGCCGGGCCAGTGACTTCTGGGCACCACCCCTCCCTGCACCTCACAAGTCAGAGGTGTAAAGAGGAGGGCTGTCATAGTCTTGTGGCTTGTGGTGACCTGGTTTTCAAAGTCACATTCTTCTTTCCCCAAAGCTGTATGAATAAAGAAAGTACAAGTGCACTGTGGCGCACAGAACCCGAAATCCAGTTCTCAGCGGTCGGCAGTGGGGTGGGGAGGGGAGCTCGCCATGGGAGGAATCCAGGAAAATGTGTGAAAAAAGGCAACATTTTCAACTGGTTCATTTACACCTGGAGAACATTCTCAGTCCCCAGGAACCCGAGCTCACAACCCAGTCAGTCTAAGTGTCCCCACAGGAAGCAGACCTGTTTCTAACTCCCTCGTCCCTCAGGTGCAGACATGACCCCAGTGCAGGCTGCTCAGGACATCCCGCAGGCTGGGGGGCCATTCCCGGGCTTAGAGCGAAGATTATACCTTGTATGAAATAATGAAAAGAGTTTTCTCTCCAGGAAAGCACTCCGGCAGAACGAGGGGAGGAAGCCAAGAGGAAACACAGACAGACCTCAGCCACACGCCAGCTCAAGACTCTGGGACCCAAGCACCTGTTTCATGAAAGGTAGATTCTCAGATCCCACCGCCAGGTGGGCTGACGCAGGGGGACCAGAGGGGGACTCAAGACACTAATGAAAATAATAAAATGAATAAGTCTGTAACACCAGCAACTGAGCACCATGGCCTTGACCATCAGCAGTGCCCTTCTCACACCACCATGAGGAGGTGGCACCTTTAATTTTTCAAAATATTTTTATTTATTTCCTTTTTAAAGGTTTTTTTTTTTTTTTTATGTGGACCATTCTTTACTGAATATTTTACAATGTTTACGTTTTGGCCTTGGAGTCTATGGAATCGGAGCTCCCTGATCAGGGATCAAACCTGCACCCCCTGAATTGGAAGGTAAAGTCTTAACCACTGGACCAGGGAAGTCTTTGAAATTATCATTTACTAGCATTTTTATTATGACTTTAGCAAGCTTCCTTAGTGGCTCAGATAGTAAAGAATCGGTCTGCAATACAGGAGACTTGGGTTCAGTTCCTGAGTTGGGAAGATACCCTAGAGAAGGGAACTCCAGTATTCCTGCCTGGAAAATTCCATGGACAGAGGAGCCTGACTATAGTCCATGGGGTGACACCTTTTTGCATTCTTCTTTCCCCAAAGCTGTATGAATAAAGAAAGTACAAGTGCACTGTGGCGCACAGAACCCGAAATCCAGTTCTCAGCGGTCGGCAGTGGGGTGGGGAGGGGAGCTCGCCATGGGAGGAATCCAGGAAAATGTGTGAAAAAGGCAACATTTTCAACTGGTTCATTTACACCTGGAGAACATTCTCAGTCCCCAGGAACCCGAGCTCACAACCCAGTCAGTCTAAGTGTCCCCACAGGAAGCAGACCTGTTTCTAACTCCCTCGTCCCTCAGGTGCAGACATGACCCCAGTGCAGGCTGCTCAGGACATCCCGCAGGCTGGGGGGCCATTCCCGGGCTTAGAGCGAAGATTATACCTTGTATGAAATAATGAAAAGAGTTTTCTCTCCAGGAAAGCACTCCGGCAGAACGAGGGGAGGAAGCCAAGAGGAAACACAGACAGACCTCAGCCACACGCCAGCTCAAGACTCTGGGACCCAAGCACCTGTTTCATGAAAGGTAGATTCTCAGATCCCACCGCCAGGTGGGCTGACGCAGGGGGACCAGAGGGGGACTCAAGACACTAATGAAAATAATAAAATGAATAAGTCTGTAACACCAGCAACTGAGCACCATGGCCTTGACCATCAGCAGTGCCCTTCTCACACCACCATGAGGAGGTGGCACCTTTAATTTTTCAAAATATTTTTATTTATTTCCTTTTTAAAGGTTTTTTTTTTTTTTTTTTATGTGGACCATTCTTTACTGAATATTTTACAATGTTTACGTTTTGGCCTTGGAGTCTATGGAATCGGAGCTCCCTGATCAGGGATCAAACCTGCACCCCCTGAATTGGAAGGTAAAGTCTTAACCACTGGACCAGGGAAGTCTTTGAAATTATCATTTACTAGCATTTTTATTATGACTTTAGCAAGCTTCCTTAGTGGCTCAGATAGTAAAGAATCGGTCTGCAATACAGGAGACTTGGGTTCAGTTCCTGAGTTGGGAAGATACCCTAGAGAAGGGAACTCCAGTATTCCTGCCTGGAAAATTCCATGGACAGAGGAGCCTGGTGGACTATAGTCCATGGGGTGACAAAGAGTTAGAGATGACTCAGCAGCGAACACACACACACACACACACACACACACATTACGATTTTAACAGCCCTCCCCCATGCTAACCTGGGAGAGAGAGTGTCACTTCCAGGAACATTCATCTGGGCCTCCCTCACTTCCTAAGGAGGATGGTAATGGACTTGCTGAAGGTCACGGCCCCAGAGTGTCAGGCATGGACTCTTGGGGCATCTCCCCGCTCCGCCCGTTCCTTGCTCACTCTGCCCTCTAGAGACGTCATCACCCGCTCTGACTGCTGTTGTACCCTCCAGCGACAGCCCAGCCCCACCTGGAGGGAGACCCGGATGGGGGCTTGAGGCGGGGGAGATGCATTTTGCAGCAAGCCTGAAACCAACCACAGAACCAAACGACTTCTCGTCTTGTCGATGCTTACCAGTTCAGAGCCCACAAATGTCATGCCCACTCCCCCATGGAGGCGTAGCCCCCTCAGAGCTTTCTGTGGCCCCCATGACCTCCAGCTTCACCTTCAGAGCCTGCAGGTGGCCTTGGGGGGAGTCTCCCCCTGCAGTCCTCTTTCCCAAGACAAGCTACGCCCACTTGCTCATGTGGGGGCTCCAGCTCCTCTTGCTCCAGGGGAGTTTGATTTTACTCCCAGCCCCAGAACCTCTCTCACCCAGAAGCACAGTGCTCCAGGCCTCAGGCTGCCCACCCAGAGTGGCCAGGGCACAGATGTGGCCCAAGGGGCAGCTGGTCCCCATGTGGTAGATGCCAGGACCACGAAGCCACCCCTGCCCTGTCCTCAGCCTCCGTTGCTGGTAACAGAAAGTGGCTAGGGCCCTACCACAGGAGATGAGTCAACACCACTGCATCCCAAGCTCAGGGGCGAGCCCGGGGTCCCCACCTACTGCTCACTCCAACCACTTCCCAAGCGGCTCTCCAATGGCAACGGAGATCCTCCTCATGGACATAAGAACTTGGGAGGCTGAGCTGTTTTCCCAGTGGGCCTGTCTCCTGTATATAAATCTAATCTGCTAGACAGACAATGCATTTAAACAGATTTAATGCATTCATGCTGAGCGTTTCCAGTCCCACCCAGGGGAAGGTTCCTTCACCCACTCTCATCACAGGAGCCAGGGCCCCTGGAGGGCTGAGCAGTGGAGCTCACAGCTCACTCTGGCACTGCTCACCTGCTCTGGAGAGAGGCAGTGGAGCCAATGGTCAAGGGGGCGCCTGGGTTAAATCTTGGCCACCCCTGACACCCTCCAGGTACCCTAAAGAGAGATGAGGGCAATTCAAGACCTCTATCAGAGGGTTCCTGAGAGACAAAAGTAAATAAAATATTTTGAGGCACTTGAGAGAAAAGACTCCATGAATATGCAGGAAAGGGGGGCTTCCCACATCTGTGGACCCATGCCTGCAACCTCGCTCCCCCAGAGCTGAGGCCCAGGCTCCCGGCTGCGGCCAGACCTCTTGACTCTGCTGCCACTGGGCTCCCTGGCACCAGACCTGGCTGTCCACCTCTTTGTCACCATCTGAGGGTCCTCCCAGTGGCCACGGATTAGACCCTGGGAGAAGGCGACCTTCAGTGGCCCTGGTGGTGACAGAAGACTGTGACAAGGACTTCCCAAACTCTGTCACTCTTCACAGGGACATGAGGCAGCCAGGGGTGGAGGGTAACTGGCACGTACCTAAGAATCAGCGTATATGCACAGAAAACCAACATGACTCAAGAGCGAGCAACTTAGAACTTTGTTTCATGTTTAAACAGATGCAGACAGAAAGGGCCAGAGAATGCAACCTGGACCTTTCCCAGAAGGGGAAACAGATTTTGATCATGATTTGAGAGCCTGGCACTACCTACCCCATCATGTCCCTCCCATCACTCTTTGATGACATTTCTGTGGAACTGTGAGCAAGGAACAAGGTCCTGCTCTACAGGAGGCTTGGAGGGTGATCAGCCCTCAGTCCCCTCCTTCCTCACCCTTCCCATAACAGCCACAAGCCAGGGGTTTCCAAAACTCAGACTAAGGAAACGTCAGAGTGGTCCCGCACCACTGAAGGAACTGAAATGCATGCCTCTGACTGGGCCTTAAGTGATCGAATCTGCCACTCTCTGTGGCCTCCCAGAGCCCAGGGCAATGAGCAGTGACGCGTGCTCTCCTCCAGGCCCGAGAATCTGCAGAGGCCACTGTCCTTTCATCCATCAATGCCATCAGCAGCCAGGTACCTCTCTGCCACCTCCTCTAACCTGGGACAGCCCGAAAAATGCAGAGTAAGTGGCAGGGGGCCAAGGCCAGGCCTACATTTCAGAGGCCCGGCAGCTTCTGCTTCCTGCCTCTTGGACAGAGCCCAGCTTCCAGGAAGTCCAGTGTGATCAACTTGAGGCCATTCAAGCTCCCAGCTGAATGCAGCTGCGTGAGTAACCCCTGACGACATTTCCAGATGCCTCACCCATGTTTCCTGAACCATAATGAACGTTACTAATTTAGGTCCTGAATTTGGCCGTGGTTCATCACGTACCATCGAATAACTGAAATGCTGGCCCGTGATCAGGAAAGGCAGGGAAAGAAGAGCAAGTACATGTTGGGGAGACCTCAGAACCTGGGGAAAGAGGAGGGCACAGGGGTCCCCAGGACAAGCAGGAGCCCAAAGAAAGTGTCCTCTCGCCCCTCAAGTCACTCTGAACGCTGGTCTCCAAAACCAGTACCTGATGTTAAGTGTTCAGGACGTCATTCTGCGTGTTAAAGGTTTTGTTCTAAGTTTCAGTTACGTCCTTGCTTTCAAATAAAACAATAACAGTTCATTCAAATCCTGATGCATCTTTATGACATCAACAGATGGGTCATGAATGTTCCTTGACATGGTTAAAATAAAGATACCCTGATGCTCAAGGAAAGTATTGGAAACCCTTTCTGAAAAGGTCGTGTAATTAATGTGTATCCATGGTTACTAAATAATTAGCCTCCGTTCCGTAAAGTCGTAACAGTCACAGTTCTTAGATCATTGCATCGGAGGGGTGAACATGTTTCTGTAGGCTTATAATATGTTATTTTGATCTAGGATCAGACCATGGACTGTAAAAGGCTTTATTTAGGCTATGTGTAAAATTGATATATGTCAATTAATAAAACTGAATGGGTTTTAAGTGTTACAGGAAGAAAGCTGGGGTCAGGATTGATGTCTCAGTGAACCACAGGGCCCTGGTCTGTGACCCCAGGTTAAGTGGAGTCTCTTCTGGCTGCCCTGGAGACAGAATTGCTTCCTTTCTTGACCTTCATCATAATAGCAATGATCTTGACCTTGAACTTTGTCTTAAGTACGATGATCTTGACCTTGAACTTGACTTCATCCTCGTGAAAATGACCTAAACACCATTGTATTTCTCCACATCATTAACTTGGAGATTTGTCTTGAGTCACACTCCCAAGGGGCGAGATCGTGACATGGATTTGACAAATTGAATCTGCAGTCCCCCCAAAGGAATGGCAGTCATGACTTTATCAGTTCTCAGTTCTCCAGGGGGTGAGCCTCACAGTGTTCACCCCTCTACCCGGCTGGGACAGCGGCTCTTTTTGCTGTGTTGCTGCCTGCTTCTCTCCTGGAAGTGAATGCTGGCAAGGTCTATGGGCGTCACAGTCCCTTTGTAATAAGAACCATTTACAACAGGAAGGGCTGGGAGCCTCAGAACCTGGGGAAAGAGGAGGGCACAGGGGTCCCCAGGACAAGCAGGAGCCCAAAGAAAGTGTCCTCTCGCCCCTCAAGTCACTCTGAACGCTGGTCTCCAAAACCAGTACCTGATGTTAAGTGTTCAGGACGTCATTCTGCGTGTTAAAGGTTTTGTTCTAAGTTTCAGTTACGTCCTTGCTTTCAAATAAAACAATAACAGTTCATTCAAATCCTGATGCATCTTTATGACATCAACAGATGGGTCATGAATGTTCCTTGACATGGTTAAAATAAAGATACCCTGATGCTCAAGGAAAGTATTGGAAACCCTTTCTGAAAAGGTCGTGTAATTAATGTGTATCCATGGTTACTAAATAATTAGCCTCCGTTCCGTAAAGTCGTAACAGTCACAGTTCTTAGATCATTGCATCGGAGGGGTGAACATGTTTCTGTAGGCTTATAATATGTTATTTTGATCTAGGATCAGACCATGGACTGTAAAAGGCTTTATTTAGGCTATGTGTAAAATTGATATATGTCAATTAATAAAACTGAATGGGTTTTAAGTGTTACAGGAAGAAAGCTGGGGTCAGGATTGATGTCTCAGTGAACCACAGGGCCCTGGTCTGTGACCCCAGGTTAAGTGGAGTCTCTTCTGGCTGCCCTGGAGACAGAATTGCTTCCTTTCTTGACCTTCATCATAATAGCAATGATCTTGACCTTGAACTTTGTCTTAAGTACGATGATCTTGACCTTGAACTTGACTTCATCCTCGTGAAAATGACCTAAACACCATTGTATTTCTCCACATCATTAACTTGGAGATTTGTCTTGAGTCACACTCCCAAGGGGCGAGATCGTGACATGGATTTGACAAATTGAATCTGCAGTCCCCTCAAAGGAATGGCAGTCATGACTTTCTCAGTTCTCAGTTCTCCAGGGGGTGAGCCTCACAGTGTTCACCCCTCTACCCGGCTGGGACAGCGGCTCTTTTTGCTGTGTTGCTGCCTGCTTCTCTCCTGGAAGTGAATGCTGGCAAGGTCTATGGGGCGTCACAGTCCCTTTGTAATAAGAACCATTTACAACACCTTCGAGATCTTCCCCAGACCACCAAACAAAGCCGGTTCCAAATGGGTTGCTTCGGCTTGGCAAAGAGCTAGAAGGGTCTCTTCCACATGTCCTCTCTCCCTCTAGGAATATGAAAAGTTTCCTATCAAATCTGCCCATAGAAGAAGTTCTAACTAGTAGTATCCACTTAATACAGTGCTCTCCAATATGATATAAATTTCAAATTCTGTGAGGAATGCAATGAGGTCATTTATTATCCTAGCACTCTGAAGTGGACCCAATGAGACAGTGAATGGATTTTCCAGCATTTGGATGATTTAAGAGGTGGGTCTGCTTCAATAAAGTATTCTTTTCTTAAAAAAAGAAAGAGAGAGAGGTGGGTCTGAGTCTCTCCTGAGCTGGCCTGCCCTCTGTCTTGTCCTTCCCCCACTACCATGATCTCAATTGAATCAACCCCCTCCCCGTCACATGACAAACAGAGTTGGCATCCCTACATGACGTTTCCTCCCCAGTATTTCCTAGGAGTCAGAAGCAACCCTACATTCTGAGATAAGGAGCTGGGTTTGAACAGGAAATAGAGATGGTACAGAAAGCATTAAACCTAGGAAAGTTCCAGAGCCCTACGTGAATGGTAGGGGACCACCAGCAGGCACCTGCTCCAGCTACCAGGTGTCAGGAAGGGGGAACATCCCTGAAGAGTTGATCCTACTCAGAGGACGACAGTGGCTGCAAATCAGAAGACCTGGGTTCTAGTTCTGACCATTCCTGGTGTAACTGAAGGCAAGCTAAATGGTTCGGGCTGTTTTCAAGCTTTAATCTGCATCAGGGGACTTCCCTGACAGTCCAGTGGTTAAGACTCCATGCTTCCGATGCAAGGGGCACAGGTTCGATGCCTGGTCAGGGAACTAAGATCCCACATGATATGCGGCGTGACCAGAAACAACTAACAAAAGCTTTAACTTACATCAGCTTTACCTTACAAAGCTTTAACTTACTCCTAGAAGGGTTGTTAAAAGGCAGATTAATACTCTTCCCACCCCATCCCTGGAATTCGGTCTATACCTGTGGTCTGCTCCACAGTGAGTACTTAAAATTTAGATTTGTTGCCAATACTTTAAGAATTGAAAAGTTTACATTAAAGAAAAACATAAGATTTCAGGCTTCTTTGAAAACTAGGGAGATTGGGCAACCTGCCCAAGCACATCTGACTACAGCAACACTGTGTAAAGAACCTTCTGCAAAGACAGAACTGTTTTGTCAAGAGGTAGACTAGGCCCTCCTGGAGGTAAATCTGGTAGAAGAAGTTCTAACTAGTAGTATCCACTTAATACAGTGCTCTCCAATATGATATAAATTTCAAATTCTGTGAGGAATGCAATGAGGTCATTTATTATCCTAGCACTCTGAAGTGGACCCAATGAGACAGTGAATGGATTTTCCAGCATTTGGATGATTTAAGAGGTGGGTCTGCTTCAATAAAGTATTCTTTTCTTAAAAAAAGAAAGAGAGAGGTGGGTCTGAGTCTCTCCTGAGCTGGCCTGCCCTCTGTCTTGTCCTTCCCCCACTACCATGATCTCAATTGAATCAACCCCCTCCCCGTCACATGACAAACAGAGTTGGCATCCCTACATGACGTTTCCTCCCCAGTATTTCCTAGGAGTCAGAAGCAACCCTACATTCTGAGATAAGGAGCTGGGTTTGAACAGGAAATAGAGATGGTACAGAAAGCATTAAACCTAGGAAAGTTCCAGAGCCCTACGTGAATGGTAGGGGACCACCAGCAGGCACCTGCTCCAGCTACCAGGTGTCAGGAAGGGGGAACATCCCTGAAGAGTTGATCCTACTCAGAGGACGACAGTGGCTGCAAATCAGAAGACCTGGGTTCTAGTTCTGACCATTCCTGGTGTAACTGAAGGCAAGCTAAATGGTTCGGGCTGTTTTTCAAGCTTTAATCTGCATCAGGGGACTTCCCTGACAGTCCAGTGGTTAAGACTCCATGCTTCCGATGCAAGGGGCACAGGTTCGATGCCTGGTCAGGGAACTAAGATCCCACATGATATGCGGCGTGACCAGAAACAATTAACAAAAAGCTTTAACTTACATCAGCTTTACCTTACAAAGCTTTAACTTACTCCTAGAAGGGTTGTTAAAAGGCAGATTAATACTCTTCCCACCCCATCCCTGGAATTCGGTCTATACCTGTGGTCTGCTCCACAGTGAGTACTTAAAATTTAGATTTGTTGCCAATACTTTAAGAATTGAAAAGTTTACATTAAAGAAAAACATAAGATTTCAGGCTTCTTTGAAAACTAGGGAGATTGGGCAACCTGCCCAAGCACATCTGACTACAGCAACACTGTGTAAAGAACCTTCTGCAAAGACAGAACTGTTTTGTGTTGGCCAAGAGGTAGACACTAGGCCCTCCTGGAGGTAAATCTGGACAGAAAACATCCACGCCACAAAGCCAACCTCTTACCCATACCCCACTGTGGAGAGCTGAAAACTGGAGGTCCACTCAAGTGACCCTTCCCAAAGAGAGATTTTCAACAAAAGACAAAGCTACTGAGTCAGCAAGGCCTTTAGGATGACACAGGCAGAAATGTGGTTTCATGGAACCTTTCATCCTGTAATCTGGAAGTCTCTGTGGTTCCCGTCCAGGCTTTGAACATTTCCACCAACAACCAGCATCTACGGTTTTCAAGATATACCATGCATAGCTGTCCCTAGGGATGAGAGTCCAGATGCCAACTATTCACAACACGAGCGGGCTCTGAGGTGGGGGTCAGAGGCATTGAGTGGAGGAGATACTCACCATTCTTAGCTGTGTGACCTCGGTCAAGTCACCTCAGCTACAAAGTGGGGCAAAAAGTATCTATCCCAAGAGTTGCTGCAGTGAGAAATAGAAATGATACAGGAAAGTGTTTAAAGCATCATCTGGGCAGTTTAGAGCATCATCTTGCTGGCTGCCACCTTCACTGTGCCGCTTCCGTGATGGTCCGTGCACCATTAGATGGCCGTTCTAGAGGGACCACCTTGGGAAACCTACCAGCCCTGCCTGTGTGCAGTGTGAGTAGGAAGTCAGCCCTTTGTTTCTCCTGTTGATGGTTGACTTCTTTTCCCAAGAGGGAGAAGGTAGATCATCAACCAATTTGGACTGGACTCAAGAGTCCCCAGCCCCAGAGAAAAAGCTCTGGTCTCATCCATGACAGTCCCTGGTGGAATCCAGGAAAATGGCAAAGCCAGAGGCAGCAACCATAATAAATCAAGCTTTGAAAATTACATTAGAAACTCCGCAGTCCTTCCTTGGTGGTCCAGTGGCTAAGACGGCACATTCCCAATGCAGGAGGCCCAGGTTCGATCCCTGGTCGAGGGACTAGATCCCCTATGTTTGTATGCCACGCCTAAAAAGATTTCACATGCCACAACAAAGAAGGAAGATACCACATGCTGTGAAGTCAAATTAACAAAGAAAAATGGTGTATTTCTCCCTCAGTCATGTCCAGTTGTTTGCAACCCCATGGATTGTAGCTCACCAGGCTCCTCTGTCCATGGGATTCTCCAGTCAAGAATACTGGAGTGGCTTGCCATGCCCTCCTCCAGGGGATCTTCCTGACCCAGGGAACAAACCTGTGCCTCTTGTCTCCTGCAGGGGCAGGTGAGTTCTTTACCACTAGCGCCCCCGGGGAAAGCTGGATTGTCCTTACTTACATGGAAAAATAAACAACATGACTTCCCTGGTGGTCCAGTGGTAGAAACTAGAGAAAGCCTGCGCACAGCAACGAAGACCCATGGCAGCCCAACATGAAATGATGTTTTAAAAAGTACACAACACATAAATAACATGATATGTTCTCTCTCTCTCCACACACACACACACACACACACACACACATGAATGCATACAAACTATCCAGAGGGACACATCTAATTGTTGACAGTACTGACCCCAAGGAAGGGGCCTGGAATGAAGGGGCAGGGCACAAGAAGGGCTGAATTTTGTCCGAATGCGCTCCAGTATCACTTTAAAAATAGATTTAAAAATAGACATAATCATCCTGAAAAGCAGCAAAGAGGCTCATTCCTTTAGTGCCTCTTAGACTGGATTCTTCTCACTGGGCTCAAAATAAAAGGTGAGTCATCACTCTGAAACATCCTTTTCTTCAGAGAATTGAGAAACAGGCTTAGTTTCAGGATGTGAAATCAGGCCAGGGTTCAACGATCTATAAATGCAAAGTTAAGGTAAAGTAAAAATGAAAGGGTTTGAGAGGGAGATCTGGAAAGGCAGTCGATTCCCACCCTGCACAGGGTGCCATCCTGCTCTGACCCCCTCGCCAGTCGGGCGACTGGGACCCCGGCCCCGTTCCTTCCTTTAGCCTTCATAGCTGGAAATGTACAATTAATTTTAGCTTTTCAACAGTCAAGGTTAGGTTTGGGGATGCTGATTTCTATATCTCCAGCTTGTATTAATTTTCCCAGCAACCAGAAATGCTGCTAAAGGCCATGGTTTTAGGAATCTTTTTAGAGGCAAGAATAGAAATCATCTACCATACAGAAATCTTTAACAAAAATCATGAGTCTGGTCTTCCCTGGTGGTTCAGTGGTAAATAATTTGCCTGCCAATGCAAGGGACACGGGTTCGATCCCTAGTCCAGGAAGATCCCATAGGCCAAGGAGAAACTAACACTATACACTACAACTACTGAGCCTATGCTCTAAAACCTGCGAGCCTCAACGACTGAGCCCATGTGCTGCCATGACTGAAGCCTGTGAACTATAGCCTGTGCTCTGCAACAAAAGAAGCCACTACAGTGAGAAGCCCCAGCTTGCCACAACTAGAGGAAAGCTTACACAGCAACGAAGACCCAGTACAGCCTAAATAAATAAGTAGACTTCAGAAAAATCAAGAGTCAACAGAACAGGGATATGACTTGCCACCCTGCACACCCCAACTGCCCTGGGTCCCCGTCTGCACATCCACCCACTTGCTGGACCACCAGGTATCTGATCAGCAGCACTGTTGGCCATGGGCTCCAGTGAGACAGCAGCCCCGGGAACCTAGGCACAGGGTTGCTCAGGATGACGTTGGCACAGTCCACCCAAGCCCAGAGCTCCAATCACTGAGCCGGATGGTCCTCCCATCCCAGGGCCAAGAACCAAGCTCCATCACAGTCAGTGAAAGCCTGATGACCTCCACAAAACCACGCTGGAAGGGAGAGGTACTCAGCCTGAAAAACACTGCAGAGGTTGAATCTCAGAGCCAAACACTGGCAAAGGCTCTCTTTGGGAGATGGTCTTGGCTACAGGGGAGCAAGTATTTATCCCCCTTGAAAAAGCTATTCCCTCGTGTGGACAGCAGCCTCCTCTTCCCTTAGATGAAGGGCACTTCTGAACACTCCAAAACTCAGCAAGCCTGAGATACACCTTCCAAGGACATGTCAGCAAAGATGGAATGTTCCTATGTATCTGCCTCTGACCTTCTGAACCACTGGACAGCTGAATTTCTTGCTGGAGAAGAATGCACAGCTCTGGATCCCTGTGAGCTTGGGAAAACATTAATCTTCCCTTGTGAGATGCAAATCCCCTTGCAAGATTCAGTTCTGGGGACTTCTCTACCTTGGGTACTACGAAAAACTTTCCTATCGCCCATCAGACCGTTCCCACAGGCCCTGCAGAAAGTTGTTCAACAGAAAAGATTCTTCCCACTGCTGGAGATGCTCTGAGAAAGAACAGAGTTGACCTAGGTCACCAAAGCAATTTGTGACAGCAGTTGGGAGGGGACCCCATTTGTCGGATCTCAGAGCACTTGGTGAAAGGGCTGCCATTTTGCTGCTAAGTCAAGGAGTGTGCTAAGGCTTTCTCTAAAAGCAGCGTCACTTCTCCACCCCAGGGAAGTGATCTGAGTTGTTCTGACTTGTCCTCCCTAACGGAGAAGCAGAAGATGAGGGAAGAACAGCAGAAACCAGAGAAGATCTAGCCTAGGTGTGCCCCATGGAAATACGCCCACAAGTCACACACACTGTGAAACTACCATTGGATGGAGGAACACCTAGGCAAGCTGTGATTTCTATTCAAAGGGCACAGCTGTCCGGCACTTAAAGGTTGCTCATTGCAGTGAGCATTGAAGACAAAAAAAGAGATACCTAGATGTGTATCTGCCTCCAAACAGACAAGCGTGCCCACTTAAGGCACAGGAGTTCTGATTGAAAACCCTGGAGCCATCCATGCTGGGTGCATGGCCGCTGGCATCCTGACCTCCCCAAATGGGCCAAGTCCTCATCCAGCTCAGAATTAGGAAATGTGGGTTTTGGTTCTACCTTGTCACCAACCAGTTGGGAAACTCAGAAACAATCCCTTTATCTTTTAGACTTGTGCTTCTCCTCTATTTTCTACTGTTTTGTGCTGAATATAAAACCCAATGCAGGACTTCCCTGGTGGTCCAGTGATTAAGATTCTGAGTTCTCAATGCGATTCTGAGGGCCCAGGTTCGATCCCTGGTCCGGGAACTAGATCCCATATGTAGCATCTAAGACCTTGTGCAGCCAAATAAACAAATAAGTATTTAATACAACCAATGGGTATTCAGTGTAGACTATGCAGAAAACCCAGGAAAAATTGAAGAGGAAATAATCATGGATAATTTCATTGCCAAAAAGCAAGCACTGTTCACATTTTGACCAAGTTCTCTCCAGTCTTATTTTACACATAGTGACACGGCTTCTTACCTGAGAACATAACTACAGTACACAGCACTTGCAAATCAGTGCTAAGGTTTTTATTTTAAGCCAGCATTATATCAAGAGCATCTTCCCATGTTATTAAAAACTGCCTATGTGTTACTTTCATGCCCACATAACATTCCATTATGGGACTGCATCATAATCAAGCTAACCCATTCCCTTGTTATGTTGTTTCCAATGTTGCAAATCATGAATAATGGAGAAAAAACTTTCTGTGGCATGGACTTATTTCTGCAAATAATATCCACATTATTTTTCTAGATTCCACATATACACCTTAATATATTTTTCTCTGACTTAACTTCACTCTGTATGGCGGTCTCTAGGTCCACTCACATCTCTGAAAATGGCACAATGTCACCCCTTTTATGGCTGAGTAATATTCCACTGTATATATGTACCACGCCTTCTTTATCCATTCCTCTGTTAATAGACATTAAGCTTGCTTCAATGTCCTGACTATTGTAACATAGTGCTCCAAGGAACATCGAGGTGCATATATATCTTTGAATTACAGTTTTCTCTGGATATACGCCCAGGAGTAGGATGGCTGGGTCATATGTTAGTTTTATTTTTAGTGTTTTAAGTCTCAGCTACAGCAGAGAAAGCAGCTGTCACGAATGCCCATTCTGAAGCAGACCCTAAGAAGCTCCCTTTGCCCTCCTTCTCCATCCTTCTGGCCTTCCCATCTCCTGAAATGAGGTGAAAGTCCTGCCCAAATGAAACCCCAGTGTTGCACAGAAAAGCCTATTTTTCCACCAGAGCAAGTGGTCAAGCCCCTTGGGTCTGCTGAGGCCGGCCAAGAAGGCCCTGGAGGGACACGTGTGTCCCCGAGCAGGTGTGTCTGACACGCAAGGGCTCTTGGCCTCTGAAGCCTTGTGGTTCTCAATGGGCCACATCGCAGCTCTGCCAGCAGCCCCAGACATGCCTCCAGGATGGAGAGAGAATAAAAAAGCGATTCTGAGAACCCAAATCCCCTTTCACAAAGCCCGGAGAAGTGCCTTTTATGCCTCTGCCATCTGTCATCACAAAATTCAAAACAGGTCTGTGAGTCTCACGACACGGCCATTCCTGCCGAGGTCACCAGAGCAGCTGAGACGCCCTGACAGCCAAACAATGTGCAGCAAGGTGAAGACCGGTGAGAAAATCCTCCTAAACAAACGCGGAGCGGTCACCGGCTCAGAGAGCGAGAGTCACTTAAACCCACTAATTGGAAATAACTCCAAGTGTTTCAGACATTGCGTAGTGACAATAAGGTACAAACACGGGATTAGCAACCTCCAAAAGAGAGAGAGGGCTTTTGTTCTATCTTTGTCAGAGCAGAAGACGCCCCCTGTTCGGAAATTCCAATCAACTACCCTGTGCAAATTTCCACATTTCCAATTTAAGAACATAGCCCAGGGTTAGATTGTGAGTTTCCCCATTCCAGGTCAAGAAGCAGAAAGTAGGCAAGGAAGAGGGAAGGAGGGGCTGGTAATCAATAAAGCATAGAAAGTACCAGGGACGCATTTCATCCCAGTTTTTCCCAGAAGTCAACTAAGCAAAGACACCCTAAAGTACTGTCCCCATGGGAAAAGCCACACATGCTTTCAGAGGTTTGAGTTTGGGTGGTGTTTAAGTCCGTCTTGTCATGCTGTGTTTGCCAAGAACCTTGTGGTTGGTGCTCAGTCGCTCAGTCATGTCCGACTCTTTGCAACTCCATGGACTGCAGCATGCCACACTTTCCCATCCTTCACTCTCTCCCAGAGTTGGCTTAGTCCTGGACTACGGTTTCTAGGTTTTAATTTTGCTATTTGTCATCTTACTATGCTATAGAATATCACTGAGCTTGATAAGCACCAAAAAGAAAGCAAAGGTTTGGCATTTTTGCTGAAAATGCTTCATGAGCTGGGAACCTAGTTTGGTTTTGGAGGCATGAACATTTTGCAAAACTTATTATTGAAACAAATCCATTTGCAAACCAAAACACCTTGTGACCTCTAGAAACTTTTGTAGAATTTACTGTGGACTTAGCTTTGATAATGATACTCATTTTCAGCATCACTTTTACTGGGAGAATGGGGGAGTCCAGGGATAAAACGGGACATTTTTCAAAGAATTTTTTGATATGGACCATTCTTTATTGTGTCTGTTGTTTGTGTTTTAGTTTCTTTGGCTGCAAGGCACGTGGAATTTGAGGATCTTAGTTCCTGACTAGGGATTGAACCCACACTCCTTGCATTGGAAGGCAAAATCTTAATAAGTGGACAGAGAGCTTTGGGGGTGCAGCAAGGTGAAGACCGGTGAGAAAATCCTCCTAAACAAACGCGGAGCGGTCACCGGCTCAGAGAGCGAGAGTCACTTAAACCCACTAATTGGAAATAACTCCAAGTGTTTCAGACATTACGTAGTGACAATAAGGTACAAACACGGGATTAGCAACCTCCAAGAGAGAGAGGGCTTTTGTTCTATCTTTGTCAGAGCAGAAGACGCCCCCTGTTCGGAAATTCCAATCAACTACCCTGTGCAAATTTCCACATTTCCAATTTAAGAACATAGCCCAGGGTTAGATTGTGAGTTTCCCCATTCCAGGTCAAGAAGCAGAAAGTAGGCAAGGAAGAGGGAAGGAGGGGCTGGTAATCAATAAAGCATAGAAAGTACCAGGGACGCATTTCATCCCAGTTTTTCCCAGAAGTCAACTAAGCAAAGACACCCTAAAGTACTGTCCCCATGGGAAAAGCCACACATGCTTTCAGAGGTTTGAGTTTGGGTGGTGTTTAAGTCCGTCTTGTCATGCTGTGTTTGCCAAGAACCTTGTGGTTGGTGCTCAGTCGCTCAGTCATGTCCGACTCTTTGCAACTCCATGGACTGCAGCATGCCACACTTTCCCATCCTTCACTCTCTCCCAGAGTTGGCTTAGTCCTGGACTACGGTTTCTAGGTTTTAATTTTGCTATTTGTCGTCTTACTATGCTATAGAATATCACTGAGCTTGATAAGCACCAAAAAGAAAGCAAAGGTTTGGCATTTTTGCTGAAAATGCTTCATGAGCTGGGAACCTAGTTTGGTTTTGGAGGCATGAACATTTTGCAAAACTTATTATTGAAACAAATCCATTTGCAAACCAAAACACCTTGTGACCTCTAGAAACTTTTGTAGAATTTACTGTGGACTTAGCTTTGATAATGATACTCATTTTCAGCATCACTTTTACTGGGAGAATGGGGGAGTCCAGGGATAAAACGGGACATTTTTCAAAGAATTTTTTGATATGGACCATTCTTTATTGTGTCTGTTGTTTGTGTTTTAGTTTCTTTGGCTGCAAGGCACGTGGAATTTGAGGATCTTAGTTCCTGACTAGGGATTGAACCCACACTCCTTGCATTGGAAGGCAAAATCTTAATAAGTGGACTGCCAGAGATGTCCCCTTAGGGGGACATTTTCATAAACCAGCTCCATATGTGGACCCCAAGATGCAGACACGCCCAGCTGCCACTTCCTGGGCACTTTGTGTTAGGCTTCCCTTGCATAGCATCACCCAGCTATGGAGTGGAGGGGTCAGACTTGAACCCACGTCTGTCTCTCCAAAGCTCCTGGTCCCTACCATGCAGATCTGGGTGGAGCTCCGGCCAGAGAGGAAGGCTCCTGGGTTTCCCCAGTATCTCACCTTCTGTGCTAAGAGCCACAGTCTCGAGCAAAGTACATACCATGAACCAGCTGGGTACAGCAACCACACCTCATTCCAAGCAAGACCCAGAGGGGCTACTCTGAGAAGGCCTGAAGATGATGTCATTCAGGACAAGCGATGTTATTCCCCCAGCCCTCACCACAGTAGAGGGAATGAGGGACCTGCCCAAGTCCCAATTATGTGGGATTACAAAATGCCTGTACAGGCGACAACCTCACACATACACACACAAGTGGACAGCTCGCTGTACTGGATAAACAAGATGTAAAACCAGGGCTGCTTTGGGTTTTTGGCTGCAAGGCATGTGGGATCTTAACTCTCCAACCAGGGGATTGAATGCGCACCCCTGCACTGGAAGGTGAAGTCTTAACCAATGGACAACCATGGAAGTCCCCTTAGGGGGACATTGTAATCAACCAGCTCCACATGTGGTCCCCAAGATTCAGAGAAGTCCAGCTCCCACTTCCTGGGCGCTCAGTGCCAGGTTTGCCTTGCCCTGTGCCACACTGCATGTAGGAAGCAGAAAGAGGAAGGTGGGTTGGGGGCTAGGCAGGTTGTGTGAACTGGGTTAAGGTTGTCAGAACATCCTTGTGTGTGAAGAAAGGTTTCCCAAGGATTCTAGAAGCTACTTCCTCTCTCTGTCTCTTGGGAGACTGAGGGGCGCCCAGGGAGCTCGAGCATGGTCCCGAGGGTCAGGTGCATCCCCTACACGCAGACACCCGGGTCAGTGTTCCCAGCGGGTGCCAGGTGAGTGGCGAGCAGACACTCCGCAAGCAAACAAGAGATGGGCCCAGCCATCCCACCCTCCTGGTGGCAGAGGACCCTAAAATAAGCTTCCACAAGTTGGAGAGGCAATCAGGAGTCACCTATGGCCAAGCCCTTGGCCACAGGAGGCACCAGAGGTCAATGGCAGCTGTGTTTCCCTCCTCCTGGGCCCCAGTGGGTCCCCTCCCCCTTCCCCCAGGTGCACTCTGGCCGGAGGCCGCGCAGTGAATCTCCCTTTCACGGAGTCCTGATGAATAGACTGTCTGTGTTTTCTTTCGCATTCTTTTTAATGGCCTGCCCCATGCGCCAGCGATCCAGCTGTGCATGTCAAATAAAATGTATTGGGGTCAGATGGATTCTCACATAGCACTGGAATGTACAGGGCACCAAGCAAAGGGCACCCAACCACCAACATGCACATTCTAGAAAGTCCTGCTAAGAACAGCGGGACGACTCCAAGAGCTAGCTAGGTGACCAAAATATTGAGTCAGATGGCATCCTCTCATATCATTACCCCATTCTCTTTCTCTTTTAAGATTTTTTTCAAATATAGTTATGCAAAAGACTTCTGTTTTTAAACTCACTGTGCAAACACTATAACATTTTACCCAGCCCAGGCAGATAACATCGGCCCAGGTTGAACGGGAAGCTATAACTGATTCAGCTTTGCGACATGACCTTTAATTGTCCTGCAGAAATGAGAAGCAGATTTAGAGACACGGTGAATTGCTTCTGATGTTATATACACAGGGACCGCCCCTCCTGAAGCTTGTGAGCTCTCTTCAAAGGAGTCAGTGCTTACAAACTGAAGGAAAACCAGAAGGCAGGCTTTTGGAAGAAGGGGGGAGTCTTTGAAACCTGTCATAGAACAGGTGGGCTCAAGAAACACTGAAAAGGGTACGTGGAAATAGACTTTTCCTGCCACAGTGATATTTGAAAGAAAAAAGAAACACGTGTCCTTTGTTCCATAGCTAAATGAAATAAGCTAAAGTCATAAGGAGAGTACCTTTGTTTACAACCCAGCGCAGAGTCGAATTTTTCGAACCTCTGAGCGGTCAGGGGCAAGACACGGGTCAGTGTTCCCAGCGGGTGCCAGGTGAGTGGCGAGCAGACACTCCGCAAGCAAACAAGAGATGGGCCCAGCCATCCCACCCTCCTGGTGGCAGAGGACCCTAAAATAAGCTTCCACAAGTTGGAGAGGCAATCAGGAGTCACCTATGGCCAAGCCCTTGGCCACAGGAGGCACCAGAGGTCAATGGCAGCTGTGTTTCCCTCCTCCTGGGCCCCAGTGGGTCCCCTCCCCCTTCCCCCAGGTGCACTCTGGCCGGAGGCCGCGCAGTGAATCTCCCTTTCACGGAGTCCTGATGAATAGACTGTCTGTGTTTTCTTTCGCATTCTTTTTAATGGCCTGCCCCATGCGCCAGCGATCCAGCTGTGCATGTCAAATAAAATGTATTGGGGTCAGATGGATTCTCACATAGCACTGGAATGTACAGGGCACCAAGCAAAGGGCACCCAACCACCAACATGCACATTCTAGAAAGTCCTGCTAAGAACAGCGGGACGACTCCAAGAGCTAGCTAGGTGACCAAAATATTGAGTCAGATGGCATCCTCTCATATCATTACCCCATTCTCTTTCTCTTTTAAGATTTTTTTCAAATATAGTTATGCAAAAGACTTCTGTTTTTAAACTCACTGTGCAAACACTATAACATTTTACCCAGCCCAGGCAGATAACATCGGCCCAGGTTGAACGGGAAGCTATAACTGATTCAGCTTTGCGACATGACCTTTAATTGTCCTGCAGAAATGAGAAGCAGATTTAGAGACACGGTGAATTGCTTCTGATGTTATATACACAGGGACCGCCCCTCCTGAAGCTTGTGAGCTCTCTTCAAAGGAGTCAGTGCTTACAAACTGAAGGAAAACCAGAAGGCAGGCTTTTGGAAGAAGGGGGGAGTCTTTGAAACCTGTCATAGAACAGGTGGGCTCAAGAAACACTGAAAAGGGTACGTGGAAATAGACTTTTCCTGCCACAGTGATATTTGAAAGAAAAAAGAAACACGTGTCCTTTGTTCCATAGCTAAATGAAATAAGCTAAAGTCATAAGGAGAGTACCTTTGTTTACAACCCAGCCCAGAGTCAATTTGTTACCTCTGACTTTCTGTTCTGGTTCAAGACATCTTTCTTTAGCCTTCTGCTGAATACGCCCTCACAGCTAGGGGCAGATGTGGCTCACAACGCCTAGGGAAACATCGCCAAGCAGCAGACCTCCACCACGGGCTCCCGCACCTGCAGATGACGTCACCCAGCTCTATCTCACCCCAGAAATCTATTAACATAAAGAAGCAGGTGTCATCAAACCAAAACCCACTCTTAGAAAGCATTTGCCTCATCCGCCGGAGAGTGGAAATGGCAAATGAGAGGTTGAACTTCCACTCACCTTCCATGTCTGACAAGGAGGGGTGCAGGGCAGACCCTCCCCCGGTCGCCCCCACCATGCTTCCAGGACACCTGTTTCCTAACATCCCGAGGACTCCAGATGCAGCCAGAACAAAAGCTGGGGAGAAAACCCTGGTCCCTGGATACTGCCTGTTGCTCTGCTTCAGGGAATTTACTTTTTTCTCGTTAGCAAAAAGGTGGTTAATCCTGGGTCAGTCTTCACTAATCTCTTGCCACTAAAATAGATTTTTCTCTTTGGCTGCATGATCAGGCATATAGAAGGGACTCAATATATATGACTTTGCCTGGTGGTGAGTGGTAAAGCATCTGCCTGTCAATGCAGGAGACATGGGTTCAATCCCTGGCTTGGGAAGACCCCCTGAAGAAGGAAATGGCAACCCGTGCCAGTATTCTTGCCTGGGAAATCCCATGGACAGAGGAGCCTGGTGGGCTACTGTCCATAGGGTCACAAAGAGTCAGACGGCCCAGGTTGAACGGGAAGCTATAACTGATTCAGCTTTGCGACATGACCTTTAATTGTCCTGCAGAAATGAGAAGCAGATTTAGAGACACGGTGAATTGCTTCTGATGTTATATACACAGGGACCGCCCCTCCTGAAGCTTGTGAGCTCTCTTCAAAGGAGTCAGTGCTTACAAACTGAAGGAAAACCAGAAGGCAGGCTTTTGGAAGAAGGGGGGAGTCTTTGAAACCTGTCATAGAACAGGTGGGCTCAAGAAACACTGAAAAGGGTACGTGGAAATAGACTTTTCCTGCCACAGTGATATTTGAAAGAAAAAAGAAACACGTGTCCTTTGTTCCATAGCTAAATGAAATAAGCTAAAGTCATAAGGAGAGTACCTTTGTTTACAACCCAGCCCAGAGTCAATTTGTTACCTCTGACTTTCTGTTCTGGTTCAAGACATCTTTCTTTAGCCTTCTGCTGAATACGCCCTCACAGCTAGGGGCAGATGTGGCTCACAACGCCTAGGGAAACATACGCCAAGCAGCAGACCTCCACCACGGGCTCCCGCACCTGCAGATGACGTCACCCAGCTCTATCTCACCCCAGAAATCTATTAACATAAAGAAGCAGGTGTCATCAAACCAAAACCCACTCTTAGAAAGCATTTGCCTCATCCGCCGGAGAGTGGAAATGGCAAATGAGAGGTTGAACTTCCACTCACCTTCCATGTCTGACAAGGAGGGGTGCAGGGCAGACCCTCCCCCGGTCGCCCCCACCATGCTTCCAGGACACCTGTTTCCTAACATCCCGAGGACTCCAGATGCAGCCAGAACAAAAGCTGGGGAGAAAACCCTGGTCCCTGGATACTGCCTGTTGCTCTGCTTCAGGGAATTTACTTTTTTCTCGTTAGCAAAAAGGTGGTTAATCCTGGGTCAGTCTTCACTAATCTCTTGCCACTAAAATAGATTTTTCTCTTTGGCTGCATGATCAGGCATATAGAAGGGACTCAATATATATGACTTTGCCTGGTGGTGAGTGGTAAAGCATCTGCCTGTCAATGCAGGAGACATGGGTTCAATCCCTGGCTTGGGAAGACCCCCTGAAGAAGGAAATGGCAACCTGTGCCAGTATTCTTGCCTGGGAAATCCCATGGACAGAGGAGCCTGGTGGGCTACTGTCCATAGGGTCACAAAGAGTCAGACACAACTGAGCAACTAAGCAACAATATATATACAAAGAGCATAAACATGACACATCTGGGATTCTTTTTCAAATACTTCAGCAGGAAAAGAAGGGCAGGATGGAAATGAACTAAAATTGTCTCATTATTAGTAACTGCAGAAACCAGGAGGGGAGTACTTGGGAATTCCCTATGCTATACCCCCTGTGCATGAAACTTGCCATAATAAAAATAGGTTTAAAATGCATAGCATTTCCCATTGCTGGTCCAACGCCTCTTCCTTCCCTTCCTAGTATCAGGGTCTTTATTTAGTAATGGCAGTTTTATTCATGTCATCTGCCCTCTTCACGAAACCAATTCTTTCCAGTGCTGGCCTGAGGAATGGACGGAAAGTTTATCTGGCCAAAGAATGATGAGGGGAAGTTTCTTGAAGGATTTCGGGGGCAGGGGGGATGTTTCCATGCTGCTACAAAGTGACATACATAGACCTTCTGCAAAATGTTGTTGGAGCTGCATGTGACAGAAAGAACCTCCGCAGTCATTTTGTGACCATGAGGGAGTCAGCCAAAGACAGAGCCAATATGCTGAGGACAGCAGAGAGGAAAGATCAAAGCCACGCCTGTCCTTGAGGATGTCAGGGTGCTACTGAATAACCACCCTGAAACTGCCTCCTGTCAGGAATCATTAAGCGAGAAAACAGCCCACTTACCACTTGAAACAGTTCAGCCAGGGTTTCCTGTTACTCATAGCTAAAGGCATCTGCTTGATAAAAAACAACTGCAGTGAAACAGGACAAGAATGGATGAAGAAAACTGACACATAGAATTCTCACATACTCTCAGCAGCAGCATCTGCCTCTTAGTGAAGTCAGCAGAGTTGTTATTCTCAGGGAAGACTTAATATTTACATTGTATATCCCTTTAGCTAGTGGCTCAGATGGTAAAGAATCTGCCTCAATGTGGGAAACCAGGGTCTGGAAGATCCCCTGAAGAAGGGCATGGCAACCTACTCCAGTATTCTTGCCTGGAGACTCCCATCGACAGAGGAGTCTGGCAGGCTGCAGTCCATGGGTTCACAATGAGTCGGACATGACTGAGAGACTTTCACTTCACTTCCCTTTGTCCCTTTAGCATACAAGGCTTTCTCCAGTATTTCACAGCACATATGGTATATATCCAGGCTTCCCAGGTGTCTCAGTGGTAAAGAATCCACCTGCCAGTGCAGAAGACGTGGGATTTATCCCTGGGTCAGGAAGATTCCCTGGAGAAACAAATGGTAACCCACTCCGGTCTTCTTGCCTGGGAAATCCCATGGACGGAGGAGTACAGTCTCTGGGGTCGCAAAGATTTGGACACGAGTGAGCACACACACATTGTGTACATCCAACCCTCCGAATCAGCAGGTTCCACACTGGTGAATTCAACCAACCACAGCTCAGAGATTTTGAAAAAAAAAAAAAATCCATAAAGTTCCAAAAAGCAAAACTGTCTTTCAGAACGACAGGCCCCTTGGGGTCAGTCAACTGCAGTCAACCTCTGGGAAAGGTTTCTTGGAGCACAGGTTGGTAGCTACCCATCCCCTGCCAACTCCTGGCCCCAAGTCCCACATCAGGTGTGAGAGACTGGGCCTGGGGGAGCTTAAGGGGCCGGCTGAGCAGAGCAGTGGTTTCTGAACTCAACCCTGCACCAGATGGTGCATCGAGGAGCTATAATGTGTAGCATTTGCATTGTATACAGGAAATGTGCATAGGTTATATGCAAATACTATTTTTATATAGAGGCCTTGAGCATTTTGGGGTTTTAGTATTTCAAGGGGGTTCTAGAACTAATTTTCTTTACCAGCGCATTTGCCATTTCCTGAAAAGCTAAAGGCATCTGCTTGATAAAAACAACTGCAGTGAAACAGGACAAGAATGGATGAAGAAAACTGACACATAGAATTCTCACATACTCTCAGCAGCATCTGCCTCTTAGTGAAGTCAGCAGAGTTGTTATTCTCAGGGAAGACTTAATATTTACATTGTATATCCCTTTAGCTAGTGGCTCAGATGGTAAAGAATCTGCCTCAATGTGGGAAACCAGGGTCTGGAAGATCCCCTGAAGAAGGGCATGGCAACCTACTCCAGTATTCTTGCCTGGAGACTCCCATCGACAGAGGAGTCTGGCAGGCTGCAGTCCATGGGTTCACAATGAGTCGGACATGACTGAGAGACTTTCACTTCACTTCCCTTTGTCCCTTTAGCATACAAGGCTTTCTCCAGTATTTCACAGCACATATGGTATATATCCAGGCTTCCCAGGTGTCTCAGTGGTAAAGAATCCACCTGCCAGTGCAGAAGACGTGGGATTTATCCCTGGGTCAGGAAGATCCCCTGGAGAAACAAATGGTAACCCACTCCGGTCTTCTTGCCTGGGAAATCCCATGGACGGAGGAGTACAGTCTCTGGGGTCGCAAAGATTTGGACACGAGTGAGCACACACACATTGTGTACATCCAACCCTCCGAATCAGCAGGTTCCACACTGGTGAATTCAACCAACCACAGCTCAGAGATTTTGAAAAAAAAAAAAATCCATAAAGTTCCAAAAAGCAAAACTGTCTTTCAGAACGACAGGCCCCTTGGGGTCAGTCAACTGCAGTCAACCTCTGGGAAAGGTTTCTTGGAGCACAGGTTGGTAGCTACCCATCCCCTGCCAACTCCTGGCCCCAAGTCCCACATCAGGTGTGAGAGACTGGGCCTGGGGGAGCTTAAGGGGCCGGCTGAGCAGAGCAGTGGTTTCTGAACTCAACCCTGCACCAGATGGTGCATCGAGGAGCTATAATGTGTAGCATTTGCATTGTATACAGGAAATGTGCATAGGTTATATGCAAATACTATTTTTATATAGAGGCCTTGAGCATTTTGGGGTTTTAGTATTTCAAGGGGGTTCTAGAACTAATTTTCTTTGGACAAAGAAGGATAACTGTAGTTTGTATCGTTGACCATTAATCAGGTGTATCTTGTATCTTCTCCTATAAAGTTGCTGTTTGATTTGTTTGGAGCATTTTCTCAAATGGTATATTGTATTCACAGGTCAATGAGGTCTCCTAATAGACTGCAAAGAGCCTAGTCTTTATTAAGTGGCTGCGCGGCCTTGGCCAAATTTCCCAACCTCTTTGAGCATTTAACCCCCTTACCTATAAAGCAGAATCAGTAGAACTCATCTTAAGAACTAAGAAATTTAATGGGAAAGCCTACAGCATCTAAAGTCTAGCACGCTGCCATTTTACCCACATCGAGACTGGCTTCAAGGTCAAGATGAACTGCTGGGAATTAGTAGAATCGTCTTTTTTTTTTCTTTTACCCTCGGTTTCAGGTATACCCGAAAGAGACAAGTAAGAAAGAAAAACAGCTGAATCTCCTTTTTTATGAGCAGACTTGTCTACAACACCTTTCTTTTTCCCCCATCAACTTTCATCAGAAAGGATATGTGATTAAAAAGAAGACCCTTTAAAAAAATGGTACAAATGAACTCATTGACAAAACAGAGTCATGGATGTAGAAGACAAACTTGTGGTGACCCAAGGGGAAAGGAGGGCTAAGTCAGGAGATGGCAGCTGACACACACACACTACAATACATAAAATAGATAATTAACAATGGCCTACAGTTCCGCACAGGGACCCCAACTCATATATGGGAAAAGAATGTAAAAAAGGGTGGATATAGGTCTATGTATAACTGATCCACTTTTCAGTACACCTGAAACAAACCCAACAAGTTAAGTCCACCATGCTCCAATAGAAATTAATTTGACAAAAGAAAAACAAACAGAAGATCCTAGGAGGTTTTCTTTCAAAAGGACAGGCCCCTTGGGGTCAAGCAACTATCTCCACTGGGAAACAGTCTCTTGGAACACAGGTTGGTAGTCCCTCCCCCCGACGCCTGGCCCCAAGTCCCGCATCAGGTGTGAGAGGCAGGGAGTCTGAGAGACCGGCTGAGCAGCAGAGCAGTGGGCTCTAAACTCTTAACCCTGCACCAGACACACAAGGGCTGCTGCTCCCTCCCTTTCTCAAGGGATGAAATGAACATTCAGAAAAGCCTGGTCCCTTCGGGACCACTTGGCAAGGGGTCACCATGCCTCTGGGGTTGAGCAGGCTTTCCAGACCTCTGACTCATGGACAGTCCTTGGGGGCAGCTTGCGTCATATCAACACACCTGTTGAAGTCTCCTTAACATACTTCGATAAATCAACTCAGTTTTCACGTCAGTTTATTATAAATGGAAATTTTCCATCTGCATGGCTTCCCCTTCCAGCCCAAACATCATCATTTCACTGCTCTCCCACCTGACTGCAGTCCCCGCCAGTGGCCAGCAAACAAGCTCCCCTCCCTGGGGGCTGAGTCTGGAACAAAGTTCTGAGCCACGTGAATCACCTCCAGGGACCCCTCTATCAAACAATATGGGCTCCCATCTTGGTAAAGAATCCACCTGTCAGACAAGAGACTCCGGTTCAGTCCCTAGGTGGTAAAGGTCCCCTGGAGGAGGAAATGGCAACCCATTCCAGTATTCTAGCCTGGGAAACCCCATGCACAGAGGAACCTGGCAGGCTACAGCCCACAGGGTCACGGAGAGTTGGACACGACATAGCAACTAAACCACCACCACCACCATTCCCTCCTGATTTAAAATTTCTACATTTAAACAAACAAGCCAAGAGGTGAAACAGAACCAAAAGATTTTCAGGCAATAGCAGCTGATATTCTGTCAACAAAAAAGCCAAGAAGGGGCTTCCCTGGTGGTCCAGTGGGTAAAGAGTCCACCTTGCAGTGCAAGGGGCGCCGGTTCGATCCCTGGCCTGGAAAGATCCCACATGCCGCGGAGCAACTGGGCTGGTGTGTCCAGTTAGGAGCCAGCACTCCGAAGTGCATGTACCCAGAGGCAGTGCTCTGCAACAAGAGAGGTCACTGCAATCGGAGGCCCACACAGGCCAAAGAATAAAGATGGATGAAAATAAATAAATAAATAAGGCTAAAAAAAAACAAAAAAGCCAGCAAGGCAGGTGAGCCTCTTAACAACAGACTGAATTCAGTCTCTACTGCTGGGTCCTTGATAACTGCCAGCCTTTAAGACGGAAGAAGGAATAAATTCTGTGGTGACCTTGAGACGCTCTCAACCTTTCTCTCCCTTGGGAAATATTCACTTTGGGGCCAAGTGGCTCTTTGTGGTTGAGGGGCTGTCCTGTGCCCTGGGGGATGGTTAGCAGTATCCTTGGCCACGGACACCAGTGGTACCCCGCCTCCTTATTGGATCAACCAGAAACCCCACCAGATGTCCCTGGGAGGTGAAACCTCCCCAGTTTAAAGCCACTGGTCTTGGGGTATAAATAAACAAGCCCAAGATGTGCTACAAAGTACAAGACCAGCACCAATGAGGAGGAGGAGGGACCAATTTGCTCTCCAGAAGAGAAACACTGTGGACATCAGGAGACACCTACATGTGAGGACACCAAGTCCCTCCTGTGCCTCTGGGCACTCGCCACCACCTCCACCCACGACAGGCTCCAAGGAGGCGGAGACTGTCCTGTGTAACAGAAGTTGGGTAAAGAATCCACCTGTCAGACAAGAGACTCCGGTTCAGTCCCTAGGTGGTAAAGGTCCCCTGGAGGAGGAAATGGCAACCCATTCCAGTATTCTAGCCTGGGAAACCCCATGCACAGAGGAACCTGGCAGGCTACAGCCCACAGGGTCACGGAGAGTTGGACACGACATAGCAACTAAACCACCACCACCACCATTCCCTCCTGATTTAAAATTTCTACATTTAAACAAACAAGCCAAGAGGTGAAACAGAACCAAAAGATTTTCAGGCAATAGCAGCTGATATTCTGTCAACAAAAAAGCCAAGAAGGGGCTTCCCTGGTGGTCCAGTGGGTAAAGAGTCCACCTTGCAGTGCAAGGGGCGCCGGTTCGATCCCTGGCCTGGAAAGATCCCACATGCCGCGGAGCAACTGGGCTGGTGTGTCCAGTTAGGAGCCAGCACTCCGAAGTGCATGTACCCAGAGGCAGTGCTCTGCAACAAGAGAGGTCACTGCAATCGGAGGCCCACACAGGCCAAAGAATAAAGATGGATGAAAATAAATAAATAAATAAGGCTAAAAAAAAAACAAAAAAGCCAGCAAGGCAGGTGAGCCTCTTAACAACAGACTGAATTCAGTCTCTACTGCTGGGTCCTTGATAACTGCCAGCCTTTAAGACGGAAGAAGGAATAAATTCTGTGGTGACCTTGAGACGCTCTCAACCTTTCTCTCCCTTGGAACTATTCACTTTGGGGCCAAGTGGCTCTTTGTGGTTGAGGGGCTGTCCTGTGCCCTGGGGGATGGTTAGCAGTATCCTTGGCCACGGACACCAGTGGTACCCCGCCTCCTTATTGGATCAACCAGAAACCCCACCAGATGTCCCTGGGAGGTGAAACCTCCCCAGTTTAAAGCCACTGGTCTTGGGGTATAAATAAACAAGCCCAAGATGTGCTACAAAGTACAAGACCAGCACCAATGAGGAGGAGGAGGGACCAATTTGCTCTCCAGAAGAGAAACACTGTGGACATCAGGAGACACCTACATGTGAGGACACCAAGTCCCTCCTGTGCCTCTGGGCACTCGCTCACCACCTCCACCCACGACAGGCTCCAAGGAGGCGGAGACTGTCCTGTGTAACAGAAGTTGGGGCCAGCAGTCCCATCTACTTACAAAAGACTGGGGAGTACACATTTACATATTTACTTCTCTGCATGGCACTTGATGCTCTACCAACCCCAGCAGGAAGCGTGATCTAAGTGATAAGACACCTCAGGAAGACAAAAAAAAAAAAAAAAAAAAGCTGCCTTGGCAGAATTCCTCGTGTACCAGGCCCACAGCGGATGGCACCCATGTCGCCCCCTTCAGGAGGAATCCCAGGTCTCCCAGAGGCCCATTCCCCTGTGCAATTTGAGTCTGCAGACTGTTTTTGATGTCCAGGAAGTTTGAGCTGCCGACAAGGCCAAAATGTCATTCATACACAGCAGTCGCCAACAAACAAGGCTCCTTGGTGACTCAGAGGAGGTGAACCTAAAACCTTCTGTGGCTAGCGTAACGGTCTCAGGACTACCTCTTGCCAATTTAACTGTGCAGGGAAATGAGAATAGGGACCTTCCTTGTTGTACAGCAGACAGGAATCCCCCTGCCAATGCAGGGAACACAGGTTCAATCTCCGGTCTGAGAAGATCCTACAAGCCCCTGAGCTACTGAGTCCATGTGCCGTAACTACTGAGCCCATGCTCCAGAACCCATGTGTGCGCGCATGCTAAGTCACTTCTGTTGTGTCTGACTCTTTATGACCCCATGGACTACAGCCCGCCAGGCTTCCCTGTCTACAGGATTCTCCAGGCAACAGTACTGGAGTAGGCTGCCATTGAAATGGAGTAGGCTGCCATTTCCTCCTACAGAGGATCTTCCCAACCCAGGGGTTGAACTCATGTCTCTTATGTCTCATTGGCAGGCAGGTTCTTCAACCTCTAGCATCATCTGGACCCAGAAGCCAAAACTGCTGAAGACCATGCACCTAGAGCTGGTGCTCTGCAACAAGAGAAGCCACTGCAATGAGAAGCCACCCCAACAAAGAGCAGGACTTGCTCCCTGCCACTAGAGAAAAGCCCGTGTGCGGCAACCAAGACCCAGCAGACCAGAAATACAATTAATAAGTAATTAAAAAAGAAGAAAAAACTACGGTTAAGCTTAAAAATAAAATAAAACCTGAGAAACATCCTTTAGGATGAAGGTATGGAGAACCTTCAGTCCAGCTTGCAGGTCAAGCCATAGAGAAGCCTTCGATGCACCCGGTCCTCAAGCGCATCGGCCTGAAGAGAGAACCCCTGGATCTTCTACCACCTAATGGAAATACTAACAGGACCTTTTCAAACTCTCAGTTCAGTTCAGTCGCTCAGTCATGTCTGACTCTTTGAGACCTCATGGACTGCAGCACACCAGGCTTCTCTGTCCTCCACCCTCTCCCAGAGCTTGCTCAGACTCACGTCTATTGACTCAGTGATGCCATCCAACCATCTCATCCTCTGTCCCCAAACTCTGCTGCCATAAAACGGAGTATGCATGCTCACTGTCCCCATAAAACATGTGATGCACGCTCACAAAGTGCATGTGACCCACTGGACCAGGCCACAGGGCACCAGTCAAGGGAATACACAGAAGACCCTGCACGTCCCCTTGTCGAGAGGGGCTGCCATAGAGCCGGCCTGGAGAAAAGCACCGAGCTGGCAGTGCATCTGTTCCTCTAAGTACAATGAGGATCCCACCAGTGGTATTCAGCTCATTTCTCTGTGCAGAGGGTTCCCTGTTCAATGGGTGCCTGGCACCCTGTCTGCCATCTGGGGCAATCGCCCAAGTAGGAGTTGGGGTCACACCTGCAACTCTCACCTGGGCAGCCTGGGGTGGGACACAGAGGTGCCTTCTCACCACGTTCTCACCAGTAATCTGGAGACAGCTGCAGCCCATTCCCTGGGGTCTCGAGGGAGAGGCCAGCTGGCTGGTGTATTTTCCAGATAGAGGGGATGAGCAGCACCTCTTGGAATGTGACCCCAGGCACCTGCACCAGGGCCTCCACTCCCCGCACAGAGGGGTGCCCCTGCAGCCCGTGTGTAATCCCAGAGTCCCCTAGAGACCAAGGGGAGCCAGGGCTGGAGAGCCAGCTCTGGCAGCCGCTCCACGCTCCCCACCGCGGCAGCAGCCCTGTGGGTGAAGAATAAGGTCAATTCCAACTGCCTCCCTCTGAGCCGCCCCACTAAGAGGATCTCACTCCATCCAGCACCTTTAGGTCTAAAATGCCCACCGGGACTTCCCTGGTGTTGCAGTGGATAGGAATCCGCCTGTCAGTGCGGGAGACATGCGTTCAATCCCTGATCCAGGAAGATTCCACACGCCAAGAGGCAACTAAGCCCATGAGCCACAACTACTGAGCCTGTGCTCTAGAGCCTCAGAGCCACAAACACTCAGCCCACGCGTCTCAACTACTGAAGCCCATGCACCCTAGGGCCCATGTTCCAAAACAAGAGAAGCCCCGTCCATGAGAAGCCCACGCACTGCAACCAAGAGCAGCTCCTACTTGCCACAACTACAGAAAGCCTGTGTGCCCCAACGAAGATGAAGTTCAGCCAAAAAATGAATTTAAAAATAAAAGTAAAAAGTTCATGATTGACAGAAGTCCTAACCACACCTCTGAACCAGTTTCAAGAGACTCGCCAGTTAAACTGCATCTCATCACAGGTACGCTCTCTTCACTGAAGATATCAGGTGAAAAACCCACAACACCTACTTCCGAACCAGTTCCAAGAGCTGCATGTCCCCTTGTCGAGAGGGGCTGCCATAGAGCCGGCCTGGAGAAAAGCACCGAGCTGGCAGTGCATCTGTTCCTCTAAGTACAATGAGGATCCCACCAGTGGTATTCAGCTCATTTCTCTGTGCAGAGGGTTCCCTGTTCAATGGGTGCCTGGCACCCTGTCTGCCATCTGGGGCAATCGCCCAAGTAGGAGTTGGGGTCACACCTGCAACTCTCACCTGGGCAGCCTGGGGTGGGACACAGACGTGCCTTCTCACCACGTTCTCACCAGTAATCTGGAGACAGCTGCAGCCCATTCCCTGGGGTCTCGAGGGAGAGGCCAGCTGGCTGGTGTATTTTCCAGATAGAGGGGATGAGCAGCACCTCTTGGAATGTGACCCCAGGCACCTGCACCAGGGCCTCCACTCCCCGCACAGAGGGGTGCCCCTGCAGCCCGTGTGTAATCCCAGAGTCCCCTAGAGACCAAGGGGAGCCAGGGCTGGAGAGCCAGCTCTGGCAGCCGCTCCACGTTCCCCACCGCGGCAGCAGCCCTGTGGGTGAAGAATAAGGTCAATTCCAACTGCCTCCCTCTGAGCCGCCCCACTAAGAGGACCTCACTCCATCCAGCACCTTTAGGTCTAAAATGCCCACCGGGACTTCCCTGGTGTTGCAGTGGATAGGAATCCGCCTGTCAGTGCGGGAGACATGCGTTCAATCCCTGATCCAGGAAGATTCCACACGCCAAGAGGCAACTAAGCCCATGAGCCACAACTACTGAGCCTGTGCTCTAGAGCCTCAGAGCCACAAACACTCAGCCCACGCGTCTCAACTACTGAAGCCCATGCACCCTAGGGCCCATGTTCCAAAACAAGAGAAGCCCCGTCCATGAGAAGCCCACGCACTGCAACCAAGAGCAGCTCCTACTTGCCACAACTACAGAAAGCCTGTGTGCCCCAACGAAGATGAAGTTCAGCCAAAAAATGAATTTAAAAATAAAAGTAAAAAGTTCATGATTGACAGAAGTCCTAACCACACCTCTGAACCAGTTTCAAGAGACTCGCCAGTTAAACTGCATCTCATCACAGGTGTACGCTCTCTTCACTGAAGATATCAGGTGAACAAAACCTGGGAACAGACACCCTACCCTGGGCCCACAAAGCACAGCCGAGTTCCAAAGGCAGAGGCCCTGAGAACACAGCCCGAAGCACCTGGAATCAGCACTGTCCCAGGGGCCTCAGACTCGGTGGTCTCAGCACTAGGGTGGCCTGGGCTCTCCCCGACCTCAGCTCTCTTTTGCTCAAGTTCAGTGAACCCAACTACCGTGAAATTCACACATTCTCAGTATTACAGTTCTACGAGTTGGGTTTTTTTATTTACTGAAAACCTTATATTTAATTAGATACACAGTTTTAACATATATCACATGAGGAAAATGTTAGTTAAGGAAACTAACTAGTTTATTTCCTAAAACTTCTTCATAAATCTATGCTGTGTTTAATCACTCAGTCACGTCCAGCTCTTTGCCACCCCCAGAACCGTGGCCCGCCAGGCTTCCCTGTCCATGGGCCTCTCCAGGCAAGAACGCTAGAGTGGGTTGCCATGCCCTCCTCTTTTACTAAATTTGGTCTTCCATGTTTTTCAGCCTATTATTTCTGTCTCATCTAATTTTGTTGGTGACGGAGCATTTCTTAAAAGACCCCTGTCTTGTGGTCTCCACCGTTGGTTTTTCAAGTTTCTGATACCCGTTCTGAAAGTAATGATGCTGGTACTTTTCTATTTGAAAGTTCATAGTTTTAGTTTTTCCTCCATTGAATTATAGTTTGCTGAAAGTGAGCAGCTTCTGCTCATAAACAACAGGAAGTTTTTACACAAATTGATGTTTCAATACCTGCACAATATCTTATGAGATACTTGAACTTGGCCATTTGAGCCTCTCTTTACAAGTTGCTTTATCTGTTTCAACGGAAATAGGTCTATGAGTTTTGACAAACATGTATAGTCATGCAACCATCACCAAAAATTAGAATATTCTACCACTCCCACCAAACATCGCTCATGTCTCCTTCTCAACCCCACCCTCAACTGCAGCAACCACTGGCCTGTCGTCTTCCCTAGGTGTGTGTGTGCTCAGTCCCTCAGTCGCGTCCAACTCTTCACATCCCCATGCACTGTAGCCCACCTGGCTCCTCTCTCCACGACATTTCCCAGGCAAGAACACTGGAGTGGGTTGCCATTTCCTCCTCCAGGGCATCTTCCTGATCCAGGGTTCGAAAACACATCTCCTGCATCTCCTACACTGGCAGATGGATTCTCTACCATGGAGCCACTGGGGAAGCCCTTTCTCCCCTACCTTTTCCAGAATGTCACACAAATGGAGTCATACAGTATGTGCTTTTGAGTCTTTCATCCCACAGGGTGCCTTTTCACTACCAAGTAGTATTTCACTGTATACATGTGCCTATGAAAGAGGAGATGTGGAAGTCTGTTTATCCAGTTTCCTGGGACAATGAACACGACAAGGACAATGAAGACTGTTTTCCATTTGGGGAGATGGTGAATAGAGATGCTGTAGACATTTGCATATAAGTCTTGGTGTGAGTGAATGTTTTCATTTCTCCTATGTCAGTATAATCTGGGAGTGGAGTCACTGACGCATACACTAAGGAAATGGTTAATGCTTCCCTAACGGCTCAGACAGTAAAGAACCTGCCTGTTATGCAGGAGACACAGGTTTGATCCCTGAGTCAGGAAGATCCCCTGAAGGAGGGAAGAGCAACCCACCCCAGGATTCTTGCCTAGAGAATTCCATGGACAGAGGAACCTGGTGGGCTACAGTCCATGGGGTCACAAAAAGTCAGACACGACTCAGAACTAACCTTACAAGACACAGCAAAAGTGCCTTCCAAAATTGCCTCACCATTTTGCCTTCCCACTAGCAAAGGATGAGAGCTGCATTTGCTTTAAGTCCTCATCAGCACCTTCACATCATCAGGGTTTTCAAGTTTTGTGTTTGATGGCTTTATTTTCTGCTTTGTCGTTTTATTAAAGCCATTCTGATACAGGCATAAGGGCATCTCACTGAGGTCTTAATATGCATTTCCTTAATGACTAACAATGTTGAGCTTCTCTTCCTGGGCTGACTGGCCATCTGCAACACTTCTGTAGTCAAGTACCAGTTCAAATTTTTGCCCATTTATGCATCCCACCACAACTGCACCCCAACCACTGGCCTGTGTCTTCCCTAGGTGTGTGTGCTCAGTCCCTCAGTCGCGTCCAACTCTTCACATCCCCATGCACTGTAGCCCACCCGGCTCCTCCACGACATTTCCCAGGCAAGAACACTGGAGTGGGTTGCCATTTCCTCCTCCAGGGCATCTTCCTGATCCAGGGTTCGAAAACACATCTCCTGCATCTCCTACACTGGCAGATGGATTCTCTACCATGGAGCCACTGGGGAAGCCCTTTCTCCCCTACCTTTTCCAGAATGTCACACAAATGGAGTCATACAGTATGTGCTTTTGAGTCTTTCATCCCACAGGGTGCCTTTTCACTACCAAGTAGTATTTCACTGTATACATGTGCCTATGAAAGAGGAGATGTGGAAGTCTGTCTATCCAGTTTCCTGGGACAATGAACACGACAAGGACAATGAAGACTGTTTTCCATTTGGGGAGATGGTGAATAGAGACGCTGTAGACATTTGCATATAAGTCTTGGTGTGAGTGAATGTTTTCATTTCTCCTATGTCAGTATAATCTGGGAGTGGAGTCACTGACGCATACACTAAGGAAATGGTTAATGCTTCCCTAACGGCTCAGACAGTAAAGAACCTGCCTGTTATGCAGGAGACACAGGTTTGATCCCTGAGTCAGGAAGATCCCCTGAAGGAGGGAAGAGCAACCCACCCCAGGATTCTTGCCTAGAGAATTCCATGGACAGAGGAACCTGGTGGGCTACAGTCCATGGGGTCACAAAAAGTCAGACACGACTCAGAACTAACCTTACAAGACACAGCAAAAGTGCCTTCCAAAATTGCCTCACCATTTTGCCTTCCCACTAGCAAAGGATGAGAGCTGCATTTGCTTTAAGTCCTCATCAGCACCTTCACATCATCAGGGTTTTCAAGTTTTGTGTTTGATGGCTTTATTTTCTGCTTTGTCGTTTTATTAAAGCCGTTCTGATACAGGCATAAGGGCATCTCACTGAGGTCTTAATATGCATTTCCTTAATGACTAACAATGTTGAGCTTCTCTTCCTGGGCTGACTGGCCATCTGCAACACTTCTGTAGTCAAGTACCAGTTCAAAAATTTTTGCCCATTTATGACATTGCTTTCCTGTCAAAGGCTTGTGAGAGTTCTACACATCTTCTGGATACAAGTCCTTTATCAGATAAGTGTTTTGAAAATATTTTCTTCTGTTTCTTTTTTTTTTTTTTTTTGTCTTTTAGTTTCTCAGCAGTGGTTTTTCACAGAGCAGATGTTTTTAAACTTTGATAAAATCCACTTTACAACTTTTATTGATTTTTTTTTTTAAGAACAACTTTTATAGTTTATGCTTTTTGTGTCTGTAGTCATCTTTGCCTGGCCCAAGTTCACAACGATTTTCCTGCTCTGGGTTCTTCTATAAAGTTTTCATTTTTTTGCTTAGACTCCAGGCCCACAACCCATTTTTGGTCATGGTTATATGCTGTAAGGGATGAGTTGAGACTTTGATGTTTGATTATCCTCTCTTCATTGGTGCTTTTGTATAAATGAATTGATCATTTATGCACAGGCCTGTAGATGTTATTCTGTTTCATTGACCTACATATCTGTCTTTTACCAACACCACACTATCTTGACTACTGTAGCTTTAGGGTAAGTCTTAAAGGCAAAAAGTGCAAGCTTTCCAACTCCATTCCTTTTCAAAATTACTTTGGCTCTTCCGTCTTTTGCCTTCATATATAAATTTTGAATTAGCTTGCCATTTTTTCAGTTAGCTTATCATTCCCAGGTGGGGCCAGTGGTAAAAACACACCTGCTAATGACAGAGCCATGAGAGACAAGGGCTCAATGCCCAGGTCACGATGATCCCCTGGAGGAGGGCATGGCAACCCACTCCAGTATTCCCATAAGTCAGACACGACTCAATATGAAAAATGTTCCTTGCCACCATTTTGCCTTCCCACTAGCAAAGGATGAGAGCTGCATTTGCTTTAAGTCCTCATCAGCACCTTCACATCATCAGGGTTTTCAAGTTTTGTGTTTGATGGCTTTATTTTCTGCTTTGTCGTTTTATTAAAGCCATTCTGATACAGGCATAAGGGCATCTCACTGAGGTCTTAATATGCATTTCCTTAATGACTAACAATGTTGAGCTTCTCTTCCTGGGCTGACTGGCCATCTGCAACACTTCTGTAGTCAAGTACCAGTTCAAAAATTTTTGCCCATTTATGACATTGCTTTCCTGTCAAAGGCTTGTGAGAGTTCTACACATCTTCTGGATACAAGTCCTTTATCAGATAAGTGTTTTGAAAATATTTTCTTCTGTTTCTTTTTTTTTTTTTTTTTGTCTTTTAGTTTCTCAGCAGTGGTTTTTCACAGAGCAGATGTTTTTAAACTTTGATAAAATCCACTTTACAACTTTTATTGATTTTTTTTTTTAAGAACAACTTTTATAGTTTATGCTTTTTGTGTCTGTAGTCATCTTTGCCTGGCCCAAGTTCACAACGATTTTCCTGCTCTGGGTTCTTCTATAAAGTTTTCATTTTTTTGCTTAGACTCCAGGCCCACAACCCATTTTTGGTCATGGTTATATGCTGTAAGGGATGAGTTGAGACTTTGATGTTTGATTATCCTCTCTTCATTGGTGCTTTTGTATAAATGAATTGATCATTTATGCACAGGCCTGTAGATGTTATTCTGTTTCATTGACCTACATATCTGTCTTTTACCAACACCACACTATCTTGACTACTGTAGCTTTAGGGTAAGTCTTAAAGGCAAAAAGTGCAAGCTTTCCAACTCCATTCCTTTTCAAAATTACTTTGGCTCTTCCGTCTTTTGCCTTCATATATAAATTTTTGAATTAGCTTGCCATTTTTTTTTCAGTTAGCTTATCATTCCCAGGTGGGGCCAGTGGTAAAAAACACACCTGCTAATGACAGAGCCATGAGAGACAAGGGCTCAATGCCCAGGTCACGATGATCCCCTGGAGGAGGGCATGGCAACCCACTCCAGTATTCTTGCCCAGACAATCCCTTGGACAGAGAAGCCTGATGGACTACAGTCTATAGAGTCGCAGAGTCCAACACAGCCGAATCAACTTAGCCCACTCACGTCATTATACAAAACAATTATGTTTAGGTTTCTATTTATTTATTTATTTTTGTCTGTGTCGAATCTTAGTTGCAGCATGTGGGCTTCTCTCTAGTTGTGGCATGCAGGTTCCAGAGCATGCAGATCGTGTAGTTTTGACAAATGTGCTCAGTAGCCCCACGGGATGTGGGAAATTGGTTTCCTGACTAGGGGTGCCAACTGGGAATTGAACCCACGTCTCCTGCACTGGAAGGTGGTTTCTTCATCAGGGTAGCCCTATGTTTATGTTTTCATTTGAGAGTCATTGATTAGTTTGAGTTGGGTGTCATACCTTTTTGAAAGTAAAAGACTGGTTACCTTTCAGAGATATTATAAAAGAAAGACCCATCAGTTCCTCCCAGACCCAGCCACATAGAAAGCTTTAGCCAAATGGCCTTAGCCCTAAGGGCCGTGCTGTGCAGTTCACACATTCTGATCTGGAGGGGCATGTGCTGTGGGAAACAAGAAGGCAGTGTGCTTCTCCATCCTGCTGCCTGAAACAGAAAGGAAAAGGCACGAAAAGAAAAAGATCTGAAAAGTAGCCCTGAGACCTACACCAGAAAGGACTATGGCCCCTTGACAAATCGTTGAAGAGGAGGTGACATCTAAGGGGCCATGGAGGGGTGTGTAGGAGCTCACTGATGCAAGAGAGGAGGAAAAATAATTCTTCAAAGGAAAATGCCAGAGCAAGGGGTGAAGGAGGCAGGAAGCTCACGCCTACAAAGGGGAAAGAGACTGAGGCTGGGGATGAGGTCTGGAATCCCACGCTAACGGTCAGAATTCTACCAGAATTCTCTACGTATGGAAGCCATGGAAGCTCCTGAGTGAGAGAGGCATGATCAGATCTGTATTTGAGAAGATCCTTTTGGTGGCAGACAAAAGAGTCCCCTAGAGCCATTTTGTAGAGGTGGCAACAGATAAATGAGTAGGTATGATGAAAGAAATGGCCAGGATCCTAGACCAGAAGGTCCCTAGAAGACAAAACCACCAGCTTGATACCAGACAAGAGATTAAAGGGGGATGGAGAATCAAAAACTGAGCAGAAGACCTAAACAGACATTTCTCCCAAGAAGACATACAGATGGCCAACAGGCAACGTGAAAAGATGCTCAACATTGCTAATCATCAGAGAAATGTAAATCAAAACTACCATGAGGTATCCGCTCATACCAGTCAGAATGGCCATCATCCAACTGTCTACAAATAATAAATGCTGGAGAGGGTATGGAGAAAAGTGAACTCCCCAACACTGCCAGAGGGAACGTAAATCAGGGCAACCACTAGGGGGAGCAGTATGGCGGTTCCTCAAGGAAACTGAAGATAGAGTTACCACATGACCCAGCAACCCCACTCCTGGCAAATATTTGGAAAAGATGAAATCTCTAATTTGAAAAGACACGTGCACCCCGATATTCATTTACAATACGCAAGACATGGAAACAACCTATGTGTCCATTGACAGATGAATGGATAAAGAAGATAAAGATGATGAATGGATAAAGAGCATACACACACACACATACACACACACACACACACACACATCTGGTACACAGTCACTTTGCCATGCACCAGAAACTAACACAACACTGTAAATCAACTGTAATTCAATTTTTTCTTTTTTTATGTATGAGCAATATGATTTATTATGGACAGATAGTAGAAAAAATGTTACTCATATCCATAGATAAGTTCCTTAAGTCATATGTAAAGAGACAATATTATTAAAAGTTGGCTTTATTTTTCAGTTGAATTAAGTATCAATTCTATCTTCAAATGTATCAATTATATTTTATGCCTTATAAACATTAGCACAGTTAGTATCACCTCATCAACAAGTGAATAATAAATCAAACTAGGTCCCGGTGGTTATGCCCACATCTAGATTGTTAGGGTGATCAGGAACTCTTATTTGTTTGCTTTAGCTTTTAGTTCTTGGTTATATCTCCAAATACGAAAGAGCTGAGAGGCTCCTGCTGTTCCAACAAAGAAATTTACAGCAAATAGACTCCAGTTTTTCGGAATAATTACAAGTGAGTATCTTGACCAAATAAACCCTGTAGCCATCAAAACAGCAGATTGAGATACCAGACAAGAGATTAAAGGAGGATGGAGAATCAAAAACTGAGCAGAAGACCTAAACAGACATTTCTCCCAAGAAGACATACAGATGGCCAACAGGCAACGTGAAAAGATGCTCAACATTGCTAATCATCAGAGAAATGTAAATCAAAACTACCATGAGGTATCCGCTCATACCAGTCAGAATGGCCATCATCCAACTGTCTACAAATAATAAATGCTGGAGAGGGTATGGAGAAAAGTGAACTCCCCAACACTGCCAGAGGGAACGTAAATCAGGGCAACCACTAGGGGGAGCAGTATGGCGGTTCCTCAAGGAAACTGAAGATAGAGTTACCACATGACCCAGCAACCCCACTCCTGGCAAATATTTGGAAAAGATGAAATCTCTAATTTGAAAAGACACGTGCACCCCGATATTCATTTACAATACGCAAGACATGGAAACAACCTATGTGTCCATTGACAGATGAATGGATAAAGAAGATAAAGATGATGAATGGATAAAGAGCATACACACACACACATACACACACACACACACACACACATCTGGTACACAGTCACTTTGCCATGCACCAGAAACTAACACAACACTGTAAATCAACTGTAATTCAATTTTTTCTTTTTTTATGTATGAGCAATATGATTTATTATGGACAGATAGTAGAAAAAATGTTACTCATATCCATAGATAAGTTCCTTAAGTCATATGTAAAGAGACAATATTATTAAAAGTTGGCTTTATTTTTCAGTTGAATTAAGTATCAATTCTATCTTCAAATGTATCAATTATATTTTATGCCTTATAAACATTAGCACAGTTAGTATCACCTCATCAACAAGTGAATAATAAATCAAACTAGGTCCCGGTGGTTATGCCCACATCTAGATTGTTAGGGTGATCAGGAACTCTTATTTGTTTGCTTTAGCTTTTAGTTCTTGGTTATATCTCCAAATACGAAAGAGCTGAGAGGCTCCTGCTGTTCCAACAAAGAAATTTACAGCAAATAGACTCCAGTTTTTCGGAATAATTACAAGTGAGTATCTTGACCAAATAAACCCTGTAGCCATCAAAACAGCAGATTGAGCTGTGCTGAGTTTTTCTGCAGGTCTGGCCATGTCAGCCAATCCAGCACACACCAGTCCCCATTTCATAATTGGAGCCCAGAAAAATACTGTTCTGGGACCTGCCGGGTGGTTGTACAATGGCCTCAGTTTCTCAGGCAGCAGGAGCTCTACTTTATCAAGGACCCGGTGGTAGGTGGCCCGCAGGCCCCGGACGCCGGCGGCTGACATTTCTGGGGACGAGTGATCGTGGGCAGCCGGGAGGTAGAGTGGCCGCGTGCTCGTCCCTGGCTGGGTGAGCGGGGCCCCGGGGCGGGGGCGCGAAGGTCGCCGCCCAGAGGTGGGGGAGGGCGCTCCGCTGCGGGGGCTGCTGGAGATGGGGCAGCGCCTGGGCAGGGGCGTCCCGGGGACTCGCAAGTGCTGGGTGGACCTCAGCCTTCGGACCCGCGCCATTGGCTTCCCACGATTAAGTCTCTCTTTCTTGCTGCCAGCCGCCCTTGTAATTCAATTTTTAAACAGGGTGGGGATAGAAAAGGGACACCCATCTACTCCTACTCCCTTGGACCCTGAAAAGCACCCACTTCTCACCAGGCACATCAACAGCCCCCTGCCAAGCTCCACAGTACAATCCCGGCCCCGACTTCCTCACTGAGAGCATCTAACTCAGGCTGCGATCTTCTCTGCTAACGTTATCTACAACACGCAACTTTCCAATAGATGGCTTTGTTTTTAAGGTTATACCATGGGGGCTGAATCAATTTCTGGGCAACCCTGAGTACACATCTAGTTGGAGCCTCACTGTGAAGACTGAAAAAGAGACCAATGGAACAGTTGGCCAGAGAGCCCGGGTGAAAGAAACAACTATTCTCTGGAAGGGGAAAAATGGCCAGAAAGGCATCACTGTTTATTTTTACAGAATTTGGAGAACAACCGTCTCCCCCACTATCTCCACAAGATCAAACCAGCTCCAGATGGAAGTTGCTAGGTGTTTCAAATCAATGTCCAGTGGGCCTGATGGTCCTGTTTCTTGTCTTCTCCTCCATGCACAATTCAATATGACAATTTCATCTGTTCATTGATGCAGCCTGTCCATTCAATAAGGATTCTGCTTCATCTAGGAACTTCAAATCCTGCTTCTAATCTAAATCAGAACACACAAGTACACAACCCCTTGACTTCCTACTCAGCCCCTCATGGGCTCATTCAAAACCAATACCTGAAGGCAGTCTCAGAAAGACCTATAATCAGGGGGTCAGCTTTATGCATGAGAGGCCACGCCCACCTTCGTCCAACTCTGGGCTGATCAAGCTGTCAGCCCTCCCACTTTCCTGAGACTAATTACATGCAAGCTCCCCCCTCCACCCTACCGCTCGCCAGCCCTCAAGGGGCCTCAGCCTTTAGGGGGTCGGTACCAGAGACTCCAAGATGAGTTTAGAGCACAGACCTGAATGGGATACTGATCCTGACTAAGAAACTGACAGAAAGAAGTCTACTGTGAAAAGTCCACCTTTATGGTGGTTTAGTTGCTAAATCATGTCCAACTCTTTTGCAATCTCACGGACTGTAGCCCAGCATGTTCCTCTGTCCATGGAATCTCCCAGGCAGGAATACTGGAGTGGGTTTCCATTTCCTCCTCCAGAGGGTCTTCCCAACCCAGAGGTGGAACCCATGTCTCCTGCATTGCAGGCAGATTCTTTACCAATGAGTCACCAGGGAAGCCCTATGATACACCTTAGCCTTCAGCTAAAAGTCAAAACTCTGTGGCTTTCCATTGAACTAAATCAAGCCAAATGAAAACTCTCTTTCCTTCCTCATTCATTTCATTCATTTTTTTATATTAAAGTAACAATTGATTTACAATGTTGTGTTGGTTTCTGGTGCACGGCAAAGTGATTCATGTATATGTATACGTGTGTGTGTGTATATATATATATATATATTCCCCATATACCTTTACATTATGGGCTTGAATACAGGATATTTAATAGAGTTCCCTGGGCTATCAATAGAACTTGGCTGTTTATTTTATACACAGGAGTTTGCATCTGCTAACCCCGAACTCCTAGTTTATCCCTCCCCTATCTCCTTACTCCTTAGGTAACCAGAAGTTTGTTCTCCATATCTGTGAGTCTGTTTCGGTTTTGTAAATTAGCTCACTTGCCATACTTTAGAATCCACTGTTCATTGATGCCCCATTCAATAAGGATTCTGCTTCATCTAGGAACTTCAAATCCTGCTTCTAATCTAAATCAGAACACACAAGTACACAACCCCTTGACTTCCTACTCAGCCCCTCATGGGCTCATTCAAAACCAATACCTGAAGGCAGTCTCAGAAAGACCTATAATCAGGGGGTCAGCTTTATGCATGAGAGGCCACGCCCACCTTCGTCCAACTCTGGGCTGATCAAGCTGTCAGCCCTCCCACTTTCCTGAGACTAATTACATGCAAGCTCCCCCCTCCACCCTACCGCTCGCCAGCCCTCAAGGGGCCTCAGCCTTTAGGGGGTCGGTACCAGAGACTCCAAGATGAGTTTAGAGCACAGACCTGAATGGGATACTGATCCTGACTAAGAAACTGACAGAAAGAAGTCTACTGTGAAAAGTCCACCTTTATGGTGGTTTAGTTGCTAAATCATGTCCAACTCTTTTGCAATCTCACGGACTGTAGCCCAGCATGTTCCTCTGTCCATGGAATCTCCCAGGCAGGAATACTGGAGTGGGTTTCCATTTCCTCCTCCAGAGGGTCTTCCCAACCCAGAGGTGGAACCCATGTCTCCTGCATTGCAGGCAGATTCTTTACCAATGAGTCACCAGGGAAGCCCTATGATACACCTTAGCCTTCAGCTAAAAGTCAAAACTCTGTGGCTTTCCATTGAACTAAATCAAGCCAAATGAAAACTCTCTTTCCTTCCTCATTCATTTCATTCATTTTTTTATATTAAAGTAACAATTGATTTACAATGTTGTGTTGGTTTCTGGTGCACGGCAAAGTGATTCATGTATATGTATACGTGTGTGTGTGTATATATATATATATATATATTCCCCATATACCTTTACATTATGGGCTTGAATACAGGATATTTAATAGAGTTCCCTGGGCTATCAATAGAACTTGGCTGTTTATTTTATACACAGGAGTTTGCATCTGCTAACCCCGAACTCCTAGTTTATCCCTCCCCTATCTCCTTACTCCTTAGGTAACCAGAAGTTTGTTCTCCATATCTGTGAGTCTGTTTCGGTTTTGTAAATTAGCTCACTTGCGCCATACTTTAGAATCCATGCATAAGTGATATTATATGGTATTTGACTCTGTCTGACTGACTTCACTTAGTACGATCATCTCTAGATCCAACCTTCCTTCCTCATTTATTAAGAATCCACAAAACATTAAAACAGAAAAGCAAAACAAAATAATTCTGTCAGGACCACTCTGCTGCTCTCACACCATGCTTTCATAAGCCTTTCTTAGAAAGAAATATAATCATGAGTGTAGCGTGCAAAAATTCCCTGATGTTGGTACAGGTGACCTCTCCACCAACAAAGAACAAGAGCCAGAGGTGAGTGGATCTCTCCTGGGCCCGGTTCACCTTGGCCCCGGGGTTCCCATCAGGAGGGAGCAGGCTTCCTCGGGTTGCTGCCCTGTGACAGGCAGGAAGAACATCTAAACTCTCAATCTTGCAGAAAAAGAAAAAACAAAACACCCACACAGCGGGGAACAATTTCCCCGCTGTGTGGGTGGCGGGGCCCCCTGAGTTGTTATCTGCAAAGGGCACTTCTGGGGGTTACCCAGCTGTCACCACCGCGTGGATTCCACCTGAAAACCTCAAGCCAAACAGTGGGGAATGAACAGCAAGACACAATTTTCCACTCTGTGAAAAATGACTTGACTTTACAAAAATAAACTAAATTGCCAAGACAATAAATAAAATGAGCACTGGATTTGCTGTCAAATGCATGGCTGGGCACGGTGGAGGCTCTTCCTTGCTCTGGACGTCTGTACGGTCAGAATACGACAACATCACTTTCCACTTCCCAGCTCCTCGGCCCTCTATCCCACACCACATCACACACATCCACATACCTGTCGTGTGTGTGTATGCCCAGTCACTCAGTCGTGCCCAACTCTTTGCAACCCTGTGGACGGTAGCCCACCAGGTTCCTCTGTCCAGGAATTTTTCAGGCAAGAGTACTGGAGCAGGCTGCCATTTCCTACTCCAGGGGATCTTCCCAGCCCTAGGATTGAACCCGGGTCTCCAGCATGGGCAGGTAGATTCTTTACCACTGAGCTACCTGGGAAGCCCCCCATACAGCTCTCCTGTTAGAATTCTGGAAAGAGACCTATCTGTGAGTCTGTTTCGGTTTTGTAAATTAGCTCACTTCCCATACTTTAGAGTCCATGCATAAGTGATATTATATGGTATTTGACTCTGTCTGACTGACTTCACTTAGTACGATCATCTCTAGATCCAACCTTCCTTCCTCATTTATTAAGAATCCACAAAACATTAAAACAGAAAAGCAAAACAAAATAATTCTGTCAGGACCACTCTGCTGCTCTCACACCATGCTTTCATAAGCCTTTCTTAGAAAGAAATATAATCATGAGTGTAGCGTGCAAAAATTCCCTGATGTTGGTACAGGTGACCTCTCCACCAACAAAGAACAAGAGCCAGAGGTGAGTGGATCTCTCCTGGGCCTGGTTCACCTTGGCCCCGGGGTTCCCATCAGGAGGGAGCAGGCTTCCTCGGGTTGCTGCCCTGTGACAGGCAGGAAGAACATCTAAACTCTCAATCTTGCAGAAAAAGAAAAAACAAAACACCCACACAGCGGGGAACAATTTCCCCGCTGTGTGGGTGGCGGGGCCCCCTGAGTTGTTATCTGCAAAGGGCACTTCTGGGGGTTACCCAGCTGTCACCACCGCGTGGATTCCACCTGAAAACCTCAAGCCAAACAGTGGGGAATGAACAGCAAGACACAATTTTCCACTCTGTGAAAAATGACTTGACTTTACAAAAATAAACTAAATTGCCAAGACAATAAATAAAATGAGCACTGGATTTGCTGTCAAATGCATGGCTGGGCACGGCGGAGGCTCTTCCTTGCTCTGGACGTCTGTACGGTCAGAATACGACAACATCACTTTCCACTTCCCAGCTCCTCGGCCCTCTATCCCACACCACATCACACACATCCACATACCTGTCGTGTGTGTGTATGCCCAGTCACTCAGTCGTGCCCAACTCTTTGCAACCCTGTGGACGGTAGCCCACCAGGTTCCTCTGTCCGGGAATTTTTCAGGCAAGAGTACTGGAGCAGGCTGCCATTTCCTACTCCAGGGGATCTTCCCAGCCCTAGGATTGAACCCGGGTCTCCAGCATGGGCAGGTAGATTCTTTACCACTGAGCTACCTGGGAAGCCCCCCATACAGCTCTCCTGTTAGAATTCTGGAAAGAGACCTGGTGATTAGAATCTAAAGTCCCAAACCTTGTTTCCCAAAATATCCCTATCCACACAAGAAGGGCCAAGGAAAACCTCAGTTCTATCATCTGAATCCTGAGCAATGTGACAAGAGAATGGAAACCACTTCTAATAGCAACTGTGAGCTCTTGAAATGTACGAGAATTATACAGACACAAGACACAAACCTATGAATATATATAATGTATATGTATATATAACTGAATCACTTTGCTGTACTCCTGAAACTAACAAGACATTGCCAATCAACTACACATTTGTGCGTGCTAAGCTGCTTCAGTCGTGTCCAACTCTTTGTGACCCTATAGACTGTAGCCCACCAGGCTCCTCTGTCCATGGGACTCTCCAGACAAGAATACTGCGGTGGGTTGCCATGTACTCCTCCAGGGGATTTTCCCGACCCAGGAATCGAACCCTTTTTTCTTATGTTTCCCGCATTGGCAGGCAGGTTCTTTACCTCTAGCACCACCTAGGAAGCCCATCAATCAACTATACTCCAATATAAAATAAAAATTAAATTAAAAATAAAATAAAGTACAAGGATATATTGCAAAACACAGGGAATATAGCCACTATTTTATAATTACTATAAATGGAGCATAATCTTGAAAATTATGAATCATTATATTGTACATCTTTAACTTACATAATATTGTACAGCAATGACACTTCAATTAAAAAGACCAAAACAAAAAAATATAAAAACAAGTAAAATTTTAAAAGTAACCAACAGGAGAACAGTATGTCAGCCTTTCAACAGTCTAAAAATAAAATTACCATGTGACCTACCTACCAGTTGCACCCAAAATAATCCAAAGCAGAATTTCAAAGAGATATTTAAGGGCTTCCCTGGTGAACCAGTGGGTAAAGAGTTCGCCTTGCAGTACAGGGGCACCAGTTTGATCCCCGGTCTGGGAAGATCCCACATGCCACAGAGTGGCTGGGCCGGTGTGTCCAATTATGAGCCAGTGCTCTGGAGCGTATGCGCCCAGAGCCAGTGCTCTGCAACGGGAGAGGCCACTGCAATGGGAGGTCCACACAGGCCAAAGAATAAAGATGGATGAAAATAAATAAATAAACAAACAATAAGAGGCCAAAATTAAAAAAACACGGATATCTGTACTCCCATGTTCATACCAGCATTATTAACAACAGCCAAAAGATGGAAACACTCCACATGTCCATCAGCAGATGAATGCCATGGGATAGTGTATAGCTTTAAGAAAAGAAGGTTTTGCATAACAGCATTATTGAAATACACCAGTCACAAGACACAAACCTATGAATATATATAATGTATATGTATATATAACTGAATCACTTTGCTGTACTCCTGAAACTAACAAGACATTGCCAATCAACTACACATTTGTGCGTGCTAAGCTGCTTCAGTCGTGTCCAACTCTTTGTGACCCTATAGACTGTAGCCCACCAGGCTCCTCTGTCCATGGGACTCTCCAGACAAGAATACTGCGGTGGGTTGCCATGTACTCCTCCAGGGGATTTTCCCGACCCAGGAATCGAACCCTTTTTTCTTATGTTTCCCGCATTGGCAGGCAGGTTCTTTACCTCTAGCACCACCTAGGAAGCCCATCAATCAACTATACTCCAATATAAAATAAAAATTAAATTAAAAATAAAATAAAGTACAAGGATATATTGCAAAACACAGGGAATATAGCCACTATTTTATAATTACTATAAATGGAGCATAATCTTGAAAATTATGAATCATTATATTGTACATCTTTAACTTACATAATATTGTACAGCAATGACACTTCAATTAAAAAGACCAAAACAAAAAAATATAAAAACAAGTAAAATTTTAAAAGTAACCAACAGGAGAACAGTATGTCAGCCTTTCAACAGTCTAAAAATAAAATTACCATGTGACCTACCTACCAGTTGCACCCAAAATAATCCAAAGCAGAATTTCAAAGAGATATTTAAGGGCTTCCCTGGTGAACCAGTGGGTAAAGAGTCCGCCTTGCAGTACAGGGGCACCAGTTTGATCCCCGGTCTGGGAAGATCCCACATGCCACGGAGTGGCTGGGCCGGTGTGTCCAATTATGAGCCAGTGCTCTGGAGCGTATGCGCCCAGAGCCAGTGCTCTGCAACGGGAGAGGTCACTGCAATGGGAGGTCCACACAGGCCAAAGAATAAAGATGGATGAAAATAAATAAATAAACAAACAATAAGAGGCCAAAATTAAAAAAAAAACACGGATATTTGTACTCCCATGTTCATAACAGCATTATTAACAACAGCCAAAAGATGGAAACACTCCACATGTCCATCAGCAGATGAATGCCATGGGATAGTGTATAGCTTTAAGAAAAAGAAGGGAATTCTGACACATGACACATGAATAAAGCCCAAGGACAGTTTACTAAGTGAAATACACCAGTCACGGCGGGACAAATACCATATGATTCCACTTATATGAGGTTCCTAGAGTCATCAGATTCAGAGCCAGCATGTAAAATGGGAGTCCCAGAGGCTCAGGCTGAAGGATTACAAAGCTTCAGTTTGAGAGGATGAAAAGTCCTGAATACAGACAGGTACACAGCAGGGTCAGTGTACTGAGTGCCACTGAGCTGTCCGCTTGAAAATGGTAGGCTTTATATTTAGATCAATTTTTAACCTAAAAATATGATGCATGAACTCATCTGCAAAACATAAACAGACTCACAAAGGAAGAAAAAATTGGGGGGCTAGCAAAGCAGGAGAAGGATAAATTAAGAATTTGGAATTAGCAGGTACACACCACTACATATAAAATAGATAGCCAGCAAGGTCCTAGAATAGAGCGGAGGGAATTATATTCAATATCTTGTAATAATCTATGGTGGAAAAGAACCCGAAAAAGAATACAGAAGGAGAATGGGGCGGAAAAGGACAAAAGATGGTTGGATGGCATCACCGACTCAATGGACACGAGTTTGAACAAGCTCCAAGAGATGGTGAAGGACAGGGAAGCCTGGCGTGCTGCAGACCACAGAGTCAAAGAGTCTGATATGACTTAGTGATTGAACAACAACAAATATGTATGTATAACTGAGTCAATTTGCTGTACAGGGGCACCAGTTTGATCCCCGGTCTGGGAAGATCCCACATGCCACAGAGTGGCTGGGCCGGTGTGTCCAATTATGAGCCAGTGCTCTGGAGCGTATGCGCCCAGAGCCAGTGCTCTGCAACGGGAGAGGCCACTGCAATGGGAGGTCCACACAGGCCAAAGAATAAAGATGGATGAAAATAAATAAATAAACAAACAATAAGAGGCCAAAATTAAAAAAAAAACACGGATATTTGTACTCCCATGTTCATAACAGCATTATTAACAACAGCCAAAAGATGGAAACACTCCACATGTCCATCAGCAGATGAATGCCATGGGATAGTGTATAGCTTTAAGAAAAAGAAGGGAATTCTGACACATGACACATGAATAAAGCCCAAGGACAGTTTACTAAGTGAAATACACCAGTCACGGCGGGACAAATACCATATGATTCCACTTATATGAGGTTCCTAGAGTCATCAGATTCAGAGCCAGCATGTAAAATGGGAGTCCCAGAGGCTCAGGCTGAAGGATTACAAAGCTTCAGTTTGAGAGGATGAAAAAGTCCTGAATACAGACAGGTACACAGCAGGGTCAGTGTACTGAGTGCCACTGAGCTGTCCGCTTGAAAATGGTAGGCTTTATATTTAGATCAATTTTTAACCTAAAAATATGATGCATGAACTCATCTGCAAAACATAAACAGACTCACAAAGGAAGAAAAAATTGGGGGGCTAGCAAAGCAGGAGAAGGATAAATTAAGAATTTGGAATTAGCAGGTACACACCACTACATATAAAATAGATAGCCAGCAAGGTCCTAGAATAGAGCGGAGGGAATTATATTCAATATCTTGTAATAATCTATGGTGGAAAAGAACCCGAAAAAGAATACAGAAGGAGAATGGGGCGGAAAAGGACAAAAGATGGTTGGATGGCATCACCGACTCAATGGACACGAGTTTGAACAAGCTCCAAGAGATGGTGAAGGACAGGGAAGCCTGGCGTGCTGCAGACCACAGAGTCAAAGAGTCTGATATGACTTAGTGATTGAACAACAACAAATATGTATGTATAACTGAGTCAATTTGCTGTACACTTGAAGCTAAAGTTGCAAATTGAGTATACTTCAACAAATGAATAAATATATAAATAAAACGGTAAATTTTATCTGAGGTATAATTTACAAAAAAAAATCCTTATCGACAAAAGAACAGAAGTTTCAATTAACCCAAAGAAGCTAGTAGAATTTTTAAAGAGAGGATACAGCCAGAAACCCACGCCTTTCCTCATCCTCCACCTGAGGACAGAGGTGGGTAACAGGGCCAGGTGGCTGGAGGGGCAGAAGAGCCACCGCCAGGCAACATGGCAACCTACAGGCTTTTGGGAGCCAAGGGTGGTCCCTTCTCTTCCTACTGATCCTGGAGGCAGGACAGTGGCAGTGAGGCAAGGGGCAAGTAGTACAGACCTAACCTGAAACCCCATGAGGATGTGACAGGGAAGAATAAATCTGACTCCATATTGGATCGGTTTCCTTTACCTTAACTTTTGTATTCTATTACTTTTGCTACAAGTTCTTGAGCACCCCTTGGACTGCAAAGAGATCAAACCAGTCGATACTCGCTTTGAATATTGATTGGAAGGATGGCTGCTGAGGCTGAAGCTCCAATACTTTGGCCACCTGACATGAAGAACCAATTCATTGCAAAAGACACTGATGTCAGGAAAGACTGAAGGCAGGAGAACGGGATGAAAGAGGATGAGATGGTTGTATGGCATCATCAACTCATTGGACATGAGGTTGAGCAAACTCTGGGAGATGGCGAAAGACAGGGAAGCCTGGAGGGCTGCAGTCCATAGAATTGCAAAGAGTCGGACACGACTTAGTGACTGAACCACAACAAATCATTAAAAGAATGTTGCCTATAGCCTGAAATATACAGGACAGCCCATTTTTAAGGTTCTCACCTTTAAAGATACAACACTTTTCCATTCATATAGAGATAAAATGTTGCAGAAGAGAGAAAAACATTTGTCTTGCTTGGGATTTATAGGAACATTGTGTCCTGACCTACAAGGACAGCTGCAAGAAAAAGGATTCCAGCATCAAGAAGTCTGTAAAAACCAGCCACAGCCCCTCTCCTTTTAGTATAAAGGAGGACTGAACTCCACCTAGGATAAATGGTTTTGGGGGACTCTAATCCACCATCCTGGCAGTCTGCTGACTTTCTGAATTAAGTCACTATTCCTTGCCACAACAACCGGTCTCAATCGATTGCCCTGTCATGTGAGTAGCAGTAGGGATATGCTTATTGCCTCTCCGTGGGGCTGGATCTTAATTCATTTAGCATCTTAATATACTTTGATGAGTACAAAGGGAAAAGGTTAGTACGAGTACAAGAAAGAAACATTTTTGATAAACAGGATGCAAACTAAGACAAAGACGGAAATCACAAAACAAAACCAAAAAAAAGGACTTTCATTCATTCTGACATGGACCCAAAGCAGGAGTAGGAGGGCTTCCCATTGAGGGAGCAAGGATTTCACTAACAAGCCCTCACTTGGCTTTCTGGTCTCGTCTTTAATGCAGGACACCATTCCTAGTTCTCACCCTCAGACCAAGTCCACTACCAAAAGTTACGTCCGTGGCCAGTTGTAAGGCATAACGTTTTTGGTTTTAAAAAAGACGGCCTGAGGCTTCTCTGGTGGTCCAGTGGCTAAGACTCCAGGCTCCCAATGCAGGGGGCCTGGGTTCAATCCCTGGTCAGGGAGCTTCGTACTATGACTAAGGCCCACCACAGCCAAATAAATAAATATTAAAAAATAAATTAATTAATAAAGACTTTTCAAAAGAATGAAATGGACTACCTACCATCACTTTTACATTAAAATTTCATTTCTCCAAATAGTGGTTAACTCTCACCCATTAGCAACTAGACCAATTCATAGAACAGCTATACGACACACATGGTGAGCAAAGCAGCCAACCAAATTCAGCTCAAAAAACTGTAGACTCAAGCAAACCAAAAGCTATCAATTGTAAGGATACTTTTCAAAAGAAAAAAAGTGTAACTTTACCTGTGGCTATAGCGAATGGCTATCGTCAACCCAAGCTGCAATTAAAAAGAGAGGAATGCATATTAAATAATATCAAGAAATATCACAAGAGAACTGACTTAACATGGTCAATTTTTGAAACATTTCTTAGAACACCTTCCTGCTAATGCATCATGAATAACATGTTTTTGGTAGTTTTTTCTAATAATTGTATCCTTTCTATTTCTTGGATTAATGTCCCTTCGTACCTTAAAATTGTTGAAAACAAAAACACAAGGCCGTACCCATTTTAACATAATATGCACAGGCATGTGTCACACCATTTGGAGGGGCAGGATTTTTTTTGTTGTTTTTGTTTTTGTTTTCAATTTTGGTCTCTTTTATTGACCTTCTATTCATTCATTTTCATCCATCCTTACTCTTTGGCCTGTGCGGGCCTTTCATTGCAGCGGCCTCTCCTGCTGCAGAGCACTGGCTCTGGGCGCATGCACTCCAGAGCACTGGCTCCCAATTGGACACACCAGTCCAGCTGCCTCGCGGCACGCGGGATACTCCTGGGCCCGGGATCAAACCGGTGCCTCCCGCACGGCAATGCGGACTTCCTACCTACTGGACCATCAGGGAAGCCCCTGGGTTTTTTCTTTTTTAATTTTGGCCTCTTTTATTGTTCTTTTTTAAAATTTATTTATTTATTTTCATCCATCTTTATTCTTTGGCCTGTGTGGGCCTCCCATGGACATGGCCTCTCCTGTTGCAGAGCACTGGCTCTGGGCACATGTGCTCCAGAGCACTGGCTCGCAACTGGACACACCAGTGCATCTGCTCCGCGGCATGTGGGATCTTCCCAGGCCAGGGATCAAACCGGTGCCCCTTGCAGTGCAAGGCGGACCCCTTACCCACTGGACCACCAGGGAAGCCCGAGGGGGCAGTTTTGACAAGAACAAACATAAGCAACAGACAAGAGAAATCAAGTAACTGTTTCTGACTCCCAAAGCTGAACATTTAAGAGATGTCACTCAAGGGACCCCTGAATCAGGCAAAAACAAAAAAAACAAAACTCAGTAATGATGTAGACCATTTCTTACATTAATCAGTGTTTTGTGCTACAAAACTAAAAAGAAAACCATATTATGTTATACAGAGCCCACTGATACCTCACTTCTACTTTTGCTATGTTTTTAAATAATAGGTTTTAATGATCAATCTGTAGTTTCAACTTAGTTCTCAAAGGACAGAAGGTGTGTCTCGTCAGGAAAGACTTCAAAAACAAGGCTCTTTTCTTTTCAAAAATATTTTAATGTTTACTTTTTTAATTTTTTACCAAGGTGTAATTGATAAGTGTATCTATTGGAAATGATAGCTTTATTTTTGTTGTTGTTGTTTTATTCTCATTAATTTTTAAATTTTTTTATTATTTTTACAGAGTTTTGTTGTTCACATACATGTATGTTCCCAGATCAGTGGAAATGATGACTTTAAATAGAGATACACTGCAAAGTGGTTACTGCACATTATCACTTTAATTAACACACTCGTCTCCTCATAGTTAGTTTTGATTTCTTTTTGTGATGAAAACACTCGAGATCTGCTCTCTTAGCCACTTTCAATTGTACAACCCAGTACTGTTAACTACCATCACTGCTGCACATGAGGCGCTCGGAGTCTACTCGTCTTAGAACTCCATGTCTGTCCCTTTGACCAGCACCTCCCCACCCACCCTCACCCTGCAGCCCCTGGCAACCACCATTCGAGCATCTGTGTCCATGAGCAAAACAAGGTCCTTTCAGCTCTGACACAAAGCAGTGAAAGGATGTGTTTGCCTAGTGGAGCTGATGCAGAGGTTCGCATTAGGAGAGCGTGGCCAAGCCAGGGTCCTGGGAGGGTCCCCAGGCTTTCCCCACCCCAGGAGGACTGACCACCTGGGCCAGAGCCTCTCTGGGGCGGGGATCAGCACAGACTTCAGACCAACCCTATCGGCTCAAGACCAGCAAGGCAGCTCTGAGGACCACGAGGAAGTTGCACCTGCGACACACACAAGACATCAAGGGAAAGTGCACACAGTGCCCAGGCACAGTCACAAGTGGAGCCCCAAGGCGACACAGGGACTTCCTCTGTACTGTGTGGGGGTGTTGGGGAAACCTCTCAAGCACAACCAGGGGTCAAATCGGACAGTGTGGGCCTCAACCAACTCACGTGAGGCCAGTGGTGAGTAAAAGAAGCATCCGGCCAGCCTAACTGCTAACTGTATGGGTGTCAGTGAGTGATTTAAACTTTCAGAGCCTCAGTGTTCCCAACTGAAAAACGGGCCAATTAATTACAGTCTCACCAGATTAACATAGGACAAAGCGATTTTTTTTTTGGCCACTTCTATTGATCTTTCATTTATTTATCTTTGTTCTTTGGCCATTGCAGTGGCCTCTCTCACTGCAGAGCACCAGCTCTGGGCGCATGCGCTCCAAAGCTCCAGCTCGGTAGTTAGACACATTGTTCCAGTCGCCCTGTGGCACGTGGGATCTTCCCAGGCCAGGGATCGAACCAGCACCCCTTGCACTGCAAGGCGGTGTCCTTACCCACTGGACCACCAGGAAAGCCCTTCAAAGCAATTTTTTTTATGTGTTTCTCTCTGTGTATATGCCCACGCATGTGCCTACTCTCTGATGGATGGGGAAGACTCTACAAATAATTAATACCACTATTTACAGGCAATATCTCATGGGTGAAAATATCACACTCCAAAATTTAATTTTTGAGTATTATTTAAGTTTAACTTTTGTAACTTTGCAAGTATTTCATCATGGCTTCCCAGGTAGCGCTAGCTGGTAAAGAACCTGCCTGCCAATGCAGGAGCCACAAAAGATGTGGGTTCAACTTCTGGGGTGGGAGGATCCCCCAGGAGAAGGAAACGTCAACCCACTCCAGTATTCTTGCCCAGAGAATCCCTTGGACAGAAGAGCCTGCCCGGCTACAGTCCATGGGGTCCCAAAGAGTCAGACACGACTGAAATGACTTAGCATGGACACTTAGGCTAATAACAAGATAATATGATTGCTTGAGCATTTTGATAAGCTTTGGAGCACTGTTTAATTGATGGCTTTTCCACAATTCAAAGATAAGTACTTGCTGAAGTAGGGAGAGGAAACAGGCCTGGAGAGGAACGAGAGTAAGAAAGGAGAAAAAGCTGTTACACAATAGCAGCACTGGTTAACAGGGACGGGAAGATAAACCCTTCACAGAGGCGAACTTCCTTACAGTCGGCATGGGCCTCAACCAACTCACGTGAGGCCAGTGGTGAGTAAAAGAAGCATCCGGCCAGCCTAACTGCTAACTGTATGGGTGTCAGTGAGTGATTTAAACTTTCAGAGCCTCAGTGTTCCCAACTGAAAAACGGGCCAATTAATTACAGTCTCACCAGATTAACATAGGACAAAGCGATTTTTTTTTTGGCCACTTCTATTGATCTTTCATTTATTTATCTTTGTTCTTTGGCCATTGCAGTGGCCTCTCTCACTGCAGAGCACCAGCTCTGGGCGCATGCGCTCCAAAGCTCCAGCTCGGTAGTTAGACACATTGTTCCAGTCGCCCTGTGGCACGTGGGATCTTCCCAGGCCAGGGATCGAACCAGCACCCCTTGCACTGCAAGGCGGTGTCCTTACCCACTGGACCACCAGGAAAGCCCTTCAAAGCAATTTTTTTTATGTGTTTCTCTCTGTGTATATGCCCACGCATGTGCCTACTCTCTGATGGATGGGGAAGACTCTACAAATAATTAATACCACTATTTACAGGCAATATCTCATGGGTGAAAATATCACACTCCAAAATTTAATTTTTGAGTATTATTTAAGTTTAACTTTTGTAACTTTGCAAGTATTTCCTCATGGCTTCCCAGGTAGCGCTAGCTGGTAAAGAACCTGCCTGCCAATGCAGGAGCCACAAAAGATGTGGGTTCAACTTCTGGGGTGGGAGGATCCCCCAGGAGAAGGAAACGTCAACCCACTCCAGTATTCTTGCCCAGAGAATCCCTTGGACAGAAGAGCCTGCCCGGCTACAGTCCATGGGGTCCCAAAGAGTCAGACACGACTGAAATGACTTAGCATGGACACTTAGGCTAATAACAAGATAATATGATTGCTTGAGCATTTTGATAAGCTTTGGAGCACTGTTTAATTGGTGGCTTTTCCACAATTCAAAGATAAGTACTTGCTGAAGTAGGGAGAGGAAACAGGCCTGGAGAGGAACGAGAGTAAGAAAGGAGAAAAAGCTGTTACACAATAGCAGCACTGGTTAACAGGGACGGGAAGATAAACCCTTCACAGAGGCGAACTTCCTTTAACCATTTTTATTAGTCTTTTCCTGACTTCTGAATCAAATACGCTTTATAGTCCTTTTTTTTTTATAAATATGCATTTGTAAATTTATTTTAGTAAAGTAGAGTTGATTTACAACGTTAAGATCTTCCACACAGCTGAGTGATTCTACTATACACAAGTACATTTTTTTTTCCTTTTGGTCACACCACCCAGCATCTAGGATCTTAGTTCCCCAACTAGGGATCAAACCCTCGCCCCTGCATTGGAAGCACAGAGTCTTAACCACTGCACCTCCAGGGAAGCCCATACAGTCATTTAAAAGGACACTTTTGTTAAGGAAGAGAATGTGAATCTTGGAATCATACTGACCAGTCACAGAATCCCACAGCCCTCTAAAGATGCACTAGGGGACTTCCCTGGTGATCCAGTGGCTAAGACTCCGAGCTCCCAATGCAGGAGGCCTGGTTCAATCCCTGGTCAGGGGACTAGATCCCACATGCTCCAACCAAGACCTAGCACAACCAGATAAATAAATTAAAAAAAAAAAAAAGATGCGCTAGGTAACAGGATGACTGGATGACTGGAACATGTATGAAGATCCCAGAGCTCCTGATGGGGTAGATGGGAAGAGGCCATTGCACAGTCCTGGAAACCTGGCTTAAATGCTGCACAGAACACACTGCATCCAATTAGGCAGCCCGGAGAAGGTGCATGGAACACTGCAGAAAGTTCTGCAGGCCTCACCATGAAACCCCAAGTTGGAGCAGGCAAACAAGGCCAGGGAGCTATGTAAGTGAAACTGAAAATGTTAGTCAGTTGTGTGCAACTCTTTGCAACATTATGGACTGTAGCTGGCCAGGCTCTTCTGTCCATGGGATTCTCTAGGCAAGAAGACTGGAGTAGGGGCTTCCCTGGTGGCTCAGTGGTAAAGAGTTCGCCTGCCAACATAGGAGACATGGGTTCAATCCCTGATCCAGGAAGATCCCACCTGCTGCGGAGCAACGAAGCCCGTGAACCACAACTCTGGAACCTGTGCTCTAGAGCCTCGGAGCCACAACTATGGAGCCCACGTGCCGCAACTACTGAAGTCCGTGTGCCCTAGAGCCCGAGTTCCACAACAAGAGACATCACTGCAACAAAAAGCCTGATCACCCCAACTAGAGAGTAGGTCCCACTCCCTGCAACTAGAGAAGAGCCTGCGGCAGCAATGAAGACCCAGAATAGCCAAAAACAGATAAATAAATAAAAATATACATTTAAAAAAATAAAAGGGGCTTCCCCTGGTGGTCCAGTGGGTAAGGACACCGCCTTGCAGTGCAAGGGGCGCTGGTTCAATACCTGGCCTGGGAAGATCCCACGTGCCGCGGAGCTGCTAGACTGATGTGTCCAATTACCGAGCCGGAGCTCTGGAGCGCATGCGCCCAGGGCTGGCGCTCTGCGACAACAGAGGCCACTGTGATGGGAGGCCCACAGGAGCCAAAGAACAAAGACGGATGAAAACAGAGAAATGAAAGACCAATAGAAGTGGCCCACCTGCTCCCCTCCCTCCTCACCCCACCCCCCCAAAAGATAAACAAACAAATAAATGTTAAAAAATAAAAAAATTTAAAAAAAATAAAAGAACACTGGAATGGGTTGCCATTTCTTCCTCCAGGGAATCTTCCTGACTCAGGGATTGAACCCTAGTTTCCCATGTCTCCTGCATTGGCAAGCAGATTCTTTACCACTGAGCTACCTGGGAAGTCCAATATTTGCACACACCAGCACATATGCACTTAAAACACACAGATACACATTTCTACAGCCGTGCACACGCACTCACCCACACTCACAAGAGACGCTTTGGCATCTGGAGAGGCCTGGAGAGCCCCTGAGACAATGGGAAGCTCAGACAATGGACCCTTTTGTTGCTGGTCTCAGCAGGGGCCCTGGGGAGGCAGAGAGGGCGGCCCCAGGGTCAGCCCTCTGACCCCAGCCCCACCCAGGCGGAGGCCCCGGGGACACTGAGGTCATAGGAGTCTGGTGCACCCCCTGCCCTCGAGAACACCCCCGCCCCAGGACACACTGTACCTATTGCCCGGGAACACTTAACAAACTCCCATTCAGAGTACTTCTTTTCTAGAGTTCCACAATTCGTTAATAACAAAATTCAATCACCTTTTAATAGCCAGGAAAGAGCAATTTACCATTTTTCCCCCAAATCTCCACCAACTACAAAAAACATTTTTCCTGCCGCTTTGGCCCCCAAAACGCTCCTTTTTTGGAACCACGAAGCGAGGCAGCTGTTTTGTATCAAGTCGAGGGGCTTTCTGTGTGACCCAGGGAGCTGAGACAACTGGCAGGCCTTCCTGCATTAGAGGGTAATCTGAGAATAATTTGCCATACAACACCCAGAAGTGCACCAGCTGTAGCTGGATACACCCTAGAAAGCACCACGTGGACGGCACGGACCTTGTAAAAGAATCATCATTTTGGAAAACACATTTTTTAAAACCATTTTTGGAAATGGTATTAAAGAAGTTGCTGGCAGTGTCTGAAGAGAAGGCCGCTGGGAACTGCCCCGACAGGTGCATGGATGTCACCAAGCAGCTCTTCCCTAATCCCTGCCGGCCCGAGGGTCCCCGGCTTGCTAGGAGTCCACTGGGTTTCGTGTTTACAATGTGCTGTTGCACACACGGGCTGCCAGGGGCAGCTGAGAAGAAGTCCTCTAAGTGCCAGCCCGCACGTCACCCAGATGGTGAGTGGTGCTCCTGTGTAAATCCAGAACTTTCTACACCAGGGATAGACCACGGTGCGCCGGCCGGGGCTGTGACCAAGGGCCACACCCCGCCACAAGTTCCGCCACCAACCAGCCACAGCCCTGACACCAGCACGCCTCCATTCCTCAAGGAAAAGCTGGACACCAGGGTTTTATTAGGAAAACTCCCACGTTTGAAACGGATTTGACTATTTTTCAAATACTACAGGAGCCAAAGAAAACATGTCAGTGGAATGTGACCAGGGAGCCACTGGTCCACAACCGCGCCTTCCATCTTTCCATGCTGCCAAGCCTCTGCTCGGGTTTTCCAAGCTTCCAATCTGAATTCGTGAGTTTGTGACCCATTGGGGAAAAGCCTTCAGTTTATGCAAGGCTCTTCCCTCCCTTTCCTGTACTTCAGGGGTGCTTTTCCTATATATATATATTTTTTTCATTTCGAGAGTCCAAAATTTATAAGTGAATGTCGCTCAGTCATGTCTGACTCTTTGCGACCCTATGGACTGTAACCTGTCAGGCTCCTCTCTGCCCACGGAATTCTCCAGGCAAGCACACTGGAGTGGGTTGCCATTTCTTTCTCCAGGGGATCTTCTCAACTCAGGGATCGAATCTGAGTTTTCTGTATTGGCAGGTGGATTCTTTACCCCTGAGCCACCAGGGAAAAGCCTTCATATTATTCAACACTCTTCTCTCCCCTTTCTGTACTTCAAGGGTGCTTTTCCTATATATATATTTTTTTTATTTCAAGTCCAAAATTTATAACATCACAAAGTAAACTCAAAGAGAAGAGGTTGTTTATTTTTTTTAATGATTCCCTCCCCATTTCCTGGAAACATGGGAAAAGAGCATGAAAGGAAAACAGAATCCCATACAAAGAGAGCCACAGTGCACTGGCATCGAGGATGGCATGTGGCAGGGAGGAAGTGATCCTCCAAAAGCACAGGGGCTCCCCTGGTGCCTCAGATGGTAAAGAATCTGCCTGCAATGCAAGAGACCCAGATTTGATTCCTGGGTCAGGACGATACCCTGAAGAAGGGAATGGCAACTCATTCCAGTATTCTTGCCTGGAGAATCACACACACAGAGGAATCTGACGGGCTACAACCCATGGGGTTGCAAAGAATCGGACACACTGAGTGATTAGCACTTTCACCCTTTCCCTGGCTCTCCTTCCAGCGCTGTTCTCTCCTCTGAATAGCCAGGTCCCCCGTCCTCCCTCCGAGGAGCATGTCCGTGACTGGTCTTTCCTGCAGACATCACCCCAGACTTCCCGCTCCTCCCTCCCGGACTCTGAAACCTCACCACACACTCCACAACCCGCCAGCCCTTGGCCATGGATGTCCGTCTAGGGCTCTCTCAGGCACTCACTACTTCCTGTGAAAAATTAACTACTCTAGATCAACTGATGCTTAGGGTCAGTCACAGTGAGATTTGTGGTCTAGTCCCAGACTTTTTCTCGCCTGCTTTCTCACTGTAAAATGAGGATGCAGCCAGGCATGCTAAGTCATTTCAGTCATGTCCCATTCTTTGAGACTCCATAGACTGTAGCCCACCAGACTCCTACGGCCATGGGAGTCTCCAGGCACGAATACTGGAGTGGGCTTCCATGCCCTCCTCCCAGGGATCTTCCCCACCCAGGGATCAACCCCTCATCTCTTATATCTTTTGCATTGGCAGGTGGGCTCTTTACCACCAGTGTCACGTGGGACACCCCCAAATTGGGACAGTGTTACCTATTTCATGAGGTTGTTTTAGGCAGATTAACCAAGACCTCAGAGAAGAGGAGCTGCAGTACCAGTAGGTCCTGCGAACTTATGAGAAATGCAAATTCTCGGGCCCAGACTCAGAGCCACTGAACCTGAAACTCTAGGTGGGGAGAGGGGTCCTGGGTGGACAGTCATTCCTCCAGGGCTCAAGTTTAAGGAAGCGCCAAAGGAGATGACATATGGAAAGAACTTAGTAAGAGGCTGGGCACAGATGAATTCTTATTAACCATGACAGCAGTGAGGATCATAGCGATGACGATGATGATACAGTTCATAGAAAAGCTCTCTTTGTTTTTCATCGTCTTAATATCATGCTAATGTCCTACACCCAACTTGAGAGATTATAATCAGCAGCTGGCAGTCTTGGGGTGATGTCTGGGGAGATGAGACCTCCTGGGTGCTCACAGGTGATCACCTGCTCAGCAGGGAGAGGTGTCCTCAGCCTGCTGAGATCCACTCTCTGCTGTCTACAAACAACGTCAGGCTGGACCAACCGCAAGGCTCAACAGGATGCAGTGCTCCTCAAGGTTGAAAATCGGACACACTGGATTAACACTTTCACCCTTTCTGGCTCTCCTTCCAGCGCTGTTCTCTCCTCTGAATAGCCAGGTCCCCGTCCTCCCTCCGAGGAGCATGTCCGTGACTGGTCTTTCCTGCAGACATCACCCCAGACTTCCGCTCCTCCCTCCCGGACTCTGAAACCTCACCACACTCCACACCCCGCCAGCCCTTGGCCATGGATGTCCGTCTAGGGCTCTCTCAGGCACTCACTACTTCCTGTGAAAAATTAACTACTCTAGATCAACTGATGCTTAGGGTCAGTCACAGTGAGATTTGTGGTCTAGTCCCAGACTTTTTCTCGCCTGCTTTCTCACTGTAAAATGAGGATGCAGCCAGGCATGCTAAGTCATTTCAGTCATGTCCCATTCTTTGAGACTCCATAGACTGTAGCCCACCAGACTCCTACGGCCATGGGAGTCTCCAGGCACGAATACTGGAGTGGGCTTCCATGCCCTCCTCCCAGGGATCTTCCCACCCAGGGATCAACCCCTCATCTCTTATATCTTTTGCATTGGCAGGTGGGCTCTTTACCACCAGTGTCACGTGGGACACCCCCAAATTGGGACAGTGTTACCTATTTCATGAGGTTGTTTTAGGCAGATTAACCAAGACCTCAGAGAAGAGGAGCTGCAGTACCAGTAGGTCCTGCGAACTTATGAGAAATGCAAATTCTCGGGCCCAGACTCAGAGCCACTGAACCTGAAACTCTAGGTGGGGAGAGGGGTCCTGGGTGGACAGTCATTCCTCCAGGGCTCAAGTTTAAGGAAGCGCCAAAGGAGATGACATATGGAAAGAACTTAGTAAGAGGCTGGGCACAGATGAATTCTTATTAACCATGACAGCAGTGAGGATCATAATGATGATGACGATGATGATACAGTTCATAGAAAAAGCTCTCTTTGTTTTTCATCGTCTTAATATCATGCTAATGTCCTACACCCAACTTGAGAGATTATAATCAGCAGCTGGCAGTCTTGGGGTGATGTCTGGGGAGATGAGACCTCCTGGGTGCTCACAGGTGATCACCTGCTCAGCAGGGAGAGGTGTCCTCAGCCTGCTGAGATCCACTCTCTGCTGTCTACAAACAACGTCAGGCTGGACCAACCGCAAGGCTCAACAGGATGCAGTGCAGCCCTGCCCTCCTCCAAATGTGCGTCCCTCGGTCATTCCCACCAAAACACAGGAGACACAGCAAGTAAGGATGAGGAAGAGAAAGAACAATGTACTTTTCATACGGAGTTTATTTCATAGATGTTATCCCTCCTCTGTTCTTTTAAATTAAGAAGAAAACAAAACTAAAGGAGCTAAAGAAAAAGTCACACACAAGTTTTTTTTTTAAAAGAAGGGATTTTAGTGATGATCTCTTTTACATCTCTAGAGAGACTAAAAGCTTCTTCATGATTATTAATTAGCTTGAGATTTCTAGTTGGAAAAAATATAAAAAGGGGTGGGGGGGGATTGTGCATTAGCCTCGCCCATGGAGATCGGCTGAGCCCGATGGGGTCGAGACTCTCCAGCCCCGGGGTAAGAACATCTGTTTACATTTGATTGAGTTCTGATTATTTCTGATTATTTGTGCTTGCCTTTATTTGATGATTAATAAACCCACTCTTGGTTTGACAATAAAAAAAAAAAGAAGGGGTTTTAGATATATAATGCACAGGCTCTTTCCAGCTTTGTCAGAAACCTAGTCATTCAGATGTGAAACTTTCAGAACCTGATGTAAAACACAAGTTGCTAAATCAATGGAAATTAACATTGAATCAACATCAGAACGTAGGCGGTGGTTGTTTGAACCAACCTAAGAAAACAAGTTGTTTTTAAGTCTCTGAGCCCCACGTGACTGAAAAGCTAAGACCCAGGACGCTGCTGTTCCTCCTCGCTGGCCCCGGGAACCCGAGTCCGGCAGTATCTTTGGGGACTCATAGCCACACTCGGCTAGGAAGCCTGGAGATGAGTTTTCACAAGGACCTGTTTTGACCCCCGGTTCACACAAATTAAAAACATCTGTGATTCTTGAGTTGCTGCCTACCACCTCCCCACTCCAGCAACAGCACCTGGGCCCCCTTCCACGGGGCATTTTCCAGGGAGCCAGCCCCATGAGTCACAGGCCCCCAACCTCGCTGCCACCCTCTGCAGAAAAGCAACCATAAGGGCGGCCCCTCCCCAGGAGGCGGGGGAAGGACACTCTCCAGGCTGGGCGATGGTGAGGACGCCGAGAGGCCCGCTCTCATCCTTGTGACTATCACTAAGCAGCCGTGACCTGTCCCCTTGCATCTCTGGTGACTGATCAAGTGGCTGGTACCCAGAGTTGGATATACAGGGCTACAGAATACTGGAGTTTCTCTGACTCTTACAGCTTATCAGTGACCCCTTTTTTTAAGTTTCCAACAAATAATTGAGGATTTTGGTCTCTTAGTGTCTCTTGAGATGAATGCTTGGGCATTTCCTAGAAAACCTACATTTCGTGTAAAAGAAGTCGGTGTGACGATGGATGTGGAGTCTGTGCAGCTTATATTACAGAGCACCTAACCTGGAAAACTCTGGAACGTGGGGTGCCAAATACCACTTAAGTGAAAGCCTGACGGTGAAGTCAGAGCTGGCCGGGGGAGGAGGAAGAGGCTCAAGAGAAGAAAAGGAAACGCGTGCGCGGACTGAAGGGGAAAAATATGACACACTCGTGTGCAGTCAATAACAGAAGGTTTTTAGGGCATTTCTGGGGAGCATTTTGGCCTGTTAAATACAAGAAACTGAAGGCTGTTTCCAGCTTTGTCAGAAACCTAGTCATTCAGATGTGAAACTTTCAGAACCTGATGTAAAACACAAGTTGCTAAATCAATGGAAATTAACATTGAATCAACATCAGAACGTAGGCGGTGGTTGTTTGAACCAACCTAAGAAAACAAGTTGTTTTTAAGTCTCTGAGCCCCACGTGACTGAAAAGCTAAGACCCAGGACGCTGCTGTTCCTCCTCGCTGGCCCCGGGAACCCGAGTCCGGCAGTATCTTTGGGGACTCATAGCCACACTCGGCTAGGAAGCCTGGAGATGAGTTTTCACAAGGACCTGTTTTGACCCCCGGTTCACACAAATTAAAAACATCTGTGATTCTTGAGTTGCTGCCTACCACCTCCCCACTCCAGCAACAGCACCTGGGCCCCCTTCCACGGGGCATTTTCCAGGGAGCCAGCCCCATGAGTCACAGGCCCCCAACCTCGCTGCCACCCTCTGCAGAAAAGCAACCATAAGGGCGGCCCCTCCCCAGGAGGCGGGGGAAGGACACTCTCCAGGCTGGGCGATGGTGAGGACGCCGAGAGGCCCGCTCTCATCCTTGTGACTATCACTAAGCAGCCGTGACCTGTCCCCTTGCATCTCTGGTGACTGATCAAGTGGCTGGTACCCAGAGTTGGATATACAGGGCTACAGAATACTGGAGTTTCTCTGACTCTTACAGCTTATCAGTGACCCCTTTTTTTAAGTTTCCAACAAATAATTGAGGATTTTGGTCTCTTAGTGTCTCTTGAGATGAATGCTTGGGCATTTCCTAGAAAACCTACATTTCGTGTAAAAGAAGTCGGTGTGACGATGGATGTGGAGTCTGTGCAGCTTATATTACAGAGCACCTAACCTGGAAAACTCTGGAACGTGGGGTGCCAAATACCACTTAAGTGAAAGCCTGACGGTGAAGTCAGAGCTGGCCGGGGGAGGAGGAAGAGGCTCAAGAGAAGAAAAGGAAACGCGTGCGCGGACTGAAGGGGAAAAATATGACACACTCGTGTGCAGTCAATAACAGAAGGTTTTTAGGGCATTTCTGGGGAGCATTTTGGCCTGTTAAATACAAGAAACTGAAGGCTGTTTGGAGCCTGTCACTGCAGCATAGAGACGCCAAAACAGCTTGTTGACCCACTCTGACCCCCAGATCCTCACTAGAGTCAAGAACAAAACTCCCAGGAAAGGAAACCCCTTTGTAACATAAGACACAGAAAGACTTTAAAGGAATCTGTTTCAAAGAAAGAAAACCAGTCTTCTTCCTTCCAGCTTTTACCTACTTTTTCCTCTAATCATATTCTTACCAAAAAGAAATTCACAAAACAGACAAAAATCCCTTTCCGTTCAGCATCCTTCTCTGGAGATTGACCCAGGTGGCTGCCTTCCTCTACACTGCTGAGCAGTATTCCATGGTATGGAGGCACCACAGCCTCGTCATCTGTTAATGAACATCTGGGCTGTTTGCACTTGGAGACTTCTATCCATAAGGCTACTACAAACATCCATGTGCGGGTAGTATTGCAAGAACATCAATTTCTCATTTCTCTGGGATCAGTGCCCAGGGGAGCAACTGTTGGGTTTTACAGTAGTCGAGTTTAATAAGAAACTGCCGCATTGGTTTCCCAAGTGAGTGTACTATCTTATAATCCCACCAGAAATGTATGAATGAGACTGTTTCTCAGTATCTTCACTACCTTTTTGATGTGACCACTTTTTCCAGAGTTGAGTCATTCTAACAGGTATGATTTTGCTAGCCATTGTTGTTTGAATTTACATTTTCCCGTGTCAAGTGACGTTGAGCATCTTTTGATGTGTGTTTACTTGCCAGCTTGAGATCCTCCTCAGTGAAATATCTGTCCATTTTCTATTTGGATTGGGTGTTTTTCACTAGTGAGTTTTGAGAACTCTTGACTAGTCCTTTGGCAGATACGTGGTTTACAAATAGTTCCTCAGTCTACAGCTTGTTTTCTCCAACAAGGTCTTTAGTTTTGTTTTTTTGTTTTTTTGTGTTTTTTTTTTATGAAGTCCAACTTACCAACTCGTTCTTTAAGGGACTATGCCTTCGTGTCTATTCTAAAAACTCTTTGTAGGGCTTCCCTGGTGGTCCAGTGGGTAAGGACACCGCCTTGCAGTGCAAGGAGCACTGGTTCGATCCCTGGCCTGGGAAGATCCCACGTGCCGCGGAGTGGCTGGACCAATGTGTCCAATTACCAAGCCAGAGCTCTGGAGCGCATGTGCCCAGAGCCAGTGCTCTGCGACAACAGAGGCCACTGCGATGGGAGGCCCACACGGCCCAAAGAACAAAGATGGATGAAAAATAAATAAATAAATGAAAGACCAATAGAAGTGACCTGCCCACACCCCTCCCTCCCTATTCAAAAAAAAAGAAGAAAGAAAATAAAAAATAAAAACTCTTTGTATACTCTTAGACCCCCAAAATTTTCTTCTATTTTTTCTGAAAGTTTTATAAATGTATGTCTTCTATTTAAAACCATCATCTATTTTGAGATAACTGTGGTATCAAGTGTGAGACATTTTTTAATATTTCAATTTCACTGGAGTATGAAAATGAAAGTCACTCAGTCATGTCCTACTCTTTGTGATCCCATGGACTGTAGCCTGCCAGGCTACTCTGTCCATGAAACTCTCCAGGCAAGAATACTGGAGTAGGGAGCCATTCCCTTCCCCAGGAGATCTTCCCAACTCAGGAATCAAACTGGGGTTTCCTGCATTGCAGGTGGAGTCTTTACCAGCTGAGCTACCAGGGAAGCTCTTATTGGAGTATAGTTGATTCACAATGTTGTATTAGTTTCATATGTACAGCAAAGTGGTTCAGTTATACCTAAACATATATGTACTCTTTTCTGGATTCTTTTCTCATACAGGTTATCACAGAATATTGGGTAGAGCTCCCTGTGCTAACATTTGGTGGGGGAAGGCTGTTTGTTGGTTTATAAATGTCCAGTTACGCCCAGCCCCATTTGTTGAAAAGGTCACCTTTTCTTCCAGTGAATTTCTTTGGCACTTTTGTAAAGAATCAGTTGGGCATATTTATTTGGATTTATTTCTGGGCTCTCTATTCTGTTCCATGAATCTATTTGTCTATCTCTCTGCTTCAATTACTGTCTGTGTGTTTAGTCCTTAGTCTGTCTGACTCTCTGCAGCCTCATGGACTGTAGGAGCCAGGCTTCTCTATCCATGGAATTCTCCAGACAGGAATGCTGGAGTGGGCTGTCATTCCCTTCTCCAGAGGATCTTCCTGACCCAAAGATCAAGTCCGTGCCTCCTGCATCGCAGGCAGACTCTTTACTGCCTGAGCCATCAGGGAAGCCCATTATGTATACTCTTAGCTATGGGGGAGGTGGATTTTGTAGATGTTCTTTATCAAGCTGAGGAAGTTCCCTTCTACTATTCTTCTGACAGTTTTATCCAGAATGGATGTTGAATTTTATCAAAAGATTACGAAAAACACTCATCTTCTTTTTAATTGTCCCCTCTCTTCTCCTCTGTCTAGTTTTTTAAGAATACACAAAAGGAATGAAAAACTAAGCCCTCCATTCAGGTATGTAAGATAAGATGAGGCTCTCCATAAAACAATATCCAGTTGTAAAAATAGAAAAAACTGCAGTAGGGACGTCCCCGCAGTCCAGTGGTTTAAGATCTACACTCACACTGCAGGGGGCACAAGTTTGATCCCTAGTCAAGGAACTAAGGTCTCACATGCCACAGGGTGTGGCTAAGAAAAAAAAAGTGCAGTAGATCTGCTGTGAAAAGTGAAACAATCTACTTTCAAACAAAAAAGAAAATTGCAGGTATAGTGCAAATGTGCATAATATGTGTTGAAAGGGACACCTGTTGTCTTAAAAATTTTGGAGTATAGTTGATTCACAATGTTGTATTAGTTTCATATGTACAGCAAAGTGGTTCAGTTATACCTAAACATATATGTACTCTTTTCTGGATTCTTTTCTCATACAGGTTATCACAGAATATTGGGTAGAGCTCCCTGTGCTAACATTTGGTGGGGGAAGGCTGTTTGTTGGTTTATAAATGTCCAGTTACGCCCAGCCCCATTTGTTGAAAAGGTCACCTTTTCTTCCAGTGAATTTCTTTGGCACTTTTGTAAAGAATCAGTTGGGCATATTTATTTGGATTTATTTCTGGGCTCTCTATTCTGTTCCATGAATCTATTTGTCTATCTCTCTGCTTCAATTACTGTCTGTGTGTTTAGTCCTTAGTCTGTCTGACTCTCTGCAGCCTCATGGACTGTAGGAGCCAGGCTTCTCTATCCATGGAATTCTCCAGACAGGAATGCTGGAGTGGGCTGTCATTCCCTTCTCCAGAGGATCTTCCTGACCCAAAGATCAAGTCCGTGCCTCCTGCATCGCAGGCAGACTCTTTACTGCCTGAGCCATCAGGGAAGCCCATTATGTATACTCTTAGCTATGGGGGAGGTGGATTTTGTAGATGTTCTTTATCAAGCTGAGGAAGTTCCCTTCTACTATTCTTCTGACAGTTTTATCCAGAATGGATGTTGAATTTTATCAAAAGATTACGAAAAACACTCATCTTCTTTTTAATTGTCCCCTCTCTTCTCCTCTGTCTAGTTTTTTAAGAATACACAAAAGGAATGAAAAACTAAGCCCTCCATTCAGGTATGTAAGATAAGATGAGGCTCTCCATAAAACAATATCCAGTTGTAAAAATAGAAAAAACTGCAGTAGGGACGTCCCCGCAGTCCAGTGGTTTAAGATCTACACTCACACTGCAGGGGGCACAAGTTTGATCCCTAGTCAAGGAACTAAGGTCTCACATGCCACAGGGTGTGGCTAAGAAAAAAAAAAAAAAGTGCAGTAGATCTGCTGTGAAAAGTGAAACAATCTACTTTCAAACAAAAAAAGAAAATTGCAGGTACAGTGCAAATGTGCATAATATGTGTTGAAAGGGACACCTGATATTGAATGATTATACATGTAATCATTAGGAAGGAAGTCAGGAAGACCAAACACCAACTGCTGGATGGGAGGGGTTGGGTGGAGAAGGATTTTCATGCTCCCTGATTTTATACATGTAATTTTTAAAAGTGGCCTCCCTGGTAACTCAACTGGTAAAGAATCTGTCTGTAGTACAGGAGACCCTGATTCAATTCCTGGGGCAGGAAGATCCCCAGGAGAATAGAATAAGAGAAAGTATGGAAAACAATTACCTTGCAAAAATACTATGAACTGTATACATTTTGCATGTGTGCACTAATGCGTGCTAAGTTGCTTCAGTCGTGTCCAACGCTTTGCAGCCCCATGGACTGTAGCCCACCAGGCTCCTCTGTCCACAGAATTTCCCAGGGAAGGATACTGGCATGGGTTGTCATGTCCTCCTCCAGGGGATCTTCTCAACCTGGGGATCGAACACACGTCTCTTATGTCTCCTCCACTGGTAGGCAGGTTCTTTACCACGAGTACCACCTGGGAAGCCTGAACCTTTTTGCATACCTGAAGGCAATGTTTCTCTGGAGGGCTCTCTGTCAGCCTGAAACATGTTGGCGGGGACATATTATTCAATTGTGTTCCATCTTCACTCACATTTACATTAAATTTAAAAAAAAAATTTTTTTTGAAATAGGGAGTAAAATACCTAAGGACACAGCTCTTAGAAATAAGGTCTTTCAGTCCTACTCCAATAGATGCTCACAAGATTCCATCTCATGAATTTTTAGTCCGCCTAATTTAAATAGAGTCACAAAGAGTCAGACACCACTGAGCACACAGGGAGAAGGATGACTTCAAGGTGGGAGCTTGGGACATTGATGGGAGGAGACGTCATCTAAATTGATGGATGTCATCGAAGCAGCAACCACCATGCCACACACACGCCCAGCAGAGCGGGAGAAAGACACAGCCCAGCAAAGAGAGCCCTGCTGGAGGAGGGCTGTGGGGTCGCTGAGACTCGGAGAAGAATTGAAGCCAAAACACCTTCACTAGTTCACAGGCTCTGCAGTGACCCATCGCCATCTCCTCGGTGGCAGAAGAAACAGTCTGTGTTTTCTCCACATTTCCAGGACAATTCTCCAAGATGCCTTCTCTTCCTCTGAAGAGAAAAACTTGCTTCCCAAGGAGTCACTGAATCAAGCCGTCTACACAGAGGAGCTGCCGCAGGAGTGGGGCCTCAAGGGACTGGCAGGATTTAGTCTGGCAAGATGAGGCCATAGTGTGGGGACCTCAGCATGAGTAATGGCTTCACAGTAAGGACTCTGAGTCAGGCAGGAAGTTTGGGCAATAACACACCTGTGGGTGGTAACCACCAAGCACTTTCTGCAGGTCAAATACCGTGCCAAGAACAGCAGAAAGGTTGCTTCATGTAAGTCTCATAAAAACTCTGAGAAGGAAGCCTAACTGTTCCCATTTCAGGGTAGGAAGATGGAGATTCAGAGAGGATGCTACCTTGCCTAAAGTCACACAGCTACAAAGTCACTGAATGCCTGGGGATATATGGACTCGACTACTGAGCCTAACTTTTTTTTCAGGTTAAACAAGTAAACAAGGTTAAACAAGTAAGAGTTTATTTTTTTATAAGTCATTTAAAAGTGGGTGGGGCTTCCCTGGTGGCTCAGACAGTAAAGAATGTGGGAGACCTGGATTTGGTCCCTGGGTTGGGAAGATGCCCTCGAGGTGGGAATGGCTACCCACTCCAGTATTCTTGCCTGGAGAATTCCATGGACAGAGAAGCCTGGTGGGCTACAGTCCATGGGGTCACAGTTGGACACTATGGAGTGACTTTCACTCTCTCAAAGGTGGGTGAATGCTGGTTAGTTTAGCTACTCAACAATGCCCTTAGGGACCAAGCCCTTAAGGTCCATTTTTAGCAACTAACTTCTCATCCTTGTGCTTGTTGCCTCATGGTCACAGAATGGCTGCTACAGCCCCGAGTGTCACGCCACATGGAGGGCTTCAAGTACAATGCTAACCGTGAGAAGCCTGAGCATGGAGACACGAGAGAGAGGCTGAAGTTGTATGGCTAAGGTAGACATATTCAGTGATGTTTCTGCAAGGTTGATCTTGGTCTTTGCAAAGAGATTCTAGAGGGGACAGATGCAAAGAGCGTAAGCTTTCCTTTAGTGTGCTATACTTTTATCCAAAGATGCCTTTCATTCTTGGTTGATAAGCATCCGGTTTGGAAATAGGCAAGTCAATTAAACATCCAGTTTTGGGGGAGAGGGACGTTTCAGGCATGAATCAAGCCGTCTACACAGAGGAGCTGCCGCAGGAGTGGGGCCTCAAGGGACTGGCAGGATTTAGTCTGGCAAGATGAGGCCATAGTGTGGGGACCTCAGCATGAGTAATGGCTTCACAGTAAGGACTCTGAGTCAGGCAGGAAGTTTGGGCAATAACACACCTGTGGGTGGTAACCACCAAGCACTTTCTGCAGGTCAAATACCGTGCCAAGAACAGCAGAAAGGTTGCTTCATGTAAGTCTCATAAAAACTCTGAGAAGGAAGCCTAACTGTTCCCATTTCAGGGTAGGAAGATGGAGATTCAGAGAGGATGCTACCTTGCCTAAAGTCACACAGCTACAAAGTCACTGAATGCCTGGGGATATATGGACTCGACTACTGAGCCTAACTTTTTTTTCAGGTTAAACAAGTAAACAAGGTTAAACAAGTAAGAGTTTATTTTTTTATAAGTCATTTAAAAGTGGGTGGGGCTTCCCTGGTGGCTCAGACAGTAAAGAATGTGGGAGACCTGGATTTGGTCCCTGGGTTGGGAAGATGCCCTCGAGGTGGGAATGGCTACCCACTCCAGTATTCTTGCCTGGAGAATTCCATGGACAGAGAAGCCTGGTGGGCTACAGTCCATGGGGTCACAGTTGGACACTATGGAGTGACTTTCACTCTCTCAAAGGTGGGTGAATGCTGGTTAGTTTAGCTACTCAACAATGCCCTTAGGGACCAAGCCCTTAAGGTCCATTTTTAGCAACTAACTTCTCATCCTTGTGCTTGTTGCCTCATGGTCACAGAATGGCTGCTACAGCCCCGAGTGTCACGCCACATGGAGGGCTTCAAGTACAATGCTAACCGTGAGAAGCCTGAGCATGGAGACACGAGAGAGAGGCTGAAGTTGTATGGCTAAGGTAGACATATTCAGTGATGTTTCTGCAAGGTTGATCTTGGTCTTTGCAAAGAGATTCTAGAGGGGACAGATGCAAAGAGCGTAAGCTTTCCTTTAGTGTGCTATACTTTTATCCAAAGATGCCTTTCATTCTTGGTTGATAAGCATCCGGTTTGGAAATAGGCAAGTCAATTAAACATCCAGTTTTGTGGGGATGTGGAGATGTCAGGGGCCATCTCTTCCCTTTCGCATCGGACTTTCCTAACTTCTCGCAGCCGGGTGCCCTGGAGCATCTCGAAGTCTTCTGGAATACTCAGCACTCCTCACTCTCTCTCCAATCCTTCACACCTTCCTGCTACTGGTTATACTCAGAAACCCAGCCCAGGAGAAGCGTAAGTCACACCGAAATGAAGAAAATCAATGCTGACATAGGTCCGTATAGTCAAAGCTATGGTTTTCCCAGTAGTCGTGTACGGGTGTGAGAGTTGGACCATAAAGAAGGCTGAACGCCAAAGAATTGATAGTTTCACACTGTGGTGTTGGAGAAGACTCTTGAGAGTCCCTTAGAGATCCCAAGGAGATCAAACTAGTCCATCCTAAAGGAAATCAACCCTGAATATTCATTGGAAGGACTGGTGCTGAAGCTCCAATACTTTGGCCACTTGATACAAAGAGCTGGAAAAGACCCTGATGCTGGGAAAAATAGAAGGCAAAGGGAGAAGGGGACAACAGAGGACGAGGTTGTTGGATGGCATCACTGAGTCAATGGACTTGAGTGTGAACAAGCTCCAGGAGATGGGGAAGGACAGGGAAGTCTGGCGTGCCGCAGTCCATGGGGTCATAAAGAGTCAGCCATGACTGTATGACGAACTGAACTGAACTGAATGTTTTCTCAGAATCCTAAGAAACACCTCCACTTTGGTTGGGGCCCTAAGACATTTCTCCACAAAGATGTCAGAGTCATGTCTAGAGAGGAAGGACACCGCCACAGCTCTGTCTCTGAAAGCAAACTTGGGGAACACCATGAACACCATGAGCAACTGAGCAGGCCGGCAGTGAGAGAAAAAGAGAATTTGTAAGGTCCTATGGAAAGGTAGGGTTCTGTCAGAGAAAAGACCACGTTCAAATTCTCCCTTCAAGAAACATTCAGTGATGTTTCTGCAAGGTTGATCTTGGTCTTTGCAAAGAGATTCTAGAGGGGACAGATGCAAAGAGCGTAAGCTTTCCTTTAGTGTGCTATACTTTTATCCAAAGATGCCTTTCATTCTTGGTTGATAAGCATCCGGTTTGGAAATAGGCAAGTCAATTAAACATCCAGTTTTGTGGGGATGTGGAGATGTCAGGGGCCATCTCTTCCCTTTCGCATCGGACTTTCCTAACTTCTCGCAGCCGGGTGCCCTGGCGCATCTCAAGTCTTCTGGAATACTCAGCACTCCTCACTCTCTCTCCAATCCTTCACACCTTCCTGCTACTGGTTATACTCAGAAACCCAGCCCAGGAGAAGCGTAAGTCACACCGAAATGAAGAAAATCAATGCTGACATAGGTCCGTATAGTCAAAGCTATGGTTTTCCCAGTAGTCGTGTACGGGTGTGAGAGTTGGACCATAAAGAAGGCTGAACGCCAAAGAATTGATAGTTTCACACTGTGGTGTTGGAGAAGACTCTTGAGAGTCCCTTAGAGATCCCAAGGAGATCAAACTAGTCCATCCTAAAGGAAATCAACCCTGAATATTCATTGGAAGGACTGGTGCTGAAGCTCCAATACTTTGGCCACTTGATACAAAGAGCTGGAAAAGACCCTGATGCTGGGAAAAATAGAAGGCAAAGGGAGAAGGGGACAACAGAGGACGAGGTTGTTGGATGGCATCACTGAGTCAATGGACTTGAGTGTGAACAAGCTCCAGGAGATGGGGAAGGACAGGGAAGTCTGGCGTGCCGCAGTCCATGGGGTCATAAAGAGTCAGCCATGACTGTATGACGAACTGAACTGAACTGAATGTTTTCTCAGAATCCTAAGAAACACCTCCACTTTGGTTGGGGCCCTAAGACATTTCTCCACAAAGATGTCAGAGTCATGTCTAGAGAGGAAGGACACCGGCCACAGCTCTGTCTCTGAAAGCAAACTTGGGGAACACCATGAACACCATGAGCAACTGAGCAGGCCGGCAGTGAGAGAAAAAAGAGAATTTGTAAGGTCCTATGGAAAGGTAGGGTTCTGTCAGAGAAAAGACCAGGTTTAAACAAATTCCTCCCTTCCCTTTCAAAAACTAAAAAATGGAGTACGGGCAGAGAGTACACTTTTTATGCTAAGTATCTCTAGTGATTTGAAGCTCAGCGTCACACTGAAACAATGACAAAAATGCCCTCTAAATCACAGAGGTATTTCGCAGCCGTGGAAGGCCTTGTTTGGCTGACAAGATGAGTTCTTTCCAGAGAAAAGTCTGGAGAGCAGATTGAAACAAAGCCTGGACGAGACGCCAGACACGAGAAAGCAGGACCTGCCCCTCAGTGCCTCACACCGTGACAGCTATGTATTCAGGCATGAAAACTGGGACATTGTTCTTGCCACGCTAATTAGACAAAGAAATGAGATATGCAAATATTTCCTAAAAGTCACCTCACTACAACATTGTCACTAGACGAAAAGTTAATAAAATAGGACTCCGTAGGGTCACCCTGGGGCTCAGACTGCCTGACCTATGATATGCCCAGGAACAAAAATCAAGTTCAAGTTCAGGGCTGTCTCCAGGACCCTGGGGACAGACGGGATTCAATGCTCAGAATGGCTTCAGCTCAAAGGTGAGAGGTTTACCTAAGCAAGAGGCAGGGAAGCTGCCAGAAATCAAAGATGCTGCACTTGGAGGCTCCATGCCCTGCTTTCCTTCTCCAGTGCAGCCTCAAACCCGAGCCTCTGGGGCATCCCTGGTGGTCTAGTGGTTAAGCAACTGCCTGCCGGTGTGGTGAGGCAGGGGGCACATGGGTTTGATCCCCGGTCGGGGAAGTAAGATCTCACATGCCTCAGGGTGGCTGAATCCATGCACCCCACCCACTAAGCCCGTGTGCTCTACAGCCCGTGCTCTGCAGCAAGAGACGCCACCACAGTGAGAATCCCACACACTGCACCGAGAGAGGAGCCTCTGCTCGCCACAACTAGAGAAATGTCCTCACAACCAGGAAGACCCAGCACAGTCAAAAAGAAAGAAAGAAAACACAGTCTTTGGCAAGAGCCGTTCGGTGGGGTCCCTCTGGGTGGGATGGGCACAGCACTGCCCCACCCACACGAGCTGTTGACCTTTGCCAAGCTGCTTCACCCCTCCTCCCCGCCAGCCTCTGTCTTCCCATCTCTACAACGGGAATCACCGCACAGCTGCCATGCACGCTGGGTGAGAGAATGGACGTGGAGCACTGCATGCCCAGCCTGCTGTGGGCACTGAGCATGCGCCAACACCCCTCCCCAGCTCCTGGGCCTCTACAGGATGAAGATGATTGTGACGGTCAGGAGGAGGTCGTAGGGCTGGACCAGTTCACAGATGTTTTCTGAGGGGCCTGCTAACCTGGTGCTGTGCAAAGTCTCTGCCTCCAGTAGCTAAGAATCTAATGGGCAAACAGAGAAGAGACAACAGTTAACACCAAGGCTGAAGGAAACCAGGTGCCAGGTGAGCTCTAGGCCCAGAAAGGCAGCCATAAGGGCCAGAGGTTTCCTGGAGGCTTAACAGAACAGGTGAATGGGAAAGACAGAGCCTGGGAAGGTCAACGGCCAAGAAATGATTTGCGCAGCCCCGAGAGGCAGCTCGTTTCAAGAACTACAACAGCTCTGTGCTGGAGAATGAGATCGATCGCTCTCACTCAGAAAGAATTCCCCTAAACCCAGCTCCTCTGCAGTCTGGGGCCAGGGCTGCTCTCTGAATCTTTAATCCTATTATACAGCTGCCTTTAGAAACCATCCTCAGACCCGTGTGTCATACACCAAGAATAGCACTAGAGTCACACCGTCAGTGTGTTGTCAGACCCACGAGCTCGCCCATGAGCAATCTGCAAGGGTGAGCTAGGGAGCGAATGAGCTCTACAGGAAACAAAAACACAGTCACTGCCCATATACACATATGCCGGGACTGCAAACTCCCTGGTGGGGCAGGTTCCAAAGTCATACAACAAAGATCTGGATACATACCTAAGCAATGGAGAATGTTTGCTTTTATTGCTTTAAGATGCAGGCTGCAGTCCCAGTATTCTTAATGCATTTAAAATATCACCTCTGATTTCCATAGAGCTGTGGCTCAGATGGTAAAGAGTCCACCTGGAATGCGGGATCCCTGGGTTGGGAAGATCTCCTGGAGAAGGGATAGGCTACCCACTCCAGTATCCTTGCCTAGAGAATTCTATGCTTTGTCCATGGTGTCACAAAGAGTCAAACACGACTGAGTGACTTGACTTTTCATTCTATACCAAAGAAGGCTTCCCTTCACCGTGATATTCATCCATCTATCCATCTATGCACCCAATGCTTAACTAACCAATGCTTAGCTAAACAATACTTAACTAAACAATGCTTAATGTGGGCAAGAGTGACTGCGAAGATACAGGTCCTGATCTCTGGAGGCTGATGTTCCCAATGATCAGCTTGAAAGTTTGAGGACCCTAGACAAGACCTACTTGCCCACTCCATGGCAAATAGAAGGAGGAAAGTGGAAGTGGTGACAGACTTTTATTATCTTGGGCTCCAAAATCTCTGTAGATGGTGACTGCAGCCATGAAATTCAAAGACGCTTGCTCCTTCGAAGGAAAGCAATGACAAACATAGACAGTTTATTAAAAAGCAGGGACATCACTTTGCCAACAAAGGTCCATATAGTCAAAGCTGTGGTTTTTCCAGTAGTCATGTCCAGATGTGAGAGTTGGACCATAAAGAAGGCTGAGTGCCAAAGAATTGATGCTTTCAAATTGTGGTGCTGGAGAAGACTCTGGAGGGTCCCTTGGAGATCCCAAAGAGATCACACAGGTCAATCCTAAAAGAAACCAACCCTGAATATTCACTGAAAGGACTGATGCTGAAACCAAAGCTCCAGTACTTTGGCCACCTGATGCAAAGAGCTGACTCACTGGAAAAGACCCTGATGCTGGGAAAGGTTGAAGGCAAAGGAGAAGAGACAGGCAGAGAATGAGATGGTTGGATGGCATCACCAACTCAATGACTAGGAATCTGAGCAAACTCTGGGAGATGACGAAGGACAGGAGTCTGGCCTGCTACAGCCCATGATCACATGGAGTTGGATATGACTGAGCAACGGAACAACAACAAGAGCAAAATGAAGTGTGAACATTTTTGCCTTGTTAAATGTCACTGTGGTAGACAGAAATATTCAAAAGTCATTCCATTGGACTGAGCTTAACGTTGAACAGGTCACTCAATGAAGGTTCACTATAAACTGTCCTTTTCCCCATCAAAGGACATTCCGTGTAGAGTCTGGACCAGCACAGGTCCCCTCCCGGCTCCTGCTCCCAGCACACAGATGCTCAGAATCCCAGTGACCCAGGGCTCTCAGGCAAAGACAGCAGTGCCACTTTACAAAATCAGGTCCCAGGCCACAGTGGGGAAGACAGCCTGGATTCTGGCCCCATGGCTAACTGTTCAGCATCTGCCAAATCCCAGTTTGGGTGGATTCTCCCTGTTTTTAAAAGTAGACAACAAATTATTTTTAATCTTTGGTTTGGCTTGGCTTGGTTTGATTCGGTTTACCAAAGCAAATATAACTGTGAGCCAAAGTGGTCCAAGAATGACAGGGAGCAACGTCTAGCTTGAGGACGACTAAGCATCCCAGTTGAGTCAGGGCTGAACTTGAACGCCAGATGGCTGCAGCGGGAGGCCCAGGAGACTCCAGATAAGCTGTCACCTTTTCCTATATCTCAGTTTTCTCATCTGGAAAATGGGAATTATGACAGTATCTATCTCACAGGGCTGCTGTTTCAAACTGAAAAAAAAAAAAAAAATGATGGGACTTCCCTGTTGGTTCAGAGGTAGACAGTCCCCCTGCCAGTGCAGGAGACATGGGTTCAGTCCCTGGTCGGGGAAGATCCCACACGCTGCAGGACCAGTAGGTCCGCGTGCCAAAACTACAGGCCTGTGCTCTAGAGCCTGAGAGCTGCCACCACTGAAGCCCAGACATTCTAGAGCCTGTGCTCAGCAACAAGAGAAGCCGCCACAGTCAGATGTCCTAGAGAGGGGTGCGTGCTCTCCACAACAAGAGAAAAGCCCATTCAGCAGCAAAGACCCAGCACTGCTAGATAATAAAATTACTATTTTTAAATGATGTGTAAAAAGGCCTAGAATATGTCTCTCATATGAGGAAGCACTGGATGGATTTCTCAGCTGGGACAAGGGAATGGAGTCAGGAAACATGGAGTGATGAAGAGGCAGGACGTCCTGCACCAGCACCTGTGCTACATGGAGTATCAGGTTTCCGGTGGAAAATTTCCTAGGGACAGCAAGCCATCCATCCATTCATCCATCATCCATGTCTGATCTTCAGTCACACCGACAACACTCCCCAGAGGCAGACAGCAGGACCTCCGTGGAGAGACGAAGCTCCTCACAGCTGCGGCCTGGACACCCTTTCTACCTGTCGCAGGTGAGCAGGATGCTGCTGGAGCAGAGAAGGGAAGCACCTCCCAAGCAGAACCCAGGCCCAGAGCAACCTGGAAGCATCTGGCATTCCCCCAGGGCCACCACAAAACAGGTCGTACGACTCAAACCAGAAAACAAATCAGCCAACAAAGATGGACAGAAGACCTAAACAGACATTTCTCCAAAGAAGACGTACAGATGACCAAAAAGATGGACAACATCTCTGACTGTTAGAGAATCAACGTCAAAACTACAGGGGTGGGGGGCTTCCCTGGTGGCCCAGCAGGTAAGGACACCGCCTTGCAGTGCAAGGGGCGCCGGTTCGATCCCTGGCCTGGGAAGATCCCACGTGCCGCAGAGCGGCTGGACCCATGTGTCCAATTACCGAGCCGGAGCTCTGGAGCGCATGCACCCAGAGCCAGTGCTCTGCGACAACAGAGGTTGCCGCGATGGGAGGCCCACATGGGCCAAAGAAAAAAGATGGATGAAAATGGACAAACAAAAGACCAATAGAAGTGGCCCGCCCGCCCCTCTCCCTCCCCAACCCACCGCCACCAAAATAAATAAATAAATAAATCTTAAAAAAAAAAAAAAAAAAAAAACTACAGGGGGGCATCACCTTATACCTGTCAGAATAGCCATCACTAAAAAAGTCTACAAATAACAAACGCTGGAGAGGGTGTGGAGAAAAAGGAACCCTCCTACACTGTTGATAAGAATGCAAGTTTGATGCAGCCAATGGAAGTTCCTCCAAAAAATTAAAAACACAGTTGCCATACGATCCAGCAATCCCACTTCTGGGCATATATCTGGACAAAATTATAATTCATAAAGATACATGCACCCCAGTTTTCACAGAGGCGCTATATACAATCGGCAAGACCTGGAAGCAATCTAAATATCCACTGACAGATGAATGGATAAAGAATATGTAGTGTATACACACACACACACACACAATACTGTTCAGCCATAAAAAAGAATGAAATAATGCCATTTGCAGCAACATGGATAGACCTGGAGACTATCAAACTAAGTGATGTCACCCAAATGAACAATTGCACAAATGAGCACCCAAATGTGGAATTGCGTCCCCCCTGGGGCCCCCGGAGCGATTTAGCTGCGGCCGGGAAAAGCAGGAATGCTGCTGGAGCAGAGAAGGAAGCACCTCCCAAGCAGAACCCAGGCCCAGAGCAACCTGGAAGCATCTGGCACTCCCCAGGGCCACCACAAAACAGGTCGTGACTCAAACCAGAAAACAAATCAGCCAACAAAGATGGACAGAAGACCTAAACAGACATTTCTCCAAAGAAGACGTACAGATGACCAAAAAGATGGACAACATCTCTGACTGTTAGAGAATCAACGTCAAAACTACAGGGGTGGGGGGCTTCCCTGGTGGCCCAGCAGGTAAGGACACCGCCTTGCAGTGCAAGGGGCGCCGGTTCGATCCCTGGCCTGGGAAGATCCCACGTGCCGCAGAGCGGCTGGACCCATGTGTCCAATTACCGAGCCGGAGCTCTGGAGCGCATGCACCCAGAGCCAGTGCTCTGCGACAACAGAGGTTGCCGCGATGGGAGGCCCACATGGGCCAAAGAAAAAAGATGGATGAAAATGGACAAACAAAAGACCAATAGAAGTGGCCCGCCCGCCCCTCTCCCTCCCGCCCCACCGCCACCAAAATAAATAAATAAATAAATCTTAAAAAAAAAAAAAAAAAAAAAACTACAGGGGGGCATCACCTTATACCTGTCAGAATAGCCATCACTAAAAAAGTCTACAAATAACAAACGCTGGAGAGGGTGTGGAGAAAAAGGAACCCTCCTACACTGTTGATAAGAATGCAAGTTTGATGCAGCCAATGGAAGTTCCTCCAAAAAATTAAAAACACAGTTGCCATACGATCCAGCAATCCCACTTCTGGGCATATATCTGGACAAAATTATAATTCATAAAGATACATGCACCCCAGTTTTCACAGAGGCGCTATATACAATCGGCAAGACCTGGAAGCAATCTAAATATCCACTGACAGATGAATGGATAAAGAATATGTGGTGTATACACACACACACACACACAATACTGTTCAGCCATAAAAAAGAATGAAATAATGCCATTTGCAGCAACATGGATAGACCTGGAGATGATCACACTAAGTGAGATACCACATGATGTCACCCAAATGTGGAATCTGAAGTGTGACACAAATGAACTTATCTATGAAACAGAAACAGACTCACAGATGTAGAGAACAGATTTATGGTTGGCAAAAGAGAGGAGGAGTAGAGGAGGGACGTGTTGGGAGTTTGGAATCAGCAGATGCAAACTATTATATAGAATGGATAAACAAGATCCCGCTGTATGGCACAGGGAACTATATTCAGTATCCAGTGATAAACCACAATGCAAAAGAATATATATGTATGTTCATGCATATATATATATATATGTATATGTGTATATATATGTATATATATACACACACACACACATATATATAGTGGTTTGATGGTTTAGTCAGTCACGTCTGATTCTCGCAACCTCATGGCCTGTATCCCACTGGGCTCCTCCGTCCATGGGCTTCCCCAGGCAAGAATACTGGAGTGGGTTGCCATGCCCTCCTCCAGGGGTCTTTTCAACCAAGGGATCAAACCCATGTCTCCTGCATCACAGGTGGATTCTTTACTTATTAAACCACCGCTACACACCAGAAACTAACACTGTAAATCAACACTGTAAATCAACTATACAATAAAAAATAAATTAAAAAAAAAGAAAAAAAAGGATAACCCATGTCCTGTTTTCAGTCATAGTCTTAAGTCAGACAATTATTGCGCTGATGTGTCCCCTTCTCCTTATATTGGCCACTTTATAAAAACACTCACAGCTGATAGAAAACTAAACTAAGGAGAACAGAAAACCACAGCCAATTCTTAGGTAGAAAAGAAAATAAATGGGGCGGGGTGGGGGGGGGGGCGGCATAATAATCTGCAAATCATTATTGGTATTTGTCGCCCTCTTGTGGTCAGTATCTAGAAGTGTCTATGTCAGAAAACTATTTTGCAGATAATCATCCAGGACAAAGCTCTCTCATCATATGGGATTTCCCCAGCATTCAAACAGGTTCTGATACTCTGGTCCCCGTGTCTTGTGTATATATGAATTCATGTGAGGATGCTTAAGACAGAATAAATCCAATCTGAGTAGAACAAGATGCGCGTATGACTCTGCTCCCTTAGGGCACACACACAAAGCATTTGAAAAGACAGGCAATCAACACAAAGGAGTCACTGTCTTCCTCACTCCAATACTGCTATGTGAAGAGATAACTCCATGTTACAAAAGTGCCAAGGGAAGTAAGTGACTTCCTGCTGGTCCAGTGACTAGACTGGACCACACCACCAATGTAAGGAGCCCAGGCTTGATCTCTGGTCAGACTGCTAGAGGGGCTTCCCATGTGGCTCAGCGGTGAAGAACTCACCTGCAGTGCAGGAGATTCAGATTCAATCCCTGGATCAGGAAGATCCCTGGAGATGGAAATGACAGCCCACTCCAGCCTTCTTGCCTGGAGAATCCCATGGACAGAGGAGCCTGGCGGGCTACAGTCCATGGGGTCACAAAATGTCACATCCGAGTGACTGCACCTGCGTGCCTGCAGGGAACTAGATCCCACGTGCTGTAACTAAGACCCACCACAGCCAAATAAATACAAAAATTTTCAGTGCCAAGAGAATAAGCATCCAGCAACTCCGCTGACCAATTCCAACAAAGCACGCACTATGGGTAGCACATGTCTTCAAGACTCTACTCCAGGGAACCACTTCCTCCTCTCTACTCCACCCCCAATTATGCCACATTGATTGAGGGGCAGAGGTCTCATTCATGCTCATTATTACAGGGTTTCCACTTCTTTCCAAATCTACTCAATTCAGCCCCACCCGTGAAGCCACCCCCTTTTTTATAAAAACACTCACAGCTGATAGAAAACAAAACTAAGGAGAAAAGAAACCCACAGCCAATTCTTAGGTAGAAAAGAAAATAAAGGGGGCGGGGTTGGGGGGGGGGCGGCATAATAATCTGCAAATCATTATTGGTATTTGTCGCCCTCTTGTGGTCAGTATCTAGAAGTGTCTATGTCAGAAAACTATTTTGCAGATAATCATCCAGGACAAAGCTCTCTCATCATATGGGATTTCCCCAGCATTCAAACAGGTTCTGATACTCTGGTCCCCGTGTCTTGTGTATATATGAATTCATGTGAGGATGCTTAAGACAGAATAAATCCAATCTGAGTAGAACAAGATGCGCGTATGACTCTGCTCCCTTAGGGCACACACACAAAGCATTTGAAAAGACAGGCAATCAACACAAAGGAGTCACTGTCTTCCTCACTCCAATACTGCTATGTGAAGAGATAACTCCATGTTACAAAAGTGCCAAGGGAAGTAAGTGACTTCCTGCTGGTCCAGTGACTAGACTGGACCACACCACCAATGTAAGGAGCCCAGGCTTGATCTCTGGTCAGACTGCTAGAGGGGCTTCCCATGTGGCTCAGCGGTGAAGAACTCACCTGCAGTGCAGGAGATTCAGATTCAATACCTGGATCAGGAAGATCCCTGGAGATGGAAATGACAGCCCACTCCAGCCTTCTTGCCTGGAGAATCCCATGGACAGAGGAGCCTGGCGGGCTACAGTCCATGGGGTCACAAAATGTCACATCCGAGTGACTGCACCTGCGTGCCTGCAGGGAACTAGATCCCACGTGCTGTAACTAAGACCCACCACAGCCAAATAAATACAAAAATTTTCAGTGCCAAGAGAATAAGCATCCAGCAACTCCGCTGACCAATTCCAACAAAGCACGCACTATGGGTAGCACATGTCTTCAAGACTCTACTCCAGGGAACCACTTCCTCCTCTCTACTCCACCCCCAATTATGCCACATTGATTGAGGGGCAGAGGTCTCATTCATGCTCATTATTACAGGGTTTCCACTTCTTTCCAAATCTACTCAATTCAGCCCCCACCCGGAAGCCCTTAGGCACACAGGCCCTAGGAGAGGCTCCTTATCCCAGCCTACTGCTGGAAGAGGCCTGGCCCTGGAGGAGGGTGTATGCCTCTGGCCTCTCCCTACACAACCCTGCCTGGGGAGTTTTTCTAAAACGTGGCGTCCATTAGGTAAGTGACTGCAAATATTCCACAGCTCCCATTAACTACTAAAATCATAGAGGAATCATCGCTGTGTTCAGAGTCTTTGTAGTAGGGTGGGTGGGTAGATGGATGGATGGATGAGTGAACAAGTGGGAGGTAAATAAGTGGATGACTGGAAGGTTGGATGATGGATGGATGGGTGGGTGGATGGATGGTTGGATGAGTAGATGGATGGATGGACGTGTAGATGGATGGATGGATGGATGGATGAATGGATGGATGAATGGGAAGATGATGCATGGTTGAGTGGATGATGGGTGGATAATGGGTAGATGGACTGATGAATGGATGGGTGGATGATGGGTGGATGGATGCGTGAATGGTTGGATAGGTAGATGGATGGATGAGTGTATGGATGGATAAGTAGATGGATGGATGGATTGATGAACAGATGGGTGGATGGGTGCATGGATGGATGAGTGGATGCATGGATGGATGGATGGATAAGTGGATGGATAGATGAGTGGATGGGTGGATAAGTAGATGGGTGGGTAGATGAATGAGCAGACAGATGGATGAATGGACAGGTGGATGTACGAGTGTGCTGGTGGACAGGAATATGGATGAGTGCATGCATGGGTGGAAGGAGGAGGGGAGGGATAAAGGAAGGAAGAAAGAAATGGAAGGATGGGTAGATACACTGATGTTCTTGACATTTAGTTCTCTACTAGGCCCTGCACTGAAGCTGAATAAAAAGGTGGGCTATCCCCCCATTAAATATTAATGATGACAAAAATGTGTGTGGTAGTAAACAACAAAACTCTGTAAAAAATAAAGTAAAAATAATGATAAAAATGAGATCAATCTAAGTGGCAAGAAGAAAAGATTAAGACTCCAGGGAACCACTTCCTCCTCTCTACTCCACCCCCAATTATGCCACATTGATTGAGGGGCAGAGGTCTCATTCATGCTCATTATTACAGGGTTTCCACTTCTTTCCAAATCTACTCAATTCAGCCCCCACCCGGAAGCCCTTAGGCACACAGGCCCTAGGAGAGGCTCCTTATCCCAGCCTACTGCTGGAAGAGGCCTGGCCCTGGAGGAGGGTGTATGCCTCTGGCCTCTCCCTACACAACCCTGCCTGGGGAGTTTTTCTAAAACGTGGCGTCCATTAGGTAAGTGACTGCAAATATTCCACAGCTCCCATTAACTACTAAAATCATAGAGGAATCATCGCTGTGTTCAGAGTCTTTGTAGTAGGGTGGGTGGGTAGATGGATGGATGGATGAGTGAACAAGTGGGAGGTAAATAAGTGGATGACTGGAAGGTTGGATGATGGATGGATGGGTGGGTGGATGGATGGTTGGATGAGTAGATGGATGGATGGACGTGTAGATGGATGGATGGATGGATGGATGAATGGATGGATGAATGGGAAGATGATGCATGGTTGAGTGGATGATGGGTGGATAATGGGTAGATGGACTGATGAATGGATGGGTGGATGATGGGTGGATGGATGCGTGAATGGTTGGATAGGTAGATGGATGGATGAGTGTATGGATGGATAAGTAGATGGATGGATGGATTGATGAACAGATGGGTGGATGGGTGCATGGATGGATGAGTGGATGCATGGATGGATGGATGGATAAGTGGATGGATAGATGAGTGGATGGGTGGATAAGTAGATGGGTGGGTAGATGAATGAGCAGACAGATGGATGAATGGACAGGTGGATGTACGAGTGTGCTGGTGGACAGGAATATGGATGAGTGCATGCATGGGTGGAAGGAGGAGGGGAGGGATAAAGGAAGGAAGAAAGAAATGGAAGGATGGGTAGATACACTGATGTTCTTGACATTTAGTTCTCTACTAGGCCCTGCACTGAAGCTGAATAAAAAGGTGGGCTATCCCCCCATTAAATATTAATGATGACAAAAATGTGTGTGGTAGTAAACAACAAAACTCTGTAAAAAATAAAGTAAAAATAATGATAAAAATGAGATCAATCTAAGTGGCAAGAAGAAAAGATTAAGACAAAATGATCCCAGGGGAAAATAAAGATAGGTGACCTCTCCAAGCAGGAATTAAACAGTCAAAAATCTGATCGTTCCATAGCGGTAGCCACAGGAAGCAAAATTATTCATTTAAGAGGACTGAGTGAAAATGACCATACTACCAAATATCATCTACAGATTCAATGCAATACCTATTCAACTACCATTGACATTTTTCACAGAACTAGACCAAAGAATAACATAGTTCATATGGAAACACAAAAGACCTCGAATAGCCAAAGCAATCCTGAGAAAGAAAAATGGAGCTGGAGGAATCAGCCTTCCTAACTTCAGACTACACTACAAAGCAACAGTTATCAAGACAGTATGGTACTGGCACAAAAACAGAAATATCGACCAATGGAACAATATCGAGAACCCAGAGATAAACCCACACACCTATGGGTACCTTATTTCTGACAAAGGAGGCGAAACTTGTCCGGGACCGGGGGTCGGCCCGGCCACATCCTAAGCCTCCCACGCATAAATGTTGCAATACGCCGCTTGGCATCCTAAGCCTCCCATGCATGAATGTTGCAAAACGCCGCTTGGGATGGCACTTGGCGGAGCCTCCAGCATAAGAGCATCCTCATATTTTCCCAAAGATGGTGCCTGGTGGATGTAGGGAGGCGCGGCTTGAGACGTGTGCTCATTGCTATGATTGGCTGAGTGAAGTTTCCGCGCTCGTGATCAGTGCATGCTTCTCACAGACTCTTGCTATGATGTAACCGTGTGCACAGTTGACCTTTTACACGACTGGCTGTGTTTGACTCCGGATATGATATGACTGATCTGGGAACATACGTGTCTGTGAACAACAAAACTCTGTAAAACCTTTAAAATAAAGAATTAAAAAAAAAAAAAAAAAAGAGATCAATCTAAGTGGCAAGAAGAAAAGATTAAGACAAAATGATCCCAGGGGAAAATAAAGATAGGTGACCTCTCCAAGCAGGAATTAAACAGTCAAAAATCTGATCGTTCCATAGCGGTAGCCACAGGAAGCAAAATTATTCATTTAAGAGGACTGAGTGAAAATGACCATACTACCAAATATCATCTACAGATTCAATGCAATACCTATTCAACTACCATTGACATTTTTCACAGAACTAGACCAAAGAATAACATAGTTCATATGGAAACACAAAAGACCTCGAATAGCCAAAGCAATCCTGAGAAAGAAAAATGGAGCTGGAGGAATCAGCCTTCCTAACTTCAGACTACACTACAAAGCAACAGTTATCAAGACAGTATGGTACTGGCACAAAAACAGAAATATCGACCAATGGAACAATATCGAGAACCCAGAGATAAACCCACACACCTATGGGTACCTTATTTCTGACAAAGGAGGCGAAACTTGTCCGGGACCGGGGGTCGGCCCGGCCACATCCTAAGCCTCCCACGCATAAATGTTGCAATCGCCGCTTGGCATCCTAAGCCTCCCATGCATGAATGTTGCAAAACGCCGCTTGGGATGGCACTTGGCGGAGCCTCCAGCATAAGAGCATCCTCATATTTTCCCAAAGATGGTGCCTGGTGGATGTAGGGAGGCGCGGCTTGAGACGTGTGCTCATTGCTATGATTGGCTGAGTGAAGTTTCCGCGCTCGTGATCAGTGCATGCTTCTCACAGACTCTTGCTATGATGTAACCGTGTGCACAGTTGACCTTTTACACGACTGGCTGTGTTTGACTCCGGATATGATATGACTGATCTGGGAACATACGTGTCTGTGAACAACAAAACTCTGTAAAACCTTTAAAATAAAGAATTAAAAAAAAAAAAAAAAAAAAGAGGACTGAGTGAGCTTCACCTCAGAAAGGAGTGTCATAACATCCAGTTCCAGGTCATCAGAGCAGATAGGATGTCAGGCTCTGACACTAGCTGACCAGCCCCAGGCCGTGACTGAACCACACAAGCATGGCACTACAGGGCCAGCTGCAGCAGCCAGACATGGGGGAGAGAAGCCTGATGAGGGATATCTCTGGGGATGTATCAGAAGCTGGGGGAGCAGATGCTCCGAGCAGCAGAAACATGAGAGCAGCTTTGCCCCGCGTTCACCCAAGTGACTGCACCACCGTGCCCTCTGTGGCTCAATGGCCACCTCTGACTCAGAAGGATACTCAGCTGCCCCCATCCGCCGCCTCCTTGCTGTTCTAATACTCCATGAACCGTCAGAAGGGCTTGGACAGGTCATTTGAGGACGCGATGTCCCAAACTCCCATCAATAGAACAGAGAGACTCTCTTGAAAGGGCTTCCCTGGTGGCTCAGCAGTAAAGACCAGGAGGAGACCATGCAGGAGATGCAGGTTCGGTCCCTGGGTGAGGAATGACAACCCACGCCAGTATTCCTGCCTGGAAAATACCATGGACAGAGGAGCCTGTCGGGGCTACAGTCCGTGGGGTCCCAAAAGTCAGACACCACAGAAGCAACAAAACAACAACTCCCTGAATAAGAACCACCAAAGTGAAAAGACGCATGGTCGATGCAACCTCAGGCAAATTCCTCTACTGCCTCAGTTTTCTCATATATAAAATGACGAGATAGATGTGAATGGGTTTTACCTCAATTTGAGACTTAAACCCAGGGCCCAGACCTGATCAAACCCTGCTTGGGACTTGAACCCACATGGCTGGAGCTTGAATTCCAGTCAAAACCCTGTTTGGGACTCGAATCCACGTGACTGGGGCTTGAACCTAGCCAAAACCAGTTTGGGACTTGAACCCACATGGCTAAGGCTTAACCCCAGCCAAAACCCTGCTTGGGGTAGTCAGGACTCAATCCCGGCAAAACCCTGTCTGGAACTCGAACCCACGTGGCTGGGACTTAATCCAGCACTCACCCAATGTCTGGACCCACTGAGGTTCAGGTTCTTTGTGCCTCAACGCAGAAGGAATTCAGTGAGAGGCAGAGTGATAGGCAAGAAGAGGATTTATTAGGATAGGGTACTTGTAAGAGGTGCAAGCAGGCAGGCAGGAGAGCGCTGCTCGCCCTCACCTGAGTGGGCAGCCATATATATAGGATGGTAGAAGACTGCCCCCCTCAAGTAGAAGCAGATGCAGGACATACATCATTGGTTGCTTCTTCGCCAGCTCCTCCTTCATCAGGTGTTTATACCCAGTCAAGCCTGCTTTACTGAACAAGGAGCAGCTCTCCTGAGTTATCGTCAACTCACTGGCCTCCCAACCTTTCTCAGGTGTCTCCCTTCTACCTACCATCCCCTACTAGGACTCTACAACCAGCTACCTATTCTAAGATGGAGCCCCCCACAGAATTATTTGAAGAGAAATGAGTTGACACCTGTGAAGCACATGTGATGTCACGGCTTAGTGTAAACGGAGGGTTTGGGGTCGGGGCGTTGTTTTATTTTTTATTTATTTGGCGGGTCAGGTATTAGTTGTGGCACACAGGATCTTCATGCTTCATTGCAGCATGCAAACTCTTAGTTGTGGGATGTGGGATCTAGTTCCCCGACCAGGATGGAACCCAGGCCCACTGCATTGACGTCAAGGCATAGCCACTGGACCACCAGGAAGTCCCAACCCGGTGTGTTCTGTGCATTTGGGCCACCAAAGTGAAAAGCGCATGGTCGATGCAACCTCAGGCAAATTCCTCTACTGCCTCAGTTTTCTCATATATAAAATGACGAGATAGATGTGAATGGGTTTTACCTCAATTTGAGACTTAAACCCAGGGCCCAGACCTGATCAAACCCTGCTTGGGACTTGAACCCACATGGCTGGAGCTTGAATTCCAGTCAAAACCCTGTTTGGGACTCGAATCCACGTGACTGGGGCTTGAACCTAGCCAAAACCAGTTTGGGACTTGAACCCACATGGCTAAGGCTTAACCCCAGCCAAAACCCTGCTTGGGGTAGTCAGGACTCAATCCCGGCAAAACCCTGTCTGGAACTCGAACCCACGTGGCTGGGACTTAATCCAGCACTCACCCAATGTCTGGACCCACTGAGGTTCAGGTTCTTTGTGCCTCAACGCAGAAGGAATTCAGTGAGAGGCAGAGTGATAGGCAAGAAGAGGATTTATTAGGATAGGGTACTTGTAAGAGGTGCAAGCAGGCAGGCAGGAAAGCTCTGCTCTCCTCTCTCCTTCAATTGAGTGGGCAGCCATATATATAGGATGGTAGAAGACTGCCCCCCTCAAGTAGAAGCAGATGCAGGACATACATCATTGGTTGCTTCTTCGCCAGCTCCTCCTTCATCAGGTGTTTATACCCAGTCAAGCCTGCTTTACTGAACAAGGAGCAGCTCTCCTGAGTTATCGTCAACTCACTGGCCTCCCAACCTTTCTCAGGTGTCTCCCTTCTACCTACCATCCCCTACTAGGACTCTACAACCAGCTACCTATTCTAAGATGGAGCCCCCCACAGAATTATTTGAAGAGAAATGAGTTGACACCTGTGAAGCACATGTGATGTCACGGCTTAGTGTAAACGGAGGGTTTGGGGTCGGGGCGTTGTTTTATTTTTTATTTATTTGGCCGGGTCAGGTATTAGTTGTGGCACACAGGATCTTCATGCTTCATTGCAGCATGCAAACTCTTAGTTGTGGGATGTGGGATCTAGTTCCCCGACCAGGGATGGAACCCAGGCCCACTGCATTGGACGTTCGAAGGCATAGCCACTGGACCACCAGGGAAGTCCCAACCCCGGTGTGTTCTGTGCAGCCGTTTTCCGAGCATGGTCCTGGAGAAGGAACCTCAGCGTCACCCAGGAACTTGGCAGAAAAGCAGGTTCTCTGTCCACCCCGAGCTGCTGCATCAGGAATCCTGAGGGTGGGACCCAGCTATGGAGCAACCCCTACTTAAAGGATTAAGGAGACTTTTTTGAAAGTGGGAACCCGCTTGTCTCATGCTGAACTATTACTTCCCTGCAAAATTGACCCAAACCCCTGAGCTAGACCTCATGTACATTTCACGCTCCTCCTTCTCCCTCCAAAGTCCCCCCAATCACTCTCCCTAGCTTCCTTCCTCCTTTAGAAAAGGCTCCCCCAGCACCCCATCTTCGGCTGCAGAGTTCTCTCAGTGTGCCCTTCCTAACCCCTGCCGGATGTCTTGGCTTCCTTTCCCTCTTGACCCTGCTAACCATCTATTGGACATGGCCTCTGAGGTACAAATGAGAACTATTTCGGCTATCCCAGCAAGTATTTAAAGGAAAATCTCAAAGAACTGAGAAACGCGATGAAAATGAGAGATGATCATGGGAAGGGAAACAAGACATTTGGGCAGAGTTCTAAAGGACTACGCAGGCTCAGCCTTAAGCGTGCGGGAGCTGCGGGGACCGTGTTCTAACACAGGAGGAACGCACGCTGGAGAAATTGATCTGCTGTCTACGCCTCGGGGAGCAAGCACAGAACAAGCAGGGCCGTCTCAGGTTTCAGCTGAGAAAGCATCTGTCAGGGATCTGAGCCATAGAGGAGGAGCTGCCAAGAGAGGTGAGGTCATCCTCATCCAAGAGGCTCGCAATGAGATCACCGCGGCCGGGGTCTGTCAGGTCCATCCAGCCCTGCAAGGGGCCTTTCCCTCACCCAGCAAACCTGCCTCCCAAACAGGGCAGGTGCCGTCTCAAAACCACTGCGATTGACTTTCAGATACTCACGTGTCCAAGGGATACCTGAGCGTGCGTGCCCAGTCGCTCAGTCCTGTCTGACTTTCTGTGACCCCGTGGACTGTAGCCTATCAGGCTCCTCTGTCCATGGGATTCTCCAGGCAAGAGCACTGGAGTGGGTTGCCATTTCCTCCTCCAGGAGATCTTCCCAACCCAGGGACGAAACCCGCATCTCCTGGTCTTCTGCATCACAGGTGAATTCTTTATCACTGAGCCACCTGCGTAGCCCCTAAGGGACGCCAGTGCCTCTGCAAAAATCTCAGACCACCAGGCTGCCTGGAGGCCAGAATCCCCCGCCTTTGTTTCACAGAAAAACCAATTTATTCCTTGCTCGAGGCCAACACCTCTCTCCCAGGTAACAGTAGCACGACCAACTGTCACATCAGCAGAAGCTCTGAGCAACTGAGAGCCTACTCTAAACCAGGACTGCACACACATCCTCACTCAGGCCACACCATAAACAGAAGGCCCATTTTACAGATGAAGAAAGTGCTGTGCCCTTCCTCAAGTCCCCATGCTCCCCAGAAAGGGCCCACCCCATCTTCGGCTGCAGAGTTCTCTCAGTGTGCCCTTCCTAACCCCTGCCGGATGTCTTGGCTTCCTTTCCCTCTTGACCCTGCTAACCATCTATTGGACATGGCCTCTGAGGTACAAATGAGAACTATTTCGGCTATCCCAGCAAGTATTTAAAGGAAAATCTCAAAGAACTGAGAAACGCGATGAAAATGAGAGATGATCATGGGAAGGGAAACAAGACATTTGGGCAGAGTTCTAAAGGACTACGCAGGCTCAGCCTTAAGCGTGCGGGAGCTGCGGGGACCGTGTTCTAACACAGGAGGAACGCACGCTGGAGAAATTGATCTGCTGTCTACGCCTCGGGGAGCAAGCACAGAACAAGCAGGGCCGTCTCAGGTTTCAGCTGAGAAAGCATCTGTCAGGGATCTGAGCCATAGAGGAGGAGCTGCCAAGAGAGGTGAGGTCATCCTCATCCAAGAGGCTCGCAATGAGATCACCGCGGCCGGGGTCTGTCAGGTCCATCCAGCCCTGCAAGGGGCCTTTCCCTCACCCAGCAAACCTGCCTCCCAAACAGGGCAGGTGCCGTCTCAAAACCACTGCGATTGACTTTCAGATACTCACGTGTCCAAGGGATACCTGAGCGTGCGTGCCCAGTCGCTCAGTCCTGTCTGACTTTCTGTGACCCCGTGGACTGTAGCCTATCAGGCTCCTCTGTCCATGGGATTCTCCAGGCAAGAGCACTGGAGTGGGTTGCCATTTCCTCCTCCAGGAGATCTTCCCAACCCAGGGACGAAACCCGCATCTCCTGGTCTTCTGCATCACAGGTGAATTCTTTATCACTGAGCCACCTGCGTAGCCCCTAAGGGACGCCAGTGCCTCTGCAAAAATCTCAGACCACCAGGCTGCCTGGAGGCCAGAATCCCCCGCCTTTGTTTCACAGAAAAACCAATTTATTCCTTGCTCGAGGCCAACACCTCTCTCCCAGGTAACAGTAGCACGACCAACTGTCACATCAGCAGAAGCTCTGAGCAACTGAGAGCCTACTCTAAACCAGGACTGCACACACATCCTCACTCAGGCCACACCATAAACAGAAGGCCCATTTTACAGATGAAGAAAGTGAGGCTTAAAGCTTCCCTGGTGGTCCAGTGGGTAAGGACACCGCCTTGCAGTGCAAGGGGCGCCCGTTCGATCCCTCACCTGGGAAGATCCCATGTGCCACGGAGCGGCTGGACCTATGTGTCCAACTACCAAGCCGGAGCTCTGGAGCACATGCGTGCAGAGCCGGTGCTCTGCGACGAGAGAGGCCACTGTGACAGGAGGCCCACACAGGCCAAAGAACAAAGATGGATAAAAATAGATAAATGAAAGACTAACAGAAGTGGCCAAAAAAAAAAAAAGGCTACCAAGACTTCCCTGGGGGCTCAGTGGTTAGGAATCTACCTAACAGTGCAGCAGACTAGGGTTCAGTCCCTAGTCCGGGAAGGTGCCACGTGCCGCATAGCAACTAAGCCCATGAGTCAAAACTACAAAGCCTGCCCTCTAGAGCCTGTGACCTGCAACTACTGAAGCCTGTGTGCCTAGAGCCTGTACTCTGCAACAAGAGAAGCCACTGCAATGAGAAGCCCACAGGCTTCAACTAGCGAAAGCCCACGCACAGCAATGAAAACCCAGAGTGGTCAAAAATAATTAACTAACAAAAAGAGGGCTACGGTTCTGCCCATGGTCCCACAGCTGATCATGTCCAGCGTTTGACTTCAGAGCCCACGATCGTGATAAGGTCTGTACACTGCCAGAACAAAGTGGCTGTGTGGGATGCCTGACAAGGAGTTGCCTCCCCCTGCAGACCTTCCAGAGTCAGCAGGGGCTGGCTCCTTGATAGTGGTCAGGAAAACAGAGCACAGGCACCTTTTAAAGAAGAGTCACCCTGTCTCCTCTCCCCACAGCTCCATGGCTCCAAATCTACTTCAGAATCCATTCTTGGGACTTCCCTGGTGGTCCAGTGGCCAAGACTCTGTGTTTCCCATGCAGGGGGTCCAGGTTCAATCCCTGGTTAGGGAACTAGATCCCATATCCGCAACTAAGACCCAGTTTAGCCAAAATAAATAAGTAAAAATAAACATTAAAAATTTAAAAAAAAAAAAAAAAACTTTAGAAAGTCTAAAAAAAAAAAAGGAATCCATTCTTCTCTGGTAGGGGAGTGGTTAAGAATCCACCTACCAATGCAGGGGACCAAGGCCACTCCCTGATCGGGAAGGATTCCACATGCCACGGGGCAACAAAGCTCATGAGCCACAACAACTGAAGCCGGCTTGCCTAGAGGCCTCGCTCTGCAACAAGAAATGTCACTGCTGTGCTACTCCCATGCGCCACAACTAGAGTCTAAACGCAGCAATGAAGGCCCAGCATAGCCAAAAATAATAAATGCATTAAAAATAAATTTTAAAAAAATGTTTCAAAATCAATTCTGTCCCAGAAGCTCCCCTCCCGTGCGCCATCTCCACCACCTATGCCCCGCGCCCCAGGAGTCCACCACCGGCCTGGAGGAGCGCAGAGGCCCCCAGGAGGGCAGAGGTCCTCCCCACAGCATCACCCGCTCTGAACGGTTAACAGCACGGGGCTTCCACAGCACCTCAACGGCCACGAACCAGCATGTGGTTTTAGTATGCACCGGCACGCCCCTCCGAGGGGCCCTGAGGCTGCTTGATCAGAGGGCTCTGGTGCAGACACGGCGGCCGTCACGAATCCACAGAGTCCTGGTCAGATTTCTGTCCCATCTCCTCCACAGGACGAGGTCATATACTTTCTCACCTTCTCCCTTCTGGAGTCTGAAAAACGGCTGAAACAGTGTCTGTCACAGATGTGGGAGACATTCTTTATTTTATTTTTTCTTTCTGGCTCTTCTGGGCTGTCTTTGCCAAGCACAGGTTTTCTCTAGTTGCAATGAGTGGGGGTTGCTCTCTAGTTGCAGTGCACGGGCTTCTGGTGGTGGTGGCTTCTCTTGTTGCCCTGTCTCCTCTCCCCACAGCTCCATGGCTCCAAATCTACTTCAGAATCCATTCTTGGGACTTCCCTGGTGGTCCAGTGGCCAAGACTCTGTGTTTCCCATGCAGGGGGTCCAGGTTCGATCCCTGGTTAGGGAACTAGATCCCATATCCGCAACTAAGACCCAGTTTAGCCAAAATAAATAAGTAAAAATAAACATTAAAAAAGAAAAAAAAAAAAAACCTTTAGAAAGTCTAAAAAAAAAAAAGGAATCCATTCTTCTCTGGTAGGGGAGTGGTTAAGAATCCACCTACCAATGCAGGGGACCAAGGCCACTCCCTGATCGGGAAGGATTCCACATGCCACGGGGCAACAAAGCTCATGAGCCACAACAACTGAAGCCGGCTTGCCTAGAGGCCTCGCTCTGCAACAAGAAATGTCACTGCTGTGCTACTCCCATGCGCCACAACTAGAGTCTAAACGCAGCAATGAAGGCCCAGCATAGCCAAAAATAATAAATGCATTAAAAATAAATTTTAAAAAAATGTTTCAAAATCAATTCTGTCCCAGAAGCTCCCCTCCCGTGCGCCATCTCCACCACCTATGCCCCGCGCCCCAGGAGTCCACCACCGGCCTGGAGGAGCGCAGAGGCCCCCAGGAGGGCAGAGGTCCTCCCCACAGCATCACCCGCTCTGAACGGTTAACAGCACGGGGCTTCCACAGCACCTCAACGGCCACGAACCAGCATGTGGTTTTAGTATGCACCGGCACGCCCCTCCGAGGGGCCCTGAGGCTGCTTGATCAGAGGGCTCTGGTGCAGACACGGCGGCCGTCACGAATCCACAGAGTCCTGGTCAGATTTCTGTCCCATCTCCTCCACAGGACGAGGTCATATACTTTCTCACCTTCTCCCTTCTGGAGTCTGAAAAACGGCTGAAACAGTGTCTGTCACAGATGTGGGAGACATTCTTTATTTTATTTTTTCTTTCTGGCTCTTCTGGGCTGTCTTTGCCAAGCACAGGTTTTCTCTAGTTGCAATGAGTGGGGGTTGCTCTCTAGTTGCAGTGCACGGGCTTCTGGTGGTGGTGGCTTCTCTTGTTGCAGAGCCCAGGCTCTAGGCATGCGGGCTTCAGTCATTGTGACTCCCGGGCTCTAGAGCACAGGCTCAGCAGTTGTGGCTCCTGGGCTTTAGCTGCTCCTCGGCATGTGGGATCTTCCAGGATCAGGAATCCAATTCATGTCTTCTGCATTGGCAGGCGGACTGTTGACCACTGGACCACCAGTGAAGTCCCAGGAGAGGTATTGGGTTGGCAAAAGGGTTGTTCTGGTTTTTCCGTAACATTATACAGAAAAACCCGAACAAACTTTTTGGCCAATCCAATGTTTCCCTCCACCCTTTGCCGCTGTGCCAGTGCCCTGGCCTCAGCCCTGGGCCCGCATCCTGAGGCTCTCCTGGCACCTCACTGACTCAGGTGGTTTTGCTGAGACCCGCTGAACCACTCTGGACCCAGGTCTTCAGCGCCATTGAGAACAAATACAGAAAGCAGGACCCAGGAGGGCCGCTGAGCAGTCACGAGCTCAGGACTGAGTGTCGCAGCGGCACCCGAGGGCGGGAAGGACACCTTTGGGGGCGCTCAGGCAGGCAGGCTTTCTGTGAGCCACGCAGACCCAGCAGAAGGGAGGAAGGAAGGATTTTCCTGCCATTCCTGATGTCAGTCCTAGAACCAGGTGAAGGGAACATACTCCTTCTTGGTGGAGAAGCTGCGTTCCAGCCACAGATGGATATTCACGGGAATCTTAATTCTCCCTCCAGCTTCCCCCAGCTCAGTGGAGCCTAAGAGAAGGAATGTGATCGGGAGGGACCAGGGATCAAGCAGGGCTTTTCTCTCTTGCTTCTTTTTCCAAACTAAAATATAGGCACGGCAGGGGAGGGGGAGGGACAGCTGGCTCCTGGAGGTCTGGCCTCACGGACTCCTGCCTGTGACGGTAACTGTCACAGGCCACACGGACCTGCGGACATCAGTGCTCCCTGGTGAATTCAACCAAGACACGCAAGCTCCTATCCGCTAGTCAGCTCTTCGCCGCTTTTCCAGAAGACGCGCTTGTTCTCAACGACCTTTTCTCCAGGTCTATCTTTAGTGGCCCTGTTGCCGTAAGGGCCATGGTCCACCCTCTGTGATCCACAGCACACACATGGAATGCAGACGGATGGTAAGAAGGCTGACGAAAGTTCTCTGCGGAGAGCGAACCGGCCCTCACTAGCAACCAGCCACCCAGGCCACCTTAGGCCAACTGCCGCTCAAGAGGCTCAGCTCCTGACAAGGTCACCCACCTCTGGAACGCACGGAGCACAAACAGAGGGACATGGACATCAGAGTCAGTTACCTTCATAGAGCCCAAGGCGTAGAAAGTCAGGGATAGTCTGCAGGGGGTCAGAGTCACCAGCATTGCGTTGAATCTTGCGTTCTTGTCCTTAATGGGAGAGTGGTACTGCCCGTCTGCACCCACAGAACCGAACCTGCAGTGGAGGAGAGGCCGGTGGAAAAGAGAGGCAGGGTGAACGTAAGAGGAGAACGTGGCACCTAGAAAGGACATCAGGGGCTCCCATGGGCGCATGCAGGGAAGTCGCACAGGGTTCTCCGCCCCAGAATCTCACTCACAAGACAGCAGGGTTGGGGGCAGGACAAGTGCCTCCCCAGGAGCTGCTGGGAACGGCTTAATTCATGTAAAGTCAGAACAAATATCTGCCACTACCACTCTGTGACTCAGAAGTGGGTGGCCCCAGACAGAGAGGACGTGAGGACCACCGTCATTAGCCCAACACGGGAGCCTGACAGTCAGTCCACTGTTTTTGTTGAGATATAAATCATACACCACAACCTTCACCTTTTAAACTCTTCAATGGTCTTGATATACTTACAAAGTCGTACAATCATGATACTATTCATTACTATCCTAAACATTTCATCACCCCCAAAGAAACCTCAGACCATTAGCACTCATATCCTATACTCCCTACCCTTTGGGGCCCGGCAGCCATCCATCTATTTTTCTCACTCTGCAGATTTGTCTGTTCTAGACACTCCCCGTAAGTAGTATCATACAATGTGCGGCCTTTGTGTCTGGTTTCTTTCACTTGAAACACTGTTTTCAAGGCTCACACATATTGTACCATGTATCTTCATTTCTTTCTATGGCCAAATGAGATTCCATTGTATGGATATACCTTATGTCGTTTATTCATTCCCTCAATGGATGGATATCTGTGTTGTTTCCACTCTTTGGGCCATTATGAATAATTGTTATGAACATTTGCATACTCATTTTTGTGTGGTTATATATTTTCCACTCTCTGGTGGACAATGTTTTCATACAGACCTAGCAACAGAATTGCCAAGTGCTATGAAGACTTCAAACTTTTACTTATTTTTTTTGCCTGCACTCAGTCTTTGTTTCTGCACACAGGCTTTCTCGAGTGGCAACAGGAGGGGACTGCTCTCTCGTTGCAGTGTACAGGCTTCTCGTTGCAGTGGCTTCTCTTTTTGCAGAGAACAGGGTCCAGAGAGAGGGCTCAGGACTTGTGGTGCATGGGCTTAGCTGCCCCAGGCCGTGTGGGATCTTCCCAGACGAGGGATCGAACCTGTGTCCCCTGAATTGGCAGGCAGATTCTTTACCAATGGATCACCAGGGAAATCTGACTGTAAACTTTTGAAGAGCTGACAAACTCTTTTCCAAATGGACAGCACCAGTTTACATCCCCACCAGCAACGGACGAGGACTCCAATTTCTCTACATCTTTGCCAATACTTGTTATCATCTGTCTCTTTTATGACAGCCATGAAGTGAGTGTGAAGTGGTACTTCACTGTGGGTTTTTTAATGGACACTTCCTTAATGACATTGATGCCATTAAGCATCTTTACATGTACTGATGAGCCATTTTCTAAGGAGAGATGCTGAAGCTGAAGTTGCAATACTTTGGCCACCTGATGCAAAGAGCTGACTCACTGGAAAAGACCCTGATGCTGGGAAAATTTGAGGGCAGGAGGAGAAGGGGGCGACAGAGGATGAGATGGTTGGATGGCATCGTCGATTCAAAGGATGTGAGTTTGAGCAAATTCAGGGAGATGGTGAAGGACAGGGAAACCTGGTGTGCTGCAGTCCATGGGGTCACAGAGTCAGACATGACAGTGACTGAATAACAGCCACAAAGGTGATAGCATGTGGGATAATCAAAAAAAAATTTTATTAGCTTATCTACCTTTCCTGAGTAGTTGGCTGCAAAACTGTAAGGGTGGTTAGGAGAAGACAGTCTAGACACACGGCCTGTAAGACTCAGCAACCAGGCTGAGGCGCAAAGAGCTCATCCACGCAGTGGGTCTGAGTTAGGGAGACAGCTACTTACTTATCCAGCAGGTTCTCCCTCGGTATCCGAACTTTGTCAAATCTCAGAATCCCGTTATCCACACCATGCAGACCTAGACAGAGCAGACAAGAAATGGAGCTTCAGGGGGCACAAGTTTATGTGCATCACAGATATAGTCTCTTGGCTTCCCTGGTGGCCCACTGGCTAAGAGTCTGCACTCCCCGTGCAGTAGGCTCAGGTTCGATCCCTGATCAGGGAACTAGATCCCGCATACCACCACTAAGAGGTTGCATGCCACAGATAGAAGATCCCATGTGCTATAACTAAGACCCAGGGAAGCCAAACAAATAAATATTTTTTAAATACACCAAGAAATTAAATAATAATACTGTCCCTGCCACTTTCCAGGTTTGATATCACTAAAACACAAAGAGCTTTATTTCACTTCTAGAATTGTGGCAGCTGCTTTCTTATTTAGGGTGAAAGGATGCAGTTCTCTTGTTTTCATGAAGGCTGGTGCTGTCTCTCCAGCAGCCTCCTCCTTAATGAGAATGGAGGAGAAAGTGCCGGCCTGTCTGTGCCACCCACCCACCCCAGGGCTCAGCAGCGGGGTCTGGTGGGGTCTGGTGGGGTCAGAGCGGTCCACCTGAGCAGTTGCTTAGGCTGGAAAAGGGGGAATTTCAAGCAACTGAAAGAATGTCAGGCTGAACACGCAGAAGGAGGAAAGCTGGCTCTACCCTACCAGTGACCCAGAACTCAATTCCTCCTCCTTCCCAGTGCTTCCTCCCCAGAACACAGGGTGAATTTATGACAGCAAAAGCCTAAAAAACATTGGAAAATAGCCAGAGGGTCAGCAGTGGGTGGATAGAGTGTCCCCCTCAAAATCAGTCTCCTCTGCCTTCATGGTTTGGTGAGTTGGGTTAGACTCGGGTAGGAAAAAATAAAACAGTGACAGATTTTCTTTTCTTAGGCTCTGAAATCACTGCAGACAGTGACCACAGAAATGAAATTAAACGATGCTTGCTTCTTGGAAGAAAAGCTATGACAAACCTGAACAAAGCATTAAAAAAGGTTGCCAACATAGGCCTGGACAGTCAAAGCTACGGTTTTCCCAGTAGTCATGTATTCAAAAGGGGCAAAAACACTAGAACATGGAGCTTCATCCACGCAGTGGGTCTGAGTTAGAGACAGCTACTTACTTATCCAGCAGGTTCTCCCTCGGTATCCGAACTTTGTCAAATCTCAGAATCCCGTTATCCACACCATGCAGACCTAGACAGAGCAGACAAGAAATGGAGCTTCAGGGGGCACAAGTTTATGTGCATCACAGATATAGTCTCTTGGCTTCCCTGGTGGCCCACTGGCTAAGAGTCTGCACTCCCCGTGCAGTAGGCTCAGGTTCGATCCCTGATCAGGGAACTAGATCCCGCATACCACCACTAAGAGGTTGCATGCCACAGATAGAAGATCCCATGTGCTATAACTAAGACCCAGGGAAGCCAAACAAATAAATATTTTTTAAATACACCAAGAAATTAAATAATAATACTGTCCCTGCCACTTTCCAGGTTTGATATCACTAAAACACAAAGAGCTTTATTTCACTTCTAGAATTGTGGCAGCTGCTTTCTTATTTAGGGTGAAAGGATGCAGTTCTCTTGTTTTCATGAAGGCTGGTGCTGTCTCTCCAGCAGCCTCCTCCTTAATGAGAATGGAGGAGAAAGTGCCGGCCTGTCTGTGCCACCCACCCACCCCAGGGCTCAGCAGCGGGGTCTGGTGGGGTCTGGTGGGGTCAGAGCGGTCCACCTGAGCAGTTGCTTAGGCTGGAAAAGGGGGAATTTCAAGCAACTGAAAGAATGTCAGGCTGAACACGCAGAAGGAGGAAAGCTGGCTCTACCCTACCAGTGACCCAGAACTCAATTCCTCCTCCTTCCCAGTGCTTCCTCCCCAGAACACAGGGTGAATTTATGACAGCAAAAGCCTAAAAAACATTGGAAAATAGCCAGAGGGTCAGCAGTGGGTGGATAGAGTGTCCCCCTCAAAATCAGTCTCCTCTGCCTTCATGGTTTGGTGAGTTGGGTTAGACTCGGGTAGGAAAAAATAAAACAGTGACAGATTTTCTTTTCTTAGGCTCTGAAATCACTGCAGACAGTGACCACAGAAATGAAATTAAACGATGCTTGCTTCTTGGAAGAAAAGCTATGACAAACCTGAACAAAGCATTAAAAAAAAAGTAGTTGCCAACATAGGCCTGGACAGTCAAAGCTACGGTTTTCCCAGTAGTCATGTACAGATGTGAAATTTGGATCATAAAGAAGGCTGAGTCTTCTCACTGAATTGATGCTTTTGAACTGTGGTGCTGGAGAAGACTCTTGAGAGTCCCTTGGACAGTAAGGAGATCAAACCAGTCAATCCCAAACGAAATCAACCCTGAATATTCATTGGAAGGACCAATGCTGAAGCTGAAGCTCCAATACTTTGGCCACCTGATGCAAAGAGCCGACTCACTGGAAAAGACCCTGATGCTGGGGAAAATGGAAGGCAGAAGGAGAAGGGAGCGACAGAGGATGAGATGGTTGGATGGCATCACCAAGTCAATGAACATGAGTTTGAGCAAGCTCTGGGAGATGGTGAATGACAGTGAGGCCTGCCATGCCGCAGTTCATGGAACTGCAAAGAGTCGGACACGACTAAGTGACTGAACAACAACAACAGGTGAGGCAGGCTGAGGAGAAGGCAGGAAGGGCAAAGAAGAGTGGAAAGAGGTCAACTCTTTCCATAAAGAAGGCGAACTCACCTTCTTTATGCATCATATCAATAGCTGTTACTCCTGGGTACAAGCTTCCATTCTCATCTCGAACAGGAACGATGAAGCAGTGGGGCCCTAAGGATGGTGAAGAGACGCTTACTAAAGTCTCTAAAGATACAAGCAACTTTCCTCTTTTCCCAGAACAGTATACAATTATGTTGATTCTGAAAATCAGAGCCCTATGACTGTGCAATGCTCATAATAGTGTATGATATTGAATGAAATGATAAATTGTCTCATCATATATATTTAGGTGATTAAGTCAGTGCTGATTTTTTTTTTAATTGTGGCCTCTTTTATTGTTTTTTTTTTTTTAATTTATTTTTCACCCATCTTTTATTCTTTGGCCTGTGTGAGCCTCCCATTGCAGAGGCCTTTCTCATTGCAGAGCACCGGCTCTGGGCACATGCGCTCCAGAGTGCTGACTCGTGATTGGACACACCGGTCCAGCTGTACCACAGCACGTGGGATCTTCCTGAGTCCGGGATCAAACCGGTGCCCCTTGTACTGCAAGGCGGACTCTTTACCCACTGGACCACCAGGGAAGCCCAGTGATGAATTTAAGAGACAACCCGATTTTTTATGTAGCTGTGCCACACTGCATATGAGATCTTCGTACCCCGACCAGGAATCGAAGACCCACCCCCACCGTGGAAGGACACTCTTAACCACTGGACTGCCACAGAAGTCTCAGTGCTGAATTTTCCACAAGATAAAAACAGTTGGGAGGGAGAGGGATCCCATGTAAAGCACTCATGGGAAAGTACTACTAATAAAGAAAAATAACGTAGGTTTCTGTTTTAGTGACGAACCTTGAGATCTTCCATTTATGATAAGCTGCGCAAAGACAGCTGCACAGTTCCCGTACATGGCGTTTCCAACGTACATCTTCTCGGCATTTTTACACGGTGTGTTGATAACAAATTCCTACACAGAAACACCAAAGCAACAGAGTTTTCTTCCTTATGGTTCATTTTGACTCCTGGGCTCAGTGCAATGAACACAGTGAAACAGATCCACCCACTTCAGTGACTTCACAGGAAAGGAGCAGAAGACCCCTCGTCATTAGTTCAACTTCATGTCCCTCCCCTTCTTCCTGGTTGCTCTTCTTTGTCACGTTGGACTAGCATAGATATTATGTGTCTGAGCCTGTGACTTAAATGTATAGATCTTCAAAGAGCTTCAGTCTCCCTGGGTTACTCCACACTGAGGTTTTGACTTTTAAATAACCCAGCACCAAAACCCCTAAAAGCCCTGCCAATATGTATTCAGCTCTCCCAACTGCCCTTGCCCCCAAACACTCCACCTGCAAGTTTCACAAGGAAGTATGGAGCACCCGACAACCTGAGGTCCATTTGGATGAGTCCATGTCTACATATTTCATTTTATCTACTAGGCATTGCTGCTATTGGACCCATGGCATGGTCCCTCATACCCTCTGCTGTTTCATGGACCTCAAACATTCCTGCCTTCAAGGAATGAGTCTGTGTTTGAACAGCAACCTCAAAACATTCTGCTTCAGTCATGGCTCTGGGCACATGCGCTCCAGAGTGCTGACTCGTGATTGGACACACCAGTCCAGCTGTACCACAGCACGTGGGATCTTCCTGAGTCCGGGATCAAACCGGTGCCTTGTACTCCAAGGCGGACTCTTTACCCACTGGACCACCAGGGAAGCCCAGTGATGAATTTAAGAGACAACCCGATTTTTTATGTAGCTGTGCCACACTGCATATGAGATCTTCGTACCCCGACCAGGAATCGAAGACCCACCCCCACCGTGGAAGGACACTCTTAACCACTGGACTGCCACAGAAGTCTCAGTGCTGAATTTTCCACAAGATAAAAACAGTTGGGAGGGAGAGGGATCCCATGTAAAGCACTCATGGGAAAGTACTACTAATAAAGAAAAATAACGTAGGTTTCTGTTTTAGTGACGAACCTTGAGATCTTCCATTTATGATAAGCTGCGCAAAGACAGCTGCACAGTTCCCGTACATGGCGTTTCCAACGTACATCTTCTCGGCATTTTTACACGGTGTGTTGATAACAAATTCCTACACAGAAACACCAAAGCAACAGAGTTTTCTTCCTTATGGTTCATTTTGACTCCTGGGCTCAGTGCAATGAACACAGTGAAACAGATCCACCCACTTCAGTGACTTCACAGGAAAGGAGCAGAAGACCCCTCGTCATTAGTTCAACTTCATGTCCCTCCCCTTCTTCCTGGTTGCTCTTCTTTGTCACGTTGGACTAGCATAGATATTATGTGTCTGAGCCTGTGACTTAAATGTATAGATCTTCAAAGAGCTTCAGTCTCCCTGGGTTACTCCACACTGAGGTTTTGACTTTTAAATAACCCAGCACCAAAACCCCTAAAAGCCCTGCCAATATGTATTCAGCTCTCCCAACTGCCCTTGCCCCCAAACACTCCACCTGCAAGTTTCACAAGGAAGTATGGAGCACCCGACAACCTGAGGTCCATTTGGATGAGTCCATGTCTACATATTTCATTTTATCTACTAGGCATTGCTGCTATTGGACCCATGGCATGGTCCCTCATACCCTCTGCTGTTTCATGGACCTCAAACATTCCTGCCTTCAAGGAATGAGTCTGTGTTTGAACAGCAACTAACTAACCAAAGGTTAAATGTGTAGGTGTGTGCTTGCATGCTAAGATGCTTCAATCATGTCCAACACTCTGCGACCCCATTATAGACTGTCAGTCTCTTCTGTCCATGGGATTCTCCAGGCAAGAATACTGGAGTATGGGGCTTCCCTGGTGATCCAGTGGGTAAACAGTCCACCTTGCAGTGCAAGGGGCACCCGTTCGATCCCTGGCCTGGGAAGATCCCACATGCTGCAGAGTAGCTGGACCAGTGTGTCCAATTATGAGCCAGAGCACATGCGCCCAGAGCCAGTGCTCTACAATGAGAAAGGCCACTGCAATGGGAGGCCCACACAGGCCAAGGAATAAAGATGGAATAAATAGGGGCTTCCCTGGTGGTCCAGTGGGTAAAAGAGTCCGCCTTGCACTGCAAGGGGTGTGGGTTCGAACCTTGGCACTGGGAAATCCCACATGCCATGGAGCAACTGGACCGGTGTGTCCAATTACGCACCAGCACTCTGCAGGGAGAGACGCCACTGTGATGGGAGGCCCAGACAGGCCAAAGAACGGAGATGGATGAAAATAAATAAATGAAAAACCAATAAAAAGTGGCCAAAAAAATGACAGAATAAATAAAATTTTTAAAAATTAATTAAATTAATTAATTAAACAAATCAATAAAAGAGGCCAAAATTTTTTAAAAAAGAAAGAATACTGGAGTGGGTTGCCATGCCCTCCTCCAGAGGATCTTCCCAACCCAAGGATCAAACCCACGTCTCTTATATCTCCTGCATCAGCAGACAGGTTCTTCAGCACTAGCATCACCCGGGAAACCCTTAAATGTGTACACCTGGACACAAACAAGAGTAATAAACAACTGTGACCTGTTCCTGCCATTGCTTAGAATCTCATCCCAAACAATTTTGATTTTTATAAAAAGAAGTATCTCATTTAAGCCTTGGGATGACTGTTCCAGAATCTGTCTCTCGATTTTTTGATCAATGAATATGATAATAAAAGATTCCCTCAAATGCTCATATGAATAAGCCCTTAAGCCAAAAGAAATTTGTCCATCGAAGAGAAGAAATCTTAGAACATGCCATCTAGCTTGTCTCTAAAATATTACCCAGGATTAACACTGGTGAGGGAAAAACAGGAGGAAAACATTTGTTTTTTTGTTTCCAGTCTCTGCTCAAAAGCTCTGCCCCTTTTTATTCCTCTCCAGGAACCACAGTGAGTAACCACGGAAACACCTTCCTTCCTTTCTTGGTCTTCCTTCATGCTGCTCGCCACCTGGGATCCCCTTCAACCTCTGGTTAAGGAGAAACAAACCATAATTGCCAACTCTGGGTACCTTGGACAGGTCGAAGAGTTCAGGGAGTTGGTGAGGGGGGATGAGAAAGGAAGAAGGGAACCGGGTGTGCGGGGTGATGATGAGAAACCAAAACTGCAAATTTAACAGAAGCTGACAATATCGAAGAAGTGGCCTAACCAAACCAACAAGCTATGCATCGTGTAAAGATCATCTCAGATTTCAGATGTTCAAGTATATGGACTGCATTTTCCCTCTGGCCAAGAAATATGTTCTTGGAGCCCAAGAAAACATTGTCTGACACATGTGCACAGGGAAACTTTTAACATAAAAGAAACACAGAATGGATGAGCTGAGTCTATTTAAGAGAAGTCTCCAAAGAACGGAGATGGATGAAAATAAATAAATGAAAAACCAATAAAAAGTGGCCAAAAAAATGACAGAATAAATAAAATTTTTAAAAATTAATTAAATTAATTAATTAAACAAATCAATAAAAGAGGCCAAAATTTTTTAAAAAAGAAAGAATACTGGAGTGGGTTGCCATGCCCTCCTCCAGAGGATCTTCCCAACCCAAGGATCAAACCCACGTCTCTTATATCTCCTGCATCAGCAGACAGGTTCTTCAGCACTAGCATCACCCGGGAAACCCTTAAATGTGTACACCTGGACACAAACAAGAGTAATAAACAACTGTGACCTGTTCCTGCCATTGCTTAGAATCTCATCCCAAACAATTTTGATTTTTATAAAAAGAAGTATCTCATTTAAGCCTTGGGATGACTGTTCCAGAATCTGTCTCTCGATTTTTTGATCAATGAATATGATAATAAAAGATTCCCTCAAATGCTCATATGAATAAGCCCTTAAGCCAAAAGAAATTTGTCCATCGAAGAGAAGAAATCTTAGAACATGCCATCTAGCTTGTCTCTAAAATATTACCCAGGATTAACACTGGTGAGGGAAAAACAGGAGGAAAACATTTGTTTTTTTGTTTCCAGTCTCTGCTCAAAAGCTCTGCCCCTTTTTATTCCTCTCCAGGAACCACAGTGAGTAACCACGGAAACACCTTCCTTCCTTTCTTGGTCTTCCTTCATGCTGCTCGCCACCTGGGATCCCCTTCAACCTCTGGTTAAGGAGAAACAAACCATAATTGCCAACTCTGGGTACCTTGGACAGGTCGAAGAGTTCAGGGAGTTGGTGAGGGGGGATGAGAAAGGAAGAAGGGAACCGGGTGTGCGGGGTGATGATGAGAAACCAAAACTGCAAATTTAACAGAAGCTGACAATATCGAAGAAGTGGCCTAACCAAACCAACAAGCTATGCATCGTGTAAAGATCATCTCAGATTTCAGATGTTCAAGTATATGGACTGCATTTTCCCTCTGGCCAAGAAATATGTTCTTGGAGCCCAAGAAAACATTGTCTGACACATGTGCACAGGGAAACTTTTAACATAAAAGAAACACAGAATGGATGAGCTGAGTCTATTTAAGAGAAGTCTCCGGAGGCTGTTGCCCTTGTCTTATTGGGCCAGCCAAGAACTTCTTAAAGAAAGGAGCTCTTGTGAGGCTGAGGGGGTATGGGGGATGCAGTAAGAAACAACAACAAACAACAAAACCCACATGGTGAGGGGATGCGTTAAATAGAACCTCAAGGATGGGAAGGGAAATAGCAGAGAAAGGCTGGCCTGGCAGAAAAGATCTGGTGGGGTGGGAGGAGACGGGAGGCTATCCGTCCCCATCAGCACTTGATCCACTCTGGGAAAGGAGTTTTGTCACTTCTGGCAAAAACACTTGATTTGGAAAGTCCGCCTTAGCCAGAACCCTGGCGTTTAAAACTGGATCTAAATAATGCACACCATGTGTGTCGGTTCCTATTATAATTAGCTGTTGAAAGCCGACAAAGTGGTCAGTCCTGGAAAAGCTCAAAGAGATGGCTCTGGCCAGAGAACTCTTGAAGTCTCACTTATTTTTGTGATTTTGCATCAAGTGTAAAAATAAAATCCTCTCTTACCTCAAAACCCTCCATGCCGTGACTCTGCCATTCAAAAATAAAAATAAAACAACCAACCCATAGGAACGAACAACCAAAAAAAAAAAAAAAAAAAAATGAGAGAGATTAAAACCACCCTGGAGGGAGAGTGGGCTCATTGGTTATGCTTTACGTTTGAAAAGGGAAATGAAGGGGAAAACATAGAAATCAACGAAGGGGAAAGCCATTCTCCTAAGAGAATGTCAGCCCTCAGGGTCAGCCCTTGGTGGCCTGAGTCTAGGAGAGGTGTATTCCCTCCTTGCCTCCCCTAGGAGGAAGTGTGTTCCCAGAGTCCTCTATCATAGACACTTCACCTCTGCCACTACCCTGCAGAAAGCGGCAGCTGCCGAAGCACACCAGGCAGCGAAGTCACGTATGCTGTTTGGGGAAAATGGGACCAACACAGGGAAATTATTTCTGTGCAAAAAGAAAAAATAATAATAATTGTAAGAACGAACAAATAAGCAAGAATTCAGGTGAGTTTTTTTTCCCTTAAGTGACATTTTCCCTCTGGCCAAGAAATATGTTCTTGGAGCCCAAGAAAACATTGTCTGACACATGTGCAAAGGAAACTTTTAACATAAAAGAAACACAGAATGGATGAGCTGAGTCTATTTAAGAGAAGTCTCCGGAGGCTGTTGCCCTTGTCTTATTGGGCCAGCCAAGAACTTCTTAAAGAAAGGAGCTCTTGTGAGGCTGAGGGGGTATGGGGGATGCAGTAAGAAACAACAACAAACAACAAAACCCACATGGTGAGGGGATGCGTTAAATAGAACCTCAAGGATGGGAAGGGAAATAGCAGAGAAAGGCTGGCCTGGCAGAAAAGATCTGGTGGGGTGGGGAGGAGACGGGAGGCTATCCGTCCCCATCAGCACTTGATCCACTCTGGGAAAGGAGTTTTGTCACTTCTGGCAAAAACACTTGATTTGGAAAGTCCGCCTTAGCCAGAACCCTGGCGTTTAAAACTGGATCTAAATAATGCACACCATGTGTGTCGGTTCCTATTATAATTAGCTGTTGAAAGCCGACAAAGTGGTCAGTCCTGGAAAAGCTCAAAGAGATGGCTCTGGCCAGAGAACTCTTGAAGTCTCACTTATTTTTGTGATTTTGCATCAAGTGTAAAAATAAAATCCTCTCTTACCTCAAAACCCTCCATGCCGTGACTCTGCCATTCAAAATAAAAATAAAACAACCAACCCATAGGAACGAACAACCAAAAAAAAAAAAAAAAAAAAATGAGAGAGATTAAAACCACCCTGGAGGGAGAGTGGGCTCATTGGTTATGCTTTACGTTTGAAAAGGGAAATGAAGGGGAAAACATAGAAATCAACGAAGGGGAAAGCCATTCTCCTAAGAGAATGTCAGCCCTCAGGGTCAGCCCTTGGTGGCCTGAGTCTAGGAGAGGTGTATTCCCTCCTTGCCTCCCCTAGGAGGAAGTGTGTTCCCAGAGTCCTCTATCATAGACACTTCACCTCTGCCACTACCCTGCAGAAAGCGGCAGCTGCCGAAGCACACCAGGCAGCGAAGTCACGTATGCTGTTTGGGGAAAATGGGACCAACACAGGGAAATTATTTCTGTGCAAAAAGAAAAAATAATAATAATTGTAAGAACGAACAAATAAGCAAGAATTCAGGTGAGTTTTTTTTCCCTTAAGTGACAGCAAAGTGGCCTCAACACCAAAGTTTTTTGTTTTTTGTTTTTTTTAATCTTTTTTTTTTTTTTGGCCACTTCTGTTGGTCTTTCATTTATTTTATTTTTCATCCATCTTTGTCCTTTGGCCCAGGTGGGCCTCCCATCACAGTGGCCCCTCTTGTCGCAGAGCACCAACTCTGGGCGCATGCGCTCCAGAGCTCCGGCTCGGTAGTTGGACACATCAGTGCAGCCACTCCGCGGCATGTGGGATCTTCCCAGGCCAGGGATCGAACTGGCACCCCTTGCATTGCGAGGCAGTGTCCTTACCCACTGGACCACCAGGGAAGCCCAACACCAAAGTTTTAGGAGAAAAAAACAGGGCAGTCAGAACCCGATGATTGGTCAGTGGTCCATCACCAGCAGGAAAGCAAAGCTGGTAAGGGCTAACCCCTTTGAACCTGAGATCCACTCATTAACGGCAAACTCTTAGCCAGCTTCCTAAGCTCTGTAGACCTCAGTTTCTCCATCTCCAACACAGGGACAGGAATATCTCCCCATAAGATGATAGAACATTTAACACCATGTTGCATGCAGAGTGCTTAACCTGGTGCCTAGCACACATGCGCTCAGTGAACAGAGCAGCTTATGATCACGTTTAAGGGAATGTGTGTGCGTGCTCAGTCACTTCAGTCATGTTCAACTCTTCGCGACCCTATGGAACACAGCCCACCAGGCTCGTCTGTCCATTCTCTGGGCAAGAATAATGGAGTGGGTTAAATGGAGTTGGTTATGGATCCCATGGTCTCCTCCAGGGGATCTCCCCCACCCAGGGATTGAACCTGCATTTCTTATGTCTCCTGCTTTGGCAGGCGGGCTCTTTACCACTAGCAGGACCTGGCAAGCAGGTGACTGTGGTCCTATACCATACAGAGAGAGTTTGACGCAGAACCTGGCACAGACAAAACATTCAATAGGCAGCAGTCCTTAATTCCGGTTCGTACCATGACCTTGGACATCACTGGATGCTGCAGAGAACTAGCACCTGGGCAGGAGGGAAGGCAGGACATGCCCCCACACAACCCTTACTGGCATCTGTCAATCAAAGTGGTGACTGTGTCCAGCTAGTATTCCTGGGTCAGAAAACCCTGGGAACAGAACTCCAGATTCCAAAGGACAAACCGCCAAAATGAAGAAAACACTGATGAACCACACCCACAGCACATGGTCACACACACACACAGAGCCTTGCACGCAGGTTCACACACACTCACTTCTAGAAAAAACCACAAAACGTATTTATTCCTTTGTGGTTCTTAGGAATACCCAGTATCAAACAAGAAACTATAAAGGCAAATGAAATAAGGAGATAGTTGCTTTCTTTATTTGGAGGCAGGAAATAGGAGCTAAAGAGATGGGAGGTGGAATTTACAGAACAGGATTTTTGCTGTGGCCCATGCATAGAGCACTATCAATTTAGAAGATCTTACCAACGTTTAGGGGGCTTCCCCGGTGGCTCAGCGGTAAAGAATTCTCCTGCAATGCAATCCCTAGGTTGGGATGATCCCCTAGAGAGTGGCGCGGCAATCCACTCCAGTATTCATGCCTGGAGAATTCCATGGACAGAGGAGCCTGGCGGGCTAGTTTACAGGGTCACAGAGTCAGACATAACCAAAGCGATCAAGCACACACACACCCCAATATTTTGGAGTTCATCCCATACAACGGAGCTTCCCTGGTGGCTCAGTGGTAAAGAATCCACCTGCCAATGCAGAAGATGTAGGTTTGACCCTGGATAGGCAAGATTCTCTGGAGAAAGAAGTGGCAACTGACTCCATCTGGGAGATTTCATGAACGGAGGAGCCTGGCAGGCTACAGTCCATGGGGCCACAAGAGTCAGGCACGACTGAGCGACTAAACAACAACAACCCACATAATAAAGTCAGACTGTTCTGTGAAACCTTATTTCAGTTGCCATGTGGATTTTTATGCTGATCACACTTAAAGACACTGCATCATGCCGAGCCAGGCCCAGCCCCTGGGACCCGTTGCTGCAGGGCTTGTACCTGGACATACCTCTCCTCAACCAACAAATATAAAGAAACAATACGGGACTAAAAATAACTGTGTGCGCATCGCTGAGGCAAAATTATGGCCAAAAGATACAAAAAGACCCAAACACCCAACTGCCACTTTGGAAGAGCCTGCAGGAAAAAGTGGGGTGTTGAGAACAAAAGCAGGGTACTGTGCATGCACCTTGCACACACCCCCACCAGAGAAGCAGCACACCACCAAAGCCACCCCTCTGGCCCCACCCCTGGACACACCCCTATCCTCACCCCATATAAGAGCCAGCTTGCCCCGACCAGGGGAGTGAGTGAGCAAGGGAACCTGTTACTTTTTCCTACTCCCCCGTGCTATAGCAGCAGCCCCAGTAAAGCCTAGCCTGAATGTCTTGTCTGGTCTCTAGTCCATTTCTATTGATTCGGGAAGGCCAAGAACTCTGGCCGGTATCAACACCAGCACCGAGGACCCAGCTCCTGTAAGCAGGTCCCAGCACACAGTGTCCTCCTGCCACACAGGGTGACGGCGGGCACCAAGTAAGACCACTCTTCCACCCGTGTACCTGCTACTGTTGAGAAGGACCACAAGGTGGCTTGGGGCCTTCTCTCACCAGATTTTCCCAAAGCAGTAAGTTAATAAGCACCTATCAAACATGTGAGCAGGGGGCTTCCCTGATAGCTCAGTGGTAAAGAGTTTGCCTGCCAATGTAGGAGACATGGGTTCAATCCCTGATCCGGGAAGATCCCACAGACTGTGGAGCAATGAAGCCCATGAGCCACAACTATGCAGCCTGGGCTCTAGAGCCTCGGAGCCGCAACTATGGAGCCCATGTGCCGCAACTATTGAAGCCCGTGGGCCCTAGAGCCCGAGTTCCACAAGAGAAGTCACCGCAACAAGAAGCCTGCTCACCTCAGAGAGTAGCCCCCACTCCCTGAAACTAGAGAAGAGCCTGTGGCAGCAGTGAAAACCTAGAATAGCCAAAAATAAATAAGCAAACAAAATTTAAAACAGAAAGGCCGGAGCAGGGTCCTCCCAGAACCACTGCTGTGCAAGTGCTGGCTGGTATTAGGCTCAGGGAGGCAGAGCTTTATGTCCACCTCCACTAAAGCACTTAGACACTTCTTCTGGATCTGAGCATCTATGGCCCAAGAGCACACACAGAGGGGTGGCGCAGGGCTCAGGAAGAAGGAGGGTCCGTTGGGTTAGGTCCACAGCACCAGTGCAGAATCCTCACCTGTCGAGAAAGGTCAAAGGTGGCTTCGGTCTGGATCCCTCTGACGTTGCTCCCATGGCCCCTCTCGGTCATTGCGAACATCCCTGTGTATTTCTGCTCCTGGCATTGACCGGGGGTGAGAAGGCAATCAGCTGGTCAGAGGGCTGCTCCAAATGCCGACCTCTGCAATCTTTACCTCAGAGGGCTGGATGGCAACACTACCTCCACGGACATGAGTCTGAGCAAACTCTGGGAGATGGTGAAGGACAGGGAAGCCTGGCGTGCTGCCATTCATGGGGAAAGAGTCAGAACGACTGTGCAACTGAACAACAGATCATTAATAACATCAGCGAGAGAGGAAGCCGTGAGCTGGAGATAATTATAAAACCTCAGTCCAGTGACAGTTAAGGTGATCACAATATGACAGATGGTGCCGTTTATAAAAGCTGTCTTGGAATTCTCATTTCAAACGAAGTTCTGGCTGACACTAATGCCCTGTTTTCTTTTTCTGCAAACACACACACACACACACACACACACACACACCCCAACAGCTGTGAATGTTTCAGTTCAGTTCAATCACTCACTCACGTCCAACTCCTTTCGACCCCGTGGACTGCAGCATGCCAGGCTTTCCTGTCCTTCTCCAGCTCCTGGAGCTCGCTCATACTCATGTCCATTGAGTGAATTCGTGACCTTACAGGCACTCCATAAAAGATCTCTAAAGAGGTTCATCCCATACCTGGAGAGGCTGAAGCCATTTAGTTACGTGTGCTGGGCTTCCGAGATTTCTGATGGCACCACCAAACAGCCAATAAATTACTCCACACTGGAAACAAGCACAGTACAGGCAACAATTTAATGATGACCGAACCCACTGGACCTACTCCATTCAAGGAATACTGATCAGCTCATCAAGCTTTGCATTCGCCCCACAAGCAACAAGGTGTTCACACCCTTCCCCTCGCTGCCTGTCCAGCTCCAGTTCCTCTGGGCAGACACGGCTCATGGTTCCCTCTTTTGGAGAGGTCACCCCAACAGCACAGCACATCCATCCCCCATCCTCAGGGTGGCCCAGTTCACCCCATCAACTGACCCCTCTGAACAGTCAGTCTGCCTTGTCAGAAAAAAATGGAAGTGTAGTCACTCAGTCATGTCCAACTCTTTGTAACCCTATGGACTGTAGTCCACCAGGCTCCTGTGCCCATAGGTTTCTCCAGTCAAGAATATTGTCCATGCCTTTCTCCAGAGGGTCCTTCCAACCCAGGGATCAAACCTGGGTCTCTCACACTGCAGGCAGATTCTTTACCATCTGAGCGCCCAGGGAAGACCCTGCCTTGTCCACTCAGGGTCTAACTTGGTGCCATCAGGGCAAGTCGAGGAGGAGGGGCCGGTGACGGGGAACGACTGTGCAACTGAACAACAGATCATTAATAACATCAGCGAGAGAGGAAGCCGTGAGCTGGAGATAATTATAAAACCTCAGTCCAGTGACAGTTAAGGTGATCACAATATGACAGATGGTGCCGTTTATAAAAGCTGTCTTGGAATTCTCATTTCAAACGAAGTTCTGGCTGACACTAATGCCCTGTTTTCTTTTTCTGCAAACACACACACACACACACACACACACACCCCAACAGCTGTGAATGTTTCAGTTCAGTTCAATCACTCACTCACGTCCAACTCCTTTCGACCCCGTGGACTGCAGCATGCCAGGCTTTCCTGTCCTTCTCCAGCTCCTGGAGCTCGCTCATACTCATGTCCATTGAGTGAATTCGTGACCTTACAGGCACTCCATAAAAGATCTCTAAAGAGGTTCATCCCATACCTGGAGAGGCTGAAGCCATTTAGTTACGTGTGCTGGGCTTCCGAGATTTCTGATGGCACCACCAAACAGCCAATAAATTACTCCACACTGGAAACAAGCACAGTACAGGCAACAATTTAATGATGACCGAACCCACTGGACCTACTCCATTCAAGGAATACTGATCAGCTCATCAAGCTTTGCATTCGCCCCACAAGCAACAAGGTGTTCACACCCTTCCCCTCGCTGCCTGTCCAGCTCCAGTTCCTCTGGGCAGACACGGCTCATGGTTCCCTCTTTTGGAGAGGTCACCCCAACAGCACAGCACATCCATCCCCCATCCTCAGGGTGGCCCAGTTCACCCCATCAACTGACCCCTCTGAACAGTCAGTCTGCCTTGTCAGAAAAAAGTGGAAGTGTAGTCACTCAGTCATGTCCAACTCTTTGTAACCCTATGGACTGTAGTCCACCAGGCTCCTGTGCCCATAGGTTTCTCCAGTCAAGAATATTGTCCATGCCTTTCTCCAGAGGGTCCTTCCAACCCAGGGATCAAACCTGGGTCTCTCACACTGCAGGCAGATTCTTTACCATCTGAGCGCCCAGGGAAGACCCTGCCTTGTCCACTCAGGGTCTAACTTGGTGCCTGGGAAGTCAAAGGTGTGCAAGTGTCTGACCCAGGTGCTGACTGCAGCCCAGAGAGGTAAGTCACACCATGAGAAACACTGCACAACAGGAAGGTGGATGGGAGAGGCCAGGCTGCGGAACAAGCGGGCACTCAGCTCAGATGAGGCAGGCTGGGCTCAAACGCCAGCTCAGCTCCCCACCGCCTGTGGGACCTTGGATCATGACACAATGGCAGAGTTTCCCCATCTGCCCAACACAGTGGGCAATGAGTCCCCACTTCTGGAGCCCTCCTGCCTTCCAGGCTCTGAGGTCTACACACTCACTGCCTCTTGTGACCACCCGAGAAAAAAAACACAATTCCCCTCACTTAACAATCGATAATTCTTCTTGACTTCCCTGGTAGCTCAGACAGTTAAGACTTTGCCTGCAATGTGGCAGACGCAGGTTCGACCCCTGGGTTAGGAAGATCCCTGGAGGAGGGCATGGCAACCCACTCCAGTCTTCTTGCCTGGAGAATCCCAGGGACAGAGGAGCCTGGCGGGCTACAGTCCATGGGGTCGCAAAGAGTCGGTCATGACTTAGCAACTAAACAACAAACAACTGGTGTACAGGAAAGCAAACAGGGTTAATCATTATATCTTCTGACTGCGGACCATTTTTAAAGTCTTTACTGAATTTGTTGCAATAATGTTTCTGGCTTTCTGTTTTGGTTTTTGGCCTCAAGGCATGTGGGATCTTAGCTCCCTAAACAGGGATGGAACACACACTCCCTGCATTGGAAGATGAAGTCTTTACTGCTACACCACTAGGCAAGTTCTTAATCATCATTTTTGTTAAATTTTCCAAGATTTTTTTATTATGGTATAATAATAACATAAACCTCATAACAAAAAGTTTGACATTTTAGCCACTGTTAGGTGTACATTTCAGCAGTATGAACCACACTAACAGTGCTGTGCAACCACCAGTGCTTCTTCTAGAACTTTCTCATCCTCCCAACACACTCTGTGCCCATTAGCCACTAACTGACCCCGTTCTCCTCTTCCCCCAGCCTCTGGGAACCCGTAACTCTCACACTGCAGGCAGATTCTTTACCATCTGAGCGCCCAGGGAAGACCCTGCCTTGTCCACTCAGGGTCTAACTTGGTGCCTGGGAAGTCAAAGGTGTGCAAGTGTCTGACCCAGGTGCTGACTGCAGCCCAGAGAGGTAAGTCACACCATGAGAAACACTGCACAACAGGAAGGTGGATGGGAGAGGCCAGGCTGCGGAACAAGCGGGCACTCAGCTCAGATGAGGCAGGCTGGGCTCAACGCCAGCTCAGCTCCCCACCGCCTGTGGGACCTTGGATCATGACACAATGGCAGAGTTTCCCCATCTGCCCAACACAGTGGGCAATGAGTCCCCACTTCTGGAGCCCTCCTGCCTTCCAGGCTCTGAGGTCTACACACTCACTGCCTCTTGTGACCACCCGAGAAAAAAAACACAATTCCCCTCACTTAACAATCGATAATTCTTCTTGATTTCCCCAGGTAGCTCAGACAGTTAAGACTTTGCCTGCAATGTGGCAGACGCAGGTTCGACCCCTGGGTTAGGAAGATCCCTGGAGGAGGGCATGGCAACCCACTCCAGTCTTCTTGCCTGGAGAATCCCAGGGACAGAGGAGCCTGGCGGGCTACAGTCCATGGGGTCGCAAAGAGTCGGTCATGACTTAGCAACTAAACAACAAACAACTGGTGTACAGGAAAGCAAACAGGGTTAATCATTATATCTTCTGACTGCGGACCATTTTTAAAGTCTTTACTGAATTTGTTGCAATAATGTTTCTGGCTTTCTGTTTTGGTTTTTGGCCTCAAGGCATGTGGGATCTTAGCTCCCTAAACAGGGATGGAACACACACTCCCTGCATTGGAAGATGAAGTCTTTACTGCTACACCACTAGGCAAGTTCTTAATCATCATTTTTGTTAAATTTTCCAAGATTTTTTTATTATGGTATAATAATAACATAAACCTCATAACAAAAAGTTTGACATTTTAGCCACTGTTAGGTGTACATTTCAGCAGTATGAACCACACTAACAGTGCTGTGCAACCACCAGTGCTTCTTCTAGAACTTTCTCATCCTCCCAACACACTCTGTGCCCATTAGCCACTAACTGACCCCGTTCTCCTCTTCCCCCAGCCTCTGGGAACCCGTAACATACTTTTCTTTCAATGCTTGTTTATTTATTCACTTGTTTTGGGCTGTGCTGGGTCTTTGTTGCCTCAGGGGCGTTTCTCTAGCTGCGGTGCATAGGCTTCTTGTGGTGGCGACCTTTCTTGTTGCAGAGCACTGGCTCTCGGTGAGCAGGCTTCAGCGGTTGTGGCACATGGGCTCAATAGTGGTGACTTGCCGACTCCACAGTGCTAGTTCAGTAGCTGTGGCACACGGGCTTAGTTGTTTCAAGGCATGTGGTATGTTCCCTGATCAGGAGTTGAACCTGTGTCTCCTGCACTGACAAGAGAATTCTTGACTACTGAGCTGCCAGGGAAGCCCTACATTTTATCTCTATAGATTTGCCTATCCTCAAATTTTCATATAGGTGGGATCATACAGTATTTGTCCTCATGGATCTGGCTTATTTCACTTCACATCATATTTTCAAGACTCCTTGTGCAACATGTACCAGAACTTCATTCCCTTTTATGATTGAATGATATTTCACAATATATACTATATATAATGGGCTTCCCAGCTGGCACTAGTGGTAAAGAACCCACTTGCCCATGCAGGAGATGTAAGAGATGTGAGTTCTTTCCCTGGGTTGGGAAGATCCCCTGGAGAAGGAAATGGCAGCTCACTCCAGTTTTCTTGCCTGGAGAATTCCATGGGCAGAGGAGCCTGGAGGGGTACAGTCCATGGGGTTGCAAAGAGTTGGACACAAGTGAAGTGACGTAGCATGCACACACACACTATGTATTATACAATATTTTTCTTATCCACTCATGTGTTGATAGACTCTTGTTTCTTTCCACCTACGGGCTATTATGAACAATGCTGCAATGAACATTAACATACAAGTATCTATTTGCGTCCCTGTTTTCATTCTTTGGGGTATATACCTGGGAGTGGAACTGCTGGATCATAAGGTACTTCTACATTTAACCTTTTCAGTAACTGTGATATAGTTTTGATTCTATACATTCATTTAATATTCATGTCTTGACACTTCCTACATAGTGAGAATGTAGACAGCGACAGTCTTCAAGCAGTCTGCCCTCTAGTGGCGCTCAGAGACCTACAGTAGACACGTGAACAAATACATCAGTCCAAAATGGGTACACAGCCTGACAGACACTGGAAGGTACAGGGACAGATGACAACACGTAGGTGGGGTTTCGACCTTCAGGCCTGGGCTCCCCTGGTGGCTGAGTGGTAAAGAATCTCCCTGTCAATGCAGGAAACACAGGTTCGATCCCTGGTCGGGGAAGATCCCACATGCCATGGAGCAACTAAGCCTGCGAGTCGCAACTATGGAGCTTGTGCTCTGGAGCCGCAGGAACCACAACGACTGACGACTGTGTGCCTAGAGTCCCTTCTCCAAAACAAGAAAAGCCACTGCAATGACAAGCCTGTGCACCACAACCAGAGGGCAAGCCCCACTCTCCACAACCAGAGAAAGCCCTCGCAGACATGAAGACCCAGTGCATCCAAACAAATTCATTAAAAACACGGAATTTAAATAAAGGAGACTACTTGGTTGACACAAATGCGATAGAACTATACAAAAAGAAAAGCAAAGGAAAACAAACGCCAGATTGAATATAAGGGTTGAAGAGGAACTTAAGGGGAAGGATTGGGAGGTATACCATTTTATAAACCTCTAGTGTAGGGACAGACACAGGCTTTTCACTCCTTGTCATTCAAAACTATCCGTTCACAGGACCTTCCTGGTGGTCCACTGGTTAAGCTTCCAAGGCAGGGGGCCCAGGTTTTGTCTTTTTTTTCTTTGGAGAGGAAATCACTTTATTCGAATTAATTCACAAACACTAACATCAGAAACGCACGTTTAAGAGGCCACAGCTGCCTCTTCTGCCCAATGCCAGTGAACTTCTATATGAGAACGTCCTCATCCACTGCAATCCCGAAGCACAAAAGCTATTAATGATTAAGGAGAGGTTTAAGGTTTAAAGGGTGGTTTTACACTTTACATATGCACTGTGAATTATATTTTAAATGCTAAATCAACGTGGTCATGAGAGGTGATTTTTCATGTCTTCAGCTGAAACTTCTTGATGAAGCCAATCTGTTTGCCAGTCTACACTGTTTCAGCACCTCGCTGAAACCCTCACAAAGCTTAAGGTCACCCTGGCTCTGGGCACACTCCAAAAACTGTTTCACCTCATAAAAGCAGGGGCCATTCTGCTGCAGTTGTGCCGGCTGGATTCCCTGAGGCTCCTGGTAAGTGACGTCAGGCCTCGCGGGCTCAGCACTGCTTCCTCCACTAAGCCCCAGGCGATGGCGTGACCCAGAGTGTGGCCAACGGCAGAACCCACAGCCATGCCGGCAGCAGTGGTCGCCATCTGGGCCATCAGACCTGGCTCCGGGGAGCCACCGCAGGGGAACCAATGGCAGATGGTGGAGCCGCTACTGGTGGCTGGGCTGCAGGCGCAGGCCTGGGCACAGCTCTCATCTGAGATGCGCGGCTGGCCGGAGGGGCTACGAGGGAAGTGCGGCTTCGGCTTCCACGAGGCATCTTGACTGCACGGTGGAGCGAAGTCTAGAAACAGGGGCCCAGGTTTGATCCCTGGTCAGGGAACTAGATGCTGCATGCCACAACTAAGACCTAGCACAATCAAATAAATTTTTAAAATACAATAAAATGAAATAAAACTATCTATTCATGAAGGGTGGAACATATGGTAACTTTTACCTTTATTCCTGTAGCCACGTCCACCACGGAGAGGACTTCTCCTATGGCCAGGGTCCGAATGACATAATTCTTTGTTTTCTCCACCTGAAAACATGACAGACCCCATGTCAAGACTTCCTTAGAATTTGCTGACCATTTCAATTAACATTTTTTAAAATAATAAATGGATGTTACTTTTACAATGTAAAAATTTTTAACACTTTTATTAAGCAATTTTTAAACCAAAAAATAATCCTATCACCCTACTGAAGTCAATATTCTCATCCTTTTAAAAAAGTGTATTGAAGTATAGATGATTGACAATGTCGTGTTAGTTTCAGGTATAACTGAAGAAGTTAGTTTATAACGTAAACCACCTCACCACAGCAGGAGGAGCCGATCTTCCTGAGAGTCAACCAACTCTCAGTTTCCACATTGGCTTACCCTCTCTCCCCAATCACTCTCTGTTTTCCCTCCCGTAGGTTTTTACAACATTCCTCTCAAGCAATATTCACTTTATCAAGCAGCAGACTGTCAAGATTTATGACTCTTAGCGTGGCTCCTGCCCAATGCATATTGGATTGATTATTTCCTAAAATATCTCCAAGGCTCAAGTTGTACCAGTGCCTGGCTTGAGCATCAGTTCATATGGGAGGGTTCCTTCCCAGCAAATAATAAGAAACAACGGTGGTGGATATTTGGGGTTTTTTCAGAGGGTCCCTGAGTCCCTGTGGATCTCCACAACATTCCTCCATGAGGGGCTGAGTGGGACAGAAAGGTTTGACCCCATGCCAGAGATGGAAGAGTCTAGGCTCGGAAAAAGAGGTCAAAAGACTTGCCCAATGAGAGTCATCTAGCAAATGGTAGAACAAGGGCCAGAAACCAGATCTTCAGATTCCTCACCTGGACCTCTTACTCCCAGGCCTCAATACCCCTCACTGTTAAGCTGGAGGAAGCCCTGGGACTCCATGGCCCAGCCGCCAGTACCACCAGCCTTGTCCCCAGAAAGCACGTGGCACCAACACATCCAGTGCTCAGGTGATTCCTCACCTGGCTCCATGCCACAACTAAGACCTAGCACAATCAAATAAATTTTTAAAATACAATAAAATGAAATAAAACTATCTATTCATGAAGGGTGGAACATATGGTAACTTTTACCTTTATTCCTGTAGCCACGTCCACCACGGAGAGGACTTCTCCTATGGCCAGGGTCCGAATGACATAATTCTTTGTTTTCTCCACCTGAAAACATGACAGACCCCATGTCAAGACTTCCTTAGAATTTGCTGACCATTTCAATTAACATTTTTTAAAATAATAAATGGATGTTACTTTTACAATGTAAAAATTTTTAACACTTTTATTAAGCAATTTTTAAACCAAAAAATAATCCTATCACCCTACTGAAGTCAATATTCTCATCCTTTTAAAAAAGTGTATTGAAGTATAGATGATTGACAATGTCGTGTTAGTTTCAGGTATAACTGAAGAAGTTAGTTTATAACGTAAACCACCTCACCACAGCAGGAGGAGCCGATCTTCCTGAGAGTCAACCAACTCTCAGTTTCCACATTGGCTTACCCTCTCTCCCCAATCACTCTCTGTTTTCCCTCCCGTAGGTTTTTACAACATTCCTCTCAAGCAATATTCACTTTATCAAGCAGCAGACTGTCAAGATTTATGACTCTTAGCGTGGCTCCTGCCCAATGCATATTGGATTGATTATTTCCTAAAATATCTCCAAGGCTCAAGTTGTACCAGTGCCTGGCTTGAGCATCAGTTCATATGGGAGGGTTCCTTCCCAGCAAATAATAAGAAACAACGGTGGTGGATATTTGGGGTTTTTTCAGAGGGTCCCTGAGTCCCTGTGGATCTCCACAACATTCCTCCATGAGGGGCTGAGTGGGACAGAAAGGTTTGACCCCATGCCAGAGATGGAAGAGTCTAGGCTCGGAAAAAGAGGTCAAAAGACTTGCCCAATGAGAGTCATCTAGCAAATGGTAGAACAAGGGCCAGAAACCAGATCTTCAGATTCCTCACCTGGACCTCTTACTCCCAGGCCTCAATACCCCTCACTGTTAAGCTGGAGGAAGCCCTGGGACTCCGCATGGCCCAGCCGCCAGTACCACCAGCCTTGTCCCCAGAAAGCACGTGGCACCAACACATCCAGTGCTCAGGTGACCTAGCTAAGGAGCCCCCAACTCCACATGATTACAACAACCTTCCCCTTGCTTTAAGTCATGTGCTCTATTGGAGCCAAACTTCACCCATCAGGACTAAGGAAATCCCTCAGAATCTCCAACTGGTCATGGGTTTCTTTATATTTTACTCTCTCCATTTCCACGATGGACAGGGGAGTATGACTTGGTCATTGGTGGTTTCCAACGGTGGTCACTTTGACTCACCCATCTCACACTGGCTAAAGAACCAATTCCAAATGTAGCCATCCTGGAGCATAATAAATTGATCATGATGGTTCTTTTCTTTCCCGAGTCTCTGCACAGAACAGCGATCTTTGCTATTAGATCCAATAGGCAACGCCACAGCAGTCTCCCATTAATGCTGTGATGTCGACTCAAGCATTCATTTGGGCTGGTCCATTTCAAAACATTGAGCAAAGTTTCCAGAATGAAGACAAGGCTTAATTTGATGCATTTCCCTACTACTGTATATTTTTAACATCTTCTCCAAATATAAATTCTCAGTTTCTTTGGTTCTTTCATTTCCGATTTTGCTAACTGCTCTTAAATGAAGAATGTACAATATTCTTAAATGAAGAATGTACAATATTCTTCATTTAAGAGCAAAAGACAAGGTCCCCCCATATTCAGTTGATAGCATACTGAACTGCCCATGCTGATAATTATCAATCAAATAATGAATGCATTTTTGGTATACCTTTCTACAGTATTCCTACTGTATCTATATATTCCTTTAGAATGAATATATATAATATATATATATATATATATATATATATATATATATAGACTGTATATATTTAAGCCAAACTCAATTCTCATATCAGACCATTAGCTTATAGTAATTTTAAATGATAGGATTCCATAAATGTATAGAGAGTATACATACATGTGTACTTAAACTTGTATTTTATCCTAAATTATACTCCATGACATTTACATTTCTGCTCAATAAATTCAGTCTCAAACAGAAGAAAGGTAGCTTCTCCTAAAATAACTCTCATTTCTTTATAAGGCACTTGTCAGACCTTCATGATGCAATATTCTATTACAGCACAAATTCTACAAAATTTTTTTTTTTATTTTTTTGCCATCTTTTATTTTGTTTTTACAGATTTTTGTTTTTTACAGATATGAAAAATGTATACTTTTGGTTTTAAAAGCTGAGAGAGTCTCTAAAAGACAAGTCGTCAACTAAAATCAACTTGCTTCAACACTGCTTGGGTGTCTATAATGCGAGCTGTCTTTCCCCTGATATTAAAAAATACTTGCTATCCCCTTTGGAACCCACCAGCAGGCCCCGTTAGGAGCCCAGCCAAAAGAACCAAGCCAAAACTGGTTCTTGATCTTAATTTTCTAACATCAGTCCCCAAACTGGCATTTTGACTTGGCTTCTTCTGCCTTCTGGTTTCATTTTTTTTATCTTTCGGCTTCCTTTTTCCTTTTTGGGGCCTTCTGGTTATTGATCATGATGGTTCTTTTCTTTCCGAGTCTCTGCACAGAACAGCGATCTTTGCTATTAGACCCAAATTTCAAAACATTTTGGGAAAAGCAAAGTTTCCAGAATGAAGACAAGGCTTAATTTGATGCATTTCCTACTACTGTATATTTTAACATCTTCTCCAAATATAAATTCTCAGTTTCTTTGGTTCTTTCATTTCCGATTTTGCTAACTGCTCTTAAATGAAGAATGTACAATATTCTTAAATGAAGAATGTACAATATTCTTCATTTAAGAGCAAAAGACAAGGTCCCCCCATATTCAGTTGATAGCATACTGAACTGCCCATGCTGATAATTATCAATCAAATAATGAATGCATTTTTGGTATACCTTTCTACAGTATTCCTACTGTATCTATATATTCCTTTAGACTGAATATATATAATATATATATATATATATATATATATATATATATAGACTGTATATATTTAAGCCAAACTCAATTCTCATATCAGACCATTAGCTTATAGTAATTTTAAATGATAGGATTCCATAAATGTATAGAGAGTATACATACATGTGTACTTAAACTTGTATTTTATCCTAAATTATACTCCATGACATTTACATTTCTGCTCAATAAATTCAGTCTCAAACAGAAGAAAGGTAGCTTCTCCTAAAATAACTCTCATTTCTTTATAAGGCACTTGTCAGACCTTCATGATGCAATATTCTATTACAGCACAAATTCTACAAAATTTTTTTTTTTATTTTTTTGCCATCTTTTATTTTGTTTTTACAGATTTTTGTTTTTTACAGATATGAAAAATGTATACTTTTGGTTTTAAAAGCTGAGAGAGTCTCTAAAAGACAAGTCGTCAACTAAAATCAACTTGCTTCAACACTGCTTGGGTGTCTATAATGCGAGCTGTCTTTCCCCTGATATTAAAAAATACTTGCTATCCCCTTTGGAACCCACCAGCAGGCCCCGTTAGGAGCCCAGCCAAAAGAACCAAGCCAAAACTGGTTCTTGATCTTAATTTTCTAACATCAGTCCCCAAACTGGCATTTTGACTTGGCTTCTTCTGCCTTCTGGTTTCAATTTCCCTGTTTTAGTTACATCTTATCAGTCTTACTGAATACATGTCCTGTATTATAATGAGCCTTAAATTATTTTCAAAAGAAAAGGAACCAGAGTAAAACATATGAATAGAATCAGTAAATGGGCTTCAAGGATTCAGTCATCCTGGGCTTGCTTTAAACGAGATTCTTGCCTAATGGGCTATCCAGTCCTGATCCTCCCTTCAAAAGGGGTCCCAAGTATGGCCACTTCTTACATCTCCCACCACCACTGTGAACCTGGTCTATTCTAACAGTCTTTCAGCTGGCCTCCTGTTTCATTCTGCCCCAAACATCCAGCACGATGACCTTATTTTTATTATTAAGGTAAAATTTACATACAGCAAAGTGCACAGAGCATCAACACACGAGTTCAGGTCCACTGTCGACCTGTGTAACCATCACACCAATTAAGATCATAGAATGTCCCCATCCCATCCAGAAAGGTCCCTCATGCTCCTTTTCAGACTCCCCACCCTTGTGGGCAACCACTGTTCTCTTTTCGCCAACATTCCCTAGCTTTGCCTACTCTTGAACTTACAGAAATGGGATCATATGGCATGTACTCCTTCATATCTGTCTTCTTCTGGGCTAATAAAGCATCCATGTTGTTTTGTGTATCCATCCTTCATTCTTTTTTATGGCTGAGTAGTTTTTCATCTGTGACTATTCCACAATTTGTCCAATCCCTATTGATGAACACCTGGGTTGTTTTCAGCTTGGGGTTATTTTGAATAAAGTTGATGCAAGCATTCATGAACAAGTCTTTCTGTAGATCTGCATTTCCATTTCTTTCTTGTAAACCCCCAGGAATGCAACCACTGGTTAAAAGCTGAGAGAGTCTCTAAAAGACAAGTCGTCAACTAAAATCAACTTGCTTCAACACTGCTTGGGTGTCTATAATGCGAGCTGTCTTTCCCCTGATATTAAAAAATACTTGCTATCCCCTTTGGAACCCACCAGCAGGCCCCGTTAGGAGCCCAGCCAAAAGAACCAAGCCAAAACTGGTTCTTGATCTTAATTTTCTAACATCAGTCCCCAAACTGGCATTTTGACTTGGCTTCTTCTGCCTTCTGGTTTCAATTTCCCTGTTTTAGTTACATCTTATCAGTCTTACTGAATACATGTCCTGTATTATAATGAGCCTTAAATTATTTTCAAAAGAAAAGGAACCAGAGTAAAACATATGAATAGAATCAGTAAATGGGCTTCAAGGATTCAGTCATCCTGGGCTTGCTTTAAACGAGATTCTTGCCTAATGGGCTATCCAGTCCTGATCCTCCCTTCAAAAGGGGTCCCAAGTATGGCCACTTCTTACATCTCCCACCACCACTGTGAACCTGGTCTATTCTAACAGTCTTTCAGCTGGCCTCCTGTTTCATTCTGCCCCAAACATCCAGCACGATGACCTTATTTTTATTATTAAGGTAAAATTTACATACAGCAAAGTGCACAGAGCATCAACACACGAGTTCAGGTCCACTGTCGACCTGTGTAACCATCACACCAATTAAGATCATAGAATGTCCCCATCCCATCCAGAAAGGTCCCTCATGCTCCTTTTCAGACTCCCCACCCTTGTGGGCAACCACTGTTCTCTTTTCGCCAACATTCCCTAGCTTTGCCTACTCTTGAACTTACAGAAATGGGATCATATGGCATGTACTCCTTCATATCTGTCTTCTTCTGGGCTAATAAAGCATCCATGTTGTTTTGTGTATCCATCCTTCATTCTTTTTTATGGCTGAGTAGTTTTTCATCTGTGACTATTCCACAATTTGTCCAATCCCTATTGATGAACACCTGGGTTGTTTTCAGCTTGGGGTTATTTTGAATAAAGTTGATGCAAGCATTCATGAACAAGTCTTTCTGTAGATCTGCATTTCCATTTCTTTCTTGTAAACCCCCAGGAATGCAACCACTGGTTAAAGGGTTGTAAGCACATATCAAACACTTTTGCAAAATGACTGTATCATTTTGTACTCCAACCCATTGTGTATGAGAATTCTAATTCCTCCACATCCTCATCAGTGTCAGTCTTTCCCATCTTTAGCTATTCTCAAGAGACTGTAATATCATCTCATTGCGGGCTTTTTGTTTGTCTGCTTAATTGGTTGATTTCTTGGCTATCCTAGGTCTTAGCTGTGACATGTGGGATCTAGTTCCCTGACCATGGATCAAGCCCCGACCCTCTACATTGGCAGCGTAGAGTCTCAGCCACCGGGCCACCAGGAAAGTCCCTCATTATGACAATCTAGAGGGGTGGGCTGGGGAATGAGGTCGGAGAAAGGTTCAAAAGGGAGGAGACATATGTATACATATGGCTGATTCATGTTGATGTTTGGCAGAAACCAATATGATTCTGTAACCCAATTATCCTTCAATTTTAAAATAAATAAACAAACTCAAAAATGTGCATTTCTCAGATGACTAACGGTATCGAGCACATTTTTCTATGCTTATTGGCCATTTGGACTCTTTTATAAAGGGAGGGTCTATTCAAGTCTTTGACCCATTTTTAAATTGGGTTGTTTGTCTTTTTAGCATTTAGCTTTAAGTATGCTTTATATATCCTGGGTACAAATCGTCTGTATCTGGACATAATTTTTTTTTCAGATAAATGCATTGTAGGTACTCCTTCCTGGTTTGTAGATTGTCTTTTTATTCTCTTCATGAAGTCTTTTGATGAATAACAGTTTTTAATTTTGATAAAGATCAATTTATCAGTTCTTTCTCTTTTACATGTTTAGCATTTGAGGTCCTCTCTTAGAAACCTCTGCCTTCTCCATTATTCTTCCACAAACTCTATAACTGTGGACTTGATGTTTAGGTATATAATAAATTTCAAATTATTTTTGCGTGTAGTATAAGGTAAGGATCAGGGCTAACTTTTTTTTTTCTGTAAGTTTATCAGTCATTCCAGCATCATTTATTGAGAAGACTTTTTGGGGGTGGAGTGGGAGGGAGGGAGACGGGCGGGCCGCTTCTATTGGTCTTTCATTTATTTATTTTCATCCGTCTTTGTTCTTTGGCTCCTGTGGGCCTCCCATCGCGGTGGCCTCTGTCGTCGCAGAGCACTGGCTCTGCGCATGCTCTCAGAGCTCCGGCTCGGTAATTGGACACATGGGTCCAGCCGCTCCGTGCACGTCATTTCCTTTGAAGACTGTAATATCATCTCATTGCGGGCTTTTTGTTTGTCTGCTTAATTGGTTGATTTCTTGGCTATCCTAGGTCTTAGCTGTGACATGTGGGATCTAGTTCCCTGACCATGGATCAAGCCCCGACCCTCTACATTGGCAGCGTAGAGTCTCAGCCACCGGGCCACCAGGAAAGTCCCTCATTATGACAATCTAGAGGGGTGGGCTGGGGAATGAGGTCGGAGAAAGGTTCAAAAGGGAGGAGACATATGTATACATATGGCTGATTCATGTTGATGTTTGGCAGAAACCAATATGATTCTGTAACCCAATTATCCTTCAATTTTAAAATAAATAAACAAACTCAAAAATGTGCATTTCTCAGATGACTAACGGTATCGAGCACATTTTTCTATGCTTATTGGCCATTTGGACTCTTTTATAAAGGGAGGGTCTATTCAAGTCTTTGACCCATTTTTAAATTGGGTTGTTTGTCTTTTTAGCATTTAGCTTTAAGTATGCTTTATATATCCTGGGTACAAATCGTCTGTATCTGGACATAATTTTTTTTTCAGATAAATGCATTGTAGGTACTCCTTCCTGGTTTGTAGATTGTCTTTTTATTCTCTTCATGAAGTCTTTTGATGAATAACAGTTTTTAATTTTGATAAAGATCAATTTATCAGTTCTTTCTCTTTTACATGTTTAGCATTTGAGGTCCTCTCTTAGAAACCTCTGCCTTCTCCATTATTCTTCCACAAACTCTATAACTGTGGACTTGATGTTTAGGTATATAATAAATTTCAAATTATTTTTGCGTGTAGTATAAGGTAAGGATCAGGGCTAACTTTTTTTTTTCTGTAAGTTTATCAGTCATTCCAGCATCATTTATTGAGAAGACTTTGCGGGGGGGGGGGGGGGGGGTGGGGAGGGAAGGGGACGGGCGGGCCGCTTCTATTGGTCTTTCATTTCTTTATTTTCATCCGTCTTTGTTCTTTGGCTCCTGTGGGCCTCCCATCGCGGTGGCCTCTGTCGTCGCAGAGCACTGGCTCTGCGCGCATGCTCTCCAGAGCTCCGGCTCGGTAATTGGACACATGGGTCCAGCCGCTCCGTGGCACGTGGGATCTTCCCAGGCCAGGGATCGAACCGGCGCCCCTTGCACTGCACGGCGGTGTCCTTACCCACTGGGCCACCAGGGAAGCCCCCTATTGAGAAGACTTTTATTTTCCCATTAAATTGCCTCGGCAACACTGTCCAGAAATCTATTGATCACGCATGTGTGGATTTGTTTCAGGACCATATTCTGTCCCATTAATCTATGTGTCTATCCTTATATCAATACCACATAATCTTGAGGAGCTTTTGAATAAGGCTTGAAATCAAATACTGAGAGTTCTCCAAATCTGTCCTTTTTTAGAACTGCTTTAACAATTCCAAATCTTTTGCATTTCTATAAACATTTTTTGAATCAACTTGTAAATTCTGACCAAGGCACTATAATACATTTAGAATAAGCATTACAGGACTTTCCTGGCAGTCCAGAGGTTAAGACCCTCTGCTTCCACTTCAGGGGGCACGGGTTCAATCCCTGATCAGAGAACTAAGATTCCATAGGCTACACTGTATGACCAAAAAATAGAAAAATAAATTGGCATGATGCTGTGCTTCCCCACTTCCTCTTCCTTATCTAACCTTGAGAAAACTCTCCTATGACTCCAGCTACCTTTGCAAAAAAAATCCAGACCGCTCACCATGGCCCCCACGTCTGACCCTTCTTTCTCTCTCCTGTTCCTTATTCTCTGCTGATTCTCCCCTGGGGAGAGAGTGGGGAGAGTGGGGTCCCTGAGCACACTGCTGGAGGATTCTGTAACAAAGGCTGTCTGTCACCACCATCCTTTGGTCTTCCCCAAGGGCCTTGACCACTCCAGGAAAGCCCAAAAGAAGAATGATGAAAGATGGCACTCCCATGGCTCTGTCCAAAGACATTTCTCATCTGTCACAGCATTACTGCGGCATTTTGACAGTTTCAGATTTTCCAAATTCTTGCTTAAATTGAATGCCTCTTGTCCTGGCAGCACACGCTTCCTACCAAATTCCTAGCTGCTCTGGAATTTTTTCTGATGATTAGTGTAATCACATAACTTATCAATACTAACAGCATGTACCATATTGACATCACCAGTCTGATGCATGTGCTTACTTTGCTGTTAATGGAAAGTGCATTATTTTATCTTAATTTAATGACATTAATTATATTATTTCATTAATACATAATAAAACAATTTATTTATTACATTACTTTCAGTACATTAATTCTTTTTTTTTTTTTTAAAGATTTATTTATTTATTTATTTTGGGCGGGGGTTGGGTTGGGGGGGGGGGGGGAGCGGGCGGGCCACTTCCATTGGTCTTCCATTTCTCTATTTTTCATCCGTCTTTGTTCTTTGGCTCCTGTGGGCCTCCCATCGCAGTGGCATCTGTCGTTGCAGAGCCCAGCTCTGGACGCATGCGCTCCAGAGCTCCGGCTCAGTGATTGGACACACTGGTCCAGCCGCTCCGCGGCACGTGGGATCTTCCCAGGCCAGGAATCGAACTGGCACCCCTTGCACTGCAAGGCGGTGTCCTTATCCACTGGACCACCAGGGGAAGCCCAGTACATTAATTCTTAATTGTTTTTCATTAAGTTTAATGTCATGTGGTGGGATATATACCTTCCAACCTTACCGCACTTGACATCAGTTCTAATAGTTTTGCTAGTAGAATTTTTAGGGTTTTCTACATACAAAACATGTTGTCTGTGAACAGAGATAGGATTACTTCTTCTTTTGTAGTTTTTACCATGCTGGACTTATATCTCTAGCCTCAACAACCATATGATATAATTTTACCTTTTTATTAGTTTGTTGCCTAAAATGTTAGCTCCATAAAGTGGGGTGGGTAGGAGGGGGAGGGTTGGCCTGCTTTGTTCACTGCCTCTTGAACTACTTCATAGCAGGTGTTCAATAAATGACTGTTAAAGTGAATGAATCACCTCGCCTGGCACTCAGCAGGGACTTAGCCAATGATAACAAGTAATCATCACTGCTAATTTTAACATAATAGTTCAATATAAGAAGAATCGCTGTGCCTTAAAATGAGCAGTTTCCATTATGCAGGATGGTTTCCATACTATGAGCAAGTATCACCAGGCCTAACATAATATAGCCCCTTCGAACCCTTAAAAAAAGAAAAAATGTCCTACAACGCTTCCTACCAAATTCCTAGCTGCTCTGGAATTTTTCTGATGATTAGTGTAATCACATAACTTATCAATACTAACAGCATGTACCATATTGGCATCACCAGTCTGATGCATGTGCTTACTTGCTGTTAATGGAAAGTGCATTTTAATATATTTATTTCTTAATTTAATGATATTAATTATATTATTTCATTAATACATAATAAAACAATTTATTTATTACATTACTTTCAGTACATTAATTCTTTTTTTTTTTTTAAAGATTTATTTATTTATTTATTTTGGGCGGGGGTTGGGTTGGGGAGGGAGGGGAGCGGGCGGGCCACTTCCATTGGTCTTCCATTTCTCTATTTTTCATCCGTCTTTGTTCTTTGGCTCCTGTGGGCCTCCCATCGCAGTGGCATCTGTCGTTGCAGAGCCCAGCTCTGGACGCATGCGCTCCAGAGCTCCGGCTCAGTGATTGGACACACTGGTCCAGCCGCTCCGCGGCACGTGGGATCTTCCCAGGCCAGGAATCGAACTGGCACCCCTTGCACTGCAAGGCGGTGTCCTTATCCACTGGACCACCAGGGGAAGCCCAGTACATTAATTCTTAATTGTTTTTCATTAAGTTTAATGTCATGTGGTGGGATATATACCTTCCAACCTTACCGCACTTGACATCAGTTCTAATAGTTTTGCTAGTAGAATTTTTAGGGTTTTCTACATACAAAACATGTTGTCTGTGAACAGAGATAGGATTACTTCTTCTTTTGTAGTTTTTACCATGCTGGACTTATATCTCTAGCCTCAACAACCATATGATATAATTTTACCTTTTTATTAGTTTGTTGCCTAAAATGTTAGCTCCATAAAGTGGGGTGGGTAGGAGGGGGAGGGTTGGCCTGCTTTGTTCACTGCCTCTTGAACTACTTCATAGCAGGTGTTCAATAAATGACTGTTAAAGTGAATGAATCACCTCGCCTGGCACTCAGCAGGGACTTAGCCAATGATAACAAGTAATCATCACTGCTAATTTTAACATAATAGTTCAATATAAGAAGAATCGCTGTGCCTTAAAATGAGCAGTTTCCATTATGCAGGATGGTTTCCATACTATGAGCAAGTATCACCAGGCCTACAGCGGCACTGGAGCCCCGGGGGACAGGGGGTCCCAGCTCACTCCCTGCCCCACCCTTTCCAGGAAACCCTGTGGACCCCACAGATGACAATTCTGTTCGAGTGCCAATCTACACAGAGAAACTTCTGTAAACAGGCCCTCGCTCTGTCCTGTCATCTCGGCTCAAATCCTCCACGGCATCCCACAGACCCGGGACTGCGACATCCCACGGACCCAGGGCTGACCTGACCAGAGTGCCGGCCAGGTGGCCCGGCTCCAAGTTGTGGAGCTGGAGCGGGGACAGGGCCTCCTGCCAGAGACAGCACGCAAAGCTGAGCGAGGGGCAGCCTGTCAGGCTTCACTAGGAAAAGCCTGGGCTCCAGTGCAGACAGAAGCCAGAGGGCCAAGCGCAGAGCCTAGGCCAGAGTGTTGGAGCCAAGAGCTCAAAGGAGGTCAGGAAGCAGGCCTTGATGGGATTAGGGCAGGTGTGCCTGGCTGTGTTGCGGGCAGTGGTGGGTCACAGGGCGGGCCTGGGTGGGACCCACGGCAGGGTGGACAGCCTCAGCCTCCTGGCATATCCCCCATTCAGCTCCTTTTCTGCAACACGCCAATGGCTTCAGTGTAACTGCTTCCTGGGAAACACTGCTCCTTTCCTCAGGGTTTATTAAGAAAGCAACAACCATTCCCACTCCCTGAAGCCATCTAAGGGGAGCTGACTTTCAAAGCTTATCCCATTCCAGATCTGATCAATGCCTTCCTGATATCTCTCTAAACCCCAAAATTCAAACCATCCCAAACGGACCCTATCTTAAATTCTGCTAGAAATAATAATTACGGTATAATAGATAATAATTCCAGCATTCACATATGGATGTGAGAGTCGGAAGGCTGAGTGCATGGAACTGATGCTTTTGAACTGTGGTGCTGGAGAAGACTCCTGAGAATCCCTCAGACAGCAAGGAGATCAAGCCAGTCAATCCTAAAGGAAATCAACTCTGACTATTCATTGGAAGAACTGATGCTGAAGCTGAAGTTCCAATAATTTGGCCACTGGATGCGAACAGCCAACTTACTGGAAAAGAGCCTGATGCTGGGAAAGATTGGGGGCAAGAGGCAAAGCAGGTGACAGAGGATGAAACGGCTGGATGGCATCACTGACTCAATGGACACGAGTTTGAGCAAACTCCGGGAGATGGTGAAGAACAAGGAAGCCTTCCATGATGCGGTCCATGGGATCGCAAAGAGTCAGACACAACTTAGCAACTGAACAACAACACACTCTTAAAAGTTATCTTGGATTCCAAAGAGCTTTTGTTTTTGCAGGTTGTATCTATCAAGTTGCCATATAGTAATTAAAGCTGAGAATTTCTAAAACATTTATTCATTTAAAAATAACAATAATGAGCCTATTACATGTTAACGTAAATGACATAATTCTTATGAAAAGCAACCATCATTTTCAAGCCAAAAAAATCAATGAGGAAAATGGTATTGTTTTGCATTTTTACAAATTGTTTTAGCATCTAGCTTAATTAAAGACAGCTGGCTTCTCACGGCTGCTTCTGCAATCTCTCTGCTGCTATGTGCCACTTGGGTTGAAGCTGATGATGGAAATATGGTGTCATGCAGGCAAGTAGCGCATATTTACTTTTCAGGTTGTATCAATACGTGAAAGGTATTGATACCCTCTGGTACTCCCAAGGGTCCTCAGATCAGCTCCTTTTCTGCAACACGCCAATGGCTTCAGTGTAACTGCTTCCTGGGAAACCTGCTCCCAGGGTTTATTAAGAAAGCAACAACCATTCCCACTCCTGAAGCCATCTAAGGGGAGCTGACTTTCAAAGCTTATCCCATTCCAGATCTGATCAATGCCTTCCTGATATCTCTCTAAACCCCAAAATTCAAACCATCCCAAACGGACCCTATCTTAAATTCTGCTAGAAATAATAATTACGGTATAATAGATAATAATTCCAGCATTCACATATGGATGTGAGAGTCGGAAGGCTGAGTGCATGGAACTGATGCTTTTGAACTGTGGTGCTGGAGAAGACTCCTGAGAATCCCTCAGACAGCAAGGAGATCAAGCCAGTCAATCCTAAAGGAAATCAACTCTGACTATTCATTGGAAGAACTGATGCTGAAGCTGAAGTTCCAATAATTTGGCCACTGGATGCGAACAGCCAACTTACTGGAAAAGAGCCTGATGCTGGGAAAGATTGGGGGCAAGAGGCAAAGCAGGTGACAGAGGATGAAACGGCTGGATGGCATCACTGACTCAATGGACACGAGTTTGAGCAAACTCCGGGAGATGGTGAAGAACAAGGAAGCCTTCCATGATGCGGTCCATGGGATCGCAAAGAGTCAGACACAACTTAGCAACTGAACAACAACACACTCTTAAAAGTTATCTTGGATTCCAAAGAGCTTTTGTTTTTGCAGGTTGTATCTATCAAGTTGCCATATAGTAATTAAAGCTGAGAATTTCTAAAACATTTATTCATTTAAAAATAACAATAATGAGCCTATTACATGTTAACGTAAATGACATAATTCTTATGAAAAGCAACCATCATTTTCAAGCCAAAAAAATCAATGAGGAAAATGGTATTGTTTTGCATTTTTACAAATTGTTTTAGCATCTAGCTTAATTAAAGACAGCTGGCTTCTCACGGCTGCTTCTGCAATCTCTCTGCTGCTATGTGCCACTTGGGTTGAAGCTGATGATGGAAATATGGTGTCATGCAGGCAAGTAGCCGCATATTTACTTTTCAGGTTGTATCAATACGTGAAAGGTATTGATACCCTCTGGGTACTCCCAAGGGGTCCTCAGATCATACTGTGAGAACCACTGACTTAGGTAATAATGATGCTACTATGCCCACAGCCCATGGGACTCATGGATGGGAGTGCATCATGCATGGGACTTGCTCAGGATGGGAGAAAATTTTGTTGGGGTGGGGGAAGAGCTCGGGTTGGGAGTGAAGATGGCTGGCGGCGAGAGTGAGGGAAGCAGTCACAGATGCAGAGGCGGCTTCATTATCCAGCTACCCGTCTGCTTTCCTCCTACACTTGGCCAGGAATCGCCTGAGCCCCATTGGCTCCCTCCTGGGAAAAATATTAGGATGGAACATCCTTATGAGCCAGCCCCGAACCATGACTGGCAGGGACCAAATGTTAATCAGGAACAATCCAGAGAGACAGTACAGGATACCAAGAAAGAAGGACAGCACATCAGTACTCAAGCTGGGATTGCACGCTGCATTTCCTGAAAGATATAAATGCGGATCTGATCGGCCTAACCGGAAACCTGTATGGCAAGAGTTTGGAAAGCTTCTTCACGGGATTCTAATGTGCACCCTTGGGTGAAATCACCAGCTTTGAAGAAACCTCCCTCAACCCGGCTATGAATCTGTGCCCCTGTTACACATACAGCTCACTACTTGTATGTGCATGCAGGCATGCTCAGATGGCTCAGCTACGTCTGACTCTTTTAGAACCTCCTGGACTGGGCTTCCCCAGTTGTCCAGTGGTTAGAGAGTCTGCCTTGCAGTGTAAGGGGCACCAGTTCGATCTCTGGCACAGGAAGATCCCACATGCCACGGAGCAGCTGGATCGGGGTATACAAGTAAGAACAAGCGCACTGGGGCGCATGCGCCCAGAACCAGAGCTCTGCAGTGATAGAGGCCACTGCAATGGGAGGCCCACATGGGACAAAGAATCGAAAATGGATGAAAATAAATATAAACACAAAAGAGGCATGATGGGGAAAAGAAAAAAAAAGAACCCCCTGGACTGGACTGTAACCCACCAGGCTCCTCAGTTCATGGGATTTTCCAAGCAAGACTACTGAAACAGGTTGCCATTCCCTATGACCTCTGGCCAATTACTCAGCCTCAGTTTACTCATCTGTAAAATGGGAACACCATTAAGGATGTCAGGAATATTAAATAAGATCATCTGTTCAAAGTTCTTAGGTAATAATGATGTACTATGCCCACAGCCCATGGGACTCATGGATGGGAGTGCATCATGCATGGGACTTGCTCAGGAGGGGAGAAAATTTTGGTGGGGTGGGGTAAGAGCTCGGGGTGGGAGTGTAGATGGCTGGCGGCGAGTGAGGGAAGCAGTCACAGATGCAGAGGCGGCTTCATTATCCAGCTACCCGTCTGCTTTCCTCCTACACTTGGCCAGGAATCGCCTGAGCCCCATTGGCTCCCTCCTGGGAAAAATATTAGGATGGAACATCCTTATGAGCCAGCCCCGAACCATGACTGGCAGGGACCAAATGTTAATCAGGAACAATCCAGAGAGACAGTACAGGATACCAAGAAAGAAGGACAGCACATCAGTACTCAAGCTGGGATTGCACGCTGCATTTCCTGAAAGATATAAATGCGGATCTGATCGGCCTAACCGGAAACCTGTATGGCAAGAGTTTGGAAAGCTTCTTCACGGGATTCTAATGTGCACCCTTGGGTGAAATCACCAGCTTTGAAGAAACCTCCCTCAACCCGGCTATGAATCTGTGCCCCTGTTACACATACAGCTCACTACTTGTATGTGCATGCAGGCATGCTCAGATGGCTCAGCTACGTCTGACTCTTTTAGAACCTCCTGGACTGGGCTTCCCCAGTTGTCCAGTGGTTAGAGAGTCTGCCTTGCAGTGTAAGGGGCACCAGTTCGATCTCTGGCACAGGAAGATCCCACATGCCACGGAGCAGCTGGATCGGTGTGTCCAAGTACGAACCAGCGCTCTGGAGCGCATGCGCCCAGAACCAGAGCTCTGCAGTGATAGAGGCCACTGCAATGGGAGGCCCACATGGGACAAAGAATCGAAAATGGATGAAAATAAATATAAACACAAAAGAGGCATGATGGGGAAAAGAAAAAAAAAAAAGAACCCCCTGGACTGGACTGTAACCCACCAGGCTCCTCAGTTCATGGGATTTTCCAAGCAAGACTACTGAAACAGGTTGCCATTCCCTATGACCTCTGGCCAATTACTCAGCCTCAGTTTACTCATCTGTAAAATGGGAACACCATTAAGGATGTCAGGAATATTAAATAAGATCATCTGTTCAAAGTTCTTAGAGCTGTAACTGACACGAAATATGGACTTAGTAAGTGTAAGCCATTACTAGTTATGGTGATTTGGGTGCAGACCATCTGCCTCTGATAGCTTCCAGGGACAAGTGTTTGAGGAATGTGCCACACAGATGGGACCAGGCACCCAAGGGAGAGGATGGGATCCAGTCCCAGCGCTGCCACAAAAGACATGTCCCAGCTGGATCCTCTGTGTCTTCATCTGGAAATTTGGGAAGCCAGGATCTCCCCCACTAAGGACCTGGTCCTCAGTCCTCCGCGACAAAGGGGAGGGTTGATTGGAAGGCACAAAGGTAATGCTGCTGGAAACAGGGGCAGGAAGAGTCAAAGAGGTGCAGGGAGGTCATTCACACCGTGTGTGTTGGCATGTGTATGCACATGTGACAGTGTATATGCTCTGCAGTCAGGGTCAGATCCTGTCTTCCTGTTCAAATTATTGAAACTTCTCAAATCTATTGCAGGTGACAGAGGGAGAAGCGAGTGGGAACATTTTAATGGCTTCTTCTCAGTCTGTGGACTGTCTGCTGAGACCTGGGATGAAGAGGCCCATCCCTCGTTTGTCCTCAAGAACATCATCATCACACGTTACACGCTGCCTTGTGCCTAGATGCTCGTCCAATCACGCCCCCAAATTAAGAGCAACACAAGGGCCAGGGGAAGATGGAAGGATCTGGACCGCTCTCTGAACGGGCAGTGCAGCCATGACTCAATAATTTCATGAAGAGGCAGATGAGTCATCGATCATCACACAACACTTCTTCTAGAATTACTGGTCATGGACAGCTCCTCCGGCTGTTCTCAGGAGCAATTTGAGAGTCTATATACAGATGTGCTGCGGAGTCTCATGAGACCCGTCCCATGAGATGAGCCTGTGCCCCGATGACCAATGACACACTGGTTTAATTTCCTTCAGGTCCACTGGTTGTTGCAAGTTCACACAGAAGGGACCCTGAAACAGGTTGCCATTCCCTATGACCTCTGGCCAATTACTCAGCCTCAGTTTACTCATCTGTAAAATGGGAACACCATTAAGGATGTCAGGAATATTAAATAAGATCATCTGTTCAAAGTTCTTAGAGCTGTAACTGACACGAAATATGGACTTAGTAAGTGTAAGCCATTACTAGTTATGGTGATTTGGGTGCAGACCATCTGCCTCTGATAGCTTCCAGGGACAAGTGTTTGAGGAATGTGCCACACAGATGGGACCAGGCACCCAAGGGAGAGGATGGGATCCAGTCCCAGCGCTGCCACAAAAGACATGTCCCAGCTGGATCCTCTGTGTCTTCATCTGGAAATTTGGGAAGCCAGGATCTCCCCCACTAAGGACCTGGTCCTCAGTCCTCCGCGACAAAGGGGAGGGTTGATTGGAAGGCACAAAGGTAATGCTGCTGGAAACAGGGGCAGGAAGAGTCAAAGAGGTGCAGGGAGGTCATTCACACCGTGTGTGTTGGCATGTGTATGCACATGTGACAGTGTATATGCTCTGCAGTCAGGGTCAGATCCTGTCTTCCTGTTCAAATTATTGAAACTTCTCAAATCTATTGCAGGTGACAGAGGGGAGAAGCGAGAGTGGGAACATTTTAATGGCTTCTTCTCAGTCTGTGGACTGTCTGCTGAGACCTGGGATGAAGAGGCCCATCCCTCGTTTGTCCTCAAGAACATCATCATCACACGTTACACGCTGCCTTGTGCCTAGATGCTCGTCCAATCACGCCCCCAAATTAAGAGCAACACAAGGGCCAGGGGAAGATGGAAGGATCTGGACCGCTCTCTGAACGGGCAGTGCAGCCATGACTCAATAATTTCATGAAGAGGCAGATGAGTCATCGATCATCACACAACACTTCTTCTAGAATTACTGGTCATGGACAGCTCCTCCGGCTGTTCTCAGGAGCAATTTGAGAGTCTATATACAGATGTGCTGCGGAGTCTCATGAGACCCGTCCCATGAGATGAGCCTGTGCCCCGATGACCAATGACACACTGGTTTAATTTCCTTCAGGTCCACTGGTTGTTGCAAGTTCACACAGAAACGTATCAAACAGGCTGAAATAACTAACAGAAATGAACTGCAGGGTTCATCCAGGGCCAATCCTGTGCCTCCCGGAGGAATTAGACCTAATCATCCAGGACAGCGCTGTCTGGGCTGCTGATGACCTCAGAGGGAGCTAAGGAAAGAGGAGGATAATTGGATCCAGGGCTTAGCATGTTTCATCAGGAGCAAGAGTACACAGGCTAATCCTTCAGACACGGAGGGTCGGGCCACAACTGGTAAACCTCATTAAAGGATCAACCCTCATGTCCGGGTCTTGAATTTTAACAGTAAGTTAAGCCTTAGACATACTGGGCTGATTAAAAGGGCAGGAGACTGGCCTCATGTCAGATTCTTACCTCCCCTCAGCCCCATCCTGGATGCATTTGGAGGCCAGGCTGTGATGGAAAAAGTGGCTGAAAGCAAAGACGGATTCAGTTCAGTTCAGTCAGTAAGTTGTGTCCGACTCTTTGCAACCCCATGGACTGTGGCACACCAGACTTCCCAGTCCTTCACCATCTCCCAGAGCTTGCTCAAACTCAAGCCCATCCTCCTGCCCTCAAAGAGGAACTGGGGTTTCCTTAGGCTTGTCTGTTTGGTGGGTTGGTAGGTTGTTTGGTTGGTAGGCTGGCTGGTTGCTTGGCTGGTAGCTTGGTTGGTTGGTTAGTTGTCTGTTTTGTTGGCTGGCTGATTGGCAGGTTAGTTGGATGGCTGGTTGTTTTGCTGGTTGGTCAGTTGGTAGATTAGTAGGCTGTTTGATTGGTTGGTAGGTTACTTGATTGGTTGGTTGGTTGTACTCACCCTAAATGTATGTTCCACTGAGAGGCAATTCACCAGCTTGAACATTTACTTGGCCACTCTGTTCTGCTTGGTATGAAATTACCTTCCAGGCTTTGCCCAACACACTTCATCCTGTTTGGCAGGTGTTTCCTTGGTCATGCTCTCCATACAAGTGTGGCACTGCTGTGCCATTCTCACCAGGGGCTGAAGGAGCCCATCAGGAGATGCCAGAGCTCCGCCTACAACTCCCTCCTGACGAGAAGACAGTGATGCCTGTCCCTGCCTCCTCAGGACAGTCAACCAAGGCGGGTGAGGGGTGGTGGCCTGGTCTCAACCATGGACCTCAGGCCCCCACTGGCTCTGATCCAGACTCCACAGAGAAACAAGTTCCATGGTCTCCCAAATGGAGAAAACCCCCACCAGCTCGGTCCTCAGCCTCTCCCTCTACAGAACATGCTGGGCAGGAAGGGGGCCGGGCTCACTGCAGAGCACATTGAGTTCATCAGCATCTACCGAAGGTCATCACCATTTTGGGCCCCTCCCCCAAGGGCCTCACCAGTGGGTATATTTTTTTAAATGTTAGGTTTAAGGAAGCTATGAAGCTGCACAAATGGACTTTGTTGTTGTTGTTCAGTTGCTAAGTCGTGTCTGACTCTTTGCGACCCCATGGACTGCAGCCCGCCAGGCTTCCCTGTCCTTCACCATCTCCCAGAGTTTGCTCAGACTCATGTCCATTGAGTCAATGATGCCATCCAACCATCTCATTCTCTGATGCCCTCTTCTCCTCCTGCCCTCCATCTTTCCCAGCATCAGGGTCTTTTCCAACCCTGGTTCTTCACATTAGGTGATCAAAGTATTAGAGCTTCTGCATCAGTCCTTCCAATGATATTCAGGATTAGTCTCTCTTAGCATGGACTAGTTTGATCTCCTTGCTGTCCACAGGACTCTCAAAGAGTCTTCTCCAGCACCACAGTTTGAAAGTATCAATTCTGTGGCGCTCAGCCTTCTTTATGGTTCCAACTCTCACATTCATACATGCCCACTAAAAAACCATGGCTTTGACTATATGGAATGGACTTAAACTTGGCTAAAACATACAACTCCTAATGTTAGCCTCACAAAGGAATCCTGTCATTGTGTATTCTTTGTTTCTTTCCTTCTCTCTTTCCAATGAGGATAAATCAACTAAAGTTTCCCAGGTGGCTCGGCAGTAAAGAATCCGCCTGCCAATGCAGGAGACTGAAGCTCGATCCCTGGGTCAGCAAGATCCCCTGGAGAAGGAAATGGCACCCCACTCCAGTATTCTTTCCTGGAGAATCCCATGGACAGAAGAGCTCGGTGGGCTACAGTCCATGGGGTCACAGTCAGACACGATTTAGTGACTGAACAACAGCAACATTGAGAATGGCATTTTAGACAAACAAGACTCATCCATTTTGGATAGGTCTACAACACTAGAAAAGCCTGAAGGGTCCAAACCGAGGCCATGGTCTCCCAAATGGAGAAACCCCCACCAGCTCGGTCCTCAGCCTCTCCCTCTACAGAACATGCTGGGCAGGAAGGGGGCCGGGCTCACTGCAGAGCACATTGAGTTCATCAGCATCTACCGAAGGTCATCACCATTTTGGGCCCCTCCCCCAAGGGCCTCACCAGTGGGTATATTTTTTTAAATGTTAGGTTTAAGGAAGCTATGAAGCTGCACAAATGGACTTTGTTGTTGTTGTTCAGTTGCTAAGTCGTGTCTGACTCTTTGCGACCCCATGGACTGCAGCCCGCCAGGCTTCCCTGTCCTTCACCATCTCCCAGAGTTTGCTCAGACTCATGTCCATTGAGTCAATGATGCCATCCAACCATCTCATTCTCTGATGCCCTCTTCTCCTCCTGCCCTCCATCTTTCCCAGCATCAGGGTCTTTTCCAACCCTGGTTCTTCACATTAGGTGATCAAAGTATTAGAGCTTCTGCATCAGTCCTTCCAATGATATTCAGGATTAGTCTCTCTTAGCATGGACTAGTTTGATCTCCTTGCTGTCCACAGGACTCTCAAAGAGTCTTCTCCAGCACCACAGTTTGAAAGTATCAATTCTGTGGCGCTCAGCCTTCTTTATGGTTCCAACTCTCACATTCATACATGCCCACTAAAAAACCATGGCTTTGACTATATGGAATGGACTTAAACTTGGCTAAAACATACAACTCCTAATGTTAGCCTCACAAAGGAATCCTGTCATTGTGTATTCTTTGTTTCTTTCCTTCTCTCTTTCCAATGAGGATAAATCAACTAAAGTTTCCCAGGTGGCTCGGCAGTAAAGAATCCGCCTGCCAATGCAGGAGACTGAAGCTCGATCCCTGGGTCAGCAAGATCCCCTGGAGAAGGAAATGGCACCCCACTCCAGTATTCTTTCCTGGAGAATCCCATGGACAGAAGAGCTCGGTGGGCTACAGTCCATGGGGTCACAGTCAGACACGATTTAGTGACTGAACAACAGCAACATTGAGAATGGCATTTTAGACAAACAAGACTCATCCATTTTGGATAGGTCTACAACACTAGAAAAGCCTGAAAGTGAGTTCCTTACATTTCTCAGACATTTGAGGCCCCAAATTATATTTGTTTTGTGAACAAATATTTTATTACCTCCTCTGATTCCCCTACTCCCTGATCTGTTGGCTTAAGAGAAGTGAGTGTCAATCAGATTAACAGGAAGGAGGCAGAAAAGGAAGGGGACAGAGCCACTCCCACATACCGACCACACCATCTGCTTCTCCCAGGACAGAATTCATGTACTAAATTAATGCATTTCCTTCTACAAGTCACTACTGCAAACAAAGCAAAACCAGATCTTTTTCTCTCTCTGTTTCTCTCTCATTCACAGACATACACATTATACCCAAAGAGCAATGAAACGTACCTTATCCTGAATTGCACGTTTTAATACAGGTAGGCCCATGATGAACATCACTCTCTGAAATGTCAAAGCTCTCATTTCATCCAGACTCAAATCATACCTGTGACAAATGGACACGAGACAGGTGTGAAGATGTTGGATTGATGGAGGCTGTGAGTGCAGCCTTTAGACACACGGATCTGACAGGACAGACATCTCTGCTGGGTCACTCTGGAGCTTTTCTTTGACACTGTGCATCCAAGGAGGCCACTGAGTATGTGAGAGAGGCCGCGTGGTCAGTAGAAGGGTCAAAATGGAAAGAGAGAAAGGGCTCATATTTGCAGGGCAGGAACAGAGACGCGGACGTAGAGAATAGGCATGCGGACACAGAGGAGGGGGAAGGGAAGGATGGGATGAATCAGATTAACATATGTACACTACAGGTGTAAAACAGAGAGCTAGAGGGAAGCTGCCGTGAAGTACAGGGAGCTCCGCTCAGGGCTCTGCAGTGACTCAGAGGCACGAGGTGAGGGGGGAAGGGGAGGGAGGCTCAAAAGGAAGAGGATATATGTACATTTACAGTTGATTCACCTTGTTGTACAACAGAAATTAACACAACATTGTAAAGCAATTATCCTCCAATAAGAAAGCCATTTTTCTGGAATTCCCTTGCTTTCTCCATTATCCAAGGAATGTTGGCAATTGGATCTCTGGTTTCTCTGCCTTTTCTAAACCCAGCTTGTGCCTCTGGAAGTCCTCGCTTCACACACTGCTGAAGCCTAGCTTGAAGGATTTCAAGCATAACCTTGCTAGCATGTAAGTTAAAAGAACACATACTCCAAAAAAAAAGTTTTAAACTTATTTTACACTGTACACTTAAATATGACCACTAGGTGGTGCTTGGTCTTCGTTTCCAAAGCGACCCCAAGGAATTCCTATTTAACAAAGAAACCGAAGCTGGATGAAAAAAAAAATGTTAGAATCTGTCCTCCTGAAGCTTGAACATTTGTTTGTCATATTATGAATATCTAAGTTCCTAATGCTTTTTAAGGAAAAAAGTAACAATCTCTGTGGTGGAAAAGTGAGGGTGTCAGGAACAACTCAAGTTCTCCAAACTCCTATGAAACATACATAGTTAATGTGCATTTTCAGTCTTTAAACTCAGCAATCCACATTGAGCAATCTCAGTCTTTCTATTTTTGATTGTGCTCAGTCATGTCCAACTCTCTGTGACCCCATGGACTGTAGCCCACCAGGCTCCTCTGTTCATGGGATTCTCCAGGCAAGAATAGTGGACTGGATTACCATTTCTTACTCCAGGGGGTCTTCCTGACCCAGAGGTTGAACCTGCATCTTTTGCATCTCCTGCAAAGCAGATTCTTTACTGCTGGCCACCTGGAAAGTCCAGTAATCTTAGTAGGCCACCTCAAATACTGAATACTACCACTGAGTATGTGAGAGGCCGCGTGGTCAGTAGAAGGGTCAAAATGGAAAGAGAGAAAGGGCTCATATTTGCAGGGCAGGAACAGAGACGCGGACGTAGAGAATAGGCATGCGGACACAGAGGAGGGGGAAGGGAAGGATGGGATGAATCAGATTAACATATGTACACTACAGGTGTAAAACAGAGAGCTAGAGGGAAGCTGCCGTGAAGTACAGGGAGCTCCGCTCAGGGCTCTGCAGTGACTCAGAGGCACGAGGTGAGGGGGGAAGGGGAGGGAGGCTCAAAAGGAAGAGGATATATGTACATTTACAGTTGATTCACCTTGTTGTACAACAGAAATTAACACAACATTGTAAAGCAATTATCCTCCAATAAGAAAGCCATTTTTCTGGAATTCCCTTGCTTTCTCCATTATCCAAGGAATGTTGGCAATTGGATCTCTGGTTTCTCTGCCTTTTCTAAACCCAGCTTGTGCCTCTGGAAGTCCTCGCTTCACACACTGCTGAAGCCTAGCTTGAAGGATTTCAAGCATAACCTTGCTAGCATGTAAGTTAAAAGAACACATACTCCAAAAAAAAAGTTTTAAACTTATTTTACACTGTACACTTAAATATGACCACTAGGTGGTGCTTGGTCTTCGTTTCCAAAGCGACCCCAAGGAATTCCTATTTAACAAAGAAACCGAAGCTGGATGAAAAAAAAAATGTTAGAATCTGTCCTCCTGAAGCTTGAACATTTGTTTGTCATATTATGAATATCTAAGTTCCTAATGCTTTTTAAGGAAAAAAGTAACAATCTCTGTGGTGGAAAAGTGAGGGTGTCAGGAACAACTCAAGTTCTCCAAACTCCTATGAAACATACATAGTTAATGTGCATTTTCAGTCTTTAAACTCAGCAATCCACATTGAGCAATCTCAGTCTTTCTATTTTTGATTGTGCTCAGTCATGTCCAACTCTCTGTGACCCCATGGACTGTAGCCCACCAGGCTCCTCTGTTCATGGGATTCTCCAGGCAAGAATAGTGGACTGGATTACCATTTCTTACTCCAGGGGGTCTTCCTGACCCAGAGGTTGAACCTGCATCTTTTGCATCTCCTGCAAAGCAGATTCTTTACTGCTGGCCACCTGGAAAGTCCAGTAATCTTAGTAGGCCACCTCAAATACTGAATACTATTTGTGTAACAAAAGGGTATAGATCCTAAACAACAATGGTTTTAGGTATTTTAACAGATATAATCTCCCTTATTTTGTCTTTTTGGGTCTGTAGGATATGAAGATTTGGCAAATGTTATCATGTCTGCCTCAAATGACAGACAGAGGTCCTGTGGAATGAAGAGACTTGGCAGGTCCTGGGTGGGTGCCGTGAGTGTTGACAGGAAGAGCTGGGGCTCATATGCTGGGGACACCTTGGGGACAGCTGTGGGGTGGTGATGGGGGACAGAGAGGGCCGGATACACCTCCAGCAGCTCCACCATCAGACTTACCTATTAGTGGTCTCTGTAGGATTTAGCTTTTTAAAACATGGTTCCAAATTAAGAACAAGCCTTCAAACCTCTGAGCTAGGATATATCAAGCAAGAACTAAAGAAAAGATATGAACTTCACTTTCCCTCAGAGATGAGGGAGGCATCCAGCATAAGTATTAATAAGACGATGCCTCACCAGGACGTTTCACGTGGGGAAGCAGGACTGAACCACAAAACACTAAGTTTAAAACATTGAATCATAAATAGCTCAGAGAGGCTAAAATAAGAAGTACTGACAATAACTAAGAAAACACAGAGAGGGCTTCCCTGGTGGTCCAGTGGCTAAAGAGTCCGCCTTGCAGTGCAAGAGGCACCGGTTCGATCCCTGACCCGGGAAGATGCCACGTGCCGCGGAGCAGCTGGACCGATGTGTCCAGTGATGAGCCAGCGCTCTGGAACACATGCACCCAGAGCTGGCGCTCTGCAACGAGAGAGGCCACGGCAATGGGAGGCCCACACAGGCCAAAGAATAAAGATGGATGAAAATAAATAAATAAAAAACCAATGGGTCTTCCCTGGTGGTCCAGTGGGTAAGGACACTGCCTTGAAGTGCAAGGGGTGCCAGTTCAATCCCTGGCCTGGGAAGATCCCATGTGCCGCGGAGCAGCTGGACCGATATGTCCAACTACTGAGCCGGAGCTCTGGAGCACAGGCACCCAGAGCCAGTGCTCTGCAGCGACAGAGGCAGCGATGGGAGGCCGACACAGGCCAAAGAACAAGATAAATAAGATCAATAGAAGTGGCAAAAAAAAAAAAAAGAGGTCAAAATTGTAAAAATTTGGGCAGATATAATCTCCCTTATTTTGTCTTTGGGTCTGTAGGATATGAAGATTTGGCAATGTTATCATGTCTGCCTCAAATGACAGACAGAGGTCCTGTGGAATGAAGAGACTTGGCAGGTCCTGGGTGGGTGCCGTGAGTGTTGACAGGAAGAGCTGGGGCTCATATGCTGGGGACACCTTGGGGACAGCTGTGGGGTGGTGATGGGGGACAGAGAGGGCCGGATACACCTCCAGCAGCTCCACCATCAGACTTACCTATTAGTGGTCTCTGTAGGATTTAGCTTTTTAAAACATGGTTCCAAATTAAGAACAAGCCTTCAAACCTCTGAGCTAGGATATATCAAGCAAGAACTAAAGAAAAGATATGAACTTCACTTTCCCTCAGAGATGAGGGAGGCATCCAGCATAAGTATTAATAAGACGATGCCTCACCAGGACGTTTCACGTGGGGAAGCAGGACTGAACCACAAAACACTAAGTTTAAAACATTGAATCATAAATAGCTCATAGAGAGGCTAAAATAAGAAGTACTGACAATAACTAAGAAAACACAGAGAGGGCTTCCCTGGTGGTCCAGTGGCTAAAGAGTCCGCCTTGCAGTGCAAGAGGCACCGGTTCGATCCCTGACCCGGGAAGATGCCACGTGCCGCGGAGCAGCTGGACCGATGTGTCCAGTGATGAGCCAGCGCTCTGGAACACATGCACCCAGAGCTGGCGCTCTGCAACGAGAGAGGCCACGGCAATGGGAGGCCCACACAGGCCAAAGAATAAAGATGGATGAAAATAAATAAATAAAAAACCAATGGGTCTTCCCTGGTGGTCCAGTGGGTAAGGACACTGCCTTGAAGTGCAAGGGGTGCCAGTTCAATCCCTGGCCTGGGAAGATCCCATGTGCCGCGGAGCAGCTGGACCGATATGTCCAACTACTGAGCCGGAGCTCTGGAGCACAGGCACCCAGAGCCAGTGCTCTGCAGCGACAGAGGCAGCCGCGATGGGAGGCCTACACAGGCCAAAGAACAAGATAAATAAGATCAATAGAAGTGGCCAAAAAAAAAAAAAGAGGTCAAAATTTACAAAAGAAAGAACACACAGAGAAACTGGATCTCTCACTCACTAGTGAAAGTGAATGCAGTGGAAATATTAGTCACTCCATCCTGTCCTTTATGTGACCCCATGGCCTGCAGCCCACCAGGCTCCTCTGCCCACAGGATTCTCCAGACAAGAATACTGGAGTAGGTCGCCATTCCCTTCTCCAGGGATCCTCCCCACCGAGGGATTGAACCCAGGTCTCCTGCATTGCAGGCAGATTCTTAACCATCTGAGCCACCAGAGAAGCACTCACTGGTAGTGGGAATTGAAAAAAAAATGGTACATTCACTCTGGAAAATTTTAACAGTGTCTTATGAAGTCAATCCTAAAGGAAATCAACCCTGAATATTCACTGGACGGACTGATACTGAAGCGAAATCTCCAGTACTCTGGCCACCTGATGTGAAGAGCCGACTCATTGGAAAATACCCTGATGCTAGGAAAGACTAAGGGCAGGAGGATAAGGGGACAACAGAGGGTAAGATGGTTGGGTGGCATCACCAACTCAATGGACATGAGTTTGAGCAAGTTCCAGGAAATAAGAAAGGATAAGGAAGCCTGGCGTGCCGTAGTCCATGGGGTTGCAAAGAGTCAGACATGACTGAAGCTACTTAACACACACACACCACAAAAACCATGCTGTGTGAACATACTGTGTGATTTCATTTCCACTAAATTCTAAAGCAAACAAAACTAATTCTAAAACAAAACATAGTAGGAACAAAAGCAGAATGGTTATCTCTTGTATGGTAGAGTAGGGGCAGGGAAGAAGGGTATGAGAAGAGCAGGAGGGAATTTTCTGGGTGATAGTAAAGTTCTCTGTTTTGATAATGGTTTGGGTTACATATGGGAATGTATTTGTCAAAATTCTGAGGGTGTACACTTAATAGTTTTATATTTCATTGTACTTTACAGCAAAAGAAAAAAATCTAAGCCACACTGACAGGATGGATGCCAGGGCATGGGATGATGTGCTTGGGGTGATGTGACAGATAATATGAAATAAGAGGATGGTATCACATTCTATCCAATCATATGATGTGATGGGAGGGGCGCTTCCTCTCTTACATCTTCCCAGAACCCAGAACCTCAGCCTAAATGTGAGAAAAACATCAGACAAGCCCCAAGTGAGGGACTGAGTAGAAGCTAACACAGCACTGTAAAGCAACCATACTTTAATAAAAATTAATTCACAAATAAAATAAAAAGAGACAACAAGCAAGACAACACCACAGCCAAAAAAGACTTTGTGTACTAAAACAGACGCACACGTGCACACACAGAAAAAAATTTTTTAGGTTTTTCTCTAAATCAAAATCAGTTTTGGTCTAGGGGAAAGCACACCTTCAGTTACCAAATTTGAATACTCTCGTGACAAAGAACATCCCTGGTGCCTGGCCTTTGACGATCATGACACTCCAGGTCGCACAGACACCCTGGAATGAAAAACTAACAAGAACTTGAAAACCAACCCTGGTTTCCCAGTAGCTTCAATAACCCACACACCTTTATCCTGGTTCCTTTGGGAACCTGCTTCTGGAGACACCTCCAGCTCAGCCCCAGATAACTCTCCCTCTCTCTCTGAAAACACCGACAATCAGAAATGCTCAATTTCCATTAAAAAGCGAAGTGAACCTCCCTGCAAGCACGCGAGGCTCTCCAGAGGCAGCCAGCACAGGGCCCATCTGTCTTCTAGCAAACACCGTGATCGCAACTCGACCTGTGGCCCCCAAACCTCAGCACCACCCCAGTGAGCCCCACACACAGCCTGGATGAGTAGACCGTGAATGAAAGAGAAACTGTTGAATCATCCTGCGGTAACTGTCAAAGGCTGCACACTCAGAGGCAGTAGGTGCCTGAGAAGATGCAAAGGGGGCGCTTTCTAAGTGCTGCGGTTTAATGTTAGCTGTGAAGTTCCCTCAACTGGGAAGACGTCCAAAAGTTCGTTCAGCTTTTTGCATAACATCTTATGGAAAAATCCGAATGAACTCCTGGCCAACCTAGTCCCTTGGCTGATGCGCAAAGTCCACAGAGGTCACAGGGGGAAAGAAAAGGCTATGAAGATGAAGAGGAAAGGGAAGAAGAAGCAAGTCTTTCCTCAGAGACAAAAACCTCACAGAAATTCCTGTAGGAGGCAGTTCCAGACCCCACCCCTGTCTCCTGGGTCCCCACCAAGGGATCAAGTAGCCAAGGCACCTTTAGGAAAGGAACGTCCCCCTTCATCAGGGCTTTTCCTCTTTCTTCCCTGAGGTTGCGTAAAGCATCTGAACCATCACAACACTCAAAACAAGCCAGGTCGGCTCCCAGCCTCAAAAGGCTTGGGAAGAGAGACCCCAGTATGAAGTGCTATCATCAGACCTCAAGTGCCTGGATGGTCGTTGCCCCCTGGGGATGGCCTGGCTGTTTTCCAGAATGGAGAGCTTTGGGTTTAGCAATTACCTTTACTTGGTTCGGTCAGGAGGAGCTGAGAGAAGGCAGAGCAGTGAGAACCCAGGAGTTGTACTGAGGAGTGAGGTGTCTGTGGGCAGAGAGAGGAAGTCCTGGGGGAGGGAGGGAGCAGCGACGTCAGGGGAGGAGGAAAGGGATAGAAGGTGGGCAGGAAGGAAGCCAAGCGGGAGACAGGGTCGAGGGAGCAGGAGGATAGGAACAGGTAAGATCTCCCAAGACGAAAACACAGATAGTCACCAGACACAGGAATGTCTCTCATTAAGGTAAAGGCACGTGGGGCACAGACTGGCTCTTCCTCCCCCACCAGGATCCCAGGGATGCTGCCTCAGCCCAGTCTGAGGGCAGCTTCTGATTGGTCCAGGTCACCGTTTGGATCTCAGCCTCCAAGATGGTGATTGGCTGAGAAATGATACTTGAAGCTTCAAACAAGGGGACTACTTTTTAGGGTGCATGTGGGAGGTGCTGACATGGGAGTGGGGCTCTGTTGTTGTTCAGCCATTCAGTGGTGTCCAGCTCTTTGTGATCCGATGGACTGCAGCATGCCAGGCTCTCCTGTTCTCCACTCTATCCTGGAGTTTCCTCAAACTCATGTCTACTGAGTCAGCGATGCTACCTAACCATCCCATCCTCTGTTGCTGCCTTCTCTTCCTGCCCTCAAACTTTCCCAGCATCAGGGTCTTTTCCAATGAGTCGGCTCTTTGCATCAGGTGGCCAAAGTATTGGAGCTTCAGCATCAGTCCTTCCAATAAATATTCAGAGAGTTGATTCCTTTACAATGGACTGGTTTGATCTCCTTGCTGTCCAAGGGAGTTTCAAGAGTCTTCTCCAGCACCACATTCAGCACCGCAGTTTGAAAGCATCAATTCCGTGGTGTTCAGCCTTCCTCATAGACTTTGAGAGGTTAACTAAGAAAGCAAGGATGGGTTTGTGGCCAACAGTTCAGGGTCTTGGAGGATGCCCAGCCCCATGGTCTACAGACATAACCAGGCCTGACTCACTCTAAGACCGTGCACTGACCATGGAATGGTGGCATCTGCTGGCTTATGGGGTTCCCTGTTTCCAACGACAGTAACACCTTTGGCGACCCAAAGGATGCCTTTGGTGGAACACTGTGTGTGAGTGCTGCATATTCAGTCCTGTCTGACTCTTTGTGACCCCCTGGACTGTAGCCTGTCAGGCTCCTCTGTCCATGGAATTCTCCAGGCAAGAATACTGGAGTGGGTTGCCATTTCCTTCTCCAGGGAATCTTCCCAACCCAGGGATCAAAGCTAGGTCTCCTGCATTTCAGGCAGATTCTTTACCACTGCATCACCTGAGAAGCTCCCACAGTAACCACACAGACAGTATCAAAGGCAACAGAAATTTGCACATGGTCCACAGAGTTGCTGTTGCTGTGAAGAGAAGGGCTAGTAATCAGCCCCGCAGTCTCCTTTTGTCTCACCGTCAGGGTCCTCTTTGAGATCTTATGAACTAGAGTCTCCAGGCTCCTCTGTCCATGCAATTCTTCAGGCAAGAATACTGGAGTGGGTTGCCATTCCTTTTTCCAGGGGATCTTTCCAACTCAGGGATCAAAGCCAGGTCTCCTGCACTGCAAGCAGATTCTTTACCATCTGAGCCACCAGGGAAGGGTAAGAATAAAAGCATACCCACACCAACAGGAGGTCACAAGAGTCCCTCAGCTCCCTGGCAGGGAGAGAAGGGGGCAGAGGACTATGGAAGGACATCCCGAGAACCACCACCGTTCTGAGATCTCATGACACAGTCAGAATGACTTTGGTTAGAAAATAGACCCAGGGGCTTCCCTGGTGGTCCAGTGCAGTGCAAGGGGTGCTGGCTCAATCCCTGGCCTGGGAAGATCCCATGTGCCATGGAGCGGCTGGGCCGATGTGTCCAGTGATGAGCCAGCGCTCTGGAACACATGCACCCAGAGCTGGTGCTCTGCAGCGAGAGAGGCCACTGCGATGCGAGGCCCACACAGGCCAAAGAACAAAGATAAATAAATGAAAGACCAATAGAAGTGGCCAAAAAAAAGAAAAAAGAAAATATGCCCAATTTCCTCTGAAATTGCAGCCCCTCTGAGGCGGCAAGGACTGAGCACCCACGACCCTTAGCCTCTCTTCACAGATGCTCTGCAGCTTTTAGAATCAGTCCCCTTTGGCGACCCAAAGGATGCCTTTGGTGGAACACTGTGTGTGAGTGCTGCATATTCAGTCCTGTCTGACTCTTTGTGACCCCCTGGACTGTAGCCTGTCAGGCTCCTCTGTCCATGGAATTCTCCAGGCAAGAATACTGGAGTGGGTTGCCATTTCCTTCTCCAGGGAATCTTCCCAACCCAGGGATCAAAGCTAGGTCTCCTGCATTTCAGGCAGATTCTTTACCACTGCATCACCTGAGAAGCTCCCACAGTAACCACACAGACAGTATCAAAGGCAACAGAAATTTGCACATGGTCCACAGAGTTGCTGTTGCTGTGAAGAGAAGGGCTAGTAATCAGCCCCGCAGTCTCCTTTTGTCTCACCGTCAGGGTCCTCTTTGAGATCTTATGAACTAGAGTCTCCAGGCTCCTCTGTCCATGCAATTCTTCAGGCAAGAATACTGGAGTGGGTTGCCATTCCTTTTTCCAGGGGATCTTTCCAACTCAGGGATCAAAGCCAGGTCTCCTGCACTGCAAGCAGATTCTTTACCATCTGAGCCACCAGGGAAGGGTAAGAATAAAAGCATACCCACACCAACAGGAGGTCACAAGAGTCCCTCAGCTCCCTGGCAGGGAGAGAAGGGGGCAGAGGACTATGGAAGGACATCCCGAGAACCACCACCGTTCTGAGATCTCATGACACAGTCAGAATGACTTTGGTTAGAAAATAGACCCAGGGGCTTCCCTGGTGGTCCAGTGCAGTGCAAGGGGTGCTGGCTCAATCCCTGGCCTGGGAAGATCCCATGTGCCATGGAGCGGCTGGGCCGATGTGTCCAGTGATGAGCCAGCGCTCTGGAACACATGCACCCAGAGCTGGTGCTCTGCAGCGAGAGAGGCCACTGCGATGCGAGGCCCACACAGGCCAAAGAACAAAGATAAATAAATGAAAGACCAATAGAAGTGGCCAAAAAAAAGAAAAAAGAAAATATGCCCAATTTCCTCTGAAATTGCAGCCCCTCTGAGGCGGCAAGGACTGAGCACCCACGACCCTTAGCCTCTCTTCACAGACACTGGTCTCTTCCGTGCGTAATGCTGACTTTTAGAATCAGTCAGCAAGTCTCTGCCCAGAAAAGTCAAGGTACTGTCCAGCTTTAGATCAAAGTCACAGCCAGAGGAAGTGGGAGGGAACTTAACAGGCAGGGCTAAGCACCCCATTCAAGGCAGGAACACCTGACCTGGCTTCCTGAGTTTGCTTCCTTGCCATTCTTCACTCACTGCAATGACCTAGAGGCTCAGGAGGAAGCTGAAGATGGTGCCCAGCACTCTGTTGGCCATGGGATTCCTCTTTTCTGTGCCACATCACCCCACTTTTGTCTTGGGCAGCCTCCCACTCCTTCCCCTACCCAGGCAATTCTGCTGGGTGACCCATCCCAGTTGTCACTCTAAGAAAAAGCAATAGCAGTGGCCAGCTGGGTCACTGAGGGTGGCCTGGGACAGGCTCAAAGTCGAGAAGAGTCCCTCTCTTCTGGCCTGACTGCTGAGCAGTGGGACATGCACTCGAAGCTCCAAAAGCCAGAGCCTGTCTGGACGTGAGGAGAGCAGGGTTGAGGACTCCTGCCAGGGTCTCCCCTGCTCCTGATCCCCAGCCTCTGGCCCCCAAAACCAAGGCAAGCTACATTTCTGTCTCTGCAACTGAAACTAAAGTGAAAGAAAAGCAAACTAATGGGGGGGCTTTTGTTGAGAACCACAAGGTTGGTACTCACAACGACCTGACCCATAAAGGGAACTTACAGCTTCATGGAACTGGGGATGAGGAACACCGTGCAGGATTCAGGGCACGTTTGACACTGTGGCTTAAACATGTTATCAAAATCGTCTCTCTGGTTCACCTCTGTAAGTGACTTCCTCCTAGGGCTGGCTTCCCTCTTGGTCACAAAATGGCTGCACACTGCCAACCTCACTTTCAGACTCTACTCTGTCCAAAATAAAAGGCTGTGCCCATCCAACAGATCTCTCCAGTAAGCAAAGAAGCATCTTTTCTGGGAACCCCAGAAACCTCCTTCCTATTTCATTGGCTGAAATCCTATCATGTGACTATGAAACCTCCGGGGGCTTGGCTTCCTCATTAAGGCTCAAGAATTTCCTCTGTGCAGGACGGCAAGGACTGAGCACCCACGACCCTTAGCCTCTCTTCACAGACACTGGTCTCTTCCGTGCGTAATGCTGACTTTTAGAATCAGTCAGCAAGTCTCTGCCCAGAAAAGTCAAGGTACTGTCCAGCTTTAGATCAAAGTCACAGCCAGAGGAAGTGGGAGGGAACTTAACAGGCAGGGCTAAGCACCCCATTCAAGGCAGGAACACCTGACCTGGCTTCCTGAGTTTGCTTCCTTGCCATTCTTCACTCACTGCAATGACCTAGAGGCTCAGGAGGAAGCTGAAGATGGTGCCCAGCACTCTGTTGGCCATGGGATTCCTCTTTTCTGTGCCACATCACCCCACTTTTGTCTTGGGCAGCCTCCCACCCCTTTCCCCCTACCCAGGCAATTCTGCTGGGTGACCCATCCCAGTTGTCACTCTAAGAAAAAGCAATAGCAGTGGCCAGCTGGGTCACTGAGGGTGGCCTGGGACAGGCTCAAAGTCGAGAAGAGTCCCTCTCTTCTGGCCTGACTGCTGAGCAGTGGGACATGCACTCGAAGCTCCAAAAGCCAGAGCCTGTCTGGACGTGAGGAGAGCAGGGTTGAGGACTCCTGCCAGGGTCTCCCCTGCTCCTGATCCCCAGCCTCTGGCCCCCAAAACCAAGGCAAGCTACATTTCTGTCTCTGCAACTGAAACTAAAGTGAAAGAAAAGCAAACTAATGGGGGTGCTTTTGTTGAGAACCACAAGGTTGGTACTCACAACGACCTGACCCATAAAGGGAACTTACAGCTTCATGGAACTGGGGATGAGGAACACCGTGCAGGATTCAGGGCACGTTTGACACTGTGGCTTAAACATGTTATCAAAATCGTCTCTCTGGTTCACCTCTGTAAGTGACTTCCTCCTAGGGCTGGCTTCCCTCTTGGTCACAAAATGGCTGCACACTGCCAACCTCACTTTCAGACTCTACTCTGTCCAAAATAAAAGGCTGTGCCCATCCAACAGATCTCTCCAGTAAGCAAAGAAGCATCTTTTCTGGGAACCCCCAGAAACCTCCCTTCCTATTTCATTGGCTGAAATCCTATCATGTGACTATTCCCGTACCAACTCGAGGAGTCAGAGGGCCAGGCACTGGTGGCTTCCTCAGGGTTACAGGCCAATCCCTTGGTCAAGCTGGGGGCCAATGAGGTTACTGGTCCCCTTCCCTGGATTACACGGCCTGTGGCAAAGGGTCATGTGCCCGAATAAAAACCTAGGAAGTGTTGGGAAGGAGTGCGATATGAGGACAAACATTTGCTTCCTCAACACTGTGGCAAAGGAGGAAACAGGGCTTCCCTGGCGGTTCAGATGGCAAAGAATCTGTGAGCAATGCAGGAGATCTGGGTTCCATACCTGAGTTGGGAAGATCTCCTGGAGAAGGGAATGGCTACTCACTTCAGTATTCTTGCCTGGAGAATCTCATAGACAGAGGAGCCTGGCAGGCTATGGTCCCAAAGAGCTGGGTACGACTGAGTGATGAATGCAAATGAGGAAACAAAAAATTTCTATACAATCTTCTCTAAGGGAATTTCTCATATTATATTAGTAAACATAATTTATTGAATATAATTCAATTCCTTCAGATCCCACCTCTACACTATCTTCTCTCCTCTCTATAGAAAAGTAAGGCAGAACTTTAAAGACTGTTTTATGGGAACCATGTTTTAAATTTTTATTGAATTTGTCAATATTTCTTCTGTTTTATGTTACACTTTTTTGGCCACGAGGCATATGGGAACTTAGCTCCCTGACCAGAGATCCAACCTGCAGCCCCTTCATTGGAAGGTGAAGTTTTAACCACCAGGAAAGTCCCAAACTATGCCCTTTATAAACTTCATTATTATCATCCTTGAGAGTCAGGTGAACAATCAAATATAAAAACCGTGTAACCAACTGCACTCCTTGGATAAGCACTGTGCAGGGGAAGTAGGACGACTGAGACTCCTGGCCTTTGACTGGCAGGGGTTTCCGTTCCTTTCTCTAGATCTTTCTCTCAAGCTCTCTTGGTCACTCCTTGTCTCTCTGCCAGTATCCTGCAGAGGGACCTTTGGTTATTAATAGTTTATCATTTTCTTTCCTTCCAACAGTTGGTCCAACCAGAAAACAAGTCTGCCTTTCACAATCACAATTGCGAGGCAACACAATCTGAGTCATCATTTTAGAACTGTGATAAACATCTTCCTTCAGTCAGATAACCAGTACAATGACAGTAACTGAAAACCACACCCATGGGTTCCCGCCCATCTCTCAGCCTCTCCCTGCCAATTTGGGTTTAGCATTCCTTGGCTTTCATTTTATAGAGTTCCTCACACATCCAGTCATAAAACTCTGAAGAGTATATGCTCAGCCCTTACATCGTGTCCAACACTTTGCAACCCTCTGGACTTCCACCACATTCCCCTGTCCATGGGATTTTCCAGGCAAGAAGAGTGGAGTGGGTTGCCATTTCCTTCTCCAGTGATATAAAGAGGATACTGTTAGTTTCATTTATGCTAAGTTTGTAAACTGTGGAAAATTTTGAAAGAGATGGGAATACCAGACCACCTTACCTGCCTCCTGAGAACCCAGTACCCAGGATGAGAAGCAACAGTTAAAATTAGACATGGAAAAACAGACTGGTTCCAAATTGGAGAAGGAGTGCATCAAAGGCTGTCTATTGTCACCCTGCTTATTTACTTTATACACAGAGTATATCATGCAAAATGCCGGTATGGATGAAGCACAAGCTGGAATCAAGATTGCTGGGAGAAATATCAATAACCTCGAATATGCAGATGACATCACCCTTACAGCAAAAAAAAAGTGAAGAGGAAAAGGGAACTTAGCTCCTGACCAGAGATCCAACCTGCAGCCCCTTCATTGGAAGGTGAAGTTTTAACCACCAGGAAAGTCCCAAACTATGCCCTTTATAAACTTCATTATTATCATCCTTGAGAGTCAGGTGAACAATCAAATATAAAAACCGTGTAACCAACTGCACTCCTTGGATAAGCACTGTGCAGGGGAAGTAGGACGACTGAGACTCCTGGCCTTTGACTGGCAGGGGTTTCCGTTCCTTTCTCTAGATCTTTCTCTCAAGCTCTCTTGGTCACTCCTTGTCTCTCTGCCAGTATCCTGCAGAGGGACCTTTGGTTATTAATAGTTTATCATTTTCTTTCCTTCCAACAGTTGGTCCAACCAGAAAACAAGTCTGCCTTTCACAATCACAATTGCGAGGCAACACAGTCTGAGTCATCATTTTAGAACTGTGATAAACATCTTCCTTCAGTCAGATAACCAGTACAATGACAGTAACTGAAAACCACACCCATGGGTTCCGCCCATCTCTCAGCCTCTCCCTGCCAATTTGGGTTTAGCATTCCTTGGCTTTCATTTTATAGAGTTCCTCACACATCCAGTCATAAAACTCTGAAGAGTATATGCTCAGCCCTTACATCGTGTCCAACACTTTGCAACCCTCTGGACTTCCACCACATTCCCCTGTCCATGGGATTTTCCAGGCAAGAAGAGTGGAGTGGGTTGCCATTTCCTTCTCCAGTGATATAAAGAGGATACTGTTAGTTTCATTTATGCTAAGTTTGTAAACTGTGGAAAATTTTGAAAGAGATGGGAATACCAGACCACCTTACCTGCCTCCTGAGAACCCAGTACCCAGGATGAGAAGCAACAGTTAAAATTAGACATGGAAAAACAGACTGGTTCCAAATTGGAGAAGGAGTGCATCAAAGGCTGTCTATTGTCACCCTGCTTATTTACTTTATACACAGAGTATATCATGCAAAATGCCGGTATGGATGAAGCACAAGCTGGAATCAAGATTGCTGGGAGAAATATCAATAACCTCGAATATGCAGATGACATCACCCTTACAGCAGAAAGTGAAGAGGAAAAAAGAGCCTTTTGATGAACATCAAAGAGGAGAGTGAAAAAGCTGGCCTAAAGCTCAATATTCAAAAAACAAAGATCATGGCACCCAGTCCCATCACTTCATGGCAAACAGGTGGGCAAACAATGGAAACAATGGCAGACTTAATTTTCTTGGGCTCCAAAATCACTGTGAATGGTGACTACAGCCATGAAATTATAAGACGCTTGCTCCTTGGAAGAAAAGCTATGACAAACCTATACAGCATACTAAAAAGCAGAGACATCACTTTGCCAACCACAGTCCATATGGTCAAAGCTATGGTTTTCCCAATAATCACATATGGATGTGAGGATGTGAGAGCTGGACCATAAAGAAGGCTGAGTGTGAAGAATTGATGCCTTTGAACTGTGGTGTTGGAGAAGGCTCTTGACAGTCCCTTGGACTGCAAGGAGATCAAACCAGTCCATTGTAAAGGAAAACAACCCTGACTATTCATTGGAAGGACCGATGATGAAGCTGAAGCTCCAATACTTTGGCCACCTGATGCGAAGAGACGACTCATTGGAAAAGAGCCTGATACTGGGAAAAATAGAAGGTAAAAGGAGAAGGGGATGACAAAGAACAGGATGGTTGGATGATATTGCTGAATCAATGGGCATGAGTTTGAATGGGTTCTGGGAGATGGTAAAGGACAGGGAAGCCTGGCTTGCTGCAGTCCATAGGATCACAAAGAGTCACAGATGACTGAATTTGTTTTTTTTTTTTAAAAAAAAAAAGAAATAGGAAATCAGCACACCAATGTTCATAACAGCACTATTCTTCATAGCCTAGACATTGAAGCAACCTACATGTCCACAGGCAGATGAATGGATAAAGAGGATGTGGTATATATACATATATGGCTATATAGAGATGGATCTGGAGAGGATCATACTGAGTGAAGTCAGAAAGAGAAAGATAAATAACATTTGGTATCACTTGTATGTGGAATCTCAAAAAAAAACAACGCAAACCAACTTACTTACAAACAAAAACAGACTCACAGACACAGAGAACAAATTTATGGTTACCAAAGAAGAAAGGGAATGGGGAAGGGATAAATTAGGAGTCTGGGATTAGCAGACACAAGCCACCAGACATAAAATAGATAAACAATAAGATCTTATTATATAGCACAGGGAACTATATTCAATGTCTTGTAATAAACCATAACAGAAAAGAACATAAAAAGACTATATTCATGTGTGTGTGTGTGTGTGTGTGTGTGTGTGTGTGCATGCTAAGTCACTTCAGTCATGTCCGACTCTTTGCAACACCATAGACTGTAGCCCGCTGGGCTCCTCTCTCCATGGGATGCTACAGGCAAGAATACTGGAGTGGTTGCCATGCCCTCCTCCAGGAGAACTTCCTGACCCAGGGATCAAACCTGCATCTCTTATGCCTCCTGCATTGGCAGGTGGGTTCTCTACCACTAGCACCACTGGGAAAGCCTACACACATACACACACACACATATATATATATCACTTTTCTGCACACTAGCAACTAACACAACATTGTAAATCAACTACAATAAGAAAAAAACTAGTCTCTACCAAGTTTGATGTTTATAATACAATTTTATTGTCCATACTCACTATACTGTGCCTTAGCCCTCCAGAGCTTTTTCATCTATTGGTTGCAAGTTTGTCCCTTTAAACAACATACCTCTTATTCCTACCATTAGTCCAGAAGGGATGACAAAGAACAGGATGGTTGGATGATATTGCTGAATCAATGGGCATGAGTTTGAATGGGTTCTGGGAGATGGTAAAGGACAGGGAAGCCTGGCTTGCTGCAGTCCATAGGATCACAAAGAGTCACAGATGACTGAATTTGTTTTTTTAAAAAAAAAAAGAAATAGGAAATCAGCACACCAATGTTCATAACAGCACTATTCTTCATAGCCTAGACATTGAAGCAACCTACATGTCCACAGGCAGATGAATGGATAAAGAGGATGTGGTATATATACATATATGGCTATATAGAGATGGATCTGGAGAGGATCATACTGAGTGAAGTCAGAAAGAGAAAGATAAATAACATTTGGTATCACTTGTATGTGGAATCTCAAAAAAAAACAACGCAAACCAACTTACTTACAAACAAAAACAGACTCACAGACACAGAGAACAAATTTATGGTTACCAAAGAAGAAAGGGAATGGGGAAGGGATAAATTAGGAGTCTGGGATTAGCAGACACAAGCCACCAGACATAAAATAGATAAACAATAAGATCTTATTATATAGCACAGGGAACTATATTCAATGTCTTGTAATAAACCATAACAGAAAAGAACATAAAAAGACTATATTCATGTGTGTGTGTGTGTGTGTGTGTGTGCATGCTAAGTCACTTCAGTCATGTCCGACTCTTTGCAACACCATAGACTGTAGCCCGCTGGGCTCCTCTCTCCATGGGATGCTACAGGCAAGAATACTGGAGTGGTTGCCATGCCCTCCTCCAGGAGAACTTCCTGACCCAGGGATCAAACCTGCATCTCTTATGCCTCCTGCATTGGCAGGTGGGTTCTCTACCACTAGCACCACTGGGAAAGCCTACACACATACACACACACACATATATATATATCACTTTTCTGCACACTAGCAACTAACACAACATTGTAAATCAACTACAATAAGAAAAAAACTAGTCTCTACCAAGTTTGATGTTTATAATACAATTTTATTGTCCATACTCACTATACTGTGCCTTAGCCCTCCAGAGCTTTTTCATCTATTGGTTGCAAGTTTGTCCCTTTAAACAACATACCTCTTATTCCTCCTACCATTCAGTCCCTGGTAATCACGATTCCACTCTGTTTTTATGAGTTCACAGCTTTTTAAAATTTCACACACAAGAGGAGCATCATTCTCATCAGCCTAAGGCTATACGTGAAGGCAACTAGCTCACCTGTCCTTTCAGGCACCCAGGCTTAAGACCTGTCTTTCATTACTCACACCCTCACCCTCAGGGACTAAAAGATTCATCTCTGGAGAAGTTAACCCTGACCAAAACAAAACACTATGGCTGACTTGCACCTGAAAGGAAGGTTCTCTCTGAGCAAGAAAGCTTTGTCCCAAGAACGCTGCCTATTAACAACCAGCATTTACTCATATTACTCACTTCAGTCCTATTTTGGACAAATACCCAAGGTTGACTAGACATTTAATGAAAGCCTCAGACACAAAAAACAGAGGTCAAAAGTACAAATGGGGGAAAAAGGGAACTCAAAGGAAACAGAGACAAGGCAGAGAATAGAAAGAAATGTCTCAAAAATTACCATCAACTATTCCCAAGAAGTAAGAGAGCTGGCAAGCAGAAAACAAGAACAAATGCTATAGAAAAGGAACAACGAACTTAAAGAAATGTTTTAAATTATGATAGCAGTAATTTCAAATGACTAAAGAGAAGCTGAGCTACCAGGGAATCTGTCCAATTCTTTACAACCCCACGGACTGCAGCCCACCAGGCTCCTCTGTCCATGGGATTCTCCAGGCAAGAATACTAGAGTGGGTTGCCGTTTCCTTCTCCAGGGGATCTTCCTGACCCCAGGGATAGAACCCAAGTCTCCTTCATTGCAGGTGGATTCTTTATCAATGAACCACCTGAAAAAGGGATAAATGTTCTGTCCAGGTCAATGGGAAAAGTTACCTTTTGAATTGTTAACCCAGGTTCCACCTAGCACCACTGGGAAAGCCTACACACATACACACACACACATATATATATATCACTTTTCTGCACACTAGCAACTAACACAACATTGTAAATCAACTACAATAAGAAAAAAACTAGTCTCTACCAAGTTTGATGTTTATAATACAATTTTATTGTCCATACTCACTATACTGTGCCTTAGCCCTCCAGAGCTTTTTCATCTATTGGTTGCAAGTTTGTCCCTTTAAACAACATACCTCTTATTCCTCCTACCATTCAGTCCCTGGTAATCACGATTCCACTCTGTTTTTATGAGTTCACAGCTTTTTAAAATTTCACACACAAGAGGAGCATCATTCTCATCAGCCTAAGGCTATACGTGAAGGCAACTAGCTCACCTGTCCTTTCAGGCACCCAGGCTTAAGACCTGTCTTTCATTACTCACACCCTCACCCTCAGGGACTAAAAGATTCATCTCTGGAGAAGTTAACCCTGACCAAAACAAAACACTATGGCTGACTTGCACCTGAAAGGAAGGTTCTCTCTGAGCAAGAAAGCTTTGTCCCAAGAACGCTGCCTATTAACAACCAGCATTTACTCATATTACTCACTTCAGTCCTATTTTGGACAAATACCCAAGGTTGACTAGACATTTAATGAAAGCCTCAGACACAAAAAACAGAGGTCAAAAGTACAAATGGGGGAAAAAGGGAACTCAAAGGAAACAGAGACAAGGCAGAGAATAGAAAGAAATGTCTCAAAAATTACCATCAACTATTCCCAAGAAGTAAGAGAGCTGGCAAGCAGAAAACAAGAACAAATGCTATAGAAAAGGAACAACGAACTTAAAGAAATGTTTTAAATTATGATAGCAGTAATTTCAAATGACTAAAGAGAAGCTGAGCTACCAGGGAATCTGTCCAATTCTTTACAACCCCACGGACTGCAGCCCACCAGGCTCCTCTGTCCATGGGATTCTCCAGGCAAGAATACTAGAGTGGGTTGCCGTTTCCTTCTCCAGGGGATCTTCCTGACCCCAGGGATAGAACCCAAGTCTCCTTCATTGCAGGTGGATTCTTTATCAATGAACCACCTGGGAAGCCCTTGACCAAACAGTCGAGTATAAATGTTCTGTCCAGAAATGTGCAGGTCAATGGGCGAAGAGTTTATACAAAACTAAGCAAATGAATAAAGGTGGCAATTGTTAACCCAAGAGAACACCAAAAACTGTCGAGGAAAGGAAATGAAATATATAGCGCTATGGAATAATACATATGTAGTCACAGCAATGTGAACACTGGCTACCGATTTAAGTAAAAATGGAGATGCGCCTTTGTGGGAATAAAGAAAGAAAGCAGGCAGTCATGAGAATCTACATTGTCTACACTAGTAAGTTACTATATGGGCTTCCTTAGTGGCTCAGACAGTTAAGAATCTGCCTACAATGCAGAAGACCCGGGTTCAACTTCTGGGTCAGGAAGATCTCCTGGAGAAGAGAATGACTTCCCACTTCACTCTTCTTGCCTGGAGAATCCCTTAGACAGGGGAACCTGCCAGGCTTTCAGGTTTTCAATATTATTTGACTCTTTGCAAAGAGGTCTTCACCAAATATTTGCATGCATAAATAAGGCTGAAGGGAAAAGCCAAGCCTCTGTTAAAATTAAGACGAGAACTGTGCATTGCTCCAGGGAAGGAAACGAAAGGCAGTGAAGAGAAAGAAGGGGAAGGGGAACCAACCTGGCCCAGGACTGCCAGGCCAAGGAGAAGAGCCCTGAGAATGCATGGTGGGAAGGTCCTGGGAGTCCAGAAACTTCTATTGAGGCCTGTAAGTCTTATAAAAGACTTCCCAGGTGGCGGCTAGTGGTAAAAACAAAACAAAACAAAACACCTGCCAATGCAGACGTAAGAGACATGGGTTTGATCCCTAGGTCGGGAAGATCTCCTGGAGAAGGGAATGGCTACCCACTCCAGTATCCTTGCCTGGAGAACCCCATGGATGGAGAAGCCTGGCGGGCTACAGTCCATGGGGTGGCAAAGAGCTGGACATGACTCAAGTGACTGAGCACATAAGCCTTATTGTGCACACCCACTTACCAGCCTGGCTCCCAAGAGGGAGCCCCAGCTTGCCAAGAAACAAACATTCAAATGTTTTAAAAGCTTTTCTCACTTCTGATGCTGCTCTTTTTTTAGATTTTTTTTAATGTGGACCATTTTGCCTTTATTAAATCTGCTACAATATTTCTTTTTTTTTTTTTTAAGATTTATTTATTTATTTTTGGGCGGGGGTCAAGTTGGGGAGGGAGGGGAGTGGGCGGGCCACTTCTATTGGTTTTTCTCTATTTTCATCCGTCTTTGTTCTTTGGCTCCTGTGGGCCTCCCGTCGCGGTGGTGTCTGCTGTCGCAGAGCGCCGGCTCTGGGCGCATGCGCTCCAGAGCTCCGGCTCGCTGATTGGACACATCTGTCCAGCCGCTCCGTGGCACATGGGATCTTCCCAGGCCAGGGCTCGAACCGGCACCCCTTGCACTGCAAGGCGGTGTCCTACCCACTGGACCACCAGGGGAAGCCCTGCTACAATATTTCTTCTGGCTTATGTTTCAGCTTTTTGGACTCCAGGCAAGTGGGATTTAGCTCGCTGACCAGGCCCCTGCATTGGAAAGTGAAGTCTTAACCTTGTGACCCCAAGGACGAGACATAGAATTCTCCTGGAAAGAATCCTCTGCTGCCCAGCCAAGGGCATGCTGTCCTATGGACCTCAGGGCAGGTGGGACCCTCAGACACTGGGACATTCCCAGAGCCTGGCAGACAGAGAGGACTGAGCCTGGAAGGCTGATCTTGGGGAGAGAGGGGAACCTGGGTTGTACCCACACCACACTTGGTGCAGCATCCCAGAGGAGAATTCCTGCACAGGGGAGGGTGGCAGTGATGGGCAGCGAACACTGCACACCCAGGACTTTGTTTTTTTTGTAAGAAAACTGTTTCCTGGGCTCTTACATCCAGGGAGAGCCCAACACTGTACCAACTTCCCACCATACACACAGCACTCACACTCACGAACCTCGCCCCCCTCCCACACCTACTTGAATGTCAAAGGCCTAGGGAGGGGGAGACTGGACACAGGAGGCTTCATACTGCCTCCTGTGAATTGGTGAATCTGTGTCTGGTGCTAGTCACTCAGTTGTGTCTGACTCTTTGCAACCCCATGAACTGTAGCCCGTCAGGCTCGTCTGTCCATGGAATTTCCCAGGCAGGAATACCGGAGTGAGTTGCCAAGAGTGAGTCTCTTCCCAACCCAGGGACCAAACCTGGGTCTCCTGCATTGCAGGGAGATTCTTTACAATCAGAGACACCAGCGAGTTTTCTTTCTGGGCTCTCATGGAGCCTTTTACTGTGGCAGAAGGTTAAAAATACCAAGAAACCAGCTTACGGTCTCTGAACACGGGATAAGATCAAACCTGAGAGTACAGAGTGAACTTTCAAGCAGATACCAGAATCTTTAATCACTGGAGATACAAACAGTATGAGCTGTAGGCTCCTATTACAACTATGAAATTATTAAATCAATAACCGAGGACTCAAGAGAGTGGATGAGTGTTTGGTAGAGTCGTGGGGTTTGTATCTCCCCAACCTTCCTTCTTTCTAGGTGTCACATCCCAGGCAGCATTCATGAAAAACCACTCAACAGTTCCCATCTAAGCATCTCACCAATCCACCAGCACAGACATTATCCCTGTTCTGTGAATGACCAGGTGGAAGCTCAGGAAGATAAAATCACCCTTTATGACAATCACACAGGTAGTAAGCTACTGGCTGGCATTCCAATTCCAGCCTCCATCCCTAAACAGACTGTGCAATTCACAGTGAAGAACCTTCTAGTCAGCCCAAACCAGTGGTTTAGATATTAGCATTCTTTTCCATCATTTAAAAGGCAGTTACCTAAATAAGAAAAGGGGCTTCCCTGGTAGTTCAGCTGGTAAAGAATCCCCCTGCAATGTGGGAGACCTGGGTTTGATCCCTGGGTTTGGAGGATCCCCTGGAGAAGGAAATGGCAACCCACTCCAGTATTCTTGCCTGGAGAATCCCATGGCTCCTCCATGGGGTCACAAAGAGTTGGACACGACTGAGCAACTTGACTTTAATTTTTTTAAAAAAATAAGAAAAGACGAGGGGCTTCCCTATTGGTCCAGTGGGTAGAGTCCGCCTTGCAGTGCAAGCAGTGCCGGCTGCATCCCTGGCCTGGGAAAATCCCACGTGCCTCAGAGTGGCTGGACTGGTGTGTCCAATTGCGAACCAGTGCTCTGGAGCACATGTGCCAAGAGCCGATGCTCTGCAACGAGTGAGGCCGCTGTGGTAGGAGGCCCACACAGGCCAAAAAATAAAGACGGATGAAAATAAATAAATAAATAAACAATAAAAGAGGTCAAAAATTAAAAAAGAAAAAAGAAAAGACAAAGAGAGGACAGCCCAGGAACTAAACTGAAAAGACACAGGAAAATAGGGAAAAGGACGTGTATGAGGGCAGTGGTCCCCAACCTCTTTTCCACCAGGGACTGGTTTTGTGGAAGATAACTTTTCCACCAACCAGGGAGAGGGAATGGTTTTGAGATGATTCAAGGGCATGACACTTCTTGGGCACCTTATCTCTGTAAGTATGACATCAGCTTCACTTCAGATCATCAGGCATTAGATCCCGGAGGTTGGGGACCCCTGTTAAAAGGAATGTGACAGAACCTAGTATCACTTAAAGCAGCAGGACCCCTGGCCCTCTTAAAATCTCCTGAGGTCTCCACACAAACACCTGCACAAAATTTGGAAGCATCCAACATGGGCTTCAATAAGCAAATGGATAAATAAACAGTGGTTCATTCAGACAAGGGATAGTATTCAGCACAAAAAAGAAAAGAACTCTCGGGGCCCTGAAAAGACATGGAGGAAGCTTAAGGCTATACACTGAATGATTCCAACTATTTGCTTTTCTAAAAAGGCAAAACTATGGAAACAGTGAAAAGATTAGTGGCTGCCAGCTGTAGGTGGTAGGAAGAGAAAAATTGAGCACAGACAATTTTTAGGGCAGTGAAAATACTCTGTACAACACCATAAGGATGGGTACTGTTCTGTGCTCAGTCATGTCCGGCTCTGAGTCCATGGCTCCTCCATGGGGTCACAAAGAGTTGGACACGACTGAGCAACTTGACTTTAATTTTTTTAAAAAAATAAGAAAAGACGAGGGGCTTCCCTATTGGTCCAGTGGGTAGAGTCCGCCTTGCAGTGCAAGCAGTGCCGGCTGCATCCCTGGCCTGGGAAAATCCCACGTGCCTCAGAGTGGCTGGACTGGTGTGTCCAATTGCGAACCAGTGCTCTGGAGCACATGTGCCAAGAGCCGATGCTCTGCAACGAGTGAGGCCGCTGTGGTAGGAGGCCCACACAGGCCAAAAAATAAAGACGGATGAAAATAAATAAATAAATAAACAATAAAAGAGGTCAAAAATTAAAAAAGAAAAAAGAAAAGACAAAGAGAGGACAGCCCAGGAACTAAACTGAAAAGACACAGGAAAATAGGGAAAAGGACGTGTATGAGGGCAGTGGTCCCCAACCTCTTTTCCACCAGGGACTGGTTTTGTGGAAGATAACTTTTCCACCAACCAGGGAGAGGGAATGGTTTTGAGATGATTCAAGGGCATGACACTTCTTGGGCACCTTATCTCTGTAAGTATGACATCAGCTTCACTTCAGATCATCAGGCATTAGATCCCGGAGGTTGGGGACCCCTGTTAAAAGGAATGTGACAGAACCTAGTATCACTTAAAGCAGCAGGACCCCTGGCCCTCTTAAAATCTCCTGAGGTCTCCACACAAACACCTGCACAAAATTTGGAAGCATCCAACATGGGCTTCAATAAGCAAATGGATAAATAAACAGTGGTTCATTCAGACAAGGGATAGTATTCAGCACAAAAAAGAAAAGAACTCTCGGGCCATGAAAAGACATGGAGGAAGCTTAAGGCTATACACTGAATGATTCCAACTATTTGCTTTTCTAAAAAGGCAAAACTATGGAAACAGTGAAAAGATTAGTGGCTGCCAGCTGTAGGTGGTAGGAAGAGAAAAATTGAGCACAGACAATTTTTAGGGCAGTGAAAATACTCTGTACAACACCATAAGGATGGGTACTGTTCTGTGCTCAGTCATGTCCGGCTCTGCGAGTCCATGGACTCTCGTCTTTGGGAACTACCACTGTATCTTCACAAGAAAATGAGAGCGAAAAGGTCAGTACGGCTTCGTATTGTCACTAAAATAATTTCTAATGTACAAAGCTCCTGGAAAAGTCCTGGGTACCACCAGGAGTCCCGGGACCCTGCTTTGAGAACCATGACATAAAGATCTAGGCGTGAGAGAGTCGAACAGACAAGGTGGGGAGACAAGAGTACCCCCCAACCTCACACCCATCACCCTTCACCTTCCCTAAGCACCCCCACCAGAAACTGCAGCTTCCCCCTCCCCCTTGAGGACACCCCGCTTTTACTTCCAGCAATTTCTTCTCCCTCAATCAAGCTTCACCCTTGAGACATCAACTACACAGGGGCTAACTAACTAATCTTCCTTGAGAATATACTGGTGTTTTTCACCGGGGCTTTCTTAATCAAAACTCCAAAGCCTGATTCTAAAAGTGGGCTTATCAGACAGCCTGAGATAGGGTCAGCCGCCCAGCAGAGTGCAGGAGAACAGTCCCTAAGGAGGCACCATTAAGCTGCACCAAGCCGTCTGCCCACTTCTCAGCGCTGTCCTGCCATCAAATGCCCTCGTGGACTTGAGCCCACCTCACAACCCAAGCCCCAAGCTGCTGCGGGGCTGCCCCTCTGCACGCCTGGACTCCACGGGGCCCCTGGGAGCCTGCTGCACGCCCACAACCAATAAACCCCAGGGCAGAGCCAGTCCATTCCTGGGCCGGGAAAATGCCCTCATTTTCCGGCAGGCATGACCCGGGATAACACTGTTGTGTCCCCGTTCCCGCGCGCCTGTTTCGGACAGGGCGGCACAGGAGCCCCAGAGGCGCTCCACGCTCGCTCCAACCCGGTTTTCTGCTCCCTCTCCCCGCGAGGGGTGACAAAAACAGGTTTAGAAGCTACCCCCGCTCGCCGCTGCGGGGCGCAGCCGTTCACCCCGACTCTCCGTGACAGGAGGGAGCGAGGCGGGCGGAGAACACCTCCCGGGGGCGTGAAGTCGCCGGCTCTGCGGCGCCTACGGGACTAGGGAGGACAGTCCATTCTCTGTCCGGTCGGGAGGGACCTGCTTTCGGGTGCAGCGCACACACCCCAGCTCCGCAGGCACGCGCGGGGACCTAGGGTGCGGCCGGCGGCGGGGCGCACGGGGCGGGGAGGCGGGTACCTGGGCCGAAAGAGCGGACAGCCGCTCAGGAGCCCGCGCAGCTCGTTCTTGAGGTTCCAGTACTCGCCGTCGAGGTAACGGTGCAAGGGTGAGTCCCCGAGCCCCAGGTCAGCCAGCTCCATCCTGCTGTCCAGCCTCGGCGCTTCTGCGGAACCGCTTCCCTGCGCGCCTCCGCCCTCTGTCCGCACAAGGGGCCCGGAGCGCACGCCGTCGCCTGCCAATCTCCTCCCTCCTCCACTGCTTGTCCCCTCCCTCCCCGGCCCTGGCCCTGCCCCTGCCCCGACGCCGCTGCTGGGGCCCTAAGAGAAGAAAGGAAGGTCCAGGGCGTCTGAATTCTTAGAACTCTCCCCTTGAACAGACTCTCCCACCTTGCCCTGGGACTGGAGTTCCTGCTGCCCCTGTCCTTGGCTCAGTTGTCCCTCCAGTCGGTGGCACACAAGAAGGCTAGTATTAGAACCCGGAGACACCAGGTATGCTCTGGGCACGGGGGCCTGGCTTCTCAGAGCTGAGACATCTTAGTTAGTGGACCTCCTGTGTCAGCCTCTCTGCTCCCAAGATCCAAGACACCCTCCTCCATACGCTGGCCCCTGGTCGTCAGCAGTTCAGCTCAAATTCTGTTTGCCCCCAAACTGGGCAGTCCAGCGAACTTTAATATTACTGTAATCCAGGGGTGGCCCCAGGCTGAAGGGTAGCTGAGAGACGCAGACAGAGCAATGAACAAACATGAACTCACCTCCCAGAACCCGCCTGTTGTTCGAACAAGCGTCGGATGTTCACTCCTTCCAAGTTCCATTTACTTTATTGATTCTCCTTATAAGTATGAGGACTTCTCAGGTGGCTCAGACAGTAAAGAATCCACCTGCAATGTAAGAGACCTGGGTTCAATCCCTGGGTTGGGAAGATCCCCTGGAGAAGGGTTGTGGAGAGTCCCATGGACAGAGGGGCCTGATGGGCTACAAGTCCATGGGGTCACAAAGAGTCAGACATGACTGAGCACAACACGTTAAGTATGAAGGGAACGTTAGCTGTTCCTTTCTGAAGACCACTTGGTTGGGAGATGACTCGGGGGTGTGGTGTTGTTGGCACCTGGGTCTCTGCTGTCATCAGGTCAGTGAACATCATCTCTATCAGTTTCTTTCTCATTGTTGTTCCATTTCTAAGTCATGTCCGACTCTTTGCAACCCCACAGACTGCAGCATGCTAGGCTTCCCTGTCCTTCGCTATCTCCAGGAGTTTGCTCAAACTCCTATCCATTGAGTTGGTGATGCCATCCAATCTCATTCTCTGCCACCCCCTATGCCTCCTTGCCTCAATCTTTCCCAGCATCAGGATCTTGTCTGGTGAGTTGGCTCTTGGCATTAGGTGGCCAAACTGTTGGAGCTTCAGCTTCAGCATCCGTCCTTCCAATGAATATTCAGGGTTGATTTCCTTTAGGATTGATTGATTTGATCTCCATGCTGCCCAGGAGGGTTTTAGCTCTGTGTTTGCACGGTGCTGTGTGAACCCAGGACGGTTCTGAGGCCTGGGCCCCCCAGTGACCCTCTCTTCCTAGGATCCTGGAGCCTAGGCTGTCCCTAGACGGCGCAGCTCTCCTTTGACTGGTGATCTTGCCGACAAAGATCCCTTCCCACATGCTGGAGCCTGTGTTTGTTGTGATGATTGATTTGTTGTGAGGGTGTTGTCAGGAGTGGCACTCCCAATTGCACAAGGCCCCTAGCCATGAACCTGCTTCTTCCCAACAGCCTGGCCTGGAGCCTGACCTGCCCCACATTTGTCTGTGATCCATCTTGTGATTTTAGATAAGAATCTTCATCTCTCTGAGTTTCAATTTCTTCATGTGAAACTAGTGGCTAATGTGACCGACATTATTTTGAAGACTATAGTTATGCATATGTCATGTTTGCCTCATCTTAGGTGCTCTGTGATGGTCTCTAGATTCCATGGGATTATTTACATTGTGGACACATTGCACAGTGACTGCAAAAAATCTGAATAGAATATTCATTGTAGACTTCTCAAAAAAAAAAAAATCCCAAAACCCACCTTATAAGGACACCAGTCCAATGGGGTCGGGGCCCACCCTACTCCACTCAGATCTCATCTTAAGTTGATTAGAAAAACCCTGTTTCCCCATGAGGTCACATTCTGAGGTTGTAGGTGGACATGAACTTTTGTGGAACTCTTTTCAATTCAGTACAGTTATTTTTCTGGTGGCTCAAACGGTAAAGAATTTGCCTGCAATGCAGCAGACCTGGGTTTGATCCCTGGGCTGGCAACATACTCCAGTATTCTTGCCTGGAGAATTCCATGGACAGAGGAACCTGGTGGGCTACAGTCCATGGGATCATAAAGAGTCAGACATGACTGAGTGACTATCACACACACACACACACACACACACGCACGCACGCACACGCACACAGAGGCACCTACCCCAAACCAGTCACTAACAAGTGAGAAAGAGTTGCAAGGAAATCACCATTATTGACTTAAATCTGTATTTCTACATTGGTTGCATAGTCACTTAGGGTGGTCTCTTTTTTTGTGTTCTTTTTTTTACTCCTCAGATGGATGTTCAGGCACATATGCACACATAGTCAATAAAACTGATTTCTAGCAGTAGAGCCTAAACATCTGCATTTTTAAAAAGCAATCCCCCTCAACCCACGTGATTCTAACATGCAGCCAGGCTTAGATGGTTCTGAAACTTGCTGCACAATGGTGGTTATATTATTGAAACAACTGGGAACTTTTAAACAAGATAGATTACATATTACCACAACATTGTTAGTTTCCCAAGTTTAATAGTTGCACTGTGGCTAGATAAATGAATGTTCTTGTTTTTTAAGAATTGAAAATTGAAGTATTCAGGGGTAAAGTGAAAAGTTAGTTGCTCAGTCACGTCTGATCCTTTGCAATCCCATGGACTGTAGCCCACCAGGCTTGTCTGTCCATGGAATTCTCCAGGCAAGAGTACTAGAGTGGGCTTCCATTTCCTTCTCCAGGGAATCTTTCCAATCCAGGTATTGAACTCAGTTCTCCTGCATTGCAGGCAGATTCTTTACTGTTTGAGCCATCAGGGAAGCCCTTAGGGGTAAAGGGGCAATTTATTCCAAATGATTCAGAAAAACAAATGTGTAAATATATACATATAAGTGTATATGTAGATAATGTATGTGTGCGTATAAATGTGTATTCACGCATATATGGGGCTTCCCAGGTGGCTCGGTAGTAGAAAATCTGTCTGCCAATGCAGGAGCCACAGGAGATGCATGTTCAATCCCTGGGAGGGGAAGATTCCATGAAGGAGGAAATAACAGCCCACTCCAGTATTCTTGTCTGGAGAATCCTTTGGCCAGAGGAGCCTGGTAACCTAATGGTCCATGTGGTTCCAAAGAGTGGGACAGGAGTGAGCACACACACACACACACACACACACACACACACACGAGAGAGAGAGAGAGAGAGAGAGAGAGAGAGAGAGAGAGAGCGAGAGCAAAGGAAGAGGAAGAGAAGGAGTAGAATGTGGCTGCCCTGGACTGTCTATTGGTAGCCAGGACTTTCTCAGTTGTAAGTAATCAAAACCAATGCAAGGGCTTACCTGGTGGTCCAGTGGTAAAGAGTCCGCCTTGTGGGCTTCCCCTGGTGGTCCAGTGGGTAAGGACACCGCCTTGCAGTGCAAGGGGCACCGGTTCGATCCCTGGCCTGAGAAGATCCCACATGCAGCGGAGCGGCTGGAACAATGGTGTCCAATTACCGAACCGGAGCTCTGGAGTGCATGCGCCCAGAGCCGGCGCTCTGCGACAACAGAGGCCACCGCTATGGGAGGCTCACAGGAGCCAAAGAACAAAAAACGGATGAAAATAGAGAAATGAAAGACCAATAGAAGTGGCCAGCCCATCCCCCTCCCTCCCCCATCCCCAAAAGATAAATAAATAAAATTAAAAAAAAAAAAAAGGAGTCCGCCTTGCAGTGCAATGGGTGCCAGTTCACTCCCTGGCCCAGGAAGATCCCATGTGCCACGAAGCAGCTGGATCACTGTGTCCAATGAGGAGCCAGTACTCTGGAGCACAAGTGCCCAGAACCAGTGCTCTGCAACAAGAGAGGCCATTGCAATGGGAGGCCCACACTGGCCAAAGAACAAAGATGGATGAAAATAAATTTTAAAAAAATAAAAAACAATAAAAGAGGCCAAAAATTTTTTTAAAAAGTCCGAAAAAAACAAAACAAAACAATTTAAGCTCTTCAGCGAATTGGAAATATAATGGCTCATAAAGCTGAAAGAAGGCCTGGAAGAACAGGCATGTAGCCAGTATCCGGAACAACTGGGACCAGCTGCTCCAGGTCCACCGGCTCTTCCCCCCTCTTGCCCCCCACCTTCCCCTCGTGCTGCTTCTTCCTCCTCCTCCTCTGTTTTCCCTCCTTCCCTCCCGCCCCATTCTTCCTTCCCCACTCCTCTTCCACGGCAACTGGCTCCCTGGGGCAGCCCTAACTTCTCTACCAGGCAGAAAATACGGAAGCCAACGTGTTCTTCTTCTGACACAGGAAGGCCTTACGTTTTTCTCATTCCCAGGTCCAACCATCACAGGAAGGGACTTTGATCAGCTGAGTGTGGGTCAGGTGCCCACAATGGACCAAACACCTTGGTAGAGGGTGGAGGCAGTGCCACAGGAAATGATTTAAGAACACTTCCTGCGGGCAGGAAGTGCTGGTGGGATCCAGTTGGGGGGCACACCCCTACACCAGCCCTTCCAGCTGCCTCCTAATTTTGACACTTCTTTCCCTCCTTCTGAAATCCTTCTCGGGCTCTTTCCCCTCAAGGCTTCAACCCAGCAGAGAGTGTAACAGAACCAGGACCTCCATCCTCTGCAGAAACTATGCAGGACCTCTAGGCTGCCTTAGACAGTCACACCCCAAGAAGGCATTCTGCTAGGATATTCCTTTCCTTCAAAGTCATCAGGATGAGAGAGGTCAAAAACTACAGGGTAGACATGCCAGGTTCCTCTGGGCCAGGGTCAGCACACCCTCCCTGCAAAGATATCCCAACAAGATGCCTGCTAGAGGAACTCAGGTGTGTCCAGGAGAGGAAGGCTGGGGTCAGAACCAGGGTGTCAACAGCAGGGCCTCATAAGGAAAGTGAAGGAACACAGGGTCCCAGGCCTCTGAGGACTTACAGGTTCAAAATATACTGGGCTTGGCATCTGAGAAGGGTGTGTGGAATCACAGTGAACCAGGTGCAGTATCTGGGCTATTGTGCAGGGACCACCCTGCTGCCCTGGGCCTTCCTTAGAGGAGGGAGGCTGTGAATGGCTGCAGGTTTCACTCTACACTGCCCCTAGACCCTCAGCCCTTGTTAGAGAGCCAGGCTCTCAACTTGGACTTTGAGAGAGCATTCTCCCAAGTAGATGGCTGTGCATCTACTCCTTTAAGCTCCTTCTTCAGATGAGTGACCAGGAATGTTAATGACTTGCCCAAAGGCTCTTGGCGCTCCAAGGCAGAGGATGCAGGCCCCGCAGGACTCTCACCCCACAGCACAGTCACAGGCAGGACTGGCCTGGGGGCCTAGGCGAACTTTCTGGAGGCAGCTTTCACGAGGGCCTTGGACACGAATACTATAGCCCAGGACTCAGAGTTCCGTGATGAAGCACAGACTATTCTCAGGGAACGTTGGTATGTTTGTGGAAATCAGAGAACAACCATAAAATAGGGCGGGAGCATCCTTGAGTTTGTCCAGGCAGTTACTTCTTTTCAGATGAGAACTCTGCTGGGCGTAGCCTCTAATGGAGGTCTGTTGGACCTCTGCTCTGGGTTTCAGGAGGCAAATGGGGCAACTTAGGAAACTACTGATAATGCTTCCCATGTACAGACATGAGAGTTGGTCCATAACGAAGGTTGAGCACTGAAGAATTGATGCTTTCGAGCTGTGGTGCTGGAGAAGACACTTGAGAGTCCCTTGGACAGTAAGCTCAACCCAGTCATTCCTAAAGGAAATCAACCCTGAATAGTCATTGGAAGGACTGATGCTGAAGCTGAAGCTCCAATACTTCAGTCACCTCACGCAAAGTGCCGACTCACTGCAAAAGACCCTGATGCTGGAAAAGATTGAGGGCAGGAGGCCAAGGGAGCAGCAGAGGATGAGATGATTGGATGGTATCACCAACTCAATCAACATGAGTTTGAGCAAACTGAGAGATAGCGAAGGACAGGGAAACCTGGCGTGGTGTAGGATTGCAGAGTCTGGACACAACTGAGTGACTGAACAACAACAATGCTTCCCTGTACCCCCTACTCTGAGTAATTTGGGAGTCCCAGTAATGTTACTAGCTCAGGTTTACCTAGCCATTGCCTAGATAAGAGAGGCTATTAATGCTAGTGAAATTTTGAGCTAATGCTCAGAGATGCATTCCACATTCCACAGTATAATACTATAAAAAGAAATTTGTCTGAGGACCTCCCTGGAGGTCCAGTGGTGAAGGCTCCATGCACCCAAAGCAGAGCACCACAGTCTGGATCTCTCTCTGATTTGGGAACTAAGATCCTGCATGAGAGGGAGCACAGCCAAAATAAAAAATTTTTAAAAAAGAAGACGAATTAGTTTGGTCTTTGGATTTCCTGACACAGAGCCTTCAAAAACTCTGGTCATCTCCTAAGTGATTGCAGAGTCTTCGTTATGTTAATGAAACACCTGCAGTGATTTTGGAGCCCAAGAAAATAAAATCTGTCACTGCTTTCCCCTTCTATTTGCCATGAAGTGATGGGGTTGGATGCCATGATCTTCATTTTTTGAATGTTGAGTTTTAGGCCAGCTTCTTCACTCTCCTTTCACCTTCATCAAGAGGCTCTTTAGTTCCTCTTCACTTCCTGCCGTTAGAGTGGGCATCGTCTGCATATCTGAGGTTGTTGATATGTCTCTTGGCAATATTGATTCCAGCCATTAATATCAGGATGCAAACCTAAAGTTATGAAGATTAGACACCTCTAATTGGTCCATAACGAAGGTTGAGCACTGAAGAATTGATGCTTTCGAGCTGTGGTGCTGGAGAAGACACTTGAGAGTCCCTTGGACAGTAAGCTCAACCCAGTCATTCCTAAAGGAAATCAACCCTGAATAGTCATTGGAAGGACTGATGCTGAAGCTGAAGCTCCAATACTTCAGTCACCTCACGCAAAGTGCCGACTCACTGCAAAAGACCCTGATGCTGGAAAAGATTGAGGGCAGGAGGCCAAGGGAGCAGCAGAGGATGAGATGATTGGATGGTATCACCAACTCAATCAACATGAGTTTGAGCAAACTGAGAGATAGCGAAGGACAGGGAAACCTGGCGTGGTGTAGGATTGCAGAGTCTGGACACAACTGAGTGACTGAACAACAACAATGCTTCCCTGTACCCCCTACTCTGAGTAATTTGGGAGTCCCAGTAATGTTACTAGCTCAGGTTTACCTAGCCATTGCCTAGATAAGAGAGGCTATTAATGCTAGTGAAATTTTGAGCTAATGCTCAGAGATGCATTCCACATTCCACAGTATAATACTATAAAAAGAAATTTGTCTGAGGACCTCCCTGGAGGTCCAGTGGTGAAGGCTCCATGCACCCAAAGCAGAGCACCACAGTCTGGATCTCTCTCTGATTTGGGAACTAAGATCCTGCATGAGAGGGAGCACAGCCAAAATAAAAAATTTTTAAAAAAGAAGACGAATTAGTTTGGTCTTTGGATTTCCTGACACAGAGCCTTCAAAAACTCTGGTCATCTCCTAAGTGATTGCAGAGTCTTCGTTATGTTAATGAAACACCTGCAGTGATTTTGGAGCCCAAGAAAATAAAATCTGTCACTGCTTTCCCCTTCTATTTGCCATGAAGTGATGGGGTTGGATGCCATGATCTTCATTTTTTGAATGTTGAGTTTTAGGCCAGCTTCTTCACTCTCCTTTCACCTTCATCAAGAGGCTCTTTAGTTCCTCTTCACTTCCTGCCGTTAGAGTGGGCATCGTCTGCATATCTGAGGTTGTTGATATGTCTCTTGGCAATATTGATTCCAGCCATTAATATCAGGATGCAAACCTAAATTTATGAAGATTAGACGCCTCTAATAAAGGAAGAATAGGAAAGAGAAAGCCATAGGGTGTCCCTAGAAAGAGGCTGAACATGTAAATAACATCTGGGTATCACTTAGGTCCTTTATATAAATATCAAGTTAGTACACTGGACTGAACATTCTAGTAAAGATTCTCAGGGAGGCTGATGATGGCAGCTGGGACTCCCATCCTTCCTTCCAGGCTACAGTGATACAATAGTACATCCTGGCTTTTGACCACACAGGGATCTTCTGAGGTCACAAAATACTCTCAGATGAAAAACATTCCTAGAATAGGACTTTATTTTTTCCTTTTTTTATATCAACTTTATTCTTAATATTTTGTAGCACCTTAAATCCCTTGTCAGTTTTCTGTCTCTATTTTAGTTACAAAGCTCCAATCTCATATGATGTTTCAGCAACATAGCTAATACTACTATTACAAATTATTTTAAACGTCCCAGTGGAGGGAAGATTTATGTGTATTTGTGATTGTTTACATATGTCAAACAGGTAGAACCTAAGAAAGAATACTCATTTTTCTTTTTAATTTTGGCTGCACTGAGGCTTCATTAAGGTGCGCTGGCTCTTTGTTGCAGCGCATAGGGCTTTGTTGAGATGCACAGGCTCTAGAGCATGTGGGCTCATTAGTTGTGATGGCTCATTAGTTTCTTCAGGGCACGTGGAATCTTAGTTCCCCTGCCAGGGACAGAACCTGAGTCTCCTACACTGGAAGGCAGATTCTTTACCGCTGGACCACTAGGGAAGTCCCCATTTTCCTTTTCTTAACAGAGCACACTGACTTTGATATCATGAGACAACCCAAGAAATTGAGTGGAGAACCATCTGAGGCTATAGGAGAGTGGAAGTCAGAGAAACATTAGGAAGAGGAGGCCGATTTCTTTTTTCATTTTACAGATAAGGGAACTAACACCCAAATTAAGAGTTTAAGTTCCATTATCTGCTTCTTGGGCTTTCCAAGTGGCTCAGTGGGTAACGAATCCACCTGTAATGCATGAGACTAGATGCAGGTGACATGTGTTTGATCCCTGGGTCAGGAAGATCCCCTGGAGAAGGGCATAGCAACCCACTCCAGTATTCTTGCCTGAAGAATCCTATGGACAGAGGAGCCTGGCAGGCTACCGTCTATGGGGTCACAAGAGTCAGAAACAACTTAGGGATTAAACAACACATTAATCTGGCACATAATATTTTTGATGTATCGCCATCTCCCAGAAAATACCACTAGTTTCTTAAGCACAGGATCTGAGTCAGATAAGGTTGTAACTGGTGTAAATCCAGTGGCACCTAGTATGTGAGAAATACCCAATCAACTATTGACTGAGGTGCTGTCACATGTTGAAAACTTCAGTGAGACCAAAAATATATTAACTCCTATGATGATTGGCAAAACCTAAACTTGCCTAAAGACTCCAGAGTGAGCTCCTTCTGAGTTAACAACCCCACACATTGGATACTTTTTAGATCCAAATTAATCAGTTCCCTGAAATTCTGGATTCAGAGCACCAGAATTTCCAGAAGTTAATTTTTTTAAAAAAGGAATTTAACTTGACAGCCCTAAGAGTGCACAACTTCTCTGGAAGGAAGGCAACCACGTGAAAAGCTATGTATATATTACTTGCACCATCATGTAAGTGGCTCTTGAAGGAACCTGGAGAAGTAGAATGGTAAGTTATTCAAAGAACAAGGGGCAGGTAAGGTTAGGCTGACTCTTTTCCAACTCTATCTCGGGTAGCAAGTATCAGCATATTACATATTTCTTAGCCATCTGGGTTCCTTGACAAAGAGGTCTCTTCATTTTCTAATTCCTAAACCACAGCTCTCCACAGCTCTGAGTTCCACAGAAGATAGTGAAAGTTTTCATGCTGCCATTCTGTACTCTATTCAAACTTCTGTTGTTTTAATTACCAGTTTGATGTAGGAACTGACCAGTCCCTATAGAGTACCCACAGAGCCTTTCCGATCAGTTAAATCAAGCCTGGAGATCTCCAAGGATATCAACCTATCGCTTTTATTTGGCATGATTAACTTACACAACCAAGCCTGAAGTGCCTACCGACATGCACTCACGTTGTCGCCACTTAGCCTTTTCCCTTGGCTTTGATGAATCACTCCCTAAGTCTCTGCCGCAGCATTGTTGGGTCTAGAACCAAAATTTCATGGATTTCAGCATCTAGGTTCTTACAGGGAGGACGCGGAACAGGAAATCGCGGGGATGGGGAGGTATTCCACTCACCCCACCAGCCTGTCTCCTAAGCCAGAGACAGGCATCGTCCCCTGGTCTCTGCGATCTTAAACAAGTCTCAGCTGTATAAACGGGATTCTTTTCCTTCTTTCCATAAACGAGGCGTAACAATTCTAGGTAAACAGCATTGAAGCAGCACAATGTTTTCTACCTCGGGAAGCTATTTTTCTCCTAGGATGCCTTCCCTGAGACGATGCCTTAATCGTGTAATCCTGCAAGCCAGCTGCATCTTGGACGACTACGGAAAAACTCATTCCCTCCTCCTGAGCCAGTTTAGGTCATCCGCATCACGCGAACCCCCCCCCCAAACTAGCCATCATTCCGGCCCGCGGGAGCTTTTGGTTCAACTGGGTTGCCGGAAGTGAGAGACGCGGCCGGCGCGCCGAAGGAGGCGGGGTTTGGTCTCCAGGCAACGACCCCGGCGATTGGTCAGCTCGTTTGCAGCTGAAGCCAATGGTCAGGCGCCTTCAAGCGCTCGTAGCGGCGACTGCGGCTGCGCGTAAGGGTTTAGGTTTTTCAAAGAACAAGGGGCAGGTAAGGTTAGGCTGACTCTTTTCCAACTCTATCTCGGTAGCAAGTATCAGCATATTACATATTTCTTAGCCATCTGGGTTCCTTGACAAAGAGGTCTCTTCATTTTCTAATTCCTAAACCACAGCTCTCCACAGCTCTGAGTTCCACAGAAGATAGTGAAAGTTTTCATGCTGCCATTCTGTACTCTATTCAAACTTCTGTTGTTTTAATTACCAGTTTGATGTAGGAACTGACCAGTCCCTATAGAGTACCCACAGAGCCTTTCCGATCAGTTAAATCAAGCCTGGAGATCTCCAAGGATATCAACCTATCGCTTTTATTTGGCATGATTAACTTACACAACCAAGCCTGAAGTGCCTACCGACATGCACTCACGTTGTCGCCACTTAGCCTTTTCCCTTGGCTTTGATGAATCACTCCCTAAGTCTCTGCCGCAGCATTGTTGGGTCTAGAACCAAAATTTCATGGATTTCAGCATCTAGGTTCTTACAGGGAGGACGCGGAACAGGAAATCGCGGGGATGGGGAGGTATTCCACTCACCCCACCAGCCTGTCTCCTAAGCCAGAGACAGGCATCGTCCCCTGGTCTCTGCGATCTTAAACAAGTCTCAGCTGTATAAACGGGATTCTTTTCCTTCTTTCCATAAACGAGGCGTAACAATTCTAGGTAAACAGCATTGAAGCAGCACAATGTTTTCTACCTCGGGAAGCTATTTTTCTCCTAGGATGCCTTCCCTGAGACGATGCCTTAATCGTGTAATCCTGCAAGCCAGCTGCATCTTGGACGACTACGGAAAAACTCATTCCCTCCTCCTGAGCCAGTTTAGGTCATCCGCATCACGCGAACCCCCCCCCCAAACTAGCCATCATTCCGGCCCGCGGGAGCTTTTGGTTCAACTGGGTTGCCGGAAGTGAGAGACGCGGCCGGCGCGCCGAAGGAGGCGGGGTTTGGTCTCCAGGCAACGACCCCGGCGATTGGTCAGCTCGTTTGCAGCTGAAGCCAATGGTCAGGCGCCTTCAAGCGCTCGTAGCGGCGACTGCGGCTGCGCGGGAGATTCGAATTGGCGGCGGCTCCTACTTGGCTGCGCAGTTGGGGCTCTTGCTGCCCTGGATCTTCTCGCCATGGATAACCCGGAACATGTTTTTCAGTAAGTGTGGATCTGGTGGGAGGCAGAGGGGCGGGCGGGGGCGTGATCCCCGGCTGCAGGCCGCCAGGGTCTGGGGTACCTGAGCTGGGGCCTGGTGGCCTGCAAGTCCCCGGCCCGCCCCGGACCTGCCTCCCTTTGCCCTTCCCGCCCCTTTCCTTGACTTTACAGTTTGTCCCCTCCCAGCCTCACCCCACCCACTTTCACCCGACCCCCATCTGTACTCCACCCAGCTGGGCTGCCGGCCACTCGGGAGTCGTGGGAAGGATGGAGCATAATGTAGCCAGGACTCTCCGCTGAGACCCCGGGCTTTGACCGAGCTGCGGCGGGTCAAAGCGATCTGGGGGGATCCGGAGGAATCCGGAGGCCCCCGGAGCTCCTTGATTGTAAGGCGTTCTCTCATGGACAGATCGCCTCAGCAGAGGTAGAATGTCTAACCCAAGAGGAAACTAAAACTTGCCTGCAGGTTTCATGAGAAACTTTCAAAACGACTTATTTTAAAATTCTATGAAAGAGAGAGAGAGAGAAAATTTATAATTGCGCCACCCCATAATCCCACAATTTTTAAAAAGGTTTTGAATAATGCACACTTTATGGGGAAAACCGTCCCCCTATGTTTATTGTCAACCTGCTAACAATTTTTAAAATTCCCATGTCTTGGCTTTTTGATGACTTTTGTGATGTATCCAGACTATTTCAAAAGTATGTAAAGCAGCTAAATCACGGGTGGACGGATTTACCCTGGATTTATCAGCACCAGGACAGTCTTACTCTCTGAATTAAAAGACTCTGATCCTTATCTCTGCTTTAAAACTTTTTCTTTAGGCAGCCTGCAAGGAATTTCAGTTGTAGGGGTTTGTTTCTCCCCATTTTAAAGCCACTGACTTCTGAGCATTGCCATCGGGTGTTCTTCCTCAGGGACCTTGTGCTCCATGGAGGCCCAGAAAGCTGACTGTACCTGGAAGCCCTGATTGGTGGGACCCTGGGCTGTCAGGCACCCATCAGGAGCCCTCTGCAAGTCTCCAGGCTAGCTCTTGAACAGCCAGGGGCGGGGTCTGTGTCAGTGCCGCACCTGGGTCCCCACAATAGCAGGAGGGACAGCAAACTTCTGGTGCTGCGCCTCAGGTGGCAGTGACATTGGGAGCCAGTGAGCAGAGGGCAGTCTTGGGAATAAAACTGGAGACCTTCTTTTATTAATAGCTGCTTCCTCGGGGCTGCCTCAGGTGCTTTGCTTCTTGCTTTCCTCTGAGAAAAACAAAAACAAAAACACTGGCTTCCCTAGTGACTCAATGGTAAAGAACCTGCCTCCAGTGTCGAGGCTGTAAGAGACAGGGGTTCAATTCCTGGGTCAGGAAGATCCCCTGGAGAAGGCAACGGCCAACTACTCTAGTATCTCCACTGAGACCCCGGGCTTTGACCGAGCTGCGGCGGGTCAAAGCGATCTGGGGGGATCCGGAGGAATCCGGAGGCCCCCGGAGCTCCTTGATTGTAAGGCGTTCTCTCATGGACAGATCGCCTCAGCAGAGGTAGAATGTCTAACCCAAGAGGAAACTAAAACTTGCCTGCAGGTTTCATGAGAAACTTTCAAAACGACTTATTTTAAAATTCTATGAAAGAGAGAGAGAGAGAAAATTTATAATTGCGCCACCCCATAATCCCACAATTTTTAAAAAGGTTTTGAATAATGCACACTTTATGGGGAAAACCGTCCCCCTATGTTTATTGTCAACCTGCTAACAATTTTTAAAATTCCCATGTCTTGGCTTTTTGATGACTTTTGTGATGTATCCAGACTATTTCAAAAGTATGTAAAGCAGCTAAATCACGGGTGGACGGATTTACCCTGGATTTATCAGCACCAGGACAGTCTTACTCTCTGAATTAAAAGACTCTGATCCTTATCTCTGCTTTAAAACTTTTTCTTTAGGCAGCCTGCAAGGAATTTCAGTTGTAGGGGTTTGTTTCTCCCCATTTTAAAGCCACTGACTTCTGAGCATTGCCATCGGGTGTTCTTCCTCAGGGACCTTGTGCTCCATGGAGGCCCAGAAAGCTGACTGTACCTGGAAGCCCTGATTGGTGGGACCCTGGGCTGTCAGGCACCCATCAGGAGCCCTCTGCAAGTCTCCAGGCTAGCTCTTGAACAGCCAGGGGCGGGGTCTGTGTCAGTGCCGCACCTGGGTCCCCACAATAGCAGGAGGGACAGCAAACTTCTGGTGCTGCGCCTCAGGTGGCAGTGACATTGGGAGCCAGTGAGCAGAGGGCAGTCTTGGGAATAAAACTGGAGACCTTCTTTTATTAATAGCTGCTTCCTCGGGGCTGCCTCAGGTGCTTTGCTTCTTGCTTTCCTCTGAAAAAAAAAAAAACAAAAACAAAAACACTGGCTTCCCTAGTGACTCAATGGTAAAGAACCTGCCTCCAGTGTCGAGGCTGTAAGAGACAGGGGTTCAATTCCTGGGTCAGGAAGATCCCCTGGAGAAGGCAACGGCCAACTACTCTAGTATTCTTGCCTGGAGAATTCTACAGACAGAGGGGCCTGGAGGGCTGCGGTCCATGGTGTTGCAAAGCATGCACTGTTTTCATTTTTGTGATAGCATTTAAACTGATATTTAAGATTTCCATTTTAAGATACATGCATGATAGATATAAAATATAACTTGTAACTTTAGAAAGTATTCCTAATAATTCCATGTACCTATTTTTCTCTGTTCTAGAATGTTTGAAGCCCATATGCAGAGCTACAAGGGCGATGACCCACTTGGTGAATGGGAAAGGTTAGCATTTCGTTTTTTTTTTTTTCGATAAACAAACTATATGATGCCCTGAAGCATTAATACTATGCTTTTTTTTTTTCTAGTTACATGCGATGGGTAGAAGAGAATTTTCCTGAGAATAAAAAATACTTGACAACTTTATTAGAGCATCTAATGAAGGAATTTCTAGATAAGAAGAGATACCACAATGACCCACGGTTTATCAACTATTGTTTAAAATTTGTAAGTATTCTTTCAGAGGTCTAGTCACATCCAGATTTTAGAATCATTTTAGGCTATATTTTATTTTGATTCCTTATGTTTCCCAGTCATAACTTCTTTTTTTAAGCTGTGTGGCCAGAGACTTGCATGTTACAACCTTTTGGCGTCTGTCTTCTGGAGTCAGTGGTTGAATCTGAAACTCCTCACTCCCTGTGAGTGGAGTCTGAGATGGGACAACATGAGGTAGAAGCCGTTAGATGAAAAGGTTTGTTGGCTGAGAGGTGTGTTCAGGGAATGGGAGAGACGCAGGTCCTTCCAGGTGCTAAGAGGGTTCCTGGGAGTAAATTGAATTCATTGAGAATAATTACAAAGATATAAACTCTTAGAAAAGAAATTTAATGCTAAAAGGAGAAGGCTGCCTCAGATTAGGCTTTCAAAGGTTGGGTCTCTTCAATCTTTTTTTTTTTTTTTAACTTTTATTTATTTGTTTTTGTCTGTGCTGGGTCTTTGTTGATATGTGGGTTTAGCTGCTCTGTGGTATGTGAGATCTTCCCGGATCAGGGCTTGAACCTGTGTCTCCTGCATTGGCAGACGGGTTCTTATCCACTGAGCCACAAGGGAAGCCTTGGTCTTTTCAATCTTGAAATAAAGGCTTGGGGCAGGAGTTGTGGTTATAGAATCATGAATGGAGTGGATAATGTAAATAGAAATGTGTTACCCATCTTTACAAAGTTTCAGAATATGAGGATTAGAAACGCCTTGTGGAATTTGAGTGAATACAACTTTACATATTAATACTATGTCACAAAACCTGCTGTCTTGGGAAATAAGGTGGGAACGCTGACTGTCAAGGAAAGGGATGAGCTTGACTTTGAGGCTCGCCTGTGGAGGACCACAGTGGAAGTGCGAGATGCTGCCGGCATCGTCCCCTGCCAAGCGTATGGTGCCACCACCATGAAGACGAGCACTGAGGGTTGTTTGGACTGGGGGGCCTCGCCGAGTTTGGCCATACCCTCCTCTCATGTCTGTCTGCTTTGGGTTTCGGCAGGCCGAGTACAACAGTGACCGACACCAGTTTTTTGAGTTTCTGTACAACCACGGGATCGCAACGCAGGCGGCTCCCCTGTACGTAGCCTGGGCCGGGCATATGGAAGCCCAGGGGGAGCGGCAGCACGCCAGCGCCATTTTTCGGAGAGGAATTGAGAACCAGGCGGAACCTAGAGAGCTGCTACAGCAACAGTACAGGTAGTCTGACCGTAGGACTCTGCACAGCGATTCCTGCCTTGAAAGGTCGCCCTTGCCCTTAAAAGATTTGTTTGGTTATCTGTTTGTATAGGGAAATGCTTCCCAGTGGGGAAAATGTGGGAATAGTGTAAAGGAAAGCTGCCCAGAAATAGTATCATTAGTATTTCCAAGCATTTCCTTCCAGTGTCTTTTCCAACGCCTGTGTGTGTGCCTTAGAGTCTCTGTGTTTTAGCAGTGGATCGCACTGTAAATCTGGTTGTGTATACTGAGCTTTATACTGTGCTTAAAAAATACGGACTTTTACGCCACTCCTCAAGTGGTTTTGAAGTCTGTCCCAGAGCAAGGTCATAATTTCATTTCCAATGGAACATTTGCTTCCAGGGTTTTGCTTTTTCACACAGACCAACTCAATGAATGTCTTAATGAAAACTTTGTTTTTCACAATTTTTGACCTTTTTCAGTGATTACGATACCTCATTTAGATTGTATTTATATCTTAATAGAGGTATAATTAAGGGAGCCACAAGGGAAGCCTTGGTCTTTTCAATCTTGAAATAAAGGCTTGGGGCAGGAGTTGTGGTTATAGAATCATGAATGGAGTGGATAATGTAAATAGAAATGTGTTACCCATCTTTACAAAGTTTCAGAATATGAGGATTAGAAACGCCTTGTGGAATTTGAGTGAATACAACTTTACATATTAATACTATGTCACAAAACCTGCTGTCTTGGGAAATAAGGTGGGAACGCTGACTGTCAAGGAAAGGGATGAGCTTGACTTTGAGGCTCGCCTGTGGAGGACCACAGTGGAAGTGCGAGATGCTGCCGGCATCGTCCCCTGCCAAGCGTATGGTGCCACCACCATGAAGACGAGCACTGAGGGTTGTTTGGACTGGGGGGCCTCGCCGAGTTTGGCCATACCCTCCTCTCATGTCTGTCTGCTTTGGGTTTCGGCAGGCCGAGTACAACAGTGACCGACACCAGTTTTTTGAGTTTCTGTACAACCACGGGATCGCAACGCAGGCGGCTCCCCTGTACGTAGCCTGGGCCGGGCATATGGAAGCCCAGGGGGAGCGGCAGCACGCCAGCGCCATTTTTCGGAGAGGAATTGAGAACCAGGCGGAACCTAGAGAGCTGCTACAGCAACAGTACAGGTAGTCTGACCGTGGGACTCCCCCAGCGATTCCTGCCTTGAAAGGTCGCCCTTGCCCTTAAAAGATTTGTTTGGTTATCTGTTTGTATAGGGAAATGCTTCCCAGTGGGGAAAATGTGGGAATAGTGTAAAGGAAAGCTGCCCAGAAATAGTATCATTAGTATTTCCAAGCATTTCCTTCCAGTGTCTTTTCCAACGCCTGTGTGTGTGCCTTAGAGTCTCTGTGTTTTAGCAGTGGATCGCACTGTAAATCTGGTTGTGTATACTGAGCTTTATACTGTGCTTAAAAAATACGGACTTTTACGCCACTCCTCAAGTGGTTTTGAAGTCTGTCCCAGAGCAAGGTCATAATTTCATTTCCAATGGAACATTTGCTTCCAGGGTTTTGCTTTTTCACACAGACCAACTCAATGAATGTCTTAATGAAAACTTTGTTTTTCACAATTTTTGACCTTTTTCAGTGATTACGTATACCTCATTTAGATTGTATTTATATCTTAATAGAGGTATAATTAAGGGACTTCTGTAGTAGCTCAAATGGTAAAAAATCTGTCTGCAGTGCAGAAGACCCAGGTTCAATCCCTGAGTGGAAAAGGCCCCTGGAGAAGGGAATAGCAACCCACTTCAGTATCCTTGCCTAGAGAATTCCATGGACAGACCTAGGCGTGGCAAAGAGTCAGGCACAACTGAGCGACTAACACTTTCATTTCTTTTTTTTTTTTTTTTTGGCCACTTCTATTGGTCTTTCATTTGTTTCCATCTTTGTTCTTTGTGGGCCTGCCATCACAGTGGCCCCTCTCGCTGCAGAGCACTGGCTCTGGGCGCATGTGCTCCAGAGCTCCGGCTCGGTAGTTGGACACATTGGTCCAGCCACTGCGGGGCACGTGGGATCCTCCCACGCAAGGGATCGAACTGGCGCCCCTTGCACTGCAAGGTGGTATCTTACCCACTGTGCCACCACGGAAGCCCTGCTTTCAGATTTTTAATGAATAAAATGTTAAAGGAGCAGAAGAAATCCAGCAATTGTAGTTAGCTTTTTTGTTTGTTTTTGTTTGTTTGTAATAGGATTGCAGCTCTGAGTCAAGATCTCTTTTCCTCCTCATCAAAGTATTTCCTATTTTTTTTTTTAAGTTTATGCTTTTTTTCCCCACAATCCCAAGGTTTTTTATTTTGCTTTTTTGATTTTACAGTTTTGTTGTTTACAGGTATGTATAATTCCAGATTAGTCATATGTATACCCCATTCCCCCGCATCTCACTCCTCTAGGCCACATAGCCCCCATGTACGATCCCTTAGTCCCACAGCGCATTGACAATAGTTATTTCTTTTACATATGCTAATATAGGGTTCCGTGTTGCTCTTTCCATTTCTCTCACCTACTCTTCCCTCTCCCCAATGTCCATAAGTCTGTTCTCTATGACTGTTTTTCCATACTGTGCTTAAAAATACGGACTTTCGCCACTCCTCTGTTTAAGTCTGTCCCAGCAAGGTCTTTTTGGAACATTTGCTTCCAGGGTTTTGCTTTCACACAGACCAACTCAATGAATGTCTTAATGAAAACTTTGTTTTTCACAATTTTTGACCTTTTTCAGTGATTACGTATACCTCATTTAGATTGTATTTATATCTTAATAGAGGTATAATTAAGGGACTTCTGTAGTAGCTCAAATGGTAAAAAATCTGTCTGCAGTGCAGAAGACCCAGGTTCAATCCCTGAGTGGAAAAGGCCCCTGGAGAAGGGAATAGCAACCCACTTCAGTATCCTTGCCTAGAGAATTCCATGGACAGACCTAGGCGTGGCAAAGAGTCAGGCACAACTGAGCGACTAACACTTTCATTTCTTTTTTTTTTTTTTTTTGGCCACTTCTATTGGTCTTTCATTTGTTTCCATCTTTGTTCTTTGTGGGCCTGCCATCACAGTGGCCCCTCTCGCTGCAGAGCACTGGCTCTGGGCGCATGTGCTCCAGAGCTCCGGCTCGGTAGTTGGACACATTGGTCCAGCCACTGCGGGGCACGTGGGATCCTCCCACGCAAGGGATCGAACTGGCGCCCCTTGCACTGCAAGGTGGTATCTTACCCACTGGACCACCAGGGAAGCCCTGCTTTCAGATTTTTAATGAATAAAATGTTAAAGGAGCAGAAGAAATCCAGCAATTGTAGTTAGCTTTTTTGTTTGTTTTTGTTTGTTTGTAATAGGATTGCAGCTCTGAGTCAAGATCTCTTTTCCTCCTCATCAAAGTATTTCCTATTTTTTTTTTTAAGTTTATGCTTTTTTTCCCCACAATCCCAAGGTTTTTTATTTTGCTTTTTTGATTTTACAGTTTTGTTGTTTACAGGTATGTATAATTCCAGATTAGTCATATGTATACCCCATTCCCCCGCATCTCACTCCTCTAGGCCGTCACATAGCCCCCATGTACGATCCCTTAGTCCCACAGCGCATTGACAATAGTTATTTCTTTTACATATGCTAATATAGGGTTCCGTGTTGCTCTTTCCATTTCTCTCACCTACTCTTCCCTCTCCCCAATGTCCATAAGTCTGTTCTCTATGACTGTTTTTCCATCGATGCTCTGCGTGCATATTTATCAGTACCAACTTACTAGATTCCATACATATGTGTTAGTATACTGTATCTGTCCTTCTCTTTTTGACTTATTTCACTTTGTATAATAGATTCTAGATTCATCCATCTCATTAGGACTGAATCTTTTGTGTTTCTTTTTGCAGCTGAGAAGTATTGCATTATATATATGTACCAGAGCTTCTTTATCCCTTCATTTGTCGATGAACAATGAAAGCATTTCCTATTTTTAATCTAGCTCCTTCTGATAGACTCTCAGAGTTGAGACTGGACGCAGAGGGTGTATGAAGAGTGTTCCGGCCTGTGGTACCTGTACCCACACCCTTCTCGACAGCGGGCAGGCCTGCTGCCACCTCACGGAGACCGTCTCCCTGCCTCCCTGGCCAGCGCATCACAGCCCACAGCCCTCAGCCTTGCATGAGGGTTTTCAAGTAGACATTAGAAGAAGAAAATATAATGAACCTCCATTTACTTATCCCTTGATTTTAATCATTATTAACATTTGATCATGTTGTTCTGAAAGATTTAAAGAAAATTGAAGACAACAAAATATTTTATCCCCCACACTCCCATAAACCTCTCAGAAAGGTGATTTCCACAAGAATCTTCAATCTTTTCACACCTAACTAAAAAACCAATATTTCTTTAGTATCATCTAACTTTCATGTGTTCCTCGTTATACAAAATGTTTTTGTTTTTTACCATTGGTTTGTTGAATGAAGAGTGAAGCACCTGGCCTTCGGTTATGTCTAGTTGTACATTTCTGTCTCTTCATACTAAGTGGGGCTAGCCCTTACCTTTTTATTTTGCATTTTGATTATACAGTTTTGTTGTTTACAGGTATGTATAATTCCAGATTAGTCATACATATATCCCATTCCCCCGCATCTCACTCCTCTAGGCCACATAGCCCCCATGTACGATCCCTTAGTCCCACAGCGCATTGACAATAGTTATTTCTTTTACATATGCTAATATAGGGTTCCGTGTTGCTCTTTCCATTTCTCTCACCTACTCTTCCCTCTCCCCAATGTCCATAAGTCTGTTCTCTATGACTGTTTTTCCATCGATGCTCTGCGTGCATATTTATCAGTACCAACTTACTAGATTCCATACATATGTGTTAGTATACTGTATCTGTCCTTCTCTTTTTGACTTATTTCACTTTGTATAATAGATTCTAGATTCATCCATCTCATTAGGACTGAATCTTTTGTGTTTCTTTTTGCAGCTGAGAAGTATTGCATTATATATATGTACCAGAGCTTCTTTATCCCTTCATTTGTCGATGAACAATGAAAGCATTTCCTATTTTTAATCTAGCTCCTTCTGATAGACTCTCAGAGTTGAGACTGGACGCAGAGGGTGTATGAAGAGTGTTCCGGCCTGTGGTACCTGTACCCACACCCTTCTCGACAGCGGGCAGGCCTGCTGCCACCTCACGGAGACCGTCTCCCTGCCTCCCTGGCCAGCGCATCACAGCCCACAGCCCTCAGCCTTGCATGAGGGTTTTCAAGTAGACATTAGAAGAAGAAAATATAATGAACCTCCATTTACTTATCCCTTGATTTTAATCATTATTAACATTTGATCATGTTGTTCTGAAAGATTTAAAGAAAATTGAAGACAACAAAATATTTTATCCCCCACACTCCCATAAACCTCTCAGAAAGGTGATTTCCACAAGAATCTTCCATCTTTTTCACACCTAACGAAAGAACCAATATTTCTTTAGTATCATCTAACTTTCATGTGTTCCTCGTTATACAAAATGTTTTTGTTTTTTACCATTGGTTTGTTGAATGAAGAGTGAAGCACCTGGCCTTCGGTTATGTCTAGTTGTACATTTCTGTCTCTTCATACTAAGTGCTCCTGCTCACATCACCTGACCAGGTCGGGCTTGGAGACTGCCTATTACTTGGCAGGTTGATTGAGGTACAAAGAGGCAGAGAAATGACATATTTAAGAAGTTTTTACAGCATGAACAGTAGTATATCTCTTCTCTTTTTTTTTGAAAATTTTTTAATATATATTTTTGGCTTCTTTTATTTGTTTTTTACTTATTTATTTTCATCCATCTTTGTCCTTTGGCCCGTGTGGGCCTCCCATCACAGTGGCCTCTCTTGTTGCAGAGCACCGGCTCTGGGCCCATGCACTCCAGAGTGCTGGCTCATAATTGGACACACTGGTCTAGCCACTCCATAGCACGTGGGATCTTCCTAGGCCAGGGATAGAACCAGTGCCCCTTGCATTGCAAGGCGGACTCTTTACCCACTGGACTGCCAGGGAAGCCTGTAGTATATCTCTTTTAAAGTGGTTTTGCAGTTTCATATCTTCCTTAAAGACATTTTACTTTCCATTCTAGATGTTGTTGTTGTTAGCTCTAAGTCATGTCTGACTGCTTTGTAGATCCCATGGACTGTAGCCCAGGCTCCTCTGTCCATGGGATTACCCAGGCAAGAAGACTGGCGTGGGTTGCCATTTCCTCCTCCAGGGGATCTTCCCCACCCAGGGATCTATCCTGTGTCTGCTGTATCGCAGGTGGATTCTTTACTGCTGAGCCTACAATATGTGCATGTGGTAGCATATTGATATCATTGTAATATATTGTTACCCACAGAGAAGGAGGGCAAGTTTGTTATGTGAATTTATGAAATACTAACATAAATGAGACAAAAGGAGGAATTTTTCTAATATAAGTGCATTGGGTATGAAGATAAGCCCAGATGTTTTTTCCTTTAATTTTGAAGCATATCAAAATTCAACTTTATATTCTGTGTCAACGTCAGTCTTTATTAGATCACAGTGAGCTGTTTAGTTTGCACTTTACTATAAATACATATTACACTGTAAATTACAACCTAAATTGATTCCTTTTACTGCTGTCTTTTAGGTTGTTTCAGACACGCCTCACTGAAACTCATTTGCCAGCTCAAGGTAAAATAATACTTTCTAAAATATCCGAAGTAACTTAGTCACTTAGTCTAAGTTACTAAGTTGGTAGCTTAGACTCTGATTTGCACTTCCTTAAAGAAAAAAAAAACAACAAATCCATCCAGTATTTATTGATTATATTATCTTAGGTTACAAGAAAGGACCTCTGATAATGCTTGCTACAGAACCCTGCAGAGAAGGGACTCTTATCTTCGCACTTTAAAAGAAAAATTCACGAAAAACAAAAAACAAAAAAACCTTGGTAGTTTCATTGTATTTTTAGGGTTTTTAAAAAGTAAAAATTGCCCCTAATTGAGTGACAATATTTATCCTGGAGTACATCTGTTCTGAAAAATCAAGTGTATTTAATGCAACTTTTAAAGAAATGGAGGTTTTTATTTTTAAGAAATAAAGGTTACATTCCAGCATTAAGCACAGACTATCTTATCCCGTTGTTTAAAATAACTAGTGTTTGCATTTCTTTCAGGGACTTCCTCAGGCTTTTTTGAATTGATTAGGAAGTTGTTTTTACAACATTTGTTTATAAGGTGCTTTAATCATATTTTTGAGATAGTGCGAATGAGTTTATTTTTTGATGCTGTTTATTGAAAGATCAAGGGAATGCATTTGTACTCATTTCATTTACCCTTGGGTAATGGTTTTACCCTTATTCCTCTTTATTTGATGCATTTCCCCTCAAAGCGAGAACCTCAGAACCTCTGCGTGATGCTCAGAGTTTAAATCAAATGGTATCATCAAAATCAAATCCAGGAAATAACTCCGCCTGCATTTCTAAGAATCAGGTAATAATAACAGTTGTCGTTTGTGTGGAAGCTGGGAAGGGTGTTGATGGTCATCCACCTGCATCCACATCACTTGGGCGTCTCTTCTCTTTGACCTTGTCTCCCAGGACTCCAACCCCCACGTCGGCCCCCTGCGCTGTGGCACCTTTCCGGGCCTGCCGCCAGCCACCACTGCTCCCTTCCAAGTGTTGAGTGTAAAATAACTCACTCTCTGACCGTAACTTCCTGCACTTATCTGACACCCGCCCCATGACCTCCTATCTTTGCCTTCCTCCCCTCAGCAGCCTCTCTCCTTTCTTCTGAGCCTCCTTCCCAGGCCTGGGATTCCCTCCCCCGGTTCACAACCCATGGCAGGCACCTGAGCCTCCAGATCAAACCCTCTGGTCTTGAAAGTATCACCTCAACCAGGGCTTTCCTACTTCTCAGAAGTTATGCTTCTAATCTCCCTGTTCACTCTTTATGTTTTCCACATCACCCACATTTCCCTTCTTACTGACTAATACTAAATTATACTTTTAAATTTGCTTTTACAAAATCGGAGGCCTGACTGCGTCTAACCCCTTCCTCAAAAACTGGCAAGATGACTATTTCAGTGAGACAGCAGAAGCCCTCAGAGGTCATCTGTCCATTTCTGCCACCAACCGATCAATGGCCAGACCTTTCCCTGCCCTGTCAGGGGGCCAGGTGGCTCTCCTGCTCCCATGGCTCACCTGCATACAAACACTCTCCTTTTCCCCATCATCTTTCCTCTTCCTGGTACCAGTACTCTTTGAGAGTTTGCTAAGGACTTGCTTTAAGCTAAATCCCATGGAAATGCCCCTGTTCCAAGTGCTCTGTACAGGTTTCATTAACGTCGCACATTCCTAGAAGTAGAACCTGGATTTCCCAGTTTGACAGACGATCCCAGTTTACACCCTCCTCACGTCTGCCAGTCTTGTGGCTTCCTGTGCTCCAGCTGTAAGCGTCTAGGCAGCAGAGATGGGTCTTGTTCCCAGTCACTTCCCAGGACCTAGCTCAGGACATGAGACGGCAAGGCTGATATGTTCAGTAAATACTTGTCTAGCGGCTAAATGCTAGCCCTGAGGACTTCTGAGCAAAGAGTAGTACCAGAAGAAAAATGTAACGAGTTTTTCTAATGTAACTATTAGGAGTGTTAACCTCATTACACTTAGGTACTCTGGATTAGCCCCTAGACTCTGGATTGAAGGACAGTATGTGCCCTTTTCTACCACCAAGCGGACATTTTTAAAATCGCTTTCTTATTGGACTCTAGTTGCAAAACCAATCGTAAAAGTAATGATGCAGACCGAGGCTTTAGGTATTAACTGTAACTTGAAAGAACATATATAAATGTACTTGATTGTTCAGAGACTCCTCAAGTGCTTTCATACTGTTTTGTGAAGTTATCTGGACTCTCTTCAGATAAGCGATTGCTCGTGTCTCTTTCCTGTCTTCTTAGGGTCCACCGCTTTCTGGAGTAACATCGGCAGCTGGTGATAAAGAGTCGAATAAGCAAGTACAATCAGTGTCTTCACCTATGGCTGCATTTCCTTCCAGGCTATTTCAGTGCACTGTTGTGAATGATGTGTTTTTCCCATCATAGGGAACAGAGGGTGATCATGATTTCTAAGTCAGGATATTCCGTACAGCCGTCTGCAGCAGACAGAGCTGATGTTCAGCAGGTCATCATGTATTGCAAGGAGAAGCTCATTCGTGGAGAATCGGAGTTTTCCTTTGAAGAGCTGAGAGCCCAGAAATACAATCAACGGAGAAAGCATGAGCAGTGGGGTACTTGCAGTCTTAAATCTGTGATATCCTAGGTCACTTAACACGATCCTAATCTCTGAGAGATTACATTTTCAGTAAATAATTCACTATACTGAAAGAATCTGCCAAAGAAAAAGTCTCTAGCTCATCCCATCAGAACCTTTGTGAAATAAAGGTCCAAAGGGTGGCTTGACAGCAGAGCTTAGAGTTGAAACAGCATTAAAAGAGATGTCCTTGGGCTTCCCTGGTGGTCCAGTGGGTAAAGAGTCTGCCTTGCAGTGCAAGGGGCGCCAGTTCGATCCCTGACCCAGGAAGATCCCATGTGCTGTGGAGCAGCTGGACTGGTGTGTCCAATTACAAGCCAGCACTCTGGAGCACATGTGCCCAGAGCCAGTGCTCTGCAACAGGAGAGGCCACTGCAATGGGAGGCCCAGAAAGGCCAAAGAACAAAGATGGATGAAAATACATAAATGATAAGACCAATTAAAAAAAAAAGAAAGGACAAAATTAAAAAAAAATTTTTTTCAAAAAAAAAAAAAAAGATGTCCTTGCCAGTGAAAGAGGTGTCTTTACCCTTTCAGATAGTAACTGTGTGGATTTGAGTTTCTGTTTCTAACAATTCTAAACCTCTGGGTCAGCTATTTATACTATAATGGATTAACCTGGAGCTAGAGTTGAGAAGAGATTTTTCAAGGTCTGCCACTGCTATAAGTTGTATAATCAGGACTCCTCTAATCAGAGTGCTCTGTTAGTCATGGCTGTGCTGTGCAGCAGACCCTGGTTCCTCAGGAAAAACTGAGGGTTCACAGCAGTACTGGCACTTGAGCCTTTGCTGTGACCACCTGGACCTTAGAGGAAAGTGAACCTCTGGGCCTTCGACGCCGTCTGAGCATTTGTGCTGTGCCCACTGTGTTGGCCAATTTTTGTTCATTATTTCTCATTTGGTTGCCAGCTGAGAAGACGGTCAGGTGACACACGGGGAGGACCCTTTTGTGTCCTGCACTGACGCCCACGTCGGAGCCGGACGGCTTGATTTGTACCTGGCGTGGTTAGGTTCACCAGTTGCTGGAAGTGGGCCGCGTGCCCTTTACTCTTACTCCTTCTTAGGAAGCCCTGAGAGACTTGTGTTTTTTTTCCTTGCGCATCCTAGGTCACTTAACACGATCCTAATCTCTGAGAGATTACATTTTCAGTAAATAATTCACTATACTGAAAGAATCTGCCAAAGAAAAAGTCTCTAGCTCATCCCATCAGAACCTTTGTGAAATAAAGGTCCAAAGGGTGGCTTGACAGCAGAGCTTAGAGTTGAAACAGCATTAAAAGAGATGTCCTTGGGCTTCCCTGGTGGTCCAGTGGGTAAAGAGTCTGCCTTGCAGTGCAAGGGGCGCCAGTTCGATCCCTGACCCAGGAAGATCCCATGTGCTGTGGAGCAGCTGGACTGGTGTGTCCAATTACAAGCCAGCACTCTGGAGCGCATGTGCCCAGAGCCAGTGCTCTGCAACAGGAGAGGCCACTGCAATGGGAGGCCCAGAAAGGCCAAAGAACAAAGATGGATGAAAATACATAAATGATAAGACCAATTAAAAAAAAAAGAAAGGACAAAATTAAAAAAAAATTTTTTTCAAAAAAAAAAAAAAAGATGTCCTTGCCAGTGAAAGAGGTGTCTTTACCCTTTCAGATAGTAACTGTGTGGATTTGAGTTTCTGTTTCTAACAATTCTAAACCTCTGGGTCAGCTATTTATACTATAATGGATTAACCTGGAGCTAGAGTTGAGAAGAGATTTTTCAAGGTCTGCCACTGCTATAAGTTGTATAATCAGGACTCCTCTAATCAGAGTGCTCTGTTAGTCATGGCTGTGCTGTGCAGCAGACCCTGGTTCCTCAGGAAAAACTGAGGGTTCACAGCAGTACTGGCACTTGAGCCTTTGCTGTGACCACCTGGACCTTAGAGGAAAGTGAACCTCTGGGCCTTCGACGCCGTCTGAGCATTTGTGCTGTGCCCACTGTGTTGGCCAATTTTTGTTCATTATTTCTCATTTGGTTGCCAGCTGAGAAGACGGTCAGGTGACACACGGGGAGGACCCTTTTGTGTCCTGCACTGACGCCCACGTCGGAGCCGGACGGCTTGATTTGTACCTGGCGTGGTTAGGTTCACCAGTTGCTGGAAGTGGGCCGCCGCAGTGCCCTTTACTCTTACTCCTTCTTAGGAAGCCCTGAGAGACTTGTGTTTTTTAAAACCACTTCCATTTCCAAATGATTTGTGATTGTTAAAAATGCTTAGCGTCATACCGTGCCATTACCAAATATTTTTGTTGTTCATCATGTACATTTTTTTTTAAACTTATATCCCCTGAACTTGAAAGTGACTGTGTTGAGGATAGATAAAAATTCTAATTGAAAAGTAATATATATTTCAGTTCTAAAAACCTAGGACACATGGTAAAAGACTCGTAAAAAAATCTGCTGTCTTAGCAATAAACTTTTGCTGATTTTGCATGGATTCCTTTGATGACCCGAGTTTAAATTTCACGTGCAAACTGTCTCTTGTCTTTTCCTAAAGTAAATGAAGACAGGCATTATATGAAAAAGAAAGAAGCAAATGCTTTTGAAGAACAACTATTGAAACAGAGAATGGATGAGCTTCACAAGAAATTGCACCAAGTGGTGGAGACGTCACGTGAGAACCTGCCCTCTTCCTGGGGGTCGTCTGAGGTGTGTGGGCTCCTCCCCGCCCAACCCTTCCCATAACCCTTCTCATGGCCCACAACCTTGATTCCTATTTCTATTTGTCCCTTCTGTGTCCATTTTTGGAGTTAATTCTGATGTCACTTTAGTTACTAGCTTTCCAAATTATTTTACCTCCCAATAATGGGAAAGACAACCCAATACACTTCTGACAACAGAAGTCACATTTAAAGAGCCCAGAGTCAGAGTGACACTGGGCTCCTCAACACCGCCCAGAAAGACAGAAGTTCAGAATGTAGACTGAGCAAGGAAGCAACAGAACAGAATGACAGTGGTTTTATATGTGTGTGTGTGTCTATACATGCGTGTTAGTGTCTACAGTCCTTTTTCTGACTTTTTTTAGAGGAGGGACAATGACTGTATTATATAATGAAAATTCAAATATAGTGATTTCATTCATTTGTGCTGAGGAGCCAGCACACGCCTGCAGGAGTGGGTCTTGGGACGTGCTTTCTCTATAAACCGACTGTGGCCACATTCCAGCTTTCAGCTCCACCTTCACGTCCATTCTGACACGCGTTCAGTTTCTGAACTCTGGAAATCAGCCTCTTTCGACTGCTGTTTTAGGTGTTAGGATTCCTCTACTGTCGCTTTAGTGAGGTTTGGGGAGGACATGGTAATAAAGCACATGTTTAAGCCACTGTCGTTAACCGGAAGCCTCTCTTTATGAACATATTTCGGTATCGGAGTGGTCTGAGGATATATTTTCCAAATGGATCTCTAGTTGTCCCAAGGCATTTATTCACCAGCTCAGTCTTTCCCTATTGATTTATAATATCTTTGTGCATGCTCCGTCACTTCAGTCATGTCTAACTCTTTCCGACCCTGTGGACTATAGCCTGTCAGGCTCCTGCCCATGGAATTTCCAAGGCAAGAATCCTGGAGTGGGTCACCATTCCCTACTCCAGGGAATCTTCCCAACCCAAGAATCAAACTTGCATCTCCTACATTGCTGGTAGATTCTTTACTGCCGAGCCACCGGGGAAGCCCTTAAAATATCTTTATCATAGACTAAATTTTAAAATATAGAAAAGATCCATTTCTGAAATAGCTGTCTCTGTTTTTCTTTGATCAGTAGGTTTCTTCTTGGTCATTCCATATTGTGTGCTTACTACAGCTTTGTTGTATGTTTTGATATCTAGTGGAGAAAGTCTGATTATTGTTTTTTATTTTTTAATTTTTGGCCACTTTTATAGGCCCTTCATTTATTTATTTTCATCCATCTTTGTTCTTTGGCATGTGTGGGCCTCCCATTGCAGTGGCCTCTCCTGTAGCAGAGCACCAGCTCTGGGCGCACGTGCTTTAGAGTGCTGGCTCGTAATTGGACACACTGGTCCAGCCACTCCAAGGCACGTGGGATCTCTCCGCGCCAGGGGTCGAGCCAGCGCCCCTTGTACTGCAAGGCGGACTCTTTACCCACTGGACCACTAGGGAAGCCCTGATTATTGTTTTTTTAATGTGTTTCTTCAGAGGTGAATATTATGAATATTTTTAATCTTTACTAGTTAAGCAGGTAAGGAAATGCTGTCGGTCATTTGAAATTAACTTTTTTTTTTGATGACTGAGAATAAACTTTATATTTTGTCCATTTCTTTGTGAAATAACTATTCTTGCCCTAGCTATTTGGTATTTTTCTTAACAATTTCTGAGAATGTTTTTACATGCTGAGGAGTTAATTCTTTGTCTTTTAACTTTGTAACATAAGAGTGTGCATGTGCAGTCTAAGTACATGTGAATAGAAAAGCAGAGATGTTCATTAAGCTAAAGGCCTATGTCCCTCCCATGGTGAGCTGTGCTTTTGCGGCAGCTAGTACGGTTTATACTCTTGTTTCCTATTCACTGAAGAGAAACTGGTAGCTAAGGATATATGAATGGACGGAACACTGTTGAGCTCAGTGTTCACCATATGAGCATTCAATGACATTGATTTGTGAGTCTTTTCCATAAGGAAAGAGAAATGTGCCAGTTCTTATATACTGATAAATGGTCAGGGCTGGGACTGAGTGGTTAGAAATATGAACCGCTGGTGAAAGCTGTGGTTAAGATGCTTCAGAGGCATCTGACACATAGAAAAGCCTTTGTTGTTGACTGTTCATTTCAGGATACCTGAAGGGGCAAGGGGCTGCCTCAGGAGACAAGGCATCTACTGAAGACAGATGCTATTCTTTGAAAAGCTAGAACCCCTAATTATCATAGTAGCAGTCTGGACCTCATGGCTGTTTGTTTGTTTACCATGAAAGGTCAATCCAGCATGTCCAGGGCCGCACGCAGGCTCCCAGCAGGAACCGAGAGCTCCAAGTCTTCCGGCCAGCCATCAGCAGACCTCGAAGAATGCGGATGAGAAACCCGCAGGGGCAGGTGCTGGTTCCCTCACGACTGAAGCTGTCACCGCTGCTTTGGTGTCCCCAGCTGTCAGCCGGAGTGTGGCTCCCCGGGTTCCTCTGGCGCCCCAGCCAGTGACCGACGCCATGTTTTCAGAGGCCAGCAACGATGCCAGGTGAGCCCAAGGTAACCCTGGAGACGGTGGCGATGGGAATGGGCTTCGATGTGACTTACAATAGCGGAGTCTTGTTTTTAAAATAATCTTTATGTGGGCGAGCAGTGGAAAAGCCAAGTTACAAAAGCATTAGCCCCAGATCACTCAGCCTCACTTATGCTGTTTCTTTTACGAATATTTGTCTTCCTTCATACTTCTCTCTCCAAATAAAAAAACTTGATACCCTGAAACTTAATAATCTCTAACTGAAGAACATACAGCTGTTAAATGGAAATTGCCTCTGCCTACTCTGGCTTTGACTGAACATATGTGGAGGTTGTTACAATCCAGAGAGTTGCTTGACTGTTGGATTGTTACTTGAATACTCACAGTGCGTTCTCATGTTCCTTCCTTCTGGAAGCAAACTGGGAACTGTTTGGGATTAATATCCATTATACAACATCCCAGAATTTGTTGATACACTACTGTGGAGGTTTTCTTTCCCAAGTTTGGAACAGGTTTCCTAAATGGAAGAAATTAGAATTTAATGTCGTATCACTGGTTGGGTTTATATTTTTATCTTCGGTCACTGTTCTCTCTTAAAAAGAAAGAGGATTGCTTTGATTTCCCTGGCAGTCCAATGGTCAAAACTCCATGTTTCCAATGCAGAGGGTATGGATTCGATCCCTGGTCAGGGAATAAGATCCTGCAAGCCTCAAAGTGCGGCCAAAACATTAAAAAGAAGAAGACGACTGTTGTGTGGGGGCTGTGACTTCATTAGATGTTTGCAATTGATTCACACAACCTTAAGACGGTCACCCCAGCAGCAATGACAGATGGGCTGTGTGTCCAGCTGTCTCTTATAAAATTAGGAAACTCTTTAACCTAAGGAACATTCAAATCTCAGTAGAAGCATTGGCCCAGGCAAGGAACCAACTGGTCCCTTCTCTCAGTGACCTGGACAGTTACTGTGGCACAGAAAAGGTGCCTTTCTCCTGTATCACATATTAAACCAAGGTTTTTATGACAGTTTAACAGGGATTCGTGAAATTAAAGTGCATTGCACTTTTTACTTTACATCCTCACAGCAGCCAGTAAGCGAAGCAGTGTTAAACAGACCAATGAGGTCCACTGTCCCAGCTGGACTTAAATCAGACTGTGATTTAAGTGTCTCCTGGACCATTTTCCCCCTTCCTGATAACTGTGAAGTGTGACTACAGAGAAGGCACCAGTGCTTCCTCATATCATAACTCAGGAGAGCTATGCTGGGCGCCCAGACCCACAGCTGCGGGTGAGCCCCTCTGCCTGTGTAATAAAGGGGGTTGTTTACGTCAGGGAAGCCCTAAACCTGCCCTATCACATATACAAATGGTTATCAGGTGTCCACGTCCATAATCACTATGAATACCTGGCCTTTATCGCTAAGAATTATTGTCCTCCAAAGGAAAAGAAATTAAAAATAAAACTTACACTGAGACCAAGGCTGTCCCATCTGTTTCCCTTTTTGGGACCATGCCATGCACCACACAGGATCTTCTCCTTGCCCCCTGCATTGAGAGCATGAGTTCTTAACCTCTGGAGACCTGGGAAGCCCCCCGATCTGTATTTTAAAAACAGGCTTGTAATTGTTGACATTTTTTTTACTGTTATTGAGAGTCAGTGTGTCTCAAAAGTTTTCTCTTCCAGGTATATGAACAGAAGTACTCATGAACTCAAGCTACAGAGTGGAGCAGAGATAAAAGAAGGTAATGTTTAGTGGTAAAACCCCTGAGTCTGACCTCTTTGCCCAGACTCATCCAGGTTACTCAGGGGTCCGTTTGATGGCTGCAGAGCCTAGAGCCTTTGTGAACGTGGGCATCAGCTCTCCTGTTCTCAGAATGCAGAGGTTAGATAAGCCCTGGACCATTTCCAATAAAGGGAGAAAGCTACTTGATAGTCAGAGCTCATTAGAATCCTTTGGAAACTTGATTTGTGAAACCTTTCCTCTTAAATTTCTCAAGAAGATTAATCTAAAACAAGAGTCATCTTTTAATATGTTGTGAGGGAGGAAAGGTGATAAAAAGTTTGATTGGGAGTGATATATAATACTCATTGATACTACTCATACTCTCATTGATACTACTTTGGTAGAGATAGTTACATAAGGAGTAAGTTTTATAAATAATATAGGACACACGGATTGGGTATTCAATCACCACCCCCTGCCCCATGTACTGTGGCATTCTTTCCAATGACCGTTTCGTGGGAGCAGAGTTACTTGAAAAAGCAGGCGACACCTGCATTTAACCAGGACCTAACTGAGCACTAGCAGATGGCAGGCGCTGTTCTAGGTGGTGAGGGACACAGTCACGAACAGAAAGGACAACCCTCCCCACTCATGGGAGAAAGGAAGTTTGCCTGTTGGGGAGGGAAATTGAAATTTCAGAGGCAACCAGGAAAGACATTTACAAAGCCAGCGGTACTTGGAAAAGATCTGATGGGAGAAGCTGCCCACACAGCCAGCTTGTAAAACCTGTTTCAGGCAGAGGTTCCAGCAGGGGCAGAGCCTCAGGAGGAAAGATCCCTGGTGTGTGCTGAGCACTGGAGAGTGGCCAGCGGCTCCAGAGAGTAGGGAGGAGGAGGAAGATGAGGTTGGAGCCAAGAGGACTCAGGCTGTGCAGGGCCTTACCTGGATTCCAGCTGAGTGAGATGGAAAACCAGTCCTAAGATTTACAGTGTAGCTACTATTTCTTGGGTTAGGTAGCTACTACTTCTTGGTTTACAGTGGAGCACAGGGTGCTATTTATGACTAGGCTGCTAATTAGATATGATTTTAGATCAAGCCACTTATCGCTTTTGAGCCTTTATTTCCTTTTCTATAAACAGATCATTCTTGCCTTACCTACCTCATGGGACTATTTTTAAAATGAAAGACATGAAAGCACTGGAATAATGGAAATCCCTAGAGAGGACTGGCTTCCCTGGTGTCTCAGTGGTTAAGAATCCCACCTGCCAATGCAGGAGATGTGGGTTCCATCTCTGGGTTGGGAAGATCCCCTGGAGAAGGAAATGGCAACCCACTCCAGTCTTCTTGGCTGGCAAATCTCATGGACAGAGGAGCCGGGCGGGCTACAGTCCATGGGATCGCAAAAGAGTCGGACATGGCATAGGAACTAGACAAGTGAGAATTATCAACAATAACAAAATATAGAAGAAGTATAATAAGTTTCTTAAGTTGTATGCCTTCTGAATGATTCTGATGTGTCTACTCATGTGGCACTTTGTCCCCATTTCTTTAAAAGGGTGTGAATCCCAGAAGGTTGTTGGTACAAGTTCCTTCCACACAACTCCAAACACGTCCCTGGGCCTGGTTCAGGCCACGCCGTCCAAAGTTCAGCCGTCTCCCACCGTGCACACCAAGGAAGCGCTGGGTATGGAACGCCTTCTGTTTGCATGTGTAGCATCTGACAATTCATCAAAACTCTTTTGCAATCATGTTTATGGTTATTCTCTTTATTCTTTTAAGGCTTCATCATGAATATGTTTCAGGCTCCTACACTTCCCGATATTTCTGATGACAAAGAAGAATGGCCATCTCTAGGTCAAAATGAAGATGCATTCGAAGCCCAGTTTCAAAGTAATAGCAAGCTGTTGAAAGCTACTCAGTGGATAGCGTGGTGGGCGGTGCCCCTAGAAAGAGCACAGTTATGCAAGCAGTGGCCGTGCCACTGGTTACCTTGTCACATAAGGGCATGGGATTTGTGAGGGGACGCCATGTGTGCCGTAGACTTGGTTTGTTTCTTAAAAGATAAACAAGAGTAAGCGCTAAGGAAGGACGGAGTTGGCATGGGGAAGAGGAAGGACCGAGTGGTGGAGGGGAACTTAAGCGTTGCCTGGCAGAGGGATATTGAGGGTAGAGTGCTGGGGACCAGGACCAGCTGCCTTTGTCTAGAGTCAGGGAGTTTGTGCTGGAAGCCAGAGAGAGATCAGGGCTTCCCTGGTAGCTCAGCAGTAAAGAATCCGCCTGCAATGCAGCAGATTCAGGTTCAATCCCTCGGTCAGGAAGATCCCCTGGAGAAGGAAATGGCAGCCCACTCCAGTATTCTTGCCTGGAAAATTCCATGGTTAGAGGACCTCACAGGCTACAGTCCATACAGTCGTAAAGAGTCAGGCGTGACTTAGTGACTAAGAATACACACACACACACACAGATTATGATGAAGATAAATATACAAATAAGAGCTTAATTCCTCCTTGTAGAAAAACAAAGATGTGGAGAGCTTTGGTCAGAGAATGGTAGACACTGCTTCAGACATGATGAGGGCTCGAGGCTTGGAGGCTCATGTGCTAGCCCGTGACCACAGTTAGTCCCTTCTTATCAGTACAGAGTGACTTCTTACCTCATGACCTAGGGTTCCAAAGACTGACATCAGTTATTTCCTATAAGCTCTTATTCCATTTTCTTATTTGTAGTTGAAGTTTGGCCTGGTCCTGTTGCAATAATTAACTGCAATTGTTTTATCCTTTTGCAGAAAACGCAACATCTTCCGGGGTTTGGGGAGTCAATAAGATCATCTCTTCTCTGTCATCTGCTTTTCCTGTGTTTGAAGATGGAAACAAAGAAAATTATGGGTAAAGACATACTCTGGTTAAGATAGCACTGGGGTGAAAGCATGTTGCCATAGAGATGGTGCTGTGGTCCCTCCAGGGGTCCAGCCTGGGAGCTGGTGAGAGAACAGGACCCACCCATCTGAGGGGTCCAGCCCCAGCTCTGTCACGGCTGAACCTTTGACTACATGACCAGGAGATAGTGGCTTACATTCTTTTCCACATTTGCAACATTATAAGAAAGCAGTCCTTCCGTAACAAAAGCAAGTGGCACCGCTGTAAATCATCAGAGAGCCGAGGGAGCCTACAGATACAAAACTGTGTTAGCTGTAATGAATTCTCCAGAGCAGGGATCTATACATGTTCTGTATGTATTTGCAGGATTGATAAAGCAGAAACAAGTGGCTTACACTGAGTCACACTCCAGAGAACATTTGTTTTAAGGCCAAGCCAATCAGAATAGAGTAGCATCAGGAAGTTTCACTGTTAATTTAAACCTTACGAGAGAGGTGTGAACTGAAGGTGCCATGGTGTGGAAGAGATTCGTATTCCACAGCTAGACCATGCACGGGGAAAAAAATTAAAACAGATTTGGGGTCCACCCCATTCTGTTGGCCACAATGCTAATTTTTTTTTAAAATTTATTTGGTAGTGCTGGGTTTCTGGGTCCTATTTGAGGCACGTGAGCTCTAGTTCCTTGACCAGGGAGCGAACCTGAGGCTGCTGCATTAGAAACGTGGAGTCTTAGCCACTGGACCACCAGGGAAATCCTGCTAACTTTTTGTGCTTAGCACTCAGTGTAATAGGAAGTTCTGTATCTTCTACCTTTGCTTAAAGTAACTTTCAATCTTCTTGTATACCTACTCAAGTTAGTTCAATTTGTACACAGTTTTGCTGTAAAAGTAAGAAGAGGTATATAAATATTAACTAATAAAATAGGGTAAGTGGAGAATGTTTTTAACACTGTAATTAAGTGGTAGAATTTATTTCCTTAGGGTATTTTGCTGTTTGTAATTCTGCACATCTCCCCTTAGGTTACCACAGCCGAAAAATCTATTGTTTTACTAGAAAACGCAACATCTTCCGGGGTTTGGGGAGTCAATAAGATCATCTCTTCTCTGTCATCTGCTTTTCCTGTGTTTGAAGATGGAAACAAAGAAAATTATGGGTAAAGACATACTCTGGTTAAGATAGCACTGGGGTGAAAGCATGTTGCCATAGAGATGGTGCTGTGGTCCCTCCAGGGTCCAGCCTGGGAGCTGGTGAGAGAACAGAACCCACCCATCTGAGGGATCCAGCCCCAGCTCTGTCACGGCTGAACCTTTGACTACATGACCAGGAGATAGTGGCTTACATTCTTTTCCACATTTGCAACATTATAAGAAAGCAGTCCTTCCGTAATAAAAGCAAGTGGCACCGCTGTAAATCATCAGAGAGCCGAGGGAGCCTACAGATACAAAACTGTGTTAGCTGTAATGAATTCTCCAGAGCAGGGATCTATACATGTTCTGTATGTATTTGCAGGATTGATAAAGCAGAAACAAGTGGCTTACACTGAGTCACACTCCAGAGAACATTTGTTTTAAGGCCAAGCCAATCAGAATAGAGTAGCATCAGGAAGTTTCACTGTTAATTTAAACCTTACGAGAGAGGTGTGAACTGAAGGTGCCATGGTGTGGAAGAGATTCGTATTCCACAGCTAGACCATGCACGGGGAAAAAAATTAAAACAGATTTGGGGTCCACCCCATTCTGTTGGCCACAATGCTAATTTTTTTTTAAAATTTATTTGGTAGTGCTGGGTTTCTGGGTCCTATTTGAGGCACGTGAGCTCTAGTTCCTTGACCAGGGAGCGAACCTGAGGCTGCTGCATTAGAAACGTGGAGTCTTAGCCACTGGACCACCAGGGAAATCCTGCTAACTTTTTTTGTGCTTAGCACTCAGTGTAATAGGAAGTTCTGTATCTTCTACCTTTGCTTAAAGTAACTTTCAATCTTCTTGTATACCTACTCAAGTTAGTTCAATTTGTACACAGTTTTGCTGTAAAAGTAAGAAGAGGTATATAAATATTAACTAATAAAATAGGGTAAGTGGAGAATGTTTTTAACACTGTAATTAAGTGGTAGAATTTATTTCCTTAGGGTATTTTGCTGTTTGTAATTCTGCACATCTCCCCTTAGGTTACCACAGCCGAAAAATAAACCCGCAGGAGCCAGGACCTTCGGAGAACGCTCCATGAGCAGGTTTCCTTCAAAACCACATGTAAGTGGATCTCCGGTTCATCCATGAAATGGGCTGTGCAGCCCTTTTCTCTTTATTTTACCAAACAGCTGTGCCAGTCAAATGAGCTCATGTATGTAAAAACCTGTGCTGGAAAGACAGAACCTCTTAGAGCATTGTTCTGTAATTATTTGCAGATCTTTTATGCACCACACTCGTGACAAATGTGGAAACTGAAAAATGTTTGATGTGATCCTTGTCCTCCAAGAGCCTTCCCTGTAAACAGGAGGAAGCGCAGGGGGCAAAAATATTTTTCCCAGACCTAAGAAGCTTGATGAAGGCTAAATGGGAACTCTGGACTCTCTTTGTTATTTTTCTGTAAATCTAGACTTTTCAAAATGAAACACTAAAAACTGGTGAACAAACCAGGACTGTTGTTCATGAGGTAACTCCACTGGAGTGTGTTAAAGATGAAGTCCCCCAGTTCTGGGGAAGGAACAGGCCCACAATGTCCTTGGCTGTGCATTAGCCAGGGGTTAGAGACGTTTCTTCGAAAGCATTAAAATTCCTCGTTTTAAAAAGTATCATCTACGAAACAGGGACCCTGCCGCCTTTTTTTCAGTTCATCTTTCGTTGTAGGAAGTGCCTCACACTGACGAGTTTCTGGATGATTCGACGGTGTGGGGCGTCCGCTGCAACAGAACCCTGGCGCCGAGCCCCAAGAGCCCAGGAGACTTCAGGGCCGCCGCACAGCTGGCGTCTACGCCCTTCCACAGTCTGCCGGTGCACCCGCTGGAAGATAAAGGTGTGCGTTATACTCTCTTGGCTTCTTATCTTCTACCAACTTCAGTTCTGCTACCATTATAATTTTCTTCTTGAAACTTCTGAATGCGAAATTGGAAAATGATAAATCGGAAAATCAAATCCATTATTTATTATTACACATATGGGTTTTTTTAATTGTTTTGGCATCGTGTCCTCAGAAAGCCTCTGTGCCTTTTAAAAGTGTAATAACTTAGATCGTAACTAGATCAGGAGAAAACCATAGAAGCGTTTAAAGGCAAAGATACAAAGTCCAACCCATTTGTATTAGGTAGAGATTTCATGTTCTGCAGCAAACAAAATAGCTGGTACAGACATTGATGTAATTCATCCATGAAATCTTAGCCCTTTTCTCATTATTTTACCAAACAGCTGTGCCAGTCAAATGAGCTCATGTATGTAAAAACCTGTGCTGGAAAGACAGAACCTCTTAGAGCATTGTTCTGTAATTATTTGCAGATCTTTTATGCACCACACTCGTGACAAATGTGGAAACTGAAAAATGTTTGATGTGATCCTTGTCCTCCAAGAGCCTTCCCTGTAAACAGGAGGAAGCGCAGGGGGCAAAAATATTTTTCCCAGACCTAAGAAGCTTGATGAAGGCTAAATGGGAACTCTGGACTCTCTTTGTTATTTTTCTGTAAATCTAGACTTTTCAAAATGAAACACTAAAAACTGGTGAACAAACCAGGACTGTTGTTCATGAGGTAACTCCACTGGAGTGTGTTAAAGATGAAGTCCCCCAGTTCTGGGGAAGGAACAGGCCCACAATGTCCTTGGCTGTGCATTAGCCAGGGGTTAGAGACGTTTCTTCGAAAGCATTAAAATTCCTCGTTTTAAAAAGTATCATCTACGAAACAGGGACCCTGCCGCCTTTTTTCAGTTCATCTTCGTTGTAGGAAGTGCCTCACACTGACGAGTTTCTGGATGATTCGACGGTGTGGGGCGTCCGCTGCAACAGAACCCTGGCGCCGAGCCCCAAGAGCCCAGGAGACTTCAGGGCCGCCGCACAGCTGGCGTCTACGCCCTTCCACAGTCTGCCGGTGCACCCGCTGGAAGATAAAGGTGTGCGTTATACTCTCTTGGCTTCTTATCTTCTACCAACTTCAGTTCTGCTACCATTATAATTTTCTTCTTGAAACTTCTGAATGCGAAATTGGAAAATGATAAATCGGAAAATCAAATCCATTATTTATTATTACACATATGGGTTTTTTTAATTGTTTTGGCATCGTGTCCTCAGAAAGCCTCTGTGCCTTTTAAAAGTGTAATAACTTAGATCGTAACTAGATCAGGAGAAAACCATAGAAGCGTTTAAAGGCAAAGATACAAAGTCCAACCCATTTGTATTAGGTAGAGATTTCATGTTCTGCAGCAAACAAAATAGCCAGTACAGACAGATTAAATTACTTGAATGGGAAAATAAAGAACATCTTATTTTCTAATTTGATAAGAGTGACTAACAGCAAATTTTAATCCTTGACATGTATCTATAAATTTTATTGCCTTAGAGATGTACCCAAGTAATATACTCAGAAAATCACATTTAAAACCTGAAATGAAGCTTAATAAACAGCATAGTTATTGAATATAGATCATTATTACCTATTAAATACCAACCTGGAAAATAAATGTAGGCATATCTTGTTTTGGGGGCAGTGGTAAAGAATCCACCTGCCGATGCAATAGATGCAGGAAGGTGAAAGTTTGGTCCCTGGGCCAGGAAGATCCCTGGAGTAGGAAATGGCAGCCCATTCCAATATTCGTGTCTGGGAAATTCCATGGACAGAGGAACCTGGTGGGCTATAGGCCCTGGGGTCACAAAGAGTAGGACACGACTGAAGTGACTTAACACACATGCATTGTTGTTTCAGACATAATGCTATTCATGCTTAAGACTTCAGTACAGTGTAAACATAACTTGTATTTGTCCTGGGAAACCGAGAAATCTGTGTGACCTCTTTATTGTGGTGTTCACTTTATTGCAGTGGTCTGGATCCAAACCCACGGTGTCCCAGAGGTGCACTTGTGCGGTGAAATATGGGCCTCTTGACCTTTTCTGCTCATTGATTCGCCAAACACTATTTCTGCCGGCACTTTTTAAAGGTAGCAGTTGTTCACTGAAGCCATAGTGAAAACAGTGCCAAGGAACTCCCTTCCCTCGGACGAAGGGTGCAAGCTTCTTTTAATGTGAAGTAAGAGGCTAAAGGCCTACACAGTTTTAACTAAGCAGAAAAAAATATATTTCTTACCTGAATTTTAAAGGAGGGTTTAGGAGGAACATGAACAATTACCAAGTGCTGTCACAGACATTGGAATTAATGGCAAACAAAAAATTTTTGGGTTTTAATTGTTTTGGCATCGTGTCCTCAGAAAGCCTCTGTGCCTTTTAAAAGTGTAATAACTTAGATCGTAACTAGATCAGGAGAAAACCATAGAAGCGTTTAAAGGCAAAGATACAAAGTCCAACCCATTTGTATTAGGTAGAGATTTCATGTTCTGCAGCAAACAAAATAGCCAGTACAGACAGATTAAATTACTTGAATGGGAAAATAAAGAACATCTTATTTTCTAATTTGATAAGAGTGACTAACAGCAAATTTTAATCCTTGACATGTATCTATAAATTTTATTGCCTTAGAGATGTACCCAAGTAATATACTCAGAAAATCACATTTAAAACCTGAAATGAAGCTTAATAAACAGCATAGTTATTGAATATAGATCATTATTACCTATTAAATACCAACCTGGAAAATAAATGTAGGCATATCTTGTTTTGGGGGCAGTGGTAAAGAATCCACCTGCCGATGCAATAGATGCAGGAAGGTGAAAGTTTGGTCCCTGGGCCAGGAAGATCCCCTGGAGTAGGAAATGGCAGCCCATTCCAATATTCGTGCCTGGGAAATTCCATGGACAGAGGAACCTGGTGGGCTATAGGCCCTGGGGTCACAAAGAGTAGGACACGACTGAAGTGACTTAACACACATGCATTGTTGTTTCAGACATAATGCTATTCATGCTTAAGACTTCAGTACAGTGTAAACATAACTTGTATTTGTCCTGGGAAACCGAGAAATCTGTGTGACCTCTTTATTGTGGTGTTCACTTTATTGCAGTGGTCTGGATCCAAACCCACGGTGTCCCAGAGGTGCACTTGTGCGGTGAAATATGGGCCTCTTGACCTTTTCTGCTCATTGATTCGCCAAACACTATTTCTGCCGGCACTTTTTTTAAAAGGTAGCAGTTGTTCACTGAAGCCATAGTGAAAACAGTGCCAAGGAACTCCCTTCCCTCGGACGAAAGGGTGCAAGCTTCTTTTAATGTGAAGTAAGAGGCTAAAGGCCTACACAGTTTTAACTAAGCAGAAAAATTTTTCTTCCTGTACTGCCCAAATATATTTCTTACCTGAATTTTAAAGGAGGGTTTAGGAGGAACATGAACAATTACCAAGTGCTGTCACAGACTTGCTACTTTAATTTAAAGTAAATTTAAAGCTTTTTCAACTTGGAAAACAATCTGCTGAAGAATCATAAAGTCAATATTGGCCTTCCTTCATGTATTTGCCACTTTGGGTATATGAAGAGAAGCTAATGTTCTAGGACTGAAGAGTTGTAGCACCTGCTCAGTGAGGCAATCGCTGATAAAATTTAATCCGGTATAACACTTGGCTCTATGTTGTATTAGTATCACTTGGTAGAAGTAGTCTCTGTATTTCTACCTTATTTAGTTTATCTCTCCATAGAGCTTCTAAAAATAATTTGACTTATTTATTGATTTTTGGCTGTGGTGGGTCTTCATGGCTGTGAGGGCTTTTCTCGAGTTGCAGTGAGCAGGGGATATTCTCTCGTTGCAGGGCGTGGGCTTCTCATTGTGGTGGCTTCTCTTATTGTAGAACACAGACTCTAGGGCGCACAGGCTTCAGCAGTTGCGGCTCCCTTGGGCTCTAGAGCACAGGCTCAGTAGTTGTGATTCATGGGCTTGGTTTTCCCCTCGGCATGTGGGATCTCCCCAGATCACAGATCCAACCCATGTCTCCTGCATTGGCAGGCGGATTCTTCACCACTGAGCTACCAGGGAAGTCCCATCTGGACTCTTGCTCTTGAACAATCGTATGAATTACATGTATATGGTCGAAATGCTCACATATAGTAGTAGAAATTTTTAAATGACCTTTTTCCCCCATTTTTAAAAATAGACTACATTTTTCCATGGAACATACTTTTGAAATTATAATGAAAGTCAGTGCAAAAAAAAGAAATCCTGGACTTTACACCCATGTAAAATCATATGTGTGTGTATAATGTCCATCTCTACTTTTCTGTGTGTTTCAGAAAATGTGGTAGCAAACCAGCACACTCATGTGGCTTTGGACGCTTGTGAAAGGAACAGGGTGCAACCCTTGAAGGAGAGGAAGTTCGGGTATGCTGCGGGGGGGTGTGGTTCTGTCTCCACTTTCACTGTAGCTTCGCTTTGTCAGCTGTAATGGAATACCTCGTTCTCGCCCTTCTTTAAGGGCTCCCAGAGTTTCTGTCAACTCAGAATATTAAGTCAAAAGGTACTCTCTGTACATAAATTCAATGATTAGGGTCTACCCTGGCAGTCCAGTGGTTAAGACTTCGCCTTCCAACGCAGGGGATGAAGGTTCAATCCCTGGTCGGGGAGCTCTGGTCCCACGTGCCTTGCAGCCAAAAAACCAGAAGATAAAACAACAGAAGACAGATATTGTAAGAAATTCAATAAATACTTTGAAAGAATTAAAAAATACATATGCAATGATTAACCTGAACAGTTGGTTTTAATAGTCAGGGCAGAGAGAAGGAGCTGGGGTGGCAGAGAATCCATGACTTCCACTGACTGGGGGATAGAGCCACCTGGTGACATCCTGGGGGGAGAAAGGTATGTCCTCCCACACTAGTGCCGTCTCGTCATAGAGAAGCCCAGACAGAGGGACCGAGAGCAAAACAGCTGGCCAGTACACCCCCAAAGGGCCAAGGTCTTCGGGACCTAGGAGAGTCTCAGAAGTTCACAGGAGAAGAGAGTAAGGAGGCTGCCAGATGAGTGCGGCAGGGCGTCCACAGCTGGATCCTGGAGCAAACACGGGATCCCGTGGAAAACCGGGCTCAGTCCAGCCGAGGTCCAGAGGCTCGTCAGTGGTAATACGACAAAGGCTGTCTTACGGCTTTTGACAAGAGAGCCGCCTTAATTAGGGGAAATCAGTGAGGAGCATATGGGGATTCTCTGTTAGCCTTTCAACAGATCATTAAACCTACAATTATTCCCAAATCCATGTTTGCATGTAGGTGAGTTCACAGATGTGGAATCCACGAGTAATGAGGGTCAACTGTGTGTGTGTCCCTGTGTGTGTAAATGTACTGCTGTCAGGTGGTCGAATTATGGCTGTTTTCTGTTTGTTTCAGTGTTATAAAGAATCCATTTTTGCAATAAAGTTAAATATTTAGCCTCTTTTACAGTAATGATGCTTCGAGGACCACTGGGGAAATAAACCTCCCAGCATCTCCTGCCAAACAATATCCGATGTGTCACTTCACCTTCTGATCTAACATGTTACCGTGTTTTTTATTTTATTACCGTTCATATTGTATGAGCCGTGCATTTGCATATATTTGTACAAAGAAAATGCTTTAAGCAGCTCTTTGTGAAGCAGTTTTGAAATGTCCTTCCTAGAATGAAAAGCAAACTGTTCTGTGGGACTCTAACGTGATCAAACTCAATAAGCTTATAACCACATGTGTTTTGTTTCCTCTCCTCTGTCTCTTTAACACATCCAGTCCAATTGAAGAGACCAGACCTGAACCAGTGTTCCCCACAGATGTCCCTTCGGCGTCCCTGCTCCATCAGGGCCAGCCTGCTGCGGCCGTGCTGACCAGCGAGGCAGAGCAGGGCCTCAAGGCGTGTACTCTCACAGACTCCGACTTTGCCACTGCAGAGGACCCGGCAGCCACCGGCACTGGGCTCCAGGCAGCACCGGTTCAGGCCGGCCCGCTGCCGAATGCCAGCGCCCCGAGTATGAACAGACACTCGATCTTATTTGTTCCCTGAATAAGGGCAATATCTTGGTAAAAGCTGTTTCATGACAGAAACTCCCATCCAAATACTAACTAGGCCTGACCCTGCTTAGCTTCCAAGATCAGACGAGATTGGGCGTGTTCAGGGTGGTATGGCCGTAGTCTCATGACAGAAACTCAGAAGAACAGGGATTGCATGCCATTGAGTAGAACACAAGTTTAGTCCTTGAAGGACTAATTCGTTTGAATTTTAAAAGATAAAGTAACTAGGAAGAACAAAGTGGAATTGGAAGACCCAGCCTGTACCAGGCATTTAGCATTGTTGTCCCCATTTTATAGAAAAGTAATAGGCTCAGGATTAAAGTTCCCCACCCTCTCCCCCAGGCTACATAGAAATAGTCTTGAATAGTGGTTAAGAACACAGACTCTGGAAATAGACTAGCTAGGTGTTTTTTTTTTTTTTTTAATAAATCACAGATCTATTTATTTGACTATGCTGAGTCTTAGTTGCGGAGTGTGGGATCTAGTTCCCTGAACAGGGATCAAACTCAGGTCCCTTGCATTGGGAGCATGGCGTCTTAACCACTGGACCACCAGGGAAGTCCCCGGACTATCTAGATTCTAATCCTTGCTCCCCGTCTTAGGCTGTCACGTGATCTTGGTCAGCACCATTTCATTTCTCTGTGGCCCTCTTTGTAAGGTGGAGGGGTGGCAGTTCCTCTTTGAGAGTCTTGCAGTAAGGGCCACCTCCTGAGTTGCTAGATGTCAGGGGCTCAGAACAGTGTCCTGCGTCTGCTTAGCACTAGTAAGTGTCAGTCATGGTGGATTAGCCTGATAACTGCCAGTAATAGGATTTTTTAGAGCATTCTAAATTGGGCAGAAAGTTTTTTCTTCCCTTTAGAGACGGTTTCTCTTTGTGGACTCAAAGTATATCTTCATACAGACAAACTGCACGTAGGCAGTACAGCCCACATGGTCACGAAGAGTCAGACATGACTCAGTGACCGAACAGCAGTGTGTTAAAAGGCAGCATGTTTTCTAGTTCGAAGTGGAAGAGCAGTTTAAAGGGTACACAGCTGAACATGTCAGTAACGAATCTCCAAGTCTGCCTTTAAGATGTGTATCCACGGTTGTGTTAAAGGCAGACTCTAGAACAGATGCCTTTGGTGTTGATTTCCTTTGTCAGGACTGGATACACAAACTTGAAGATCTGAAAATGACGGATGATGAACTGCAGAACGACCCATTTTGAGTTCTGAAGTGATTCTTTGTTATTTGAATCAGTGCTCATTAAAGCTAAGGCTTGCCACTGCTTTGTCTGTGATTTATTCAGTAAAAGGCTGCTGAATTCATTTCCTTTTTTTGTACCCCTTCCTCAAGACTTCACTGTGGAGAATCCCTGGGATGAGGACTTGATTCTCAAACTTTTATCTGGGCTTCCCAAACCAGTGAGCTCCTATCCAAACACTTACAAATGGCCGTGCAAGCTTCCAGCCATCAAACCCAAGACTGAATTCCGATTAGGTAAGAACCATATGCATAATAAGACTTTACACTCTCCTTTCTCTAAGGGAAGCTGATGTCAACAGGTTTGTGCATGTTTCTCTACCGGTCACCTCCCACCCTCTGCCTTTCCACTCCCCTCCCACCAATAAAAAGTTTTACCTATAGTATTAAGATGAGAACATCTTGTTAAGGCTTGACTATAGGATTTTGATTGCTGTTGGGACAGTAACTTATAAAGGGCAATTTGGAAATTATCTATCAAATTAAAAACATGTATACTTTTAGACCCAGACATCCACTTCTAAGAATTTCCTGCAGAGACACGGTGCATGCATTCCCCGTAGGGACTGCTTAACTAAACGCAGAAACGTGTGTGTGTGTGCTCAGTCGCGTCCAACTCTTGCAACCCCATGGACTGTAATCCACCAGGTTCCTCTGTCCGTGAGATTTCCAAGGCAAGAATACTGGAGTGGGTAGCCATTTCCTACGCCAGGGAATCTTCCCAACCCAGGGATCAAACCCGAGTCTCCCTAGTTGGCAGACTAGTTCTTTACCCCGAGCCACCCGGGAAGCCCCATTATCCTTTTAACGTCCACAGGGTCTGTAGTGGTGCCTCTCTTTTATTTCTAGTGTTAGTGATATGAGTCCTGCTTATTTTTTCTTAACCTGGTGGAGGCTTGTCAGTTTTACTGATATTTTCCAAGAACCAACTTTTTTTTTTATAGAACCAACTTTTGTTTTCATTGATTGTCTCTATTGATTTTTTGCTTTTAAATTTCGTTGATTTCTACTCTAATTCTTACTATTTTTCTCTGCCTACTCTGGATTTAATTTCCTCTTCTATTTTTAGTTTTCTAAGGCGGAAACTAAGATTATTGATTTTAGATCTTCTTTCTAACAGATACTTTCAATGTGACACATTTCCCTCTAAGCCTGCATTTTCCGCAGCTCACAATTTCAATCAATTATGTTTCCAAAGTGTGTTATTTTAGCTCCAAGTGTTTGAGGGCTCTCCAGCTACCCTTCTGTTGTTGATTACTAGTTTAATCCCATAATCTGAGTGTGTGATTTTTTCTTTTTAATTGTATCTGTGGCCCAGAATGTGGTCTTTATTGGTGGCTGCTCCACGTAAGCTTGAAAGAATGCATCTTCTGCTGTTGTTAAGCATTTGGTAAATATCTATGAGATCCAGTTGACGGGTAGTGCTGTTCATTTCTCCCATGACCTCACTGATTTTCTGAAGGATGTGGAAGTCTCCAACAGTGATAGTGAAGTGATTTGTTCCCCTTGGAAACATGTCAGTTTTTTTCCTCACTATTTTGATGTCTGTTCTTAGGCTCATTAACTGGTACCTTTCAGATTCCTTATATGCCAGCTGGAAACCAGAAAGCAACTTTCTTACATTTGATTTTTTTTAACATTTATTTTTTATTTATTTATCTTTTGGGGGGTGAGGTGGGGAGGGAGGGGAGCAGGCGGGCCACTTCTATTGGTCTTTCATTTCTCTATTTTCATCCGTCTTTGTTCTTTGGCTCCTGTGGGCCTCCCATCACGGTGGCCTCTGTCGTCGCAGAGCGCTGGCTCTGGGCGCATGCGCTCCAGAGCTCCGGCTCGGTAATTGGACACATCGGTCCAGCCACTCCGCGGCACGTGGGATCTTCCCAGGCCAAGGATCTGAACCGGCGCCCCTTGTACTGCAAGGCGGTGTCCTTACTCACTGGACAGCCAGGGAAGCCCCTCTTATTTTGATTTTAAATGTGTGAATTCTTTTTCTTTTTTTTTTTGTGATTTTATTTATTTATTTGTTTTTGGCTATTAGTTGCAGGGAGTGAGGGCTACTCTAGTTACAGTGAGCAGGCTTCTTGTTGCAGTGACTTTTCTCATTGTGGAACTCAGGCTCTAGGGCACATGGGCTCTAGTTGTGGCTCAGAGGCTCTAGAGCACAGGCTCAACAGTTGTGGCTCACAGGCTTCGCTGCTCCGCAGCATGTGGGATCTTCCTGGACCAGGGATCAAACTCGTGTCTCCTGCATCAGTAGGCAAACTCTTTACCACTGAGCTACCAGGGAAGCCCTTTTTTTAAAATTTAAAAACCTATCACAGCTTTGCCTCTGTGGTCTTTCTCCCAAAACCAGTAACCCCAGTATCACTAAAAAATATCAAGGCAAATCCAGGTGAGGGGCATGCCACAACTTATCAGACAAGAGCTGTGTGGAACTGCCCTGGTCCTCAGAAACAGAAAGTTAGGGACTGTCACAGCCTAGCAGAGGCTGAGGAGACTTCAGGAATATGTCCTAGGACATTAGGCGAAAGCTGGTGAAATCAAAGTGTGGAGTTCAGTCAACAGTAACGTACCAGTGTTGGTTCTTGTTTGTTTCCAGTGTGTTTGGTTACACAAAAGTTACCAGTAGGGGACACCTGGATGCAGAACAAACAGAAACTCTACTGTCTCGGCAACTTTTCTACCTGTCAAAAACTGTCCTATCACAGAAGGTTTACTGCCATAAAATTTTTTTTTTTAATTACTTATTAGAAATATTGGTACAGTTCTACTCTACCCTTTTCATTCTGAGGCGTTTCTCATAGGCATGTCAGAGCTTTGTTTAGCACTTGGTGGAGGATGTTTGCACGTGCTTCCTGACATCACAACAGTCTCGCCAGCTAGGCGGCACAGGCATTTCCCCATTGGGCAGGAGAGCACAGGAATGAAGAGCGGACAGCTGCCCAAGGCCTGCTGCTCAGCGCCGGGCCGGGCCTCCCATGCTGCCCGGCTCCTCTGTTGCTGCATGATCAAGGGGCTGCTTTGGGGCAGGTGTTGGTTTTACTTTTTAAGTTAGACTAGAAAAACATTTCCTAGGGAGCTTTTCTATTTTTATTTACTAAAACAATTCAGGCACCAAGAAGAATATTACAAATACTTCATTTTGATAGTCTTTGGTGTTTTGAGCTTTTTTTTTAATTTCCATTTTGACTTCTCTGTCTTCTCAGGTTCTTTTCTGGTCTATGTCGATCACCTTCTTGGGGAAGGGGCTTTCGCCCAAGTCTATGAAGTTACGCATGGAGATGTGAATGATAGCAAAAATAAGGAGAAATTTGTTTTGAAGGTACGTGCTTTGTACAATCTAGAAATATGAGTTTGCCAGCCTCTTTTTTTTTTTTTTTTGGCCACATCTATTGGTCTTTCATTTATTTATCATCCATCTTTGTTCTTTTGGCCTGTGTGGGCCTCCCATCGCAGTGGCCTCTCTCGCTGCAGAGCACCGGCTCTGGGCACATGCGCTCCAGAGCTCCGGTTCGGTAGTTGGACACATCAGTCCAGCTGCTCCGCGGCACGTGGGATCTTCCCAGGCCAGGGATCGAACTGGTGCCCCTTGCACTGCAAGGCGGTGTCCTTACCGACTGGACCACCTAGCCTCTTTTTGTTGTTGTTGTTAAGATAGTGGTGGTTTCAGGGACTTGCCTGGTAGTCCAGTGGCTAAAACTCCTCTCTCCCAGTAGAGAGTACCTGGGTATGAGCTCTGGTCATGGAACTAGACCCCACATGCTGCAATTAAGACCCAGTGTGGCCAACTAAATATTAAATGAAAAAGTTTGGGGAGGTTCGGGAGGTGTGGGGACATGTGTATACCTATGGCCGACTCAGGTCAATATGAGGCAGTAAACAACAAAACTCTGTAAAAAAAAAAATATATATATATCTGTATACACACACACACACACACATATATATATACTTGGGGTAGAGGTGTCCAAGACAACCTTCCATGATGACGTTAAAAAAAAGAAAAAGTTTTCTTTTTAAAAAATAGACAGTGGTGGTTTCATTTAGGTGTGCTGTCAGATCTTAAGAAACAAAACTCCCCACAGGGACGCGGCACTGGCTCGCCACCAGCACCACCTCTGCCAGCCCCCACCCTGCAGCAGCAGGTTGTACCGTGTCATCACTTTTCTACCCCGGGCCCCCGCCTTTGTTTGGATGAAGTTGCTTTCGTGCGATCATTTTCTGGCATGTGAGCTGGACGTGACTGTGCCGTACCTGACTTGCAGGTCCAGAAGCCTGCCAGACCCTGGGAATTCTACATCGGGACCCAGCTGATGGAGAGACTGCAGCCAAGCATGCGACCCATGTTTATCAAGTTCTATTCGGCCCACCTGTTCCAGAATGGCAGCGTGTTGGTGGGAGACCTCTACAGCTACGGGACGTTATTAGTAAGTGTGACGCCCTGAGGACACCAACGTGAACTGAAGCACCTTCTCTTTTGCCTTGCACACCCCTTGGAGTGGTGGGTGGGGGCAGAGCTCTTGCCTTGAGGTGTTGTGAATCCTGGGCAGCCAGCTCTGGCATCCACTGTCCCTTGTTTCTAGAACGCCATTAACCTCTATAAAAACACCCCCGAGAAAGTGATGCCTCAGGCGCTCGTCCTAGCTTTTGCCATAAGAATGCTCTGCATGATCGAGCAAGTCCACGACTGTGACATCATCCACGGGGACATCAAGCCAGACAATTTCATTCTCGGAAGCAGGCAAGCATCGCACTTTTAATGGGTCCTCCCTCTGACCATCTCCCCGGCAGCGTTTTGGTTTTCTCTGCTCACGCAGCTGGTCCCTTGTTTGTGTTTAATACAGATTTTTGGAACAGGACAGCGAAAGTGACGATTTGTCTGCCGGCTTGGCACTGATTGACCTGGGTCAGAGTATAGACATGAGACTTTTTCCGAAAGGAACTGTGTTCACGGGAAAGTGTGAGACATCTGGCTTCCAGTGCGTGGAGATGCTCAGCAACAAGCCCTGGAGCTACCAGGTAGAGCACCCGAGCGAGACCTGAGAGCATCTCCCTTGATCATGTGATTGGGGCACCCACAGTGTCTGAGCTGGTCTGGTCTTCTCCTAGCCCTGAGTTCGATCACCCTCCAGAGCTGTGTGCAGTTCTGGACACATTGCCCCTTGTGAGGCTCTAGCGCGCAGTTCAGAAACCACAGGCCAGCCCCTGGGCAGGGCGGGGTTAAGGGATTAGTGCTGGGTTGGCCTCCACAGGACACAGTGAAGGAGCTCAGGAAGAAAGCCGCTCCCTCCGGAGTGGGGAGTGATCTGTCTGTGGAAGCCTCCAGCAAAGCCACAACCCTTCACAGGGCATGTCACAGGCAGGGCTCACTCATGGCCTCCAGAATTCCTTAAAGGTGAAATCCTGCTTCTGCTTATTTCCTGTGATTTATTGTATTTGTTGCATAACTTGGAGAGACATGATAATATACTCATGTGTAAGTCATATTGTAATCATTTATACATGCCCATATTTTTCTTTTTAAAAAAAATCTTTCCATTTTATATTGGAATATAGCCAATAAACAATGCTGTGATAGTTTCAGGTGAACAGCAAAGGGGCTCGGCCCGACACAGACACGTCTCCACGCTCCCCCAGGCTCCCCTCCCAGCCCGGCTGCCCCCTCACATTGAGCAGCGCTCCCTGTGCTGCGCAGCAGGTCCCTGCTGATGCCTGTGTGTCTTTGTAGATTGACTACTTTGGAGTTGCTGCAACTGTGTACTGCATGCTTTTCGGCACTTACATGAAAGTGAAAAATGAAGGGGGCGTCTGGAAGCCGGAAGGTCTTTTTAGAAGGTGGGTATTAGCATTGGTGCTACCGTGAAAAGCATAAATAGAGTAGAAGGTTGGGGTCTGTCTGGTGAGAAATGGATCTTGGCTGCAGAACAGCCTTGCCTTGGCAAGTAGGGAGACAAGGCACCGTCCTGGGCCCTGTGTGCAGGGAGCAAGGTAAGCCCTTCTGTTTCTCCACTCGTAACTTTTATGCAACACAGTGTATATAGACAGTTAATTGGATCCTCAGATTCTCTGATTTATAATAAAGTCAACATTTCCATTCTTGATGCATTAAGTTAGGTAGGAGTTACGTCAGATGCAAGAGCAGGGTTGCCCTGCGTGCTAAAGGCTACGCCTCACCCTTTTACGGCTTTGCCTCTCCAGGCTTCCTCACTTGGACATGTGGAATGAATTTTTTCACATTATGTTGAATATACCAGATTGTCATCATCTTCCATCTTTGGATTCCTTAAGACAGAAGCTGAAGAAAGTGTTTCAAGAACACTATACAAGCAGGATTAAGACCCTGCGTAACAGGTTAATTGTACTGCTGTTAGAATATAAGCGTTCTCGAAAATAAAATAGGGACACTCCCTACAAGTCCCTTTGTAAATGCTGGCCTGCTCACTCGGAACCTTGTTGTTTCTGCATTTATTATCTCTGTAAATGTGTCTTGAAAATAAAGCCCGTTAAGTATATCTGTGTGCTGTAGTTTGTTACAGATATTTCAACAAAATGCACAACAGGGCAGGTCCCCCCTGGTGACCGGCTGCACTGCACCGGGGCTGGACGTGAGCGAACGTAGGAACAGTCCACACAGGGACATTCTCTGGAAGCACGTTTTAAACACTGACCTGTTTGCTTTAAGCCAAAACAGAGCCAAGCCAGGTTTTGCTGTTTTTCCTCCCAAATGGGAAGGTTTATATTTGTGTAAAATAAGCAAAAATTCCCTAAATATATCCAGTGGATTCATGTTTTATGAATAAAATGTGCCTGTCCTTTAGCTATATATATATATACACAGAGAGAGAGCTTCCCAGGTGGCGCTTGTGGTAAAGAACCCACCTGCCAGTACAAGAGACATAAGAGATACGGGTTCGATCCCTGGGTCAGGAAGATCCCTTGGAGGAGGGCATGGTGACCCACTCCAGTATTGTTGCCTGAGGAATCCCATGGACAGAGAAGCCTGGTGGGTTACAGTCCATGGGGTGCAAAGAGTCAGACAGGACTGCAGCAACGAAGCAGAGATGCACGCTTTTATTGTACCTGTTCGTGAGCAAGGTAAGCCCTTCTGTTTCTCCACTCGTAACTTTTATGCAACACAGTGTATATAGACAGTTAATTGGATCCTCAGATTCTCTGATTTATAATAAAGTCAACATTTCCATTCTTGATGCATTAAGTTAGGTAGGAGTTACGTCAGATGCAAGAGCAGGGTTGCCCTGCGTGCTAAAGGCTACGCCTCACCCTTTTACGGCTTTGCCTCTCCAGGCTTCCTCACTTGGACATGTGGAATGAATTTTTTCACATTATGTTGAATATACCAGATTGTCATCATCTTCCATCTTTGGATTCCTTAAGACAGAAGCTGAAGAAAGTGTTTCAAGAACACTATACAAGCAGGATTAAGACCCTGCGTAACAGGTTAATTGTACTGCTGTTAGAATATAAGCGTTCTCGAAAATAAAATAGGGACACTCCCTACAAGTCCCTTTGTAAATGCTGGCCTGCTCACTCGGAACCTTGTTGTTTCTGCATTTATTATCTCTGTAAATGTGTCTTGAAAATAAAGCCCGTTAAGTATATCTGTGTGCTGTAGTTTGTTACAGATATTTCAACAAAATGCACAACAGGGCAGGTCCCCCCTGGTGACCGGCTGCACTGCACCGGGGCTGGACGTGAGCGAACGTAGGAACAGTCCACACAGGGACATTCTCTGGAAGCACGTTTTAAACACTGACCTGTTTGCTTTAAGCCAAAACAGAGCCAAGCCAGGTTTTGCTGTTTTTCCTCCCAAATGGGAAGGTTTATATTTGTGTAAAATAAGCAAAAATTCCCTAAATATATCCAGTGGATTCATGTTTTATGAATAAAATGTGCCTGTCCTTTAGCTATATATATATATACACAGAGAGAGAGCTTCCCAGGTGGCGCTTGTGGTAAAGAACCCACCTGCCAGTACAAGAGACATAAGAGATACGGGTTCGATCCCTGGGTCAGGAAGATCCCTTGGAGGAGGGCATGGTGACCCACTCCAGTATTGTTGCCTGAGGAATCCCATGGACAGAGAAGCCTGGTGGGTTACAGTCCATGGGGTCGCAAAGAGTCAGACAGGACTGCAGCAACGAAGCAGAGATGCACGTCTTTTATTGTACCTGTTCGTCATTGCTATCCATGGAAATATCACAGGTTTAAATCTTTTATTTTTTTTCGGCTACTTCTACTGATCTTTCATTACCTATTTTCATCCGTCTTTGTTCCTTGGCCTGTGTGAGCCTTCCATCGCAGTGACCTCTCTGCTGCCGAGTACTGGCTCTGGGCGCATGCGCTCCAGAGCTCCAGCTCGGTAGTTGGACACATCAGTCCAGCCGCTCCGTGGCACGGGGGATCTTCCCAGGTCAGGGATCGAACTGGCGCCCCTTGCACTGCAAGGTGGAGTCCTTACCCACTGGACCATCAGGGAAGCCCCACAGGTTTAAATCTTAAGCTTCTTTGTTAGAGTATCATTCAGTAAAAAAAGAGAAAAGAGTACCATTCAAAAGACTATCCCACATCTTGATAACAGTCATATAAACTCCATCATTAATTAGCTGTGAAATTACAGCAGTCAACGTATCCTTTTACCAGCCCCTGCATTAGAAGGCAAAGTCTCAACCACTGGGCTTCCAGGGAAGTCCAGCAAATATGCTTTTACTTTAAAAGTAATGTAACCCCTTACCCCCACGGGAGGACTTGGGCTCTCCCATCTAGGTCTGCACAGGGCCCACTATTAAACGGGATGGGGAGTGGATAGATGGGCAAAACCTGAGTGCGCGATCCCAGGCTTGTCCCCACTCTTGTCTCCTGTGTCCACCCCATGTCCAGGTGTTGGTTTGGAACCTGTGACAAATTGGGTCCTGAGGATTGAATCCCTCTGCCCGATCTCCCAGGAAGAGGTGATTTCTGCCCACACTTCCTGTTCCCTCACCCCTGGGTTTCACTGCCAACAACCTGACTTGGAAGGCAGAACACCTAGATCCATTCATTCCTTCTTGGAAATAGCAAGGACCTAGGAGGACTAGGGCCATCCAGCAATGTTTCCTAAGAGCCTCTGGGCCTTGCACTGGGGACCCAGTGGTGAATAAGTCCCTGTCCTTGTGGAGCGCTTGTTCTGTTTGTGGGGAGGAGCAGTAATGAGAAATAATGCTTAGAAGAGCAGAAGAAAGGTTGACTGGGGAAGGGTGTGGTGGTAGTATTTTAGCCACGGTGCCCAGGACGACACTTGCCTAGACCTGAATGAATAGTAGCCTAGCCCTTCAAACTGGAAAACATTGGTGCAAAGGCCTTGAAGCTGGTTTGTCTTGGAAAAATAGTAGAATGGACTAAGAGGTTGCTCAGATAAGCTCGTATCTGGCCTTGTAACCCTTGGTAAAGAGACTTATTTTTTTCTAATTGCACTCTGTAGCCACTGATGGGTTTTAAGCTGGGTGTGACGTGATCTTATTTATGTTGTCATTTCTGGCTGCTGTTTGGAAAGCAGAATGAAGAGAGGAAGTTGCTGTGCTGGGTCAGTGGAGGCAGGATGGTAATTTAGATCAGGGTGTGGATTAAAGTCGTGATTAGATTTGGGATGTGTTTTGTGGGTGGGACAAACGGAACAAGCTGACAGATGCATGTGGGTGCATCAGAAAAGGAATCGAGGATGAAATCAACGTTTTGAACTCAGAAAAAAGGATGATCTTAACTTCTGTTTGGCCAGGTAAGTTTGACCTTACCAGCCCCTCCAAAAAGCAAATTAATGCTTTTACTTTAAAAGTAATGTAACCCCTTACCCCCACGGGAGGACTTGGGCTCTCCCATCTAGGTCTGCACAGGGCCCACTATTAAACGGGATGGGGAGTGGATAGATGGGCAAAACCTGAGTGCGCGATCCCAGGCTTGTCCCCACTCTTGTCTCCTGTGTCCACCCCATGTCCAGGTGTTGGTTTGGAACCTGTGACAAATTGGGTCCTGAGGATTGAATCCCTCTGCCCGATCTCCCAGGAAGAGGTGATTTCTGCCCACACTTCCTGTTCCCCTCACCCCTGGGTTTCACTGCCAACAACCTGACTTGGAAGGCAGAACACCTAGATCCATTCATTCCTTCTTGGAAATAGCAAGGACCTAGGAGGACTAGGGCCATCCAGCAATGTTTCCTAAGAGCCTCTGGGCCTTGCACTGGGGACCCAGTGGTGAATAAGTCCCTGTCCTTGTGGAGCGCTTGTTCTGTTTGTGGGGAGGAGCAGTAATGAGAAATAATGCTTAGAAGAGCAGAAGAAAGGTTGACTGGGGAAGGGTGTGGTGGTAGTATTTTAGCCACGGTGCCCAGGACGACACTTGCCTAGACCTGAATGAATAGTAGCCTAGCCCTTCAAACTGGAAAACATTGGTGCAAAGGCCTTGAAGCTGGTTTGTCTTGGAAAAATAGTAGAATGGACTAAGAGGTTGCTCAGATAAGCTCGTATCTGGCCTTGTAACCCTTGGTAAAGAGACTTATTTTTTTCTAATTGCACTCTGTAGCCACTGATGGGTTTTAAGCTGGGTGTGACGTGATCTTATTTATGTTGTCATTTCTGGCTGCTGTTTGGAAAGCAGAATGAAGAGAGGAAGTTGCTGTGCTGGGTCAGTGGAGGCAGGATGGTAATTTAGATCAGGGTGTGGATTAAAGTCGTGATTAGATTTGGGATGTGTTTTGTGGGTGGGACAAACGGAACAAGCTGACAGATGCATGTGGGGTGCATCAGAAAAGGAATCGAGGATGAAATCAACGTTTTGAACTCAGCAACTTAAAATCAGTGGCATGATCTTAACTTCTGTTTGGCCAGGTAAGTTTGAGCTGCCCCTTAGACATCAAATGGAGATGGTTGTTGTTCAAATGGAGATGGTTGTTCAGTCACTAAGTCATGTCTGACTCTTTGCAACCCTATGGACTGCAGCACACCGAGCCCCCCTGTCCTTCACTGTCTCCCTGAGTTTGCTCATATTCATGTCCATTGATTCGGTGATGCTGTCTAACCATCTCATCCTCTGCCACCCCATTCTCCTTTTGCCTTCAGTCTTTCCCAGCATCAGGGTCTTTTCCAATGAGTCAGCTCTTTGCATCAGGTGGCCAAAGTTCTGGAGCTTCAGCTTCAGCATCAGACTTTCCAATGAACACTCATAGTTGGTTTCCTTTAGGATTGACTGGTTTGAGCTCCTTGCTGTCCAAGGGACTCTCAGAGCCTTCTGCAGCACCACAGTTCAAAAGCATCAGTTCTTCAGTGCTCAGCCTTCAGTGTCCAGCTCTCACATCTGTACATGAGTCCTGGGAAAACCATAGCTTTGACTAGACAGACCTTTGTCAGCAAAGTGTTGTCCCTGCTTTTTAATATGCAGCCTAGGTTTGTCATAGCTTTCCTTCCAAGGAGCAAGCGTCTTTTAATTCCATGACTGCCATCACTGTCTGCAGTGATTTGAGAACACGAGAAAAGAAAAGCTGTTACTGCTTCTCTCCAGAGGGTGATGGGGATTTGGATTTTCAGTTCAAGGGAGAGGCCTGAGCCAAGAATAGAAGTTTAAGTGTGGCAGTGAGTAGGAGACCGGATTGAAAACCTGGATCTACCTCTGACTGGTAAAAGCAGCAGAAAGGCCTTGTTAAGGAACTAGGAGGAAAAATGTGAAATGCTCTGTCTCCATGACCAGCTATAGCCTATTTGCAAAGCATCTCGGCAGCCCACTGGGGCAGGAGGTTGTGGAGCTGCTGGGAAAGAACACATATCTTGCTGACAACCAATCTGGCTGATGGGAAGTTCAGAGAAGGGAGAAATTACTTTAGGTGAGATGGGTAGAGAAGACCACGGGGAGTTGTGTGGCTTGGTTTATTTTATTTTATTTTGCCTTTTTAGTTAATTGTCATGTTGGAGCAACAGTTTTTTAAAAAATCTAATTTTCTTTTAAGCTATGGCTTTCAACTATAAATTATTATTCTATACATAAATCTAGAAAAATGACCTTAACTTTCCCTTTGATTAATGTGTGAACTCCAGTTGAGCAAACAAAATTCCTTTACACATTCAGCCCTATCTTCAGTCCAATTACATTCCGTTACACATTTAATTCCACTTCACATTTAATATGTTTGGTTTTCCTTTTAAGTACTTCAGATATATAACCTAACAAGCATAATTTCCCCAGAATACTTAAACAGTTACTAGAAAATCCAATAAATTAAACTTGTAAATGTAAAAAATATACAATAATAGTGATGATGATGTAACCTACATAATTGATTAAACACACACTCAAATTGGAAGAAAACCAACAATAAATTTAAAGTGTCAAAACAACCGAGCACTGATACAAACAGATTTGTGGGATTTTTTTTTTTCCCTCTTGAAAATGTCTGTTTTCAAAGGAAACAAGACTAAAGCAAATAAGGGTGCTGTTTTACTGAAGTAAAAAGTGAAAGTGTTAATCGTGTCCACCTCTGCGACCTCATGGACCGTAGCCCAGGCTCCTCTGTCCATGGGATTCTCCAGGCAAGAAGACTAGAGTGGGTAGCCATTCTTTTCTCCAGGGGGTCTTCCCAATTCAAGGATCAAGCCTGGGTCTCCTGCACTGCAGGCAGATTCCTTACTGTCTGAATGACCAGGAAAGCCCTGTTTCACTAAACTCCTAAATGAGTCCATCTGTAAAACAGCTTCTGTCCAAATTGGCCTCGGCTTCCGATTGAAAACCTGGATCTACCTCTGACTGGTAAAAGCAGCAGAAAGGCCTTGTTAAGGAACTAGGAGGAAAAATGTGAAATGCTCTGTCTCCATGACCAGCTATAGCCTATTTGCAAAGCATCTCGGCAGCCCACTGGGGCAGGAGGTTGTGGAGCTGCTGGGAAAGAACACATATCTTGCTGACAACCAATCTGGCTGATGGGAAGTTCAGAGAAGGGAGAAATTACTTTAGGTGAGATGGGTAGAGAAGACCACGGGGAGTTGTGTGGCTTGGTTTATTTTATTTTATTTTGCCTTTTTAGTTAATTGTCATGTTGGAGCAACAGTTTTTTAAAAAATCTAATTTTCTTTTAAGCTATGGCTTTCAACTATAAATTATTATTCTATACATAAATCTAGAAAAATGACCTTAACTTTCCCTTTGATTAATGTGTGAACTCCAGTTGAGCAAACAAAATTCCTTTACACATTCAGCCCTATCTTCAGTCCAATTACATTCCGTTACACATTTAATTCCACTTCACATTTAATATGTTTGGTTTTCCTTTTAAGTACTTCAGATATATAACCTAACAAGCATAATTTCCCCAGAATACTTAAACAGTTACTAGAAAATCCAATAAATTAAACTTGTAAATGTAAAAAATATACAATAATAGTGATGATGATGTAACCTACATAATTGATTAAACACACACTCAAATTGGAAGAAAACCAACAATAAATTTAAAGTGTCAAAACAACCGAGCACTGATACAAACAGATTTGTGGGTTTTTTTTTTCCTCTTGAAAATGTCTGTTTTCAAAGGAAACAAGACTAAAGCAAATAAGGGTGCTGTTTTACTGAAGTAAAAAGTGAAAGTGTTAATCGTGTCCACCTCTGCGACCTCATGGACCGTAGCCCAGGCTCCTCTGTCCATGGGATTCTCCAGGCAAGAAGACTAGAGTGGGTAGCCATTCTTTTCTCCAGGGGGTCTTCCCAATTCAAGGATCAAGCCTGGGTCTCCTGCACTGCAGGCAGATTCCTTACTGTCTGAATGACCAGGAAAGCCCCCCTGTTTCACTAAACTCAGAGCTAAATGAGTCCATCTGTAAAACAGCTGTGATGCCTCCAGTCTTGGGCAGGGAGAACCCTTGGCCTCGGCTTCCAGCCCCTGTTGACATGCCCTGGGTCCCTGCCTGCCCGTTTGCTGTTACTGGATCTTCAGCCTCTCTCACACCCAAGACACCCTCCATGCATTCACACCAACAACCTCTACCTGGCCAGTGTCATCTCAGCACTGGCCGCCCCTGGTGTCCGGTCTGTGCAAAGACTCAACTTTATTACCTTTACAGTCAGCTTCCCCAGCAACAGCCACGTCCCCGAGCTGGAAGGCTCAGTCCAAACAGAAGAAGTTGTTTTATTAAATATGCACTTCAGGATAAGTAGGTTATTGGTGGTAGGTTTCTTTTTTTGGAGGGGGATCTATTTCCTGGTACAAACTAACAATTATCTTCATTTCATTATACATTAGATATCTGGATTACACACTCACACACACACACTCATACACAGAGTTTATCTGCACAAGGAAAAAGGCTCTGCATCCTAAGGGCAACTAAGGGACTTCCCTGGTGGTCCAGTAGTTAAAATTTCACCTTCCAATGAAAGGGGTGCAGGTTCAATCCTGGTCAGGGAGCTAAGATCCCACATGCATTGGAGCCAAAAAGTCAAAATATAAAAAACAGAAGTAATATTAAAACAAATCCAATAAAGACTTTAAAATGGTCCCTATCAAGAAAAAGGACAACTGAGACGGATGCCACAGACATCACTGCATTGAGGGTAAAGAAACCTCCAACTCACCAACAAAGGAAATGGGTTTCCTGGGGACAGAGCTGGGTCTCGTTCACCCCATGTCTCTAGAACTGAGCAAAGGCTCAGCTCATCTTAAGTGGCCAAATATGGGCTGGATTCAGCCTAGATTCAGATATAATACCCACTCAGGTCCACGTCTTTCCCATGCATCCTTGCCCCCCATCTCCATATTCTAAGTCCTAGCTGAGGACAACGCTGGTTACTCCAGAGACTCCTGTTACCAGTGCTTTTTCTCCCTGGATTGCATCTGTGTCTAAGGCAATGGTTTTAAAAGGTACTTTTTCCTAAGATGCACCTGGGAAACCATATGTGTGGCCTGTGCTGTGCTATGATTAGTCACTCAGTCGTGTCCAACTCTTTGCGACCCACGGACAAGAGCTCCTCTGACCATGGGATTCTCCAGGCAAGAATACTGGAGTGGGTTGCCGTGCCCTCCTCCAGGGGATCTTCCCCACAAGGAAACCCAGGTCTCCTGCATTGCGGGCAGATTCTTTATCGTCTGATCCACCAGGGAAGCCCAAGAAGACTGGAATGGGTAGTCTATCTCTTCTCCAGGGGATCTGCCTAACCCACAAATCAAGCCAGGGGCTCCTGGATTGCAGGCAGATTCTTTACCAGCTGAGCTACCACACATATGAAAAACCACACGTGTGGCCTGGGTGTATCAGAGATAACTGCTCGGAGATGGTTGACCACAAGTACGATACATAAATACACCTGCAAAGCTGTTCCTCCACACCTTCTCCACCACTGCTCCCTCATCAAGTCAATCCATCTGTCCTGTTGGCTCTATCCTGAACGGTTCAGACAAACTCACTTCTGGATTGACCCAGCTGCAGGCAGGCTAAGCTCCAGTAACAGAGAACCCACCCACGGCCGCTTAGAGAAGACAGAACTGATCATGACCTCCTGTTTGTCTGGCATCAGCAATCCTGTGCTGATGCCGACTCTGCCATCCTGGACAGAAGGCTTCAGGATGTTCTGACTGTTGCTATTTCTGAGCAGAGGTGGACATTGCTCCCAGGGGCAAGACCTGCCTGCAAGCTGTGGACCCCAGCTGGGCTCACAGCCCACAGGCCAGACACCATCAAGCTGCCCCACCCACCTGTTAGGGAGCTGAGGAATGACGTGTCCAGCTGGGAGGCCAGGTGCCAAAATGCAGGGGTGATTAGGCCCTTAAAGGCAGAAGAAAGACCCAAAGGTTTCTCAGTGCTTTTTCTCCCTAGGATTTGGTCCACGTCTTTCCCATGCATCCTTGCCCCCCATCTCCATATTCTAAGTCCTAGCTGAGGACAACGCTGGTTACTCCAGAGACTCCTGTTACCAGTGCTTTTTCTCCCTGGATTGCATCTGTGTCTAAGGCAATGGTTTTAAAAGGTACTTTTTCCTAAGATGCACCTGGGAAACCATATGTGTGGCCTGTGCTGTGCTATGATTAGTCACTCAGTCGTGTCCAACTCTTTGCGACCCACGGACAAGAGCTCCTCTGACCATGGGATTCTCCAGGCAAGAATACTGGAGTGGGTTGCCGTGCCCTCCTCCAGGGGATCTTCCCCACAAGGAAACCCAGGTCTCCTGCATTGCGGGCAGATTCTTTATCGTCTGATCCACCAGGGAAGCCCAAGAAGACTGGAATGGGTAGTCTATCTCTTCTCCAGGGGATCTGCCTAACCCACAAATCAAGCCAGGGGCTCCTGGATTGCAGGCAGATTCTTTACCAGCTGAGCTACCACACATATGAAAAACCACACGTGTGGCCTGGGTGTATCAGAGATAACTGCTCGGAGATGGTTGACCACAAGTACGATACATAAATACACCTGCAAAGCTGTTCCTCCACACCTTCTCCACCACTGCTCCCTCATCAAGTCAATCCATCTGTCCTGTTGGCTCTATCCTGAACGGTTCAGACAAACTCACTTCTGGATTGACCCAGCTGCAGGCAGGCTAAGCTCCAGTAACAGAGAACCCACCCACGGCCGCTTAGAGAAGACAGAACTGATCATGACCTCCTGTTTGTCTGGCATCAGCAATCCTGTGCTGATGCCGACTCTGCCATCCTGGACAGAAGGCTTCAGGATGTTCTGACTGTTGCTATTTCTGAGCAGAGGTGGACATTGCTCCCAGGGGCAAGACCTGCCTGCAAGCTGTGGACCCCAGCTGGGCTCACAGCCCACAGGCCAGACACCATCAAGCTGCCCCACCCACCTGTTAGGGAGCTGAGGAATGACGTGTCCAGCTGGGAGGCCAGGTGCCAAAATGCAGGGGTGATTAGGCCCTTAAAAGGCAGAAGAAAGACCCGGAGAAAACTGGCAACACTGCCACCCACCTCTCCTGCTCCTTGTCCCCTCCCGCAGACTGTGGGCAAGTGGCTGGGGCGGTGGCGCCCCCTGGTGGTCACATGGGCTGCTGCAGGACAGGGGTAATTAGATGGGGGCATCTGACCCTGAGACTTCCTTACCCTAGAGGTCACCTTTGAAAAAAAAGAAGTTCCATAACAAAGTTTCCTCCACTATTTCAAACTGAACATGTGGACCACATATAGGTCCATCAGGAGGTGAATAAAATCAGGAAACATCGATGCCAGAGAACACCTGACAACAGTTTGTGTGTGTATCTATGTCTCAACATGAAACAATTATTACTAAGTGAAAAAAAGCAAGATCTTGAATTATATATGATAAATGTTATGACACTCCATTTAGGATTAAAAAATGCAATGATACAGGGATTTCCCTAGTGGTCCAGTGGCTAAGACTCCACACAGGGGGCCCAGGTTCAATCCCTAGTCAGGGAACTAGATCCTAAGAGCCACAACCAAGACCCAGTGCAGCCTAAATAAATAAATCTATTTTAAAATGCAATGATATATATATATTTTAAAACCTTTATTTTAATTTTAACTTTTACAGAGTTTTGTTGATTACAGATATGCATGTTCCCAGATTAGTCATATGTATATCTCCCCCTTCCCACCCCTCCCGACCATCACGCAGCACGTGATGGTGAAAGATCCGTGAAAGATCCCCTTTTCTCACAGAGCAATGACTATAGCTATTTTCTTCCCTTATGATAGTACAGGCCTTCATGCTACTTCCTTTACGCCTCCCACCCACTGTTCCTTCCCCACAATGTCCATATGTCCACTGTCCATGTCTGTCTTTCTGTCGCTTCACTGCATGTGCCATCATCACCATCCTACTATATTCCATATATATGTGTTAGTATATTGTACTTGTCCTTCTCTTTTTGACTGACTTCACTTTTTATGATAGGTTCTAGGTCCAGCCACCTCATTAGGGCTGATTCTTCTGCATTTCTCTTTACAGCTGTGTAGTATTCCATTGTATATATGTACCAGAGCTTTTGGATCCATTCGTTTGTCGATGGACATCTAGGTTGCTTACACGTTCTAGCTATTGTGTAGAGAGCTGCAATGAACATTGGGGTGCAGGTGCTTCTTTCAGATTTGATTTCATCAAGGTATAAGCCTAAGAGTGGGATTTCTGGGTGGTATGGTGCTTCTATTTTTAGTTTTTGAAGAAATCTCCAGACTGTCTTCCATAGAGGCTGTGTCAATTTACATTCCCACCAGCAATGCAGGAGTGTTCCCTTTTCTCCTCACCCTCTCCAGTATTTATTGTCTGTCGATTTGTGGATGATGGCCATTCTGACGGGTGTGAGGTGATATTTCATTGGAGTTTTGATTTGCATCTCTCTAATTATAAGTGAAGTTGAGCATCGTTTCATGTGCTATTGGGCCATCTGTATGTCCTCTTTGGAGAGGTGTCTGTTTAGGTCCTTTTCCCATTTTTTGATTGGGTTGTTCATTTTTCCGGTGCTGAGTTGTCTGAGTTGCTTGTAGATTTTGGAGATGAATTCTTTGTATGTTGTTTCATTTGCTATGATTTTCTCCCATTCTGTGGGCTGTCTGTTCAGCTCTTTTGTAATTTCTTTTGCTGTACAAAAGCTTTTAAGTTTCATGAGGTCCCACATGTTGATTTTTCTTTTTAGTTGTGCTATTCTAGTAGGTGGGTCAGAGAAGATCTTGCTTTATGTCCTTGAGGGTTTTGCCTATATTCTCCTCTAAGAGTTTGATGGTTTCTGGTCTTACATTTAGGTCTTTAATCCATAAAAATGATATATTAATACCCATGATATCCATGGCTGTAAGTGAGGAGATTTAGTTCCAGACAGATAAACAACTAACTCATCAGTTGGCACTGGAAAGGGGGTGTCAGATTGTGAGTGGAAGAATGAAAGAGGGGGGCTGCAGAGAAGGATGGGACAGGGTAATTAGGGAGTTTGGGATGGACATGGACACATTGCTGTATTTAAAATGGACAACCAACAAGGGCCTCCTGTACAGCCCAGGGAACTCTGCTCAGTGTGATGTGGCAGCCTGGATGGGAGGGGAGCTTGGGGGAGAAGGGATACATGGACATGCGTGGTTGAGTCCCTCTGCTGTCCACCTGACACTATCACAATGCTGTTAAGTGGCTACACCCCAATACAAAATAAAAAGTTTATAACATAAAAAAACCAACTTTTGACTTGTTGCTATATTTCTGTATTAAATGCTTTACACTGCATCATGTTTAAACAATTAAAAAAGAAATGTCCAGCATATTTTCAAATTTAAAACATTAAGTTGCCACTCAGCACATTTAGCTTAATCCTTTACATAATTATAAACATTAAATATACAAAGAAAGAAGAGACGTCTCGATGGAGGGCAGGACTCCACAAATCCCATCAGACAGGTCAGCAAGGACCCCCGTCTCCTGGGAATCATGGCAGTGATGGAATTCCAAACCCTGACGCGGAACACCACCAGCCTTCTGGGTTTTAACTCAGGAAGGGCCACCTGAAGCACACGGTCAGCATTTCACCGGCCCTCCTCCTCTCAGGCCACCCGATCTGGGAGGGAGGTGCATCTGCCCCAGGTTTGCAGGGGTGCTGCAGGATGTGGGGGCCCAGGAGTCTTCCCAGGTGGCGATAGTGGTAAAGAACCTGCCTGCCAATGCAGGAGACAAGAGAGCTGGGTGTGATGCCTGTGTCAGGAAGATCCCTGGAGAAGGGCAAGGCACCCCACTCCAGTCTTCTGGCCTGGAGAATCGCATAGACAGAGAAGCCTGACGGGCTACAGTCCACGGTGTCACCAAGAGTCGGACACGACTACAGTGACTTAGCATGCACAGACACATGGGTGGGGCCCAGAGAGGTTAGGTGGCACGGTCAGTGGGAGTCAGGCATGAAACCAGTCTGGCCTCAGAGTCCCGGCCCTGAAGCCTTCACTTGGCTCCTGCATCAGGTCACCTCAGGTCAAGGAAAGGTCTTTCCCAGGCCGGGTTCCACTGCCACCCTGACATATAAGACATGACGCATAATACATAATACATGACATGTGAGAAGGATGGGACATTAGGGAGTTTGGGATGGACATGGACACATTGCTGTATTTAAAATGGACAACCAACAAGGGCCTCCTGTACAGCCCAGGGAACTCTGCTCAGTGTGATGTGGCAGCCTGGATGGGAGGGGAGCTTGGGGGAGAAGGGATACATGGACATGCGTGGTTGAGTCCCTCTGCTGTCCACCTGACACTATCACAATGCTGTTAAGTGGCTACACCCCAATACAAAATAAAAAGTTTATAACATAAAAAAACCAACTTTTGACTTGTTGCTATATTTCTGTATTAAATGCTTTACACTGCATCATGTTTAAACAATTAAAAAAGAAATGTCCAGCATATTTTCAAATTTAAAACATTAAGTTGCCACTCAGCACATTTAGCTTAATCCTTTACATAATTATAAACATTAAATATACAAAGAAAGAAGAGACGTCTCGATGGAGGGCAGGACTCCACAAATCCCATCAGACAGGTCAGCAAGGACCCCCGTCTCCTGGGAATCATGGCAGTGATGGAATTCCAAACCCTGACGCGGAACACCACCAGCCTTCTGGGTTTTAACTCAGGAAGGGCCACCTGAAGCACACGGTCAGCATTTCACCGGCCCTCCTCCTCTCAGGCCACCCGATCTGGGAGGGAGGTGCATCTGCCCCAGGTTTGCAGGGGTGCTGCAGGATGTGGGGGCCCAGGAGTCTTCCCAGGTGGCGATAGTGGTAAAGAACCTGCCTGCCAATGCAGGAGACAAGAGACCTGGGTTTGATCCCTGGGTCAGGAAGATCCCCTGGAGAAGGGCAAGGCACCCCACTCCAGTCTTCTGGCCTGGAGAATCGCATAGACAGAGAAGCCTGACGGGCTACAGTCCACGGTGTCACCAAGAGTCGGACACGACTACAGTGACTTAGCATGCACAGACACATGGGTGGGGCCCAGAGAGGTTAGGTGGCACGGTCAGTGGGAGTCAGGCATGAAACCAGTCTGGCCTCAGAGTCCCGGCCCTGAAGCCTTCACTTGGCTCCTGCATCAGGTCACCTCAGGTCAAGGAAAGGTCTTTCCCAGGCCGGGTTCCACTGCCACCCTGACATATAAGACATGACGCATAATACATAATACATGACATGTGACCCTAGGCAGGACCCGGGCCTCGGGCCTAACTGCACTCAGACCACAGGTCAGGAAGCCGTGCTCCCCTCACCAGCGGGTCCCCTTGCTCAGGACAGGACAGTGACAAGGTGCAGAAGAACGTGGAGTCCTGCCTGACACCTCAGGAAAGGATTCATTTGCTCAATTAACACGCAATTGTGATCAGGGAACCCAAATTCACAGACACAGAAAGCAGAATGGTGGCCGCCAGGGGCTCGGGGAGGAGGGGTGAGGGGTCACTGCTTCCTGTGGGATGACAAAAAGTCCTCCATGTCTGTTGTACAAAGATATGAATACACTTAGAACTACTGAACTGGACACCTAGAACTGACTATGATGGTAAATTTTATGGTGTCTATTTTACCACAATTTAAAATGTCTTAAATAAAATAAAAGTTCATCATTCAGTCGTGTCTGACTCTTTGCGACCCTATGGACTGTAGCCCTCCAGGCTCTTCTGTCCATGGAATTCTCCGGGCAAGAATACTTCCCCAGGAGGTCTTCTCAAGCCCAGCGACTGAACCCAGGCCTCCTGCATAGCAGCTGGATTCTTTACCATCTGGGCCACCAGAGAAGCCCTTTAAATAAATAAATTCTTGAATTTTCCAGGAGTAGGTTGCTGTGTTGAAACACCTGCAACTGGGAGAAGTGATCTCAGGGAGCAGCTGACTCAAAATCTTGCTACACTTGCAATTTAGTTCAAGAAACTTTGAGAGCCTCCCTGAAAGAAGCACTTGTGAGAGAATTTGATCTTCACACTCATGCCCCAAAAAACATACGAAGGGCACATCAGTCTTCTGGCCTGGAGAACATAGACAGAGAAGCCTGACGGGCTACAGTCCACGGTGTCACCAAGAGTCGGACACGACTACAGTGACTTAGCATGCACAGACACATGGGTGGGGCCCAGAGAGGTTAGGTGGCACGGTCAGTGGGAGTCAGGCATGAAACCAGTCTGGCCTCAGAGTCCCGGCCCTGAAGCCTTCACTTGGCTCCTGCATCAGGTCACCTCAGGTCAAGGAAAGGTCTTTCCCAGGCCGGGTTCCACTGCCACCCTGACATATAAGACATGACGCATAATACATAATACATGACATGTGACCCTAGGCAGGACCCGGGCCTCGGGCCTAACTGCACTCAGACCACAGGTCAGGAAGCCGTGCTCCCCTCACCAGCGGGTCCCCTTGCTCAGGACAGGACAGTGACAAGGTGCAGAAGAACGTGGAGTCCTGCCTGACACCTCAGGAAAGGATTCATTTGCTCAATTAACACGCAATTGTGATCAGGGAACCCAAATTCACAGACACAGAAAGCAGAATGGTGGCCGCCAGGGGCTCGGGGAGGAGGGGTGAGGGGTCACTGCTTCCTGTGGGATGACAAAAAGTCCTCCATGTCTGTTGTACAAAGATATGAATACACTTAGAACTACTGAACTGGACACCTAGAACTGACTATGATGGTAAATTTTATGGTGTCTATTTTACCACAATTTAAAATGTCTTAAATAAAATAAAAAGTTCATCATTCAGTCGTGTCTGACTCTTTGCGACCCTATGGACTGTAGCCCTCCAGGCTCTTCTGTCCATGGAATTCTCCGGGCAAGAATACTTCCCCAGGAGGTCTTCTCAAGCCCAGCGACTGAACCCAGGCCTCCTGCATAGCAGCTGGATTCTTTACCATCTGGGCCACCAGAGAAGCCCTTTAAATAAATAAATTCTTGAATTTTCCAGGAGTAGGTTGCTGTGTTGAAACACCTGCAACTGGGAGAAGTGATCTCAGGGAGCAGCTGACTCAAAATCTTGCTACACTTGCAATTTAGTTCAAGAAACTTTGAGAGCCTCCCCTGAAAAAGAAGCACTTGTGAGAGAATTTGATCTTCACACTCATATTGTTCTTTCTTTTAACACCGCATCTAAAAGCTACATACTAGGTTCCTTTTTTTCCCTTCTTTTCCCCATCATGCCTCTTTTATTTATATGTATTTTCACCCATCCTTTTTATTCTTTGGCATGTGTGGGCCTCCCATCGCAGTGGCCTCTCTCCTTGCAGAGCACCAGCTCTGGGCATATGTGCTCCAGAGTGCTGGCTCGTCATTGGACACACCGGCCCAGCTGTTCCGCGGCACTTGGGATCTTCCCAGGTCAGGGATCGAACGGGCGTCCCCTGCACTGCAAGGCAGACTCTTCACCCACTGGACCACCAGGGAAGCCCCATACTAGGCTCCTTTAACATATACAGGTATTTTAAATTCATTCATGTGGCACAGTATTCACTTAGATAGCAAACCATCATATAAAAATAAAGGAAAACTTTTATATATTGATCCAGAGAACTTACATATGTACATGTGTATGGGAAGTGCCTCCCCCTCCACAAACTCCTTATAGATTTTCCTCTCCTTCCTCCTATGATCAGCCCTAAGCATAACCCAGGGCGGGGGGCGGGGGGTGCACACAGAGCCGACCACTCAGGACCGGAAGGGCGATTCACAATCTCATCAGAACACAGAAGGGAACCCAGGCTGGGACAGTATTCTCTAGGGAGCAAATACCAACAGTGACAACAGCTTATCTCAGTTTCCAAGTGCGGATCTTGGGCCCAGGATCAGGCGCTGTTTTCAAAACGGAGCTGCTTCTTGGGATGTATGTCACCAGGTGAGAAGTTCAGAGTCTTCTTCAAGGAGGGATCTTTCTCCTCCGGAGCTATTTCGGTCTCAAACATCTGCTGCATCAAAGTATCCACCGTCTTGTACCCTGGGAGGAAGGAGAAAGGGCACATGGGACCTGCCCCTGGGGGTGGGAGAGGAGCACCCAGCCCCTCAGAGCTGGGCTCGCCTGAAGGATGGCCTTAAAGCCCATCCCACAGAGCTCCCAGCCCCCACAGCTTCTGGAGACCGAGAAGAAGGTCCTATTTTTTTATTTTTAAACACCCAAAAACATTTGTATTGGGGGTATAGTCAGTTAACAATGCTGTGATAGTTTCCAGTGAACAGTGAAGGTGCTCGGTCCTACAGAGACATGTATCCATTACCCCACAAGCAGAAGGTCCTCTTTAGAGGATGCAAGGGGAACACCTCTGGGTCAGCATGCCCAGCCCCCTCTTCCCGCCATCTGCGCTGTCCTGTGTCGAAGCCCTCCCTACAGTGTCCCCGCCAAAGCCCAACTGAGATCCAGACGGGTCTGGGTTTATTCACTGTTGTTAGCTGAGAAGTATTGTCCGACTCTTTTGCAACCCCATGGCCTGTGGCCCGCCAGACTCGGCTGTCCGTGGGATTTCCCAGGCAAGAATACTGGGGCAGGTTGCCATTTCCTTCTCCAGGGGGGGATCTTCCTGACCCAGGGATCAAACCCACGTTTCCTGCATTGGCAAGGAGGTTCTTTACTGCCAGGCTGAGCTGCCAGGGAAGCCCTTTGGGCTTACACAATCAATCATTAATTAGTTGCAAATTAGTAATTAAAGAGCTGTTAAGGACTTCCATCCCAGGCTCATTGTGAGGCCCTGGGGATACAACGGGAGAACAAGAACAATGCAGCCCCACAGCTGTGGAGCTTTGAGTCCGCAGGGAAGACAGATGGTGACCAGTCACTCAGGAAAGAATGTGTAACCGACCTGAGATGAAAGGTGGGGAAGGAAAGCTGGGGGGTGGGGTGGGGAGCAGTGAGGGGAGGCGAGTGTGTGCATAGGAGCATCTGTCTTCTGACGAGTGGTAGGGGGGCCCATGGTGTTTCCCCAAGAAGGTGCTGCCTGAGCAGGGACCTGCAGGAGGAGGGGCTTTGATTAGCCAAGGGAAGAGGGATGAGAGCCTAGGGAGAAAACAGCATGTGCAAAGGCCCTGTGGCAGCCTGAAGCAGGGGGCCAAGGAAGTAAAGGTCCAGCAGAGCTGAAGGGCAGAGGCACAGAGGTCTTGAGGGAAGGCAAGCCAGCTAGGATATTCAGGGGAACCAGGCATGGGGGCCCCGGAGGCCACGGCAGGTGCCCTGGTCTTTATCTTTGAGCTGCTTCCAATGAACCAGTTGAGACCGAGAAGAAGGTCCTATTTTTATTTAAACACCCAAAAACATTTGTATTGGGGTATAGTCAGTTAACAATGCTGTGATAGTTTCCAGTGAACAGTGAAGGTGCTCGGTCCTACAGAGACATGTATCCATTACCCCACAAGCAGAAGGTCCTCTTTAGAGGATGCAAGGGGAACACCTCTGGGTCAGCATGCCCAGCCCCCTCTTCCCGCCATCTGCGCTGTCCTGTGTCGAAGCCCTCCCTACAGTGTCCCCGCCAAAGCCCAACTGAGATCCAGACGGGTCTGGGTTTATTCACTGTTGTTAGCTGAGAAGTATTGTCCGACTCTTTTGCAACCCCATGGCCTGTGGCCCGCCAGACTCGGCTGTCCGTGGGATTTCCCAGGCAAGAATACTGGGGCAGGTTGCCATTTCCTTCTCCAGGGGGGGATCTTCCTGACCCAGGGATCAAACCCACGTTTCCTGCATTGGCAAGGAGGTTCTTTACTGCCAGGCTGAGCTGCCAGGGAAGCCCTTTGGGCTTACACAATCAATCATTAATTAGTTGCAAATTAGTAATTAAAGAGCTGTTAAGGACTTCCATCCCAGGCTCATTGTGAGGCCCTGGGGATACAACGGGAGAACAAGAACAATGCAGCCCCACAGCTGTGGAGCTTTGAGTCCGCAGGGAAGACAGATGGTGACCAGTCACTCAGGAAAGAATGTGTAACCGACCTGAGATGAAAGGTGGGGAAGGAAAGCTGGGGGGTGGGGTGGGGAGCAGTGAGGGGAGGCGAGTGTGTGCATAGGAGCATCTGTCTTCTGACGAGTGGTAGGGGGGCCCATGGTGTTTCCCCAAGAAGGTGCTGCCTGAGCAGGGACCTGCAGGAGGAGGGGCTTTGATTAGCCAAGGGAAGAGGGATGAGAGCCTAGGGAGAAAACAGCATGTGCAAAGGCCCTGTGGCAGCCTGAAGCAGGGGGCCAAGGAAGTAAAGGTCCAGCAGAGCTGAAGGGCAGAGGCACAGAGGTCTTGAGGGAAGGCAAGCCAGCTAGGATATTCAGGGGAACCAGGCATGGGGGCCCCGGAGGCCACGGCAGGTGCCCTGGTCTTTATCTTTGAGCCACAGGATGCCCCTAAGGGTCAGGTTTACATTCTGGAACCATCTCACAGGCAGCTGCTAGGACAGTGGATTGGAGGAAGTTTCAAGTTGAGCTAAAACTTACTTTTTGATGCAATTCTAAAGTACAGTCCTTTCAAGGCCTTCTTTCTACTGTCTCCCTCGTCCGCACGGAAGCCACTGTCCTTGGTGTCCACGTTGTCGATGAGGCCCCCTTCCTGTACTTCTTCCCTTTGTGGAGGAAGACATGGCGTAAACACAGAGGAGTCCCTCCGCTGAGTCCTGCTCTGTCCTCCCAGCCACGGCCCCACGTCCTCCATGTAGCCAGCGAGAGTCCCTGAGAACTGGCCCCCAGGAGCCAACTGGCTGCCACGGGGCCTTGGAGATTAAAGGTGATCAGGGGGCTTCCCCGGTCGTCCAGTGGGTAAGGACACCACCTTGCAGTGCAAGGAGCGCCGGTTCGATCCCTGGCCTGGGAAGATCCCATGTGCCGCGGAGCGGCTGGACCCCTGTGTACTGAGCCGGAGCTCTGGAGCGCATGCGCCCAGTACCGGTGCTCTGCGACAACAGAGGCCGCTGCAATGGGAGGACCACATGGGCCAAAGAACAAAGATGGATGAAAATAGACAAATGAAAGATCAATAGAAGTGGCCCGCCTGCTCCCCTCCCTCCCCAACCCGCCCCCTCCTCAAAAAAAAAAAAAAAAAGTGATCAGGACCCGTCCAGCCATGAATGTCCCGCCTCCAAAGTCCCTGAGCCGCGAAGGGAACGGTGACTCACTCTTGGACGCCCACGCCGAGCTCCTGAATCTTCTTCTCAATGGCGGTTTCCACATCACTCTTTTCTAGCGAATACGCCACAAGAAATGCCTCCAGGATGAACGCAATGAAAATACTGAGAGAACAGTAACAAAATAAAAGAACAACAACAAAAAAAAAAAGGGAAAAGAAAATACTGAGAGAAAGTCAAAGGCAGAGGGCGTTACATAGAGTCGGTCACGGCCAAGGTGATGGAAATCATGATACCACAGCGTAGAGGAGCCCCAGTTTAAAAAGGCTGCCCGTCTTTGCAAAGAAACATGACATGAGGAAGAAATGACCAGGCATGGGGCACGACTTTCTTTCCTCTGGGAAATCATTCTTCCTCTACATCCTATTTAGAAAACAACTACCGGGGCTTCCTTCCCTGGTAGCTCAGTGGTGAGGAGCTCACCTGCCAATTCAGGAGACACGAGTTCGATCCCTGATCCAGGAAGATCCCACATGCTGTGGAGTAACTTAGCCCGTGGGTCGCAACTATTGAGCCTGTGCTCTAGAGCCTTGGAGCCACAACTATTGAGCCCATGTGCCTCATCTACTGAAGCCCGTGAGCCCCAGAGCCCAAGTTCCACAACAAGAGGAGTCACCGCAACAGAAAGCCTGCTTTCTTCAATTAGAGAGTAGCCCCCACTCCCTGCAACTAGAGAAGAGCCTGCAGCAGCAGTGAAAACTCAGAATTGCCCAAATAAATAGTAATAATAAAAAAAGAACGATGGAGCAAATGAAAAAAAAAAAAGACTACTAAGGAGAAAATAAGAGTTTCCTTAAGTCACAGTTTTTGAGGGTTATAATCCAGTCATAATCATTATAAAATAGTGCCTATATTCCCTGTGTTGCCCAATAAACCCTTGTAACTTGTGCTAAGTTGCTTCAGTCATACCCAACTCTTTGTGATCCTGTGCACTGTACCCCACCAGGTTCCTCTCTCCATGATACACTCCAGCAAGAAGAGTGGAGAGGGGTTTCCATTTCCTCTTCCACAGGATCTTCCCGACCCGTCCAGCCATGAATGTCCCGCCTCCAAAGTCCCTGAGCCGCGAAGGGAACGGTGACTCACTCTTGGACGCCCACGCCGAGCTCCTGAATCTTCTTCTCAATGGCGGTTTCCACATCACTCTTTTCTAGCGAATACGCCACAAGAAATGCCTCCAGGATGAACGCAATGAAAATACTGAGAGAACAGTAACAAAATAAAAGAACAACAACAAAAAAAAAAAGGGAAAAGAAAATACTGAGAGAAAGTCAAAGGCAGAGGGCGTTACATAGAGTCGGTCACGGCCAAGGTGATGGAAATCATGATACCACAGCGTGAGGAGCCCCAGTTTAAAAAGGCTGCCCGTCTTTGCAAAGAAACATGACATGAGGAAGAAATGACCAGGCATGGGGCACGACTTTCTTTCCTCTGGGAAATCATTCTTCCTCTACATCCTATTTAGAAAACAACTACCGGGGCTTCCTTCCCTGGTAGCTCAGTGGTGAGGAGCTCACCTGCCAATTCAGGAGACACGAGTTCGATCCCTGATCCAGGAAGATCCCACATGCTGTGGAGTAACTTAGCCCGTGGGTCGCAACTATTGAGCCTGTGCTCTAGAGCCTTGGAGCCACAACTATTGAGCCCATGTGCCTCATCTACTGAAGCCCGTGAGCCCCAGAGCCCAAGTTCCACAACAAGAGGAGTCACCGCAACAGAAAGCCTGCTTTCTTCAATTAGAGAGTAGCCCCACTCCCTGCAACTAGAGAAGAGCCTGCAGCAGCAGTGAAAACTCAGAATTGCCCAAATAAATAGTAATAATAAAAAAAGAACGATGGAGCAAATGAAAAAAAAAAAAGACTACTAAGGAGAAAATAAGAGTTTCCTTAAGTCACAGTTTTTGAGGGTTATAATCCAGTCATAATCATTATAAAATAGTGCCTATATTCCCTGTGTTGCCCAATAAACCCTTGTAACTTGTGCTAAGTTGCTTCAGTCATACCCAACTCTTTGTGATCCTGTGCACTGTACCCCACCAGGTTCCTCTCTCCATGATACACTCCAGCAAGAAGAGTGGAGAGGGTTGCCATTTCCTCTTCCACAGGATCTTCCCGACCCAAGGACTGAACTCAAGTCCTTTGTGTCTCCTGCATTTGTAGGCGGGTTCTTCCCCACTAACACCGCCTGGGAAGCCCATCCTTGTATACTATTTTATGCCTAACAGTTTGTACCTCTTAATCCCCTCTATTGCAAAAGTATTCAATGATTGACCTATTTGTGTGTCATCCTTGTGCAGAGGCCATGTGAACCTTCTTTGTATACGGTTCCAATGTTATTGCATGTGGTGCCAGAGCAGGCATGAAAATAAAGTTTATTTCAAGGGGAAGTCTAGCCCAAATAATGGTTGGTAGACAATTCTCCATGAATGTCTCGGGTTTCTGCACAGTTTGGATCCTGGAGCAAAAGCACTGGGAGCCAGTTTTAGGGATGTATTCGTTGGCCAAAAAATTCACTTACGGAAAACCCCAACTTTTTGGCCAGCCCAGGACATGAGACTCTGGCGCCATTCCGTGGTAGTAAAACGAAGGCCTGCCTTCTCCCCAGAGACCACAGTGGGTGGCCAAGACCGCACTGTGCCTTCCTCAGAGACCCTGCTTACATTCAAGAGTGAAAAGAGGCCTTTCTTGAACATACTTACAAGACAGAAACAAGCTCACTTCTGCCTTAACACGATGCCGGGAGCCCAGGCTGTCAACCACCCCACGGGCCTTGGGGAGGAGAGCAGCAGGGAACCCCCTAAAGCTTTCTCCTGTTGTCTCAGGCCGTCCCAGCGTTCCGAAAACCTCTCTAAGTCACTCGGAGGCGATTTCTCTTGTTCTTACCACATATTTTATCCAGACTTCTCAGTGGCCCTGAGAAGTTCTCCCCCTCCCTCTGCTGGGATGTTCTTGAGTCAATGACAGCAGAGTGGGCCAAAGCAGCCTTGATATAACAAGGAAGGCCCGGGGCAGGGCTGTCACCCCCAAAACAGGGCTCTGGATGCTGAGAGGAGTGCAATAGCCAGAAAACATCTCTGGGGAAAACACTCAGCAATCAAGGGCTTCCTTGGTGGCTCAAAGAATCCATGCCTGCAGGAGGCGCAGGTTCACCATACCCTTTTGTGATCCTGTGCACTGTACCCCACCAGGTTCCTCTCTCCATGATACACTCCAGCAAGAAGAGTGGAGAGGTTGCCATTTCCTCTTCCACAGGATCTTCCCGACCCAAGGACTGAACTCAAGTCCTTTGTGTCTCCTGCATTTGTAGGCGGGTTCTTCCCCACTAACACCGCCTGGGAAGCCCATCCTTGTATACTATTTTATGCCTAACAGTTTGTACCTCTTAATCCCCTCTATTGCAAAAGTATTCAATGATTGACCTATTTGTGTGTCATCCTTGTGCAGAGGCCATGTGAACCTTCTTTGTATACGGTTCCAATGTTATTGCATGTGGTGCCAGAGCAGGCATGAAAATAAAGTTTATTTCAAGGGGAAGTCTAGCCCAAATAATGGTTGGTAGACAATTCTCCATGAATGTCTCGGGTTTCTGCACAGTTTGGATCCTGGAGCAAAAGCACTGGGAGCCAGTTTTAGGGATGTATTCGTTGGCCAAAAAATTCACTTACGGAAAACCCCAACTTTTTGGCCAGCCCAGGACATGAGACTCTGGCGCCATTCCGTGGTAGTAAAACGAAGGCCTGCCTTCTCCCCAGAGACCACAGTGGGTGGCCAAGACCGCACTGTGCCTTCCTCAGAGACCCTGCTTACATTCAAGAGTGAAAAGAGGCCTTTCTTGAACATACTTACAAGACAGAAACAAGCTCACTTCTGCCTTAACACGATGCCGGGAGCCCAGGCTGTCAACCACCCCACGGGCCTTGGGGAGGAGAGCAGCAGGGAACCCCCTAAAGCTTTCTCCTGTTGTCTCAGGCCGTCCCAGCGTTCCGAAAACCTCTCTAAGTCACTCGGAGGCGATTTCTCTTGTTCTTACCACATATTTTATCCAGACTTCTCAGTGGCCCTGAGAAGTTCTCCCCCTCCCTTCCCTCTGCTGGGATGTTCTTGAGTCAATGACAGCAGAGTGGGCCAAAGCAGCCTTGATATAACAAGGAAGGCCCGGGGCAGGGCTGTCACCCCCAAAACAGGGCTCTGGATGCTGAGAGGAGTGCAATAGCCAGAAAACATCTCTGGGGAAAAAAAACACTCAGCAATCAAGGGCTTCCTTGGTGGCTCAGTGGTAAAGAATCCATCTGCCAGTGCAGGAGGCGCAGGTTCGATCCCTGATCCGGGAAGATCCCACATGCCATGGAGTAACCAACTCCCTGTGCCACAACTACTGAGCCTGCACTCTGGAGCCCGGGAGCTGCAACTACTGAAGCCCACACACATCCTGAGCTTGTTCTCTGCTGTAAGAGGAGCCACTGTGATGAGAAGCCCGTGCGCTGCAACTAGAGAGTAATTGCCCACTCACTGCAACTGGAGAAAATTCTGAGCAGCAATGAAGACCCAACAGAGCCTAAATAAATAAATAAGTAAAATTGTTAAGGAAAAAAAAAAGCAGCGGTGATCAAGGGGACCCAAAAAAGAAATAAGTAAAATTGCTAAGAAGAAAAAAACCAGCAGTGATCAGGGGACCCAAGCTCAGTTCCCACAAAGAACAGGGGAGCTAGCATCAGAGGCTGGCAAGCTGGAAGGAAAGCCCTCTGGGGTGGTGAGATGCCACTGCTGCTTTCAGACGGGGGCTGAGTCCTTCCCCTGGAAGGCAGGTCAGAACAGAACTGGGACAATGAAGAGCATCCACCAGTGGCAGCTTTCCGTCCTACCAAGGCAAGGACAGATGAGGAACCAGAGCTGGAAGACCAGGACACTGACCCATACAGGTTCCAGTGAGTCTCGGGAATTGGGCAAATTTCAACAGAGGGTAGATGCAATTCCCAAGGATGTCCATCCCAGTGGGGAAGGGTAGGAGACCATCCAGGACCACAGAGCCCTTCTAACCCCAACAATTTGAGAGGCTGAAATGCACAGGATATGCGGATGTGCACGGCTGGCTGACACTGAAGAACACGAGTGTGAACAGAAGTAACACGCCTCCCTTCCTGCGCCTTGGCATCCAGCAGGGGAGGTGCGACAAAGCCCACCCACAGGGTACTCTAGGGGGGGTGCAGGGAGCAGGGAGGTGCCAGCAGCTATAGATCTGAGGGTGGCGAGAGCAAACTCACTTCACAATGAGAATGACGACCACGACGTGGAAGCCGATGAAGTACAGCTTTGCCACCTGGTGCGTCACAAGGGCAAAGCCCTCCGCGAGGAGTGCGACGCTAAGGAATCAAACCTTTGAGGTGGTTGTTGTTTAGTCTCTACATCGTATCCAACTATTTGCAACCCCATGGACAGTGACCTGCCAGGCTCCTCTGTCTGTGAGATTTCCCAGGCAAGAATACTGGAATGGGTTGACATTTCCTCTCCTCCTAGAAGTTGCTCTGAGTATTCCCCGCCACACCCGTCCCTCAGAAAGGATATTGTGCCACTGGTTGACCACAGTGAGCTCCACGAGCAGGATGAGCGAGGACACCAGGTCATTGAAGTTGTTCCTGCAGTACTTGCTTTGGGCAAATGCTGAGTGTTTTAAGGCTGGGTTCCCACACACGAGGGCATCAGGACTGCCAGAATCAGGGTCCAGGAAGTCGACTTTGCCGTGGAACACTTCCATCCCGATGATGGCAAACACGTAGTAGACCACCTAAGGTGGGTGGCATGGGGCTGGGTCATGTAGGGTGGGAAGGACATGGCAGGTGAGATGCCACTGCTGCTTTCAGACGGGGGCTGAGTCCTTCCCCTGGAAGGCAGGTCAGAACAGAACTGGGACAATGAAGAGCATCCACCAGTGGCAGCTTTCCGTCCTACCAAGGCAAGGACAGATGAGGAACCAGAGCTGGAAGACCAGGACACTGACCCATACAGGTTCCAGTGAGTCTCGGGAATTGGGCAAATTTCAACAGAGGGTAGATGCAATTCCCAAGGATGTCCATCCCAGTGGGGAAGGGTAGGAGACCATCCAGGACCACAGAGCCCTTCTAACCCCAACAATTTGAGAGGCTGAAATGCACAGGATATGCGGATGTGCACGGCTGGCTGACACTGAAGAACACGAGTGTGAACAGAAGTAACACGCCTCCCTTCCTGCGCCTTGGCATCCAGCAGGGGAGGTGCGACAAAGCCCACCCACAGGGTACTCTAGGGGGGGTGCAGGGAGCAGGGAGGTGCCAGCAGCTATAGATCTGAGGGTGGCGAGAGCAAACTCACTTCACAATGAGAATGACGACCACGACGTGGAAGCCGATGAAGTACAGCTTTGCCACCTGGTGCGTCACAAGGGCAAAGCCCTCCGCGAGGAGTGCGACGCTAAGGAATCAAACCTTTGAGGTGGTTGTTGTTTAGTCTCTACATCGTATCCAACTATTTGCAACCCCATGGACAGTGACCTGCCAGGCTCCTCTGTCTGTGAGATTTCCCAGGCAAGAATACTGGAATGGGTTGACATTTCCTCTCCTCCTAGAAGTTGCTCTGAGTATTCCCCGCCACACCCGTCCCTCAGAAAGGATATTGTGCCACTGGTTGACCACAGTGAGCTCCACGAGCAGGATGAGCGAGGACACCAGGTCATTGAAGTTGTTCCTGCAGTACTTGCTTTGGGCAAATGCTGAGTGTTTTAAGGCTGGGTTCCCACACACGAGGGCATCAGGACTGCCAGAATCAGGGTCCAGGAAGTCGACTTTGCCGTGGAACACTTCCATCCCGATGATGGCAAACACGTAGTAGACCACCTAAGGTGGGTGGCATGGGGCTGGGTCATGTAGGGTGAGGACAGGCAGGAGGACATGGGCGCAGGTGGGCCCTGGGACAATGGCCAACAGAAAGGGGTGCTGCCTTCATTCTGGGAATGGCTGCAACCCCAGCCATGAGGTCCAGCAGCATCAGGAAAGGGTGGGAGGGGTCAGCCTGCCGGCCACTGGGTTGTTCAGGGAGGGGAGACATGCTAGCTGGACCACATCTTGACCTTTCCCAAGTCTCCACTTACAAAGTCAAAGTGATGCTGCTAACAAGTGAGTGGGCTACATTTGTTATCGTTGTTCAGTCGTGTCTGACTCTACAACCCCATGGACCACAACCCAGTGGAATCTACAACCCCAGGTTTCTCTGTGGGATTTCCCAGGCAAGAATACTGGAGTGGGTTGCCATTTCCTTCTCCAGGGGCTTTTCCAGAGCCGGAGATTGAACCCCCATCTCCTGCACTGGCTTGTGGACTCTTTTACTGCTGAGCCATCAGGGAAGCCCAACTGAGTACATGTGATAAAGTAGATCTAGTGTGTTTGTCATATTGTATAGCTATTTCCTAGTAGAGTTTAAAAAACAATCCAGGTACAAGAACCACACACAGGAAGGAGCCAAAAGCCCTGATAACCACTTGCTGGCTAGGAATACCCCCTGGACCATGAGAGAGAAAGACGCTTCAACAAGATTAATCCACTGAGGTTGGGGTGTTTATGGCAGCAACCAGTGTACCTGAAGTGTGCGATATGCCCCATGTTTGTACATATTTGATATTTCTAAAAATGGCTCCTAGAAACCATTGAACTCATTGACTTCAATTTCCTTCCTTTCCCTCATGTAAAGCTCACAGAGAGCTGCTAAGAATGGACATCTTGGTCACAGTGTCACAGTGGTGGTGTCACAGTGGCTAAGGATCTGCTTGCCAAAGCAGAGGACACAGGTTTGATCCCTGATCTGGGAAGATTCCACATGCTTCGGGCCACGAAAGCCAGCGCACCACAACTACTGAGCCTGCGAGCTGTGGCTGCTGAAGCCCATGCCCTAGAGCCTGTGCTCAGCAACAAGAGAAGACCCCGCAACAAGAAGCCCACACACCACAACAAAGAGTGGTCCCACTTGCCGCCCCTAGAGAAAGCCCACACAAGGCAACGAAGACCCAGTACAGCCAAAAATGAATAAATGAATTTTAAAAATGAACATCTTACCACTTGCTTCGCGTGAAACAGGAAGAGAACACTCACCAAGACCAAGCCGCCGAACGTCAGTATCGTGGGGCCAATGTTAATTAAGGTGGTCACAATCACGCGGAACCTGGGAGAAAGCCAAGTTTCCAGCACAAGAGGAAGATGTGAGTAAAACTGATGCCACACTAGCCCGTTTGGCTGAAGGTCCCTCCCTCCAGCACAGGATCTTTTCTTTAAATGCTGTCAGGACTCTGTCTTTGCAATTCTGTCAACATCAGTCCATCTACCAAACTGAGGGGGCCGGTTAACTTACAGCGTCGCCTGAAGCAGAGCAAAGCAGTTTAAAAAAAGAAAAAGAAATACAGGAGAAAGGTGATCAGTTTCACTAGTAAGACACAGAGGCGGGTATTGAGGTTGAAAACCCATCAGCCTGGGACTTCCCCGGCGGACCAGTTATTAAGACTTTGCCTTCCAATGCAAGTGGGTGTGGATTCGACCCCTGGTTGGGGAGTTAAGATCCCACTAGCCTTGTGACCAAAAAAACATAAAACAGAAATAATATTGTAATAAATTCAATAAAGAGTTTTAAATGGTCTACACCAAAAGAAAATCTTAAAAAAATAAAAACCACCCAGCCTCATCTGCTTTTCCCTCTACCTTTTTCTTCATCAAAAATTCAGCCTATATTAAGGCTGACTTGGAGACTTAGGTTGAAAAACTGGATATTTTGCTGGGGAGCAAGCCAGTCCTCAAATGGAGGCATCCCCCTAAACTCCTGGAAAGGAACCTGGCCTATCCAAAACAGGGTGGGTTCTTCCAGATTTGGGGATCAGACTCCCAGGTTTGCATCCTAGTTCTGCCTCTTTCTAGCTGTGCACCCATGGGAAAACTGCCCACCCTCTCTGAGTGTCCTTGTCATGATACATGAGCTCAGGATCATTAAAGCCCCCACAGCAAGGGTTGTTGGAGGGATTTAACAAGTTCCAATACTTAGGCCACTTGATGCTAAGAACCAGCTCATTGGAAAAGACCCTGATACAGGGGGAAAGGTTGAGGGCAGGATGAGATGCTTGGATGGTATCACTGAATCGATGGACATGAATTTAAGCAAACCCTGGGAGAGAGTGAAAGACGGGGGAGCCTGGTGTGCTGCAGTCCATGGGGTCACAGAGAGTTGGACATGATGCCACTGACCATCAGTAAGAGAGGGGTTAGCACGCTGTCAGCACTAGCTGCCATCAGGATATGCAAGCCCAGCTGAGGGACCAGGTCACAGGGATGAGAATGGTGGGATGGAATTCCCCCCCTCAGGGAGTGCCACGTGGGTGCCCTTCTCTAACTTCACAGGCTCCCTGCCCCTCCCCATGGCCCCCAGAGAACCCAGGTCCTAGCTATGAATTATACTCTGGCCGTGTTTCTAGCTCCCAGGCGGGGTGGTTTCTGTCCAGCCCCAGAGGAGGGGAACCACCTAGTGCAGCCGATCCCGTGGCTTCATTTTCACCTCTGAATGCTGACGATGACCCGTAATAGCCGGAGTATCCTCAAAATCAGGACAATATCCAGTATCTGCTGACTGTTGTATTTTCTCGCTGGAAAAAGAACACAATCATCTAACATATCATTTTCAGAGTGCCTCTGGCTTGTCCCTTTAATTCACTGAGGCCCGAGACACTGGGGAAATATGCACTTCATGTCAAGAACAGGATGATAGGGCTTCCCTGGTGGTCCAGTGGGTAAAGAGTCTGCCTTGCAGGGCAGGGGGCACTGGTTCGATCCCTGGCCCGGGAAGATTCCACATGCTGTGGAGCGGCTGGACCAGTCTGTCCAATTATGAACCAACACTTTGGAGCACATGTGCCCAGAGCCGGTGCTCTGCAACGAGAGGTGCCACTGCAATGGGAGGCCCACACAGGCCAAAGAATTAAGATGGATGAAAGCAAATATAAATAAAAGTGGTATGATGGGGAGGTTTGCATCCTAGTTCTGCCTCTTTCTAGCTGTGCACCCATGGGAAAACTGCCCACCCTCTCTGAGTGTCCTTGTCATGATACATGAGCTCAGGATCATTAAAGCCCCCACAGCAAGGGTTGTTGGAGGGATTTAACAAGTTCCAATACTTAGGCCACTTGATGCTAAGAACCAGCTCATTGGAAAAGACCCTGATACAGGGGGAAAGGTTGAGGGCAGGATGAGATGCTTGGATGGTATCACTGAATCGATGGACATGAATTTAAGCAAACCCTGGGAGAGAGTGAAAGACGGGGGAGCCTGGTGTGCTGCAGTCCATGGGGTCACAGAGAGTTGGACATGATGCCACTGACCATCAGTAAGAGAGGGGTTAGCACGCTGTCAGCACTAGCTGCCATCAGGATATGCAAGCCCAGCTGAGGGACCAGGTCACAGGGATGAGAATGGTGGGATGGAATTCCCCTCAGGGAGTGCCACGTGGGTGCCCTTCTCTAACTTCACAGGCTCCCTGCCCCTCCCCATGGCCCCCAGAGAACCCAGGTCCTAGCTATGAATTATACTCTGGCCGTGTTTCTAGCTCCCAGGCGGGGTGGTTTCTGTCCAGCCCCAGAGGAGGGGAACCACCTAGTGCAGCCGATCCCGTGGCTTCATTTTCACCTCTGAATGCTGACGATGACCCGTAATAGCCGGAGTATCCTCAAAATCAGGACAATATCCAGTATCTGCTGACTGTTGTATTTTCTCGCTGGAAAAAGAACACAATCATCTAACATATCATTTTCAGAGTGCCTCTGGCTTGTCCCTTTAATTCACTGAGGCCCGAGACACTGGGGAAATATGCACTTCATGTCAAGAACAGGATGATAGGGCTTCCCTGGTGGTCCAGTGGGTAAAGAGTCTGCCTTGCAGGGCAGGGGGCACTGGTTCGATCCCTGGCCCGGGAAGATTCCACATGCTGTGGAGCGGCTGGACCAGTCTGTCCAATTATGAACCAACACTTTGGAGCACATGTGCCCAGAGCCGGTGCTCTGCAACGAGAGGTGCCACTGCAATGGGAGGCCCACACAGGCCAAAGAATTAAGATGGATGAAAGCAAATATAAATAAAAGTGGTATGATGGGGGGAGAAATTTAAAAAAAAAAAAAAAAAAAACAGGATGATAGCTCTGAGCAATAAGGAAGTATCTCAAACCACTATCTCCTCCAGCTCATCAGAGCCAAGCTGACCATCCCTGCCAGCCCTGGAGCTAAAAACTCCTGAGTCCAGGACCTGACTTCAGACTCTTGTCAGCCCAAAGCCTATTATACAGAGTGAAGTAAATCAGAAAGAAGAAAACAAACCTCATATCTTATCGCATATATACGGAACATAGAACGACGGTACTGATGAACTGATTACAGAGATGCAGTGGAGATGCAGCCATACAGAACAGACTTATGGACGCGGGCGAGGGAGGAAGGAAAGGGTGTGATAAATGGAGAGAGCAACATGGAAGCATATACACCACTAGGTGCAAAATAGAGAGCCACCAGGAATCTGCTGTGTGACTCAGGGAACTCAAACCGGGGCTCTGTAACAACCTAGAGAGGTGAGGAGGGGTGGGAGGTGGGAGGGAGGTTCAAGAGGGACAGGACACAGGTATACCAATGGCTGATTCATGCTGATGGATGGCAGAGGCCAACACAATATTGTGAAGCAATTTTCCTTCAATTAAAAAGAATCAAGTGAGGGCTTCCCTGGTGGTCCAGCGGGTAAAGAGTCTGCCTTGCAGTGCAAGGGGCACTGGTTCGATCCCTGACCCAGGAAGATCCCACACGCCGCGGAGCAGCTGAACCAGCGTGTGCGATTATGAGCCAGTGCTCTGGAGCGCATGTACCCAGAGCCAGTGCTCTGCAACGAGAGAGGCCCACACAGGTCAAAGAATTAAGATGGATGAAAATAAATAACTAAAAAAAAAAAGAGAGAGAAGAAGCCAAAATTTAAACAAATAATAATCAAGTGAAGAGAAAAGAGAAGTGATGTGGACCCTGTTTTACAGAACACATTTCAGCAAGCCTCCTCCCTGCACCAGGCATCCATTTCATAGCCATGTTAAGAAGCTGCTCTAGCAGGACTTCCCTGGTGGTCCAGTGGTTAAACATCTGCCTTGCAATGCAGGAGACAGGGGGGTTCAGTCCCTAGTCTTGGAAGATCCCACATGCTTCAGAACAACTAAGCTGGTGCACCACAACTACTGAGCTGACGCTCTGGAGCCTGTGCTCCACAACCAGAGAAGCCACTGCAGTGAAAAACCCATACGTCTGCTCACTGCAGCGACAGAAAGCCCACGTGCGGCAATGAAGACCCAGCACAGTCAAAATGACAGGTAAATAAATAAATACAAATTAATAAAAGAAGCTGCTTGTCTGTAAAGAGTCCCTTCCGTGGTCTACGGGAAGGCGTGGACAGGGTGATGGGGCAGGTGTGGAGGAGCCAGAGGAGGCTGTGGTTGGTAAAGGCTGATGCCAAGTTCTTGCGACCATTGGACACTGGGTCAGGGGCCAACATGGGCAGAGGGTCAAGAATGAGCCCTGAGACCGAGGGCAGTTTTGGAGAGATGACCAGGTGAGTGGTTGGTGTGGTGATGTCTACAAATGAAATCTCTAGCACTCAACTAAACACAGAGCTACCATCCCAGTCCAGAACACAGAACATTTTCACTAATTCTCTTTCATCTGCACTGTGGATGTTCTATGAGGATCACTGACTGAATGTACGATCCAGGGAAGCAGGGAGCTGAGGGCTGGTGCCGGCACTGACCTTGAATGGTGGTGTTGGCCACGGTGGCCAGCAGGGCTGCGACAATGATCAGCGTGTCGAACCTAGCAGGGAAGACACAACATCAGGAAGGAGTCATGGGGAAGGCCTATCGAGCCTTCTGAGAAAACCTTGAATCCTGTATCCTAGGCAAAGCCAAGATCCAGCGACTAAACTGATCTTTGTGATTTTCAGATAGCTGATACAAAGCAAGAAACACTGTGCTTGATCTCTGACTGTTTGCTCCAATGAGCCATTCAAGGAATCTGTAGAAATCAACTCATTTATATCACTCTGGGTTCCAACATAGTTATATGCTTGCAAGAACACTCTGACACATTTTCAGAATACACAGTATAATCTTTCTTGGTATTAATTGTACTAAATGCATTGCAACTTTAAAATAATATTCTTTTTTTCTTTTTATGTTTTGACCACTGCTAAGTGGTGTGTAGGATCTTAGTTCCCTGACCAGGGGTTGAACCCACAACCCCCTGCGTTGGAAGCATGGAGTCTTAACCACTGGACTGCCAGGGAAGTTCTGCAACTTTCTGATTAAAGGTGAAATTGTCATGCCATTACTTTTCTTTCTAACGGTGCCATGTCCCTGGACAACACTGGGGCCAAATCCCCTGGGGCCACACAAGAACTCTAGTGAGTTTCTTGGCACTTTGAGCAGTGACCACAGAGAGCCACGCCTGCCAAGCTGTGTCCTCCTGAAGTTGGAGTCCCGTCATGCCTGCCATTCAGTGGCAGTCGAGATGGTTTGCAGTACACAGGTGATGGTTTGAGGCCGGGAGGTACAGAGTCTGGAGGAGAGAAGGTCACAGGAAACACACCCAGCCCAGGAAAGAGCACGCTAAGATCCTCACCATCCAGCACACGGGCCATGTTTTCTCACAATCAGACTAGAGAGTGGGGTCCGGCAGCTCTAAGGGGAATTGTCTCACTGGGTGTGTGCTCTAAGATTCCTTTTCAAATCCAGGAGGCCATGATTCGTGATTCTAATTTTAGCCAGGCATTCGAACTGACATCATAAATAACAGCTCTGACAACCAGATGTTCCTATGCCCTCGAGACTTCATTATAAAAAACCTCAGGGACTTCCCTGGTGGTCCAGTGGTTAAGATGCCCTGCTTCCACTGCAAAGGGTGCAGGTTCAATCCCTGGCCAGGGGAACTAAGATCCCTCAGGCTACGCAGCGTGGTCCAAAAAACAGACTAACAAACAAAAACAGCAACAAAAGATAAACCTCAAAATGAGGCAGATGGAGCTTGAAATACTCCACAACTTTATTTTCCAAAGTGTGACACTCCACTCTTCACCCATGGCACCCATTCACCCCCATAAAAACACCACACAGACTCACCAGTTCCAGAACTGTTTCCTTCCAAAATAGGCCCTGGGCTCATACGTGTACAGCTTCAGGAGAATCTCAATGATATACAGAGAAAGGAAAAGCCATTCTGCATAGGAAATTAAGGGGTTTTTCTCATCCAAAGCAATGAAGATGGTATTTATTAGAATGATGACGTCATAAACCCAGACAAAAATCCTGGCAGGAAGAAAAAAGAAGAGATTCTGTCATCATATATATCAGTAAAGAAAACAAAGCAAGTTTAGAGCCCTACAGGGACGACTGTGGTTTCTGTCAATGTGATGAATGTGAGATCCTCACCAGCCGCCATTCCATCAACACACACACACACACACACACACTCATGGAAGGAAAGGTTCCAGCATGCTCAGGGCCCTAAAATTCACCTGCCTCCCACTGCTCTTGGTACACCAGTGCAGGCCTTCTGGCCAAGGAGAAAATGAAGACAGAGTGAGGGGGCTGGACAGGGGCCTTGTGCTCTCAGATTCCCCTTTTGGGCAGAGCGGCTGGATCAGACGAAAGGTTCGGTAGAATCGGAGGGCAAGGAGAAGGCTTAGGGCTTAGGCCCGGACCACTGCACCTCGACAGCTCGTCCCTGGAAAACTGGCATTCTTTGCTAAGAAAGCTTCTGAAAATCTTTTTTTAACCCAGTCCTCTTTAATTTTTTAAACAGGTAACATTATTTTGATAATTTTTGCTATTTAACACAGTGCATCCAAAGTACTATCTACTTGGCTTGCTGTTGTTCAGTGGCTCAGTCGTGTCCGACTCTTTGAAACCCCCTGCAGCACGTCAGGCTTCCCTCTCCTTCGCTAACTCTCTGAGTTTGCTCAAACTCATGTCCATTGAGTCAATGAGGCCATCCAGCCATCTCATCCTCTGGTCACCCCTTCTCCTCCTGCCCTCAATCTTCCCCAGCATTAAGGTCTTTTCCAATGAGTTGGCTCTTGGAGTCCATCTACTTGAGAATAGAAGAATTAACTGACATTCTAAACAGTCATTCCAGTGACGCTAACTCTCATCTTCTTAGCATATACTTTACAAAGTCAAAATGCCATATTTGTCCTCAATTTCCTTATTACATTGGTAGGGCTGGAGCTTCCTGAAATTAGAGAGTGCTTAGCATCCCTGGCTCAGAGAGCACAGCCAGTCTGTGGCCCTTGAGCATTTAAAAAAAAAAAAAAAATAGAAGAAGGAAGCATAATCCAGAAGCCTGTCCTCTGGCTAAAGTTAAACACAGCATGTCCAAAACCCTTTCACACCCCACTGAGAAGCCAAACACAGCGAGCAGGGGGCTGATTTATAGCTTCAGTGATGCAATGCCTTCAGCCGAGACAACATTAACAGATTCCACTACTTTGAAAGCAACTTGAGAAAAAAATCAGCTTTATTCCACTTACCTGTGTTGAACCATTTTCTGAACCAAGAGGCTTGCGGACGACTGGTATACCCGAGGCATCCAGGTTTCCAATGGGTGTCTCTTGATGTTGATGGCAACCACCCGGATGTTGAGGAGGTCAGCCAAGCGCAGAAAGCTCGTTTTGTCTGCAATGAAAAAGCAACCCCCAGACATGGGGCTGCTGTGACACTAAGGTCCAAAGGGTGAAGCCAAGACAGAGCAGGCTCTCCGCATTTCACTGATGAGATCTGAAGTCTCAAAGAATAAAAGGCTGAGATCAAGGGGCCAATGAGTGGCCCAGGCCCGCCTGTCCTCACTCAGACCCCGAGCCAGCCCAAGGCAGCCAAACTGAGCATGTGACTTGACCAGTTCGCAGATGCCATCAACTCACTCCCTGCCTTCCACCTCGCTTTCCTCCTCAGTGAAGACAATCACTGCTTTCCATGTCCACCTGACCTACGTTTCCAGCCTCAATCTCACATCCTTGTTTTCCCCACAAAGCCTTGCAGGTAGGTCTAACCCACACCTTCCAATCCCACCCTTTTCTCGGCCTACCCTCCCTCTCTGCCCCTTCTCAAGGACTCAGTCAAAGTCACAGCCTCCCTACCAAGCTGATCCATCAGCTCAGGCCAAAGTGTGGTGATCAGTTTCTTTTTAAAAAATAACTGGCTAATTAATTAAGCTTTGGCTGCTCTGGGTCTTCATTGCTGTGCCTGGGTTTTCTCTAGCTGTGGTGAGCAGGGGCTACTCTCCAGTTGTGGTGTGTGGGCTTCTCATTGCAGTGGCTTCTCTTGTTGCAGATGAACTAGAACCACGGTCGTGCTGTGCTTTTGGAGTGGATGTTTGAGTTTGACATTTTGACAAACCCGAAATATGAATCTGACTTGAGCTTTCAAAGGTAAGCTAGGCCCAGGGCTCAGTGAAGATGACTGTTCAAACCCTGCTGACCTTCCCTCCTGGATCCAAAACCCTCATTGGAAGATGTCGGCACCCTCTCTTTAATGGTGTCTCGTCATACGGTCCTTTCTTTTCCCTGGACACTCTCGTAAGCTGCAGAGGATCGCTGTCACGGTTCCCTTCTTGTCACACAGGCGGTGAGTCCTGAGAAAGCCCTGGCTCTGCTGAACTGACTTGAGTCTGCGGCTCGTGTAAATTTGCGTCCTCTCTGACCTCCCACTCTCTCTAGACTCTTCTTGAAACTGGAGAACCGCGGGTGTCCTACAGCGCGGGACATATTTTAGTCATCGCACGTCTTTCCCCATTGCTACCTCATGTTTGTGGTCATTTTTAAAGTCGTTTTTGAAATTTTATTTATTTATTTATTTAACCATGCTGCACGGCATGTGGGACGTTTGTCCCCCAACCAGGGATCAAACCCCTGGCCCCTACATTGCAAACGTGGAGACTTAACCACTAGACCAACAGGGGAAATTTCCCCTTTGCAATCATGTTTAACGTCACCAACATTGCCTGTTAAGCGACCCTTAGAATTTGGGGCAGTTTAGAATACTGATAAAAAGCAGACACCTGGGAATCAGATGGCCCACCCCACACTGCAGCTGTGTGGCCCTGGGCAAATGACTTCACCTCTCTGAGTGTCAGCTTCCATACTGACAAATGAGGATAACAAGAGCCCCACCTTGGGGAGTCTGGGGAGACCACAAATAACAGCCGCCACAGCGGCACACACACGGCAAGCACACCACCAGCACTCAGCATTACTGATCATCGCTATCAACCACTAATACAGGAATATTGAGGCTTATTTCGAACCACTTTACACGTTTCCATGCTGTGCTGGTTTTCTAGCTGTGGTGAGCAGGGTCTACTCTCCAGTTGTGGTGTGTGGGCTTCTCATTGCAGTGGCTTCTCTTGTTGCAGATGAACTAGAACCACGGTCGTGCTGTGCTTTTGGAGTGGATGTTTGAGTTTGACATTTTGACAAACCCGAAATATGAATCTGACTTGAGCTTTCAAAGGTAAGCTAGGCCCAGGGCTCAGTGAAGATGACTGTTCAAACCCTGCTGACCTTCCCTCCTGGATCCAAAACCCTCATTGGAAGATGTCGGCACCCTCTCTTTAATGGTGTCTCGTCATACGGTCCTTTCTTTTCCCTGGACACTCTCGTAAGCTGCAGAGGATCGCTGTCACGGTTCCCTTCTTGTCACACAGGCGGTGAGTCCTGAGAAAGCCCTGGCTCTGCTGAACTGACTTGAGTCTGCGGCTCGTGTAAATTTGCGTCCTCTCTGACCTCCCACTCTCTCTAGACTCTTCTTGAAACTGGAGAACCGCGGGTGTCCTACAGCGCGGGACATATTTTAGTCATCGCACGTCTTTCCCCATTGCTACCTCATGTTTGTGGTCATTTTTAAAGTCGTTTTTGAAATTTTATTTATTTATTTATTTAACCATGCTGCACGGCATGTGGGACGTTTGTCCCCCAACCAGGGATCAAACCCCTGGCCCCTACATTGCAAACGTGGAGACTTAACCACTAGACCAACAGGGAATTCCCTTTGCAATCATGTTTAACGTCACCAACATTGCCTGTTAAGCGACCCTTAGAATTTGGGGCAGTTTAGAATACTGATAAAAAGCAGACACCTGGGAATCAGATGGCCCACCCCACACTGCAGCTGTGTGGCCCTGGGCAAATGACTTCACCTCTCTGAGTGTCAGCTTCCATACTGACAAATGAGGATAACAAGAGCCCCACCTTGGGGAGTCTGGGGAGACCACAAATAACAGCCGCCACAGCGGCACACACACGGCAAGCACACCACCAGCACTCAGCATTACTGATCATCGCTATCAACCACTAATACAGGAATATTGAGGTTACTTTCAGTGTTTCACTTGTAAATGCTAAATGCAGTTTAAACGTTTATTTACACGGCCCTTTTCCATGCTTTAGATGAGTTCCCAAAGAAGAATCCTGGGAGCAGAATGACCTTGTTACAAGCCAAAGGGCTTCTGGAAGGTTCATTCCAAGCTGACCTCGTGTACCGTGACACCCTTGTTAGAACGCAGCATCAGGACCCTAATTTCCGCAGGAACACTGCCAGCCGGGAATTCCAACACACATCTTCACTTGCAAACTTGGAAAAGCGAGGGACTTCCCTGGTGTCCCAGTGGTTAAGGACTTGCCTTCCAGTGCAGGGGTTGAGGGTTTGATCCCTGGTCAGGGAACTAAGATCCCACAGGCAACAAAGCCTACTTGCTACACCTAGAGAGAAACCATGTGCCACAGCTAAGATGAGATGCAGCCAAATAAATAAATATTAAAAAAAAATGAAAATGAAAAAATCCCCCCCCCACCCCCCACTTCACGATGCAGCTTCTTACCCACGTGCCCCTTCTGTCCCTCATCAGAGATTTTCAAAAGGAGCTCCAGGTGGGAACTGCTGATGCCTGGGGCCACAAGCTTGACCAGCCGCCTCCACTGGGCCTCCCTGACCACAAACTCCGTGCCCACCTTGACTTTCAGAATGTCGAAAGCTTCCGTCATTTTGTGATGCTTCAGGTATGCCAGTGTGCGAATCTCGTTCTTGAAAAAAACAGATGTGTGGGGGTTTTTTTAAGAGGAAGATTCAAGAAAGCCTCGTTCTTCCACCTTAAACATTTCAAGAGAGTGGAAGAGGTCAGATGAATGTGTTCTGGGGACCATGTTTTCTGATGAGCTGGAGAAACCCACGCATAAAGAGTATTGGGCCTGACCTATCTATCAGGCCTGACAAAAACTCCAAGATCCTCCACTCCTGGGTTTGAAATGTCTCACCTAGTAATAGTAACCCAGGAATTCAGGCTACAGGAGGAAACGCAAAGAGAAGTCACTGCTGCGTCTGCTCATATGCAAGGCACTCAATTCCTCCCCAGCTCCAGGGATGGGTAACTAACCCCCACCTGCAGAAACAGAACCCCGCTTACCAGGTGTAAGTGAGCGAACCCACGAAGGAGAGTCAGTGTTCTGAGAAGCAGAGCAGCAGGAGGCAGACAGGTCCAGACTCCCCTGTGCCCAGGAGGAAAGAAGATTCCAGAAAGGAAGGAAAGAAGGTTTGCTGCTGAGAGAGAAGGTGATGCCAGGGGCAGGGAGAAGATAGATCTACCATTAAGTCAATGAAGGAAGAGAAGAAGAGGGAGAGGAAAGGCAGGGGAGTGAAACAAGGCTGGAAGGGGTCCAAAAAGAAGGGACCCAGAGCTCCCATCAGGCCTGACTGTGCACAGAGAATCCTCTGGAAGAGGAGAGCCCCCCTCATGCTATAAGGGGTCACGTGGATGCCCATCCCCACTGCCCCCTGTAATCTGATTACATGGCTAGACCTTAGATTCTTTTTTAAAATTGAAGTAGAGTTGATTTACAATATCTTGTCCATTTCAGGTATACAGCAAAGTCATTTAGTGTTATATTAATATATATATTCTTTGTCATATTCGTTTCTGTTATATGAACAATTTATTGCAAGATATTGAATATAGTTCACTAGTGTAGAGATTTTCAAAAGGAGCTCCAGGTGGGAACTGCTGATGCCTGGGGCCACAAGCTTGACCAGCCGCCTCCACTGGGCCTCCCTGACCACAAACTCCGTGCCCACCTTGACTTTCAGAATGTCGAAAGCTTCCGTCATTTTGTGATGCTTCAGGTATGCCAGTGTGCGAATCTCGTTCTTGAAAAAACAGATGTGTGGGGTTTTTAAGAGGAAGATTCAAGAAAGCCTCGTTCTTCCACCTTAAACATTTCAAGAGAGTGGAAGAGGTCAGATGAATGTGTTCTGGGGACCATGTTTTCTGATGAGCTGGAGAAACCCACGCATAAAGAGTATTGGGCCTGACCTATCTATCAGGCCTGACAAAAACTCCAAGATCCTCCACTCCTGGGTTTGAAATGTCTCACCTAGTAATAGTAACCCAGGAATTCAGGCTACAGGAGGAAACGCAAAGAGAAGTCACTGCTGCGTCTGCTCATATGCAAGGCACTCAATTCCTCCCCAGCTCCAGGGATGGGTAACAAACCCCCCACCTGCAGAAACAGAACCCCGCTTACCAGGTGTAAGTGAGCGAACCCACGAAGGAGAGTCAGTGTTCTGAGAAGCAGAGCAGCAGGAGGCAGACAGGTCCAGACTCCCCTGTGCCCAGGAGGAAAGAAGATTCCAGAAAGGAAGGAAAGAAGGTTTGCTGCTGAGAGAGAAGGTGATGCCAGGGGCAGGGAGAAGATAGATCTACCATTAAGTCAATGAAGGAAGAGAAGAAGAGGGAGAGGAAAGGCAGGGGAGTGAAACAAGGCTGGAAGGGGTCCAAAAAGAAGGGACCCAGAGCTCCCATCAGGCCTGACTGTGCACAGAGAATCCTCTGGAAGAGGAGAGCCCCCCTCATGCTATAAGGGGTCACGTGGATGCCCATCCCCACTGCCCCCTGTAATCTGATTACATGGCTAGACCTTAGATTCTTTTTTAAAATTGAAGTAGAGTTGATTTACAATATCTTGTCCATTTCAGGTATACAGCAAAGTCATTTAGTGTTATATTAATATATATATTCTTTGTCATATTCGTTTCTGTTATATGAACAATTTATTGCAAGATATTGAATATAGTTCCCTGTGTCATACAGTAGGACCTTATTGTTTATCTATTTTATATATAGTAGCTTATATCTGCTAATCCCAAACTCTTAATTGATCCCTGCCGCCTTTTCCCCTTTGGTAATCATATACTTGTTTTCTATGTCTGTGGGTCTGTTTCTGTATGTAAATAAGTTAATTTGTATTATATTTTAGATTTCATTTCATTTATATATTATATATAAATGATTTTTGTCTTTCTCTGTTCTGTATGATCATCTCCATGTTGCTGCAAATGGCATTATTTCATTCTGGTTTTTTTTAATTTTGGCCTCTTTTATTGGTTTTTTATTTTTAGTTTTCATCCATCTTTATTCTTCGGCCTCCCATCGCAGTGGCCTCTCTCCTTGCAGAGCACTGGCTCCTAACTGGACACACTGGTCCAGCTGCTCTGCAGCACGTGAGATCTTCCTGGGCCAGGGATCGAACCAGTGCCCCTTGCACTGCAAGGCGGACTCTCTACCTGCTGGACCACCAGGGAAGCCCTATTTCATTCTTTTTTATGGCTGGTATTTCACTGTAAATTCATACCACACTTTCTTTATCCATCCATCTGTCGATGGACATTTGGGTTGCTTTCACCTAAATGCTTCCATGACTTGGCTACTGTGAACACTGCTTCAGTGAACACGGTGGTATATTGTACTTTTTTTCTGTGGATATGTCCCTGGGAATGGGATTGCTGGATTATATGGTAACTCTGTTTTTAGTTTTTTAAGGACTCTCCATACTATTTCCATACTGGTTGCTCCAGTTTACATTCCCATCGGCAGTGTTTCTCCACACCCTCTTCAGCATTTATTATTTAAAGACTTTAAATTCTTTTTTTTTAATTATTGCTTTATTTATCTTAATTTGGCTGCACTGGGTCTTAGTTGTGGCATGTGGGATCTAGTTCCCTGACGAGGGATCAAACCTGGGCCCCCTGCATTAGAAGCACAGAGTCTTAACCACTGGACCACCAGGGAAGTCCCAAAGACCTTAAATTCTTAATGGGTGCAGCTATGTCTTCATCTCCTTTAGCCCCTCAGAACTTTGTAGAGTGCTTAAATAAGTCAGAGGAGGACAAATAGCATATGATATTGCTTATAGGTGGAATCTAAAAAAAAATAGTACAAATGAACTTATTTACAAAACAGATATAGAAAATAATCTTATGATTACCAAGGAGGAAAGTCAGGGAGGGATTAATTGGAAGACTGGGGTTTACATGTACCCACTACTGTATGTAAAATAGACAATTAATAATAATAAAATAGATTAATAATTATAGGGATAAATTAGAAGATTGACATATACCCAATACAATATGTAAAACAGATAATTAAATGGACCTACCATATAGCACAGGGAACTCTACTCAATACTCTGTAATGGCCTATATGGGAAAAGAATCTAAAAAAGAGTGGATATATGTATTTGTACAACTGAATCACTTTGCCGTACACCTGAAATTAAGACAACATTGTAAATCAACTGTACTCCAATAAAAATTTTAAAGTAAATAAATAAAAATAGTGAAAAAAAAAAAGAACAAAAGATTTCAAGGAGCCATGAACAATCAGATGCCTTAAGAGTGAGGCACAAGAGATGTCTCTGGTGGTCCAGGGGCTAAAGATGCTGAGCTTCCACTGGAGGGTTTCACCTCTGGTCTGGGAACTAGGATCCCACATGCCATGTGGGAGGGCCAGAAAAAGAAAGAAAAAAAAAAAAAGAGTGAGAATCAAAGCCAGGACCTGCCCCTGCACACGAAGCTGGAATACACTGTCAGACCCATGCCAGACTGACAACCGCCTGGCCCAGCAGAGGAGAGCCAGGCAAAGAGTCTTCAGATTCATCAAAGCAAAATGAAAATGAACATGGTCACATACCAGCAAGTGCACTGACCAGCCTCCCTGCCACCACACCCAGCCAGGCGCCCGCACCCCAGCTGGACCCCTGGAGCATGCATATTACCTTTAGGTGCTTCCTGTAGTTGTTGTAGACAACAGCCAGAAAGACAGACATAAAGATGTAGGTGTTGATGATGATGTAGGTTATAAAGTACAGAGAATACCACCAGTTGAGCTCGTAGGCAGGCATCCTAGAAAGAAATAATTATCTTGCATAGTTTCCATGCCCAAAGCCCACAGGGCATAGAAGGCTGATTGTAGGTGACATCCCTCGTGGACAATCATGAGGCACAGGACAACCTTGTCTCACTCTGAGTCTCCCTCAGACAGTGCAAAGGGGCCCTAAAGCCATCACCATGCTGTATGCTAAATGGCTTGCTCCAGATCTGCCTTCTGAAATTCTTAATGCCTTGGAGAGGTTTACATGATAGATAAATGCAATTAATAATAATAAAATAGATTAATAATTATAGGGATAAATTAGAAGATTGACATATACCCAATACAATATGTAAAACAGATAATTAAATGGACCTACCATATAGCACAGGGAACTCTACTCAATACTCTGTAATGGCCTATATGGGAAAAGAATCTAAAAAAGAGTGGATATATGTATTTGTACAACTGAATCACTTTGCCGTACACCTGAAATTAAGACAACATTGTAAATCAACTGTACTCCAATAAAAATTTTAAAGTAAATAAATAAAAATAGTGAAAAAAAAAAAGAACAAAAGATTTCAAGGAGCCATGAACAATCAGATGCCTTAAGAGTGAGGCACAAGAGATGTCTCTGGTGGTCCAGGGGCTAAAGATGCTGAGCTTCCACTGGAGGGTTTCACCTCTGGTCTGGGAACTAGGATCCCACATGCCATGTGGGAGGGCCAGAAAAAGAAAAAGAAAAAAAAAAAAAAGAGTGAGAATCAAAGCCAGGACCTGCCCCTGCACACGAAGCTGGAATACACTGTCAGACCCATGCCAGACTGACAACCGCCTGGCCCAGCAGAGGAGAGCCAGGCAAAGAGTCTTCAGATTCATCAAAGCAAAATGAAAATGAACATGGTCACATACCAGCAAGTGCACTGACCAGCCTCCCTGCCACCACACCCAGCCAGGCGCCCGCACCCCAGCTGGACCCCTGGAGCATGCATATTACCTTTAGGTGCTTCCTGTAGTTGTTGTAGACAACAGCCAGAAAGACAGACATAAAGATGTAGGTGTTGATGATGATGTAGGTTATAAAGTACAGAGAATACCACCAGTTGAGCTCGTAGGCAGGCATCCTAGAAAGAAATAATTATCTTGCATAGTTTCCATGCCCAAAGCCCACAGGGCATAGAAGGCTGATTGTAGGTGACATCCCTCGTGGACAATCATGAGGCACAGGACAACCTTGTCTCACTCTGAGTCTCCCTCAGACAGTGCAAAGGGGCCCTAAAGCCATCACCATGCTGTATGCTAAATGGCTTGCTCCAGATCTGCCTTCTGAAATTCTTAATGCCTTGGAGAGGTGCCAACTTTCAAAGCAGGCAAGACACTGGAGACCCTCCCATCCTACTCCCTCCCTTCCCAATGAGAAAATAAGAGCTCAGAAAGGAGATCCACTCTCCCAGAATTATAGACAGAATCTGAATTGTGGTTTGGGTTTACAATCAAGGCTTTTCAGGGACACCAGACTGCCTTACTGAGGTGCGGGGAAGGCAGTTCATTTTATATCCACATTGGGACTATGAAAATGAAAGAAGTACCATTAATAATGGTGCTGGGGTCTACCCCAGTGCTACAATAGATAGGAAACTGCCTGCCAATGATCCCTGGTTCGATCCCTGGCCCAGGAAGATTCCACATGTCACAAAGCAACTAAGGCCATGCACCGCAACTACTGAGCCCGTGTGCTGCAACTTACTGAAGCCCATGAGCCTAGAAGCCACCGGGAGTCACAAGAGAAGTCACTAAATGAAAAGCTCATGCACCACAATGAAGAGTACCCACTGCTTGTCACAAGTAGAGAAAACCAGAACGCAGCAACAAAGACCCAACACAGCCAAAAATAAAATAAATACAGAAATTATTTAAAAAATGATGGCACCAGGACAAAAAGCATACATCGGGGTACATGCTCCTGCTACCTGTCATAGAAACTGGATTTTGTACAGGAGGGAATGCTGAGGGAGACAGCCAAAGAAATAATCCAAGAAAGCACAAGGAGGGCCAGGAACGCCATCTTGCTCACTTTTCGCCAGAGTCAGGCCCCCAGAGTGAGTGAGAACCCATAACAAGTTGACAAGTTGGTCCTACATGCAACAAGGCAGCAGGAAACCAGTCCCTCCCTGGCATGCAGTGTGGGAGGAGAGAGAGCTCCAGCCACTCTCTAGAGCCCCAAAAACCATCTACGCAGGGGGAGCACAGTTGAATAGTCTTACCTCCACCAACAAGGCAAATACACAGGACATTAGAGAAAAAAAAAAAAAATCTGATGCTTTTTTTCCTGAATAATGTCCACATGTGTGGAGAATTGCCTCTGGGAGATATGGGGAGGGGACAACTCCTAATCTTTACATATCTTTCCTGTTTCATTTAGCCAGAAAACCACGTCAATGCTTAGGAGAATAAGGCATGATTCCTTTACAAAAGAGGCTCAGGTATTTCAACTCAAGACTCAAAGAACACTCCAAAATAGAAAGTGAGCTCAAATATTTATGTGGTATCTCCAGCAATGTCTCCTGTTGCTTTCAGTTTTTCTAAAAGGTCATCTAAATTTAGCTTTAATTTAATTTTTTTATTTTTGACCATGCTGGGTGGCATGTGGGATCTTAAGTTCTCTACCAGGGATCAAACCAGTGTCCCCTGTAATGGAAGCTCAGAGTCTTAACAGACTGTGGGGAAATTCCTATCTAAATTTAGTTTTAAATAGAGAGAGTAGACTCTCGCTAGTGCCAACACTTTGCACTCTTCAAAAATCTTACCAGTGACTTCTCTGGTAGTCCAGTGGTTAAGACTCTGAGCTTGCATTGCAGGGGGCATGGGTTCAATCCTAGGTTGGGGAACTAGGATCCCACATATCTCATGGTGTGGCCAAAAAAATAGTATATCAAAGTTTTATAACAAATATGAAGAAACCCCCAATCACTATTTTTTTCTCCTAGAGCTGCTTTTAAGAAAGTGAATTCTATGGCATAATAGATATCCATGAACATGAACTGGAGACTCACGTACATGACGTCGGGGCTGTTTGCAGTGGTGACCAGCACGTAGAGTTCAAATGCTATGTCCAGGATGTTAGTGAAGTAGGGCGATCCTTCCACTGTTTTCAGACCCCTAAGGAGGAACCAACAACACAGAGTGAAAAAGCCCCTCAGGCCTACATGAAGCTGTGGTTTCCAACACACTTTTCCCCTTTCCAGAGCTCTCCCGGTGTGTCTGAACGGGGACGATAGTACCTGGTGACCAATTGTGCCACCTACAGGCTGAACCCCAAAGGGGGAATGTTAGCTGGCAGAAACTTCCAGAGTTGCCTGCTCACCTATCCCCGAAAAGCTTCAAGGCCATGAGGGAGAATATCATCATACTGAAGAGGAACAAGAGGAAAACGTAGAGGACATCAGGCAGAGTGTTCCGGAGGCTTCGGAAAGCCCTTCGGATCTGCAAAGACAAAATTTCGTTTCATTTATGGGCAGTCAGCTAGTCTTCTGCAAAGACAGAAGCAATACCCCTTTAACAGATGCAAACTGTACATGTTGTTTCAGTCGCTCGGTCATGTCCAACTCTTTTGCAGTCCCATGGACTGTAGCCCACCGGGCTCCTCTGTCCAAGGGATTTCCCAGGGGAGACTACTGGAGCAGGTTGCCACTGCCTTCTCCCAGGTATCTTCATGAACCAGAGATTCAACCCAGGTCTCTTGCATCGGCAGGTGGATTCTTCACCCCTGGGCCACCAGGGAAGCCAAACTGGTATGTAGAGAGCGGATAAACAACAAGGTCCTCCTGTATAGCACAGAGGCCTATACTCAATATCCTCTGATAATGGTACTCATATCCTATCCATAACATAAAAGAAGATGAAAAAGAATGTATGTCTATAGATGGCCACCTGACGCGAAGAGCTGACTCGCTGGAAAAGATTCATGCTGGGGCAAATTGAGGGCAAGGGGAGAAGGGGTGACAGAGGATGAGATGGTTGCATGGCATCGCTGGACACAAGTCAGCAAGCTCCAGGAGACAGCGATGGAGGGAGAAGTCGGTTGTGCTACAGTTCATGGGTTACTGGTTGTGTGACTGGGGTCACATGATGTTTCTTTGTGCCTCAGGCATCTCCTTCCAGGAATGCTGCCCCTGTAGGGGTGTGGAACAGAGTCCTGTTACTAGTCACTTGTGTTAGTGAAGTAGGGCGATCCTTCCACTGTTTTCAGACCCCTAAGGAGGAACCAACAACACAGAGTGAAAAAGCCCCTCAGGCCTACATGAAGCTGTGGTTTCCAACACACTTTTCCCCTTTCCAGAGCTCTCCCGGTGTGTCTGAACGGGGACGATAGTACCTGGTGACCAATTGTGCCACCTACAGGCTGAACCCCAAAGGGGGAATGTTAGCTGGCAGAAACTTCCAGAGTTGCCTGCTCACCTATCCCCGAAAAGCTTCAAGGCCATGAGGGAGAATATCATCATACTGAAGAGGAACAAGAGGAAAACGTAGAGGACATCAGGCAGAGTGTTCCGGAGGCTTCGGAAAGCCCTTCGGATCTGCAAAGACAAAATTTCGTTTCATTTATGGGCAGTCAGCTAGTCTTCTGCAAAGACAGAAGCAATACCCCTTTAACAGATGCAAACTGTACATGTTGTTTCAGTCGCTCGGTCATGTCCAACTCTTTTGCAGTCCCATGGACTGTAGCCCCCCGGGGCTCCTCTGTCCAAGGGATTTCCCAGGGGAGACTACTGGAGCAGGTTGCCACTGCCTTCTCCCAGGTATCTTCATGAACCAGAGATTCAACCCAGGTCTCTTGCATCGGCAGGTGGATTCTTCACCCCTGGGCCACCAGGGAAGCCAAACTGGTATGTAGAGAGCGGATAAACAACAAGGTCCTCCTGTATAGCACAGAGGCCTATACTCAATATCCTCTGATAATGGTACTCATATCCTATCCATAACATAAAAGAAGATGAAAAAGAATGTATGTCTATAGATGGCCACCTGACGCGAAGAGCTGACTCGCTGGAAAAGATTCATGCTGGGGCAAATTGAGGGCAAGGGGAGAAGGGGTGACAGAGGATGAGATGGTTGCATGGCATCGCTGGACACAAGTCAGCAAGCTCCAGGAGACAGCGATGGAGGGAGAAGTCGGTTGTGCTACAGTTCATGGGTTACTGGTTGTGTGACTGGGGTCACATGATCTTTCTTTTTGTGCCTCAGGCATCTCCTTCCAGGAATGCTGCCCCCTGTAGGGGTGTGGAACAGAGTCAGACACTACTGAGGGGCTGAACAACAACCACATGTGTATAACTGAGTCACTTTGCTGTACAGCAGTAATTAACGCAAGATCCAACTACGCTTCAGTAAAAGATCAATTAAAAAACCCCCACACTCCTGCATATCCTAAATCATATCCTTACCTGACGACTTTCAGGGAAGTTAATGAGGAAGACTGGCCTCAAGGCCCTTGACCATCGAACTCCGTGGATGTTAACACTCTCCAGGGACCCGTAGATAACAAGATCAACCAAGGTCAACTGTGACAGACACGGAACAGAGGGGTCAGTACTGCCTGAAGACTGAGGAAGTGACCCTGTTGATGCATGTTCACTGACGCAAGAGGAAGGTCACAATATGTCATGGGGGAAAAAAGGCACATTTCATAAACAACATACTTCAGTTTCATACTAGAACATTAATAGCAGCTGTCATTCCAGAGGTCACTACATGGCATGTCCTCTAAGAAGCTTTCCATAGACTGTTCCACACCCCTACAGAGGGCAGCATTCCTGGAAGGAAATGCCTGAGGCACAAAAATAGAGATCATGTGACCCCAGTCACACAACCAGTAAGAGAGGAAGACTTGGGACTGGAAGCCAGGCGGTCTGGCGTTAGAGCCCCAGCCAGTACCAGCACAGCTACACATGTCCATGTTATATTGTACTTAACTAATTTTCTTCAATTCCACCTATGAGATAGATTTTCTAGCCTAGTTCCCAGGTGGCGCCAGTGGTAAAGAATCCACCTGCAGGGTTTCCCTGGTGGTCCAGTGGGTAAACACACCGCCTTGCAATGCAAGGGGCGCCAGCTCGATCCTTGGCCTGGGAAGATCCCATGTGCCACGGAGCAGCTGGACCGATGTGTCCAATTACAAGCCAGTGATCTGGAGCGCATGTGCCCAGAGTCAGTGCTCTGCAGTGAGAGAGGCCACTGTGCTGGGAGGCCCACACAGGCCAAAAGAACAAAGATGGATGATAAATAAATGAAAGACCAATAGAAGTGGCCAAAAAGAACCTGTCTGCCGATGCAGAGAACAGCCCCAAAAGAAGGCTCAGGCATTTTAGATCCCCCTAGGGTGTGGAACAGAGTCAGACACTACTGAGGCTGAACAACAACCACATGAGTATAACTGAGTCACTTTGCTGTACAGCAGTAATTAACGCAAGATCCAACTACGCTTCAGTAAAAGATCAATTAAAAAACCCCCACACTCCTGCATATCCTAAATCATATCCTTACCTGACGACTTTCAGGGAAGTTAATGAGGAAGACTGGCCTCAAGGCCCTTGACCATCGAACTCCGTGGATGTTAACACTCTCCAGGGACCCGTAGATAACAAGATCAACCAAGGTCAACTGTGACAGACACGGAACAGAGGGGTCAGTACTGCCTGAAGACTGAGGAAGTGACCCTGTTGATGCATGTTCACTGACGCAAGAGGAAGGTCACAATATGTCATGGGGGAAAAAAGGCACATTTCATAAACAACATACTTCAGTTTCATACTAGAACATTAATAGCAGCTGTCATTCCAGAGGTCACTACATGGCATGTCCTCTAAGAAGCTTTCCATAGACTGTTCCACACCCCTACAGAGGGCAGCATTCCTGGAAGGAAATGCCTGAGGCACAAAAATAGAGATCATGTGACCCCAGTCACACAACCAGTAAGAGAGGAAGACTTGGGACTGGAAGCCAGGCGGTCTGGCGTTAGAGCCCCAGCCAGTACCAGCACAGCTACACATGTCCATGTTATATTGTACTTAACTAATTTTCTTCAATTCCACCTATGAGATAGATTTTCTAGCCTAGTTCCCAGGTGGCGCCAGTGGTAAAGAATCCACCTGCAGGGTTTCCCTGGTGGTCCAGTGGGTAAACACACCGCCTTGCAATGCAAGGGGCGCCAGCTCGATCCTTGGCCTGGGAAGATCCCATGTGCCACGGAGCAGCTGGACCGATGTGTCCAATTACAAGCCAGTGATCTGGAGCGCATGTGCCCAGAGTCAGTGCTCTGCAGTGAGAGAGGCCACTGTGCTGGGAGGCCCACACAGGCCAAAAGAACAAAGATGGATGATAAATAAATGAAAGACCAATAGAAGTGGCCAAAAAAAAAAAGAACCTGTCTGCCGATGCAGAGACACAGGTTCAATCCCTTGGTTGGGAAGATACCCTGGAGTAGGAAATGGCAACCCACTCCAGTATTTTTGCCTGGAAAATTGCATGGGCAGAGAAGCCTGGCGGGCTACAGTTCATAGGGTCCTAAAGAATTGGATAAGGCTGAGCATGCACACACTCAATAGGGTAAAAATGTCTAGACTACAGAATATCCTTATCAGTTCTTACCAAGGCCAGTCTGTGATCCTGTGAGGATGGGCAAAAGAAGAAGGAACCAGCGCCATTTAGAAAAAGTAAGTTAACAAATGAATAATCTACTACCATCAAAAACATTAGATCAGTCCCTTTGGTGGCAAGGCAAAGAGGACTGAGAAAGATTCATTGCGGGTGGACAGAGAAGACACAGAAAAGGGCCGGTGCTGGCTGCTGCCTCGGGGGCCTGATGGAGGGAATCAGGGTGGCCAATTCCAGACAGCAAAGACAGATGGCTCAACAAGGGTTATGGTATCTGGGGAGGCTTCCGGGAGGAGGCACTCCCTGATATAGTCTTTTAGTTAATTAATTCATTTTTAAATTTTTGGTTGCACACAGTCTTTGTTGCTATGCTGGGACTTTTTTTAGTTGCAGTGAGCAAGGGCTACTCTCTAATCATGGTGCACGGGTTTCTCACTGCAGCAGCTTCTCTTGTTGCAGAGCACGGGCTCCGGGGCACTCAGGCTTCAGTAGTCGCAGTACACAAGCTTAATTGCTCCATGGCATGTGGGATCCTCCAGGACCAGGGATCGAGATAGATTTTCTAGCCTAGTTCCCAGGTGGCGCCAGTGGTAAAGAATCCACCTGCAGGGTTTCCCTGGTGGTCCAGTGGGTAAACCCGCCTTGCAATGCAAGGGGCGCCAGCTCGATCCTTGGCCTGGGAAGATCCCATGTGCCACGGAGCAGCTGGACCGATGTGTCCAATTACAAGCCAGTGATCTGGAGCGCATGTGCCCAGAGTCAGTGCTCTGCAGTGAGAGAGGCCACTGTGCTGGGAGGCCCACACAGGCCAAAAGAACAAAGATGGATGATAAATAAATGAAAGACCAATAGAAGTGGCCAAAAAAAGAACGTGGCTGCCGATGCAGAGACACAGGTTCAATCCCTTGGTTGGGAAGATACCCTGGAGTAGGAAATGGCAACCCACTCCAGTATTTTTGCCTGGAAAATTGCATGGGCAGAGAAGCCTGGCGGGCTACAGTTCATAGGGTCCTAAAGAATTGGATAAGGCTGAGCATGCACACACTCAATAGGGTAAAAATGTCTAGACTACAGAATATCCTTATCAGTTCTTACCAAGGCCAGTCTGTGATCCTGTGAGGATGGGCAAAAGAAGAAGGAACCAGCGCCATTTAGAAAAAGTAAGTTAACAAATGAATAATCTACTACCATCAAAAACATTAGATCAGTCCCTTTGGTGGCAAGGCAAAGAGGACTGAGAAAGATTCATTGCGGGTGGACAGAGAAGACACAGAAAAGGGCCGGTGCTGGCTGCTGCCTCGGGGGCCTGATGGAGGGAATCAGGGTGGCCAATTCCAGACAGCAAAGACAGATGGCTCAACAAGGGTTATGGTATCTGGGGAGGCTTCCGGGAGGAGGCACTCCCTGATATAGTCTTTTAGTTAATTAATTCATTTTTAAATTTTTGGTTGCACACAGTCTTTGTTGCTATGCTGGGACTTTTTTTAGTTGCAGTGAGCAAGGGCTACTCTCTAATCATGGTGCACGGGTTTCTCACTGCAGCAGCTTCTCTTGTTGCAGAGCACGGGCTCCGGGGCACTCAGGCTTCAGTAGTCGCAGTACACAAGCTTAATTGCTCCATGGCATGTGGGATCCTCCAGGACCAGGGATCGAACCCGTGTGCCCCCCATTGGCAGGCCGATTCTTAGCCACTGGACTACCAGGGAAGTCCCCCTTGATGCAATCTTTAAAGCAAAGAAAAAGCTTTAAAAGCACACAACTTGGAGAAGTCAAGAGCCGTGGCTGGCAGACATGGCAAAGGGACTCTCACGAAGCAGAGGTTCCTGGAAATGGGGGCAGAGGGGACACAGGAAGTAACGAGACCCCAGACTGAGGGCAGGTGGATTTGAGGACCCAGGCTAAGAAGATAAGTCGTTTTCCCAGGGACTGGGGAGTCCAGAAAGGATTTCAAGTAAGGGTGACGGAGGTGAAGGAGTAAGACCCACCTCCCTGACCCTGCCCAGTAACAGATACAGGACAGACCGGAAGGAAGGGGACCCCTGTAAGGGGACCATGTACCCTCATCCAGCTCACTCCCTGTGCCTTTCAGAGTACCTCTTCCACGCAGGCTGCTGTTCTAGTTTTAGAGAGCGAGCGAGCACAGAGCTCCCTGGGGGAAACTTGGGTGAGACCAGGGCTAAGGGTGTGCAGGGAGGGCCTCTCAGGAGGTGGCGAGGGAAGGGCAGCCACACAGCTCTGGGAGGGGAGGACCTCGAGACGAGGGACACAGAGCCTCAGCCATGACAAGGACTCTGGCTTTTTTCTGGTAGGACTTGGGGAGCTGCTGGATCATCTGAAGAAGGGAGTGGGCTGACCAGACTGAAGCTTGAAAAGTGCACGTGTAAAGCTGTAAACAACAAAACTCTGTAAAAGTAAAATAAAAATAAATTAATAAAAAAAAAGAATTGTGCTCCTGCATATATAGTTCTTAATTAGTCGAGTTAAACATTCTTTTCATATCCGCTAGTATTTACTTCCTCTTTTAGGAAAGGCCCTCACCAATTTTCAGCACATTTTTTTTAATGGAAAAGTTGAGCCTTTTCATTAAAAAAAAATCAAAACATCTCTTTGGTCTTTATGCTACAGTGAACCATGAAAAAGCCAAGAAATACTCAAATAACATATTAATTGTTCCATCTTAATGATTAACAGCATTCATACAGATATGCTAAATGCAGGCATAACATACAGACTATGCTCCTGATACTTAAGTCTGAATGTACAGCCGTGAACCAAACAATCACGTTCACATGTATAAGTGCAATTTCAGGAAAGAGAGAATGAAAGGGTATATACCAGAGTTGGGAAAGCACTCTCTTCTGAGACTGCTCAGCAACACAATGTTTTAAAATGCCGTTTCTGTTTCTTTTTTCTTTAATTTGGAAGTGCCCTTGATAGGTTACAATATTCACATCATCATATTTTGCCCAGTTTGCACCTTCCCTGTGGCTTGCTGGCAGTTGTACCACTGGTGTTTGCTCTACCAGCATCTGTCATGTTTCTTGAACCCAGAAGTCTTTTCTCTTCATAGTTTCTGCCTTTGACGGCAAACTCTTGAAGGCGCTGTAGTGAATACTCACCACTATAGTTACCATGATGCAGATGTTTTTCGTATCCTTCCAGAAGACCTTCTGAGGAGTGACTTTTGCAAAGTGAACAAGTCTCCCAAAGAAGACAGTCAGACAGAGCACTTCTGCTATGGAGGTCGCCTGTGGCGAAACAAAACAAAACAAAACAAAACTGAGATGGAGCTGGTGCCCTGCCGCTTGGCTTAATTCTCGCGTAACCCCATCTCACCCTCCTGACACGACCCAGTGAGAATCAGCTATGTCCCTTTACTTGGGCTTTCCTAGTGGCTCAGAGGATAAAGAATCTGCCTGCAATGCAGGAGACCATGGTTCAATCCCTGTGTTGGGAAGATGCCCTGGAGGAGGAAATGGCAGCCCACTCCAGTATTCTTGCCTGTAGAATCCCATGGACAGAGGAGCCTGGTAGGCTACAGTCCATGGGGTCACAAAGAGTCAGACAAGACTGAGTGACTAACACTTAGCTAAAAATTTTACTGAAAGTTGCAGCAAAATTCTTGGCTGGTTGGAATGTTTTCTTCTTCTTAAAAGGAAACCTGCCTGGGGCTTCCCTGGTGGTCCAGTGGGTAAGGACACCGCCTTGCAGTGCAAGGGGTGCTGGTTCGATCCCTGGCCTGGGAAGATCCCACGTGCCGCGGAGCAGCTGCACCGATGTGTCCAATTACCTAGCCGGAGCTCTGGAGCGCATGCACCCAGAGCCAGTGCTCTGCGACAACAGAGGCCGCTGCGATGGGAGGCCCACATGGGCCAAAGAACAAAGATGAATCAAAACAGATAAATGAAAGACCAATAGAAGTGGCCCGCCCACCCCTCCTCCCTCCCCAATCCCACCCTACCCCGCAAAAAAAAAAAAAAAAAAGGAAACCTGCCTCTGAACCACAGATCACATGACCCTACTGGCAGGGTTTCTTGGAAGGAGCGAGGAGCTGAATCAGTAGGCAGAGAACCCTTAGAAGGCAATTCTCCAGAAAAGGAGGGGGATCTGGGGTGGGCATCTCCTATGCTCTCAAATTCCCCAGGTTCATACTCAGAACAGACATCTAGAAGTTCAGTGTCTCTCATAACACCCCAAAGATGTGTTTTGAACGCCGGGTCAGTCCTTAGACATCACTACCCTCCCGCCCTGCTGCCTGTATCTGCCTGGCTAGAGCAAGGACCTTCCTGGACCCACTTCTACATCCTGACTGTCTCTTCCATGGGCTATGGAGCATAAATTCCAAACTCCCACAGGCAGCTAGATTTGCAATCTGTGAAAGCATCCTATACTTTGCCTATGATTGCCAGGAGCCAGAAAATCCTTCCCAACAAGAATACTCTTCTCCATTAGTGGGGAGAGAAGAGCTCAGTGAAGGTGGAGGGACAGGTGGAGGGTGTTCCTATGGGACAGGGGAGGAAGGGGTTGGTTCTGGCCCTGAAAGAGGTTGGTGGCACAATACCCCCTCCCTGACCCAAGCCCTCATGAATCCTGGGCTCGGATATGGGCTGCAGCCCCTTCAAACTTTCTAGCTCTCAGCCTCTCCGTCCTTGAAGAGCTATAGAGGCTCATTGTCAAGGACAAGCTTGCAAAAGGGCCTGGGGAAATCCCAGGACACCCTGGTTCCAGACAAGATTTTCTTGGTAAGACTGTTGCTGTTCAGTCGCAGCACCTATAATGACTTAGGACTATGGAAAAAGCTGGAAAGGGGGCAAGTATAAGACACATATACACTATATGCTCATATGGTCTACTCAGCATTAAATAAATGTGCTTTCAAACATCACTTGTCTATCCAATGTGCCCTTGAAGACCCCAAACTGTTACTCTCTTTTCAATGTCTTCTGATGAAAAGCATCAGCTCGGTAAGTAGGCAAAATTCTTTCAACCTCCTGGCAAAGAAAAATGAAGCCAAATCTAACCTATCGAAAATCTGAGGGGAAAAATGTTACTGAACTCAACTAAGACAAAATATGGCTACTGGCAGGGTTTCTTGGAAGGAGCGAGGAGCTGAATCAGTAGGCAGAGAACCCTTAGAAGGCAATTCTCCAGAAAAGGAGGGGGATCTGGGGTGGGCATCTCCTATGCTCTCAAATTCCCCAGGTTCATACTCAGAACAGACATCTAGAAGTTCAGTGTCTCTCATAACACCCCAAAGATGTGTTTTGAACGCCGGGTCAGTCCTTAGACATCACTACCCTCCCGCCCTGCTGCCTGTATCTGCCTGGCTAGAGCAAGGACCTTCCTGGACCCACTTCTACATCCTGACTGTCTCTTCCATGGGCTATGGAGCATAAATTCCAAACTCCCACAGGCAGCTAGATTTGCAATCTGTGAAAGCATCCTATACTTTGCCTATGATTGCCAGGAGCCAGAAAATCCTTCCCAACAAGAATACTCTTCTCCATTAGTGGGAGAGAAGAGCTCAGTGAAGGTGGAGGGACAGGTGGAGGGTGTTCCTATGGGACAGGGGAGGAAGGGGTTGGTTCTGGCCCTGAAAGAGGTTGGTGGCACAATACCCCCTCCCTGACCCAAGCCCTCATGAATCCTGGGCTCGGATATGGGCTGCAGCCCCTTCAAACTTTCTAGCTCTCAGCCTCTCCGTCCTTGAAGAGCTATAGAGGCTCATTGTCAAGGACAAGCTTGCAAAAGGGCCTGGGGAAATCCCAGGACACCCTGGTTCCAGACAAGATTTTCTTGGTAAGACTGTTGCTGTTCAGTCGCAAAGCACCTATAATGACTTAGGACTATGGAAAAAGCTGGAAAGGGGGCAAGTATAAGACACATATACACTATATGCTCATATGGTCTACTCAGCATTAAATAAATGTGCTTTCAAACATCACTTGTCTATCCAATGTGCCCTTGAAGACCCCAAACTGTTACTCTCTTTTCAATGTCTTCTGATGAAAAGCATCAGCTCGGTAAGTAGGCAAAATTCTTTCAACCTCCTGGCAAAGAAAAATGAAGCCAAATCTAACCTATCGAAAATCTGAGGGGAAAAATGTTACTGAACTCAACTAAGACAAAATATGGCTAGCCGTTCTGTGCTGAAAACTTACCAAGAAAGGGAGAGGGAACATGGCTGGCTCCTCAAAGAGGGCAAGCGCAAGGTCCACCCAAATGAAGAAGTAAGTGGTCGCCCGCATCGTCCAGTGGTTATAGAAATGGTAAAGCCTGGAGAGGAGAATACAGGTTACAAATGAGGGGCAGGAGTTAAATAGCAGCCCAAAATGCCATTGGAAGAACAGTAATGGGAGGTAAACTGCAAAGTCCAGGCTCTGACCACTTTTCCTTTCAATTCTAGGGACCATTTCATTGAGCACACCCTACAGAATGCTAACAGGAAATAACTTAGGGACATTATGCCGTATCTCAAAGCACATTCTCTCAACAGTCTCAAGCTTGGATGAGTACCCTCCTCGTGGGGTGCAGGTGATCCTAGGATGTCCTTTGGGAGGACTGACACAGAGCAGACCCTCAGGGGGAGTGAGCTGCTGTCACATGGCGAAGCCTAACTGGTGTATAATGTGCATCAGCCCGTCGCGGCATGGTGGGACCTAGAGAGCTCTCACGGTCACATGGTTCTCTTCCTGTAGGGTGCATCCCCCCAACCTGCCCCTCAGCCTACAGGCATGAAGCATTCACTGCTACCTTTAGAGGCACTGACACTCAGACCTGATGACAAGAAACTTTTTTTTTTCCTTATTATGAGCTGAATCTTTGGTTTTCGTTCAACCCATACAGGAGTAGGGAGAAAACGCTGAAGTCTCACGAAAACAAACCAACCTATGAGTCATGTCAAAAGGCAACAAGTTCTTTTTTCAGGTAGGCAGTTCTCAGAGGATAACTAGGAGAAAAAGGTGACCTGTTTTCCACTTGGATGCCTTATCTCAGTCCTGAGTGTTACTCAGTTATCTGACCTGAGTATATTTCTGGGAATGCCTTCCTACCTGTGACACACTCTAGTAACTTTAAAATCAACAACATTTATTTTACTCAAAATCAAATACCCTAAATATTTCTCAAAATATTTGTGAATATACTGACTTCAGTTTGGGCTCAACTTCAAAAAAATGAAGCCAAATCTAACCTATCGAAAATCTGAGGGGAAAAATGTTACTGAACTCAACTAAGACAAAATATGGCTAGCCGTTCTGTGCTGAAAACTTACCAAGAAAGGGAGAGGGAACATGGCTGGCTCCTCAAAGAGGGCAAGCGCAAGGTCCACCCAAATGAAGAAGTAAGTGGTCGCCCGCATCGTCCAGTGGTTATAGAAATGGTAAAGCCTGGAGAGGAGAATACAGGTTACAAATGAGGGGCAGGAGTTAAATAGCAGCCCAAAATGCCATTGGAAGAACAGTAATGGGAGGTAAACTGCAAAGTCCAGGCTCTGACCACTTTTCCTTTCAATTCTAGGGACCATTTCATTGAGCACACCCTACAGAATGCTAACAGGAAATAACTTAGGGACATTATGCCGTATCTCAAAGCACATTCTCTCAACAGTCTCAAGCTTGGATGAGTACCCTCCTCGTGGGGTGCAGGTGATCCTAGGATGTCCTTTGGGAGGACTGACACAGAGCAGACCCTCAGGGGGAGTGAGCTGCTGTCACATGGCGAAGCCTAACTGGTGTATAATGTGCATCAGCCCGTCGCGGCATGGTGGGACCTAGAGAGCTCTCACGGTCACATGGTTCTCTTCCTGTAGGGTGCATCCCCCCAACCTGCCCCTCAGCCTACAGGCATGAAGCATTCACTGCTACCTTTAGAGGCACTGACACTCAGACCTGATGACAAGAAACTTTTTTTTTTCCTTATTATGAGCTGAATCTTTGGTTTTCGTTCAACCCATACAGGAGTAGGGAGAAAACGCTGAAGTCTCACGAAAACAAACCAACCTATGAGTCATGTCAAAAGGCAACAAGTTCTTTTTTCAGGTAGGCAGTTCTCAGAGGATAACTAGGAGAAAAAGGTGACCTGTTTTCCACTTGGATGCCTTATCTCAGTCCTGAGTGTTACTCAGTTATCTGACCTGAGTATATTTCTGGGAATGCCTTCCTACCTGTGACACACTCTAGTAACTTTAAAATCAACAACATTTATTTTACTCAAAATCAAATACCCTAAATATTTCTCAAAATATTTGTGAATATACTGACTTCAGTTTGGGCTCAACTTCAAGAATATGATGTGTTAAAGGACAGGTGACTCTAAGCGACACCTGAATTACCTGATGGCCTGAGGAGATGTCTCAAATGGAACATTTCTGTTGTACTGGGCATCAGAAACATAGGCAGCTGCCAGGAGAAGGTCCTGGTCCTGATTGGGAGAAAGTAAGCAGAGAACAAAATTCAGAGCAGAAAGGATATTTTGCTTTTTTGTTAATAAATATCTATCAAGTACTGGAGGAGGAAAGGGCAATGCACTCCAGTATTCTTGCCTGGAGAATTCCATGGACAGAAGATCCATGGGGTCACAGAAGTCGGACATGACTTAGAGACTAAGCCAGCACCAACACCTAACAAGTATAAAAGCAAAGCCCTCTTCTTCTTTCCCCACAACCCTGCCGCTGCCTCCACTATCTACAGAAGGGACCAGCACTAATGCTGCTGCATGTTCACCTCCAGATGTTTTTCTGGGCAATGTGGTGGGGTTGAGACACAGGCATATTTAACTTTCTGGAATTCAATTGGAGGCTATCAGAGGAGAAAATGAAAACCAGAAAGCATTTGGATAGTACAGCAGATTCTTTACCATTTGAGTCACCAGGGAAGCCCTATGTGTGTGTGTGTGTATATATATATGTGTGTGTGTATTGTGTGTGTGTGTATAAATATATATATTAATAAATGTACTTAAACGGTACATTTATGCATTCATTTGGACTTCCCAGGCGGCACTAGTGATAAAGAACCTGTCTGCCAATGCAGGAGACCTAAGAAACATGGGTTTGGGGATTACCCATACAGGTGGAGAAAACGCTGAAGTCTCAAAACAAAGCAACCTATGAGTCATGTCAAAAGGCAACAAGTTCTTTTTTCAGGTAGGCAGTTCTCAGAGGATAACTAGGAGAAAAAGGTGACCTGTTTTCCACTTGGATGCCTTATCTCAGTCCTGAGTGTTACTCAGTTATCTGACCTGAGTATATTTCTGGGAATGCCTTCCTACCTGTGACACACTCTAGTAACTTTAAAATCAACAACATTTATTTTACTCAAAATCAAATACCCTAAATATTTCTCAAAATATTTGTGAATATACTGACTTCAGTTTGGGCTCAACTTCAAGAATATGATGTGTTAAAGGACAGGTGACTCTAAGCGACACCTGAATTACCTGATGGCCTGAGGAGATGTCTCAAATGGAACATTTCTGTTGTACTGGGCATCAGAAACATAGGCAGCTGCCAGGAGAAGGTCCTGGTCCTGATTGGGAGAAAGTAAGCAGAGAACAAAATTCAGAGCAGAAAGGATATTTTGCTTTTTTGTTAATAAATATCTATCAAGTACTGGAGGAGGAAAGGGCAATGCACTCCAGTATTCTTGCCTGGAGAATTCCATGGACAGAAGATCCATGGGGTCACAGAAGTCGGACATGACTTAGAGACTAAGCCAGCACCAACACCTAACAAGTATAAAAGCAAAGCCCTCTTCTTCTTTCCCCACAACCCTGCCGCTGCCTCCACTATCTACAGAAGGGACCAGCACTAATGCTGCTGCATGTTCACCTCCAGATGTTTTTCTGGGCAATGTGGTGGGGTTGAGACACAGGCATATTTAACTTTCTGGAATTCAATTGGAGGCTATCAGAGGAGAAAATGAAAACCAGAAAGCATTTGGATAGTACAGCAGATTCTTTACCATTTGAGTCACCAGGGAAGCCCTATGTGTGTGTGTGTGTATATATATATGTGTGTGTGTATATATATATGTGTGTGTGTGTGTATAAATATATATATTAATAAATGTACTTAAACGGTACATTTATGCATTCATTTGGACTTCCCAGGCGGCACTAGTGATAAAGAACCTGTCTGCCAATGCAGGAGACCTAAGAAACATGGGTTTGATTCTTTTTTGGGTGGGGGGGTTTGATTCTTGGGTCAGGAAGATCCCCTGGAGGAGGGCATGGCAACCCACTCTAGTGTTCTTGCCTGGAGAGTCCCATGGACAGAGGAGCCTATGGGCTCCAGTCCATGGGGTTGCAAAGAGTCGAGACAGGATAGAGGGTCTGAGCACGAGTCATACACCAAAGCTAAACAAACTATGGACTTTAAATAACTATGGTTTAGTGCATATCAATTATAGTTCAACAAAGCTGTAAAAACTAACCTCCAAAAAAGATAAACATTTGGATTAAAATTTGATATGGAACAATAATCTCATAGATGAATTAACTGCTATAAGAATTCATCACCCACTGATACACACACATTTTCAGGGCTGGTAGGCAATTCTTAAAGACAGATCATTAAAACTTAAGAAACATCATACACATGTCTTAAACAATTATTACATATTTCCTTTTACACAGTTAAAAATATTTTAGTAGAAAACTCAGTATTGATTATTGCTCCTGGAATATCTTGGATGTTGAGAAACACGAGAATTTCCCAGGACATGCTTAGAAAACTATAATATTTTAGTATAAAAGGCTTAGCATCAGCTAGAGTTGATGCTTTTGTAATGAGCACACATTAACTTTAAGAAAGTTCCATTAAGCCTCAGAAAGGTCCCACCAGGAAAACAAAGAATTCTGATATCAAAGTGTTTAAGTGTAATTTAAGCCAAATTTCAATAGTGTTAGAAAAGACATACATACATAGCACGTTCAACTATCCACCGCGGCTATGCTTTGTACACCACATTGCATCTCTCTTAACTTGGGACACGGTATTTGCACACGGAGGCCTGTCCCTACCGCTGGCACAGTTAGGAGGTAAAGCCGGTCGGGAGCTGCAGCGACACCCAGGAGAGGGGCCCCAACCCAGCCCTCAGGTGCTGCTGCAATTTCCTTTCCAAGTGGAAAAACCAGGTTGTTTTAAAGAAAACATTTAAAGCAAAATCTCTGAAAGGCACGACTATTTCCAATTTTTAAAGATGATGAGAGAGGAACTTCTCTGATGATCCAGTGGCTAAGGCTCTGTGCTCCCAATGCAGGGGGCCCAGGTTTGATCCCTGGTCAGGGAACTAGATTCCACATACAGCAACTAAGAGTTTGCGTGCCACAACTAAGATCCATCGCAAATTAATTAATGAATTAATTTTTTAAAAGATGATGAGGAAATTCCCTGGTGGTCCAAAGGTTAGGACTTCACACTTTGACTGTCCAGGTTAGATCCCACATACCAGTGACCTGGCCACATACACACACACAAACACACACACACACACACACAAGACCTTGCCAGTCCCAGGGAAAGCATTTGTCCACAAATGTGAACAGTTCGACAAGTGTGAGTTTGAAAGCACTCATCCACACACCCTCCATGTGCAGAATGGGCAAAGCATGTTCACCTTTCCTCAGTCAGCAGGGCCCTGAGGCCACCTCCCTCAGACCCCACTCAGACTCCCAGTATTGAATAAGTAAACACCATGGCACCCCATCCAACTGCCCACTTGCCAGCGGAATTCATGCCTGTCCTGTTTAAATATGCTGACACTTTCATAATGGCTAGCTTACAAGAACGCTTCCAAGCTTTCCCATTCTTAACAGCTAGTCCGCTTCTGATATGTATCTCTTCTTAAGATTCCACCTGCCCTACCCTCTGGGTCTTGTCTCCCTCCCTCCAACCCATTTAAATCCAACTTCTAAATCTCCTGGCCACTTGTGTGTGGGAAGAAGTACTCTCAACAGGTAGATTTAGGGTAAATGAGTCTTCTTGCTTGTATTAAGGCCATTGGCATCTTCCCGTAAAATCAATGGCTTTTCATCCGACCCAGGAATGTGGCTGACATTAGATATGCCGTTCCAGAACCCCACATACTTTTCAAGTGTACATGGGTACCACTGCCCAGGTGGTGCTAGTGGTCAAGAATCTGCCTGCCAAGGCCGGCGACATAAGAGCCACGAGTTCGATCCCTGGGTCAGGAAGATCCCCTAGAGAAGGGAATGGCAACCCACTCCAGTATTCTTGCCTGGAGAATCCCATGGTCAGAGGAGCCTGACAGGCTATAGTCCACAGCGCGCAGAGTCGGAAACAACTGAGGTGAGTGAGCACCCAAGCACACCGTCTGCTGTGAAAATGGTGAATTTTTAAAGATGATGAGAGAGGAACTTCTCTGATGATCCAGTGGCTAAGGCTCTGTGCTCCCAATGCAGGGGCCCAGGTTTGATCCCTGGTCAGGGAACTAGATTCCACATACAGCAACTAAGAGTTTGCGTGCCACAACTAAGATCCATCGCAAATTAATTAATGAATTAATTTTTTAAAAGATGATGAGGAAATTCCCTGGTGGTCCAAAGGTTAGGACTTCACACTTTGACTGTCCAGGTTAGATCCCACATACCAGTGACCTGGCCACATACACACACACAAACACACACACACACACACACAAGACCTTGCCAGTCCCAGGGAAAGCATTTGTCCACAAATGTGAACAGTTCGACAAGTGTGAGTTTGAAAGCACTCATCCACACACCCTCCATGTGCAGAATGGGCAAAGCATGTTCACCTTTCCTCAGTCAGCAGGGCCCTGAGGCCACCTCCCTCAGACCCCACTCAGACTCCCAGTATTGAATAAGTAAACACCATGGCACCCCATCCAACTGCCCACTTGCCAGCGGAATTCATGCCTGTCCTGTTTAAATATGCTGACACTTTCATAATGGCTAGCTTACAAGAACGCTTCCAAGCTTTCCCATTCTTAACAGCTAGTCCGCTTCTGATATGTATCTCTTCTTAAGATTCCACCTGCCCTACCCTCTGGGTCTTGTCTCCCTCCCTCCAACCCATTTAAATCCAACTTCTAAATCTCCTGGCCACTTGTGTGTGGGAAGAAGTACTCCAACAGGTAGATTTAGGGTAAATGAGTCTTCTTGCTTGTATTAAGGCCATTGGCATCTTCCCATAAAATCAATGGCTTTTCACCCAGACCCAGGAATGTGGCTGACATTAGATATGCCGTTCCAGAACCCCACATACTTTTCAAGTGTACATGGGTACCACTGCCCAGGTGGTGCTAGTGGTCAAGAATCTGCCTGCCAAGGCCGGCGACATAAGAGCCACGAGTTCGATCCCTGGGTCAGGAAGATCCCCTAGAGAAGGGAATGGCAACCCACTCCAGTATTCTTGCCTGGAGAATCCCATGGTCAGAGGAGCCTGACAGGCTATAGTCCACAGTGTCGCAGAGTCGGAAACAACTGAGGTGAGTGAGCACCCAAGCACACCCACGTCTGCTGTGAAAATGGTGAAGACCGTTATCAGGCATTCCCCCAGACCCAGCTGATAAGTGGCTTCATACCTCGTAACAGCAGCCCCAGCCCAGGGCAAGCACCGCTGACCGCTTAGACAATAGACCTCAACTCCAAACACAATATAACCACCTTCAGAGCTTTTGCTTGTAAAGATCCTGTTGCCCAGACCAAGAGCACCAGACTCTCCAGGAGGTGGGACCCAGGACTGCATTTATAAAGCTGCCAGGTGCTTCCACCGAGCAGTCAAGATCGAAACATCATTGGCCTAAATATGGCTGTTTTACTACTGCTTCTAATAGGTTTTGTATTTTCATGGCACTTGGACAATAATTGACTTCTCCTGGTTTTCTTCTTTTCCTTTCCTTCAGAGCTGTGACATTTCCTCTCCGTTCCCCAAGACTTAAAAACATATTTAAGAGTTTTGTGTTTTCTCCTTCCACCCTCCCCACTCTGTAAGCCTTCATTCTGAGGAAGGGGAATACCTTAAATCCCTCAGGGGGAGAGAGAGGAGGGTGTGCAGGCGGGAGCGAAAGATAGATTCCAGAAGTCCTCCTGGACAGCAAGGGAGCGGAACAACAAATATCTGGAAGCTCCAGATACCCTTAAGTCAAGCAACAGGAAATCTTGTAAAACCGAAGCTGTTAATAAAAATGCTTTGAAAAAAGCCAAGAGACTTCCCTAGTAGTCCAGCACTTAAGACTTCACCTTCCAATGCAGGGGGTGCAGGTTCAATTCCTGATTGGGGGCTTAGGATCCCACATGCCTCAAAGCCCAAAAAACCCAAAACATAAAGCAGAAACAATATTGTAACAAGTTCACATTGTTGTTTAGGCGCTAAGTCTCAGCTGTGTCTGACTCTTTTGACACCATGGACTGGAGCTCACCAGGCTCCTCTGTCCAAGGGATTTCCCAGGTAAGAACACTGGTGTGGGTTGCCATTTCCTCTCTTAGGGGATCATCCTGACCCAGGAATTACACCTGAGTCTCCTCCATTGGCAGGTGGGTTGTTTACCACTGAGCCACCAGGAGAGCCCCCAGCAAGTTCAATAAAGACTTTAAAGAGAGAAAAAAGTCAATATGTCTTGTTTAGATACAGAAGAAAATGTATAGAACTTAAGGTAAATATAAGTTACCATAAATTTCAAGTGAAGTGCTTCCCTTTGTCAGTTTTTCCCTGTGTCATTACAAGCACTATACCTTCTGTCTCTCTCTCTTTGCCTTCCTCCTCTGCTCTCTTAGTGCGCTCTTGTGTGCAGAGTACAGTGGGGATCATTGTTTTCCCGTGCATCTCTATTCAAACTTTCAAGGGACATGTCTTTGCTCCAGGGTCCATAGGATCAAATGTCAAACCCCTGGCTGAGCCCTTAGAGGTCCCACGATCTCCCCTCTGTCTTGGCTCCCTCACTTTCCTCCTAGAGGAAGCCCTTTCTCTGGCCCAAATCGATGGATTGACTGTCCCAGCCCCACGCCAAATCTCTTGCTCTCCTAAAACCAGGAATTATCCTTTCTACTTCCTTCCATGGGAACCATCTCAAATTTCACTTTCTCCACAAGGACTGCCAAGACCAGCAGCTTCCATCTCCATGTGGGAAGATGGCTAAGGGCCACTTGTGAAGTGTATGGTGAGCCTTCCACACAAAGAAATGGCTTCTGGAAGGAACCTGGGCACCTTAGCCTGGGCAGGAAGGGTAAGAAAATCGGTGACCACTCGGTGTGGGTATAAATCCCTTGTGGGGCTGCCTGTGCAAAAAGCAACAGCCTACAGGCCAAGGGCAGCCTGAAGATATGTTTCATTTGGCCCAGAGAATGTTTTCTGCATGTGGGCTACTGATCAAATTTTTTAAAAACTGGAGCTGACACAAAAATGTGAACTTCTGGTTTCTCTTCAAAAGATAATAACATTTGGCCACGCTGGGTTGTACTACAGTATGGTCTTGCAGTTGCCTTGATACCTTCAGTTTTTTTCCTGAATCCGTTCTAGCCAGAAGGAATTTCCCAGGTAAGAACACTGGTGTGGGTTGCCATTTCCTCTCTTAGGGGATCATCCTGACCCAGGAATTACACCTGAGTCTCCTCCATTGGCAGGTGGGTTGTTTACCACTGAGCCACCAGGAGAGCCCCCAGCAAGTTCAATAAAGACTTTAAAGAGAGAAAAAAGTCAATATGTCTTGTTTAGATACAGAAGAAAATGTATAGAACTTAAGGTAAATATAAGTTACCATAAATTTCAAGTGAAGTGCTTCCCTTTGTCAGTTTTTCCCTGTGTCATTACAAGCACTATACCTTCTGTCTCTCTCTCTTTGCCTTCCTCCTCTGCTCTCTTAGTGCGCTCTTGTGTGCAGAGTACAGTGGGGATCATTGTTTTCCCGTGCATCTCTATTCAAACTTTCAAGGGACATGTCTTTGCTCCAGGGTCCATAGGATCAAATGTCAAACCCCTGGCTGAGCCCTTAGAGGTCCCACGATCTCCCCTCTGTCTTGGCTCCCTCACTTTCCTCCTAGAGGAAGCCCTTTCTCTGGCCCAAATCGATGGATTGACTGTCCCAGCCCCACGCCAAATCTCTTGCTCTCCTAAAACCAGGAATTATCCTTTCTACTTCCTTCCATGGGAACCATCTCAAATTTCACTTTCTCCACAAGGACTGCCAAGACCAGCAGCTTCCATCTCCATGTGGGAAGATGGCTAAGGGCCACTTGTGAAGTGTATGGTGAGCCTTCCACACAAAGAAATGGCTTCTGGAAGGAACCTGGGCACCTTAGCCTGGGCAGGAAGGGTAAGAAAATCGGTGACCACTCGGTGTGGGTATAAATCCCTTGTGGGGCTGCCTGTGCAAAAAGCAACAGCCTACAGGCCAAGGGCAGCCTGAAGATATGTTTCATTTGGCCCAGAGAATGTTTTCTGCATGTGGGCTACTGATCAAATTTTTTAAAAACTGGAGCTGACACAAAAATGTGAACTTCTGGTTTCTCTTCAAAAGATAATAACATTTGGCCACGCTGGGTTGTACTACAGTATGGTCTTGCAGTTGCCTTGATACTCAGTCCCCTGAATGAATGCTTAGGATTTTCCCCAATTCTGTGGGTCAGCTGGCAGTCCTTCTGGTTTAGGTCCGGTTAACTGGTCTCTGTGGTCATCTGGGGCTAGATGGTCTAGAACAGCTGCACTCATGTGTCTTGGCCGTGTACACCACACAGCAGGCTGGCCAGGACTCTCCCACCTGGTCACCAGGTCCCCGAGAGACCAGGCATCAATGCTCAAGTCACGTTCATACCTCTGCTTGCGTCACATCTGTCAGTGTCCCATTGGCCAGAGCAAGCTTCATGGCCAGTGGTCCCAAGGGCTGGAGAAAAGAAATCCACCTCCTGATGGAAGAGGTTACAAAGGCTCACTGCAGAAGGAGAATGGATCCAGGACGGGAAGAGTTTGTGGCCATTTTTGCAACTGAGAGCCCACATGGTATAACTAACTGGAGGTGGGTAGCGGTGGTCTTCTTTGTCCAGGGGACATGCCCTCCACGTCATTGCAAGCCCCAGTCCCCTGCCCAGCAGAATTGTTCCCACCCAGGCCACTACTTTTATGTTGCTCCCTGGTACCTGTAGACATTTCAGCTTGTGACCACACCTGATTTAGGACTTCCCAGGTGGCACCCTGGCATAGAATCCACCTGCCAACTCAGGAGACCCAAGAAACGTAGGTTCAGTCCCTGAGTGGGGAAGATGCCCTGGAGAAGGAAATGGCAATCTACTCCAGTATTCTTGCCTGGAAAATTCCATGGACAGAGGAGCCTGGAGGGCGACAGTTCATAGGGCTGCAAAGAGTTGGACACAACTGAGCACCCACCAATGAGTGGATCTCCACCTGATCTCTGGAGCCCCCCAAACAGGGTGATTAAGAGTTGGATGAACAGGTTTAAGAAGAAGAACATTGAAAAAAAAAGAAGCACACAAAGTATCAAGAGGTGATCACATAGTGTCACAAAGAAACAGCATAGACAGAGGCTTTCAGCCCTGGCTGCACTTCCAACACTTGGTAGCCTTAAAACTATGGTTGCTGGGACTTCCCTGGCAGTCCAGTGGTTAAGACTCCACACTTCAATACAGGGGGTGTGGGTTCAGTTCCTGGTGGGGAAGATCCTGCATTCCTCGAGATGCAGCCAAAATTAGGAGAAAAAATTGCTGTTGCCCAGGCCACACCCAGGTCAATTAAATCAGAATGTCAGGGTAGAGTCTGAACCCAGATACATTTCCTTTTTTTAAATTAATTACTTTTAATTGGAGGATGATTGCCTTACAATACTGTGCTGGTTTCTGTCATATATCAACATAAATCACCCATAGATGTACATATGCTCCTTCCCTCCCACCTCCCACTGAATCCAGATACATTTCTAAAACCTCCCCAGGTATTTCTGCCCAACAGTAAGGTTGAGAATCCCTAGCGCTGCACACTTTCTATCTCAAAGAACACCTTGCCACCTATCTTAGGAGCAGTCAAAATAAACTCCAGGCAGGAAAGAGTTCTAACAAACTTTAAGAAGAGGGTAGAAATGCATTAAGTGACCCCAAACTAACTTTTAAAAAGGTTAACCAGGTCAGACTGGCCACCAAGTGTCTGAGGTCTGAGCTGCAGTTTAATGACTCAGTCATCACTTTTACCTCAGAAACTAGGCTTCTGCTGACAATGACCTGTGGATCCCAGGCTCCTCATCTGCTCTGGAGAAGGGCATGGCAACCCACTCCAGTATTCCTGCCTGGAGGATTCCATGGATGGAGGAGCCTGGTGGGCTGCAGTCCATGAGGTCACACAAAGGTGGACACAACTCAAGTGACTTAAGCAGCTACATCTGCTCTGCTTGCTCTCGGGCCGGGAGTTCTTGGAAAGATACTGAGATCTAAAGCGCTGGCCCCCACAGGCATGCATTAAACTAATGTTGCACACAGGACTCCGCCAGGACTTTGGGCTGTTTCCAGCCCTCCTGACCTTTCTCGAGGCCTCCAATTACTTTTTTACACTCTTATCTCGACAAAGAAGCATGAAGCATCCAGTGAGAGACAGGGACAGACTCAAGCTAGAAAGATATTCTTGCCCCAGAAGACTGCTGTTCAGCTTCAGCTCCATCATTTTGAAGAATGAGGACAGCAGACCTGGATGGGTCAGAGCACGGCTCCAAGAATCCTTTCCTTCCTCTTCCTCCTTAGCATGCTCTTTTCTGCTTATCCCTGTAAGGGTCAGGGAGAATGCTTGAATCTACCTGTTGGAAGTGGCCAAGCCCTTTGGGGAGACCAGTAGGCCAGGCAGCAGGGCATTTAACCCCACCCATAAGCCTGCCCTGTGGACCATCGTCAGCAGGAGCAGGGGCCATATTGCTGAAAGGGTGAGGAAGAAGGAGATGCCTCCATACACTCAGGGAGAGTAAAGTGAAATTCACTCAGTCGTGTCTGACTCTGCGACCCTTTGAGGAGACATGGAATTCCTCTAGGCAAGAATACTATTGGGTAGCCTTTCCCTTCCCCAGGGGATCTTTCCAACCCAGGGATCAAATGGGACTCTCCTGCATTGCAGGCAGATACTCTACAGATTGAAACATCAGGAAAGTCCAAGAATACTGGAGTGGGAAGCCTATCCCTTCTGCAGGGGACAACCCAGGAATCGAACCAGGGTCTCCTGCACTGCAGGCAGTTCTTTACCAGCTGAGCTACAAGGGAATCCCAAGGAGAGGAAGACAGGACTAAAACACCCCTCACCTCCGACATACTGGCACAACTGAAGGAAATGGAACGCATGTGATATGCCTCCCTGTGCCAAGCATCGTGCCCTGGACCACTACACAAGGTTCCAGATAGGCGTGATTTATCCTGTCCCCCTATACAGAGTGGGAAACCAGAGGCTTCCAGCATGAGGTCACACAAAGGTGGACACAACTCAAGTGACTTAAGCAGCTACATCTGCTCTGCTTGCTCTCGGGCCGGGAGTTCTTGGAAAGATACTGAGATCTAAAGCGCTGGCCCCCACAGGCATGCATTAAACTAATGTTGCACACAGGACTCCGCCAGGACTTTGGGCTGTTTCCAGCCCTCCTGACCTTTCTCGAGGCCTCCAATTACTTTTTTTTTACACTCTTATCTCGACAAAGAAGCATGAAGCATCCAGTGAGAGACAGGGACAGACTCAAGCTAGAAAGATATTCTTGCCCCAGAAGACTGCTGTTCAGCTTCAGCTCCATCATTTTGAAGAATGAGGACAGCAGACCTGGATGGGTCAGAGCACGGCTCCAAGAATCCTTTCCTTCCTCTTCCTCCTTAGCATGCTCTTTTCTGCTTATCCCTGTAAGGGTCAGGGAGAATGCTTGAATCTACCTGTTGGAAGTGGCCAAGCCCTTTGGGGAGACCAGTAGGCCAGGCAGCAGGGCATTTAACCCCACCCATAAGCCTGCCCTGTGGACCATCGTCAGCAGGAGCAGGGGCCATATTGCTGAAAGGGTGAGGAAGAAGGAGATGCCTCCATACACTCAGGGAGAGTAAAGTGAAATTCACTCAGTCGTGTCTGACTCTGCGACCCTTTGAGGAGACATGGAATTCCTCTAGGCAAGAATACTATTGGGTAGCCTTTCCCTTCTCCAGGGGGGATCTTTCCAACCCAGGGATCAAATGGGACTCTCCTGCATTGCAGGCAGATACTCTACAGATTGAAACATCAGGAAAGTCCAAGAATACTGGAGTGGGAAGCCTATCCCTTCTGCAGGGGACAACCCAGGAATCGAACCAGGGTCTCCTGCACTGCAGGCAGTTCTTTACCAGCTGAGCTACAAGGGAATCCCAAGGAGAGGAAGACAGGACTAAAACACCCCTCACCTCCGACATACTGGCACAACTGAAGGAAATGGAACGCATGTGATATGCCTCCCTGTGCCAAGCATCGTGCCCTGGACCACTACACAAGGTTCCAGATAGGCGTGATTTATCCTGTCCCCCTATACAGAGTGGGAAACCAGAGGCTTCCAGCATCTTGTAATTCACAGCTAAGATCTCCTGAATCAGAGCCGAGGCTCTTTCCAATGGCACCCTGCCTGCCTCTCCACTCTCTCAGTTTTTGTCCAGCCAAAGGAAACAGCCCAGGAAGAACTCTTGGAAGTTCCAAGTCTTCCCAAGTTCAGGCTGTCGGCGCGAAAGCAGAGCTGAGCGACGGTGCTGCGCGTCTGCGGGGCCCCGCAGAAACCGAAGAGCCAGGGCTGGTCGGCACTCTCAGCCCCACATCCTGCAGCTTTCTTCCCGGGCGTTTCCCTGCGGTGGGACCCTCGCTAGGTTTCCTGCCGCCATCGAGCTCCGGGCGGCGGGCACCCGCCACCAGGACCCGGGGGCGCGCCCCCACGGAGACAGGACGCCCAACACGCAGCCAGGGCGCCCACCCCAGCTTGGCCCCCGTCCGGGGAAGGCTGCTCCGAGTGGGCCTCCGGGTACCGGCTTGACAGCTCCGACAAAGACCTTCACGCGCGGGGCTGCGGCCTGGGGCAGGGCGCCTCTGCACTCCAGCGGCGGTGCGCGCCCCGCACCCGGAACACCAGGGGACCCCGAGGACCGAGGAAGACCAGGGGCGGAGGGGCTCTGCACCCGCATTCCCACCCAGGGCCCTCGTTCCCAGCGGCCGGGGCGGGCTGGGCGCGGGGTCGCGCTCCATCCAGGAGTCCCGAGGACCGCCGGCGCGGGGCCGGGGGAACACGCATCCACGCGCGGCCACCAGCCCTCGGGGTGTCCTTTTACCTCCAGGGCGGGCGGCTCCTCGGGGGGCGACGGGCGAGAGCGAGGCATCCCAGCAACTCGGCGGTCCCCGGGCATCGCGGCGGCGGCGGCGCGCGGGGCGGGGATAGGAGAGCCCCGGGGCCGCGGGCCGCGAACTCTGCCCTCGGGCCAGCCCTTCACGTGACGGCGGCGGAGCCCCGCGGGCGGAGGACTGGCGGCGGGCTCAGCGGGTCCGGGGCTCTGGCCCCCTCCCCCGGCCTCTCCGTGCCAAGCATCGTGCCCTGGACCACTACACAAGGTTCCAGATAGGCGTGATTTATCCTGTCCCCCTATACAGAGTGGGAAACCAGAGGCTTCCAGCATCTTGTAATTCACAGCTAAGATCTCCTGAATCAGAGCCGAGGCTCTTTCCAATGGCACCCTGCCTGCCTCTCCACTCTCTCAGTTTTTGTCCAGCCAAAGGAAACAGCCCAGGAAGAACTCTTGGAAGTTCCAAGTCTTCCCAAGTTCAGGCTGTCGGCGCGAAAGCAGAGCTGAGCGACGGTGCTGCGCGTCTGCGGGGCCCCGCAGAAACCGAAGAGCCAGGGCTGGTCGGCACTCTCAGCCCCACATCCTGCAGCTTTCTTCCCGGGCGTTTCCCTGCGGTGGGACCCTCGCTAGGTTTCCTGCCGCCATCGAGCTCCGGGCGGCGGGCACCCGCCACCAGGACCCGGGGGCGCGCCCCCACGGAGACAGGACGCCCAACACGCAGCCAGGGCGCCCACCCCAGCTTGGCCCCCGTCCGGGGAAGGCTGCTCCGAGTGGGCCTCCGGGTACCGGCTTGACAGCTCCGACAAAGACCTTCACGCGCGGGGCTGCGGCCTGGGGCAGGGCGCCTCTGCACTCCAGCGGCGGTGCGCGCCCCGCACCCGGAACACCAGGGGACCCCGAGGACCGAGGAAGACCAGGGGCGGAGGGGCTCTGCACCCGCATTCCCACCCAGGGCCCTCGTTCCCAGCGGCCGGGGCGGGCTGGGCGCGGGGTCGCGCTCCATCCAGGAGTCCCGAGGACCGCCGGCGCGGGGCCGGGGGAACACGCATCCACGCGCGGCCACCAGCCCTCGGGGTGTCCTTTTACCTCCAGGGCGGGCGGCTCCTCGGGGGGCGACGGGCGAGAGCGAGGCATCCCAGCAACTCGGCGGTCCCCGGGCATCGCGGCGGCGGCGGCGCGCGGGGCGGGGATAGGAGAGCCCCGGGGCCGCGGGCCGCGAACTCTGCCCTCGGGCCAGCCCTTCACGTGACGGCGGCGGAGCCCCGCGGGCGGAGGACTGGCGGCGGGCTCAGCGGGTCCGGGGCTCTGGCCCCCTCCCCCGGCCTCTCCGCTAGAGCTTCAGCCGGGGGCGGGGACGCGGTCTCGCCCGGGGCGGCGGCGGGACGCGAGGGGCTGAGCAGATCCTAGGGGCTGGCGGTGCCGGGTCCGAGCCACGCGGGTGAAGACGGACCCGCGCGTGACTGCGCCTAGCTTTTTGTGTCAATAAAATAGAAACAAGACCTTCCTCCCAGGGTTGTTTGGAGAATTAAATGAGTTACTATATTCAATTGGTGCCCCGGGCAGGTGTTCAGTGAATGATGTTACCCCCTGGAGCTGAATCCGTTGGAGAGCTAAGGGGTGGATCTAGAGCGGGGTCCCCTGGGGCAGATTCCTCTGGAGAAGGGGGTGGGAAACTTCCTCCCCTCCCCTGGGGCACCCCAGTCTCAGCCTGGCCAGGAGCTTGGGATTAACAGATCCGCTGAATTTTGAAAGTAGAACTCTAGATTTTCATGAGAATGGTGCTGATTTTTGTAAATATTGGTCATGAATTTAAAAATCATCATCGTGAATAAACACTTAGCTGAGCTTTTACCTGTGCCAATAAACTTCACTGAAAAGTGGATGTGTTCCTCTCTCAGTCATGGCACACTCTTTGTGACTGCATAGACTGTAGCTCTCCGGGCTCCTCTGTCCATGGGATTCTCCAGGCAGTATAAAGGAATCATTCTCTTCTCCAGGGGATCTTCCTGATCCAGGGATCGAACCTGGTCTCCCACATTGCAGGCAGGTTCTTTCCCATCTGAGCCACCAGGGAGCCCCATGGACTTCACCCACACCTCCCAAAGGAGGAAGAAGGAGCCTGGCAGGGTGGAGACTGACTCTGGTCACCTAGCAGAAGGTACAGTGTTCCTCTGAGCTCATCACGATTCTGTGGGTTGGTACTGATGATTGCCAAGGTACAGGTCCCTACTGTAGTAGGCAGAATTATCACCCCACCAATCCCCAAGATTCCACATCCTAATCCCCAGGAGAGTGAATCTGTAACTCTACTCCTCTAAACCAAGGGTCCCCAACCTCCCTGATCTAATCCCTGATGATCTGAACTGGAGCCAATAACAGAAATAAATGTCATGCACTGGAATCATCGTGAAACCATCGCTCCCCACCCTGGTCTGTGGAAAAAAGGTTACCTTCCATGAAACCAGTCCTTGGTGCCCCAAAGATTGGGGACCACTGCTCTAAAGAGACTTCACAGTTGTAATTCAACTATTACTAATCAGTTGACCTTAAAATAGAGAGACTGTTCTGGATTATCTAAGATGACCCAGCAGAATCACATGAGCCCTTAAAAGCAGGAGAGGAAGGAACAAGGAAAAGGGAGAGATGACAGACTGGGAAGGACTCTGTGCCTGGTAGGAATTCTGCTGCCTTGAAGATGGAGGGGAACCACAGGGGACTGATCTGCCATCGACTTGAATGAATCCGAATGAGAATTCTTCCCAGAGCCTCCAGAAAAGAACACAGCGCCTTTATTTAAGTGGTTTTTGAGACTCAGAGCATAAAATCCAGCCATGCCTTGCTGGACTTCTGACCAGAGACTGTGAGCTAATAAATGGATGTCCATTTAAGCCCCTAAAATTGTGGCACTTGATTACACACAAGGAAAAAATGAATATAGGACACCTGACTCAATGCCAGAGTCAAGTGCTGGCAGTGAGGCTGGCCTGCAATGAAAGGGCAGGTGGCCCCAGTTCCTCAGTGGGCACGCCAGGTGCCACATTGGCCAGCGTCTGCCTCCTCTGGTTGTTCCCCATCAATTCAATCACACCGCTGGGAGGCCCTTCCTCAACTTCTCCAAGCCAATGGATCACTTCCTCTCTGGATTTTATAATTGCAGGCAGGCCCAAGACCAGGGACCCCATGGACTTCACCCACACCTCCCAAAGGAGGAAGAAGGAGCCTGGCAGGGTGGAGACTGACTCTGGTCACCTAGCAGAAGGTACAGTGTTCCTCTGAGCTCATCACGATTCTGTGGGTTGGTACTGATGATTGCCAAGGTACAGGTCCCTACTGTAGTAGGCAGAATTATCACCCCACCAATCCCCAAGATTCCACATCCTAATCCCCAGGAGAGTGAATCTGTAACTCTACTCCTCTAAACCAAGGGTCCCCAACCTCCCTGATCTAATCCCTGATGATCTGAACTGGAGCCAATAACAGAAATAAATGTCATGCACTGGAATCATCGTGAAACCATCGCTCCCCACCCTGGTCTGTGGAAAAAAAGTTACCTTCCATGAAACCAGTCCTTGGTGCCCCAAAGATTGGGGACCACTGCTCTAAAGAGACTTCACAGTTGTAATTCAACTATTACTAATCAGTTGACCTTAAAATAGAGAGACTGTTCTGGATTATCTAAGATGACCCAGCAGAATCACATGAGCCCTTAAAAGCAGGAGAGGAAGGAACAAGGAAAAGGGAGAGATGACAGACTGGGAAGGACTCTGTGCCTGGTAGGAATTCTGCTGCCTTGAAGATGGAGGGGAACCACAGGGGACTGATCTGCCATCGACTTGAATGAATCCGAATGAGAATTCTTCCCAGAGCCTCCAGAAAAGAACACAGCGCCTTTATTTAAGTGGTTTTTGAGACTCAGAGCATAAAATCCAGCCATGCCTTGCTGGACTTCTGACCAGAGACTGTGAGCTAATAAATGGATGTCCATTTAAGCCCCTAAAATTGTGGCACTTGATTACACACAAGGAAAAAATGAATATAGGACACCTGACTCAATGCCAGAGTCAAGTGCTGGCAGTGAGGCTGGCCTGCAATGAAAGGGCAGGTGGCCCCAGTTCCTCAGTGGGCACGCCAGGTGCCACATTGGCCAGCGTCTGCCTCCTCTGGTTGTTCCCCATCAATTCAATCACACCCGCTGGGAGGCCCTTCCTCAACTTCTCCAAGCCAATGGATCACTTCCTCTCTGTGGTCCCATGCTCTTCATGAAAATAACCGCATGGTACCTCGGTTCTTCTGTTCACATATGTCGTCCCATCCTGTAAGGACCACAAGCACCTGGTGGAGGAGGGACAGGAAACCATTATGCCCAAATCTCCAGTTTCTGGCACAGAGCAGGCCTATGGTAGGTAAGTGAAATGCAAAAGCGGACTTCATCCTCGCTTGTGGCCAATGGCCCGTGTCTACAGGATGTCCGCAGTAATCGGACTGCTGTTCACTGTATGGATGATCCTAAAACTCTCTGAGTGCTGTTGAGAAAAGACAGTGACTCTATTTCTATCCAAAGTCATGACTTACGGAATGGTTGTTTTATGGTAGGGTCTTTTAAAATGGTCTTTCTTTGGTACAGTGTGCCTTGTAGAGTAGAAACTGCTAATCAAGGATAACCACGGTTAGTGCATCTCGGCTAACAGCCTTCTCCCCATCTTTCTACCTGCATACACTTAAACACGTACATATGCAATTCTGGGCAACTGAGATTACATCCTATTCTGAAAACACTGCTGACATTCTCTCTGTTAATACATCCTTCCTACCTGAAAACCCAGAGTCAGACCAGGCTTCCACCCCGTCTCTCACTAGAGGAGAGGCCTCTTGGCTTAAGCTAATCCATATGAGGTGTTTTCCTGGCAACAGTTACCAAGGGAAGTAAGTATCTTAAGGTAACTCAACCCAATTTAAAAAAAAAAAACAAAAAAACTATAGATTGGGTTCCTTAGTGGTCTAGTAGTTAGGAGTCTGCCTTGCAATGAAGGGGAGAGGGGTTCAATCCCTGGTCCTAGAAGATCCCATACGCTGCAGAGCAACTAAGCCTGTGAGCCACAACTACTGAGCCCGTGTTCTAGAGCCCATGTGCCGCAAAAGGAGAAGCCATTGCACTAAGAAGCCTGCGCACCACAACTAGAGAATAGCCCCTGCTCACCACAACCAGACAAAGCTCGTGCGCAGCAACAAAGATCCACCCCCTCCCCCACACACACACAGCCAAAGTAATTTTTTAAAAAAAGCAACGGGCTTAGGAGGAAAGGTTTCTTTCTCTCTCTTTCTTCCCTTTCTATGACTGTAAACTTTTTATAAACCTCAAAAAACACACATCTTTAATGGCCACAGGCAACCATCCTGCCGCCAAGCACCTTGGGTAAGGACGCTGCTGTGGAGGGCAGAGCAGAGACAGAAGTATCCTGATCTCTAAGGACCTTACAGAGAGGCTGCTTTTTGGCACCTCCCTCCTTACAACTACCAGGTTTCCCTAGTAGCTCAGATGGTAGAGTATCTGCCAGCAATGCAGGAGGACACAGGTTCGATCCTTGGGTCAGGAAGATCCCCTGGAGGAGGGAATGGCAACCCACTCCAGCATTCTTGCCTGGAGAATTCCATGGACAGAGAAGTCTGGCAGGCTACATACAGTCCATGGGGTCACAAAGAGTCGAACATGACTGAGCAATTAGCACTTTCCTTACAACTGTCTAACCTTTGCACTGAGAATTATGCAAGCTATAGTATAGGACCCAGGAGGCAGCATACAGATCTTTATGGCTGATAGGAAAAAAAAAAGACTTGTAAGATAGTAAAGGGTGGTAGTACCATGCATGGAGTTTGATATTCCTTGTATGCATTTTTTAAAGGATGCATATCCCTCTTTTTTTCTGATAACTGTCTAAAGCATTTTCCTGGAAGGATACATCATGAAACTGAAATCAAAATTTGCCTTGGAGCGCAATTCTAAAACAGGGAATAGAAACATGAAGTGAGAGGGAGTTTTTCCTCTTATTTTATACTTTTTGTAAGGTTTCACTTTCACTATATTTCTCTTTTTTTGTTTTTAAATGTCATTTACTTATTTATTTTTCGCTATTTTGGGTTTTCACTGCTGCCACAGGCTCTTCTCTAGTTGCAGGGAGTGGGGGCTACACTATGCTTGAGGTGAACAAGTTTCTTGTTGAGGTGACTTCTCTTGTTGTGGAACTTGGGCTCTAGGGCACATGGGCTCCACAGTTGCAGCTCCGAGGCTCTAGAGCACAGGCTCAAGAGTTCTGGTTCATGGGCTTCGTTGCTCCACAGCATGTGGGATCTTCCCAGATAAGGGATTGAACCCATGTCTCCTGCATTGGCAAGTGAACTCTTCACCACCGAGCTACCAGGGAAGCCCCGTTTTCACTATATTTCTATATTACCACCATGTGTTTGCACATTGTAAAATCCACAGAGATGAGGGATGGAATTTAAGCAGCAATTTTGTCTGTTTAACGAAAAAATATTTTCTGTATTGGAAAAGATGAAAACTGATGGTTGTGTCTGAAAAGGCCTTTCCTGGCAGCATATCTCTGCTCATAGGGAGGATGTACTTCTGCAGGGTAAGAAAGAATCCTGTTTAGAAAACACTGCTTTTACAGGCCAGTTACAACAAAGCACAGGGCTTCCCCTGGGGTAAGGACACCGCCTTGCAGTGCAAGGGGCGCCGGTTTGATCCCTGACCTGGAAAGATCCCACGTGCCATGCAGCGGCTGGACCGATGTGTCCAACTACCGAGCCGGAGCTCTGCGGCGCATGCACCGCATGCCAGTGCTCTGCAATGAGAGAGGCCACTGCGATGGGAGGCCCAGGAAGGCCAAAGAACAAAGATGGATGAAAATAGATAATGAAAGATCAATAGAAATAGCCGGAAAAAAAAAAAAAAAACCAAAAAACAAAGCGTACCCTATGACAACCCTTTGGGAGACTGTTGGTTTGCCATCATGACCATAGATAGAAGTGCCACACACTGGGGGGCTTAAACAATAGAAATGTGTTTTCTCATTGTCCTAGAGGGTAGAACTTCAAGCTGAAGGTGTTGGCTGGTTTGTTCTTTTGACTTGTGGATGACCATCTTCTCCTCCCTGTATCTTCATCTAGGTTCCCCTCTGTGCCCGTCCAAGTCCAAACTTCCCTCTCTTATACGGACACAATGGTTACTTCCAAGCTATTGACAGAAACTATTTCATACTGCTTCCAGAAATTTCCATTCAACCCATACTTATTTGAAAACCTTTTATTTTCCAGACACTGTATCAGATGCTTGGTAAAGAGCCACCCTAATAATTTCATTTTAACTTAATTACCTTTATAAAAACCCTAACTCTGGGACTTCCCTGGTGGCCTGGTGGTTAAGAATTTGCCTTCCAGATCCCACTCACTGCGGAGCAACTAAGCCTGGGAGCCACAACTCTTGAGCCTGTGCTCTAGAGTCTCGGAGCTGCAACTATTCAGCTCATGTGCCCTAGAGCCCAAGCTCCACAACAAGAGGAGTCACCGCACTGAGAAGCCTGCTCACCTCAACTAGAGAGTAGCCCCCACTCCCTGTAACTAGAGAAGAGCCTGCAGCAGCAGTGAAAACCCAGAATAGCCAAAAACAAATAAAATGAGCGATGTTGAGCATCTTTTCATGTGTTTGTTGGCCATATGTATGTCTTTCTTTGGAGAGATGCCTGTTTAGGTCTTTTTCTCATTTTTTGATTGGGTTATTTTTTTGGTGTTGAGTTGTCTGAGCTGCTTGTGTATTTAAAAAATTAATTCTTTGTCAGTTGTTTCATTTGCTGTCATTTTCTCCCATTCTGAAGGCGGTCTTTTCACCTTGTTAACAGTTTCTTTTGCAGTGCAAAAGCTTTTAAGTTTAATTAGGTCTTGTTTATCGTCATTGAGTATTCTGCCTATGTTTTCCTCTAAGAGTTTTACAGTTTCTGGTCTTAACATTTAGGTCTTTAATTCATTTTGAGTTTATCCTTGTGTATGGTGTTAGGACATGTTCTAATTTCATTCTTTTACATGTAACTGTTCCAATTTTACTGTATATACTGCCAAAGTGAGCACTAAGATTCCAAATAAAAGAGGTATCATATAAAAAAAAAAAAAAGAATCTGTCTTCCAATGCAGGGGACGTGAGCTCCATCGCATATGTCTCAGGGCAACTAAGCCTGTGTGCCTAACTAGAGACAAGTCGGCATGCTGTAACAAAAATCATTCCACAACTAAGACTCACTGTAGCAAAAACTAAATAAATGAATAAATAACTTTAAAAAAAACCCAGTCATTTCTAATATAACTTAGAAAACCCTAACTTCAAATAGGGTCACATTTTGAGATGCTGGGGGGGTAGCATATGAATTTGTGCTGCAGGGGACATGGTTAGGCCCATAACAGGTGTTGGTTACACTTCTCTGGTGGCTCACTTGTAAAGAACATGCCTGCCAGTGCAGGAGACGTAGGTTCAATCCCTGGGTTTGGATGACCCCCTGGAGAAGGAAATGGCAACCCACTCCAGTATTCTTGCCTGTGAAATCCCATGGAGAATAGAACCTAGTAGGTCCATGAGGCCATCAGGCCTCAAAGAGTCAGACATGACCGAGTAACGGAGCGTGCATGCATCCTACTTTTAAGTTAAGAAAACAGAAGTTCAGAGAGGAGAGTCAACCTGTCTTAGGTCATACAGCTTGGAAGTGTGGCACCAGGATCCCAACCAAGAGCTACTGGCACTGCAGAACTTCCATCCAACTCTGCTCTATCCAGAAATAGCTCCTGGGGAACTTCCGTGGAGAAAAATGAAGAAATCTCATTTTTGATTGGGTTATTTTTTTGGTGTTGAGTTGTCTGAGCTGCTTGTGTATTTAAAAAATTAATTCTTTGTCAGTTGTTTCATTTGCTGTCATTTTCTCCCATTCTGAAGGCGGTCTTTTCACCTTGTTAACAGTTTCTTTTGCAGTGCAAAAGCTTTTAAGTTTAATTAGGTCTTGTTTATCGTCATTGAGTATTCTGCCTATGTTTTCCTCTAAGAGTTTTACAGTTTCTGGTCTTAACATTTAGGTCTTTAATTCATTTTGAGTTTATCCTTGTGTATGGTGTTAGGACATGTTCTAATTTCATTCTTTTACATGTAACTGTTCCAATTTTACTGTATATACTGCCAAAGTGAGCACTAAGATTCCAAATAAAAGAGGTATCATATAAAAAAAAAAAAAAGAATCTGTCTTCCAATGCAGGGGACGTGAGCTCCATCGCATATGTCTCAGGGCAACTAAGCCTGTGTGCCTAACTAGAGACAAGTCGGCATGCTGTAACAAAATCATTCCACAACTAAGACTCACTGTAGCAAAAACTAAATAAATGAATAAATAACTTTAAAAAAAACCCAGTCATTTCTAATATAACTTAGAAAACCCTAACTTCAAATAGGGTCACATTTTGAGATGCTGGGGGGGTAGCATATGAATTTGTGCTGCAGGGGACATGGTTAGGCCCATAACAGGTGTTGGTTACACTTCTCTGGTGGCTCACTTGTAAAGAACATGCCTGCCAGTGCAGGAGACGTAGGTTCAATCCCTGGGTTTGGATGACCCCCTGGAGAAGGAAATGGCAACCCACTCCAGTATTCTTGCCTGTGAAATCCCATGGAGAATAGAACCTAGTAGGTCCATGAGGCCATCAGGCCTCAAAGAGTCAGACATGACCGAGTAACGGAGCGTGCATGCATCCTACTTTTAAGTTAAGAAAACAGAAGTTCAGAGAGGAGAGTCAACCTGTCTTAGGTCATACAGCTTGGAAGTGTGGCACCAGGATCCCAACCAAGAGCTACTGGCACTGCAGAACTTCCATCCAACTCTGCTCTATCCAGAAATAGCTCCTGGGGAACTTCCGTGGAGAAAAATGAAGAAAGTTCGCGTTTAATCAAAGAAGTCTGCCTAATCCTGCCTAACCAAAGAATCTGACTGGTATCCCTTAGAATCCTGTGCGATTTGACAGAAGTGTTCAGAATACTGCAAGAGAGCCAGTCAGGACCTGTGGGTAAAGACACTGGTCACGGTTAACAGTAGGGAGGCAGTAGTGGGTCAGTCGCTAAGTCATTCTAACTCTTGGCAACCCCATGGGCTGTAGCCCACCAGACTCCTCTGTCCATGGGATTTCCCAGGCAGGAATACTGGAGTGGGGTTGCCCTTTCCTACACCAGAGGATCTTCCCGAACCTGGTCTCCTGCATTGGGCAAGTGGACTCTTTACCAACTGAGCCACCAGGGACAGCAGGGGACAAAGTTCAAACAGGGACTTCCCTGGTGGTCCTGTGGCTAAGATTCCACACTTCCAATACAGGGGCTGTGCATTTGAGCCCTGATGCTGGAGACGAAGTCCCCATGTGCCGTGCAGCCAAAATAAATGAATAAATTGTAAAACATCAATGAAAAACCTTCTTAAATGTATTTCTCTGGCAGCCCAGCTGCCACTCAGCCCTGCTCAGTCTTTGACTCCATCCATTCCTCCTCCTTATAAGTTCTGCTCCAGCCACACTGGATTCCACTGTTTCTCACACATTCCTCAGGGTCTCTGCTCCAGCCAGTTCCTCAGCCCAGATGCCTCACTCCCCAGCACTTACCTGCCCAGCTCCCCACCTCTTCAAGTGTTTGCTCAGCTCCCACCTTCTCAGGAACCCTGATGATCTTACTTAATTCTTCTACCCACTCCTGCACTTTGACCTCGCCTCCTCATCTTTCACTTTCTTGTATTGCCCTTATCACTTCAACCTGATGACATAATTTTTCATCTCTCATGCTTATTATTCATTATCTATGCTGTAATGGAATGTCTACGAGGGTAGAAATCTTGCTCTTGTCCACAGGTAGTTCTCAAATCATGTGATACAGTGTCTGGAAAAGAAAAGATTTTCAATAAGTATGTGTTGAATGGAAACTTCTGGATGTGATGTGGAATGGCTTCCATCAAGACCTTGCCATTAACCACAGAAAAGAGGATGTAGCAGCTTGTTCTGTGCTTTCAGTTCCCAGAGGACATGACTTTCTCAGGGCTCCTTGGTCCCCGCCTCTGTAGCCCTTGGGAAGCCCAGAGCCCCATTCTGCCCCTTGCCTGTTCCCTCACGGGGAGACAATCACTTGGTCCCCCTCCCCCACTCCAGCTGAAGGGCTATTGCCAGAGCTCCAATCTGAACTAACTAGGTACCCTTTGAAGTCACATGGGAGTCCAAAAATAGTTTTCAGCCTAAACTGCTAGTATGCTAAAAAGTTGAGAATTTTATGACCAAAAGTTGAGGCCCATTATGAATACAATAAGATGAAAACAAAGAACAATCGTGGATGATTTCACCTAATAAGCAGTTTATAGTTCTATTTCGTTGGAATCATTTCTTTCTTTGGTGAGGTCTGTGCTTTTGCAATAAGAGGTTTTCTTGGGGCTTTCCCGCTGGTCCAGTGGTTAAGACTCTGTGCTTTCACTGTTGGGGGGCGCAGGTGTGATCTCTGGTTGGGGAACTAAGATCCCACAGGCCGCATGGCCCAAATAAATAAATAAACTGTAAGAAAAACCCAATAACTTTTTTATATTAAAAAAAAATCAGTTCTCTCAAAATACCTTAGTTTCTTCAGACTTACGGACATTGGGGAGAGGGAAAAGTGGGTGAGAGATATGCAAAGAGCAACACAGAACCCTATACTATCATATGTAAAAGAGATAACTATTGTCAATGTGCTGTGGGACTAAGGGATCATACATGGGGACTATATAATGGCTTAGAGGGTCGGGATGAAGGGGGAATGGGATATACACATGACTAATCTGGAATTATACATATCTGTAAACAATAAAACTCTATAAACTAAAAATAACAATTGCTTCAAAACAAAAACAAAAAAAAATGAGAGACAGAGAAAAAAACACCTTAGTTTCTTGCTATGAGAAGTGAGTCAAATTGCAAAGCCTAGGAAACAGTCCCCATCAGGCTGCCATAACTAGACATGGATCACAAATTTCGGGTGTTCCCAAGGCCACCAATAATTTGCTCTAAAGACTCATAGAACTCATTGAAAGTTGTTATGTTCATAGTTAACGGTTTATTACAAGAAAGGCTACAGATGAAAATCAAAGGGCAGAAGTGCAGAACCCAGCCAATAGACAGGGTTCATGGAACAGAGTGCCAGGGGCGTGCAACTTGGAGCTTCTGGTCATCTGATCCAGTGGAGTCCTGGACTGTGGCCTTCTCACCACGATGCATGGTAAGAAGCACAGATATCTGAAAAATTTCCACTGGCCAACAATGGGGTGATTTCACCACTGATAAGAAATACAGTGGCAATAGATGGAAACACCCTGTGTACTAAAATCTGTGCATTTCTAATGACACTTTTAAAAGATAGCTACAAAAAAATCAGCAAAAGAAAAAAAAGGATACCTACAGAATAGTATGAAATCAATTCATTATCTGGCAAACTGGTAAACAAAGGGGAAGATTCAAGCACCTGTCTTACCTTTCTTAATCAAATGATATTCAGGGTAATTAATCTTTTAGAACAATCATAGAAACAGAGGAGGTAAAGGGATTTAAAGAGAGGTAAGGGCTGTATACTTCACTCAAACTAGTACAAAGTCAACACCAGTAGACTGGAGATAAGTGGTGTAAATATACTGTAATACCTAGTGTGTGCATCTTAAGTCGCCTCAGTTGTATCCAACTCTCTGTGACCCTGTCAACTGTAGCCCTCCAGGTGCCTCTGTCCATGGGATTTCCCAGACAAGAATACTAGGGTGGGACTTCCCTGGTGGTCCAGTGGGTAAGGACACCGCCTTGCAGTGCAAGGGGCGCCAGTTCGATCCCTGGCCTGGGAAGATCCCACGTGCTGCGGAGTGCCTGGACCAATGTGTCCAATTACCGAGCCAGAACTCTGGAGCGCATGCACCCAGAGCTGATGCTCTGCGACAACAGAGGCCACTGAGATGGGAGGCCCGTGTGGGACAGAACAAAAGATGGATGAAAACAGATAAATGAAAGACCAATAGAAGTGACCCACCTGCCCCACTCCCTCCCCAACCTGCCCCCCACCCCCCCCAAAAAAAAGAATACTGGGGTGGGTTGCCATTTCCTTCTCCAGGGGATCTTCTCAACCCAGGGATTGAACACATGTCTTCTGCATTGGCAGGCATATTCTTTTCCACTGTGCCACTTGGGAAGCCCCACATAATGGGGTATATAGGAACAAATTACTTATAACCATAAAAATACATATTGAGATAGGGTTAAATTTGGGAAGACACAGTAATGGAAGGACTTGTTCATACAGTTTTTGAATGGATAATAGAAGGTCGTATTTGAATTCCAGTGGGGATTCGTATGATAATTGGATTTTAATATGTCAACTTTTAACATTATTTTTTTAATTTGGCTCCACTGGTTCTTAGTTGTGGCATGTGGGATCCAGTTCCCTGACGAGGCATTGAACTCAAGCCTCCTGCATGGGGAACAGAGAGTCTCAACCACTGGACCACCAGGGAAGTCCCAGTATGTCAACTTTTAATGCTACTTTGCTCCTGGCAATGGTTTGCTTCAGGCAAACTGCCCCCGGAGAATAACTAGAAAATCCTGACCAAAATGAAAACAATTTCTTCTTTTTTTTTTTAATTTAAGGCAGTAATGAGCTGCAGGGAGCAGCAGGGAGCCAGCATCCTTGAAAGAAGGAACCTAGAGAGTGAGCTCAGACTTGGCTCGGCTTCTCCCTTCAAGGCATTTGCCAGTTGGCAACTGGAAACCGAGAGACTGAGCCAAGAGCAGCAGGTAAGATGCTGAATGTAGAGCTGGTGACATGTCAATGCTGGGAGAAGAAGCACTCAGATTCAGCACCTGCGGACACAGAGCCCTGCCCCGAGGATGGACCCTAAAGGCATACAGTCTATAAGGAAGGATGAAGTAGAAATAAATTTACCTTTACAACTGGTGGTCCAGTGGGTAAGGACACCGCCTTGCACAAGGCGCCAGTTCGATCCTGGCCTGGGAAGATCCCACGTGCTGGAGGGCCTGGACCAATGTGTCCAATTACCGAGCCAGAACTCTGGAGCGCATGCACCCAGAGCTGATGCTCTGCGACAACAGAGGCCACTGAGATGGGAGGCCCGTGTGGGACAGAACAAAAGATGGAAATAAATGAAAGACCAATAGAAGTGGCCCACCTGCCCCACTCCCTCCCCAACCTGCCCCCCACCCCCCCCAAAAAAAAGAATACTGGGGTGGGTTGCCATTTCCTTCTCCAGGGGATCTTCTCAACCCAGGGATTGAACACATGTCTTCTGCATTGGCAGGCATATTCTTTTCCACTGTGCCACTTGGGAAGCCCCACATAATGGGGTATATAGGAACAAATTACTTATAACCATAAAAATACATATTGAGATAGGGTTAAATTTGGGAAGACACAGTAATGGAAGGACTTGTTCATACAGTTTTTGAATGGATAATAGAAGGTCGTATTTGAATTCCAGTGGGGATTCGTATGATAATTGGATTTTAATATGTCAACTTTTAACATTATTTTTTTAATTTGGCTCCACTGGTTCTTAGTTGTGGCATGTGGGATCCAGTTCCCTGACGAGGCATTGAACTCAAGCCTCCTGCATGGGGAACAGAGAGTCTCAACCACTGGACCACCAGGGAAGTCCCAGTATGTCAACTTTTAATGCTACTTTGCTCCTGGCAATGGTTTGCTTCAGGCAAACTGCCCCCGGAGAATAACTAGAAAATCCTGACCAAAATGAAAACAATTTCTTCTTTTTTTTTTTAATTTAAGGCAGTAATGAGCTGCAGGGAGCAGCAGGGAGCCAGCATCCTTGAAAGAAGGAACCTAGAGAGTGAGCTCAGACTTGGCTCGGCTTCTCCCTTCAAGGCATTTGCCAGTTGGCAACTGGAAACCGAGAGACTGAGCCAAGAGCAGCAGGTAAGATGCTGAATGTAGAGCTGGTGACATGTCAATGCTGGGAGAAGAAGCACTCAGATTCAGCACCTGCCGGACACAGAGCCCTGCTAAATACCTCCTGCTTTCAGGATGGACCCTAAAGGCATACAGTCTATAAGGAAGGATGAAGTAGAAATAAATTTACCTTTACAAGGACTGAAGACTACCTTCTGATTCACTGAGTCCCTAACAGGACACAATTGTGTTAGTCTTTAATAAGTCAAAGATGAATGTTGTAACTTCTATGGAAAATATCAAAAGTAAAAGAATGCATAATTAATAAACCAATAAAGAGGGAAATGGGAACAATACGTTCTGTCCTGGAAGCAAGATAAATTTTCTCTGGATTAAGATATTGTCCAAAGATTCAAATTATCAAGAATTTTTTTTTTTTGAGAGAATTCTCAGGTGGGAATTCTGGTAGTTCTGTGGTGAAGAGTTTGTCTGCCAGTGCAGGAGACACAGGTTTGATCCCTGATCCAGGAAGATCTCACATGCTGCAGAACAACTAAGCCTGTGAACCATAAGAATGGAGCCTGTGCTCTAGAGCCTCGGAGCCGCAACTATGGAGCCCATGTGCTGCAACTACTGAAGCCGTGCACCCTAGAGCCCGAGTTCCACAACAAGAGAAGTCACTGCAACATGAAGCCTGCTCAGCTCAATGGGAGAGTAGCCCCCACTCTCTGCAACTAGAGAAGAGCCTGTGGCAGCAGTGAATACCCAGAATAGCCAAAAGTAAATAAATACATATTAAAAAAAAGAGAATTCCCAGGTGATCCAGTGGTTAGATGACTACAAGTCACAGATCAAAGAAACTCTATGACCATAAGATAGATCAGTACAAGTGAAAACTCAGCTAGAAACAGCATATAAAATTACTAAAAATTAAACGAGAAAGTCCTACAGTCAGCCAGAAGAAAGGTAAAAATTCATGATACCATGAAAGACACAAAAGTAAAGCTGATGGTTGACTTCTCAGCCTGAAGAAAAGGCAATGATACCTTCAAAGCACTGAGGGAAAATAACAGATATCCTCAAATTCTAGGCCCCGAGAACGTAAAAGTGAAATAAGCATAATTAGGCAAATTACAATTGAGAGATTTCTTTAGCAGCAGATTTCCTGCAGGATATACTGATGAGCCTGGTGACCTACCGTCCATGGGGTCATAATGAGTCAGACACGACTGAGCAACTGAGCATACCAAGCACATACTGATACTAAGTGGAGGTTTTAGGCAGATGGAAAATAATTCTTGATGGAAGCACAGAAGCACAGGGATGTATGGAACCTTGATTCACTGAGTCCCTAACAGAATGTTGTTTTTAATAAGTCAAAGATGAATGTTGTAACTTCTATGGAAAATATCAAAAGTAAAAGAATGCATAATTAATAAACCAATAAAGAGGGAAATGGGAACAATACGTTCTGTCCTGGAAGCAAGATAAATTTTCTCTGGATTAAGATATTGTCCAAAGATTCAAATTATCAAGAATTTTTTTTTTTTGAGAGAATTCTCAGGTGGGAATTCTGGTAGTTCTGTGGTGAAGAGTTTGTCTGCCAGTGCAGGAGACACAGGTTTGATCCCTGATCCAGGAAGATCTCACATGCTGCAGAACAACTAAGCCTGTGAACCATAAGAATGGAGCCTGTGCTCTAGAGCCTCGGAGCCGCAACTATGGAGCCCATGTGCTGCAACTACTGAAGCCGTGCACCCTAGAGCCCGAGTTCCACAACAAGAGAAGTCACTGCAACATGAAGCCTGCTCAGCTCAATGGGAGAGTAGCCCCCACTCTCTGCAACTAGAGAAGAGCCTGTGGCAGCAGTGAATACCCAGAATAGCCAAAAGTAAATAAATACATATTAAAAAAAAGAGAGAGAATTCCCAGGTGATCCAGTGGTTAGATGACTACAAGTCACAGATCAAAGAAACTCTATGACCATAAGATAGATCAGTACAAGTGAAAACTCAGCTAGAAACAGCATATAAAATTACTAAAAATTAAACGAGAAAGTCCTACAGTCAGCCAGAAGAAAGGTAAAAATTCATGATACCATGAAAGACACAAAAGTAAAGCTGATGGTTGACTTCTCAGCCTGAAGAAAAGGCAATGATACCTTCAAAGCACTGAGGGAAAATAACAGATATCCTCAAATTCTAGGCCCCGAGAACGTAAAAGTGAAATAAGCATAATTAGGCAAATTACAATTGAGAGATTTCTTTAGCAGCAGATTTCCTGCAGGATATACTGATGAGCCTGGTGACCTACCGTCCATGGGGTCATAATGAGTCAGACACGACTGAGCAACTGAGCATACCAAGCACATACTGATACTAAGTGGAGGTTTTAGGCAGATGGAAAATAATTCTTGATGGAAGCACAGAAGCACAGGGATGTATGGAGAGCAATGGAGAGGTTAAAAATGTGGGTGAATCTTAATATTAGCTGTGTAAAACAATAATCATGAGTTTTGGGGATTAAAATATATACACAGACTTTTAGATGACAGCAACAAGGGCACAAAACAACCCAGTTCTTTAAAGTGAGGGAATGACATTTCTCCATAGAAGATACACTAGGGGCCAATAAACATAGGGAAAGATAGTCAACATCATTCGTCACGAGGAAAATGTCAGTCAAAAAACACAATGACATACCACTTCACATAAGAATGTTCATGATAAAATTTTTAAAAAAAATTGGAAAGAACAAAGTCGGAGGACTCACACTTCCTGATTACTAATCTTACTACAAAAACACAGTACTGAAACAGCATGGTAATGGCGTAAATGGAACAGAACAGAGAGCATAGAAATACACCCTAACATATACGGTCTATCGATTTTCAGAAAGGATGCCAAGACCATTTGACGGGGAAAGGACAGTCTCCTCAACAGATGATCCTGGGATAACTTGACATTCACGGCTAAAGACAGAGGTTGGACCTTTACTTTATACCATATACAAAAGTAACTCAAAATGAATCAAAGACCTAAATGTAGGAGGTAAAACTATAACATTCTTAGAGGAAAACATCTTCATGACATGGGATTTGCAATGAGTTCTTGGATATGACACCAAAGGTACAGGCAACAACAGAGTTGTAGAGGAAACCAATTCCTTATATTTACATACTTTAAATGAACTTACAACAATATTCATTGGAAGGACTGATACTGAAGCTGAAGCTCCAATACTTTGGCCACCTGATGCAAAGAGACAACTCATTGGAAAAGACCCTCGTGCTGGGAAAAATAGAAGGCAGAAGGAGAAGGGGACGACAGCAGATGAGATGGTTGGATGGCATCGCTGAGTCAATGGATATGAGTTTGAGCAAGCTCTGGGAGATGGTGAAGGACAGGGAAGCCTGGCGGGCTGCAGCCCATGGGGTTGCCGTGAGTCAGGCACAAATGAGTGACTGAAATGAACTGAACAACAGTATAGGTCTAATACTGTAAATGGTAATATCGTTTCTCTTGGCAAGCACTTCAAAGAGCAAACTCCACAGGGGCAGTTAATGCATCAGTCAAGAGACACTTCTGTAATCCAGTAACTCATTACACCTGATTATTCAGCCAGTAAATCCACAGTAATCACTGCCTCAAAGATGGTTGACTATTATCAAGTCTACTAAAATGTCCCATTGAAACCGCATACCCAAGGGGAAAACAAAAAATCTCAAGCCAGGACATGCTGGCTTTTAAAGAGGGATTTAAATCTCACACGCCTGTCTCCTTCCCAACAGTTCTATGCTTCCTTCTGGCCAGCCTTACCTTCTGCTAAAACAAGAGCATTTGTGGATTTCCTTGGTGGTCCAGCAGCTAAGACTCTGCACTCCCCCTGCAAGGATCCTGGGTTCCATCCCTGGTTAGGGAACTAGATCCCACAGGCTGCAGCTAAGACCCTGAGAAACCAAATAAATAAATATTTTAAAATAAAATAAAAAATAAAACAAGGGCACTTCTGTGGTCTCTGCTAGATCTATGTGTCTAAAGTTTCCCCATATTCAAGGCTCCACTGTACATGATCTGGTTTATTTTTAACCTAAAGGCCACTTAAGGATGAGGCAAGGATTTCAAGTGAAGTTCAAATTTGCAGGAACACCAGTAGTCCAAAGTACAAAACACCAGACTGCGAAAACTAGCTTTAAAAAAATACCTTAGGGGACTTCCCTGGTGGACCAGTGGTTAAGATTCTGTGTTCCCAATGCAAAGGGTCCGGGTTTGATCCCTGGTCAGTGAACTAGATCCCACATGCCACAACTAGGACCCAGTGCAGCCAAATGAACAGATAATAATAATTTAAAAATTAAAAAAGGAATTCCCAGGTCCTGGCACCCAAAAAAGAAGGAAAAAAAATACCTTAGAGCTATGAATCATACCAAACTCCTTACTTTACAACTGAGAAAACGAAGATTCAGGGAAATTTAGCTTTTCCTTCTGATTATCCTATTTATCTTTCAAGATACAGTTCAGTCATCCACAAAGAAGCCTGCCTGCCATCGACACCAAATATTTAGGGTGTTTGAATGTGTCAGCCTTAGACATTAAAGAATTTGTCTGTAATGCAAGAAATCTGGGTTTGATACCTGGGTTGGGAAGATCCCCTGGGGAAGGGAATGACTACCCATTCTAATATTCTTACCTGGAGAATTTCACGGACAGAGACGCCTGGCAGACTACAATGGGGCAAGCACTTCAAAGAGCAAACTCCACAGGGGCAGTTAATGCATCAGTCAAGAGACACTTCTGTAATCAACTCATTACACCTGATTATTCAGCCAGTAAATCCACAGTAATCACTGCCTCAAAGATGGTTGACTATTATCAAGTCTACTAAAATGTCCCATTGAAACCGCATACCCAAGGGGAAAACAAAAAATCTCAAGCCAGGACATGCTGGCTTTTAAAGAGGATTTAAATCTCACACGCCTGTCTCCTTCCCAACAGTTCTATGCTTCCTTCTGGCCAGCCTTACCTTCTGCTAAAACAAGAGCATTTGTGGATTTCCTTGGTGGTCCAGCAGCTAAGACTCTGCACTCCCCCTGCAAGGATCCTGGGTTCCATCCCTGGTTAGGGAACTAGATCCCACAGGCTGCAGCTAAGACCCTGAGAAACCAAATAAATAAATATTTTAAAATAAAATAAAAAATAAAACAAGGGCACTTCTGTGGTCTCTGCTAGATCTATGTGTCTAAAGTTTCCCCATATTCAAGGCTCCACTGTACATGATCTGGTTTATTTTTAACCTAAAGGCCACTTAAGGATGAGGCAAGGATTTCAAGTGAAGTTCAAATTTGCAGGAACACCAGTAGTCCAAAGTACAAAACACCAGACTGCGAAAACTAGCTTTAAAAAAATACCTTAGGGGACTTCCCTGGTGGACCAGTGGTTAAGATTCTGTGTTCCCAATGCAAAGGGTCCGGGTTTGATCCCTGGTCAGGGAACTAGATCCCACATGCCACAACTAGGACCCAGTGCAGCCAAATGAACAGATAATAATAATTTAAAAATTAAAAAAGGAATTCCCAGGTCCTGGCACCCAAAAAAGAAGGAAAAAAAATACCTTAGAGCTATGAATCATACCAAACTCCTTACTTTACAACTGAGAAAACGAAGATTCAGGGAAATTTAGCTTTTCCTTCTGATTATCCTATTTATCTTTCAAGATACAGTTCAGTCATCCACAAAGAAGCCTGCCTGCCATCGACACCAAATATTTAGGGTGTTTGAATGTGTCAGCCTTAGACATTAAAGAATTTGTCTGTAATGCAAGAAATCTGGGTTTGATACCTGGGTTGGGAAGATCCCCTGGGGAAGGGAATGACTACCCATTCTAATATTCTTACCTGGAGAATTTCACGGACAGAGACGCCTGGCAGACTACAGTCCATGAGGCTGCAAAGAGTTGGACATGACTGAACAACTAACGCTACATGCCAGCCACTGTTGTATACACTTGGGATTCTTTGAAAGGTGCCCAGTAATTAGTTGTAAGGTTGCCATTTCCTTTTCCAGATCTTCCCAACCTAGGGATCGAACCTACCTCTCCTGTATTGTAAGCGGATCCTTTACCTACCCGAGTAAGTTTCAAGAGACGCGCCGCCTTACGCGCCAGGCACGCAAGGCCCGTGCCCCGCCCCTGAGCGCACAGGGTTTTCTGACCTCGCCGCCCCGCCGTAGACGCGCTGCACGCCCGAGGCGGGCGATGGCGAACGTGTCCGAGAGGACGCTGCAACTGTCCGTGCTGGTGGCTTTCGCCTCCGGCGTGCTCGTGGGTTGGCAGGCAAATCGGTTACGGCGGCGCTACCTAGACTGGAGGAAAAAGAGGTTGCAAGACAAGCTGGCGGCGATGCAGAAGAAGCTGGACCTGGCCTGAGATCCTGGCCCTGTCGGTCCCCTCTGGCCCCCGCGCGACCCCCTCGAGGCCACCTAGCCTGTCACGCGCGGGATTCCGGCCACAGCCAGGCTCGTCACGCTCTCCACCTGCAATGCCGGGCTTCTTCCTAGAGCTGGTGAGTAGTACTTAGAGCGGCGCATTAAAGGGGATGAACTGGTTTCTTGGAGATGAACTGATATCTTGAGGCTGGGTTTTTTGCTAGAGCACACAGGAGGTGACTTGCCCCCAAGGGGACCTGAAAGCAGAGTAAGTTCTGTTTTCCTTGATAAGTCAGACTTTGGTGCCGTAATTGACTTCCCTGCGTGTGTTTACTGGGACTGTCTTAATCACGTGCAAAGTCGTTGCACCTTGACAACTTCAAAATGGAAAATACTCGAAAGAATAGAAAAAAGAAAAGAAGGATCATGGAGGCGCTCCTACCACCTTTCTCTCCTTGAGCAGTTTATAGTTAAAGATATCCTTGATAGCATCAGAGTAAATCTTTGCATTCATATTTTGTCATCTCCAGTCTAAATTATCTGGTCATTGGCAGGCTAGGAAAGTGGAAAGAGCAGTGGCTTGGAAGTCAGGAACTTTGAGTCTAGTCTTGGCTTTTCCATCAGAGCTCTGCAAACCTTCAGGGTCTCAGCTTTCTTATCTGTAATACCAGATCTTGTTCATGGTTTTAACTAAACAATAGAATCGCTTGAAGTAAACCATTATGTATTTCTAATTTTTATTTCTCTTTTCTGTTTCCAACAGCTTGTTGAAGATGGATATGGAGAACTGGACAGAAATAATTTCTCCTTGCACTTTATGAATCAATTTTATTTTTAAAATAAAAATGTAAACGTGTTTGAACTTTTTATTACAAGGAAAAGGAGTGTCTTTCCTGCCATGCAGCTCATTGCATTAAGAGATCTGGAGCCTCAAAACTGATTATTACTATCTGATTATCGATCTGTCCAGATATCTTCTTTGCTAAGGAATCTGTGCTAATTCCTTGGTACAAATGCCAAGCAAAGTTGGTGTAGGAACAATTACTAGTTCCTTTGCTCAGCAGGTATGCTGGAACTATTCTGTAAAGCATAGGACTGTGTAAAAATACCTGGAATAAGGGAATATATGTAAGACCTTTACACTTCTGAGCGGTGACCACCACTCCAAGCACAAAGTATAAGTTTTTATTAACAAAAATTTCATTTATATCAAATGGAATGTGCATGTGAAAGGGAAACCTCAGTGAACAGAGCTCAGTGATAACTCCCAATTTCCACTGACCCTTGAACATCATGCGTTTGAATTGCACAGCTCCACTTATGTGTAGATTTTTTTTTTTTCAATAAATCTACATGTAAGTGAACCACTATTCACTTACTGTCCATTGTTGGCTGAGTGCACATATGTGGAAACATGGACAGGAAGGACCAGCTGTGGCACTTGAGCATCCTTAGATTTTGGTACCCGTGTCACCTCCTGGAACCAATCCTCTAGTGGTACCAAGGGAAATCAAGAGTGAGTAACCAAGTCCTATGTGCTAAGTTGCTTCAGTCGTGTCTGACTCTGCGACCCTATGGACTATAGCCCGCCAGGGTCTTCTCTGTCCGTGGGGTTCTCCAGGCACGGATACTGGAGTGGGTTGCTATTTCCTCCGGACCCAGGGATTGAACCCGAGGCTCTTAATGTCTCCTGCATTGGCAGGTGGGTTCTTTACCACTCACACCATCTAGGAAGCCTGACCCAGTCCTTAGTTATTTTTATTTGCATGAAGTGTTTCTCAAACACTGCCCTCGCTCATTCCTCTAATTAATCAATTTTGTTTCTTAGCAAATTTAAGAGCAGCTCCGTATTAACATAAAATTCAGGAGAGTCGTCCCTTGCCCTACTTAACTGTGTTTGATTTTCATCCTTGAAAATACTCCATTACTTGGAGATGTTCCTTTTCCCCTGTCAGCCACTAGTTCTCCACTATAAGTCTATCCAAAGCTGTTAAATTCTTTTTCTGTTTCTCCTGTGAGAAAACCATACAAAGTTGATACTCACTGTAACACGCCAATGGAAGAAAATCATAACGACTTTTATGAAGTAGGTTGTTCTCAGGAGAAACTGGCTTGCTTTGGTTTTGGCTCCCTCACTGCAACAAAATGGTCTTGTTTTAGGTTACTTTGATTTTCCTAAGGGCATTAGAGGAGGACAACAGAGAAGCAATGACTAGTGTTAAAGGGACTGTACTGAGCATTACAAGTCAAAAGAAATATAAGTTAAAAAAGAACACAGCTGAGTAATCTCATTCCTAACAAGCATGGTGAATATCTAAGTGGTGTTTCTCAAACTTGAATATGCACATGAAACCATATTATGAAAACAGATTCAGATCCTATTGGTCTGAGAATATGCATTTCTGACAGACTCCCAGCTGATGCTGATCTAGAACTCAGTAAATGCTTGTCACTCTGAATAGGGTACAAAAGTGTATAAAATAAGTCATCTTTGCACTGGAGGTGAACAAGAGTAATAAACTTTTCTGCATCCTTCTTCATTCCTCCTACATGTTCACATGTCCCAACATAGAACTGTACCATTTCATGCTCCTGTAATTTTTCACTTAAAATACGGAGCTCCCTATAAAGCAGGTAGAATCTTTTCCTAATTTATAGTCCTATATGTAAAATAAAGGATTTCCTAAATGATGAATTGTCTTTAGTGCAGTTTTTTTTCTCTCACTGCTTACCTCTTATAAGATCACTTAGAAGTACTGATTTTAGTCCATCTAAAAATATAACACTACCTCATTTGTTGTTGGACTTTTCATGGAAAGACTGGCTATTTAAGTGAACTTTTAAGTGTCACAAGCCATAATGAAGAAGTGAGTTCAAAATAAAGATATGAGCTACCAAAAAGCAGAGCATCAGTAGAATAGCTGACTGTATTAGAAAATGTCATACAGTGAATCGTTAGAGCAATGAGTGAACAAACTACAATCTACACGATGCATCACACAAACAGGTTGAGTGAAAAAATCCTGACAGAATGCTGGTACATTATGAGATTCCATTATTCAATTCAAAAAGGAGCAAGACATATTTTTTACAGTTAGAAGTTGGGGTAGTGTTTACTTTTGCTGGAGGGGTGGAGGTGAGCAGGGACTAAAAAAAGGGGAAAAGGGAACTGTCAAAAAAAAAAAAGGTGTGGGGGGGGGAAGACTATTACTCTGTTGGTCACCTTTGGTATCCAAATCTGTGTGAAGTTACATGGAGCTGTGTTCAAAGTGAAAGTTAAGCGAGGTGGGCGCTTGTCACTTCTCTACTGAGGAAAGAATGGCAAACAGCATGGCTCTTGGTCTGTGGGATTAACTGGTAAACGCCTATCAGTGTGGTTCATCTTTTAAAAAGTGAGCTCAGACCGTCATTCTTATTCGATGTAGTGGGAAGAGTTTGGGAATTGGATTTATTGGACTGAGTCCCACTTGGGGAAATGTTATTACAGCCCGGGGTTTATTCTCTGATTCGATCTAGTCTGAGAATATGCTTTTCCCAGCTGATGCTGATCTAGAACTCAGTAAATGCTTGTCACTCTGAATAGGGTACAAAAGTGTATAAAATAAGTCATCTTTGCACTGGAGGTGAACAAGAGTAATAAACTTTTCTGCATCCTTCTTCATTCCTCCTACATGTTCACATGTCCCAACATAGAACTGTACCATTTCATGCTCCTGTAATTTTTCACTTAAAATACGGAGCTCCCTATAAAGCAGGTAGAATCTTTTCCTAATTTATAGTCCTATATGTAAAATAAAGGATTTCCTAAATGATGAATTGTCTTTAGTGCAGTTTTTTTTTTTTCTCTCACTGCTTACCTCTTATAAGATCACTTAGAAGTACTGATTTTAGTCCATCTAAAAATATAACACTACCTCATTTGTTGTTGGACTTTTCATGGAAAGACTGGCTATTTAAGTGAACTTTTAAGTGTCACAAGCCATAATGAAGAAGTGAGTTCAAAATAAAGATATGAGCTACCAAAAAGCAGAGCATCAGTAGAATAGCTGACTGTATTAGAAAATGTCATACAGTGAATCGTTAGAGCAATGAGTGAACAAACTACAATCTACACGATACATCACACAAACAGGTTGAGTGAAAAAATCCTGACAGAATGCTGGTACATTATGAGATTCCATTATTCAATTCAAAAAGGAGCAAGACATATTTTTTACAGTTAGAAGTTGGGGTAGTGTTTACTTTTGCTGGAGGGGTGGAGGTGAGCAGGGACTAAAAAAAGGGGAAAAGGGAACTGTCAAAAAAAAAAAAGGTGTGGGGGGGGGAAGACTATTACTCTGTTGGTCACCTTTGGTATCCAAATCTGTGTGAAGTTACATGGAGCTGTGTTCAAAGTGAAAGTTAAGCGAGGTGGGCGCTTGTCACTTCTCTACTGAGGAAAGAATGGCAAACAGCATGGCTCTTGGTCTGTGGGATTAACTGGTAAACGCCTATCAGTGTGGTTCATCTTTTAAAAAGTGAGCTCAGACCGTCATTCTTATTCGATGTAGTGGGAAGAGTTTGGGAATTGGATTTATTGGACTGAGTCCCACTTGGGGAAATGTTATTACAGCCTCCCTGAGAGATGTAAAATGGAGTTCAAAATCATGTGCTCATAGACTCGCTGTAGAACAGATAGAAGACCATCCCTATAGAACTCAGGATGCAAAACTACAATCAAGTGATACGATAGCAATATCCCCAGTAGCAAAGAATTTAAAACTGCCTTTTTGAAGTGAATCTATGGGCCAGAACCACATTTCCCGTAAAACCCATGTAAGAAAACTATCCGTGCAGTTCATATAAGACATTAAGAAGCTTTGTTTAGCAAAACTGGTGCGTGAGGGTTCTGCCGCTTCACTCATGTCCGACTATGCGACCCCATGGACTGTAGCCCGCCAGGCGCTGTCCACGGGATTCTCTTGGCAAGAACACAGGAGTGGGTTGCCCTGCCCTCCTCCAGGGTATCTTCCCGACCCTGCTGGCTCCTGCATTGCAGGCGGGCTCCTGACAGCTGAGCCAAGGGGACACCGAGTGCCTTGTGTTAGTACTGAGTATTATGGGACTTGTAGTTTCCGACGCCCGGACGCATTTACTAACCCCGCCCCGCCACCCCACTTGCATCTCAATCCTTTGGGAATGGAGAGGAAAAAGTGACTAGTGGAGCCTGAGCAGAGAGTTCCGTACCTGCGGGCTGACAAAGCAGCTTCCTCCAGAGAGGACCAATCACACACTCCAGCCGCACCATAGCCTGCGGACTGCAGGGCGGCGGGGCGGGCGCGTGGCGACGACGTCATCTCCCGGTGCCACAGCCTTGGTTTCCTTGGCGACCGGTGAGCGCTCCGCACCTAGGCGAGGGAGATGCTGGCGAGGCGGCAGCGCGACCCGCTCCAGTCCTTGCAGCGCCGCAATCAGGAGCTGAAGCAGCAGGTACCGTCTGGCGAGCCAGTGAGGGATCTGGGCTCTGGCGCGGGCGAGCTCTGCGCGCACCCTAACTCATGGCTCTTGGTCTGTGGGATTAACGAACGCTGTGGTTCATCTTTTAAAAAGTGAGCTCAGACCGTCATTCTTATTCGATGTAGTGGGAAGAGTTTGGGAATTGGATTTATTGGACTGAGTCCCACTTGGGGAAATGTTATTACAGCCTCCCTGAGAGATGTAAAATGGAGTTCAAAATCATGTGCTCATAGACTCGCTGTAGAACAGATAGAAGACCATCCCTATAGAACTCAGGATGCAAAACTACAATCAAGTGATACGATAGCAATATCCCCAGTAGCAAAGAATTTAAAACTGCCTTTTTGAAGTGAATCTATGGGCCAGAACCACATTTCCCGTAAAACCCATGTAAGAAAACTATCCGTGCAGTTCATATAAGACATTAAGAAGCTTTGTTTAGCAAAACTGGTGCGTGAGGGTTCTGCCGCTTCACTCATGTCCGACTATGCGACCCCATGGACTGTAGCCCGCCAGGCGCTGTCCACGGGATTCTCTTGGCAAGAACACAGGAGTGGGTTGCCCTGCCCTCCTCCAGGGTATCTTCCCGACCCTGCTGGCTCCTGCATTGCAGGCGGGCTCCTGACAGCTGAGCCAAGGGGACACCGAGTGCCTTGTGTTAGTACTGAGTATTATGGGACTTGTAGTTTCCGACGCCCGGACGCATTTACTAACCCCGCCCCGCCACCCCACTTGCATCTCAATCCTTTGGGAATGGAGAGGAAAAAGTGACTAGTGGAGCCTGAGCAGAGAGTTCCGTACCTGCGGGCTGACAAAGCAGCTTCCTCCAGAGAGGACCAATCACACACTCCAGCCGCACCATAGCCTGCGGACTGCAGGGCGGCGGGGCGGGCGCGTGGCGACGACGTCATCTCCCGGTGCCACAGCCTTGGTTTCCTTGGCGACCGGTGAGCGCTCCGCACCTAGGCGAGGGAGATGCTGGCGAGGCGGCAGCGCGACCCGCTCCAGTCCTTGCAGCGCCGCAATCAGGAGCTGAAGCAGCAGGTACCGTCTGGCGAGCCAGTGAGGGATCTGGGCTCTGGCGCGGGCGAGCTCTGCGCGCACCCTAACTCACTTACCTTTCCAAGTTGTAACCTCTCCCACCCGATTCTAAGCCCTCACCTTCCCAACCCAACCCCCGGGAGGCTAGAAAATCCCGGCTGTCGACTAAGTGGTTGCTGTGCCTCCTCTCCCTCCACCTCATCCTAACAACTTCATCTCCAACCTAACAACTCCCTTATCACATCTCACCTCCAAATCTAAACTTCTAACAGTAATTATTCCAACCACCTCTGCGTCCAACATCACTCTCCGCCACTCTCCATGTCTCCTTGCCTTTATCACTCATCCGGTGGAGGCTCTTGAGTGTTCTTGCTTCACATGCATCCAAGCGAAATAGGTATTAAGGAATAGTCCTAATATATGGGGAAAATATTAAGACCTGACCAATGAGCAAAGGACATGAACCAAAGAAGAAATGCAAGTCACATTAACATGGGAAAAGTTGGCTTCAGAGACAGGTGATTGCAAAAGAAATAAGATATCACAAACACTTAAAAAACCGCAAGACTCAGTGCTGGGGAGGCTGTGATGAAACAGACACTTAATGCTCCAGGATATCAGGCACAGCAAGAGGTCAAGAGGTAGAAGATGCTCATGCTCCTAGACTGGGTAATTGCATTTCCAGGAATTTACCATATATAATACTTTTAAAAATTGAGACAGAGGTTGAGGTATGGAGGTATTCATCACAATATTACCTATAATATAAAAGGCAGGATATTACTTACACAATCAGTAGTAGGGGAATGGATAAATAACTTATGTAGGGATATGATACAGTGCTTAAAATTTTATTGTGGAGATTTTAACATGCTAGGGAAAATATTTGTGATAAAATGTCAAGTTAGAATATAAAATTGAAAGTATAGTCAAGGGAGTAACATGGAAAACTATACTATCATGTGTGAAAAAGCTAGCTATTGTCATTGCACTGTGGGAATAGGAGATCCTGCAGGGGACTGTGAGATGACCTGGAGGGGTGGGATGGGGGGAGGCGGGTGGAGGAGGGAGGGGGCCAGGGATATACATGTGACTAAACTGGGATTATACATATCTGTAAACAACAAAACTCTGTAAAAGTAAAGTAAAAATAATTATAAAAAAGAATATAAAATTGAATATACAGTGTCTCAATTTAAAAATCATATATGTAATATATGTAGGAAAAAAGATAACTGGAAACATGCCAGGACGGTAACTGTGTGGAAGAGTACTAGTTGACTTTTGATATTTTCATAATTTTGAACACTGTATATTACTTTTAAATTAAGAAAAAAGTAAGTAGTAATGAACGGGTTGTTAATTGGTTTCCTGAAATTAATTTGACTTTTTCATTTGATCTATTACCAAATATTATTTTCATTAAATACAAAGATTTTATAATTTTTAGCAGACAAGAGATGTACTGAATGCGCATTTTTTTTCTCAGTTTTGGACTCCCGTTTAAAAACTACAAAGGATTGGGTGGATAAATGTTTCTTAAGGAACTCCATTGGAATTATAGTGGTACAACAAAATATAATACTCTTCTGGTAGAAATGAAGATAAATCCTGATAAAAACTGGCTCCTGAACCTTTGCCTACGCTGTTGGGCGGGCTCTGTGATGGTGTGAGTTCTGTCTTTCCTGGCCCAACAGAGGACAAGCTCCAGCTCCTGCTCCGTTGCCTCCTACTCTTTGTGACGCCATGGGCTGTAACTCGCCAGGCTCCTCTGTCCAGGCAAGAATACTGGAGTGGGTTGCCATTCCCTGCTCCAGGAGATCTTCCCCACCCAAGGATCCAACCCAAGTCTCTCACATTGGCAGGCAGGTTCTTTACCACTGAGGCACCAGGGAAGCTCCCACCAAGGACACCTGAAGCAAAAAATGGCAGGATTTCCACTCTGGTATCCATGGCACGAGTGAGGAAGAGCCCCTCTGGGTCAGGCCTGTGATGACTGACTTTATCAGCGTGTGTGTGAATTTTGTAAAAAAACAGATGCAAAATGGCAAGAGTAGAGAAGAGCAGAGACTTATTATTTCTCCTTTTTCAGCCACTTTATCTTGTCCACATCATCTATGGAACCTGAAAGATGTATGTGCTTCTTTTGTGGGTATGTTGGCAAAGTTACAGGTAGTAATGGAAATTGCTGAGTTACAGTATGAGATATAAGAATGTGGATTTTAAAAAGCCTTTTGGTTTATTTATACAGTGCATACTAAGCAGTAAAACAATACAACAGTGTGGAAGTATCTCAGAAACATGCTGTGTGAAATGATTACACAAAAGAGTACATTCTGGGACCTTTCTGGAGTAATGGTAATTTTCTATAGGCTGATAGGAGTTTGGATTACATGGGCGTAAGCTCTTGCCGGCACTCAGCAAGCATGGTCTTAAGATTTGTGCATTTCACTGTATGTAAATTTCACACCAAATGTTGAACTCTAGTTAGTGATATCCATGATGTATTATTTAAGGGAAAATATATTGATGATTATAATTTATTTTGAAACCATAAAAAATTATTTGGATAGATGAATAGATGGATCAAAAACATTCAATAAAATGTTACTGGTAGCATCTAGGTGGTGGGTATATGGATGTTCACTATAAAATTCAGCTTTATTGTATGTTTCAAAGTGTTCATTCTAAAATATTGGGGAAAAAATTAAAATTTTATTTCCTAAGGTTATGTGGCATTTAACAATGTGATATTTTAAACAGTCGCTGTTTATTGTAGGTTTATGGGTTGCTTTCTGAGAGTCAACTCAAAGGAACTCTAGAAGCCAATAAACGACGAGATATTTACCAGAGGTAAAGCATGCTAAATTATGTAAGCTTTGCACAGACTGTACTGAGATTTCCATGAGCGGTATTTATAGCATAGAAATTGAGGCATTATTTCTTTTTTTAAATTAATATGGTTTCTAAAAAACAAAATAGTATGGGAAATAATATTGAGGTAAAAATGAATGACATTTTCCAAAAGTATTTTGAAATATTTCTTAAAATTATCTAAGTCTAACAAGTCTAAATATTGAAGTAAGCTTAAATAGAGGATTAGAAATGTTAAAAAAAAACAGCTTATATTTATTTTGTACTTTTGTATGTACCAGGCAATGTGGTCTGCACTCTTAAAAACTTTTTCTTAGTTAACTTTCACAATAACATCTGAAAGTTACTGAAAGTTAATGAGCTACTCATTCATATAGATGAGAAAATTAAGGTTTGCAGGGATTAATATGTCTAACATTACTCAGCTGTAATACGTGAAAGTGGGAAGGCAATAAAGATGTTTTTAAAACCAATAGGGAATGCAGAATTTATTTATTGAAGTAAGCACAGTTGATTTATTAATATATGTTAGTTTCTGGCATACAGCAAAGTAATTCAGTTATAAATATACATATATATTCTTTTTCAGATTATTTTCATTATAGTTTGCACAGGATATCAAATATAGTTCTCTGTGCTATATATTAAGACCTTGTTGTTTATCCATCCTGTGTATAATAGTTTGCATCTGCTAATCCCAAACTCCCTATCCAGCCTCTTCTTGTATTTTGTTTTGTTTTTGTTTTTAGCACCAAAAGCAATTTTATTGGGGGTATAGCCAATTAACAATCTTGTGATAGTCTCAGGTCAGCAGTGAAGGGGCCTGACCATACATATACATGTATCCACTCTCCCCCAGGCCCCTCTCCCATCTGAGCTAATCCAGCCCTCTTCTACGCTCCTCCCCCTTGGCAATCACCAGTCTCTTCTCTGTGACTGTTTCTGCTTTGGGGAAAAATTAAAATTTTATTTCCTAAGGTTATGTGGCATTTAACAATGTGATATTTTAAACAGTCGCTGTTTATTGTAGGTTTATGGGTTGCTTTCTGAGAGTCAACTCAAAGGAACTCTAGAAGCCAATAAACGAGAGATATTTACCAGAGGTAAAGCATGCTAAATTATGTAAGCTTTGCACAGACTGTACTGAGATTTCCATGAGCGGTATTTATAGCATAGAAATTGAGGCATTATTTCTTTTTTTAAATTAATATGGTTTCTAAAAAACAAAATAGTATGGGAAATAATATTGAGGTAAAAATGAATGACATTTTCCAAAAGTATTTTGAAATATTTCTTAAAATTATCTAAGTCTAACAAGTCTAAATATTGAAGTAAGCTTAAATAGAGGATTAGAAATGTTAAAAAAAAACAGCTTATATTTATTTTGTACTTTTGTATGTACCAGGCAATGTGGTCTGCACTCTTAAAAACTTTTTCTTAGTTAACTTTCACAATAACATCTGAAAGTTACTGAAAGTTAATGAGCTACTCATTCATATAGATGAGAAAATTAAGGTTTGCAGGGATTAATATGTCTAACATTACTCAGCTGTAATACGTGAAAGTGGGAAGGCAATAAAGATGTTTTTAAAACCAATAGGGAATGCAGAATTTATTTATTGAAGTAAGCACAGTTGATTTATTAATATATGTTAGTTTCTGGCATACAGCAAAGTAATTCAGTTATAAATATACATATATATTTTTTTTCAGATTATTTTCATTATAGTTTGCACAGGATATCAAATATAGTTCTCTGTGCTATATATTAAGACCTTGTTGTTTATCCATCCTGTGTATAATAGTTTGCATCTGCTAATCCCAAACTCCCTATCCAGCCTCTTCTTGTATTTTGTTTTGTTTTTGTTTTTAGCACCAAAAGCAATTTTATTGGGGGTATAGCCAATTAACAATCTTGTGATAGTCTCAGGTCAGCAGTGAAGGGGCCTGACCATACATATACATGTATCCACTCTCCCCCAGGCCCCTCTCCCATCTGAGCTAATCCAGCCCTCTTCTACGCTCCTCCCCCTTGGCAATCACCAGTCTCTTCTCTGTGACTGTTTCTGCTTCATAGAGAGGTTTATTTGTGTCATATTTTAGATTTCACATATAAGTGATGTCATACAGTATTTGTCTTTCTGACTTACTTAGTATGATAATTCTATGACCATACATGTTGCAATGGCAGTAGTATTTCATTATATGTATGTACCACCTCTTCTTACATGCATTCATTTGTTAGTGGGTATTTAGGAAACAACCTATTGCTGGCTCATAGGCCAGCTCTGTTTTAGTTTTCTGAGGAACTTCCATACTGTTTTTCACAGTGGCTTCACCAGTTCACATTCCCACCAGCAGTGAGGAGGGACCCCTCTTCTCCCACCCTCTGTAGTGTTTGTTTTTTGTAGTTTAATGACAGCCATTTTGACCTCTGTGAACTCGTATCTCATTGTATTTTGGGGGGGTGCCCACTTCTATTCATCTCTCATTTATTTATTTCCAGCCATCTTTGTTCTTTGACCTGTGTGGGCCTCCCATCGCAGTGGCCTCTCTCGTCACAGAGCACCGGCTCTGGGTGCACGCACTCCAGAGCTCCGGCTCGGTAATTGGACACATCAGTCCAGCCGCTCCGCGGCACGTGGGATCTTCCCAGGCCAGGGATCGAACTGGCGCCCATTGCACTGCAAGGCTGTGTCCTTACTCACTGAACAGCCAGGGAAGCCCCTCATTGTATTTTTTATTTGCTTTTCTCTGACGATTAGCCATGTTGAGCATCTTTTTATGTACCTACCGTCCATCCGTGTATCTTCTTTAGAAAAATATCTGTTTAGGTCTTCTGCCCTTTTTTTGATTGATTGATTGTTGTTTGTTGTTTTCATTGTTACTGAGTTGTATGAGTTGTTTGTATATTTGAAAATGAAGCCCTTGTTGGCCATGTTGTTTGCAAATATTTTCTCCCAGTCTGTATGTTACCTTTTCATTTTCTTTATGATTTCCTTTGCTGTGGAAAAGCTTATAAGTTCAATTAGTTTCCATTTATTTATTTTTGCTTTTATTTTCTATTGCCTTGGTAGACCAGACTAAGATACATTGATGTGATTTATATCATAGAGTGTTTTGCCTATGTTGTTTCATGGTGTCATGTCTTATTAAGGTACTTAAGTCTTTAAGCTGTTTTGAGTTCATTTTGAGTTTGGTGTAAGGGTTTGTTCTAACTTCATTGATTTATATGTGTTGTCTGTTTTTTCCAGTGCTGCTTGCTGAAATGACTGTCTTTTCTTCTTTGTAGATTTCTGCCTCCTTTGTCAAAGATGAATTGACTATAGGTGTGTGGGTTTATTTCTAGGCTCTCTATTCTGTTCCATTGATCCATATGCCTGTTTTTGTGCCAGTAACTTGCTGTTTTGATTGTTGAAGCTTTGTAGTGTTGTCTAAAGTCTGGGAGGGTTGTGCTTCCAGCTTTGTTCTTTTTCCTCAGGGTTGCTTTGGCAGTTCTGGGTTATTTATGGCTCTGTATAAATTTTAAGATTATTGGTGAAAAATGTCATGCATCATTTGATAGGGATCACATGAAATCTGTAGATTGCTTTGGGTAATATGGCCATTTTAACAATGCCTTCCAATCCAAGAACATCGGTTATCTTCCCATTTCTTTGAATTATCTTTGGTTTCCTTTATCAGTGTTTTATAGTTCTCAGCATATAAGTCTTTCATCTCCTTGGTCAGGTTTATTCCTAAGTGTTTTATTTTTAAATTGTATTGAAGTATAGCTGATTTCTAATGGTGTGTTAACTTCTTCTGTACAGCAGAGTGACTCAACTTCACACACACACACACACACACATTCTTTTTCATACTGTTTTCTGTATGATTTGTCACAGGCCATTGACGATAGTTTCCTGTGCTAGGCATTAGGACCTTGTTGTTTTTCCATCCTGTGGATAATAGTTTGCTGCCTCTACTAATCCCAAACTCTCGATCTTTCCCTCCCCTTCTCCCTTGTCAACCACAAATCTATTCTCTGTTATCTGTGAGTCTGTTTTTCTATCAGATATATTGATTTATATTATATTTTAGTTTCCACATATAGTATTTTATTTTTGGGTGTGATTTTAAAAGGAATTGTTATGTTTACTTTCCCTTTCTGGTATTTGATTTTTAGGGGAAAGAAATGCAGTCGGTTTCTGTTCATGAATCTTGTATCCTGCAATTTGGCTGAATTTATCAGTCCTAGTAGTTTTGGTGTGGAGTCCTTAGTATCATGTAACCTGCATATAAGGACAGTTTTACCTGTTCTCTTCCAATTTGGATACCTTTTATTTCTTTTCTTATCAAATTGCTATGACTTCCAGTACTATGTTGAAGTGATGAAAGTGGGCATCCTTGTCTCATTCCATATTTTAGCAGGAAGATTTTCAGCTTTTTCATCATTGAGTATTATATTGACTTGTCATAAATAGTTTTTATTATGTTGAGATATGTTCCTACTGTACCCACTTTCTTTTTTTAATTTTTTTTTCTTTTTTTGGTCACTTCTGTTGGTCTTTCATTTATTTATCTTTGTTCTTTGGCCTGTGTGGGCCTCCCATCACAGTGGCCTCTCACTGCAGAGGAGCAGCTCTGGGCGCATGCACTCCAGAGCTCCAGCTCAGTAGTTGGACACATTGGTCCAGCTGCTCCGCGACACGTGGGATCTTCCCAGGCCAGGAATGGAACTGGCACCCCTTGCACTGCAAGGCAGTGTCCTCACTCACTGGACCACCAGGGAAGCCCTGTACCCACTTTCTATGTTTGTAGTCAGTCATATCCAACTCTGTGCAACCCCATAGACTATAGCCTGCAGTCTCCTCTGTCCATGGAATTTTCCAAGCAAGAATACTGGAGTGGGTTGCCATTTCCTCCTCCAGGGGATCTTCCTGGCCCTGTGTCTCCTGCATTTGAAGACAGATTCTTTTACCATTAGTGCCACCTGAGAAGTTCATAATAACTTTGGTAAGAGTTTTTATCGTGAATGGATGTTCACAAGCTTCTGCATCTGCATCTGTGGAGATGATCATATGGTTTTTGTCTTTTCTTTTGTTGATGTCGCATATCATATTGATTGTTTTCTGGACTGCATCATAGGTTTATGGATTTTAGAACTGGGGAAGCATTTTGAAGTCCAATGCTTTTCTTATTTTAGAAATAGGAAACTGGAGCCCTGAAACACTTAAATTTTCTGAAGAAGTTTTGGTTTTCATACCTCATACCTTAAATCCTGGCCATGAGCATCCCCTAAGCTAATGAGTGAAAAAGCACTTACATGTGAATTTTTAAACATTATTCATATAATAGAAATTACCTGACCTGCTTAAAGACTTATGTATGGGGCTTCCCTGGTGGTTTCCAATTTGGATACCTTTTATTTCTTTTCTTATCAAATTGCTATGACTTCCAGTACTATGTTGAAGTGATGAAAGTGGGCATCCTTGTCTCATTCCATATTTTAGCAGGAAGATTTTCAGCTTTTTCATCATTGAGTATTATATTGACTTGTCATAAATAGTTTTTATTATGTTGAGATATGTTCCTACTGTACCCACTTTCTTTTTTTAATTTTTTTTTCTTTTTTTGGTCACTTCTGTTGGTCTTTCATTTATTTATCTTTGTTCTTTGGCCTGTGTGGGCCTCCCATCACAGTGGCCTCTCACTGCAGAGGAGCAGCTCTGGGCGCATGCACTCCAGAGCTCCAGCTCAGTAGTTGGACACATTGGTCCAGCTGCTCCGCGACACGTGGGATCTTCCCAGGCCAGGAATGGAACTGGCACCCCTTGCACTGCAAGGCAGTGTCCTCACTCACTGGACCACCAGGGAAGCCCTGTACCCACTTTCTATGTTTGTAGTCAGTCATATCCAACTCTGTGCAACCCCATAGACTATAGCCTGCAGTCTCCTCTGTCCATGGAATTTTCCAAGCAAGAATACTGGAGTGGGTTGCCATTTCCTCCTCCAGGGGATCTTCCTGGCCCTGTGTCTCCTGCATTTGAAGACAGATTCTTTTACCATTAGTGCCACCTGAGAAGTTCATAATAACTTTGGTAAGAGTTTTTATCGTGAATGGATGTTCACAAGCTTCTGCATCTGCATCTGTGGAGATGATCATATGGTTTTTGTCTTTTCTTTTGTTGATGTCGCATATCATATTGATTGTTTTCTGGACTGCATCATAGGTTTATGGATTTTAGAACTGGGGAAGCATTTTGAAGTCCAATGCTTTTCTTATTTTAGAAATAGGAAACTGGAGCCCTGAAACACTTAAATTTTCTGAAGAAGTTTTGGTTTTCATACCTCATACCTTAAATCCTGGCCATGAGCATCCCCTAAGCTAATGAGTGAAAAAGCACTTACATGTGAATTTTTAAACATTATTCATATAATAGAAATTACCTGACCTGCTTAAAGACTTATGTATGGGGCTTCCCCTGGTGGTCCAGTGGATAAGGACACCGCCTTGCAGTGCAAGGGGCGCTGGTTTGATCCCTGGCCTGGGAAGATCCCATGTGCCGCGGAGCAGCTGGACTGATGTGTCCAATCACCGAACCGGAGCTCTGGAGCGCATGCGCCCAGAGCTGGCGCTCTGCGACAGCAGATGCCACCACGATGGGAGGTCCGCAGGAGCCAAAGAACAAAGACGGATGAAAACAGAGAAACGAAAGACCAATAGAAGTGGCCCGCCCGCTCCCCTCCCTCCCCAACCCGACCCCTGCCCCCCAAAAATAAACAAATAAATAAATCTTAAAAAAAAAAAAATCTTATAGATAAAGACTTATGTATGATTTTATAAAATAGCTTTTTGGTTCTGAGAATTAAAAAATTAATATTTTTTCTTTCTTTTTGAAAATTTAGATGTATCCAATTAAAACAGGCCATAGATGAAAATAAAAATGTTCTTCAAAAATTAAGCAAAGTAAGTATTGCAGTTAATCACGTTATTTTAAAAAAATCTGTTTTTACCCAAATATTTAATTAAGTGGGAGTTCCTACTAGAGTGGGTAGGTTCCTGAGTTCATGTAAGTGATGAAGTGTGACTGTGGTCAGTGCTGACCTGCCCAGTGGGCTTACTGAGTGTGTGCTTGGGACCAGAAAACCAAGGCTCCAAATACTGATGAAAGTTCAGCTTTCATGAGCTCACCCAGCATGGAGGCTTCGGAAGAACTTGGAAGAAGCTATTTTTATTTTTGCGTTGTATAAGTTTTATGTTTTACAGTTTAGAATTGTTCTCATTTTAATCACACTGTGGGGAAGTACATAGTCTAGCCCTGAGGGTATGAGGTAGAGACAGTTCCTGAATCACAGAGCAGTGCTGAAATCGGTGACTCTGTAGAAACAGGGGGAAGCTAGAACTTTCTCTTGAAATTCCATCAGTATTTCCTCTTTTAACATGCGCCTGATCTTGAGCTAAGTGTCCAGGACCAGGGACTCAGAGCATTTAGGGCAAAAGTCATTTAAAAGATATCTCCCTGCCTGTATGAATCTCCTTTACTTCATCTGAGACAAGTGGTCACTGAGTGTCTTTTCTGCATTTCTCCAGTGATCCAAAACTCTGTAATTCAGGAGGCAGACTGACCCTAAATTTGAAAACCTAATGACTCCTGTTTCACAAATGAAGAAACAGGCTTCCAGTGGTGAGGCAGCTTTGGTGAAGCAGCTTTCCCCGTGTTTCACTGCCAGTAAGTGGCAGAATTTGGGTTTGGCAGCTGTCTTTTAAGTGGCAGAACTTGGGTTTGGCAACTGACAACTCCAAAGCCTGTCCTCTGTCTGGAAACTGTCCCTTACTCACAGCAGAAGGTCTGCAATCCTCTCCACAAAACAAAACAAGAAAACCCAAGAAGTATAATTTTATTTTGTCGTATGGTTCACATTCCAACATAATAAACTACATTTCTTTAAATCTCATTTATCTAAGGTAGGCATAGTCTCATATTGATACCTGCTTTTGTCTAGGATCACTTATTGTTTTTTATTTTTCTTTTAAAATAAATGTAATAGGAAAGTGCTTTTTTTTTTTTTTGGTGAAATAGACTTATATTCTTTCATAGGCTGATGAGCCTGCACCTGTGGGGAATTACAATCAGAAGAAAGAAGAGGAACACAGTCTTTTGGATAAGCTTACCCATCAACTGCAGGAGCTTGCTGTGTCCCTAAGCAGAGAAAATGTTACCGAGTATGCTCCCTTTCTTCCTTTCAGATATTAGATTGCCAACAGTTTTAATGTTTGATTCAGAATAAAGTCATATATAGGTAAAAACTGTAACAGTATAATCAGTCAGCATTTATTTATTGTGTATAGCAGACAGCGTGAGCTCCTGGGAGAGATGTAAAGAAGCAGAAGCCATAATTTCTGCCCTCTGGTAATTTATAAGCTCATTGGGGAAACGACACAGAGATCCAAAAAACCTAATAAATACATGTTAGAAAATAAGGGGCATGCCTTTAATGTTAGTGTTGATGTGTAAAAAGAAAATTATTTGGATTGTTTATTTGTATTATTTCCTCCTTTTGTAAATATTCTTTAAAAACTAGAAGCAGAAACATGCATTCTTTTCCTGCTGGAGTGAATGCTGATAAATAGACTTTGTAAAATGGAAAGAAAACTTGATGGTATGAACAAATACAATCCATAGATAGGAAAAAGGGAAAAGTCAGCTATTTAGACCCTTCAAATGCTATTCCCATACTTTTACACTGTATCCTGGGGAAATAACCACTAAAGGATATGTTGTTAGAAGAATTTTAGAATTTCCATTTATTTGTAGTACTGACAATGAATGACAAAGAGGCTGGTATTGGACTTAACCTTCCTATCAAAAATACTATAAAATCTGGGCGAAACACACAAAGTGGCTGTCTGAATTCAGTGAACGTCAGCCAAGCAGCGCTGATATCCTTAACTACAGGGAGACACAGGAGGTGACCCCTACATTTGCCCTGGAGATAGTTTACAGGCTGTGGTGCAGGAAGGTGGATCCCAAACAGAGAGCAGAAATCTCTCTGGACTCCAGAGGTCAAATACTGGAGTTGCTGGGGACTCTCCTGGCAGTCCAGAGGTTAAGACTCCAGCTTCTAATGTAGGGGAGGTTCAATCCCCACTCAGGGAGCTAAGATTCCACATGCCTCTGGATCGAAAGAACTAAAACATAAAACAGAAGCAATATTGTAACAAAGTCAATTAAGACTTTAAAGATGAAAGTGAAAGGTACAGTCGATCAGTCTTGTCCAACTCTTTGAGACCCCATCAGCTGTAGCCCACCCAGCTCCTATGTCCATGATTCTCCAGTCAAAGAGTGGGTTGCCATTTCCTCCACCAGGGGATCTTCCTGACCGTGGGTCTCCTGCAGTACAAGTGGACTATTTACCACTGAGCCACCAGTGACCTTTTTTTTTTTTTTTCAAATGGTCCACATCAAAAAAAAAGTCTTAACAAATTCTAGAATTGCTGAGGCTGATGGGATATATGGGGAGAGAGAAAATATTTGCAGAGAGACAACTCCAGAAGTCTGGACTCCTGGGCTACATAGACCTTGATTCTAGAAGGCCTGACAGAAAGTGCCTGCTAGGAGACTGAGAGTAATACGACTAATATGTTAAAGAAAATAGAAGAAAAGATGGATGGGATGGGGAAAAAAGAGTATTTTAAGAGAATTCAAGGGTAGAAAATAATCAAAGGAGCCTTCTACAACTGTAAAATATATCTGATGAAATAATGTCTAAGAACTTTCTGAATCTAATTCAATATATAGTTTGAAAAAGGTAGAAAATGTTTTATAGTAAGGAGAAAAAATAATCAGTGGAAGTCTAGATAACCCAGACACAAGAATTAGCAGACCAGAACTATCAAACAACTATTTTCAGTATTCTAAAGAATTTGTGGAGACATAGGCAGATGGATTGATTAGAGAGGGATCTTGAGCAGAGACATGAAGACTAATATAGACCAAAATGGAAATTCTGAAACTAAAAAACACAATAAATAAAATTTCTTTAAAAATTGGTGGTTTGACAAATAACCAGATACAGTAGAGGAAAAGATTAGTGAACCCAAAGACTGGGCAATGAAAAACTTTCAAACTCATGCACAAAAAAGAATGAAAAGGACAGAATGTGAAACCCAAAGACTATGTTGCTGGGGACTCTCCTGGCAGTCCAGAGGTTAAGACTCCAGCTTCTAATGTAGGGGAGGTTCAATCCCCACTCAGGGAGCTAAGATTCCACATGCCTCTGGATCGAAAGAACTAAAACATAAAACAGAAGCAATATTGTAACAAAGTCAATTAAGACTTTAAAGATGAAAGTGAAAGGTACAGTCGATCAGTCTTGTCCAACTCTTTGAGACCCCATCAGCTGTAGCCCACCCAGCTCCTATGTCCATGATTCTCCAGTCAAAGAGTGGGTTGCCATTTCCTCCACCAGGGGATCTTCCTGACCGTGGGTCTCCTGCAGTACAAGTGGACTATTTACCACTGAGCCACCAGTGACCTTTTTTTTTTTTTTTCAAATGGTCCACATCAAAAAAAAAGTCTTAACAAATTCTAGAATTGCTGAGGCTGATGGGATATATGGGGAGAGAGAAAATATTTGCAGAGAGACAACTCCAGAAGTCTGGACTCCTGGGCTACATAGACCTTGATTCTAGAAGGCCTGACAGAAAGTGCCTGCTAGGAGACTGAGAGTAATACGACTAATATGTTAAAGAAAATAGAAGAAAAGATGGATGGGATGGGGAAAAAAGAGTATTTTAAGAGAATTCAAGGGTAGAAAATAATCAAAGGAGCCTTCTACAACTGTAAAATATATCTGATGAAATAATGTCTAAGAACTTTCTGAATCTAATTCAATATATAGTTTGAAAAAGGTAGAAAATGTTTTATAGTAAGGAGAAAAAATAATCAGTGGAAGTCTAGATAACCCAGACACAAGAATTAGCAGACCAGAACTATCAAACAACTATTTTCAGTATTCTAAAGAATTTGTGGAGACATAGGCAGATGGATTGATTAGAGAGGGATCTTGAGCAGAGACATGAAGACTAATATAGACCAAAATGGAAATTCTGAAACTAAAAAACACAATAAATAAAATTTCTTTAAAAATTGGTGGTTTGACAAATAACCAGATACAGTAGAGGAAAAGATTAGTGAACCCAAAGACTGGGCAATGAAAAACTTTCAAACTCATGCACAAAAAAGAATGAAAAGGACAGAATGTAAGAAAGATTCAGGAAATGCTCATAAGTTATAACATATGTGTAATTTAAGCCCCAGAAGGAGAGGAGAGAATGAAGCACAGGAAATATTTAAATAGATGTTTTAGTTGACATCTAAAAAAAGTTATCAATTTACTGATTTAAGAACCTCAGGCAACTCCCAAACAGAATAAATACAAAAAAAAAAAAATACACCTAGGTGAATCAGAGTTAAACTGCTGAAAACTAAACATAATAGAAAATCTTAAGAGTAGCTGGGAAATAAAGAAATATATGTACAGGCAAATGACAATTCAAATTAAAATTGAGATGTTGTTAGAAAAAACACAGGTCAAGAGATAATGCAGTGAAATCATAAAAGAATTGAAAGGGGGGAAAAATCTGTCAATCCAGATTTCAGTCTAGAGCCAAAGTATCTATCAGAAATTAAAGTGGAATAAAGACATTTTCAGACAAACAAACGCTGAGGAATTCTGTCATACAAGAACCGAGGAGTTTGCTGCTAGAAGTCCTAAAGGCTAAAAGAAAAGAATCCCACATGAAAACTTGGATCTGCAAAAAAGGAATGAAAAGCACCAAATAGAAAAGACTATTTTTTCTTCTCTAAATGTCTTTAAAAAACATCTCTTCCTGAGGACCTTATGAAGCAGGTTCTGTTATTATCTCCTCTTTACCAATGAGAAATAGCCTAAGATAAACGTACCCAAGATCACTCAATGAGAAGGAGATAGAGCCATTATTTAAACTCAGAATTCATGCTTTAATCACTGTGCTGTGCTCAAGCAGCATTTGCTGAGTGGATGAAGGCAAAATTTAAATGCATGTCTCCTGGCCTCATGTCCAGTGGTTGTGCCATCCTGTCCCGTACATTCTTAGATCTATTAACTCCTTCATTACTCACAGGTCTCATACTCTTCGCTAGATGGTAGAAATTGTTAGATGTACTTTCCCTTTATTATTTTTTTTATTTTTTCATTCTAAATATGGGCCAGTTCTTCTGTATATAGAAGTCATATATATATACATATATATATATACTCATATTTGATGTGTTGTTCTGCATTATTATAAGTGGTCCTTGCAAATTATTTTCTGTAGAACTGGGGCCCTTACTGAAAGAGAGGAAGATGAGAATTCTGCTGAAGAAGATGAGGACGAAGAAGAAGAAGACAAAGAAAGTGAAGAAAGTGAGGGCAAGGGTGAAGAAACAGAAGAGGAAGAGAAACAGGAAGATGAATCTCAGCAAGAGGCCGAAAGTGGGGAATACATTGCTCTTGGAGATTTCATGGCCCAGCAAGATGGAGACCTCACATTTAAAGTAAGTAGAAACAGACTGGAAGCGGACCTAAGGGTAAATTTGCATACTAACAGAGTGAGAAAATACCACTTGTATTCCTGGGTTAGATATTCCTGATGTTAGCTTTTTCAAGACTCAATCTGTTTAAATAAAATAAGTGATAATTATGATGTATATGTATAAGGAATAACCATGCAAAATACTGTTATCAAAGTTACCTGGTAGTAAAATGGTGAAAAAAAAAAATGTATATGCTCTTCTGGTTCTGAAAATACAGTAGTGTTAATGTTGATAATTCTGAATTTAGGAATAAGTTCTAATTAAAAAATTTATTTTGCCTTAAGAAAGGGGAAATTCTCCATATAATCGAAAAAAACCCTGATGGTTGGTGGATGGCTAAGAACTCCAAAGGAAATGAAGGTCTTATTCCCAAAACCTACTTGGAGGTTAGTCTTTTTTTTTTTTTTTTCCCTTTTTTCTCCTTTAAGACTTTTTTTCTCACTTATAATAAAACATTAGGTTGTATTCTTTGATCAAACAACTAGTGAATGACATAAGACACAGAATTCACTTCAGTCTTAGAGGGTCAGAACAAGGGAAAATTATGGGGCTTCCCTGGTGGCTCAGTGGTTAAAAAAAAAAAACCAATCCACCTGCAATTCAGAAGATTCAGGTTCAAACCTTGGGTTGAGAAGATCCCCTGGAAAAGAAATGGCAACTTATCCCAGTATTCTGGCCTGTGAAATCCCATGGACAGAGGAGCCCAGTGGGCTACAGTCCATGGGGTCACCAAAGAGTTGGACACGATTTAGTGACTAAACAACAATTACAGTTTTGGGGACCTGTGACCTGCTCTTATGCCGGTGAGCCGTAGAATGTTATCCCATGATGAAGATGCTCTGTGGGTTTGTGTTGGTCACAAAAATGAATATTTGTTGTGAAAACTACAATTAACTTTGTGTTAACTTCTACAAACATATGATCCTTTACTAAGATGTGAGTATACTATGTATGCTTATTGATAAGCCTATTTCTTTCATATTTCATAATATAGCATGGCCATTTTCCGTGCCAATATATAGAGATCAGAGATGTCCACTAGAAATATAATGCAAACCACAAATGTAATTAAAATTTTTCTAGTAACCACACTGAGGTGTCTTCTGTTTCCTCATACCACTTGTGACATCAGCTGTATGGTGCTTTGTTTTGTTTTTTCTGACACTAAATACATGTTGCTTTTTCACACTGTTTCTTTGAAACAAAGCAGGTGTCTAATAATTCACTTCAATTTTGACACTAACTCATACCAGATAACTTCTGTGTTGACTTTCAGCCAGAATTATTTTTAGTATATTAAATCCGTCAGTGTCCCATTTATGATTTTTGATTTTGGTATCATGATTGGAAAGGACTTTCCCATCTCAAGATTATTTTATTCTAACACTTCTGCAGTTCTCTTATTTATAGCTTTTCTTTTTTTAAATTTGAATCAGCTCCATCTGGCATTTTTTTTTTTTGGCATTTATTTTGATTAAACTTGTTCTCTACCTCTATCCTTGTAAAGTTTTTAAAAAATGACATTATCAGCCATGTACTGAAATCTTTTCCCCTTGAGTTTTGATATGCCTACCTACACTTGAGTCTTTCCGAAAGTAAATTTACTGGTTAATTTTTGCATTTGGTTGAAAAGGACTTAAATTTCATATAATTTTTCAGCCCTATAATAAAGAAGAAATCCGAGAATCAAGTGAAGAAGACAGTGAAGAAGATGCAGAGGTGGGGAATGAAACAGCGGAAGGAGCAGAAGTCAAACAAAGGTAAAAAGGTGTGCAGGAACATCAAAGTAGGTTCAGGAAACTTTTTATTTATTTTGACCATTATAAATAATTTCTTGAAATGGAAGAAACTTATCGTTTGGGAGCAGGGTTTTTCATATTACTATTTGCTTAAAGATCATTACAACTCTTAACTTTGTGGTTACTTTTAGCCCGTGATATTAGTCTTAGTTTGATGAAGACATTGTTACGTTTTGCGAAGCTACAGTGCTATGCTCTGTTCTTTGATTAATGAAGTTCCCTAATTGAGTGAATAGGCACAACCTTTTCTTGCACTCATGTAGCTACTCTGTCTCCTTAGAACCGATTCTCACTGGAGTGCTGTCCGGAACGCCATCTCAGAGGTTGGTATTTCCTCTCTTATTAATGGGGCTTCCTTGATGACTCAGTGGTAAACAATCTGCCTGAAATGCGGAGATTCGGGTTCAATCCCTGGGTCAGGAAGATTTCCTGGAAGAGGAAATGGCAGCCCACTCAAGTATTCTTACCTGGAGAATCTCATAGACAGAGGGGCCTGGTAAGGCTACAGTTCATGGGGGTCACAAACTAAACTGACTGAGAGACTAGCACTTTGACTTTTCACTTTGTCTTATTAATAATGTCTTGTTTTGATACGTGATTCCAGATTCAAAACAGGACGAAAACTATAAATGAAAGCATTGGATTCTAGAATGCACAGAGCATTTAAACATATCTCTGGTTTAGTAGGATTTCCCTAGTAACTTAGATGGTAAAGAATCTATCTGCAATGCAGGAGACTGAGGTTCAATCCCCAGGTCAGGAGGATCTCCTGGAGAAGGAAATGGCAACCCACTCCAGTGTCCCTGCCTGGAGGAATCCATGGTCAGAGATGCCTGACAGGCTACAGCCCAGGGGATCGCAGAGTGTCCGACACGACTGAGTGACAAGCACTTGCATTTTTCTTTTCTGGTTTAGTAAGTCTGTATTCCAACTAACGTTTTCCATTAGGTCTTTTCTGTAAGAAGAGTAGATTTGAAGGCTTGGAAATGTCTCATATTGATTTTGCTTGAATTTTCTATCTTCTGGGTAAAGACAGTTATTAAATTTTAGTTATTATTTTTAAATTGCAAAAAGCTCAAAAAATAAGAAACTATTCATAATCCTATCATTTAAAAAATTATGTCACAAAATGAAAATCCATTCCTTCCATAAGTAATCACCACTATTTAGTAAATATATCCTTTCTGAGGGTTTTTTTTTTTACCTTACTTACCACTTACAGATATGCGTGTGTGTGTGTGTGTGTGTGTGTGTACATGTGCAAAAATGTCATTCATTCTTCAACGCACATCAGTTTATGGTATCAGCTCATCTGTGACATGGAACTACCTTGTGGGTCAGGTTAGGCCATTTTGAGGGGGGCCGTGTAGAAACAGCTGGTCTGAAGCACAGAGCTCGGCCCCCAGGGCACCATATGGGGCCCAAGTCCTCGGGAGAGGCCAGGATTCAGCGATGGCATCTTCTCATAGTTGGGAGTTAAATTGCTGTGTTCTTCCACTAAAGTCTGGACATTTGTATTTTTGTTTTGGGAGTTGTATCTGAGTATCCTAGAGGTGAGGGAACCTGAATGAAAGCAAGCAAATCAATTTTTTTTTTTTTGCTCTTTTAGCAGGTGAGCACCATCGACATGTTGATCACGATGGGAGCTCTTCCTGCCGGGTTCAGGCCTTCTACCCTCTTCCAACTCCTGGAGGAAGGTAACAGGTGTCCAGATTTCTAGTTAAAGCAGTCATGGTTTGCATCTTGTTTTTCTGGCACAGCCAGAGCAAGTTGCTAAAAAAAAAGTGTTTAATCTCACCTCTCTTGAACGCTCATCTTGTCCCTCATCCTGCCTGTGACAGGAGGAAGGAGCCCTGATCCTAGCGGAGCCCAAGTCCCCTTCCTTTATTTCAGAAACATGAGTCTTTCAATGGCAGTCCTTTCCTGTATCTGGAGTCCGCTCTCCCCTCCCCAACCAGCTCACTGCCTGATCAGCAGCCCTCAGTTCAGTTCAGTCACTCAGTCGTGCCCAAATCTTTGCGACCCCGTGGACTGCAGCACACCTGGCTTCCCTGTCCTTCATCATCTCTTGGAGCTTGCTCAAACTCATGTCCATTGCATCAGTGATGCCATCCAACCATCTCGCCTCGTCGTGCCTTCATTAAAGACAGTTATTAAATTTTAGTTATTATTTTTAAATTGCAAAAAGCTCAAAAAATAAGAAACTATTCATAATCCTATCATTTAAAAAATTATGTCACAAAATGAAAATCCATTCCTTCCATAAGTAATCACCACTATTTAGTAAATATATCCTTTCTGAGGGTTTTTTTTTTTACCTTACTTACCACTTACAGATATGCGTGTGTGTGTGTGTGTGTGTGTACATGTGCAAAAATGTCATTCATTCTTCAACGCACATCAGTTTATGGTATCAGCTCATCTGTGACATGGAACTACCTTGTGGGTCAGGTTAGGCCATTTTGAGGGGGGCCGTGTAGAAACAGCTGGTCTGAAGCACAGAGCTCGGCCCCCAGGGCACCATATGGGGCCCAAGTCCTCGGGAGAGGCCAGGATTCAGCGATGGCATCTTCTCATAGTTGGGAGTTAAATTGCTGTGTTCTTCCACTAAAGTCTGGACATTTGTATTTTTGTTTTGGGAGTTGTATCTGAGTATCCTAGAGGTGAGGGAACCTGAATGAAAGCAAGCAAATCAATTTTTTTTTTTTTTTTGCTCTTTTTAGCAGATGAACACCATCGACATGTTGATCACGATGGGAGCTCTTCCTGCCGGGTTCAGGCCTTCTACCCTCTTCCAACTCCTGGAGGAAGGTAACAGGTGTCCAGATTTCTAGTTAAAGCAGTCATGGTTTGCATCTTGTTTTTCTGGCACAGCCAGAGCAAGTTGCTAAAAAAAAAGTGTTTAATCTCACCTCTCTTGAACGCTCATCTTGTCCCTCATCCTGCCTGTGACAGGAGGAAGGAGCCCTGATCCTAGCGGAGCCCAAGTCCCCTTCCTTTATTTCAGAAACATGAGTCTTTCAATGGCAGTCCTTTCCTGTATCTGGAGTCCGCTCTCCCCTCCCCAACCAGCTCACTGCCTGATCAGCAGCCCTCAGTTCAGTTCAGTCACTCAGTCGTGCCCAAATCTTTGCGACCCCGTGGACTGCAGCACACCTGGCTTCCCTGTCCTTCATCATCTCTTGGAGCTTGCTCAAACTCATGTCCATTGCATCAGTGATGCCATCCAACCATCTCGTCCTCTGTCGTCTCCTTCTCCTTCTGCCTTCTATTTTCCCCAGCATCAGGGTCTTTTCCAATAAATCAGCTTTTCACATCAGGTGGCCAAAGTATCGGAGCTTCAGCATCAGTCCTTCCAATGAATATTTAGGGTTGATTTCCTTTAAGATTGACTGTTTTGATCTCCTTGTCATTAAGGGACTCTTTGAGTAAATGATTTTGTAATAAATATTCTTCATGATTGAAGTATGGAAGAACAGTGTTAAAATACTTGTGTGTTAAGTAAAATTAGTGATTATATGCTTTTTCTAAAATATTCAGAAAGTGGTTACAGGTTTTCTGCATTTTACAGAAATATTTGAGTGGGTCGTCTTTATCATGGGGCATGTTACTGGCCTGAAAGTTTTAAAGGTCTTTCCTAAGGCTGCCTGAAGATCAGCTCTGATGTGCTTCTGTCTTTACATTTCCTCCTGATGTTCTCTGATCTCTTGATATGTCTGTCTTAGGAAGCAGCTTTCTAGTAAACAGTATGGTATTTTCAACATCTGTTTCCTAAGTTTGTGCCTTAACATCATGGATTTGAGGTTTTGAATTTCCTTTGTTCTTTGTAAGGAAATAAAGGAAGGATTATTTTTGCAGGGAATCAATTTCGAGCAAGTTACTTCTTACAGCCAGAACTCACGCCTTCACAACTGGCCTTCCGAGACCTAATGTGGGATGCTAAAGCCGGCTGTATGGTTTGCATCTTGTTTTCTGGCACAGCCAGAGCAAGTTGCTAAAAAAAAAGTGTTTAATCTCACCTCTCTTGAACGCTCATCTTGTCCCTCATCCTGCCTGTGACAGGAGGAAGGAGCCCTGATCCTAGCGGAGCCCAAGTCCCCTTCCTTTATTTCAGAAACATGAGTCTTTCAATGGCAGTCCTTTCCTGTATCTGGAGTCCGCTCTCCCCTCCCCAACCAGCTCACTGCCTGATCAGCAGCCCTCAGTTCAGTTCAGTCACTCAGTCGTGCCCAAATCTTTGCGACCCCGTGGACTGCAGCACACCTGGCTTCCCTGTCCTTCATCATCTCTTGGAGCTTGCTCAAACTCATGTCCATTGCATCAGTGATGCCATCCAACCATCTCGTCCTCTGTCGTCTCCTTCTCCTTCTGCCTTCTATTTTCCCCAGCATCAGGGTCTTTTCCAATAAATCAGCTTTTCACATCAGGTGGCCAAAGTATCGGAGCTTCAGCATCAGTCCTTCCAATGAATATTTAGGGTTGATTTCCTTTAAGATTGACTGTTTTGATCTCCTTGTCATTAAGGGACTCTTTGAGTAAATGATTTTGTAATAAATATTCTTCATGATTGAAGTATGGAAGAACAGTGTTAAAATACTTGTGTGTTAAGTAAAATTAGTGATTATATGCTTTTTCTAAAATATTCAGAAAGTGGTTACAGGTTTTCTGCATTTTACAGAAATATTTGAGTGGGTCGTCTTTATCATGGGGCATGTTACTGGCCTGAAAGTTTTAAAGGTCTTTCCTAAGGCTGCCTGAAGATCAGCTCTGATGTGCTTCTGTCTTTACATTTCCTCCTGATGTTCTCTGATCTCTTGATATGTCTGTCTTAGGAAGCAGCTTTCTAGTAAACAGTATGGTATTTTCAACATCTGTTTCCTAAGTTTGTGCCTTAACATCATGGATTTGAGGTTTTGAATTTCCTTTGTTCTTTGTAAGGAAATAAAGGAAGGATTATTTTTGCAGGGAATCAATTTCGAGCAAGTTACTTCTTACAGCCAGAACTCACGCCTTCACAACTGGCCTTCCGAGACCTAATGTGGGATGCTAAAGCCGGCTGTGTAAGTATGGTCACTCTTTACCAAGGGGGACGTGAAATGGGCTTAGAAGTCGTAAAAGTAGACCTTCCTAATAACTAATCGCTCTCGCAGATTCAGTCAAGACCCAGCCGTGTTTCCTTGATCCTGACCCTCTGGAGCTGCAAACGGATTCCTCTTCCAGGAGCGAGCATCCAGGTTCTCAGCAGACACGTACGCCTCTGCCTGTTTGACGGCAGTAAGGTAAACTTCCTGGGGAATTCAGCCAGTCCCTGCCACATATAGTTTTTTTAATTTTATTTTTTATTTCTTGTTAACACCAAAAGCATTTTGTATTGGGGTGCAGCCGATTAACCATGCTAATTGTGCTAGTTTGAAGTGAACAGTGAAGGGACTCCAGCCTCCTCCCAAACCTTCTGTTCCCACCACGTATTAAATGTGTACTTCATAGGGCCTGTCTGTCTCTTCCTCTCGCTCTCTCCCTCTCTCTGTGTATAAGTATCTAGATAAAATAATGTGTGGTAGTATGCAAACCACATGGGTTCTGATGATATAGGGTTATTAACCCCTGGCTCTTCCTCACTTGCTAAGTGTATGTTGTTTATACATCACAGTTAACTCCTCTGAGCTGTAGATTTCTTTACTTACAAAAAGGTGCTGATGCCTACATTCTAATACTGTATATAGTTCGGGTTTTAAGTATAGAATATTTATTTATTTGCTTATTTATTTTGGTGGGCACTGGGTCTTTGTTGCTGCATGAGGGGTTTCTCTAGTTGTGGCCTGCGGGCGCAACTCTCTAGTTGTGGCGTGCAGGTTTCTCCTTGTGGTGGCTTCTCTTGTTGCAGGCCATGGACTCTAGGCCTCAAGGACTTCAGTAGCTGTGGCCCTCTGGCTTAGCTGCTCTGCAACATGTAGACTCTTCCCAGAGCAGGGATTGAACTCGTGTCCTCTGTGGTGACAGGTGGATTCTTAAGTACTGGGCCACTAGGGATGCCGAGTGATGCATTTTTTGGCAGGTGTACACACCTGTATAACCAACATTGCAGTCAATCTACAGAGCATTCTCATCACCTGACAAAGCTTCCTCCATCCATTTGCATCTTCTTCCTCTCTGATTCCTAAGAGAATTTATTTTCCCACCCAGTACCAAAGAATTCGAATGACTCTTAATTAATTGATTTGGTTCAGAGATACAGCTAAAACTGGGCTGAGATGGAAATTTATGACTTTAGATGAACAGACTAGAGAAGAAGAAAGATTTTAAATCAGTGCCCTAAGCTTGAACTCAAGAGTCTAGAAAAGGAAGAGAGTCAAACCTGAAGGAAGTAGAATGGAGCAAATAATAAAGAGTAGAAATTAAAACAGAATTTAGAATTGAAATAGAAAGCAAAAGAGGAAATCAGAAAAGGCAAAAGTTTATTCTTTGAAGAGATGAATACAATTGAGAGATGCCCAGTGATAAATTTTAAAAGGAACTTCTGTGGTGGTTCAGTGGTTAAAACTTTGCCTTGCCACGTAGGGGGCACAGGTTTGATCCCTAGTCAGGAAACCAAGGTCCCACAGGCCTCAGTGGGACCAAGAATAAACGAATAAATAAATACATTTTTAAAAGATAATGTGTGGTAGTATGCAAACCACATGGGTTCTGATGATAAAACCCTGGCTCTTCCTCACAATGATTGTTTATACATCACAGTTAACTCCTCTGAGCTGTAGATTTCTTTACTTACAAAAAGGTGCTGATGCCTACATTCTAATACTGTATATAGTTCGGGTTTTAAGTATAGAATATTTATTTATTTGCTTATTTATTTTGGTGGGCACTGGGTCTTTGTTGCTGCATGAGGGGTTTCTCTAGTTGTGGCCTGCGGGCGCAACTCTCTAGTTGTGGCGTGCAGGTTTCTCCTTGTGGTGGCTTCTCTTGTTGCAGGCCATGGACTCTAGGCCTCAAGGACTTCAGTAGCTGTGGCCCTCTGGCTTAGCTGCTCTGCAACATGTAGACTCTTCCCAGAGCAGGGATTGAACTCGTGTCCTCTGTGGTGACAGGTGGATTCTTAAGTACTGGGCCACTAGGGATGCCGAGTGATGCATTTTTTGGCAGGTGTACACACCTGTATAACCAACATTGCAGTCAATCTACAGAGCATTCTCATCACCTGACAAAGCTTCCTCCATCCATTTGCATCTTCTTCCTCTCTGATTCCTAAGAGAATTTATTTTCCCACCCAGTACCAAAGAATTCGAATGACTCTTAATTAATTGATTTGGTTCAGAGATACAGCTAAAACTGGGCTGAGATGGAAATTTATGACTTTAGATGAACAGACTAGAGAAGAAGAAAGATTTTAAATCAGTGCCCTAAGCTTGAACTCAAGAGTCTAGAAAAGGAAGAGAGTCAAACCTGAAGGAAGTAGAATGGAGCAAATAATAAAGAGTAGAAATTAAAACAGAATTTAGAATTGAAATAGAAAGCAAAAGAGGAAATCAGAAAAGGCAAAAGTTTATTCTTTGAAGAGATGAATACAATTGAGAGATGCCCAGTGATAAATTTTAAAAGGAACTTCTGTGGTGGTTCAGTGGTTAAAACTTTGCCTTGCCACGTAGGGGGCACAGGTTTGATCCCTAGTCAGGAAACCAAGGTCCCACAGGCCTCAGTGGGACCAAGAATAAACGAATAAATAAATACATTTTTAAAAGATAACTTTCAAAAGAGAGAAAGAAAGAAAACAGACGAGTATTTCCAAAACTCAGCCTCTGTTCTCCAGTGCTGAATAGAAACATGAAGACAGAGTTTTGACTGAAGTTAAATAGAGCCGCTTTTAATGCTCTACCAGGCAAAGGGGGCCACAGCCGTCTGATGCCCTCAAGACTGTGGAGCCCACCCTGGAGGTGGGGTAGTGAGGTGGGGTAGTGAGGAATCCTCCAGTGTTGAAGGAGCGGGGCGTGGCCATCTCGTGGACGTCCTTCTGATTGGCTGGTGGTGAGATAACCGGGAGTCAGCGTCATCAGCCTTCTGGTTCCAGATGGTCTGGGGTCTGCATGCTTGTGGAAAGCAGACAGCTGACTTCTTCCACCTGGTGAGGGTTTCCACATCTGCAAAACAGCTCAGGGGACAGGCTTCAGAATATTACCTGTGGTCCTAGAGGAAGAACTAAAGGTTCTTGAGAGTGAATGAAAGTTACTCAGTCGTGTCTGACTCTTTGCGACTCCATAGACTGTAGCCTGCGGGGTTCCTCTGTCCATGGGATTCTCCAGGCAAGAACACTGGAGTGGGTTGCCATTTCCTTCTCCAGGGAATCTTCCTGACTCAGGGATCGAACATACGTCTCGTCGTATTGGCAGGCAGGTTCTTTACTATTAGTGCCATTTGGAAAGGCTGAAAGAACAGACAGGGGATGTTATAAACAAGTTCATGGCAATAAATTTGGTAACATCGATAAAGTCTTTGAAAACTATAATTTAGTGAAACTGACCTAAGATGAACTAGAACAATTCGAATAACCCCTGTTAAAGAAATTGAGCAAATAATAAAGAGTAGAAATTAAAACAGAATTTAGAATTGAAATAGAAAGCAAAAGAGGAAATCAGAAAAGGCAAAAGTTTATTCTTTGAAGAGATGAATACAATTGAGAGATGCCCAGTGATAAATTTTAAAAGGAACTTCTGTGGTGGTTCAGTGGTTAAAACTTTGCCTTGCCACGTAGGGGGCACAGGTTTGATCCCTAGTCAGGAAACCAAGGTCCCACAGGCCTCAGTGGGACCAAGAATAAACGAATAAATAAATACATTTTTAAAAGATAACTTTCAAAAGAGAGAAAGAAAGAAAACAGACGAGTATTTCCAAAACTCAGCCTCTGTTCTCCAGTGCTGAATAGAAACATGAAGACAGAGTTTTGACTGAAGTTAAATAGAGCCGCTTTTAATGCTCTACCAGGCAAAGGGGGCCACAGCCGTCTGATGCCCTCAAGACTGTGGAGCCCACCCTGGAGGTGGGGTAGTGAGGTGGGGTAGTGAGGAATCCTCCAGTGTTGAAGGAGCGGGGCGTGGCCATCTCGTGGACGTCCTTCTGATTGGCTGGTGGTGAGATAACCGGGAGTCAGCGTCATCAGCCTTCTGGTTCCAGATGGTCTGGGGTCTGCATGCTTGTGGAAAGCAGACAGCTGACTTCTTCCACCTGGTGAGGGTTTCCACATCTGCAAAACAGCTCAGGGGACAGGCTTCAGAATATTACCTGTGGTCCTAGAGGAAGAACTAAAGGTTCTTGAGAGTGAATGAAAGTTACTCAGTCGTGTCTGACTCTTTGCGACTCCATAGACTGTAGCCTGCGGGGTTCCTCTGTCCATGGGATTCTCCAGGCAAGAACACTGGAGTGGGTTGCCATTTCCTTCTCCAGGGAATCTTCCTGACTCAGGGATCGAACATACGTCTCGTCGTATTGGCAGGCAGGTTCTTTACTATTAGTGCCATTTGGAAAGGCTGAAAGAACAGACAGGGGATGTTATAAACAAGTTCATGGCAATAAATTTGGTAACATCGATAAAGTCTTTGAAAACTATAATTTAGTGAAACTGACCTAAGATGAACTAGAACAATTCGAATAACCCCTGTTAAAGAAATTGAGACTAAAATGAAAACTCTTCCAGTTAAGAAAACTCCAGGGCCTTCCCTGGTGGTCCAGTGGATAAGACTCTGTTCCCAATGCAGGAGGCCTGGGTGTGATCCCTGGTCAGAGAACTAGATCCCACATGCCACAACTAAGACCCAGTGGAACCAAATAAATAAATGCTTTAAAAAAAAAAAAGAAAAGAAAACCCCAGATCCTGGTAGTTTCGCTGATGGATTCTGCCAAACGTTTAAGAAAGAAACCATACTGCTAGTACACAAACCCTTCCAAAGAACAGATGAAGAGGAAATGCTCCCCATGTCATTTCACAAGGCCAGGAGAAACATGCTACCAACATAAGACAAGATATTACAAGAAAGAGAAATTACAAGACCAGTGCTCCTCATGAATATAATGAACTAAAATCCTAAACAAAATATTCGTGAATCAAACCTGATTGATGATTTTCCAGCTCAGATCCATACTACCCTTAACTCTGATCTGCTCCTCTGTTGATATTTTATTTTATTTTTTTGGGAGGGTGGGGTGGGGCGGTGGGCACTTCTATTGGTCTTTCATTTATCTGTTTTCATCCATCTTTGTTCTTTGACCCGTGTGGGCCTCCCATCGCAGTGGTCTCCATCGTTGCAGAGCACCAGGTCTGGGTGCACGCACTCCAGACCTCTGGCTCAGTAGTTGGACACATCGGTCCAGCCGCTCCACGGCACGTGGGATCCTCCCAGGCCAGGGATCGAACCGGCGCCCCCTGCACTGCAAGACGGTATCCTTACCCGCTGGACCACCATGGAAGCCCTTTTCTGTTGACATTAATTGGCACTGTTGGCATACGGCTCTCCCTGGAAGATAGGTGCATGCACACATGTGTGCTCAGTTGTGTCTGACACACCAGGCCCCCCTGTCCATGAGATTCTCCAGGCAAGAATACTGGAGTTGGCTGCCATGCCCTCTTCCAGTGGATCTTCTCAACCCAGGGATGGAATCCAGGTCACCTGCATTGCAAGCAGATTCTTTACTGCTGAGCCACCAGGGAAGATAAAAAAGGACAATAGATTATGATTAATTGGAGTTTATTCCAGGAATTCAAGTGAACCCACATATGTAGATAGTATTTAACATTTGAAAATAGATCATTGTAATTTGGTATATTAACATAGCTAAAGAAAAAAATCATGTGACCATCTCAGTAAATGTAGAAACAGCATTTGACAACTGTCTACACCCATTTGTAATTTTTAAAAAGTTCTCCTCAAACTGAGAACAGAAGGAAACTTCAGGTTCATAAAGGGCAACAAGAAAAAACTGAAGCATCACTGTACTTAATGTGAAGTACTGAACACTTTCTGCTATGGTCAGGAATGATTCAAGGATATCCAAGAAATAAGAAGATAACTCAGGTGTTTTTTTATTTGAGAAAAGATTTGAGCAGGCACTTAAAAAAAGAAAATATGACAAACCAACATGCATATAAAAAGATACTGAACATATAATAGGTCATCTGGGAAATGCAAATGAAAACCAGAGTGAAAGAGATCCAACTATAGGCTAAGAAATCACCTTAAATATAGTAATATAGGCAGGGTAAGAGGAGAAGAGTGGGGAAAGATACACCATGCTAAAGATATTAATATCAGATAAAGTATACTTCAGAGCAACCAACATGATCGAGAATAAAGTGGTACATTACATGATAAGATGGACAGTTCACCAAAAACAATTCTAAATATGTACACACCTAACATCAGAGCTTCAGAATATATGCAGTAAAAATGGTTAGAAGTGAAGGGAGGAATGGGTAAAGCCCCAATTATAATTCGGGATCGGCCCGGCGCCCCTGCTCAAGGCGGTATCCTTCCGCCAGGACGGTATCCTTACCCGCTGGACCACCATGGAAGCCCTTTTCTGTTGACATTAATTGGCACTGTTGGCATACGGCTCTCCCTGGAAGATAGGTGCATGCACACATGTGTGCTCAGTTGTGTCTGACACACCAGGCCCCCCTGTCCATGAGATTCTCCAGGCAAGAATACTGGAGTTGGCTGCCATGCCCTCTTCCAGTGGATCTTCTCAACCCAGGGATGGAATCCAGGTCACCTGCATTGCAAGCAGATTCTTTACTGCTGAGCCACCAGGGAAGATAAAAAAGGACAATAGATTATGATTAATTGGAGTTTATTCCAGGAATTCAAGTGAACCCACATATGTAGATAGTATTTAACATTTGAAAATAGATCATTGTAATTTGGTATATTAACATAGCTAAAGAAAAAAATCATGTGACCATCTCAGTAAATGTAGAAAAAGCATTTGACAACTGTCTACACCCATTTGTAATTTTTAAAAAGTTCTCCTCAAACTGAGAACAGAAGGAAACTTCAGGTTCATAAAGGGCAACAAGAAAAAACTGAAGCATCACTGTACTTAATGTGAAGTACTGAACACTTTCTGCTATGGTCAGGAATGATTCAAGGATATCCAAGAAATAAGAAGATAACTCAGGTGTTTTTTTATTTGAGAAAAGATTTGAGCAGGCACTTAAAAAAAGAAAATATGACAAACCAACATGCATATAAAAAGATACTGAACATATAATAGGTCATCTGGGAAATGCAAATGAAAACCAGAGTGAAAGAGATCCAACTATAGGCTAAGAAATCACCTTAAATATAGTAATATAGGCAGGGTAAGAGGAGAAGAGTGGGGAAAGATACACCATGCTAAAGATATTAATATCAGATAAAGTATACTTCAGAGCAACCAACATGATCGAGAATAAAGTGGTACATTACATGATAAGATGGACAGTTCACCAAAAACAATTCTAAATATGTACACACCTAACATCAGAGCTTCAGAATATATGCAGTAAAAATGGTTAGAAGTGAAGGGAGGAATGGGTAAAGCCCCAATTATAATTGCAGACTTTAATACTTCTCTTTACAATACTGTAGAACAAATAGACAAAATTAGTTAGACTAGAAAAGAACAGAATAACACCACGAACAAACTGGATCTCATTAACAGTAGATGAAGTACCCCCAAAGTGCATTCTTTTCAGTGCATATGAAACAGTCAGCAAAATACACGGTCTTAAACAGATTTAGAAATCTGATTTGAAATTGTTCAGTGTAAGGTTTTGACCACATGGAATGAATTAGAAATCAGAAACAGAAAGAGAACAGGAGAAAATCCTTGGCAATTGCACAACAGATTTCTAAATAACCAACGGTTTAAAAGAAAAGCATTGCTTAAAGGGAAGTTTATAGCTCTGCAAAAGAATTCTCACTTCCATAACCTAACCTCCTGAGCAGGTGATGCTTGCCTTAAGATCTCAAGGGTGAAGAGACCATAAGGAGATGGGAAGAGGACACACACTTGACTGAAGAAAGAGCCCTGGCAAGGACCTTCGCAGGAAAGGACCTTTGGGAAAGGGAGCTGGTGTGGCTGAGTGGAGGGCACGGGAGGGAGGGCAGGATGGGATGAAATGGGAGATACCATGTAAGACCTTGGAAGACACGATGTTTTGTCTTTGTCCTAAAAACAAGCAAGTCCTTGGAAGACACTGATATGACTTAGGTGTACATTTGGGGGTGATCTCTGGCTCCTCCCTGGAGACAGATTAGAGGGGCACCAGAGGAATCTGAGTAGACCATTTGGAAGCTGTGTCACACTGCAGTGCTCAAAGGGCAGTCGGTGTCCATGCCTTCGAGAAAATGAAATTGGGAGCCATTCCATTGCCTGGAATTAACCCAGGTTCTACCAGCTGAATGTGGAGCACTCACCAAATGACTTGACCTTGCTCACCGTCTCTCATGTACATATGTCCCTTAAGGTCCATGTACAGACTAAATGAGTCAATGTGAGTAAAGCACTTACAGCCAGACATCCTGGAGTGTAAAGTCAAGTGCAAACTTAGTGAAAGTGATGGAATTTCAGCTGAGCTGTTTCAAATCCTAAAAGAGGATGCTGTTGAGGTGCTGCACTCAGTATGCCAGCAAGTTTGGCAAACTCAGCAGTGGGCACAGGACTAGAAAATGTCAGTTCCATTCCAGTCCCAAGAAGGGCAGTACCAAAGAATGTTCAAGCTACTGTTCAATTGTGCTCATTTCACGTGCTAGCAAGGTTATGCCCCCAAATCCTTCAGGCTGCACTTCAATAGTGTATGAATCAAAAACTTCCAGATGTATAAGATGGCTTTAGAGAAGGCAGAGGAACCAGAGATGAAATTGGCAACATTTGTTGGATCATAGATAAACCAAAGGAATTCTGGAAAAACATCTACTTCTGCTTCATTGACTACGCTAAAGCCTTTGACTGTGTGGATCACAAAAAAATGGAAAACTCTGAAGGAGACAGGAATACCAGACCACTTTACCTGCCTCCTGAGAAACCTGTATGTGAGTCAAGAAGCAACAGTTAGAACCGGATATGTAACAACAGGCCAGTTCAAAATTGGGAAAGGAGTGTGACAAGGGTGTATGACAAGGTGTATAACAAGGGAGTATGACAAGTCACCCTGTTTATTTAACTTATTTGCAGAATACACCATGTGAAATGCCAGACTGGGTGAATCACAAACTGGAATCAAGATTGCCAGGAGAAAAATAACCTCAGGTATGCCGATGACACCACTCTGGTGGCAGAAAGAGAAGAGGAACTAAAGAGTTTCTTGATGAAAATGAAAGAGGAGAGTGAAAAAGGTAGCTTAAAACTCAACATTCACAAACTCTAAGATCATGGCATCTGATCCTATCGCTTCATGGCAAATAAAAGGGCAAACAGTGGAAACGGTGACAGATTTCATCTTCTTGGGCTCCAAAATCACTGTGGATGGTGACTGCTGCCATGAAACTGGAAGATGCTTGCTCCTGGAAAGAAAAGCTATGACAAACCTAAACAATGTATTAAAAAGCAGAGATATCACTTTGCTGACAAAGTTCCATGTAATCAAGGTATGGTTTTCCTAGTAGTCATGTGCAGATGTGAGAGTTGGACCATAAAGAAGGCTGGCTGCTGAAGAATTGGTGCTTTTGAATTGTGGTGCTGGAGAAGACTCTAGAGAGTCCCTTGGACAGCAAGGAGATCAAACTAGTCAATCCTAAAGGAAATCAACCCTGAATATTCATTGGAAGAACTGATGCTGAAGCTCCAATGCTTTGCCCACCTGATGTGAAAAGCTGACTTATTGGAAAAGACCCTGATGCTGGGAAAGAGTGAAGGCAAAAGGAGAAGAGGCAGACAGAGGATGAGATAGTTAGAGAGCATCACTGACTCAGTAGACATGAATTTAAGCAAGCTCTGGGAGATGGTGAAGGACAGGGAGGCCTGGTGTGCTACAGTCCATGGGTTTGCAAAGAGTCGGACACAACTGAGGGACTGAGCACTGTCGTGGCCATTTAGGCTGCTTTCATGTCCTGGCTATTGTGAACAGTGCTGCAGTGAACATTAGGATGAATATATCTTTTTGGATCGTGTTTTTCTCTGGATATATCCCCAGGAATGGAATTTCAGGGTCACATACTGGCTCTATTTTTAGTTTTTAAGGAACCTCCACACTGTTCTCCATAGTGGCTATACCAATGTCCATTCCCACCAACATTGTCGGAGGGTTCTCTTCTCTCCATACCCTGTATAGCATTAACTGGGCTTCTCAGGTGGTGCAGTGGTAAAGAATCTGCTTACCAATGCAGGAGACTCAAGGGACGTGGGTTTGATCCCTGAGTCGGGAAGATGCCCTGGAAGAGGACTTGCCTGGAAAATCCCATGGGCAGAAGAGCCTGGTGGGCCCCAATCCATGGGGTCACCAAGAGTCAGAGACCTCTGAGCACACAGGCGAAGTTAAACTGAGAGTATACTTCTAACTCACAGGTTGTGGAAAGTACCTTTGTTTCATCTGAAATGGGAGTAAATAAGTGTTGCTGCAAGGATCCTTCCTTGCTTTTAAATGCTTTACACAAAACCACTGCCCCGAATGGACCACTAGGGGTCTCCAGTGACCAAGAAGACAGAACCTGCCTTTTTTCTTGCCATCTCATTCCATACTTTTTGCAGTATCTCTTGCTATTCTCATATATAACAACATATAACAAAGATTGGAATTTTATTTTGAATAATATATCAAAATCACAGAAGTTATTTAATACAAAACAATAGAAGTCAGTTTATGAAACAAATTTATGTCAGATTTTCCAAACCAAGAAGTCAACAACAGATTAGTTACACACTTACGCTCTTAGCTTAATATTCTTTAATAACTCTAGACCAAGTCACAAATAAAAAGCATTACACAAACGACTGACTTATTGGAAAAGACCCTGATGCTGGGAAAGAGTGAAGGCAAAAGGAGAAGAGGCAGACAGAGGATGAGATAGTTAGAGAGCATCACTGACTCAGTAGACATGAATTTAAGCAAGCTCTGGGAGATGGTGAAGGACAGGGAGGCCTGGTGTGCTACAGTCCATGGGTTTGCAAAGAGTCGGACACAACTGAGGGACTGAGCACTGTCGTGGCCATTTAGGCTGCTTTCATGTCCTGGCTATTGTGAACAGTGCTGCAGTGAACATTAGGATGAATATATCTTTTTGGATCGTGTTTTTCTCTGGATATATCCCCAGGAATGGAATTTCAGGGTCACATACTGGCTCTATTTTTAGTTTTTAAGGAACCTCCACACTGTTCTCCATAGTGGCTATACCAATGTCCATTCCCACCAACATTGTCGGAGGGTTCTCTTCTCTCCATACCCTGTATAGCATTAACTGGGCTTCTCAGGTGGTGCAGTGGTAAAGAATCTGCTTACCAATGCAGGAGACTCAAGGGACGTGGGTTTGATCCCTGAGTCGGGAAGATGCCCTGGAAGAGGACTTGCCTGGAAAATCCCATGGGCAGAAGAGCCTGGTGGGCCCCAATCCATGGGGTCACCAAGAGTCAGAGACCTCTGAGCACACAGGCGAAGTTAAACTGAGAGTATACTTCTAACTCACAGGTTGTGGAAAGTACCTTTGTTTCATCTGAAATGGGAGTAAATAAGTGTTGCTGCAAGGATCCTTCCTTGCTTTTAAATGCTTTACACAAAACCACTGCCCCGAATGGACCACTAGGGGTCTCCAGTGACCAAGAAGACAGAACCTGCCTTTTTTCTTGCCATCTCATTCCATACTTTTTGCAGTATCTCTTGCTATTCTCATATATAACAACATATAACAAAGATTGGAATTTTATTTTGAATAATATATCAAAATCACAGAAGTTATTTAATACAAAACAATAGAAGTCAGTTTATGAAACAAATTTATGTCAGATTTTCCAAACCAAGAAGTCAACAACAGATTAGTTACACACTTACGCTCTTAGCTTAATATTCTTTAATAACTCTAGACCAAGTCACAAATAAAAAGCATTAACACTAAAACTAATTAATAAGACACTGCTTCCAATAATGACTGAGTATTCCTCTCCAAATGACTTGCCCACTGATGACAACTGGAAGTTCTGATAATATATAAAACGCAACTCCTTCTTGTCTCTTAACAAGTGTCCCAAAGCAGTCAGATCCTAGAGAGGAATCTTAACTCGAGTCAATGGTTTTATTTTGTCCTTTTGTTCCCTCTTTTTCATTCCTCTGTGTTCTTTTTTCTGTCTTCCTGTGTGTTAGTTGAACATGTTTTAGCGCTCCATTCTGAACCGTCTGCTGTGTTATTGAGTAGATCTCTTTGTACAGTTTTTTTAGTGCTTGAAAATAAAATATGTAGGCATTACTTTATATCTGCATTCCAGTTGAAGTTGTGTAGAAACTTTAATCCTCTTTACCCTCCCTGCTTTATGAGTGTCCTAAGTGTCTCCTCTTACACATGGAGAACCACATCACACAGTATTGTAATTCTGCTTCAACCATTAAGCTTTTCTCTAGTTGCAGAAAGCAGGGGCTACTCTCTAGTTGCAGTATGCAGGCTTCTCATTACTGTGCCTTCTCTCATTGCGGAGCATGGGCTCTTAGGGTACAAGGGCTTCATTAGTTGTGACACATGGTTCCCAGGCTCTAGAGCTCAGGCTTAGTAATTGTGGCCCACAGGCTTAGTTGCTCCTTGGCATGTGGGATCTCTCCGGATCAGGGATTAAACCGGTGTGTCCTGCATTGGTAGAGAGTCTCTTTACCCCTGAGCCAGAAGGGAAGCCCTACCCTTGTTTTAACTCTTTCCATTTTTCTTCCTTTTTCCTTCCTGATTTCAGAGATGTCCTCTTTTATCATGTTTTTTTTCTATTTAGAGAACTTCCGTTAGCCATTTTTTTAGGGTAGGTCTGCTGTCTACAGAGTCTCTTAGTTTTTCTTTGTCTGAGAATGCCTGCTGTCCCATTATTCATAGTGGATGTTTTCACTAGATGTAGAATTCTAGGTTGGCAGTTCTTTGCTTTGAGCCCTCGAAAAATATTGTTCCACTTCGTTCTGATGAGAAGCCCACTGTCATTGGAACTCCCTATGGGTGAATCTAGGTGGTGTTTCTCTCTCATTGTTCTCAAGATATTGTATTTAGTTTTTAGAAGTTTCTGTACTTTGTCATGGATTTCTTGGTTTTAGGCTGTTGGGGATTTTCTTGGCTTCTTAAACTTTAGTTTTATATCTTTTGTCAGATTTGGGGAATTTTCAGCCATTATTTTCTTAAATAGTTTTCCAGCTCTAAACTCCCTTCCCGTCTGGGACTTGGATAGCATGAACATTAATTAGATCTATTGTTATAATCTCACAGGTTCCTGAGGCAGTGACCATTCTAATTTAATTAACAGTCAAACTAATTTAACTATTTTCCTAATTTAACTATTTCAAATAAATAAAAACATGCAGAAAAAAACTGTCATAGCTTCATCTTTGTTCTAATTATTTGAACGTTCTAATTATAAGAATGATTAGAGTAAAAATTTTTTTGGCCACTTCTCTTGGTCTTTCATCATCCATCTTTGTTCCTTGGCCTGTGTGGACCTCCCACTGCAGTGGCCCCTCTCGCTGCAGAGCACCGGCTCTGGGCGCATGCACTCCAGAGCGCTGGCTCGGTGGTGGACACATTGGTCCAGCCACTTCAGGCACATGGGATCTTCCCAGGCCAGGGATCGAACTGGTGCCCCTCGCACTGCAAGGTGATGTCTTTACCCACTGGACCACCAGAGAAGCCCCTAGAGTAATTTTTAATTATTCTTAAAGCTTAGCTTAAGAAGTGCTATATTAAAATATCTTTGTCCAAAATAAGAATTGTATATTTTCTGTTCTTCTGGAAAATGTCAATTTTGTCCTTAACTTTATAGAATTTGAACTCTTTTTTTAAACAGTTTTTGTTCCTTTTGTATTCCATCGCTTTCTGTATATTACAGGACTAGATTCTTGCCTTAGCATTTTATTTAATTTGGCTGCACCTGGTCTTAGTTGTGGCATGTGGGATCTTGTTCCTCAATTAAGGATGGAATCCAGGTTTCCTGCTTTGGGAGCACAGAGTTCCAGCCACGAACCACCAGGAAACTACCCCATAACATTTTAAAAGTAATTTTACTTTTTATTTATGGCTATGCCAGGTTATTGCTGCTGCTCAGGCTTTTCTCTAGTTGTGGTGTGCAAGCTTGCATTGCAGTGGCTTGTCTTGTTGAGGAGCACAGGCTCGTTGGTGGATTTTCTTGGGCTGTACTTTGTCATGGATTTCTTGGTTTTAGGCTGTTGGGGATTTTCTTGGTTTAAATTTTTCTTTTGTCAGATTTGGGGAATTTTCAGCCATTATTTTCTTAAATAGTTTTCCAGCTCTAAACTCCCTTCCCGTCTGGGACTTGGATAGCATGAACATTAATTAGATCTATTGTTATAATCTCACAGGTTCCTGAGGCAGTGACCATTCTAATTTAATTAACAGTCAAACTAATTTAACTATTTTCCTAATTTAACTATTTCAAATAAATAAAAACATGCAGAAAAAAACTGTCATAGCTTCATCTTTGTTCTAATTATTTGAACGTTCTAATTATAAGAATGATTAGAGTAAAAATTTTTTTGGCCACTTCTCTTGGTCTTTCATCATCCATCTTTGTTCCTTGGCCTGTGTGGACCTCCCACTGCAGTGGCCCCTCTCGCTGCAGAGCACCGGCTCTGGGCGCATGCACTCCAGAGCGCTGGCTCGGTAATTGGACACATTGGTCCAGCCACTTCGCGGCACATGGGATCCTCCCAGGCCAGGGATGGAACCGGCGCCCCTCGCACTGCAAGGTGATGTCTTTACCCACTGGACCACCAGAGAAGCCCCTAGAGTAATTTTTAATTATTCTTAAAGCTTAGCTTAAGAAGTGCTATATTAAAATATCTTTGTCCAAAATAAGAATTGTATATTTTCTGTTCTTCTGGAAAATGTCAATTTTGTCCTTAACTTTATAGAATTTGAACTCTTTTTTTAAACAGTTTTTGTTCCTTTTGTATTCCATCGCTTTCTGTATATTACAGGACTAGATTCTTGCCTTAGCATTTTATTTAATTTGGCTGCACCTGGTCTTAGTTGTGGCATGTGGGATCTTGTTCCTCAATTAAGGATGGAATCCAGGTTTCCTGCTTTGGGAGCACAGAGTTCCAGCCACCGAACCACCAGGAAACTACCCCCATAACATTTTAAAAAGTAATTTTACTTTTTTATTTATGGCTATGCCAGGTTATTGCTGCTGCTCAGGCTTTTCTCTAGTTGTGGTGTGCAAGCTTGCATTGCAGTGGCTTGTCTTGTTGAGGAGCACAGGCTCTAGGGCAGGTGGCCTCAGTAGCTGTGGCTTCTGGGCTCTAGAACACAGGCTCAATAGTTGTGGTAACACGGGCTTAGTTGCTCCGAGACATGTGGGATCTACCCAGATCGGGAATCGAACTTGTGTCTCCAGCATTGGCAGGCAGATTCTTTACCACTGAGTTGCCAGGGAGCCCTTCCCCCATAGCATTTTATTTTATTTTTTTCAAATATTTATTTACTTATTTGTTTATTGGCTGTGCCAGGTCTTAGTGTGGCATGTGGGATCTTAGATCTTCATTGCAGCACGCAGGGTCTTTAGTTACAGCATGAGAACTCTTAGTTACGGTATATGGGATCTAGTTCCCTGACCAGGGATCAAACCCAGGCTCCCTGCACTGAGAGCATGGAGTCTTAGCCACTGGACCGCCAGGGAAGTGCCCCCATAGCATTTTACAAGAGATAAAATTCCAGGAACAATATACCTTAACGGCATAGAGGTCTTGAAGGAGGCTGTAACCAAGTATCTGAGCTGGTGGCAATGTCTGTCTTTATGGCGGGATGGTAGATTGCACATAAAATGCTCTTGTGGGTCCTTTTTCTCGAAAGGTCATTTATACTTAAAATTTCTCTTAATTTTCTGGTTAATCTATTTCAAATATTAAGTATTTCACTTAAGGTATTATTGGGGCTTCCCTGTTGGCTCAGAGGTAAAGAATCCGGCTGCCAATGCAGGAGACCCGGATTCTATCCCTGGGTTGGGAAAATCCCCTGGAGAAGAGAATGGCAACCCACTCCAGTATTCTTGCCTGGAGAATCCCATGGAGAGAGGAGCCCGGCAGGCTGCAGTCCATGGAGTCACAGAGTCAGAGATGATTTAATGACTAAACAACAACTATGTGTTACTGGTGCAAAGATTTGAGTTTGATTTCATTTATCAGTTTTTTTGTTGTTTTATAAGTGCTCTAACAACACTTGTGTTAATCATTTTAAAAGTTATGTATGTACTTGATATAAAAAACAAAAAAGAACTACAGAATTATACGAAGTAAGAAGAAAAATACCCCCTTCTCCCTCTGCTCCACTCTTGTTTGGAACATGGAAGTGGTGATGTTTCAGAGACTTTTCAACAGTATGATTTCAGGTGAGAAAAATCTCATTTCAGGTTCTGAGCAACATTCACACAGTCAGGGCCACGTGGCAGCCTAAGAAACCCAGAACATGGACCTTTTCTCCCCAGGTAAGGACTCTGCTGAGTGAACAGCCTAAGACTCGAACTTCTTTTGGCCGTTAAGTCTTGTGCGATTAGTTTCTCAGGCAAGATTGTCAACGTATGTTCCTAAAATAACGTGTTTCTAGCTCACACAGACTATATATATGGGGCTAGACTTGGATCTTTATTTAATGTTCTCTGAGGACTTTGATAAAAATCGCTCATGTGTCTGACTCACTAAAGTTATCACGCCTATGAATCATCTCATTCAATGGCTCACCAGGTTCAACACTAGAAAATTTCCTCTGATGGAAAATGAAAACAAAAAGACGAATCTTAGGAAGTAGTTTTGTCAAATAAATGCGGTCTCCAACTATGCTCATGAGGGCTGTGCTTTCGTGAGATAAAGACAAGGGTGACGCCCAGGAAGCTGGTGGGGACCTCGGGGACCGTCAGGACTGGGACAAAGACAGGAATGAAGTTAAGTGGCTTCAAGCCACTGACTCAGGATCACCCAGATGCCAGTGGAGATGAAGGTGTCTTTATGTCGTTTTAATAGCATTAATTGTCTAGAGTTCTGTTTACTTTTTTTCCATCTCCAGTTTCATTACTTCCTTCCCACAATTCACTTCTTGTGTCATGGCCCTGAGAACGCTTCATTAACCTTCTTCTGTTGTATCAAGAGATCTCACAACAAGACGGAGAATCCCATGGAGAGAGGAGCCCGGCAGGCTGCAGTCCATGGAGTCACAGAGTCAGAGATGATTTAATGACTAAACAACAACTATGTGTTACTGGTGCAAAGATTTGAGTTTGATTTCATTTATCAGTTTTTTTGTTGTTTTATAAGTGCTCTAACAACACTTGTGTTAATCATTTTAAAAGTTATGTATGTACTTGATATAAAAAACAAAAAAGAACTACAGAATTATACGAAGTAAGAAGAAAAATACCCCCTTCTCCCTCTGCTCCACTCTTGTTTGGAACATGGAAGTGGTGATGTTTCAGAGACTTTTCAACAGTATGATTTCAGGTGAGAAAAATCTCATTTCAGGTTCTGAGCAACATTCACACAGTCAGGGCCACGTGGCAGCCTAAGAAACCCAGAACATGGACCTTTTCTCCCCAGGTAAGGACTCTGCTGAGTGAACAGCCTAAGACTCGAACTTCTTTTGGCCGTTAAGTCTTGTGCGATTAGTTTCTCAGGCAAGATTGTCAACGTATGTTCCTAAAATAACGTGTTTCTAGCTCACACAGACTATATATATGGGGCTAGACTTGGATCTTTATTTAATGTTCTCTGAGGACTTTGAAAAAAATCGCTCATGTGTCTGACTCACTAAAGTTATCACGCCTATGAATCATCTCATTCAATGGCTCACCAGGTTCAACACTAGAAAATTTCCTCTGATGGAAAATGAAAACAAAAAGACGAATCTTAGGAAGTAGTTTTGTCAAATAAATGCGGTCTCCAACTATGCTCATGAGGGCTGTGCTTTCGTGAGATAAAGACAAGGGTGACGCCCAGGAAGCTGGTGGGGACCTCGGGGACCGTCAGGACTGGGACAAAGACAGGAATGAAGTTAAGTGGCTTCAAGCCACTGACTCAGGATCACCCAGATGCCAGTGGAGATGAAGGTGTCTTTATGTCGTTTTAATAGCATTAATTGTCTAGAGTTCTGTTTACTTTTTTTCCATCTCCAGTTTCATTACTTCCTTCCCACAATTCACTTCTTGTGTCATGGCCCTGAGAACGCTTCATTAACCTTCTTCTGTTGTATCAAGAGATCTCACAACAAGACAGAGATTCCCCAAATGGCGGGCACAGCACGTGGAGGAGGCGCAGAAGTGCTCCTGTTCACACTTGTCCACAACACCCCTCCTTCACCCTAGGGTGTTTTGTGGTTTTTTTTAAGATTTTTGTAATGTGGACCATTCTTAAAGTCTTTACTGTATTTGTTACAATGTTTCGTGTTTTGGTTTCTGGCCAAGAGGCATGTGGATCTTAGCTCCCTGACCAGGGATCGACCTTGCACCCCCTGCATTGGAAAATGAAGTCTTAACCACAGGACCACCAGGGAAGTCCCCCAGTTTGATCTTTTAAGCATCTTTCTGCTTACATTTTGGCTCAACAAATTTTCTAATAATTTCCTGGATATAAAGATGAGCTGTTTGGAGGGATGCATAATATGTATCGGTTACTTTCATCCATCCATCAGGTGTGAGGCGTGCTTCCTAGGTACTGTGGGAGTTTACGTGTTAGTAAAGACACACATACACGTATAAAACCAATGTCCTCTGCTTATGGAGCTCTGACCGCACGCCAGGCACTAGGGTAGGCCATTATGTGCATCTTCTCGTTGACTCCGCAGAGTTGCTCTGTGGAGTGGATGCTGTTGAAGCTGCTACACAGGCAGAGTGTGAAGGTTGTGGGGCTCCCAGTAGTGCAGAGGCACAGCAGAGGGTGACATTCATTCTGGTCGTTAGCCTCAGAGGAGGTTTTATAGAGGAGAAACTGATCTTGAAGGATGGGTGAGATCTCCTAGGAAAGGAGGAGGGATGTGGTTGTTCAAGGAGAGAGAACGGAGGGAGAGGAATGGAAACTCTCCAAGCCCTACCTCAGGGGAGCTGTGCAGGTTATAATCTTAGTCCTGTTCACAAAGGACCATGGTGAATGTAAATATAAATACCTTATCTGAGACTTGCCTGGTGGACCAGTGGTTAGGATGCTGAGCTTCCACTGCAGAGGACAAGAGTTCAATCCCTGGTCAGGGAACTAAGATCCGGAGTGCCGTGCAGCACTTCCCCTCCCCCAAATCATCATATATCAAGCTGTTTCTGTATTAATGCTTCTGAAGACCTCTGTACAATGATTATTTCCCATCAGCCTCTTCTCTAAGCCAAGAGAGACTGCTGTTCAGTTGCTAAGGCATATCTGACTCTTTGCAACCCCATCAGCTGTAGCCCACCAGGCTCCTCTGTCCATGGGGTTTTTCAGGCAAGAATACTGGAGTGCATTGCCATTTCCTTCTCCAGGGGAATCTTCCCAGACCAGGGAGTGAACCCGGGCCTCCTCACTGGCAGGCGGATTCTTTACCACTGAACCACCTGGGAAGCAAAGAGTAAGTGAACATAAAAGTAATTGGCTTTAAGATAAAAATTACATTTTAAAGTTTCAAATCACTGGTATGAATGAGTCTAATCGAGCTGCCTTTTTTTTTTCCTTTAAAAGACCTTGGCGACTTCCTTGGCCCTCCAGTGGTTACGACTTTGCCTTCCAATGCAGGGGGTGTGAGTTTTTTGCCTCTTGGCCAAAAAAGAAGAAACACGCACACACAAAAACAGAAGCAATATTGAAGCAAATTCAATAAAGACTTTAAAAATGGCCTCTGCCCAAAAAAAGAGCTTTTAAAAAAAAAGACCTTCATTATGATGCAGCTGAATAGAGCTGAACCCTCCCTCCATTTTTTTTGTTTGGCCTCTTTTATTGTTTCTTTTTTAAATTATTTATTTTCATCCATCTTTATTCTTTGGCCTGTGTGGCCCTCCCACTGCAGTGGCCTCTGTCGCTACAGAGCCCCGGCTCCAGGCGCATGCGCTCCAGCTTGCTGGCTCGCAACCAGACACACCAGGTCCAGCCACTCTGCGGCACGTGGGATCCTCCCGGGCCAGGGATTGAACCGGTGCCTCTTGCACTGCAAGGCGGACTCTTTACCCACTAGACCATCAGGGAAGGCCTCCCTCCATTTTTAAAAGGTTTATTTTATTGAAGTTTAGTTGATTTACAACTGTTGTGTTAATTACTGCTGTACAACTAAGTGATTTGGTATTACTTATATATACATTGTTTTTCATATTCTTTTCCATTATGGTTTAGCCTAAGATGTTTAGTTCCCTGTGCTCTACAGTAGGACCTTGTTGTTTATCCTCCCTCTGTTTTTCATGTTTCTTAGTAACTTTCATTTTCTGTGTTGTTTCAGGTTACTGGCATCTTGCCCTGCTTGCTGGATGGAGACTGTTTCATCAGATCCAACTCTTTATCTCCAGATCTCGGAATATTATTTGAACTTGGAATTTCTTATATTCGCAATGTATGTCAGTTGAAAGATAAAGCTTTCTGATGTAGCACTTAGGGAAGTTTTTTTCTAAATGTCTGTTTTTAGAGAAATAATTTTTGTGTGTAATAGCATTTTAACCTTTTGAGGAGAGGGAACAGCAGTGATTCTAATTTTTTATGATGCTGCATTTTCAGTAGCATTTAGAGTCAACTGCAGGGCTTTCTAAGAAGGAAGATTTGAAAAAGGCAGGGCTTTGCAGAAAGTAGTAGAAGCTGCTCAGTGACTTTCCAATCCAGTGCTGGCCCTCTCTCCTGAGGGTCAGAGCTCCCTTCACGTTGTAAATGGGGGTTCAAGTGAAGGGACCTGGCCGAGTGGTCGTTTTTATAAAGGGAACACCAGAAACTTGAATTAATTTGCATCATATAAACTCTTGAATCAGTGAGTGTGGGTCTGTGGTGATAATTATATGTTTCCATATTTCCATATATTCCATATTTTAGTCATAGCTTGACAGGTGTGGTTTGTGTGCTTGGCTTCGTGGTAACCCAAAGAGCCAGTTATTAGTACATTAATGGTGTTATACTGTCCTTTCATTTCTTTTTTACTTATTTTATCTATTTATGATTTGTTTTTGGTTGCACTGGGTCTTCAGTATTACAAACAGACTTTCTCTAGTTGTGGCAGGCAGGGGCTACACTTCGTTGTGGTGCACAGACTTCTTTTCTTGAGGAGCATGGGTTCAGTAGTTGGGGCTCTTGGGCTTAGTTGCTCCATGGCTTGTGGAATCTCCCCAGACCAGGGATCGAACCCCTGTCCTAAACTGGCAGGAGGATTCATCTCCTCCACAGCACCAGGGAAGTCCTGTCCTTTCGCTTCTTTAAGGCAGATTCATCTGTATGTGTTATGAGTGTGCAGGACAGGAGAGAGGCGCCAATCCCTCAGGTGAACCTGGTGCCCTCTGACAACCGGAAGCAGGAAGAGGGGTAAAATTCTGAGCAGGAAGACCCTTGAATGACTTAATCAACCCAGTGAGACAAAACCTCCTACTCTCACATAGTATCGATATAATCTGGGACCACCCCACAGCATATTTATACCACTCGAGAAACTACAGGGGACAGCTGTCATATCATCAGACTTGGGATTTTTTCAGAAGCAACTGAACAAGATAAGATTTTTCACTTCACATCCTGCCTTTACTGTCTGGCCTGCAAGTCTGGGGGTCCTCCCTGGCTTTTATTTTATTTTCTTGTGAAGAATTTTTTACTTATAAGGGCAAATACTGGTTTTATTCCTTTTGGAAGAGCTTGGTGTGTGCTTATAGATTCGACTGATTCAGAGTTACATTTCATAAACTTTTACTTTCTAGTCAACTGGTGAACGAGGAGAACTGAGTTGTGGCTGGGCATTTCTGAAACTTTTTGATGCCAGTGGAATTCCTGTTCCAACAAAGTAAGTTGCCCTTATGTTCTTTCCAAATGTGTAATTTCGTAGAAACCCATTTTTTAGAATCTAGTCACCTCAGGTTTCCAGAGTGTATCACTCACATTTCAGTAACTTGGAGGCGAGAGCTCTTAATGTTGATTTTAAAATTCTTTTGGGGCTTCCCTGGTAGCTCAGATGATAAAGAATCTGCGTGCAATGGAGGATACCCAGGTTCGATCCCTGGGTCGGGAAGATCCTCTGGAGAAGGGAATGGCTACCCACTCCAGTATTCTTGCCTGGAGAATTCCATGGACAGAGGAGCCTGATGGGCTAGAGCCCGTGGGCTCACATAAGAGTCAAGACACGCCGGAGTGACTAACAGTTTCACTTGAATGTTCTTTTAGTAGTATGTGTAAACAACAGGCGTGATCTCATCCTAGCAGGGGAGAAAGGACTCGTGTAGCAAAGGTATTTTAAAAAGATGTTCGCTCCAGTTGTCTGCTGAGATTCTTTCAGTCATTTCCTGTGGTATTAGCACATTTCATGGTGCTGAAATAGAGCCTGTGTGTGCATGTGTCAGTCGCTCAGTCATGTGTGACTCTTCAACCCCATGGACTGTTGCCCGCTAGGCTCCTCTGTCCGTGGGATTCTCCAAGCAAGAAAGAGACGGTTTCCTGAGATAACCCTGGGGAGGTTTCAGTATCTCTCATTCTCATTTACCAATGAATGAGATGTAAATAAAATGTATGCAGGCCACTTCCGCTACGCCATTTCCAGTGTCCGGCCGGCCGGGGCAGAGCGGCAGTTGATAGAGGCGTACAATGAGGCCTTTGACGCTCCTGCTGCCAACCGAGAGCGAGCTGTCGGCGCGCCGGCGATTTGGCCGAGGCTCAGACTATAGCTGTGTCAGTGGGTTATGATGCCGTCTCGTACCAGCCTAGCTACTGGAATCCCCAGTAGCAAAGTGAAATACTCAAGACTCTAGTACAGACGATGGCTACATTGACCTTTAAGGAGAAACTAACTGCTAAAGCCAGCAGATTGTGGGAATCTTCCTTCTTTCCTGATGTCATGAGATCCAATTTATTAAAGTTTAAGAAAAGGCCTCCTAAGATCCCGTATAAGGCCACTGCGCTTGCTACAGTGCTGTTTTTGATTGGCGCCTTTCTCATTATCATAGGCTCCCTCCTGCTAGCTGGCTATATCAGCAAAGGGGGGGCAGACCGGGCCGTTCCTATCCTGATCATTGGCATCCTGGTGTTCCTGCCAGGATTTTACCACCTGCGCATCGCCTACTATGCATCCAAAGGCTACCGGGGATACTCCTACGATGTCATTCCAGACTTTGATGACTAGCATCTACCCCACCCCTGAAGAAAAGAGTTACAGATGGAACTGAGCCCAGCTTTAAAACATTGAATAGGAGCTACGGCTAAGGATGTCTGCCGTTTGCAGATGTTTGGCAAAACAGTGGCTAGATTTTATGGGTCCATCCTTAAATATGTTAACTAGGCTCACAAGTAACTCATTAGGCATTCTATATTTTTCATTTCCTGACTCTGACAAAAGCTCCTGACGGGTTTTTTTCCCACGTGAATATGTAACATAGGAGAGAGTAGCAAAATTAATCGTGTGGGAAGGTGAGGGGTGACTGAAAAGTCCTCATCGTCAGTATGTTCTTGTGGCAAACGGAAGAATGCAGTATGTCATATTTCTTATTCCTAAGTAATTTGTTTTGAAAATAAGATCTTAAGTGTCTTATCCCCATACTCTGACTTTGTGTTCTAGTGGAAAGCCTTGGCAAAATCAAGTATCAACGTGGTGCATTATAATATTTTTTACTTGCTTTCTTACTAAAAACAGCTAGGAATTTTTTTAAAACAACAAATTTTCAAAATGTAAGCACTTTTTTCTTGGCCATCTCTGGCCTGGCTCACTGATAGGTTGACCACCGTGTAATTTGGATCATTCTGTCCTATGTAGATCAAGATGTTCTGTATATCATGCCTTTAAGGACTAGATTGTTGGCTGTTTCCTAAGGAAAAAATGTAGACAAATGGTATTATTTAGAGTTTATAAAATCCTGTTGTTAGCAAAAAAAAAAAAAAATGTATGCAAATGTGTCTGGGCTAAATAATTGTTCCACTCTTGACTCCACAGTCTCACAGTGTCCATAACACATATCTGTCACAATGAACTTTCCTCTTGTAGGACTTATGAACTCCTCTTGAATGGAGGCACCCCTTACGAGAAAGGTGTTGAAGTGGACCCTTCAGTATCCAGGAGAGGTACCACCCTTTGTGTCGCTTTCTTTCCTTTCCTTAAAGGTTGAACCGGCAGAAGACGGATTGGAGAAGATCACTATAGTCTAATAAGCATAATGCTTCTCACCTGAATTCACATTTTTAAAAGTATGTCATCTGATATTGAAATCTTAATCATTTTTATCTAAGTGTTTTTTTCCTTGGTGCCACATATGAGGTGCTCATGTAGAAAATCAGGAAGCATGAGGACCCTGTGTTGACTCCTTTTCATTAAACACAGGGCCTCAGAATGAACAAAATAGACCAATTCAGTGGTTGCCTATTGCTGCTAGGTCAAAGAGGGTAGACATTTGAAATTGGTATACATGCCAGACTGCCCTCCAGAAAAACTGAGCATCTTTTGATGTGTCCATTGATCATAAACTGTGCTAGGAAATAGGAACGTGGAGAGTCAGGCAGATCAATACGGCCCTTGCCTCGTGGGTCTCAGAGCCTGATGGGTAGGAAGCTCCCCTCTCACTCCTGAGACAGTGCTCTCCCCATCTTGTGATTTAGGACACACGGCACTACCGCCGCCCTAGCAGTGCTGGCCCCGCCTTCTTGGAACAGAAAGGAGTTGGGGTCTGGGGTGCAGTTAGTTCTGCTTGAAGTCAGAGATGCTTTTTAAACTCTCCTTTCTTCTGTCATCTGGCAGCAGCGGTGCTGAGAGTCAGATGGAATGGCAGCTCCAGGGGTGGACCAGTCGGGTCCACTCTGAGGGGCATTAGGGTGTATCACGCTTCCTCAGTTCATTTAGGGTGTACAGGGGCCTCCTGCCTTTCATACAGTTCAGCACCACTGGTGCTGAAAAAAACTGTCTTATTTCTATACAAGAATTTTACATAAAATACTCTTACCACATTTACTGCCTAAACACTTAAAGTTCTGAAATTTCTTTTTTCTTTCATGAAAGCACATGGTAGTGTTTTCCATCAGATGATGACGATGAGGAGTCAGCCTCAACTTCTAGTCAAACTGAGATCTTTGAACAGAAGGTCAAGGAGCATGCTAAGGTTGGTGCCCGCTGTTACCTGACTGGTGAGCCTGGGCTCATTCAGCACCTGTGGTCCATCTCTGCTTCCGGTTTCTCCTCCTATTTGGTCACCTTGTATTAGGTTTTTTTTTGTCCTCACAAATTCTTTGGCCAAGAATCAGTAGGGAAATGAATGATAATACATTTCAGATTAGCTTACTCTTCAGTTTCCCAATTAGACTACATGATTCATGTGTGCTCACTCACTACAGTTGTGTCCAACTCTTTGTAACCCCAGTGGACCATAGCCTCCAGGCTCCTCTGTCTGTGGGATTCTCCAGGCAACAAGACTGGAGCGGGTTGCAGTTTCCTTCTCCAGCGGATCTGCCTGACCCAGGGATCAAACTCACGTCTCCTGCATTGCAAGCGGATTCTTTACTGCTGAGCCACCAAGGAATCCCCATGTGTTGGTGGTTTGTTCCTCTTTGTTCTAACTCCTCGTATTCCATTGGGTGGATATGCGACCATGTGTTTATTTATGCACCAGTTGAAAGACATTGGGTTGTTTCTAGGTTTGGGCAATTATGAATAAAGCTACTCTAAATATTTGCATAAGAGGTCTTTGTGTGTGGACATGTGCCTTCCTTTTTTGTGGGATTACTGGATCATCTGACATTTCCTTGACCTTATAAGAAACTGCCAAACTGTTTTCCTTGGTTTATGGCCCGCCTTCTTGGAACAGAAAGGAGTTGGGGTCTGGGGTGCAGTTAGTTCTGCTTGAAGTCAGAGATGCTTTTTAAACTCTCCTTTCTTCTGTCATCTGGCAGCAGCGGTGCTGAGAGTCAGATGGAATGGCAGCTCCAGGGGTGGACCAGTCGGGTCCACTCTGAGGGGCATTAGGGTGTATCACGCTTCCTCAGTTCATTTAGGGTGTACAGGGGCCTCCTGCCTTTCATACAGTTCAGCACCACTGGTGCTGAAAAAAACTGTCTTATTTCTATACAAGAATTTTACATAAAATACTCTTACCACATTTACTGCCTAAACACTTAAAGTTCTGAAATTTCTTTTTTCTTTCATGAAAGCACATGGTAGTGTTTTCCATCAGATGATGACGATGAGGAGTCAGCCTCAACTTCTAGTCAAACTGAGATCTTTGAACAGAAGGTCAAGGAGCATGCTAAGGTTGGTGCCCGCTGTTACCTGACTGGTGAGCCTGGGCTCATTCAGCACCTGTGGTCCATCTCTGCTTCCGGTTTCTCCTCCTATTTGGTCACCTTGTATTAGGTTTTTTGTCCTCACAAATTCTTTGGCCAAGAATCAGTAGGGAAATGAATGATAATACATTTCAGATTAGCTTACTCTTCAGTTTCCCAATTAGACTACATGATTCATGTGTGCTCACTCACTACAGTTGTGTCCAACTCTTTGTAACCCCAGTGGACCATAGCCTCCAGGCTCCTCTGTCTGTGGGATTCTCCAGGCAACAAGACTGGAGCGGGTTGCAGTTTCCTTCTCCAGGGGATCTGCCTGACCCAGGGATCAAACTCACGTCTCCTGCATTGCAAGCGGATTCTTTACTGCTGAGCCACCAAGGAATCCCCATGTGTTGGTGGTTTGTTCCTCTTTGTTCTAACTCCTCGTATTCCATTGGGTGGATATGCGACCATGTGTTTATTTATGCACCAGTTGAAAGACATTGGGTTGTTTCTAGGTTTGGGCAATTATGAATAAAGCTACTCTAAATATTTGCATAAGAGGTCTTTTTGTGTGTGGACATGTGCCTTCCTTTTTTGTGGGATTACTGGATCATCTGACATTTCCTTGACCTTATAAGAAACTGCCAAACTGTTTTCCTGTATGACCAGGCCATTTTATACTCTCTCCAGCAACCTGTGAGCTTTCCAATCACTCCATATTCTTGACAGTATTTTATATGATTAATTTTTTTGTCTGTTTTGTGTATTTTGATAAATGATTAGTGGTATCTCATGGTTTTAGGTCACATCTTCTTTTAGGAGCTCTTACACTGGCTGAATGCCTTGTCAATCTATTTACAACTCGGTAACCTCTTGGATAGGCCATTTATCATCTTTGTCCGGTCTCAAGGTCTGCATCTTTGAAATGGACGTTATAATAATATCAATCCCATTAAGCTCTAATGAGGTTCAAGGAAAATAAAATATATAAAACACTTAGCTAGTATTTACGGTGCATGGTGCACAGTCACACACAATTAAGTAATACACAATAAATATCCCAATAATTATAACTATTATTATTGTAATAAGTGTGAGTGTTAGTCGCTCAGTCATGTCCAATTTTTATGATCCCATGGACTGTAGCCCACCTGGTCCTCTGTCCATGAGATTTCCCAGGTAAAAATACTGGAGCGGGTTGTCATTTCCTTTTCAAGGGCATCTTCCTGACCCAGGGATCAAACCTGGGTCTTCTGCACTGCAGGCAGATTCTTTACCATTTGAGTCATCAGGGAAGACCTATTATTATCGTATGTGTTCAATTCAGTTGAATGACTCAGTTGTGGCCTAGTCTTAGTGACCCCATGGGCTGCAGCACGCCAGGCTTCCCTGTCCTTCACCATCTCCCAGAGTTTGCCCAAACTCATGTCTATTGAGTCAGTGATGCCATCCAGCCATCTTATCCTCTGTCGTCCCCTCATCCTTCTGCCTTCTATTTTTCCCAGCATCAGGTCTTTTCCACTGAGTCAGCCCTTTGCATCAAGTGGCCAAAGTATTGGAGCTTCAGCTTCAGTATCAGACTTTCCAATGAACATTGAGGGTTGATTTCCTTTAGGATTGACTAGTTTGATCTCCTTGCTGTCCAAGGGACTCTCAAGAGTCCCTCCTCCAACACCATAGTTCGAAAGCATCAGTTCTTCAGTGCTCAGCTTTATTTATGGTCCAACTCTCACATCCATATATGAGTACAGGAAAAACCATAGCTCTGGCTACATGGACCTTTGGTGGCAAAGTGATGTCTCTGCTTTTTGATAGTGATATCTCTGCTGTCTAAGTATGTGATAGCTTTTCTTCCAAGGAGCAAGCATCTTCCAGTTTCATGGCTGCAGTTACCATCTATAGTGATTTTGGAACCCAAGAAAATGAAGTCTGTCACTGTTTCCATTATTTCCCCATCTGTTTGCCATGAAGTGATGGAACTGAATGCCATTATCTTAGTTTTTTGAATGTTGAGGTTTTTGTTGTTGTTGTTGTTTTGTTTATTTATTTGGCTGCATTGGGTCTTAGTTGAGGCATGTAAGCTTAGTCAGTTTGTGGTATGTGGGATCTTAGTTCCCTGACCAGAGATCGAACCTGCCTCCCCTGCATTGGAAGACAGATTCTTTTTTTTTTTTTCAAATAAACTTTTTTAGGGGAGGGGTGGGGGGGGGGGGGGGCGGGCAGGCCACTTCTATTGGTCTTTCATTTGTCTATTTCGTCCATCTTTGTTCTTTGGCCCGCGTGGGCCTTCCATCACAGTGGCCTCTATTGTCACAGAGCACCGGCTCTGGGCGCATGCGCTCCAGAGCTCTGGCTTGGTAATTGGACACATTGGTCCAGCCGCTCCGCGGCACATGGGATCTTCCCAGGCCAGGGATTGAACTGGGCCCCTTGCACTGCAAGACAGTGTCCTTACCCACTGGACCACCAGGGAAGCCCAGAAGGCAGATTCTTAACTACTGCGCCACCAGGGAAGTTTAAGCCGGCTTTTTTACTCTCTTCTCTCACCTTCATCAAGAGGCTCTTTAGTTTCTGTTTGCTTTCTTCCATTAGGATGGTGTCATGTGCATATCTAAGGTTATTAATATTTCTCCTGGCAATCTTGATTCCAGCTTGTGCTTCATCCAGCCCAGCATTTTGCATCATGTACTCTGCATATAAGTTAAATAAGCAGGGTAACAATATGCTTGGCATATTCCTTTCCCAATTTGGAACCAGTCTGTTGTTCCATGTCCAGTTTTAACTGTTGCTTTTTGTCCTGCATACAGGTTTTGCAGGAAGCAGGTAAGGTGGTCTGGTATTCCTATCTCTCAGAATTTTCCAGTTTGTTGTGATCCACATAGTCAAAGGCTTTAGCATAGTCAGTGAAGCAGAAGTGGATGTTTTTCTGAAATTCTCTTGATTTTTCTATGATCCAATGGATGTTGGCAATTTGATCTTTGGTTCCTCTGCCTTTTCTAAATCCAGCTTGTACGTCTGGAAGTTTTCAGCTCACATACTGTTGAAGCCTAGCTTGGAGGGTGTTGAACATTACTTTGCTCGCATGTGAGATGAGTGCAGTGGTGTGGTAGTCTGAACATTCTTTGACGTTGCCCTTCTTTGGTATTGGAATGAAAATGGACCTTTTCCAGTCCTGTGGCCATTGCTGAGTTTTCCAAATTTGCAGGCATATTGAGTGTACCACTTTGACAGCATCCTCTTTTAGGATATGAAATAGTTCAGCTGGAATTCCATCATCTCCACTAGCTTTGTTCGTTGTGATGCTTCCTAAGGCCCACTTGACTTCGCATTCTAGGATGTCCGACTCTAGGTGAGTGATCACACCATCGTGGTCATCTGAGTCATTAAGATCTTTTTTTTGTATAGTTCTTCTGTGTATTCTTGCCACCTCTTCTTAATATCTTCAGTTTCTGTTTGGTCCATACTCCTTTTGTCCTTTATTGTGCTCATCTTTGCAGGAAATGTTCCCTTGGTACCTCTGATTTTCTTGAAGAGATCTCTAGTCTTTCCCATTCAATTGTTTTCCTCTATTTCTTTGCATTGTTCACTTAGGAAGGCTTTTCTTACCTCTCCTTGCTATTCTCTGGACTCTGCATTCAGATGGGTAGAGAAACATAAATATAATGGCAGGTGGCAGTGCTGTCATACAGTTTGTTTAAATGAGGATGTGCTACATAGCTGATAAGATTGGGGAGATTTGAAATAGGCTTTGGACATTTGGAAGAGATGCCATTAGACAACTGGGGCTGGGGAGAACACATAGCAGACAGGAGGGCAGAGGGAAGAGCCTGGCTCTCGAACAGAGAGACTGAGGCCGTGGAACAGCCCCACCGTGACCTGCTCTCTGCCCACAGATGATCAAGAAGCAGGAAAACTTGGAACACCTCTGTGAGTGGTGGCTTTTCTCATTCTGGATCACGCTCCCAGTTTAAATATCCCTTGTTCTTATCACTAGTACTGAAATGTGTCTTATAATTAGAGTGTTAACAGTTAAATCTTTCAACTACCATTAATTACGTCCTCATAAGTAGTACTCATTCTCTCGGCTTCCCCACCTCCTCCTGCCCCGCCGGATGTCCTTACAGCCTATAAACTCCCTGTTTTGGGCCAGTCTTTCCTTGGACAATTTTTATTTTTCAAGATTAAAATAAGAAACATAGCAGTCTTTGTAAAAAGGAAAGCTAGAACCCTGTTCGGCCTCATTCTTCCTACTTGTTCAGCCGCCCGCTCCTTCTCTCATTGACAAGCTTCCGAGAGTCTAAAGCCCTTCCAAGCATATCTTTCAAGTGCAGCTTTTAATGGTGTTTCTTTGGCTTCAGATACTGACTTGGAGATATGCTTTACAATCTGGAGATCAAATCTGCTTGAATAATGAGTGGTCAGTTTGACGGGCCCATTTTCCCAAAGCCTTAAACGTTCTTCTATGTGCGGGTTCTCAAAGAAAGGTCCCCAGCTCTCAGCCCCGACCTCAGAAACTGAGGCCCTTGTTGGTTACAGCATATAGTAGTCACCTGAAAAATGTTTGTTTGGTGATTTCAAGGTAGAGCTCTTCCCGCTGGTGTGAGAGCTCTGCTCTTCCTCCAGTGGTCCCTGCCACCCCTACGCCCCCCTCAGCCTCGTCTTGGTGTGGGCTCAACTCTCCACCCAAGAGCCCAGAGAGAGACGTGGGCGCCATCTTGAAATTGTGCTCCCCTTTGCAGGATCCAAACATGCGGTCTTCTCATAGTGTCCAGTGTGGGCCTCGGGACCCATCAATACAGCTGCAGCCTCAGGCAGGCTGTCTGGGAGACAGGCTGTGGGCCCGGAGAAGCCAGAGGCCCAGGCCTGTGGCAGGGCTATGGGCTGTGGTGCAAGGGCTGTGCTGTGGGTTCAGGGTGAGAGGCTGGGTTCAGGTGTGCCCTGGAGGCGGAACCTGAGGCTGACTCCGCTCAGTCTCCTTTCCCTGACCTGCCACCCACAGCGGATGGGCCAGGAAGGCAGACAATGCCACCAACAGCCCTTCTCCTTCTCTGCTCCGAAAAGTCCAGTTCACCTCTGTCTCCACTCCTTCTTGCTTAAAAACTGCATGTTTTGAGACTTTCCTGGTGGTCTAGTGGTTAAGACACTGTACTTCTACTGCAGGAGGCATGGGTTCAGTCCCTGGTCAGAGAACTAGGATCCCACATGCTGGGAAACAAAAGAGCTTCATCCTTGTTTAGCCAAATTTCTCCTCCAAATTTCTCCTGGAGGAGAAAGGACAAGGGCTCGTTTTGTTACACCAAGGACCACAGAATAACATGGGCAGGGCCGAGGGCAGGAAGCCCAGTTATAATCTGGGTCTGTGCCCCAGTTTCCCAGTACCCTTGCTGGTCAGCTCATCCTGCCCTCTCATCAGCCAGCAGTCTTCTTTGTGTGGTTTCCTTGGCTGTCAGGAGCCCTGTGAAAACGTTTGTGAATCAATCTGAACTTTTCTTTTTATTTATTTATGTACTTATTTATTTTTGGCTGTGCTGGGTCTTTGTTGCTTCATGGGCTTTCTCTAGTTGTGGCAAGTGGACTGCCCCCCAGTCGCGGTGTGCAGGCTTCTTATTTCGGTGGCTTCTCTTGTTGTGGAACATGGACTCTAGGGTGCACGGGCTTCAGTTTTTGCTGCATATGGGCTCTATAGTTGTCGCTCCCAGGCTCCAGAGCACAGGCTCAGTAGTTGTGGTGCACGGGCTTAGTTGCTCCAAGGCATGTCGGACCCTTCTGGACCAGGAATCGAACCCATGTCTCCTGCACTGGCAGGCAGATTCTTTATGACTGAGCCACCGGGGGAGCCCTGGACTCATCTTCCTGGCCAGAGATAAAGCATTGGAATCCTGTCCCTGGGTCTCCTTTTATGAAGACAACTGCGGTTGTGTGGACCCTCAGTTGAGACAGAAGAGGGAGCAGATAAATCCTTCCCTTTCACCAAGATTTGCATTTCTGAGTTTGGAGCTGTTTTTTTCTGATGGGTTCAACTTGATGTGATTTGGCCAAATGCATGCTTTTTTTCCTCTCTCTCTGCTTTATGACTTTTAATTTTTTTAATTTTTATTTTGTACAGCAAGTCTTTGTTGGTTATCCAGTTTAAACATAACAGTGTGTACAGGTCAAATCATAAACCAAAGGCATGTTTTTAAGCCCCTGATGAGGAACAACCCTGAATTTAGACCCAGGCTCCCAGTGCGTGGGTTTTGAATACTGACTAACACTGGTCAGTGGCTGTAGGCTATATGCCTGTGTATAAATTTGCTATAAATATATTTTCCTTTGCCTTTTTGATGTATCTCATCTTCTTTTTTTTTTTTTCCCTTTTACTTCCATTGTGTTGTTAAAAACAAGGGAAGTAATAGTGTTACTTGTGTGTGTTAGTCGCTCAGTCGTGTTGAACTCTTTGAGATCCCATGGACTGTAGCCCATCAGGCTCCTCTGTCCATGGGGTTTTCCAGGCAAGAATACTGAAGTGGGTTGCCATGCCCTCCTCCAAGGAATCTTCCCCACCCAGAGACTGAACCCAGGTCTCCTGCATTGCAAGGAGGTTCTTTTCCATCTGAACCACCAGGGAGTACCAGGAAGCACCAGGGAGTTATTTGCCTCAGGCTCCTTATCGTGTTTATTGTGCTTCTGCTGGTCTGTCTGTGAGGTCAGAAAGATATATCTGTACTTATTCAGCTCAGAGCTTTCTGGTCATCTTGGGTTTGGGAAAATCAAAGGATTTCCCTAAAGGAAACTCTGATAAAGAGCCAGCAGCATTGCCTCATGTTATGGGGAGGTGCCAGAAGGAAAGGAGTGCCCACACAGTGGGCGCTGAAGGCCTCTCCTGTGGGCTGACCATGGTGCCTGCCAGACAGAGCGCTGGTCTGGGAGAGAAGGGGAGGGCAGAATGGGAGGAAGGCTCCACCCCTTCTGCTCACAAAATTAATGGCTGTTTTCAGCATGAGACATGAGTTTGGGCCTACAGCTGAAACATTGCCCACATGAGCCCCAGAGCAGAGGGCAGGAGGTCAGACAAGCCTTGGGAATCAGTGTGAGCATGAGGAGGCATGTGGGGGCATCAGGCAGCTTCCGTGTTCCCCTGCAGCCAACCCTTGAAAGCCAGGTCAGGCGTATGCAAGATGAGAATTTTAGCAGGGTTGGACAAAGATGATTTCTGATTCTGTGTATACCAAATGCTGTATGTGAATGGAAATGTGGTAAGAGAATCTGTCTTGCAGTTTCAGGCATTTCTAGAAATGCGAGGGTTTGGTCCAAGATTCTTGTCTAAATTCCATGAAACTCCCCAACGGGGAACCCCGTGGGAGTCATGTTCAGTCTGTTCTCTTCCAACTAGCTGGAAGCTTGGATGTTACCTCTGTGGTTAGTTTTCCCTTCTAAAATTCTCATCCTAAAAACTAGAATAAAGGATTAACTTCTGAAATTAAAATCTCTTTTGTAATCTTAGGTGATTTTTCTTAGACAAAGACTTTGTCCCCTGTGATAGAGGAGAGAACATTGTGTGCAACGTTTTTGAGATTTACTCTACAGTCGTTCTTCATACTTAGCAACAGAGTTCCTGTATTTCTAAAAATAACACTTAGAAAATAGGCATTTGGAATGATTCAAAATATATTCTTGAATATCTGCTAAGGTTAACTGTGGTGCTCAATATTCCCAATAAATACTTAGTGTACACCAGGTGTCAGTTTGTTTGTTTTTAATTATTTATTTGACTGTGTCAGGTCTTAGCTGTGGCACGCAGAATCTTCATTTGTCATTTGGAATCTTTTGTGGACTCTCTACCTGTGATGTGGGCTTGGATAATTGTGGCACATGGGTTTAGTTGCTCCCCAACATGTGGGATCTTAGTTCCCTGACCAGGGATCAAACCCACATCCCCTGTATTGCAAGGCAGACTCTCCGCCACTGGACCACCAAAGAAGTCCCAGATGTCAGGTTTAATATCCACATGTGTGTGATACATGTGGATCCAGTTTTCCTTCTGCTACTGAGTTCTAGTTTCATTTCACTATGATCAAAAAAGACACTTTGAGGGGAAAAAGGAACCAAGCTTTGTATAATTTATCTTTTAAATTGTTAGGACTTGTTCTGTGCCCAGTATATGGCTGTCCTGGAGAATGTTTCTTGTTCACTTGAGAAAAATGTACATTCTACTAGTGGGCAGTGTTCTGTATGTGTCTGTCAGTCACGGTTGGTCTGCAGTGTAGTTCAGGCTCTCTTTCGTTATTGATCTTCTGTCTGGTTGTTCTCTAGGCAAGAGGGGCCTGGAGGGCTGCAGTTCATAGGGTTGCACAGAGTTGGACACAACTGAAGCGACTTAGCATGCATGCATGCTGGTTATTCTCTCTCTTATTGAAAGTGGAATGTTGGAAGTCTCTCCTTGTATGATTGTGGATCTATTTCTCTCTTCAGTTCTGTCAGTGTTCATTTATTTAGGAAGGCTGGTGTTTATTGTATGTATTTATAATTGTTATATCTTCTTAATGAGTTGACCCTCTTTGGTTGTCTCTTGTAACAAATAAAGTCTGTTTCATCTAATAATAACATAGCTACCCCTGCTCCCTTTGTTTACTAGTTGCATGGAGTATCTTTAACTATTCTTTTATTTTCAACCTAGGAGTGTCCTTAAATCTAAAGTGGATCACTTGTAGATAGAATATAGTTGAATCCTGGGGTTTTTTTTTCTTTTAATCTGTCTGCCAATTTATGTCTTTGGATTGAGGAGTTTAAGCCATTTACATTTAAAGTAATTGCTAATGGGAAAGGACTTAATTGTCATTTTGTTATCCATTCTGTATGTCTTATTTGTTCCCTCATTTTCTCTCTTACTGCCTTCTTTTATTTGTAACTGATTTTTTCACAGTGATCCTTTTGATTCCCTTTTTATTACCTTTTGTGTATATTCTATAGTTTTTTTTTTTTCTTTGTGATTACATGGAGATTGTATACAACATCCTGAAGTTCTCACAGTCTATTTTAAACTGATCCCAACTTACCTTCAGTATTGAATTTTTTTGTTGTGGAACACTTACTATGTACCAGGCATTGCATTAAGCATTGTACATTTACCTCATTTTAATCCTTCTTGTAACCTGAGATGCAGGTATGACTGTCTGTGTTCTACAAATGAAGAAACCAAAAGTGAAGGAGAATAAATAATTAACCCAAAAGCACAGAGCTAGGAAGTAGCAAAGTCAAAACTCAATCTGATCTGCCCCACCCTCCTGTGTTCTACCCAGCCCCATGAACAGTCTGAACTCACGTTTCCTCTGCATTCATCACACTGGGTGGGGTGGGAACATGGCTTTGTTAAAACTTGTAGCTGACTAGTCCTGTTCTTTCTAATTTATGACTTTTTTTATTTGACATTTGACATGGGTGTACACGTGAACGTAAACAGGAGCCACAACCCAAAATTATGACTTGCAAGCATACACGTAAGGGAGGGCATATATGTATACGTACGACTGATTCATGTAGATGTTTGGCAGAAAACAAAATTCTGTAAAGTGATTATTCTTGAATTAAAAAATAAACTAATTTTAAAAATGTAAGTTTTCTGAAGTTTAACGTGGCCAACTTATAGTTAATGTTATAGTTAACTTATATAACATTAACTTATAGTTAACATTAAGGAAATTTTCCTTAACATTCTTTTCAATAATGAAGCAAAACTCAGAACCCTTACTTAGAGCTTAAGCACCATATTTTCAACCTAGATCTTGTGGATCACTTGTAGATAGAATATAGTTGAATCCTGGGGTTTTTCTTTTAATCTGTCTGCCAATTTATGTCTTTGGATTGAGGAGTTTAAGCCATTTACATTTAAAGTAATTGCTAATGGGAAAGGACTTAATTGTCATTTTGTTATCCATTCTGTATGTCTTATTTGTTCCCTCATTTTCTCTCTTACTGCCTTCTTTTATTTGTAACTGATTTTTTCACAGTGATCCTTTTGATTCCCTTTTTATTACCTTTTGTGTATATTCTATAGTTTTTTTTTTTTCTTTGTGATTACATGGAGATTGTATACAACATCCTGAAGTTCTCACAGTCTATTTTAAACTGATCCCAACTTACCTTCAGTATTGAATTTTTTTGTTGTGGAACACTTACTATGTACCAGGCATTGCATTAAGCATTGTACATTTACCTCATTTTAATCCTTCTTGTAACCTGAGATGCAGGTATGACTGTCTGTGTTCTACAAATGAAGAAACCAAAAGTGAAGGAGAATAAATAATTAACCCAAAAGCACAGAGCTAGGAAGTAGCAAAGTCAAAACTCAATCTGATCTGCCCCACCCTCCTGTGTTCTACCCAGCCCCATGAACAGTCTGAACTCACGTTTCCTCTGCATTCATCACACTGGGTGGGGTGGGAACATGGCTTTGTTAAAACTTGTAGCTGACTAGTCCTGTTCTTTCTAATTTATGACTTTTTTTTTTTATTTGACATTTGACATGGGTGTACACGTGAACGTAAACAGGAGCCACAACCCAAAATTATGACTTGCAAGCATACACGTAAGGGAGGGCATATATGTATACGTACGACTGATTCATGTAGATGTTTGGCAGAAAACAAAATTCTGTAAAGTGATTATTCTTGAATTAAAAAATAAACTAATTTTAAAAATGTAAGTTTTCTGAAGTTTAACGTGGCCAACTTATAGTTAATGTTATAGTTAACTTATATAACATTAACTTATAGTTAACATTAAGGAAATTTTCCTTAACATTCTTTTCAATAATGAAGCAAAACTCAGAACCCTTACTTAGAGCAGACATTTAAAAAGCACCATAGGTTGAATCCTAGGGGATTGTTTAATGAATACATTTTTTTTCTTCTTTCATAGTCTACTGCCAGAAACATTAATCGGGAGTATGTGCTGCATTCATTTGTTGATATTTTATCGCCAGATTCTTGGAGACGTACTCCTGAAAGAGAGGACAAGCATGCACAGTGCAGGTGAGAGGTCTTCACAGTTTCCTTATGTACAACAGGGCCTTATGCTTTGAGTCGATGTAACCTCTGCCAGGCTCTCCCTTCTGTTTCTGAAGGTGACATTCGGAATAAAATCTTCAACGGAGCATCAATGTCCACCAGTGACTTCAGATGCAGAGCACTGTGCCCCACTGTGCGCTCCATGAGTGCAATGAATGTTCCATTCCTCACACACACTTCTCACATTTTAAATTTCAGAGACTCCAGACCCAAATTTCACATATCACCCTATTCTCCCTTAATGTCTCTAGTAATGTTTTTACTGTGTGTGTCATATGTATATCATCTTTGGGGATGAGACCAAAATTACCCCCAAATAACTTCATGCAAGAAGTGTAAAAATCAGTACAACTAGTGGGTCTGGGTAAGAGGTCATCAAGAGTTCTCTTTTTATTCTTGCAACTTTTTTCCGTAAGCTGGAAAATTTTTCCAAGTAAAATGTTTTAAGAGTGACTTTAAAAAAAAAATCAATGAGTTGTCACACATGATTGAACTCGCACAGAGGTTAGACATGTGTTGTAAGAATTGCCTCCAAGAAAAGTTTCGTTTTATTGGCTATTCTTAATGAGCAGGTGCTATACACCAGGGCCCGGTGATGAATGAGCCAGGCACCCCCATCCCTGCCCTGGTGGAGCAACAGACTTCAAACACAAAATTACGTGAATAATCCTTTTTAACCTTAGATGTTCTGAAAGGAAATACACAACAGAAGCGTACACTAGGAAGACCTGAATTCATGTGGAGGAAGGTTTTTCTAAGCAAGGAATATCTAAGACAAGACCTGAGGGAGGAGTGAGACATACGAGGGAGATAGGAGGGGGTGGATCTTTTTGGCTAGAAGGACCAGCATGTCTGAAGACCCAAGGCAGGAAAGGGCAGTGAGAAGTTGAAAGTGCTGAGTGCACCAGAGGAACTGAAATTGAAAGCAGGCCCACGTGGCTGGAACAGACTAAAAAGGAGAGAGAGCCTCAGGATGGCTTAGCACTCGTGGACAGTGGAGTTCATGATTCGACACAAGTCCCTTCCTAGGGAAGCACCACTTGGGTAGGTAAAAAGGGAACTCAGAGAAACACCAGCATTTCTCAAGAAATAATAATAAAGGAAGGACAGTGTCCTGTCCTAAAGGAAGGACAGTGTAAGCCTTGAATGACATGACTCCTTAAAAAAGATCAAGCTAATTATCAGGCTACCCAGAACTGTTGCCTTTATTTGAACCTACCCATCTAAATAAACCTAGTAAGATATAGAGAAAGGATTTTTCTCAACGGAGAACTCAAGATTATAGAAGTCACTGCCCTTGCCATTTCTGGAGTGTCCTTCCTGGTGTGCATCTTTGCACGCACCCTTATTGGTGTGAAATGCCAGTATCCTCCTGCACAGTGTTTAGGCCCCAGGCCAACTCCTGATTCCTTTCAGTGTCACCACCGCCATCCATTGGGCCCACACTGGGATCCCTCTCAGAGCAGCCAGGAACTGGAGTCAGGCCTGCCCTGCCCACCCTCTGCCTCCTTTTTTTTGGTGCCTCCTGGTTCCCGCTCAGGCTTCCAAGAACATAGGTGCCTCATAGGAAGATTCCTCTTGCTATACCACACTTGAGTTATAAGGAGGAAAGAGAGGTAGAAACAAATACAGAGAGAAAAACAGAATCTTCTAGTCTTACTCTGTTCAGAACTACTTTACCCCCATCCTGAAAGTGCTACTTTCAAGACCGTTTCAGTCTCATTTCCAGACCCCTGAGGTGTGGATGTGCAGGCAAATGGGGCTTGGGGGACAGTTTCCAGTCCTCTGAGAGGTCAAAATGGGTAGAGTGTGTTATCAACAAATCATGGAAGGTAGAGCTGTGTTATCAACTTAATAAATTTTTGAGTGAAGCTGAGTGAAAAACCAAAAAGGAAAAACTGAGGGAGATAGGAGGGGTGGATCTTTGGCTAGAAGGAGCAGCACGTCTGAAGACCCAAGGCAGGAAAGGGCAGTGAGAAGTTGAAAGTGCTGAGTGCACCAGAGGAACTGAAATTGAAAGCAGGCCCACGTGGCTGGAACAGACTAAAAAGGAGAGAGAGCCTCAGGATGGCTTAGCACTCGTGGACAGTGGAGTTCATGATTCGACACAAGTCCCTTCCTAGGGAAGCACCACTTGGGTAGGTAAAAAGGGAACTCAGAGAAACACCAGCATTTCTCAAGAAATAATAATAAAGGAAGGACAGTGTCCTGTCCTAAAGGAAGGACAGTGTAAGCCTTGAATGACATGACTCCTTAAAAAAGATCAAGCTAATTATCAGGCTACCCAGAACTGTTGCCTTTATTTGAACCTACCCATCTAAATAAACCTAGTAAGATATAGAGAAAGGATTTTTCTCAACGGAGAACTCAAGATTATAGAAGTCACTGCCCTTGCCATTTCTGGAGTGTCCTTCCTGGTGTGCATCTTTGCACGCACCCTTATTGGTGTGAAATGCCAGTATCCTCCTGCACAGTGTTTAGGCCCCAGGCCAACTCCTGATTCCTTTCAGTGTCACCACCGCCATCCATTGGGCCCACACTGGGATCCCTCTCAGAGCAGCCAGGAACTGGAGTCAGGCCTGCCCTGCCCACCCTCTGCCTCCTTTTTCTTGGTGCCTCCTGGTTCCCGCTCAGGCTTCCAAGAACATAGGTGCCTCATAGGAAGATTCCTCTTGCTATACCACACTTGAGTTATAAGGAGGAAAGAGAGGTAGAAACAAATACAGAGAGAAAAACAGAATCTTCTAGTCTTACTCTGTTCAGAACTACTTTACCCCCATCCTGAAAGTGCTACTTTCAAGACCGTTTCAGTCTCATTTCCAGACCCCTGAGGTGTGGATGTGCAGGCAAATGGGGCTTGGGGGACAGTTTCCAGTCCTCTGAGAGGTCAAAATGGGTAGAGTGTGTTATCAACAAATCATGAGGTACAACTGTTTCAATCTGAATGGATGTTGGCATAACTTGTCTGTTGCTATAACTTGCATTGGATGGAACTTATATAAAATCCTTCTTGTTCTTTTGTATTTCAGATTTAATTAGCAATCCAGTGCTGGCCACCTTCCCTAAGCTCCTGGAGGAGACAGACATAATGGACGCACTCCGGGTGGGTAGTATCCTTCATGACGGAGGCCCACTGGGCCACTGGGTCCGGAGAGGTCTTCAATTCATACTTTTGTGGGGTTATTTGAACTCTGGATGTTTTCTATCAAGAACCTTGAAACCTTGTGCACAGATTAGAAATAGTTACTTACAGGTGAAAGTGAAAGCATTAGCCACTCAGTTGTATCAGACTCTTTGCAACTCCATGAACGGTAGCCAGGCTCCTCTATCCACGGAATCCTCCAGACAAGAGTACTGGAGCAAGTGACCATTTCCTTCTCCAGGGGATCTTCCCCACCCAGGAACTGAACCAGGGTTTCCTGCATTGCAGGCAGATTCTTTACTGCCTAGGCCACCAAGGAAGCCAGTGCTTCATTCTATCTCTCCCTGACCATTGTCATCATCTCAGGAGAGAAAACTGTACAGAAGTGTGCTATTGGACAGAGTTTTTTATTTTCATGAGTCTTTTACCTTAAAACCTTAATGGTGTTTTACTGTTCAGGTGCTGTGTTGGTGCAGTCTATGTAAATGTGTTCGTGTTTCATTGTTTCTGTTCTTAAATTCGTTTTGACTTGTAACAGTCATGGGCTTATGATGAGTCCTTTGCTGATACCTCCCTCCCGCTCCACCTGGTTCTGGGTCATTAGTATTTGATGCCCAACTAGAGATTCACTTCTCACGTGTGCAGGTTCTGAATCTTGCTAGTACAAATACAGAGAGAAAAACAGAATCTTCTAGTCTTACTCTGTTCAGAACTACTTTACCCCCATCCTGAAAGTGCTACTTTCAAGACCGTTTCAGTCTCATTTCCAGACCCCTGAGGTGTGGATGTGCAGGCAAATGGGGCTTGGGGGACAGTTTCCAGTCCTCTGAGAGGTCAAAATGGGTAGAGTGTGTTATCAACAAATCATGAGGTACAACTGTTTCAATCTGAATGGATGTTGGCATAACTTGTCTGTTGCTATAACTTGCATTGGATGGAACTTATATAAAATCCTTCTTGTTCTTTTGTATTTCAGATTTAATTAGCAATCCAGTGCTGGCCACCTTCCCTAAGCTCCTGGAGGAGACAGACATAATGGACGCACTCCGGGTGGGTAGTATCCTTCATGACGGAGGCCCACTGGGCCACTGGGTCCGGAGAGGTCTTCAATTCATACTTTTGTGGGGTTATTTGAACTCTGGATGTTTTCTATCAAGAACCTTGAAACCTTGTGCACAGATTAGAAATAGTTACTTACAGGTGAAAGTGAAAGCATTAGCCACTCAGTTGTATCAGACTCTTTGCAACTCCATGAACGGTAGCCAGGCTCCTCTATCCACGGAATCCTCCAGACAAGAGTACTGGAGCAAGTGACCATTTCCTTCTCCAGGGGATCTTCCCCACCCAGGAACTGAACCAGGGTTTCCTGCATTGCAGGCAGATTCTTTACTGCCTAGGCCACCAAGGAAGCCAGTGCTTCATTCTATCTCTCCCTGACCATTGTCATCATCTCAGGAGAGAAAACTGTACAGAAGTGTGCTATTGGACAGAGTTTTTTATTTTCATGAGTCTTTTACCTTAAAACCTTAATGGTGTTTTACTGTTCAGGTGCTGTGTTGGTGCAGTCTATGTAAATGTGTTCGTGTTTCATTGTTTCTGTTCTTAAATTCGTTTTGACTTGTAACAGTCATGGGCTTATGATGAGTCCTTTGCTGATACCTCCCTCCCGCTCCACCTGGTTCTGGGTCATTAGTATTTGATGCCCAACTAGAGATTCACTTCTCACGTGTGCAGGTTCTGGATAGCATTTATAACCCCGTCTATAAGTTTAATTACAGACTGAAGTTGCAGAGGCGTGGCAAAGACTTGCAAATATTCAGGTTAAACTAATGTTTCGAATTGCTTTTTAGAGTTCCTGGGCTGAGAAAGAGAGTACCTTAAAAAGATCAGAGAAGGTAATGTGATGGGCCATCCTGAGTTTCACGTGTCCTGTGCTCACTTCCTAATCACGCCTCTCCTTTAGCTGAAGTAGCTGTGGTCATAATCCCTCTTGACAGTTAAATCATGTTATTACGGTTCCAAAGACATTTTGAAAAAGGGTGTGGGCAATTGATTCCAAACATAAAAAACACACTTAATCAAGACAGTCGTTTCAGATCACTGAGGTTTTTTTTATATTTTTTTTAAATTATGAAAGTATGATAACACATTTACAGGAGACTTAGAAAATACAGAACAAAGTTACATATAGTTCCACTATACGTTACAGTTATTTTTTAAGTAAATTAATACTTTACTTAAAGTTAAGTAGAGGTTCACTATCAAACTCTCAAAATTAATAGAATGAATACACAGAAAAGCAGGAGGATACAGTAGACCTGAAACCAAGTCAACATAATTAAGATTTATACAATTTTCACACAACAGTAGGCTACAAATTCTGTTCAGTTTCCCATAAACTATAGGAGGCACTGGAACATGTCGAGACATAAATAAGATGCAAAAATTTAATGGTCTAAAGATGTAGATGCCATACAGGGTCTCTCATCACTGTGGAATTATGTTAAAAATAAGTATTGGCCACCAAGGAAGCCAGTGCTTCATTCTATCTCTCCTGACCATTGTCATCTGGAGAGAAAACTGTACAGAAGTGTGCTATTGGACAGAGTTTTTTATTTTCATGAGTCTTTTACCTTAAAACCTTAATGGTGTTTTACTGTTCAGGTGCTGTGTTGGTGCAGTCTATGTAAATGTGTTCGTGTTTCATTGTTTCTGTTCTTAAATTCGTTTTGACTTGTAACAGTCATGGGCTTATGATGAGTCCTTTGCTGATACCTCCCTCCCGCTCCACCTGGTTCTGGGTCATTAGTATTTGATGCCCAACTAGAGATTCACTTCTCACGTGTGCAGGTTCTGGATAGCATTTATAACCCCGTCTATAAGTTTAATTACAGACTGAAGTTGCAGAGGCGTGGCAAAGACTTGCAAATATTCAGGTTAAACTAATGTTTCGAATTGCTTTTTAGAGTTCCTGGGCTGAGAAAGAGAGTACCTTAAAAAGATCAGAGAAGGTAATGTGATGGGCCATCCTGAGTTTCACGTGTCCTGTGCTCACTTCCTAATCACGCCTCTCCTTTAGCTGAAGTAGCTGTGGTCATAATCCCTCTTGACAGTTAAATCATGTTATTACGGTTCCAAAGACATTTTTGAAAAAGGGTGTGGGCAATTGATTCCAAACATAAAAAACACACTTAATCAAGACAGTCGTTTCAGATCACTGAGGTTTTTTTTATATTTTTTTTAAATTATGAAAGTATGATAACACATTTACAGGAGACTTAGAAAATACAGAACAAAGTTACATATAGTTCCACTATACGTTACAGTTATTTTTTAAGTAAATTAATACTTTACTTAAAGTTAAGTAGAGGTTCACTATCAAACTCTCAAAATTAATAGAATGAATACACAGAAAAGCAGGAGGATACAGTAGACCTGAAACCAAGTCAACATAATTAAGATTTATACAATTTTCACACAACAGTAGGCTACAAATTCTGTTCAGTTTCCCATAAACTATAGGAGGCACTGGAACATGTCGAGACATAAATAAGATGCAAAAATTTAATGGTCTAAAGATGTAGATGCCATACAGGGTCTCTCATCACTGTGGAATTATGTTAAAAATAAGTATTAAAAGATATTTGAAAATAGACCCACATATTTTCAAGTGCAATGTGGCATTTACCAAGAGAGTCAGACCACTGAGTTTTATTGAATTGAGGGCAAGTTTCTAAGCCAAAGTGTCCCAGCTGGCCATCAAATTTCTCTCATTAAAAAAATTCCCCAGCTCTCAAAGTCTTTATGAGGTACGGAGAAGGAAGAAGCAAATCTGCATAGGCTGTAGCCTACATGTGCGTCCATAGCCACGGAGCGTGGTCATTACCAAACAGAACTTGCCACGATCAGTGAGCTGTGGCTTGACTTCTCTAGTCCACGGTGACATACTTTTTTGGTGAAGGGTCAAAGGGTAAATATTTTTGACTTTGTGGACCACGTGCTCTCTTATCTCAAATACCCAGCTCTGCCTTTGTAACGCAAGGTAGCCAGGAGCAGTATGTAAACACCTGTGCAGGGCTGTTTCTAGGAGACTGTTTATAAGAAGAGACGGAGGTGAGATGCATGGGGCCCACGATCCATAGTTTTTGGACTTCTGAACTTTACATTACCCTCAAGGGACATGGGAGAACAAAGACACTAAAAATAGAAGAAGAAAAGTGTATGTTGCATCCTTATTTGACCAAAATGGGCAGGTTTGATGCTCTTCTTGCTCTGTAGTGAACAGCTGCTGGGCCTCAGGCGGCCTGTAGAAGTTGCCCCAATTATGAAAGTATGATAACACATTTACAGGAGACTTAGAAAATACAGAACAAAGTTACATATAGTTCCACTATACGTTACAGTTATTTTTTAAGTAAATTAATACTTTACTTAAAGTTAAGTAGAGGTTCACTATCAAACTCTCAAAATTAATAGAATGAATACACAGAAAAGCAGGAGGATACAGTAGACCTGAAACCAAGTCAACATAATTAAGATTTATACAATTTTCACACAACAGTAGGCTACAAATTCTGTTCAGTTTCCCATAAACTATAGGAGGCACTGGAACATGTCGAGACATAAATAAGATGCAAAAATTTAATGGTCTAAAGATGTAGATGCCATACAGGGTCTCTCATCACTGTGGAATTATGTTAAAAATAAGTATTAAAAGATATTTGAAAATAGACCCACATATTTTCAAGTGCAATGTGGCATTTACCAAGAGAGTCAGACCACTGAGTTTTATTGAATTGAGGGCAAGTTTCTAAGCCAAAGTGTCCCAGCTGGCCATCAAATTTCTCTCATTAAAAAAAAAAATCCCCCAGCTCTCAAAGTCTTTATGAGGTACGGAGAAGGAAGAAGCAAATCTGCATAGGCTGTAGCCTACATGTGCGTCCATAGCCACGGAGCGTGGTCATTACCAAACAGAACTTGCCACGATCAGTGAGCTGTGGCTTGACTTCTCTAGTCCACGGTGACATACTTTTTTGGTGAAGGGTCAAAGGGTAAATATTTTTGACTTTGTGGACCACGTGCTCTCTTATCTCAAATACCCAGCTCTGCCTTTGTAACGCAAGGTAGCCAGGAGCAGTATGTAAACACCTGTGCAGGGCTGTTTCTAGGAGACTGTTTATAAGAAGAGACGGAGGTGAGATGCATGGGGCCCACGATCCATAGTTTTTGGACTTCTGAACTTTACATTACCCTCAAGGGACATGGGAGAACAAAGACACTAAAAATAGAAGAAGAAAAAAAGTGTATGTTGCATCCTTATTTGACCAAAATGGGCAGGTTTGATGCTCTTCTTGCTCTGTAGTGAACAGCTGCTGGGCCTCAGGCGGCCTGTAGAAGTTGCCCCTGGAGGGGTTGTATCCCAGTGCAGACCCCCTGTGCCACTGCAATGCCCGCCCTGGCTGTTGACCCAGGCCGCCTGCGCGTGTGGGTGCTGCTTGGCTCCTGCTCTGGGGAAGGCGGCGGTTGACCACACAGCCTTACGCCTTGGGCTCCTTTCTCTGGATTCCACTCAGGGCCCTTGCTACCCTTCTCCTGTAGCACCTTGACCTAATTCAGCGATCCAGCTGCCTACACGCCTTGTGTCGGTTCCATTCACGGGGAGCCGCACCCTCATCCCCAGAAGAGATCAGGTGCCCCGATCTCCTTAATGGAATGTGCTAGACCCTCAGTGGCGCTCAGGGGGCACCCTGGCCTCCAGGAGCCCCTCGCAGACCCTCAGAGAGAACCGCTCTTTCTCTCCGAGGTGCCTCCTGCTGTGTCCACGCCCTGACTGAGCAGCCAGTTCAGACAGAACCCATTACCTGCCAGGCACCCAGGGCACCTCCGTGCCACCCCGTCCCCAGACGGCTTCCCGTTAACAGAGTTCCTAGAACGCAACACTGAGAGGTAAGGATTCACTCCCAGTGACCGGCAGTGCCCGTGTTTCCCCAGAGAGACCAGGAGTTCCTGAAGGCGGCGTTCCTGCTGGTTTACCACGACTGCGCGCTCCCGCTGCTCCACTCAGCGCTCCTGCCCGCGTTCAGGTGGGCGGAGGAGGAGACCGAGGCCGCCCGGTGGAAGGTCATCGCCGACTTCCTCAAGCAAAACCAAGAAAACGAGGGTGCCCTGCAGGCTCTGCTCTCGCCAGAGGGGGTCCATGAACCTTCGACATTTCAGAGCAGACCTATGACTTCTTGGGTGAAATAAGAAAGAACGCAGCCTGACAGCGGTGGCCTTTGACCCTCAGCTTGCCGCTGCATCTTCTAGGCCCTCCACAAAGGCCTGCATCCCATGAGCAGACCAGGACTAACTGTCCCGTCAGAGCTTAGTCTCTTTTCTGCACAGGCGGCCTGCTGTAAGAGGTATTTATCTGATAATCTGAGTATGTATCAATACAATAAAATAATTTTTATAAGGAACACTGTTATCTAAGTTCAAAGAGATTTTTTTCAAAAACCAATACTTTTTTTTTTTTAATTGAGTACAGTAGATTGAGGATGAGATGGCTGGATGGCACCACTGACTCATTGAGACATGAGTTTGAGCAAACTCTGGGAGATGGTGCAGAACAGGGAAGCCTGGCATGCTGCCGTCTAGGGGGCTGCAAAGAGTCACACACGACTTAGTGGCTGAACAATAACAACATAACTGATTATAATATTATGAAAGTTTCAGGTATGCAACATAGTGATTAACAATTTAAAAAAATTATACTCCATTTAAATCTGTTATAAAATACTGGGACGCACCCTCATTCCCCAGAAAGAGATCAGGTGCCCGATCTCCTTAATGGAATGTGCTAGACCCTCAGTGGCGCTCAGGGGGCACCCTGGCCTCCAGGAGCCCCTCGCAGACCCTCAGAGAGAACCGCTCTTTCTCTCCGAGGTGCCTCCTGCTGTGTCCACGCCCTGACTGAGCAGCCAGTTCAGACAGAACCCATTACCTGCCAGGCACCCAGGGCACCTCCGTGCCACCCCGTCCCCAGACGGCTTCCCGTTAACAGAGTTCCTAGAACGCAACACTGAGAGGTAAGGATTCACTCCCAGTGACCGGCAGTGCCCGTGTTTCCCCAGAGAGACCAGGAGTTCCTGAAGGCGGCGTTCCTGCTGGTTTACCACGACTGCGCGCTCCCGCTGCTCCACTCAGCGCTCCTGCCCGCGTTCAGGTGGGCGGAGGAGGAGACCGAGGCCGCCCGGTGGAAGGTCATCGCCGACTTCCTCAAGCAAAACCAAGAAAACGAGGGTGCCCTGCAGGCTCTGCTCTCGCCAGAGGGGGTCCATGAACCTTTCGACATTTCAGAGCAGACCTATGACTTCTTGGGTGAAATAAGAAAGAACGCAGCCTGACAGCGGTGGCCTTTGACCCTCAGCTTGCCGCTGCATCTTCTAGGCCCTCCACAAAGGCCTGCATCCCATGAGCAGACCAGGACTAACTGTCCCGTCAGAGCTTAGTCTCTTTTCTGCACAGGCGGCCTGCTGTAAGAGGTATTTATCTGATAATCTGAGTATGTATCAATACAATAAAATAATTTTTATAAGGAACACTGTTATCTAAGTTCAAAGAGATTTTTTTCAAAAACCAATACTTTTTTTTTTTTAATTGAGTACAGTAGATTGAGGATGAGATGGCTGGATGGCACCACTGACTCATTGAGACATGAGTTTGAGCAAACTCTGGGAGATGGTGCAGAACAGGGAAGCCTGGCATGCTGCCGTCTAGGGGGCTGCAAAGAGTCACACACGACTTAGTGGCTGAACAATAACAACATAACTGATTATAATATTATGAAAGTTTCAGGTATGCAACATAGTGATTAACAATTTAAAAAAATTATACTCCATTTAAATCTGTTATAAAATACTGGCTATATTCCCTGTGCTGTACAATATATCCTCGCAATATACTTATTTTATGCATCATAGTTGTATCTTTGAACCCCCTACCCCTATCTTTCCCATCCCCACTTCCCTCTCCCCACGGGGAACCACTAGTTTGTCCTCTATATCTGTGAGCCTGTTTCTTTTTTTCAATTGAAGCATAATTGATTTACAATGGTATGTGAATTTTTTCTGTACAGCAAAATGACTCAGTTATACATAGAGCCTTTTTTAGTATTCTTTCCCCTTATGCTTTATCATCGGATATCAGATATAGTTCCCTATGCTATACAGTAGGACCTCGTCGTCCATTCATTCTCTATGTAATTTGTTGTTGTTTATGCACTAAGTCATGTTTGACTCTTTGCAACCCCATGGACTGAAGCATACCAGGCTCCTCTGTCCATGAGATTTCCCAGACAAGAATACTGGAGTGGGTTGCCATTTCCTTCTCCAGGGGATCTTCTCAACCTAAGGATCCAACCCACATCCCTGGCATTGTCAGGCATATTCTTTACTGCTGAGCCACAAGGAAAACCTCTCTATATGTAATGCCAGCTAACAAATTTGACTATATTATACATTTGTGTGAGGAGGTTGTGGCAACCCACTCTACTAGTCTTGCCTGGAGAATCGCATGGACAGAGGAGCCTGGTGGCTACAGTCCATAGGGTTGCAAAGAGTCAGACAAGACTGAAGCGACTTGCCTGCACGCTTGCATACATTTGCATAAAAGCAAGATTTTATCAAAAGATAAATTTATGATTATTCAAGAAAGTGAAAATATAATCCACAGGATAGGAGAATATATTTGCAAGTGATATATCTGGTAAGAGTCCAGGATCCAGAACAGGGCTACCCCGGTGGCTCAGTGGTAAAGAATCTGCCTCCAGTGCAGGAGACCAGGTTTGATCCCTGGGTTGGGAAGATCCCCTGGAGGAGGGCATGGCACCCACTCCAGTATTCCTGCCTGGAGAATCCATGGACAGAGGAGCCTAGGGGGCTACAGTGCATGGGGTCGCAAAGAGTCGGACACAACTGAAGAGACTGAGCACACACGCACATGTGTTTTTTGCTAATAAAATTTATGTTTTGACGTGAAGAGAAAATCATCTATTTGTGAAAGATGTGTTATTGATCACTGACTTCAGTCTAATATTTGTGTGTGGTTTATTCTACAAACAGAATCTAGTTTTGCTTTTTCAAGTCTGTATAATTAGTGCTCATTTGAAAATAAACATAAACAAAAAATACTCCCTTGCTTTGGAGAGCAGGTTGACCCTCCTCCGCATCAAAGAACAAAGATTTTGGTGCGTTTCAAATAATCTGTGCCTGTCGGGAAACCGTCCCAAGCCTCCACTGTGAGTGGTAACAGTAGAGCTGGCATTTGTTGGGTGCCTGCCGTGTGCATTCTCACTCACTAGGTTACCCTCACAAGTCCTGTAGGAGGCCATCACTGGGCTTTCCCTGTGCCATGGACACTGCTGCTTAAGGAATGGGCGAAACAGATTCAGTAGATAATTTGCCTAAGATCAGAGCTAGTAAGTGGCACAGCTAACGTACCACATTGAGAAGCCAAATATAGCCTACGACCTATGATGTTCCCCACATCAGTGGAGACGTTTAACAATTGCATGTGAAAATAAAACAGAGAAGAGAACTACAATCAAATTAACCTAAATTACCAGAGTGCCGACTGAGGAACTTATTTTGACAGTGTGCTGCCTGAAAACAGGTATTTACTTTTATTTTATTGTATTCTATTTGCTTCTAAGTCATCGACTATTTTTCATCCATCTTTTATTCTTTTTGGCCAGAGTGGGTCTCCCATCGCAGCGACCTCTCCCGTCGCAAAGCACTGGCGCTGGGTGCATGCGCTCCAGAGGCTGGCTTGTAATTGGACACACCGACCCAGCCATTCCTCGGTGTGTGGGATCTTCCTGGGCCAGGGATCGAACTGGTGCCCGTTGCACTGCAAGGCGGACTCTCTACCCACTGAACCACCACAGAAGTCCTACTTTTATCTTATTTTATTTGACTGCACCACGCAGCAGGAGACTGACCGGGGGCAGACATCCCCCCGACCGCAAATGGACAGAGGAGCCTAGGGGCTACAGTGCATGGGGTCGCAAAGAGTCGGACACAACTGAAGAGACTGAGCTCACGCGCATGTGTTTTTGCTAATAAAATTTATGTTTTGACGTGAAGAGAAAATCATCTATTTGTGAAAGATGTGTTATTGATCACTGACTTCAGTCTAATATTTGTGTGTGGTTTATTCTACAAACAGAATCTAGTTTTGCTTTTTCAAGTCTGTATAATTAGTGCTCATTTGAAAATAAACATAAACAAAAAATACTCCCTTGCTTTGGAGAGCAGGTTGACCCTCCTCCGCATCAAAGAACAAAGATTTTGGTGCGTTTCAAATAATCTGTGCCTGTCGGGAAACCGTCCCAAGCCTCCACTGTGAGTGGTAACAGTAGAGCTGGCATTTGTTGGGTGCCTGCCGTGTGCATTCTCACTCACTAGGTTACCCTCACAAGTCCTGTAGGAGGCCATCACTGGGCTTTCCCTGTGCCATGGACACTGCTGCTTAAGGAATGGGCGAAACAGATTCAGTAGATAATTTGCCTAAGATCAGAGCTAGTAAGTGGCACAGCTAACGTACCACATTGAGAAGCCAAATATAGCCTACGACCTATGATGTTCCCCACATCAGTGGAGACGTTTAACAATTGCATGTGAAAATAAAACAGAGAAGAGAACTACAATCAAATTAACCTAAATTACCAGAGTGCCGACTGAGGAACTTATTTTGACAGTGTGCTGCCTGAAAACAGGTATTTACTTTTATTTTATTGTATTCTATTTGCTTCTAAGTCATCGACTATTTTTCATCCATCTTTTATTCTTTTTGGCCAGAGTGGGTCTCCCATCGCAGCGACCTCTCCCGTCGCAAAGCACTGGCGCTGGGTGCATGCGCTCCAGAGGCTGGCTTGTAATTGGACACACCGACCCAGCCATTCCTCGGTGTGTGGGATCTTCCTGGGCCAGGGATCGAACTGGTGCCCGTTGCACTGCAAGGCGGACTCTCTACCCACTGAACCACCACAGAAGTCCTACTTTTATCTTATTTTATTTGACTGCACCATGCAGCAGGTGGGATCTTAGTTCCCTGACTAGGGATCAAACTCACGTCCCCTGCATTGGGAGCACAGAGTGTTAACCATTGGCCGACCAGCAAAGTCCCAGGAGGGGTTTACTTTAGAGCTCCATCCTGGGCTACTTCTTAGTTAGCTCCTGCTAGACTCTTCAGGGAAACTTACCTTTGGCCTTCAACTCAGAAATTGACATGGTATGAAAGGGCCACAAAGGTCATGAGAGAACAGTGGCCTTGGGAAAGGGATTTCACTGTCCCTCCGCTCCCCCACCCCCATCCTCGGTGACGCGTGGGAAGCAGCGTGTCCGGGCACTCTTCATTTGTCCATCATGAACTGCCGTCCTGTTCCCTAGGCGATGCCTGCCTCCCTCTGGGACCATTGCCCTCCCCAGCTCCTGCGACAGGAAGGGTCTTTTGCCTTTGCAAATGAAGGTGGTGGTGGCACAGGTTTCCCCAGTCTGTCTGCTGCCTTATTTGAAGGAACATGAAACCACCGTGAAGGCTGCTTTTCTGTAGCATCTTTCATTCCTAATGGCCAGCTTCTAATGATTCTAATCATTTAGCTTATTCTTAGCCACCAGCCAGAGGTGGGGCGTTTTGAATGAAAGAAAATATGGCTGGTGAATTCCTTTCAGTGACTGTACAGCGTGGAGAGAGGAAGCTTTCTTCAGAGGCTGTTCTCACAGGCCGTCTTCTGTGTTCGTTTGAAATGTGTCATGATTGACGAAGGTAGCCAACTTTAGAGTTTCTGACACATAAGAAAAACAGAGAAAGGAGAGAAAACAGTCTCAGTAAGGCTTGGGCCACAGAGCGAGGCTCAAAGACACTCCGCCCATAAGGAGGGGACAGTTCTGCCAGCGGGAGACGGCTGCTTCTTCTTCAGTCAGTAGGGGATATTTTTTAAAGAAAACAATGAAGCCTCTCTGCCTTCTGAATGCCACTTTTTAGCTTCCAAAACAGGAAGAGGTTGTCAAGAAGCCAGAAACATCCTGGAAATGAGTCCTGGGTTTGAGTGGGGGTCCTGCGTCAACCCACTGAACCACCACAGAAGTCCTACTTTTATCTTATTTTATTTGACTGCACCATGCAGCAGGTGGGATCTTAGTTCCCTGACTAGGGATCAAACTCACGCCCCTGCATTGGGAGCACAGAGTGTTAACCATTGGCCGACCAGCAAAGTCCCAGGAGGGGTTTACTTTAGAGCTCCATCCTGGGCTACTTCTTAGTTAGCTCCTGCTAGACTCTTCAGGGAAACTTACCTTTGGCCTTCAACTCAGAAATTGACATGGTATGAAAGGGCCACAAAGGTCATGAGAGAACAGTGGCCTTGGGAAAGGGATTTCACTGTCCCTCCGCCTCCCCACCCCATCCTCGGTGACGCGTGGGAAGCAGCGTGTCCGGGCACTCTTCATTTGTCCATCATGAACTGCCGTCCTGTTCCCTAGGCGATGCCTGCCTCCCTCTGGGACCATTGCCCTCCCCAGCTCCTGCGACAGGAAGGGTCTTTTGCCTTTGCAAATGAAGGTGGTGGTGGCACAGGTTTCCCCAGTCTGTCTGCTGCCTTATTTGAAGGAACATGAAACCACCGTGAAGGCTGCTTTTCTGTAGCATCTTTCATTCCTAATGGCCAGCTTCTAATGATTCTAATCATTTAGCTTATTCTTAGCCACCAGCCAGAGGTGGGGCGTTTTGAATGAAAGAAAATATGGCTGGTGAATTCCTTTCAGTGACTGTACAGCGTGGAGAGAGGAAGCTTTCTTCAGAGGCTGTTCTCACAGGCCGTCTTCTGTGTTCGTTTGAAATGTGTCATGATTGACGAAGGTAGCCAACTTTAGAGTTTCTGACACATAAGAAAAACAGAGAAAGGAGAGAAAACAGTCTCAGTAAGGCTTGGGCCACAGAGCGAGGCTCAAAGACACTCCGCCCATAAGGAGGGGACAGTTCTGCCAGCGGGAGACGGCTGCTTCTTCTTCAGTCAGTAGGGGATATTTTTTAAAGAAAACAATGAAGCCTCTCTGCCTTCTGAATGCCACTTTTTAGCTTCCAAAACAGGAAGAGGTTGTCAAGAAGCCAGAAACATCCTGGAAATGAGTCCTGGGTTTGGGTGGGGGGGGGGGGTCCTGCGTCAAGGAGGGTGGCTTGGCAATATAGCGACTTCACTGTGACCCGAGGTGGGAGGGCAGCGGGGGCGCACCCAGTGTGGGGTACCTCCCTGTGAGAGGAGTCCCCGCAGTAGAAACATTGTGGGGGCGGGGGTTCTATAAACAATGTGACCCCCGCACCCACCTCCAGCCTCATACAATAGATGAAGCGTCACATCCACCCCGTCTGCTGGAGGTGGAAAATGTTGCCATTCCCTGGCCCGGGCTGCATGGTGAGGGGTGGGGCACCTCAGGGCAGGTACCGCCTTGGTCGCCAGTGGTTTTATGGTCTAAGATTGAGGCCAGGACAACTCAGGAGGGGCCAGTGGAAACGCAAGATGCCACAGACAAAGGGAGCGGGTTTGACTGGCCAGCCCAGCAGCCTCTGGGAAGCCCCCAGGGACCACGCGGGGCGCTGCAGGTGTCTTCTGCCAGCCCGGGAGTTGGTCCGTTCACAGCGTTATAGGACATTCTTTGCCATGGACTCGCTCAGTTCCTCTGATGTGAAGCATTCCAAGTCGGGAGGTTTTCTTCGGGCGAGGTAGTAACCAGAGCTGGCTGTCACCTGGCTGGTTTGTGTTCTGTTTTCTGAAAACAGAGACTCGAAGACCGAATCCTCCTGAGTCAAGGCACCTTGCATCCGAGGCTTACAATCGCCCGTTTGTTAGTTTCTTCATTCATTCATTCACTCCATATTCGCTGAGCACCTCCTATACTCCAGGCGCAGCATTCAGCGTTGAGGACCCGCTGGGAGCTGCCCCGGGATCCCTGTCCTGACGTACAACGCAGGATATATAGAAGTAATCACACGTGAGAACCTGAAGAAGGGTACAGACCGCTGGAAGGGGCTTTCGCTGTGGCTTTCTGTTGTTGCTGACATACTTAAATCCCAACAATCCCGTGGCTGGGGTGCTAAGAGCCCCACAGCACAGGTGACCCTTCTAGTCTGCAGTCTCCCTCTCAACACCACTCTCGCACGGTGGGACCACCCACTAGCCTCTACGCAGTTTGGGGGAAGCCCTCTCTGAACTCCCACTGTTCACTGTAGGAAATGCAGGAATACCTGGATTGAATAGCACGTGGCTCCCTCCCTCCCTTAGCTTGCCGGTTGAAACTCTGGTGGTGGTTGTCCAGTCACTTAGCCGTATCTGACTCTTTGTGACCCCCTGGACTGCAGCACACCAGGCTCCCCTGTCCTTCATGATCTCCCAAAGTTCGCACAAACCCATGTCCGTTGAGTTAGTGATGCCACCCAACCATCTTGTCCTCTGAAATTCTGATAGTTAAAGGTCTTCATCGAGTAATTGCGTAGATTTGGATGGGGAGGGATGAGAGGAAGGATGAATGAACCCTAGATTTGGTCGCCAGTGGTTTTATGGTCTAAGATTGAGGCCAGGACAACTCAGGAGGGCCAGTGGAAACGCAAGATGCCACAGACAAAGGGAGCGGGTTTGACTGGCCAGCCCAGCAGCCTCTGGGAAGCCCCCAGGGACCACGCGGGGCGCTGCAGGTGTCTTCTGCCAGCCCGGGAGTTGGTCCGTTCACAGCGTTATAGGACATTCTTTGCCATGGACTCGCTCAGTTCCTCTGATGTGAAGCATTCCAAGTCGGGAGGTTTTCTTCGGGCGAGGTAGTAACCAGAGCTGGCTGTCACCTGGCTGGTTTGTGTTCTGTTTTCTGAAAACAGAGACTCGAAGACCGAATCCTCCTGAGTCAAGGCACCTTGCATCCGAGGCTTACAATCGCCCGTTTGTTAGTTTCTTCATTCATTCATTCACTCCATATTCGCTGAGCACCTCCTATACTCCAGGCGCAGCATTCAGCGTTGAGGACCCGCTGGGAGCTGCCCCGGGATCCCTGTCCTGACGTACAACGCAGGATATATAGAAGTAATCACACGTGAGAACCTGAAGAAGGGTACAGACCGCTGGAAGGGGCTTTCGCTGTGGCTTTCTGTTGTTGCTGACATACTTAAATCCCAACAATCCCGTGGCTGGGGTGCTAAGAGCCCCACAGCACAGGTGACCCTTCTAGTCTGCAGTCTCCCTCTCAACACCACTCTCGCACGGTGGGACCACCCACTAGCCTCTACGCAGTTTGGGGGAAGCCCTCTCTGAACTCCCACTGTTCACTGTAGGAAATGCAGGAATACCTGGATTGAATAGCACGTGGCTCCCTCCCTCCCTTAGCTTGCCGGTTGAAACTCTGGTGGTGGTTGTCCAGTCACTTAGCCGTATCTGACTCTTTGTGACCCCCTGGACTGCAGCACACCAGGCTCCCCTGTCCTTCATGATCTCCCAAAGTTCGCACAAACCCATGTCCGTTGAGTTAGTGATGCCACCCAACCATCTTGTCCTCTGAAATTCTGATAGTTAAAGGTCTTCATCGAGTAATTGCGTAGATTTGGATGGGGAGGGATGAGAGGAAGGATGAATGAACCACCGCCAGGCAGAAGCGCCAGGCTGTGTCGGGTGGGAAAATGCAGGGCTCGGATTTGATGACTCAGTGGCTGACAGTGGATGCAGACTTTGCCAACAAAGATTAACTCTGCAGAACTTTGTCCTTTCGAAGAGGCCACTCGGGGTGATAACAAAATGGACTCCTGGCTTTCTGAGGCCTTCCTCAGGTGGAGCTCTTTGGGTAACCCAAACACCGTCCCATAAGTCTGTCCTCTTCCTGCCAGCTGCCCTTTGACCCTGAAGTTTTCTGGGCCTGCCCAGACGTCAAGGGCACTGGGAACCAGATGACCCCAGACACGCATTAACCACAGCCTCCTCTCAAGCCCGGACCTATGGGCATGTGCATTTTAACTCCCTCATCTGAAGGTTGAAGTGACCTCGATTGGTTGAGAGAAACTCCTCAGAAGGGGGCTTTCCTGGTGGCTCAGCAGTAAAGAATCTGCCTGCCAAGTAGCATGAAGGCCTGTACTATCATAAGTGAAGAAAATAGCTATAGTCATTGCTCTGTGAGAAAAGGAGATCCTTCAGGGGTGCTGTGTGATGGTCGGGAGGGGTGGGATGGGGGGATATACATATGACTAGTCTGGGAACATACATATCTGTAAACAACAAAACTCTATAAAAGTTAAAAGTAAAATAAAAGTTAAAAAAAAAAAAAGAAGAAGAATCTGCCTGTCAATGTGGGAAATCCAGGTTCAATCCCTGGGTCAGGAAGACCCCCTGGAGGAGGAAATGGCTACCCACTCCAGTCCTCTTGCCTGGTGAATTCCATGGACAGAGGAGCCTGGTGGGCTACAGTCCATGAGGTCACAAGAATCGGGCATGACTTCGCAACCAAATGACCACCACCCCTGACCAGAGTGTGGACAACCTCCATTTATTTGTACTTTTCCCTGTTCTTCCCTGTCTTTGCCCCCAGGCAATCTAGTGACAGTTGGACAATGGCAGCCGCCCAGACAGGTGACTCAGCTCTGAGGAGGAGAACCCTTCTCTCTGACCATAGGGACAGTGGTCCCAAGAGCGTGGGGAAACAATCTTTTTTTCTCTCTCTCTCTGTATAAATATATCTTGTTGCTTTTTGGCATAGTGGAGAAGGGAAAGTAAAACCCTGGCTTCTTAGCTAGAGGACCAAGGTGAGGGTGGAGAGGTCAAGGTCACCAGGGAACGAGAAAGTGGAGGTGGGGTTCATAAGAAAGTGGTCCCATAAAGTCGTGTGTGAATGTCATAGCTGCCCCTAAACACCAGAGGATTTTTGAACTGAGCAGTGTGGTCCCAGACTAATGCCAGGTCCGAGACGGACACACACACCAAACAGATCTGAATAGCACTGCCCAGCCTTTGAACTGACATCATTCCAGAGGTTTCAGACCAGAAGAGATATACAGGAACTTGCAGCCTGCATCTAATCATCAGGCTAATAATCCTGCTCCAGAAAGTAAGAGCAAAGTCCTTCAGAATGAACAGATGGACAGACAGTCTCATCAGAGAAATAGATGATACAAAAAGAACCAAACTGAAGTTTGTTTGTTTGTTTTTTAATTGAAGGATAATAGCTTCACAGAGTTTTGCTCTTTACCGCCAAGCATCAACATGAATCAGCCACGGGTATACAAATATCTCCTCCCTCTTCAACTTCCCTCCTGCATCCCTCCCCATCCCACCCCTCTAGGTTGTTACAGAACCCCTGTTTGAATTCTCTTAGTCTTAAAATGGAAGTTTTAGCAATAATAAAAAAAAATTACCAAAATGAAAAAAAAAGTTAACTGGATGGGCTCAACAACAAGTCACTCCTAAAGGAAATCAGTCCTGAACATTCATTGGAAGGACTGATGCTGAAACTGAAGCTCCAGTACTTTGGCCACCAGATGTGAAGAGCCCACTCATTGGAGAAGACCCTGATGCTGGGAAGGATTGAAGGCAGGAGGAGAAGGGGAGGACAGAGGACGAGATGATTGGATGGAACCACTGACTCAATGGATATGAGTTTGAGCAAGCTCTGGGAGATGGTGAAGGACAGGGAAGCCTGGTGCGCTGCACTCCATCGGCTCACAGAGAGGACATGACCAAATGACCAAATAAACACAACAGAATGGAAATGATAGAAAAATCAGAAAACTTATTGTTCAATAGATCAACATAAATCAGTATAAATAGATCAATACAAATTGTTCAATTGAACAACAAAAAAAAGGAAATAGGTTGAAAAAATAAACATATCCTTAAGTACCCATAGGACAACTACAAAAGGTCTAATATGCTCAGCACCAGAGTCTCAGCAGAAGGCGAGAAAGGGTGTGGTGCAGGAAAAAAGCTTTTCTGAAAAAATAATGGCTGAAAACTTAAAATCTGGTGAAAGACTTAAAGTTACAGATTCAAAAAGCTTAGTGAATACCAAAGAAAAAGAGAGAGAGAGAGAGATAAATTCAGAGAAAGCCATGCCCAGCCATAACAGAATGAAAGTATAAAACTAAAGACAAAGAAAAAACATCTTGAAAGCAATCAAAGACAAACAGTGGATTCAATATAGGGAATAACAGTTGGAATTACTGAGAATTTCTCATCATACATCAGAAACCAGAAGGTAGTAGAACATATTGTAAGAGCCAGAAGAAAAAACAAAACTGACAACTCAGAATTCTATATTCTGCAGTAATACCCTTTAGGAACGAAGGTGGAATAAAGGCATTTTCAAATGAAGGAAAACCAAGGGGATTGATGGTCAACAGACTTCCTCTGAAGGAAATACTAAATGAAGTTCTTCATATATGAAGGAGTAAGACCAAAAAAGTTTGGAAATTTTCTCTTAGTCTTAAAATGGAAGTTTTAGCAATAATAAAAAAAAATTACCAAAATGAAAAAAAAAGTTAACTGGATGGGCTCAACAACAAGTCACTCCTAAAGGAAATCAGTCCTGAACATTCATTGGAAGGACTGATGCTGAAACTGAAGCTCCAGTACTTTGGCCACCAGATGTGAAGAGCCCACTCATTGGAGAAGACCCTGATGCTGGGAAGGATTGAAGGCAGGAGGAGAAGGGGAGGACAGAGGACGAGATGATTGGATGGAACCACTGACTCAATGGATATGAGTTTGAGCAAGCTCTGGGAGATGGTGAAGGACAGGGAAGCCTGGTGCGCTGCACTCCATCGGCTCACAGAGAGGACATGACCAAATGACCAAATAAACACAACAGAATGGAAATGATAGAAAAATCAGAAAACTTATTGTTCAATAGATCAACATAAATCAGTATAAATAGATCAATACAAATTGTTCAATTGAACAACAAAAAAAAGGAAATAGGTTGAAAAAATAAACATATCCTTAAGTACCCATAGGACAACTACAAAAGGTCTAATATGCTCAGCACCAGAGTCTCAGCAGAAGGCGAGAAAGGGTGTGGTGCAGGAAAAAAGCTTTTCTGAAAAAATAATGGCTGAAAACTTAAAATCTGGTGAAAGACTTAAAGTTACAGATTCAAAAAGCTTAGTGAATACCAAAGAAAAAGAGAGAGAGAGAGAGATAAATTCAGAGAAAGCCATGCCCAGCCATAACAGAATGAAAGTATAAAACTAAAGACAAAGAAAAAACATCTTGAAAGCAATCAAAGACAAACAGTGGATTCAATATAGGGAATAACAGTTGGAATTACTGAGAATTTCTCATCATACATCAGAAACCAGAAGGTAGTAGAACATATTGTAAGAGCCAGAAGAAAAAACAAAACTGACAACTCAGAATTCTATATTCTGCAGTAATACCCTTTAGGAACGAAGGTGGAATAAAGGCATTTTCAAATGAAGGAAAACCAAGGGGATTGATGGTCAACAGACTTCCTCTGAAGGAAATACTAAATGAAGTTCTTCATATATGAAGGAGAAGATACCAGAGGAAAGCGTGGGACATCTGGAATGAAGGAACAGCAGCAGAAATTGTAACTATCTAGATAAACAGACTAATTTTTTCTCTTAAAAGATTTTTCTTTAAAAAGTAAAATGGTTGACAGCAACGACTGTAACATTACCTGACTGGGTTTTCAACATCTCCCTCTATAATACATAGAGCCCCAGTGAGTGTGCTGTACTTCATTATATATAATAAAACATGACTTAGCTAAATGTAAAATGTTGGTGAATGGTAGTTTAGTTGCGAAGTCATGCTTGACTCTTTGAGACCCCATGGACGGTAGGCCCCCAGGTTCCTCTGTCCATGGGATTCTTCAGGCAAGAATACTGGAGTGGCTTGCCATTTCCTTCTCCAGGGAATCTTCCTGACCCAGGGATCGAACCCGGGTCTCCTGCATTGGCAGGCGGATTCTTTACTGACAGAGCCACCAGGGAAGCCTAATAGAATGTTTAAAGTATACCCTTTTTTTTTTTTTTAACAACCTTGCTTTGTTACCTCTTCACTTCTCAACATACGAATTGTCTCAGAAGGTAGAAGTGGCTCAGGCCCTCCCGACCTCTCAGGGGCTCTGGATTCAGGTACTAACTCCACTTCGTAGATGGGAAATCAGCCAGAGGAAGGTTCTTTTCCTTCTTGCTTTTCCTGAGCTGTTCCCATGGACTATGTGCCATGTTGTTGGTGGCCAAGTGCAAAGTATCTACAACCCAAGAGATTGGCCACAGTTGAGTTGCAGCAGTTGGGAGAGGTGGCAGTCCTGGGCAGAGCCTGCTGTGCTGGGCTCATCCTGCCAACCAGATGTGGCTGGAAACCTGGTGGAATCAGGACCTTGCTTCCCCACGTAGATCCCCACAGGCTGGAGGGGACCACAACCAGGCTGGCCTGATGTTTACTCCATGTGACCTTTGCCTCTCTTTGCGGTGTCTTTTGCTGTGAGCTCCTTCGTCCAGCCTCCCCTGTCCTCTGGCTCTCTTGACCAGGCAAAGACCCAGCGGGCTGCTACCCTGAGGTGAGCCTGGGGAAGCAGGCCCTGAAAAGCACTGTCTTTGCTCTTGACTGGCATCTCCTGACCTCAGCACACCGAGTGGTCCTCTATCATGCCCTCCACTCCAGGACTGAGGCCACAGAGGACAGGGAGAAGGGACACCCCACCCCGCCTTCAACCTCGAGCATGCCCAGCAGAGAGGTCATTCTGCAGGGTGGCCAAGTCTAAGGTGGACCGGTAAAGGGTCCACCTCTCCAGGCCTTCTCTTTAGCAGGAAAGGAGCCTCATGGCCACTGGGTCACAGCCCCGGAGCTCGGCCAGCAGGCAGGCAGGAGGCAGGAAGGAGCTGCCTGGCTGTGAGCCCGGCTCCCGGGCGCCAGCTTGGGGGGCCAGGACAGGGAAGGCTCGGGTGCCCACGGAGGTGGATTCTTCCCAGAGACAGGAGGTCTCCTCCATCTGCCGGGTGAGACAAATAAGAGGAGGCTGTCAAGAGTGTAGGGAGAGAAGGAAGCGCCATTTTCTAGGGGCTGGACAAGAGTTGGACTGGATCGAGGTCCCCAGGGATGGAGAGGGGAGAAGCAGGGCAGGCTGAGATCTTGACTCGACCTGACAGGGCCTTGGTCCCTCACTTGGAAACAGCGGCAAATGGCCAAGAGCACCGGAGCCGTCAGCAGGTTTTGTGGCTCCTTGTAGGTCCTCAATAAAGGATCCTTGTCACAGTGGGTGGCTCAGCTTATGTGCGGTCGCTGGCCTCCCCTGGAGTAACACGCCTGGAATTCAGAGCTTCCTTAGGAGGAAAAAGTCGAGGAAGAGGTTTCCTGACCGGCTCTGCCCCAGCCGGGGGAAGGCCGACCGAGGCACAAACTGCATCTCACTGAGGATTCTCTTGGCTGCAGCCAGTGGAACGACCTGCTCGGCTGGAACTTTTTTTTCTTTCCCTTCCAGGCGACGTCCGATGGGTGTGTCAGGCAGGAGGTGATATTTAAGGGCTGTGGGCACGGGCTGCGGAGCCAGGGCGCTAGGCAGTGCGTGAGAGCATGGCCTCCCGGGACCCGCCCGCCACCAGCTATGCCCCGCCCGACGTGCCCTCGGGGGTCTCGCTGTTCCTCACCATCCCCTACGCCTTCTTCTTGCCTGAGCTGGTGAGTGCGGAGTGGGGGCCCCCACAGGAAGTGTGTGGTGAGGTGAGGGTGGGGGAGGCAGGAGGGCACGGCCCGAGCTGGAAGCAGGTCCCTGGGGTAGGGACACCCGGGCCACAGAGCAGCTGTGGTCTCTGATCTCGCCGTGGGGCTCAGGCCTTGTGTCCCCTTAATCCCTCCATGAGCACCTCTGGTCTTCTGCAGAACCAGGGGGTCTCCTCCCCCGAAAACGAAAGCAACTCCAGGTACTGGCAAGTCACCTGGTGATCGGAGGCACAGAGGGACCACCAAAGTGTCCTGGATCCTCAGAAAGATGTTAGGAATGGATTTTTATTATGTGGTTTCTTTTCTCCGGCTACTCGTCATCTGTGCTTTTCTAAAGTTCAAAACAAGGGTGCTCTGTCCTTCCTTCTGAGAGCAACTCTTCCAGTCTTTTCTATTTTTTTTCCTTCCAGTATTTTCTTAATTGACACTGAACTTTGCCTTGTGTGGACTCCCCGGGGGAGGTTGCTTACGGGCCATAAACCAGGGAGATGTCCCAGTGCCCTCAACGGCCTCTCACTGCCTTCCTCTCTGGGCCTCTGCCGCTCAATTGGGGGCCTCAGTCCCTGCCAGGTCCAGAGTGTTCATCCGGACCTGAGCCTGCTCTGAGCCAGCTGTCACCATGTCCTTTTCACTGATGGGGACACAAGTCCGGAGAAGACTGTAGGGCAGGGGAGTTTTATTTCGGTTTTCTACCCCTTCTGAAATATCTAGCTTTTCTCATCGGCTGTGAATTGGCAGCCCTGCCCCTCAGCAAGGAGAAAAAGATGGAAATTGGTTCCAACTTCCAGCCCGACCTGAAGGTCCTCTCATCTTGTCACCTGCCCGAAAGGCCAGCCTGACTGAGCAACCTTTGGACATAAACTGGCTAAAGGATGCCCACTGGTGGCAACAACAAAGGGAAGCCAGGCAGAGTAGGTCCAGAGTTTGGGCAGCTCCAGCTGAAACCGCACCCGAGAAGCAGGTTTCTGCCCGGCCTGGGTGTCCAAGGGCCAGCGTACTGCCAGATCAATGCCTCTCTGTGCTCTGCGAGTTCTCTGGACCAGGTGTGCTTCGAAACAGCCACAAGAATGCCCAGGGTGGGGGTCAACTCCTCTACTTTTTACGGAGCACATGCTCTGTGTCAGTCACACTGGCCACTGGTGACAGGGCCACTGCCCTGCCAGTACTCCCATCTGCTGGAGGGAGCCCATGAGAACCTCCTTGCTATGGTCAAACGATGCTTGGGGAAGCCACTGTCCTGGGCTGGGTACGAGCAAGAAGAAGCCATCTGACCTTGTTGAGTCAGGGAGGAGTCCCAGCCTCTCACCTGGGAGGCGACTTTGCAGTTGGACCTCAAAGGACAGGCTGGATTTCTAAGCTGGGGGGCAGGGGAGAGAAAGACCTGGGCTCGAGGAGAGGCTGGTCGGCAGGAAGCTAAAGGGATGTGAACTCCAGAGTCAGGAATGTATCCAGCAGTCATGAGAGGGGCTGTCTGGTCAACCACCCCTAGGACACTGGACTCCTGCAGATGGAATCCCCCCACCTACCCATCAACCCGGGGTGTGGTTGTGCTGGGCTCTGGTGTCTTATGGGGTGGGATACTGTCACTGATTGCGTTTCATTCTGTCACTGATTGCATTGCATTGCATTTCTTTTGAAATAATTTTAGATTTGTAGCAATGTTAGTGATAATGGTACAGAGCATGCCTGTATACTCTCTACTCAGCTTCCCTTCAGGGCCACACCTGACATAGTACAACTGCCATAATCATCGAATTGGCACTGAAGGTAGGCTGTCAACTGTTCAGATTGTGCTGAACAGCTCCTGCTCCAGGATCTGGTTGAGAATTCTGCGTGGCACTTGATAACCATAATATCTTCATCTACTTTTTTTAAGATTTTGGGTTTTTTTAGCATGGACCATTTTTAAAGTCTTTATTGAATTTGTGACAATAATTGTTCTATGTTTTGCTTTGGGTGCTGCGAGGCATGTGGGAGGATCTCAGCTCCCCGAAGGGAGATCAAACCTGCACCCCCTGCACTGGGAGGCAAAGTCTTAATTATTGGACCACCAGGAAAGCCCCTCATCTACTTTTAGTTCAGTTCAGTCACTCAGTCATGTCCAACTCTTTGCGAGTCTTTTTCATCTACTTTAATCTGGGCCGACTGCCTCCATCTTTGTCTTGAGTCTTTTGAAGAATACCAATCAGTTATTCGGTGCCACTCTGTTGGCCTGGTTTGATGTTTCCTCACTACTTGAGTCATAATTCATCAATTTGGTCCTAATAAGTTTTCCTTATTCACTGTTAAGCAGTTAGGAAATACAGAAAGAAGCATAATGCATACATATGCATATATTTGTTTCATACACATATGTGTACATTTAATGAGTTTATTCTGTACATGGTTTTTGCACCTGTTTGTTCCTTAAATGAGCGTTCCTAGCACGGAGTATAGGACAGACCATGCATCATATCTGGGGTGTGGATGGGAAGGTAAATAGGGGAGGGGGGCGGATGCCCAGTTGCTGGTTCCATTTTTTTTTTCTTTTGTCTGAGCCACACTGCTTGCAGGATCTTAGTTCCTTGGCCAGAGATTGAACCTGAGCCCCATGTCGTGGAAGCTGGGTATCTTAACCAGGAAAGTCCCTGGTGGTTGAGTCTGATTCCCATGAGCAGGTGTGCTGGGCTAGAGAGGGGAGAGCAGGGCCCACCTAGCAGAGGTCCATCTGCCCCGGGCCGCCTGTGTATGCTGCCTGCCGCTGCCCAGGGGCTGACCACAGAGACCCAGCCTCAGGGTCCCAGACTCTCAGTCTTGGGGACTTCAGGCATCATAGACAGGTGTATGCTTTCCTAAGGCAGAGAGTGGATTTTCCAGAGAGTGGACTCAAAAACTGGGAGCTCCAGCCAGCAAAAAAGGGCAGAGAAAGCCAAAACTCTGTAACCCGGACTCACATGTGGTCCTGATGGGCTGGCCTGGGTGACGTCGGTGGTGACTGCAGGCGCACCTCCATCCAGCCACTGTTCCCTGAGACAGCGAGGGCCTTCCCAGGGTTTTTTTAGCATGGACCATTTTTAAAGTCTTTATTGAATTTGTGACAATAATTGTTCTATGTTTTGCTTTGGGTGCTGCGAGGCATGTGGGAGGATCTCAGCTCCCCGAAGGGAGATCAAACCTGCACCCCCTGCACTGGGAGGCAAAGTCTTAATTATTGGACCACCAGGAAAGCCCCTCATCTACTTTTAGTTCAGTTCAGTCACTCAGTCATGTCCAACTCTTTGCGAGTCTTTTTCATCTACTTTAATCTGGGCCGACTGCCTCCATCTTTGTCTTGAGTCTTTTGAAGAATACCAATCAGTTATTCGGTGCCACTCTGTTGGCCTGGTTTGATGTTTCCTCACTACTTGAGTCATAATTCATCAATTTGGTCCTAATAAGTTTTCCTTATTCACTGTTAAGCAGTTAGGAAATACAGAAAGAAGCATAATGCATACATATGCATATATTTGTTTCATACACATATGTGTACATTTAATGAGTTTATTCTGTACATGGTTTTTGCACCTGTTTGTTCCTTAAATGAGCGTTCCTAGCACGGAGTATAGGACAGACCATGCATCATATCTGGGGTGTGGATGGGAAGGTAAATAGGGGAGGGGGGCGGATGCCCAGTTGCTGGTTCCATTTTTTTTTTCTTTTGTCTGAGCCACACTGCTTGCAGGATCTTAGTTCCTTGGCCAGAGATTGAACCTGAGCCCCATGTCGTGGAAGCTGGGTATCTTAACCAGGAAAGTCCCTGGTGGTTGAGTCTGATTCCCATGAGCAGGTGTGCTGGGCTAGAGAGGGGAGAGCAGGGCCCACCTAGCAGAGGTCCATCTGCCCCGGGCCGCCTGTGTATGCTGCCTGCCGCTGCCCAGGGGCTGACCACAGAGACCCAGCCTCAGGGTCCCAGACTCTCAGTCTTGGGGACTTCAGGCATCATAGACAGGTGTATGCTTTCCTAAGGCAGAGAGTGGATTTTCCAGAGAGTGGACTCAAAAACTGGGAGCTCCAGCCAGCAAAAAAGGGCAGAGAAAGCCAAAACTCTGTAACCCGGACTCACATGTGGTCCGTGATGGGCTGGCCTGGGTGACGTCGGTGGTGACTGCAGGCGCACCTCCATCCAGCCACTGTTCCCTGAGACAGCGAGGGCCTTCCCACGGAACAAGGGGCCAGAGCACAAGGAATGCAGAATTCAACAAGGGCTCCCCTGAGGCTGCCCCCACCCCTGCTGCCAAGAACCTCGGCTCTTTTGTACCGATGAGGATGACAGACTAGGATGGCGTGGACGCCAGGGGCTCTTTGCATTCCCGACCAGCTCTGCTCCCTGCAGCCTGTTCGTACAGATCTCTCCCTAAATGACTTTATTTTAGAGACTTTAACACTAAAATGCACATGTTAAAAACATTGGTCATCATAATAGATTGATGAAGTGTAAAAGTGCTGGTCACTCAGGTGTGTCTGACTCTTTGTGACCCCATGACTGTGGCCTGCCAGGCTTCTCTGTCCCTGGAATTCTCCAGGCAAGAATACTGCAGTGGGTTGCCGTTTCCTTTTCCAGGGGATCTTCCCGACCCAGGACTCGACCCCTGGCCTCCCGCGTTGTGGGTAGACTCTACCGTCTGAGCCAACACACAGAGACATTTCAGAGAGGTCTCCCACACCCTCCCTGCCAGCTCTCCCCAGCAGTCACAGGTTTCATAATAACTCTCTACTATTTAATGCAATATCAACCAGATAATCGATGTTCATAAGCCATGTCTATACTTCCATGCCAGTTTCTCACATGTGTAGATTCATGAAGTCACCACCATCAAAGATGCAGAACCATTCCATCACTGTGAAGAGTTTCCTCCTGCTTCTCCTGTAAATTAAAAAAGAAAATTCTCTTTTTTTGGCCACACTGCATGGGATGCAGGATCTTAGTTTCCTAGCCAGGGATCAAACCTATGCTCTCTGCGGTGGAAGCACAGAGTCTTAACCACTGGCCCGCCAGGGAAGTCCTTGCTTCTGTATTATGCTCACCCTACCTTATCCTCTCTCACTTCCCTCACCCTTGGAAGCCACTAATTCCATCTCTGTAATTTTCTTATTTCAAGACAGTTATAGAAATAAACGAGATCCGTGCAATACGGGTCTTCTAGGATTAACCCTCCCACTCACTATAATGCCTGCATGCGAGCTCAGTTTCCCAGTCCTGTTCGACTCTTTGAGACTCCAGACTTAAAGCCCTCCAGGCTCCTCTGTCCAAGGGATTCTCCAGGCAAGAATACTGGAGTGGGTTGCCATTTCCTCCTCCAGGGAATCTTCCTGACCCGGGATGGAACCTGAGTCTCTTGCATCTCCTGCATTGGCAGGTAAATTCTTTACCACTGTGCCACCTGGGAAACCCCATAATACATTCGAGGTTCATCTAAATCATGTATGCCTCAGTAGTGCATCCCTTTTCGTTGCTGTATAGTAGTCCACAATGTGGATTTACAACAGTGTGTTTAACCATTGACCCAGTGAGAAACATTTTGGTCATTTGCAATCTTCAGCTATTCTGATAAAGCTGCTATGCGCGTTCACATACAGACTTTGGGGTGGATGTAATTTTTGCTTTTCTGGGGAAAGGCCAGAGTGAATGTGATTGCTGTTAGTGTCTGCTTCATTTTTATTCAGACACACTGTCTTCCTGAGTGCTGGACCATTTTACGTCTCCACTGGCAATGAATGAGCCTGTGGAGATTTTAGCATTGAAGTTTGCATTTTGTGTGGTTTACGAATGACTTCAGATTTCTCATCTGAAAACAGTATAAAATCGATGTTCATAAGCCATGTCTATACTTCCATGCCAGTTTCTCACATGTGTAGATTCATGAAGTCACCACCATCAAAGATGCAGAACCATTCCATCACTGTGAAGAGTTTCCTCCTGCTTCTCCTGTAAATTAAAAAAGAAAATTCTCTTTTTTTGGCCACACTGCATGGGATGCAGGATCTTAGTTTCCTAGCCAGGGATCAAACCTATGCTCTCTGCGGTGGAAGCACAGAGTCTTAACCACTGGCCCGCCAGGGAAGTCCTTGCTTCTGTATTATGCTCACCCTACCTTATCCTCTCTCACTTCCCTCACCCTTGGAAGCCACTAATTCCATCTCTGTAATTTTCTTATTTCAAGACAGTTATAGAAATAAACGAGATCCGTGCAATACGGGTCTTCTAGGATTAACCCCTCCCACTCACTATAATGCCTGCATGCGAGCTCAGTTTCCCAGTCCTGTTCGACTCTTTGAGACTCCAGACTTAAAGCCCTCCAGGCTCCTCTGTCCAAGGGATTCTCCAGGCAAGAATACTGGAGTGGGTTGCCATTTCCTCCTCCAGGGAATCTTCCTGACCCGGGATGGAACCTGAGTCTCTTGCATCTCCTGCATTGGCAGGTAAATTCTTTACCACTGTGCCACCTGGGAAACCCCATAATACATTCGAGGTTCATCTAAATCATGTATGCCTCAGTAGTGCATCCCTTTTCGTTGCTGTATAGTAGTCCACAATGTGGATTTACAACAGTGTGTTTAACCATTGACCCAGTGAGAAACATTTTGGTCATTTGCAATCTTCAGCTATTCTGATAAAGCTGCTATGCGCGTTCACATACAGACTTTGGGGTGGATGTAATTTTTGCTTTTCTGGGGAAAGGCCAGAGTGAATGTGATTGCTGTTAGTGTCTGCTTCATTTTTATTCAGACACACTGTCTTCCTGAGTGCTGGACCATTTTACGTCTCCACTGGCAATGAATGAGCCTGTGGAGATTTTAGCATTGAAGTTTGCATTTTGTGTGGTTTACGAATGAATTCAGATTTCTCATCTGAAAACAGTATTAATTTCAAAACCTAAGCTCCAAGCACAAGGAGCCTTTGAATCAGTGCATTTTAAGGTGAGAGCAGACGTTGTTTACTTCCTCTCCAGCTCTCCGTGAGTGTGGGAGCTTGCTGGAGCTAGCGCTAGGTGGGCAAGGGGCCAGGTGACTCACAGCCTCACTGCTTGGCTCTTGAGAGCAAACAGTGTGGGGGTGGCCCCAGGGGCTGGGGGGGCGCAGGCGGTCAGAGCATGGGTCACGTGACCCCCTGACTCCTTGCCTGCTGTGAGCTGGCTGATCAGCATTTTTATGAGATGAAAGGGTGGACACAGAACTGACCCCAGAGAATACAGCTGAGGGAGACCTTTTTTATTATTATTATTCTTTATTTTAAAGATTTTACAGAGTTTTGTTGTTCACCAACATGTATGTTCCCAGATCATTCATATGCATATCCCTGGACCCTCCCCACGCCCAGTTCCCGTCCCCCACCTAGACCATCGCCCCGAGTGATTGTAGGTACTCCTATTTCCTTTGCTAAGGGACCATAGCTATGACCATAGCTATCTTTCCCACCTGTGCCAGTATAGGTTTTGATGTTACTTCCTCTACGTGAGGGAGACCTTTATGAACAAGCATTCAAGGAAGTCCATCAACCTTTCACTAGTTAACTTATTAATTAGATCCTTGACTAATTACAAAGAAACAGCTACAAAGGTTTCTAGAGAGACAGCCGATTCAAAGGAAAGATGATTTGAAACATGCTTTAGTGTGTTTTTATAGTAGTCCACAATGTGGATTTACAACAGTGTGTTTAACCATTGACCCAGTGAGAAACATTTTGGTCATTTGCAATCTTCAGCTATTCTGATAAAGCTGCTATGCGCGTTCACATACAGACTTTGGGGTGGATGTAATTTTTGCTTTTCTGGGGAAAGGCCAGAGTGAATGTGATTGCTGTTAGTGTCTGCTTCATTTTTATTCAGACACACTGTCTTCCTGAGTGCTGGACCATTTTACGTCTCCACTGGCAATGAATGAGCCTGTGGAGATTTTAGCATTGAAGTTTGCATTTTGTGTGGTTTACGAATGAATTCAGATTTCTCATCTGAAAACAGTATTAATTTCAAAACCTAAGCTCCAAGCACAAGGAGCCTTTGAATCAGTGCATTTTAAGGTGAGAGCAGACGTTGTTTACTTCCTCTCCAGCTCTCCGTGAGTGTGGGAGCTTGCTGGAGCTAGCGCTAGGTGGGCAAGGGGCCAGGTGACTCACAGCCTCACTGCTTGGCTCTTGAGAGCAAACAGTGTGGGGGTGGCCCCAGGGGCTGGGGGGGCGCAGGCGGTCAGAGCATGGGTCACGTGACCCCCTGACTCCTTGCCTGCTGTGAGCTGGCTGATCAGCATTTTTATGAGATGAAAGGGTGGACACAGAACTGACCCCAGAGAATACAGCTGAGGGAGACCTTTTTTATTATTATTATTCTTTATTTTAAAGATTTTACAGAGTTTTGTTGTTCACCAACATGTATGTTCCCAGATCATTCATATGCATATCCCTGGACCCTCCCCACGCCCAGTTCCCGTCCCCCACCTAGACCATCGCCCCGAGTGATTGTAGGTACTCCTATTTCCTTTGCTAAGGGACCATAGCTATGACCATAGCTATCTTTCCCACCTGTGCCAGTATAGGTTTTGATGTTACTTCCTCTACGTGAGGGAGACCTTTATGAACAAGCATTCAAGGAAGTCCATCAACCTTTCACTAGTTAACTTATTAATTAGATCCTTGACTAATTACAAAGAAACAGCTACAAAGGTTTCTAGAGAGACAGCCGATTCAAAGGAAAGATGATTTGAAGCTTCTGTTCAGTGTTCGATATTCTCAGCTTGTTAACTTGCCTGCACAGTGGGCAGGAGGAAAGGCTCTGACATCCTCCCCACTTCCCCATTCTCCACGCCTTCCACCCTCTCTCCCACTCTTTCTGCGAGAAGCTCATTCCAGAACGTTCCAGCTGGGGAAGCTCACCTTGATGTCTTATCCACATGCCCAGCTTCACCTTCAGTTCAGCCTGCTCCTTTCCCACTCTGTCTATATGTAAATGAGAATCCCCCTGCAATGCAGGAGACACTTCAGTGCGTGTGTCAGGAAGATCCCCTGGAGGAGGCGATGGCAGCCCACTCCAATATCCTTGCCTGGAGAACCCCATGGACAGAGGAGCCTCGTGAGCCACAGTCCATGGGGTCACGAAGAGTCGGACACAACAGAGCATGCACACAGGACAAGTCTGTGTGTCAAAGCCTGTCTGAGAACTTAATGAACCCTGCAGCCACCTGTCAACTGTGGGGCTGAGAGAGCGATCTGGGGCTCATCTCGGGCCCAACTTAAGGCAGGCTGGTTCCTTCTCCTTTATTTTAACGCTTCTCTAGAGGCTGAGCTTTCCGAAAGGAAAAATCCTTTCTCTTGTTTCCTTCTGGTCACCTTTCAATTCTCTGTACTGCTGGGGAGCAGCAAAATGAAACTTAGGTTGCCCCAACTTTTCTTCATCTTTGGGCCTTCTGTCCTTCCCTTCATTCCATACCTGGGCCCCGACCTTGCCCTTAACCTGGCCCAGCCCTTGCAGGTCCAGGGAGTCAACAGCCTCCATGGCCAGGGTACCACTGAGACCCAAGTTAATGACGCCCAAGGAGGCCCCGGGAAGGCTCCAATAAGCAGAGAGAACATGGAAGAAAGATTAAAGTGTGAGGCTGGGGAAGAGCAAGGCTCCTGAGAAGAATGGGGCTGGGGAAAGGGGCAGGTGGGAAGGAGTTAGATGTCAACCTCCCCAGTGGCCTGGACCCACTTGGGCTTCCTAGCCCCAGCCCTTGCCCTGGGAGGCTCCCGGTGTTTTCAAGTTCAGTAAAATACAGTCTGTTGAGAAGGATAAGCCTGGCTCTGTGGCTTAATGGCTGGGATATCCTGGGCAGATGTCTTAACCACTCTGAGCCTCAACCATGGGACACCAGCTGCAAAGATCTCCTCAGACAGCTCTGGGGCTTCAGTAAGGACTTCCCTGGAAGCTTCAACACAAGACAGCTGCTCTAGAAATGTGAGCCCTTATCATGTTATTGTTGATGGTCATGGAAACCTCTCACTAAAAAGCATGGATCTTGGGACTTCCCTGGTGGTCCAGTGACTAAGACTTCTCGCTCCCAGTGCAGGGGGCCCGGGTTCAATCCCTGGTCAGGGAACTAGATCCCACAGGCCACGGCCAGTGGCCCCACATAGTCAACTAAACTTTTTTTTAAAGCGTGGGTCTCTCGTGGGCAAATTCCAGTTGTAAACCAAGAAATATTTACTGAGATGCAGCTATGGTTCTAACCCCATGCTTTGCTCTCAGAGGGATACAAAAATAAAAAGATAATAGTATAGGATATACACATGACTAATCTGGAATTATACATATCTGTAAACAACAAAACTCTGTAAAAGCAAAAAAGATAAAGAAAAAAAAAAGATAATAAAAGGGATGTGGTAAGTCATGGACCCTTTCTTAAAGGGGTGATGCATGAACATTAAAGAGTACCCCAAGGCAGGAAACAGGGTTAAAAAGTAGGGGTGCATAGTCTCACTTATGAAAAGCCCGGTTTGGCGAATTCTCTGTACTGCTGGGGACACTGGGTCCCCCTTCCGGGATTCCATACCTGGGCCCCGACCTTAACCTGGCCCAGCCCTTGCAGGTCCAGGGAGTCAACAGCCTCCATGGCCAGGGTACCACTGAGACCCAAGTTAATGACGCCCAAGGAGGCCCCGGGAAGGCTCCAATAAGCAGAGAGAACATGGAAGAAAGATTAAAGTGTGAGGCTGGGGAAGAGCAAGGCTCCTGAGAAGAATGGGGCTGGGGAAAGGGGCAGGTGGGAAGGAGTTAGATGTCAACCTCCCCAGTGGCCTGGACCCACTTGGGCTTCCTAGCCCCAGCCCTTGCCCTGGGAGGCTCCCGGTGTTTTCAAGTTCAGTAAAATACAGTCTGTTGAGAAGGATAAGCCTGGCTCTGTGGCTTAATGGCTGGGATATCCTGGGCAGATGTCTTAACCACTCTGAGCCTCAACCATGGGACACCAGCTGCAAAGATCTCCTCAGACAGCTCTGGGGCTTCAGTAAGGACTTCCCTGGAAGCTTCAACACAAGACAGCTGCTCTAGAAATGTGAGCCCTTATCATGTTATTGTTGATGGTCATGGAAACCTCTCACTAAAAAGCATGGATCTTGGGACTTCCCTGGTGGTCCAGTGACTAAGACTTCTCGCTCCCAGTGCAGGGGGCCCGGGTTCAATCCCTGGTCAGGGAACTAGATCCCACAGGCCACGGCCAGTGGCCCCACATAGTCAACTAAACTTTTTTTTAAAGCGTGGGTCTCTCGTGGGCAAATTCCAGTTGTAAACCAAGAAATATTTACTGAGATGCAGCTATGGTTCTAACCCCATGCTTTGCTCTCAGAGGGATACAAAAATAAAAAGATAATAGTATAGGATATACACATGACTAATCTGGAATTATACATATCTGTAAACAACAAAACTCTGTAAAAGCAAAAAAGATAAAGAAAAAAAAAAGATAATAAAAGGGATGTGGTAAGTCATGGACCCTTTCTTAAAGGGGTGATGCATGAACATTAAAGAGTACCCCAAGGCAGGAAACAGGGTTAAAAAGTAGGGGTGCATAGTCTCACTTATGAAAAGCCCCTGGAGTTTAGAGACGTTGTCAGGACAAGCTTGCTCGGGGTGACAGTCTGACATTCTTAAAGGGTTTGGATTAAGGGATTAGGTATTTACTTGTTCAGACTGGAGCTTCCTAGGACTCAGAGGTGAGCAAACACATACACTCAGACTGTAAGGAAAGAGGGAGACAATCCCACTTAAATCCCATGTATTCACTCAAAGAGTATTTATCGAGCCCCTATCCTGTGGCAGGAACGGGAAGAGGAAGAAGACAGGCGTGGCCCCCGCCTTCGGGAGTTTGATGCCTGATGGGAGCAGATGGAGACTGGCAGCACCAGAGGGTCTGCCCACAGATACGAGTCAACACAGGGGATTGTTCACCAGTTGTGGGAAAGCTGAGAGGGCAGAAGGAAGCTGAGCCACCCGAGGGGGATAAGCACTCAAAGCGACTGCCAGCATCCCAGCAGTCAGGTAGGAGGCGGCCCATGCTGGGACCTCTGGAGGAAGCCCCGCCCAGCTGGCTGTGGACCTTGGAGGGGGTTAGGGGTGTGAGGAGGCCAGTGGTCTCCCCAAAGGAGGGGCACGGGGACCTTGAGGTTGGAGCCATCCCCGAGGAGTGATGGTAATCTCCTTGTCTAGTCCTCCCACCAAGTCCTCCCAGTGCCAGAACCTATCAAGAATTCAGCTTTAGGACTTCCCTGGTAGTCCAGTGGCTAAGACTCTGAGCTCCCAGTGCAGGGGACCCAGATTCAATCCCTGGTCAGGGAACTAGAGCCCCTATGTTGCAACTAATGACCTAGTCCTATTGCATGAGTGTGTGCTCAGTCGTGACCGATGCTTTGTGACCCCGTGGACTGTGGCCCGCCAGGCTCCTCTGTCCATGGGATTTCCCAGGCATGAATACTGGAGTGGGTTGCCATTTCCTGCTCCGGGGGATCTTCCTGACCTAGGAATTGGACCCATATCTCTTGCACCTCCTGCATTGGCAGGCAGATTCTTTACCACTGGGCCACCTGGAAAGTCCCTAAGACATGGACCCTTTCTTAAAGGGGTGATGCATGAACATTAAAGAGTACCCCAAGGCAGGAAACAGGGTTAAAAAGTAGGGTGCATAGTCTCACTTATGAAAAGCCCTGGAGTTTAGAGACGTTGTCAGGACAAGCTTGCTCGGGGTGACAGTCTGACATTCTTAAAGGGTTTGGATTAAGGGATTAGGTATTTACTTGTTCAGACTGGAGCTTCCTAGGACTCAGAGGTGAGCAAACACATACACTCAGACTGTAAGGAAAGAGGGAGACAATCCCACTTAAATCCCATGTATTCACTCAAAGAGTATTTATCGAGCCCCTATCCTGTGGCAGGAACGGGAAGAGGAAGAAGACAGGCGTGGCCCCCGCCTTCGGGAGTTTGATGCCTGATGGGAGCAGATGGAGACTGGCAGCACCAGAGGGTCTGCCCACAGATACGAGTCAACACAGGGGATTGTTCACCAGTTGTGGGAAAGCTGAGAGGGCAGAAGGAAGCTGAGCCACCCGAGGGGGATAAGCACTCAAAGCGACTGCCAGCATCCCAGCAGTCAGGTAGGAGGCGGCCCATGCTGGGACCTCTGGAGGAAGCCCCGCCCAGCTGGCTGTGGACCTTGGAGGGGGTTAGGGGTGTGAGGAGGCCAGTGGTCTCCCCAAAGGAGGGGCACGGGGACCTTGAGGTTGGAGCCATCCCCGAGGAGTGATGGTAATCTCCTTGTCTAGTCCTCCCACCAAGTCCTCCCAGTGCCAGAACCTATCAAGAATTCAGCTTTAGGACTTCCCTGGTAGTCCAGTGGCTAAGACTCTGAGCTCCCAATGCAGGGGACCCAGATTCAATCCCTGGTCAGGGAACTAGAGCCCCTATGTTGCAACTAATGACCTAGTCCTATTGCATGAGTGTGTGCTCAGTCGTGACCGATGCTTTGTGACCCCGTGGACTGTGGCCCGCCAGGCTCCTCTGTCCATGGGATTTCCCAGGCATGAATACTGGAGTGGGTTGCCATTTCCTGCTCCGGGGGATCTTCCTGACCTAGGAATTGGACCCATATCTCTTGCACCTCCTGCATTGGCAGGCAGATTCTTTACCACTGGGCCACCTGGAAAGTCCCTAACTAAGACCTGCTACAGCCAAATAAATGCTTAAAGAGAGAGAGACAGAGAGAGAGAGAGAGAGAGCGAATCCAGCTTCAAAAGGAGCTGGGGACCATGGCTGTCGGAGTCTACCCTCGTGGTAGAGCAGACCACGGCACGATGGGCTTGAGCTGAGGGGCCTTCGGAACTAACACACCCGTCCGCAGTTCTGCACACTGCCCTCTGCCTGTGTCAGGACTTCAGGCCCTGTTCTTCCTCTAAGCATTTGGCCAAACCTTGAGCAACCTTCCCTGGGCTGGTGGCCTCTCTCAGTTCAGACAGGACAGGCCACCAAGCCTGCTGCTGGAAGCTCAGTCCCCACAGGAGAATTCCCTTTACAGCAGGTGTCCTGAAGGAAATGTCCGTGTGCCCTGGCACTCTGTGTCCCCCTGGACCGTGGAGCCCCAGTATGAAGTCTCACCTGATAACAGGCCTCACCTGCAGCCACGCCCTTCCGGGGCTTTTCTGCCAGGAGAACTTTCCCCGGGGCAAGGAGAGGTTTCTGAAGTGTTGTCCAGATTGGCAGGAAGTAGGCCAGAGGAGGGGGGGGTGGAGGGGCCCCCGCGCCGGTTCCCTGGCCTTGACCGCTCTCACCAGCCCTTCCCTGCTTCCTCCCTTCCCTGCCAACCAGCCTGTCTCTGGGCTGTCACTACCTGATCAGATCTTCTCCGTCTTAGCCCACGATTCCCTGGAGAGACAGCTGCCCCCCTTCTGCCTCAAGCGGAACCCAGACTGGGACCTAAAGTGGGGCCTCCATGGATTTCCCCCAAGAGGACCAGATAGCACGGTCTGCGGCTCCAGAGTCCTCTGACCTATTTCAAGAATATCATTCTCCCCCCGCCCCGACCCCAGCCCCTTCCCTTGGAGAGATTCTCTGAGCTTCGCTTCCCCGCCCCTGCTCACCCACCCGACCCCTCTCTCTGCGCATATGATGCTGGATGTGAGGAGTGGTGTGTTTGTTTGAACACCCTCTTCTCTCTCTCTCTCTTTCTTTTTTAAAAATGTATTTGGCTATGCCAGGTCTTAGTTGCGGCACACAGGTCTTCAGTCTTGCAGCATGCGGGTTCTTAGTTGCAGGATGCAGGATCTAGTTCCTGACCAGGGATCGAACCTGCGCCCCCTGCACTGGAAGCATAGAGTCTTAGCCACTGGACCACCCAGGAAGCTCCTGAATGCTGTCCTCTCTCGACAGCACGTTCTTGCCTCGTCCTTCCTATGTGCCCGGGGGCTGTGCTCTGCTAAGTAGCTTCAGTTGTGTCCAACTCTTTCGAGACCCCAAGGACTGTAGTCCACCAGGCTCCTCTGTCCATGGGATTCTCCAGGCAGGAATACTGCAGTGGGCTGCCATTTCCTTCTCCAGGGGATCTTCCTGACCCAGGGATGGAACCCACATTTCTTATGTCTCCTGCATTGGTGAGCAGGTTCTTTACCCCTAGCACCACCTAGAAAGACCAGGTAGAGGAGGCATTGGTTGGGAAAAGTGTTCCAGGGAATCCCAGGGCAGATGCTCCCAACCTAGAGACTTTCTAAGGCTCAGCAGGTGATGGAGCAGGACATGGATTAAACAGATGTGTATTTGTCCCCATTAGGTCCCAACTCCTGGCAGAAATGCCCATCCATGTCTGGGCCACTGGCTGGCCCGGAAGGCCTCGGGGGCTACCATCCGGGTGGGAATCGGGCCCAGGAAGATGAGACTGAGCTGCCAGTGAGTGGAGAGTCCAGCAAGCTGCCTCTTGCCTCCTGCTCGAGTCAATCAACAGCATGCACCATGCACCTGGGCTTCATGCCAAGGCTCTGGTCCCCACACCAGGGACACAAGGATCACAGGGCAGAGTCCTGCATCCAGGAGCTCAGGACTGGGGAGCAGTAGTCAGGAGTGGCTGCCCGGAGGAGGTGACATTGGCCTGGTACCTGCCTTTGCGGTTCGGGTCTGAGCAGGGGAGGCCCAAGTTAAGCAGGAGTAAATGACGTCTGACTAAGTGCAGGAACTTGGTCACTGGTCATAAGATGTCTGCAGTTCCTGGGGGCAGGAGGAGGTGGGGACCTCTCCTGAGTCCAGGGGGCCCTCCTCTGGGGACTTCCTGGGGTCATGGGGAAGAGACGCTTTTCAGCATAGGGGATGGAAGGTATTTGGCTATGCAGGATCAAGTTCACTGACGGTTCTTAGTTGCAGGATGCAGGATCTAGTTCCTGACCAGGATCGAACCTGCCCCTGCACTGGAAGCATAGAGTCTTAGCCACTGGACCACCCAGGAAGCTCCTGAATGCTGTCCTCTCTCGACAGCACGTTCTTGCCTCGTCCTTCCTATGTGCCCGGGGCTGTGCTCTGCTAAGTAGCTTCAGTTGTGTCCAACTTTTTCGAGACCCCAAGGACTGTAGTCCACCAGGCTCCTCTGTCCATGGGATTCTCCAGGCAGGAATACTGCAGTGGGCTGCCATTTCCTTCTCCAGGGGATCTTCCTGACCCAGGGATGGAACCCACATTTCTTATGTCTCCTGCATTGGTGAGCAGGTTCTTTACCCCTAGCACCACCTAGAAAGACCAGGTAGAGGAGGCATTGGTTGGGAAAAGTGTTCCAGGGAATCCCAGGGCAGATGCTCCCAACCTAGAGACTTTCTAAGGCTCAGCAGGTGATGGAGCAGGACATGGATTAAACAGATGTGTATTTGTCCCCATTAGGTCCCAACTCCTGGCAGAAATGCCCATCCATGTCTGGGCCACTGGCTGGCCCGGAAGGCCTCGGGGGCTACCATCCGGGTGGGAATCGGGCCCAGGAAGATGAGACTGAGCTGCCAGTGAGTGGAGAGTCCAGCAAGCTGCCTCTTGCCTCCTGCTCGAGTCAATCAACAGCATGCACCATGCACCTGGGCTTCATGCCAAGGCTCTGGTCCCCACACCAGGGACACAAGGATCACAGGGCAGAGTCCTGCATCCAGGAGCTCAGGACTGGGGAGCAGTAGTCAGGAGTGGCTGCCCGGAGGAGGTGACATTGGCCTGGTACCTGCCTTTGCGGTTCGGGTCTGAGCAGGGGAGGCCCAAGTTAAGCAGGAGTAAATGACGTCTGACTAAGTGCAGGAACTTGGTCACTGGTCATAAGATGTCTGCAGTTCCTGGGGGCAGGAGGAGGTGGGGACCTCTCCTGAGTCCAGGGGGCCCTCCTCTGGGGACTTCCTGGGGTCATGGTGAAGAGACGCTGGTTAATAAGTGTAGCGGAGACAAGGGCAATGGGAGGGGATGGGGAAGCCTGTTCACGAGGCCACTGTGGGGAACAGCATGCATTTACACTGATCTATACATATCTCCCTGTACTTTCTAACTTTTCTAGGTGCGTGAGTCTTTTTTTTAAAAAAGTGGGGGGAATGTGCCCCTCTTCAAATGCTTGGTTTTGTTGTTTTGTTTTGAGACTAGAAGGAAAAGCTCTTTAGACTTTAGAGGAATAAGAATGGTTTTATGATCATAGTTTATGTTCCATTATAAATCTGTGCTGTTGAGTTAATGAGAAGCTGGGTCAGCGGGCGTGGGTCTGAGCGGGCGGGCGTGGTCCCGGGGGAGGAAGCCAGGGAGGGCGGGGAGGGAAGCCCAGGAGGCCTGGCCGCTGACTCACCAGCCCCTCCCAGTGGCATCCTGCCCCTCCCGGGCTCACACCCCAGGGCAGGCGCTGATTTCCCTGGCACAGGGTCAGCCCTACCTGAGAGCCCTTGAAGGTACCAAGAGCCCCTTATATGGCTTGTTCTGCCGGGGCAGTTGTGGAGGGCGCTCTGGTCAGCACCATTTGTTCCTGGAGTGGACCGGATAAGACAGGAGTCCTTACAGGAGGCCAAGGGGCCTAGGCAGGGGGTGTCCTCTACTCTTAAAGCCACAGAGAGAAAATTCTTGCTGCGGGAGTCAGGACGTAGTGACTGCGGTTGAATTAGGAAGTCCTGGGTTGAATTAGGGAGCCTAGAGCTTCCATAGAAAGCCAGTGGCTTGGGGGTCCTGGATTGCTGACCTGCCACATCCCACCCCCAAGCCCGCACCGCCACGGGTAACTGTGGGAAGTTGCTTGGCCTCTCAGAACCGGTTTCCTCCCTGGTCAAAGGAGGTGACATCCAGCCCAGAGAGCTCCACAGGCAGCAGAGATGGGGTGGGGAGACAGGACCCTCTCCCTGCGCTGCCCACGGGGAGGCCTGCGGCCAGGTGAGGACCATCCAGGGTGTCTCCTTCCACGCCCAGGGATGGCCTTGTAGAGGAGGCTGGGCCCGGCCCGCCACCTGTGGAGGCCTGAATGCCAAGTTCCACCACCGCAGAGGGGGGCCCTTCCAGGACTCCTCGGAGCACCTACGACCCACCGTCCCCTTGCGCTGCCTCTCCCACATCCCTCGTGGCCTCAGCCTGGCCCCCAGCACCGGGAAGGCTCCTGCTGCAGCTTCCTCCATCAGGGCTGTGAGCAGACACCAGGGAGAGTCCACTGCTGGGACAGTGCAGGGCGGGTGGGGGGACCATCGGGGGTAAGGGGCGCACACCAGCCTGGAGTGGGGCTCTCGGACAGAGGGAGGCCGGCTGGAGCTGAGGCCTCCACAATGAATGTGATGCACGGAAGAAATGTGTTTTCATGGCAGCCTCATGTGTGTGTCACTGTGTGTAATTAACCCAAAAGATTCTGGAAACAATATTTCCCTTTTCTATGAACAGGCACTGTGTTTTCTCTTCTAGTCGACCTAACATTTTTTCCAATACTTCTTATTGAAGTAGAGTTGATTTACAATATTGTATTAGTCTCAGGTGTACAGCAAAGTGATTCATATGTATTCTTTTCAGGTTCTTTTCCATTACTATTATTATTTTTTCTTTAGATGTATTTATTTTTAGCTGTGTTGGGTCTTCATCACTGCTTGGACTTTCTCTAGCTGTGGCGTGCAGGCTTCTCTTGCTGCAGAGCACGGGCTCTAGGGTGTGCAGGCTACCATAGTTGTGGCCCCCGGGCTCTAGAGCACAGGCTCAGTAGTTGTGACACATGGGCTTAGTTGTTCCAAGGCATGTGGGTTCTTCCCGGATTGTGAATCAAACCCGTGTCTCCTGCATTGGCAGGTGGACGGCTTACTACTGAGTTGCCAGGGAAACCCCATGGAGAGAATTTGAAAGAAGACAACTGTCTCTTTCGTCAGTGATACTTACTGTGCCATCACCTATAACTGGGAAAAGCTAGAAACATCCGCCCTCTTTGCCCTGGGGCCTCGCTGAGTAAATGAAGTTTTAACAACTTGGTGGAATGTGATGGTGGCATTGAAAACACAGGCGGCTCCCCCTCCGGGGGCCACATCCCTCCGTGGCCTTGTAGAGGAGGCTGGGCCCGGCCCGCCACCTGTGGAGGCCTGAATGCCAAGTTCCACCACCGCAGAGGGGCCCTTCCAGGACTCCTCGGAGCACCTCGACCCACCGTCCCTTGCGCTGCCTCTCCCACATCCCTCGTGGCCTCAGCCTGGCCCCCAGCACCGGAAGGCTCCTGCTGCAGCTTCCTCCATCAGGGCTGTGAGCAGACACCAGGGAGAGTCCACTGCTGGGACAGTGCAGGGCGGGTGGGGGACCATCGGGGTAAGGCGACACCAGCCTGGAGTGGGGCTCTCGGACAGAGGGAGGCCGGCTGGAGCTGAGGCCTCCACAATGAATGTGATGCACGGAAGAAATGTGTTTTCATGGCAGCCTCATGTGTGTGTCACTGTGTGTAATTAACCCAAAAGATTCTGGAAACAATATTTCCCTTTTCTATGAACAGGCACTGTGTTTTCTCTTCTAGTCGACCTAACATTTTTTCCAATACTTCTTATTGAAGTAGAGTTGATTTACAATATTGTATTAGTCTCAGGTGTACAGCAAAGTGATTCATATGTATTCTTTTCAGGTTCTTTTCCATTACTATTATTATTTTTTCTTTAGATGTATTTATTTTTAGCTGTGTTGGGTCTTCATCACTGCTTGGACTTTCTCTAGCTGTGGCGTGCAGGCTTCTCTTGCTGCAGAGCACGGGCTCTAGGGTGTGCAGGCTACCATAGTTGTGGCCCCCGGGCTCTAGAGCACAGGCTCAGTAGTTGTGACACATGGGCTTAGTTGTTCCAAGGCATGTGGGTTCTTCCCGGATTGTGAATCAAACCCGTGTCTCCTGCATTGGCAGGTGGACGGCTTACTACTGAGTTGCCAGGGAAACCCCATGGAGAGAATTTGAAAGAAGACAACTGTCTCTTTCGTCAGTGATACTTACTGTGCCATCACCTATAACTGGGAAAAGCTAGAAACATCCGCCCTCTTTGCCCTGGGGCCTCGCTGAGTAAATGAAGTTTTAACAACTTGGTGGAATGTGATGGTGGCATTGAAAACACAGCTGGGCCTCATTGCTCGCGGAGTCCACATTTGTAAATTTAGGAACGTACTAAACTTTACGGATAACCCTAAATCAACACTGGCAGCATTATCACTGTCATTCAAGGACATGTGCAGAGCACAAAAAAAAATTGACTCACAAATCTGAGACACACACGTTTCAACTTGAGGTCGATACCTGCCTTCTTACATCTGCGCTTCGTTATTCAGTCGTATCCAACTCCTTTCTGACCCCATGAACTGTAGCCCACCAGGCTCCTCTGTCCATGGGATTCTCCAGGCAAGAACGCTGGAGCGGGCTGCCATGCCCTCCTCCAGGGGATCTTCCTGACCCAGGGATGGTATCCAGGTCTCCTGCATCTCCTGCATTGGCAGGTGGGTTCCTTACCACTGTGCCACCTGGGAAGCCCCATAATGAAATATTATTCAGTCTTAAAAGGGAAGGAAATTCCGATACCATTGGTGAACCTTGAGGATAATATACTGAGTGAAATAAGCCAGCTACAAAAGAATAAATACACTATGACTCCATTCATACAAGGTAGAGTTGTCAAATTTTTAGGGACAGAGAAATGGTGGTTGCCAAGGGCTGGGAGAGGGGGATTGGGGAGTTAACGTTAGATGGGACAGAGCTTCAGTTTTGCCAGATGAAAAGATCCTGGAGGTGGACGGGTGGTGGGGACGGCTATAAAGCAATGAGGATGCACTTGACACCACGGGGCTGGACTTTAAAAGCAGTTCAAATGGCACGTTTGATGCAGTAGTTTTCCCCACAGTCCTGGGGGTGAACAGTGGCCAAGGGACTTGGACTTACCCACCATGGTCGTGGCTACCTGAATGTGAGGGACAACAGCTTTTCTTGGCACTGGTGACCTCCTGCGCCTCCTCTTCTTGAGTCCAGCCTTCTCCTTTTTGCTTCTGAAATATTTATTTATTTGACTTTGTTGTGTCATGCGGAACCTTCCGTTGCAGTGCATGGACTCCCTGGTTGTAGCACGCTGGTTCAGTAGCTAAGGCTCTCTAGTGAAGGCTCCAGAATGCGCAGGCTCAGTAGTTGCGGTATGTGGGCTTAGCTGTTCCACAGCATGTAGGATCTTAGTTCCCTGACCAGGGATCGAACCCACGCCCCCTGCATCACAAGGCAAATTCTTAACCACTGGACCACCGGGGAAGTCCCTTACATTTGACCTTTTCCTGCAGCCTGCAATTCACCAGAGTACTAAGGAAGGGAACACACGAGTGCTGTGTGAAGGTTAGGGCAAGTGGAAAGGAAAGGAATGCAGTGTGTGTAGCAAGTGGACCAGCCAGGCAGAAATAATGCCCAGCTATGCAGAAAAACCTGCTGCTGGTATCACCCTCCAGGGATCTTCCTCTGTCCATGGGATTCTCCAGGCAAGAACGCTGGAGCGGGCTGCCATGCCCTCCTCAGGGATCTTCCTGACCCAGGGATGGTATCCAGGTCTCCTGCATCTCCTGCATTGGCAGGTGGGTTCCTTACCACTGTGCCACCTGGGAAGCCCCATAATGAAATATTATTCAGTCTTAAAAGGGAAGGAAATTCCGATACCATTGGTGAACCTTGAGGATAATATACTGAGTGAAATAAGCCAGCTACAAAAGAATAAATACACTATGACTCCATTCATACAAGGTAGAGTTGTCAAATTTTTAGGGACAGAGAAATGGTGGTTGCCAAGGGCTGGGAGAGGGGGATTGGGGAGTTAACGTTAGATGGGACAGAGCTTCAGTTTTGCCAGATGAAAAGATCCTGGAGGTGGACGGGTGGTGGGGACGGCTATAAAGCAATGAGGATGCACTTGACACCACGGGGCTGGACTTTAAAAGCAGTTCAAATGGCACGTTTGATGCAGTAGTTTTCCCCACAGTCCTGGGGGTGAACAGTGGCCAAGGGACTTGGACTTACCCACCATGGTCGTGGCTACCTGAATGTGAGGGACAACAGCTTTTCTTGGCACTGGTGACCTCCTGCGCCTCCTCTTCTTGAGTCCAGCCTTCCCCTTTTTTGCTTCTGAAATATTTATTTATTTGACTTTGTTGTGTCATGCGGAACCTTCCGTTGCAGTGCATGGACTCCCTGGTTGTAGCACGCTGGTTCAGTAGCTAAGGCTCTCTAGTGAAGGCTCCAGAATGCGCAGGCTCAGTAGTTGCGGTATGTGGGCTTAGCTGTTCCACAGCATGTAGGATCTTAGTTCCCTGACCAGGGATCGAACCCACGCCCCCTGCATCACAAGGCAAATTCTTAACCACTGGACCACCGGGGAAGTCCCTTACATTTGACCTTTTCCTGCAGCCTGCAATTCACCAGAGTACTAAGGAAGGGAACACACGAGTGCTGTGTGAAGGTTAGGGCAAGTGGAAAGGAAAGGAATGCAGTGTGTGTAGCAAGTGGACCAGCCAGGCAGAAATAATGCCCAGCTATGCAGAAAAACCTGCTGCTGGTATCACCTGTAGTATCGCAGAGCCTGCTCTCCTCCTGGTTCTCGCCTCCATGGTCAGCCCCACCCTCCACGCCTCCCAGCAGTGGCCAGGAGCCCAGGGGCAGACTCCTCCTCCCCCTTCACCTGGGTCATCACTAGGGCAGCTCTGTCTGCAGAGCCTCTGAGGTGTGAAGTCCACTGCCAAACGGCAGCCCAGCCCCTGCACCCAACCCCTCAGAGGCCCCTTGGCTCCCGCTGCTCTGTCCGGGTAGTAACAGATCCGTCCTCCCGAAAGGAGAGGCAATTCTTTTCTTGTCTCTCCCATTCAGAATTTTTAAAATTCAGAAGAATTTAAAAATTTTAAAATCTTTATTCAAGTATAGCTGATTTTCAACGTGTTAGTTTCAGGTGTACTGCAAAGCGTATCTGTTATACACAGACATATATCCACTCTTTTTTAGATTCTTTGCCCATATAGGTCATTATAGAGCACTGAGCAGAGTTGCCTGTGCTAGCCAGTAGATCCTTATTAGTGATCTCTTTTTTACATAGTAGTGCGTAGATATCAGTCCTAATCTCCAAATTTATTCCTCCCTCTTCCCTCTCCCCCTTGGTAACAAGTTTCTTTCTTTTTTTGTGGGGAGGAGGGGTGGGCGGGCCACTTCTATTGGTCTTTCATTTATCTATTTTCATCCGTCTTTGTTCTTTGGCTCCTGTGGGCCTCCCATCGCGGTGGCCTCTGTTGCTGCAGAGTGCGGGCTCTGGGCGCATGCGCTCCAGAGCTCAGGCTCGGTAATTGGACACATCTGTCCAGCCGCTCCGCGGGGCACGTGGGATCTTCCCAGGCCAGGGATCGAATCGGCGCCCCTTGCACTGCAAGGCGGTGTCCTTACCCACTGGACCACCAGGGGAAGCCCAACAAGTTTCTTTCGACATCTGTGACTCTATTTCTATTTGTAAATAAGCTCATCAGTACCATTTTTTGAGTTCACGTATAAGTGATATTCTATGATATTTGTCTCACCTTCGAACTGTGGTGCTAGAGGAGACTCTTGAGAGTTCCTTGGACAGAGAGGCGATCAAACCAGTCAATCCTAAAGGAAATCAACCCTGAATACTCATTGGAAAGACTGGTGCTGAAGCTGAAGTTGCAATTCTTTGGCCACCTGATGCGAAGAGCCAACTTACTGGAAAAGACCCTGATGCTGGGGAAAATAGAAGGCAGAAGGAGACGGGGACGACAGAGGATGAGATGGCAGGATGGCATCACTGAGTAATGGACATGAGTTTGAGCAGGCTCCAGGGGAGGGTGAAGGACCGGGAAGCCTCACATGCTGCAGTCCATGGGGTCACAAAGAGTCGGACACGACTGAGCGACTGGACTGAACTTCTGACTTACTTCGCATAGCAGGACAGTCTCTAGGTCCATTCATGTCACTGCAAAATCTTCTGACTTTTGAAGCGAGCTTTCGCTATTCTGCCCAGCGTCTTTCTTCTTTCTGTTTCAATGTGTATGCTGGCAATTTCGATTCGTCTGAAAGATCTGGTCTCTGAGCCAAGAACTTCTCCTCCCAGGAGGCTAGGGCACTGATGTAAAGTTTATGGAGTCTCATTCCGGAAATACTCTGTGCAGCTATAAACAAATGCACATACATGCATACACACGCATATACACTGTCTTCTTTTGCTATATAAATCGTAGCCTGCTGGGCACGCTGGTCTCCGCCTTGGACAATTAATGTTTAGTGTTAGTTCCATCTTGGTATACAGAATTTCTCATGTTTTGAAAGCTGCTGAGCATTCCACTGTGCAGACATAAGTGCTTTCACAGGCCCACTCTGAATGAACATCTGGGATATTTCTTTATCTTTCTGTAATCAGCAGGGCTTCAGTAAACAGCCTTGTACATTTACCATTTTGGGCATGTGCGTTGTTTATAGGACAAATCCCAAAAAGTGAAATTCCCGGGTCAAAGGGTCTGTGCATTCAATGTCTTGATCAACATCGTCAAAACATTTTTCGACTCTGTGACCATTTTTTGTAAATAAGCTCATCAGTACCATTTTTTGAGTTCACGTATAAGTGATATTCTATGATATTTGTCTCACCTTCGAACTGTGGTGCTAGAGGAGACTCTTGAGAGTTCCTTGGACAGAGAGGCGATCAAACCAGTCAATCCTAAAGGAAATCAACCCTGAATACTCATTGGAAAGACTGGTGCTGAAGCTGAAGTTGCAATTCTTTGGCCACCTGATGCGAAGAGCCAACTTACTGGAAAAGACCCTGATGCTGGGGAAAATAGAAGGCAGAAGGAGACGGGGACGACAGAGGATGAGATGGCAGGATGGCATCACTGAGTAATGGACATGAGTTTGAGCAGGCTCCAGGGGAGGGTGAAGGACCGGGAAGCCTCACATGCTGCAGTCCATGGGGTCACAAAGAGTCGGACACGACTGAGCGACTGGACTGAACTTCTGACTTACTTCGCATAGCAGGACAGTCTCTAGGTCCATTCATGTCACTGCAAAATCTTCTGACTTTTGAAGCGAGCTTTCGCTATTCTGCCCAGCGTCTTTCTTCTTTCTGTTTCAATGTGTATGCTGGCAATTTCGATTCGTCTGAAAGATCTGGTCTCTGAGCCAAGAACTTCTCCTCCCAGGAGGCTAGGGCACTGATGTAAAGTTTATGGAGTCTCATTCCGGAAATACTCTGTGCAGCTATAAACAAATGCACATACATGCATACACACGCATATACACTGTCTTCTTTTGCTATATAAATCGTAGCCTGCTGGGCACGCTGGTCTCCGCCTTGGACAATTAATGTTTAGTGTTAGTTCCATCTTGGTATACAGAATTTCTCATGTTTTGAAAGCTGCTGAGCATTCCACTGTGCAGACATAAGTGCTTTCACAGGCCCACTCTGAATGAACATCTGGGATATTTCTTTATCTTTCTGTAATCAGCAGGGCTTCAGTAAACAGCCTTGTACATTTACCATTTTGGGCATGTGCGTTGTTTATAGGACAAATCCCAAAAAGTGAAATTCCCGGGTCAAAGGGTCTGTGCATTCAATGTCTTGATCAACATCGTCAAAACAGTAGACTGGCCGATGGCACCATTATTTATCCTGGAGATGGCAATGGACTTCAGCCTGAGGTACTGTGAGTCCCTGATTCGTAGATAAAAATTGTGCGTGTATATAGATACATTTTTCTGGGTGACCAAGGTGTTCATCAACTCCTTAGAAGGGTCTGTGCCCCCTGAGTGCTATCTCATCATCCTGCTGATTGGTAGGTATCCCAGCTCTTCCAGACGTGAGCCTCCCATACCTCAGGAACACTGGCCTTGGACTGTCCCTCTTCTGAGTCTTTCTCAGGGAAGATTCTGTCCCATCTCCTTATAGCTAAAAACAGGTCCAACAATGGATACCCAACCCTCACCCTATGCCAGAGAGACTCACCTGCTCTGCTGAGATGCCAGCTTCCCCGGCCTCAGACTTGGAATCATCATCGCTCTTGACTGAATCTGGGTGCTGCTACCCTGGTTCTCATCCTCCAGATCTTTAACCTGCTCTCTAAACTTGAGGAGCCATTCTCCATGTTCCAGAGAAGAATGAGTAATAAAAACACTTACTGATAAGCTCTGTCCACCCTCAGGGATCCTTTCCATTTTCAGTTCAGCCTTTAGAAATACACTGGTGAGGATCAAACCCAGGTCTCCCACCTTGCAGGTGGATTCTTTACCATCTGAGCCACCAGGAAAGCCCAAGACTACTGGAGTGGGTGGCCTATCTCTTCTCCAGGGGATCTTCTCAACTCAGGAATCAACCCGGGGCCTCCTGCCTGGCAGGTGGATTCTTTACCAGCTGAGCTACATGGGATACCCTCTTAAGGAACAGACTCCGCCAACATTGTAATTGAAATATGGACTGTAGCCAGCCAGACGTCTCTGTCCAATTGGAATATAATTGCTTGAAATATCTGCCTCTAATACAATCCTCTTCCACGTTGAAGGCCAGCCCCCAACATCTAAAAGTATCTCCTTATCTTGAGATATCCAAAAGGAAGATTAAAAAAGAATGTTTAGGTGGCCGGGTACATTTGCAAAGCTAAATACAAGTGTGGAAAAAAAAGTCGAGACAAATATTTGAAATCACCTTCCCTGTAATGAACCCAGTCGAGGCTGCCTAGACAGAAACTGGACAACAAATGCCACTGGCTTTAAATTCACCTGGAGGTTGGCCTTGGCCTTGGTTCCCTTCTAATGTTCGGAAGATAGAGGGTGTGGAAATGAAAGGTAAATAACATTCCTCCGCACAACGTTGGTTGTGCAACTTTATGTCAAGAAGATTGCCGTGTTATATGAGTAGATTCCCAAGTGCTCAGGGGCCCTGCCCTGGGGGTGTGAAGTCTAGTTAGGAGGAGAGACCCGCAGGCGCCCTGCCCTGTGTCCTGCGTGGCCTCAGACCTCAGCTCCCTCCCAGGACGGTAGCACCTCACACGAAATGGTAAGAACAAAGTGCGGACATATAGAGGACATGCAGTGGGCAGTGTCTGCCCCGGGCCACCTCTGGCAGCAGGAGCCGGGCGGGGGCCCGTTTGCCTGATGGGTCTGCTAGAACCGAGGTCCTCCTGACCCCTGTCTCCCCCGGCTCTGGCACAGGTTAGCTGGCAGCAAGAGGTAGTAGATATCAAGTGGCAGCTCTCTGGTCTTAACCCGAGGAGTTAGAATTGCCTTAGAGATGAAATGAGGCCATCCGAGCAAATGCATTTTATTTCCTTTATTTATTTTTGGCTGTGCTGAGTCTTCGTGGCTATATGCAGGCTCTTTCTAGTTGCAGCAGGACCGAGGTCTACTCTTGTTTCAGAGCACAGGCTCCAGAGCTCGAGCTCAGTAGCTGTGACGCTGAGCTGCTCTACGACATGCGAGATCTTCCCGGGCCAGGGACCAAACTTGCATCTCCTGCATTGCAAGGCAGATTCTTAACCAGTGGATCATCAGGGAAGCCTGTGCATGCATTTGATAAACTGTAAAGTTCCTAGTGAACATGAGGTACTGGTGCATGGGTTTATCATTGTGCTGGTTCAATTGCTAAGTCGTGTCCGACTCTTTGAGACCCCATGAACTGTAGCTCACCAGGCTCCTCTGTCCATGGGATTCTCCAGGCAAGAACACTGGAGTGGATAGCCATTTCCTTCTCCAGGGGATCTTTCCCACCCAGGCACTGAACCTGCGTCTCCTGCATTGCAAGTGGATTCTTTACCGACTGAATCACTACGGAAGCCCATGGGTTTGTCACTGAGTCATCCCAAAGAATGACTCCCTCCCCACCTACTTTGTTCCAGGCCCTGCACTGGGCACCAGGAAGACAGCAGGGAATAGCACAGACCATTGTCTGCCCCAAGAGGTTCATCTGGGTCTGAAAGTTTATAGGTTCTGGTATAGTCACCAAGTCCTGAATGCCATCGCCGCTAACAACCAGCATTGTTTGGGAACTGGCCAGCATTTTTGGGCATTTCTCATGGCTTGGTAGGGAAGGTGCCTGACACGTGCCCTCAAGCCACACCCTGGCACCTGCCTCAGCATCAGCCACCCTGTCCCTGGAATCAACCTGCAAGGGTGCCGTCCAGGGGTACAGGAACTCTCACTCCTCACCTCTTCCTTCTGCACACAGGGCAGGCCTGACTCACTCATGGACAGTCAAGGTCCGACCTAGGACTTCCAAAGTTCTCCTGAAGATTGTTTGTTGAGGTCTGGGGAGATGTGCCCCCAGAGCTGGTCCTGAGAGAGGTCAGGCTTCCCGGGAGGGGGATACCCAGCCCGACAAGCACCTAAGAAGCTCTGCCTTATGGTCCATTCCCTGGTCTGTTCTGATTTCTCTTCCTGTTGCCTTTCTCTTTGAAAGTGAAAGTCGCTGAGTCACATTCGACTCTTTGCGACCCCATGGACTGTAACCCACCAGGCTCCTCTGTCCATGGGATTCTTCAGACAAGAAGACTGGAGTGGGTAGTCATTGCCTGCTCCAAGGGATCTTCCTGATCCAGGGATCAAACCTGGGTCTCCTGCATTGCAGGCAGATTCTTTCCTGTCTGAGCCAGCAGGGAAGCCCCTGAAACATGTTTATCCAGAGCTAGAGGAGGAGAGAGATGGCATGCAAAGGGAATCACGCTGCCTTCCCTCCACCAACCAATAAAGCCGTTTCTTCTGTGTTTTTCTCCTGCAGATACTTGGGTGCTGGGTCTGGATCCTGGTGGCAGCCACACAGGTAGCAAACCCGCTGCTCCAAGGATGGGTGATGTACGTCTCACTCACCTCGTTCCTCATCTCCCTGATGTTCCTGTTCTCTTACGTGTTTGGCTTTTACAAAAGATACGAGTCCTGGAAAATCCTGGTAAGAACCAGCGGGAACCACCCAGGCCCACGGGCTCCTCCCAGACCAATGTCCTGCGTGTGGCGAGGACAACAGGCCTCCTGGGTGGGAGGAAGAACCAGAGACCTTTCCTGTGATGGGCCCCTAGGAATCCCTGACTTTTATTTGAATGTGTGATTCTGGGAAAGATGGCAGGCTGGAGGAGAAGGGAGCGACAGAGAATGAAATGGTTGGATGGTTTGAGACTCAAAGGACGTGAGTTTGGGACTTCCCTGGTGGTCCAGTGGCTCAGACTTCCAGCTGCCAGTGCAGGGGACCTGGGTTCGATCCCTGGTCAGGGACTTCGATCCCACATGCTGCAACAAAGACCAAAGATCCCACAAGCTGTACCCAGGTCAGCCAAATAAACAAATATTCTCTTTTTAAAAGAGAACATTAGTTTGAGCAAACTCCAGGAGATGGGGATGGACAGGGAGCCTGGTAGGCTGCAGTCCATGGAGTCAGACACAACTGAGAGACTAAGCATATGATACACATTTAACCATAACTCAGAGCCAACATTTTCAAGACTTTATCACACTTGTTTCACATAGCTTTTTTTTTTTCCCCTAAAAAATTATAGAGTAAATCCCAAACACCATGTCATTCCATTCTACACATTTCAGTATCCATCCAAAAAATACGCAAACTTTCTTACATTATCACACTTACCTAAGGTTAACAGTAATTCCTCAGTATCATCAAAGACCCGGGCCACAGGTTCCCCCATTATAACTTGGTGGTGGTTCTTGGGTACCTTTAATCTAGCCCTGCCAAGGACTTGCTGAAAAACATTGGGTGGTTGGTGTCTTGTAGATCTGGGGTCTCCAGCCTCTGGGATCTAATCCCTGATGAGCTGAGGTGGAGCTGATGTAATCTTAATAGAAATAAAGTACACCATAAAGGTAATGGACTGGACTTATCCCAAAACCTGTCCCCTGCCCCCAGTCCGTGGAAAGACTGTCTTCCACAAAACCAAGTCCTGGTGCCGGAAAGTCTGGGGACCGCTGCGGTAGAAGGTGTCACGTTATAGGGTTGTTTGCTTCTTGCTGGTGTGATCTGACTTGTTCCTCGGTGTCCGAATTTTCTGGAGACCAGAAGCTAGCCCCTAAAGGCTGAACTGAAGATGGGTTAAACCTTCCCAGTGAGACACAAGACACATCACAGTCGATGACAGTGGTCCCTCTTTCACCGTGACAGCCTCGCCCTTTTCTCTAATGCCCTCTTTCATCTACTGGTAAATATTCTTTAGGGGTTGCCAAAGACATTCCTTCCAGAAGGTGCATTCTCGTGGTGTTAAAGAACACTGCCAAGAGTTTAGCACAGAGGTTCAAAAATTGCAGTCTAGAGACAGATTAGCCTGACTCTGCCATGTGTCAGCTGAGCCTCAGTTTTCTCTTCTGTAAAGTGGGCATGTTAATAGGAAATTAGCTGTGAAGTTGAAATGACACACCTGTACACAGTTAGGACAGCGAACAGCAGGTCTTCACAGAACAGGCGTGGTGTTCAAGTGGCCAAGGTTCAAATCCTGGCTCAGCCTTTGGACGCTGGTTTTAACTTTGAACTTTTATTTCCTCAAAACGACACTGACGATAAATAGTACCTACCTCCTAGTTCACAAGGTGAGATAAATGAGATAAAGGGGGAAAAGACTTAGCCTAGAGCTTGACTGGGAAGAAGCACTCAATACATGTTGGTTCCTACTGGTATTATTATTGCCGTCTATGAATACACTGTCATTCACAACATAGAAATGTCACTCGACCTGGGGGGAAGGCAGGTCTCATGTGCTCCCTCTTCGACCGCCGAGCCAGGGGGAAGGGGTGGCCTGCTTGTGCACCCATGTGACAGCGGCCGTGGCCTGGGCTCCATCTTTCCAGGACAGCCTGTACCACGGGACCACCGGCATCCTGTACATGAGTGCCGCCGTGTTACAGGTGCACGCCACCATCCTATCGGAGAAGGAGGATCTGAAGAACTACTACATCAACACTGCGGCCTCGGTGAGTGCTGGTTGAGGACAGGTAGGCAGCACCGGGGAGGGAAACCCAGGGGGCTGCTTCCTGCCTCCTGCAGAACGGACAACCCCAGTGCTCAGGCTGAAGGAACCTTGCAGGATGGGGGGAGGTGTGTGTGTGTGTGTGTGTGTTGAGCACGCACTCATAGTCAGGTGTCCCCAAATTCACAGTGTGCCGGGCCCAAGTTCAGGTGTTCAGTTCATCTCTCCTCCCTGATTATTTTGTTTTCTTGCTCCCTTCTTACTGCATTGCCCTCAGAATATGTTTTTTGAAATGTAAATTTTCCAAAATACAATCTCTTATTTAAAATCTTGGGACTTCTCTGGTGGTCCAACGATGATGCCCTTACCTTCCAAGGCAGGGGGTGAAAGTTTAATTCCTGGTCGGGGAGCTTTAATTCCACGTGCCTATGGCCAAAAAACCAGAACATAAACAAAAGTAATATTACAACAAATTAAAGACTTTAAAAGTGGTTCCCATTTTTTTAAATCTTGAAAAAAAGAAAGAAAATCCTTCAGTGTTTCCCATCGCTGGTGGAATGGAGCCCGAATTCCTCATCGTGGCTCAAGTCCCCACGTCTTTTTATTTCTATGAGAGATGTTTACACATTGGCTGATGGAGTCTGAAGCAAGGTGGTTCGGGCCAGTTGTAGGACAAGCAGGACCCCCGGACCTCAGGTCCCCTGGGAATAGAGACTCCAAGTCGGCGGACTGCCTTTGTAGCCACAGAGAGGCAGCCTCTTCCCGCTCTTGGAGGGATGGCGCCCTCAAGTGGCAGGTAGCTCACATTGCAGGTTCGTGTGTGTGTGTGTGTGTGTGTGTGTGTGTGTGTGTGTGTGTGTGTGTGCGTGCGTGCGTGCGTGCGTGCGTGCGTGCGTGCGTGCGTGCGCACGCGCGCTCCGCGCTCTGCTAACCCTCTTTTGTCCTTCTCAGGAAGGTCTAACACCCAGGCTGGGTCCCAGCCCGGGTCCTTCCCTGCTCCTTCCTGCTTTATTTTCTCCTGCGCACTCAGCCCCACCTTTCCTACTGCTCTCTGGGTTTACCTTGCATCTTGTCAGCAAGTGCCACTAAAATGCAAGCTCCACCATGAGCATAGGAACTGTTGAATTTTTGTTCACTACTAGAACCGCGGTTGTGCTTGAAGCATGCATGCTCAGGCTCGGTCACTTCAGTCTTTTCAACTCTTTGCAACCCCATGGGCTGTAGTCCGCCAGGTTCCTTTGTCCATGGGATTTTCCCAGCAAGAATAATGGAGTGGGTTGCCATATCCTCCTCCAGAGGGTCTTCCCAACCCAGGGATTGAACCCGTGTCTCCTGCGTCTCTTGTGCCTCCTGTATTGCAGGCGGATTATTTATCACTGAGCCCTCAGGGGAGCCCAAAGCAGAGGCTTACAAGATTTTCGTTGAATGAATGAATGTAACAGAGTGATTGGACAGTGGGGCAAAGGGAGGCTGGAGTCATTCGATGGGCCAAGAGCTCATCAGGCAGTGCAGCGGGTCATCTTCAGGGATGGCTTTGGATGTGGCCAATGAGGGAGGGAGGGGTTGGAGGGAGCACACGTTTCTGGCTTGGGTAGCTGGACGAGACATGGGTCCTGGAGTCAACTGAGCTTGTGAGGGAGTCTCAGAATTTTAGTCTGGATCATAGAGAGCTTGTGGGGCCTTTGAGACACTGAAGATCCAAGAGGTGGGTGCATAGCGTCGAGTTCTGGACCAAATGAGTGAAAATGTCATCCAAGCACAGACTGTGGATGAATGTGAATGTGGGTTGGGGGAGAGTGCCCAGAATGAGATAGAGAGAGAGAGAGGAGAGAGAGAGGGGGAGGGAGAGGGGGTGGGCACCCAGGGCATGGATGGAGATGGACCCACTTTATGGCAGGTGGAGGAACGCAGGTTTGCAGGTAAGACTGATACTACACCGTCACAGTGGGACAAAAGGAGGGAGCGTTTCAAGGAGCATGGAGGGACAGCCTCCGTGGTTGCTGCCCTCGGGTCAGGCAAGGTTTAGGCAGAGGATGAAGGTCTAACACCCAGGCTGGGTCCCAGCCCGGGTCCTTCCCTGCTCCTTCCTGCTTTATTTTCTCCTGCGCACTCAGCCCCACCTTTCCTACTGCTCTCTGGGTTTACCTTGCATCTTGTCAGCAAGTGCCACTAAAATGCAAGCTCCACCATGAGCATAGGAACTGTTGTATTTTGTTCACTACTAGAACCGCGGTTGTGCTTGAAGCATGCATGCTCAGGCTCGGTCACTTCAGTCTTTTCAACTCTTTGCAACCCCATGGGCTGTAGTCCGCCAGGTTCCTTTGTCCATGGGATTTTCCCAGCAAGAATAATGGAGTGGGTTGCCATATCCTCCTCCAGAGGGTCTTCCCAACCCAGGGATTGAACCCGTGTCTCCTGCGTCTCTTGTGCCTCCTGTATTGCAGGCGGATTATTTATCACTGAGCCCTCAGGGGAGCCCAAAGCAGAGGCTTACAAGATTTTCGTTGAATGAATGAATGTAACAGAGTGATTGGACAGTGGGGCAAAGGGAGGCTGGAGTCATTCGATGGGCCAAGAGCTCATCAGGCAGTGCAGCGGGTCATCTTCAGGGATGGCTTTGGATGTGGCCAATGAGGGAGGGAGGGGTTGGAGGGAGCACACGTTTCTGGCTTGGGTAGCTGGACGAGACATGGGTCCTGGAGTCAACTGAGCTTGTGAGGGAGTCTCAGAATTTTAGTCTGGATCATAGAGAGCTTGTGGGGCCTTTGAGACACTGAAGATCCAAGAGGTGGGTGCATAGCGTCGAGTTCTGGACCAAATGAGTGAAAATGTCATCCAAGCACAGACTGTGGATGAATGTGAATGTGGGTTGGGGGAGAGTGCCCAGAATGAGATAGAGAGAGAGAGAGGAGAGAGAGAGGGGGAGGGAGAGGGGGTGGGCACCCAGGGCATGGATGGAGATGGACCCACTTTATGGCAGGTGGAGGAACGCAGGTTTGCAGGTAAGACTGATACTACACCGTCACAGTGGGACAAAAGGAGGGAGCGTTTCAAGGAGCATGGAGGGACAGCCTCCGTGGTTGCTGCCCTCGGGTCAGGCAAGGTTTAGGCAGGCAGAGGATGAAACAGGGTCAAAACAAGGGCCGTCTAGGCTGCCGAGGGCCCGTAGGGGTTTGGAGGGGGAGCGATCGCCAGCATCTCTAAGGCAGGAACTCCGGTCTCTTCCAGTTCTTCGCCTTCGTCACCACGCTGCTCTACATCCTGCATGCCTTCAGCATCTATTATCACTGAAGAAGCAGGGGGCCAGGGGACGTGGGGGAAATGCCCTCTTAAACCCTGGAGTGTCAGCTCCCCAGAGTGGTTTGCGACATTCGCCATCTGGATGATCAAAAGCTCAGCGATGACATCACGGGACCCACAGGCGATCTTTTCAGACTGAGCGATGAAATCACACACTGGCAGATCCGTTGGGACATTTAAATTCCTTGCGATGAATATGGAAACGCTAGGCGGGGAGGGTTTTGTGGTGGTTTGTGTTGTTGTGTTTCCGCCTAGGAAAGTAACTGCCTCTTGGGATTATCTGACAATGACCCTCACTCTTCTAGAAAACTAACCTCTGAAGCCCTCGATGTGGAAAATTCCAGTTCTCCCATCCTCGTGCCTGTCTGGGGATCTGCCTCGGCCACGAGTTCACCCACAGCAGGTGTAAGAGAACCTTCATGATTTTCTTAAAATTGAAATGGTGCTGTCAGTGTCTGAAGGTCTATAGACCCACAGACCCTGATCCTGTCCCGGGTCCTGCCTCTTCACTGCAGCGGTGGTCCAAACCCTCTGCCCCGTCCCACACTGCCCAGCCCCATTCCATTCACGTCTCTCTCCCCTTTCCCCCACAGCTCTGGGAGCCAAAGGAAATCTGAGAGCAGATTTGTGGGGGAAATATGGGATAGACTGCAAGTGTCATACAGTAAGACCTGGGAGGAGAGGAGAGTTCGGACAGGGAAGGATGTAACCCATTTCCCTGATTCTCAGTCAGTCAGGCTTCTCAGAGGACTTCAGGACTGCACGACACCGGGGTCAGGCCTCCAGACCCCACCTCTGTCTCTCAGGAAAGACCATCAAGGAAGGAAGCAGGGCATTATGTGCCAGGATTCTCCTCGGGGCTCCGGTCACACGTAGAACATCAAGGCGGCTGGAAAGGACCCCGTCCCAGGGTCCCTGCTCTTTGGAGAGCATCTTTCTCCCATGGGGGTCCGGCTGGGTGGGGCCAGTTCTGCCAGCCACCCTCCTGCCCTGAAGGGCTCCCAGGCTCTGGGACACCCAAAGGCATTTGTACTTCGGGGCATTCTCAAAGAAAAGGCACAGAGAAATGTAAAATCGAAGTGCTGGATTCCCAAGTAAAGAGTTTTCAAAAGAAGGCTGTGCTGTGTGGCATTTCTGCCCTGTGCTGGGGTCCACCTGCTTATCCTCAGTCTCTGACAGGAGTCAGGGCTCAGAAGGCCTGCTGCCCTTTTTAGTTATTACGTAGGTGCGATTTGTCTAAGCCGGTAGGAGGACTTAATAGTTTTATCGAGTTTTTCTGCCCAAGGGCGATCTTTTCAGACTGAGCGATGAAATCACACACTGGCAGATCCGTTGGGACATTTAAATTCCTTGCGATGAATATGGAAACGCTAGGCGGGGAGGGTTTTGTGGTGGTTTGTGTTGTTGTGTTTCCGCCTAGGAAAGTAACTGCCTCTTGGGATTATCTGACAATGACCCTCACTCTTCTAGAAAACTAACCTCTGAAGCCCTCGATGTGGAAAATTCCAGTTCTCCCATCCTCGTGCCTGTCTGGGGATCTGCCTCGGCCACGAGTTCACCCACAGCAGGTGTAAGAGAACCTTCATGATTTTCTTAAAATTGAAATGGTGCTGTCAGTGTCTGAAGGTCTATAGACCCACAGACCCTGATCCTGTCCCGGGTCCTGCCTCTTCACTGCAGCGGTGGTCCAAACCCTCTGCCCCGTCCCACACTGCCCAGCCCCATTCCATTCACGTCTCTCTCCCCTTTCCCCCACAGCTCTGGGAGCCAAAGGAAATCTGAGAGCAGATTTGTGGGGGAAATATGGGATAGACTGCAAGTGTCATACAGTAAGACCTGGGAGGAGAGGAGAGTTCGGACAGGGAAGGATGTAACCCATTTCCCTGATTCTCAGTCAGTCAGGCTTCTCAGAGGACTTCAGGACTGCACGACACCGGGGTCAGGCCTCCAGACCCCACCTCTGTCTCTCAGGAAAGACCATCAAGGAAGGAAGCAGGGCATTATGTGCCAGGATTCTCCTCGGGGCTCCGGTCACACGTAGAACATCAAGGCGGCTGGAAAGGACCCCGTCCCAGGGTCCCTGCTCTTTGGAGAGCATCTTTCTCCCATGGGGGTCCGGCTGGGTGGGGCCAGTTCTGCCAGCCACCCTCCTGCCCTGAAGGGCTCCCAGGCTCTGGGACACCCAAAGGCATTTGTACTTCGGGGCATTCTCAAAGAAAAGGCACAGAGAAATGTAAAATCGAAGTGCTGGATTCCCAAGTAAAGAGTTTTCAAAAGAAGGCTGTGCTGTGTGGCATTTCTGCCCTGTGCTGGGGGTCCACCTGCTTATCCTCAGTCTCTGACAGGAGTCAGGGCTCAGCCCCTAACTGCACAGACCTGCTGCCATTTTTTAAATAAGTTATTACGTAGGTGCGATTTGTCTAAGCCGGTAGGAGGACTTAATAGTTTTTTATCGAGTTTTTTTCTGCCCCTGGAGAGAGAGAGACAGGAAGTGTGTGTGTGTGTGTGTGTGTAGGCGGAGGGATGTTTACCAGAGAGAAAATTGACTTCATTCCTTGACGGCTCACTTTCTAATCCTGCGTAGCCTGAAAAGCCATTGTTCATCTCTGATTTTCTGGCCCGGCAGCTGTCTGGGGTGATCGCTGTTCAGTATTTCCTAAATAGCCACATCTAAATAAAAGTGGTTTCTCCAGTCCAAAGCCCCGACCTAGTGCACTTCAGCCTGATTGCCCTGCAGTCTATCTCTGCGCAAAGTCCGGAACAAGAATGCAAGCCCCTCTGTCTCCCACCTGTGTGTCTTATCAGAAAAGAAATGTTGGGAGTAGTGCTAAGCACCTGAACTCACCCAGACGCTTCTTTTAATCTGACTCACCAGCCGGGGTGTCCAGGAAGCACTCTAGTTTCTACCCCCCTTCCAATGTCCCCCCGCCCACTTCCATCCTGGCTCCGGAGCCTTTGGCCGCATCTCCCAGAGGAGTTCAAGCCTGGAGCGGCATCTCTGGCCCATCCTTCTCCTTCCAGCTTTGCATCTGCACAGCCCCGCCGAGGTCTGGCCACGCCCCTCCTCGGGCCTCTGCACCAGTCCCGCTCCAGGTACCAGCGGACTCAGGGGTTCCGCATCTCACCGCACACAAGGGGGACCCATCTGAATCTCACACCCAGAACGCTGCCCCTCCCAGTCGTAGCCCAAAGCCCTGGTGTTTCTCCACGTTTTTCTTCCCTGTCTTGACCCTCCGCTGTCAGAAGTTTCCAAAGCACAGGAAACAGAAGGGCATGGCCCAGTTTATCAAACCACTCAGAGCGGCGCCCCAGGAACATTGTGTATCCCCAAATCGCTGTCTCCTTACTGTCACGTGAGCACCAGGTTGTTAAGCGAGGAGGACAGCTTCCACACCCACATCCGGCTCCCCCTTTGCTGGCAACATCTGGTACTGCCGCAGTGTGCCAGGCTGCCCGCAGCTGGGCCAACAACACCACAGCCACAGCTCGGCCGTGTCCACTCCCCGCCTTGAACAAGAACATCATGGCCGGGCTGTTGTCAAGGAGATGGCAAAGACACTGACCAGACACTGATGACTGGTGAACCAACTTCAGCCACGTTTTTCCTCAGACTTTTCGTTAAGTGAGAAAGAGGACTTCCTGTTTAATCCATCGTGGTCAGCAGGCCGATAGAGCCGCTGCCTGCATGGCGACCTGAGACACGCGTTCTTCCCTGCCTTCTCCTCCACCCCTAATGCCTGGCCTCACCTCGGCCCTGACCCCAGACACTCCACATCTCTGGAATGAATCTAGAATTTGTCTTCTCCATCATCACTGGGACTCCCAAGTCCCCAGCCAGCTATGGATACAATTCTGCCCTTCCCTGACTCCAGATCTTCACTGTCCCCCAAATAAAGTCCAAACCCTTTGGAAAGTGGCCACCCCAACCCTAAATGCAGGTTTGACCCCTGCCCCAAGTCCAGCTGCGTCTCCAGCCAGCCCGCCCCCGGCCTCACCCAGCTCCTTCCAGCTTTGCATCTGCCCCCACGGCCACGCCTCCTCGGGCCTCTGCACCAGTCCGCTCCAGGTACCAGCGGACTCAGGGGTTCCGCATCTCACCGCACACAAGGGGGACCCATCTGAATCTCACACCCAGAACGCTGCCCCTCCCAGTCGTAGCCCAAAGCCCTGGTGTTTCTCCACGTTTTTCTTCCCTGTCTTGACCCTCCGCTGTCAGAAGTTTCCAAAGCACAGGAAACAGAAGGGCATGGCCCAGTTTATCAAACCACTCAGAGCGGCGCCCCAGGAACATTGTGTATCCCCAAATCGCTGTCTCCTTACTGTCACGTGAGCACCAGGTTGTTAAGCGAGGAGGACAGCTTCCACACCCACATCCGGCTCCCCCTTTGCTGGCAACATCTGGTACTGCCGCAGTGTGCCAGGCTGCCCGCAGCTGGGCCAACAACACCACAGCCACAGCTCGGCCGTGTCCACTCCCCGCCTTGAACAAGAACATCATGGCCGGGCTGTTGTCAAGGAGATGGCAAAGACACTGACCAGACACTGATGACTGGTGAACCAACTTCAGCCACGTTTTTCCTCAGACTTTTCGTTAAGTGAGAAAGAGGACTTCCTGTTTAATCCATCGTGGTCAGCAGGCCGATAGAGCCGCTGCCTGCATGGCGACCTGAGACACGCGTTCTTCCCTGCCTTCTCCTCCACCCCTAATGCCTGGCCTCACCTCGGCCCTGACCCCAGACACTCCACATCTCTGGAATGAATCTAGAATTTGTCTTCTCCATCATCACTGGGACTCCCAAGTCCCCAGCCAGCTATGGATACAATTCTGCCCTTCCCTGACTCCAGATCTTCACTGTCCCCCAAATAAAGTCCAAACCCTTTGGAAAGTGGCCACCCCAACCCTAAATGCAGGTTTGACCCCTGCCCCAAGTCCAGCTGCGTCTCCAGCCAGCCCGCCCCCGGCCTCACCCAGCTCCAATGGTCCAGCTCACCACTGTGTCCACGCGTGTGGTGGACCTTCCACTCCCTCTTCCTGGGAACACGAAGGCCCTGATCCTCCTGTGTACATAAAAAACTATTCATCTTGCAAGACAGGTTTCTTGTGCTTCCAGTCAAACTTCTCGGGCTGCCTCTGCACCTGGGGTGTGTGCTCTTCTCCCCTCTCACCCCATCTGCCATGGGGTCTCCCCCACCAGGCTAGGAGACTGCAAAAGCACAAGTCTGGGTCTTGGATGTGTGTGGTTTTTTTAATATATATATTTGGGGGGGCACTTCTGTTGATCTTTCATTCATTTATCTCTATTCTTTGGTCTGTATGGGCCTCCCATCACAGTGGCCTCTCTCGTCGCAGAGCACCGGTTCTGGGCGCATGCGCTCCAGAGCTCCGCTCTGTAATTGGACACATCGGTCCAGCCGCTCCGTGGCACGTGGGATCCTCCCAGGCCAGGGTCAAACCGGTGCCCTTTGCACTGCAAGGCGGTATCCTTACCCACTGGACCACCAGGGAAGCCCCTTGGATGTGTTTTATCATCTTTGCTCTTTCTTGCCCTCCCCAGCAGGGGCTCCCTGACCTCAGCTCTGAGCGCTCAGCCAGCATGGATGACAGGGCAGGGTCTCTCAAAGGCCATCGCCAACTTGCAGGACCAATGGCAGAGCTGGCCTCCACGTCCCCTCACCGGGCCGCTCCTCCAGCCCACAGCCTGACATCCCCTGGGCAAAGGGGTGTTCTCTGCTTCGTCCCTTTTCTTACCGGACTTCCAAGTGGCAGATCAGTTTCTTTCACCGTAGAGTCTCATCCACGATGAGGAAGAGCCCAGCCGGCCGCCTCCAGTGCCCAGTCCAGCTCTGGTGAGCCTGCTGTCGGCAGTGCCGTGCTTTCCTGTCTGACGAGCTCACTTCCCCATCCACTCAGGCTCCAGGTCCAGCACATAGTAGGGCAGATAAAAAGGCATCAAGTGGCCCCTAAAACCTCAAGGCTTGTGCCTCCCAGGAGGTATTAGTGGTAAAGAACCCGCCTGTCACTGCAGGAGATACAAGAGACGAGGGTTGGATCCCTGAGTCAGGAAGATGCCCTGGAGGAGGGCACGGCAACCCACTCCAGTGTGCCTGCCTGGAGAACCCCTGCACAGAGGAGCCTGGGGGGCTGCAGTCCACAGGGTCGCAAAGAGTTGGACACGACGGAAGCAACTGAGCACACACGCCTCTGACAGAACCGCTAACACACACCTCTAAAGAACATCAGGGCCAGGGACTTTCTCGGTGGTCCAGCGGTTAAGACCTCACCTCCCAGGGCAATGGGTATGAGTTCAATCCCTGATTGAGGAGTGAAGATCCCACACGCCTTGTGGCCAAAAAACCAAAACAGAAAAGGTAGCGTAACAGACTCAATAAAGACTTTAAAAATGGGGCTTCCCCTGGAGGTCCAGTGGGTAAGGACACCGCCTTGCAGTGCAAGGGGCGCCGGTTCGATCCCTGGCCTGGGAAGATCCCACGTGCCGCGGAGCGGCTGGACCGATGTGTCCAACTACCGAGCCGGAGCTCTGGAGCACATGCGCCCAGAACCGGTGCTCTGCGACAACAGACGCCACCGCGATGGGAGGCCCACAGGAGCCGAAGAACAAAGATGGATGCAAATAGAGAAATGAAAGACCAATAGAAGTGGCCTGCCTGCTCCCCTTCCTCCCCAACCCGACCCCCGCCCAAAATAAATAAATAAATAAAAGACTTTAAAAATGGTCGACATTAAATAAAATTTCTTAAACAATAAAGTCAGAACCAGACTTGGCCAGGAGGGTAACCGTGGCCTTTGGGCACGACGGGTGACCGGTCTTTTGTTCTGAACACGGGGGACCCTGGCTGTGGGCGGTGGGTGCTCCTCTCTGGGTGCCTCCTCTCGTGTGCCTCTGATTCTGTGCCTGGAGACCCACTCTCTCCTTTAGGAAGAAGGAAATGCAGGTGTCAACTCTCTAGGGGCCAGCTCCCCCTGGCCTGGAGTCAGGGGATCGTGAAGGCAGGGAAGAGGGTGCAGGCGAGGCTCTTTCTGCCTCTCCCCAGCCTCGGGAGCTCAGGCCAGTAGGTCACGGCTTCAGGACTCACATGTCTTATCCGTAAAGCAAGGGATCTCTACGCTGTAAATCTGGGTGCAGTTACACCAAGATAGAGCTGCCCAGATAGGCTTCTGCCGAGGTGCAGTTAGGTCCACGTCCAGGAGTGTTAGGGTATAACTACGTGAACGCGGAGTGACATTGAGGTGCATTATGTCAAGACGCAATTATGCAAGGTCTAGATATGTCAAGGGGCATTATGTCAAGGCGTTGACAGGTTAAGTGGAGTTATGCCAAGACGTACTTGTGCTAAAGGGCACTCGTGGCACATTATCACAAGGGGTAGATCAGCTGCGGGGGCCCTGTGGGCGCGCCGGCAGCCACAGGACAGGAGCCTGTGGAGAGGGATCATTAAAGACGCCTGTTATCAAACTGGACAGGAACCCGTGAGGCTGCCGCGAAGCAAGATCTTTGCCTTCAGCAATGACTTATAACGACTCCACCACCATTAAGATCATGAAATGATTTCTTACTTCAGAGTTAAGACGCCTTTTGTTGATCTGTCACTAAGTCGGGTCTGACTCTGCAACCCTATGAACTGCACCAAGCCAGGCTTCCCTTCTCTCTTCCCTATCTCCCGGCGTCTAGTGGCTCAGCGGGTTAAGAAGCTGCCTGCAACGTACACGACGAGGATTCAGTCTCTGAGTCAGGAAGATCCTCTGCAGAAGGAAACGGCCACCCACTCCAGTATCCTTGCCTGGAGAATCCCATGCACAGCCTGGCAGATTGCAGTGCGTGGGGTCGCAGCGTCAGACGCGACTGAGTCCCTATGCCTTTTAAGGGAAAGTAATCCAGGAGCCGAATAGAGGTGGGAAAACTAGAACTTGGTGCAGTTACCCACGTATTCCACTGGGTGGCGCGCGGGCTCCAAGCAGATGCGGGAAACAACGGGCCTTCCGGGTGGGGGCAGGTGGTCTGGGCAGGAGATGGCAGAAAATGGGGATCCGGCCGCAGCGGGGTCTTTGGGGATTTTGCCAGAGAAGGCTCCCCCGCCACAGGGGGCGATAGGGATGCTCCCTGCCCTCGGAGCTTTACCACGGCTTCACACGTCGAGGAGACCCAGGGACCTGCCTTGGCACAGCTTGCATATTGAGTCATCGCTGAAGGAGAGGGGCCGGGAGTCACACGGAGGCCCCCTGCCCTCATCCGCCATCTCCGTGGCCTGGGTGATGGCTGGATCCAAGCCCGGGGGAAGGTGTGCACTGCCTGGAGCGGGCGCAGCGGGGACGGACTTCTGCCTAATGCCCTGCCAGCCATCACTACCCCCAGTTTGTGCGCCTCTGTGTTCACTGGGGACCAGAGACTCCTGGGACCCCGAGGTGATGCGCCCGCGCTGGAGAAGGACACACTCTGGCCGGAGCTGAGCCAAGGCTGCTCCCAGGGGCTGCTGAGGGAGGGAGGGCGGAGCATGGGGGACTCCTGGGTTACACCGCGATGTTAAAACCCAGCCTTTCCCTTCATCAGCTTCTACCTATCAGGTGTATGCTCAGGGTTTCCAGAAGTTTCCAAGGGCAGCCCCAACCCTGCCCACCCAGCTCCCCAGGTCCCCATTCCCCTCCAGCACCCCTGAACCTTTATGTAGGCGTTTTGGGCCCCAGAGGTTCGATCCCTGGGTGGGGAAGATCTCTTGGAGAAGGAAATGGCAAACTATCCCAGAATTATTGCCCGGAGAATCCCATGGACAGAGGAGCCCGGTGGGCTACAGTCCATGGGGTATCAGTGGAGTCCCCCACACTGAGACTCTCTCTCTCTCTCTCTCACCTGTTATGTAGCCCCGCCTTTGACAAAATTCTACAGCTGGATCCAATGAGGGGCCTCCACCCTGCACTAACACCCCCCACCACCCCACCCCCGGGCATCTGCCTTCTCTCTGAGCCTTGGCCTGTTTCTCTGTGAATGCAGAGATGCCCTTGAAGGCTCTCTGGGGCCCCTGCTCCCTCCTGGAGATGTGGGCAGGGAAAGTGGAGGAGAAAATCAAGGCGGGAGACCCCAGGCCATTCTTGTGCAGTGGAAGGGCCCGTCACCAGGCCCAAGTCAAACCCAGGGGTCCTCTCTGAGCCAGGTCCCTTTGGCAGTGGGGGGCCAGAGAAGGCTCCCCGCCACAGGGGGCGATAGGGATGCTCCCTGCCCTCGGAGCTTTACCACGGCTTCACACGTCGAGGAGACCCAGGGACCTGCCTTGGCACAGCTTGCATATTGAGTCATCGCTGAAGGAGAGGGGCCGGGAGTCACACGGAGGCCCCCTGCCCTCATCCGCCATCTCCGTGGCCTGGGTGATGGCTGGATCCAAGCCCGGGGGAAGGTGTGCACTGCCTGGAGCGGGCGCAGCGGGGACGGACTTCTGCCTAATGCCCTGCCAGCCATCACTACCCCCAGTTTGTGCGCCTCTGTGTTCACTGGGGACCAGAGACTCCTGGGACCCCGAGGTGATGCGCCCGCGCTGGAGAAGGACACACTCTGGCCGGAGCTGAGCCAAGGCTGCTCCCAGGGGCTGCTGAGGGAGGGAGGGCGGAGCATGGGGGACTCCTGGGTTACACCGCGATGTTAAAACCCAGCCTTTCCCTTCATCAGCTTCTACCTATCAGGTGTATGCTCAGGGTTTCCAGAAGTTTCCAAGGGCAGCCCCAACCCTGCCCACCCAGCTCCCCAGGTCCCCATTCCCCTCCAGCACCCCTGAACCTTTATGTAGGCGTTTTGGGCCCCAGAGGTTCGATCCCTGGGTGGGGAAGATCTCTTGGAGAAGGAAATGGCAAACTATCCCAGAATTATTGCCCGGAGAATCCCATGGACAGAGGAGCCCGGTGGGCTACAGTCCATGGGGTATCAGTGGAGTCCCCCACACTGAGACTCTCTCTCTCTCTCTCTCACCTGTTATGTAGCCCCGCCTTTGACAAAATTCTACAGCTGGATCCAATGAGGGGCCTCCACCCTGCACTAACACCCCCCACCACCACCCCACCCCCGGGCATCTGCCTTCTCTCTGAGCCTTGGCCTGTTTCTCTGTGAATGCAGAGATGCCCTTGAAGGCTCTCTGGGGCCCCTGCTCCCTCCTGGAGATGTGGGCAGGGAAAGTGGAGGAGAAAATCAAGGCGGGAGACCCCAGGCCATTCTTGTGCAGTGGAAGGGCCCGTCACCAGGCCCAAGTCAAACCCAGGGGTCCTCTCTGAGCCAGGTCCCTTTGGAGACACAGGTGGAAGGGGCAGAGAGCCCCGGGCCAGGGTGCCTGCCTTCTGGGGGCAGCCCCGACAGTTCCTGTCAGCCAAACCTCACAGGTTCAGCGCTTCCACCTGCATGTTTGCTGAGCCTCTGCTGTGTGCCTGGGCAGGGCTCTGTTCTCAAGGACTCCGGAGCAGAGTCACAGGGGAGAGGGCTGGTGTCTTAGGGCGGCAGCAGAGCACTGGCCCAAACTGGAAGTAGCAGGGAGGGATTTACAAAGCGCCTCCTAGGAGATGGGATCTCCAGGAAGTCATCAGAACCATGAATCACCTGCCCTTCCCCTCCTGGAGTCATGGGCTGGCGTTCCAAAGGGGAGAGGCAGTCTCTAGGCCCACAGGGAAGTCAGGATGGGGAGCAGAGCAAGGAGGGGCTCCGCGTCCTACAGCAGTGTTTCGGGAGCTGACAGCAGCCTGGTGAGAGCGGGCTGTGACAGCGCCTCGGCTCGTAGATACCAGCTATGACCACGACTCTCAGCCAGTGGGTGCTAAAGAATCTGCCTGCTAATACAGGAGGCACAGCAGGGTTTTTTGGTGGGTTGTTTTTTTTTTTTTTTTGGCCACTTCTTTTGATCTTTCATCTGTTTATCTTTGTTCTTTGGCCCGTGTGGGCCTCCCATCGTGGTGGCCTCTGTTGTCGCAGAGCACCAGCTCCGGGCACAGGCGCTCCAGAGCTCCTGCTCGGTAGTTGGACACATCGGTCTAGCCGCTCCACAGCACATGGGATAGTCCTAGGCCAGGGATCGAACTGACGCCCCTTGCACTGCAAGGCGGTGTCCTTACTCACTGGACCACCAGGGAAGCCCCCGGGGATGCAGGTTTGATCCTTGGGTTGGGAAGATCACCTGGAGGAGGACACAGCAACCCACTCCAGTATTCTTGCCTGGAGAATCCCATGCACAGAGGAGCCTGGCGGGCCACAGTCCATGGGGTTGCAAAGAGTCAGACACGACACAACCAACTGCAACTAAACCGACCGCATAGGCAGCAGGCAAGCAGGGAGTGCAGACCCTTGTGCCTACGCTGGCCCTCCAGCCTCCCAAGCAGCTGAGAGGACACTCAGGGAGGTGACCAGAGCCTCTGTGGAGCCTTGTGTCTTCATTAAGAATCTGTGTCCGTGGAACTCTGCCTAATATTATGTACCAGCCTGGATGGGAGGGCGGTTGGGGGGAGAATGGATACATGAATACATATGGCCGAGACCCTTCACTGTTTACGGAAACTATCACAAAGTTGTAAATTGGCAATACCCCAATAAAAGTGTTTTTGGTGAAAAAAGAAAAGAATCTGTGTCCTTAGGAATTCCCTGGGGGTCTGGTGCTTTCACTGCCAAGGGCAATTCCGATCCCTGGCTGGGGAACTAAGACCCACAAGCTGAGGGGTGTGTCCTCCCAAAGGAAGCTGTATCCTTGAATTCTCCAAGAAGAAAACAACTGGCTTGGATTCCACATCATGACACACCTAGGAGGAGTTTTTGTCACACACTGGTTTCGAATAGTGTCAATCGCTGACAGCAGCCTGGTGAGAGCGGGCTGTGACAGCGCCTCGGCTCGTAGATACCAGCTATGACCACGACTCTCAGCCAGTGGGTGCTAAAGAATCTGCCTGCTAATACAGGAGGCACAGCAGGGGCTTTTGGTGGGTCGTTTTTTTTTTTGGCCACTTCTTTTGATCTTTCATCTGTTTATCTTTGTTCTTTGGCCCGTGTGGGCCTCCCATCGTGGTGGCCTCTGTTGTCGCAGAGCACCAGCTCTGGGCACATGCCCCCCAGAGCTCCTGCTCGGTAGTTGGACACATCGGTCTAGCCGCTCCACAGCACATGGGATAGTCCTAGGCCAGGGATCGAACTGACGCCCCTTGCACTGCAAGGCGGTGTCCTTACTCACTGGACCACCAGGGAAGCCCCCGGGGATGCAGGTTTGATCCTTGGGTTGGGAAGATCACCTGGAGGAGGACACAGCAACCCACTCCAGTATTCTTGCCTGGAGAATCCCATGCACAGAGGAGCCTGGCGGGCCACAGTCCATGGGGTTGCAAAGAGTCAGACACGACACAACCAACTGCAACTAAACCGACCGCATAGGCAGCAGGCAAGCAGGGAGTGCAGACCCTTGTGCCTACGCTGGCCCTCCAGCCTCCCAAGCAGCTGAGAGGACACTCAGGGAGGTGACCAGAGCCTCTGTGGAGCCTTGTGTCTTCATTAAGAATCTGTGTCCGTGGAACTCTGCCTAATATTATGTACCAGCCTGGATGGGAGGGCGGTTGGGGGGAGAATGGATACATGAATACATATGGCCGAGACCCTTCACTGTTTACCGGAAACTATCACAAAGTTGTAAATTGGCAATACCCCAATAAAAGTGTTTTTGGTGAAAAAAGAAAAGAATCTGTGTCCTTAGGAATTCCCTGGGGGTCTGGTGCTTTCACTGCCAAGGGCAATTCCGATCCCTGGCTGGGGAACTAAGACCCACAAGCTGAGGGGTGTGTCCTCCCAAAGGAAGCTGTATCCTTGAATTCTCCAAGAAGAAAACAACTGGCTTGGATTCCACATCATGACACACCTAGGAGGAGTGCACTCTTCACATTAGTCACACACTGGTCATGTGTATCAGTCCTTTAGCTGTAATAGCCAACACTGTCACAGAAGCTCATAGACCTAGGCCCTTACCCGGATGCTTTTCCCGTGGTCATGGAGGTGTCTACTCGTGAAGAGATGTGGCAGGTGCTAAGGGACACCCTCACCGTCTCCCAGCAAGTGAGTGAGAAGTCCTGTGCTCCTGCTGGGATCTTCTAGGCGGGGGTGCGGGCTGGCGCCAGGGCCCCATCGCCAAGGGCCCCTAGATGTATGCTCTCACTGGAGCTCCTAGGAGGCTCCAGCTCAAAAGAGGGGTCGGGAGATGCTCCAAAAATGGCCCCTCTCCCAAGTCCATGTGGAGCCCAAGTCTCCAAGGAGGCTGGGAGGCCTTGGTGCTGGTTGGAGATCCCTTGAGGGCTTCCCTGGTGGCTCAGATGGTAAAGAATCCGCCTGAAACGTGGGAGATCACTTGAAATGTGAAGGAGCAGAGTGAGAAGAGTTTGAATCTCAGGACGGTCAAAGCACAGGATCAGGGCCATATGCGCCCCCCTCCCCCAATGCAGGGCGCCATCTCAGATGCTCTTGGACAGTTTCAGGGCACTGTGGTGTTCCAAGGATGAAAGAACAAGGTGAACAAGGAGGATCTTGGAACGTAGGAACAGATCCTTATGGTCCTTCCTTCCCCCATGCTGTCACCACTGCTCTTCCCCACCCAGTGCGCTGTCCAATCAGCAAATGTTCCGTAAGACCCCTATCCCACCCCTTGGACCCTGGCTATAAAAAATGGATCAAAGATCCCCGTTCAAGGTGGATTCTCCCTTGAGCCGGGCCACTGTTGTAATAGCATCTCCTACTCTAATAAACTTTTTTCTCTCATTCTGCCTTATGTCTGGAAATTTTCCCCTTTCCACCCCCTTGGTGAAAGAAAAGAATCTGTGTCCTTAGGAATTCCTGGGGTCTGGTGCTTTCACTGCCAAGGGCAATTCCGATCCTGGCTGGGGAACTAAGACCCACAAGCTGAGGTGTGTCCTCCCAAAGGAAGCTGTATCCTTGAATTCTCCAAGAAGAAAACAACTGGCTTGGATTCCACATCATGACACACCTAGGAGGTGCACTCTTCACATTAGTCACACACTGGTCATGTGTATCAGTCCTTTAGCTGTAATAGCCAACACTGTCACAGAAGCTCATAGACCTAGGCCCTTACCCGGATGCTTTTCCCGTGGTCATGGAGGTGTCTACTCGTGAAGAGATGTGGCAGGTGCTAAGGGACACCCTCACCGTCTCCCAGCAAGTGAGTGAGAAGTCCTGTGCTCCTGCTGGGATCTTCTAGGCGGGGGTGCGGGCTGGCGCCAGGGCCCCATCGCCAAGGGCCCCTAGATGTATGCTCTCACTGGAGCTCCTAGGAGGCTCCAGCTCAAAAGAGGGGTCGGGAGATGCTCCAAAAATGGCCCCTCTCCCAAGTCCATGTGGAGCCCAAGTCTCCAAGGAGGCTGGGAGGCCTTGGTGCTGGTTGGAGATCCCTTGAGGGCTTCCCTGGTGGCTCAGATGGTAAAGAATCCGCCTGAAACGTGGGAGATCACTTGAAATGTGAAGGAGCAGAGTGAGAAGAGTTTGAATCTCAGGACGGTCAAAGCACAGGATCAGGGCCATATGCGCCCCCCTCCCCCAATGCAGGGCGCCATCTCAGATGCTCTTGGACAGTTTCAGGGCACTGTGGTGTTCCAAGGATGAAAGAACAAGGTGAACAAGGAGGATCTTGGAACGTAGGAACAGATCCTTATGGTCCTTCCTTCCCCCATGCTGTCACCACTGCTCTTCCCCACCCAGTGCGCTGTCCAATCAGCAAATGTTCCGTAAGACCCCTATCCCACCCCTTGGACCCTGGCTATAAAAAATGGATCAAAGATCCCCGTTCAAGGTGGATTCTCCCTTGAGCCGGGCCACTGTTGTAATAGCATCTCCTACTCTAATAAACTTTTTTCTCTCATTCTGCCTTATGTCTGGAAATTCTTTTCCAGCCCTTGCATGGACCGTGACAGTCACCTCCTGCATCCAGGCTGGACCCTGGGCAGTGGATGCCAAGAGGAATAAGAAGTGGCCTCTGCCCTTGAGGGGCTCACAGCCTCTGAAAAGAGAAACCCAGGGAAAGAGACCAAGCAAGGTGCTGGGGGCTCTGAGGTGGGCGCCGAGGCAGATACCCCCAGTAACCACCCTGGCTCAGGACCTTACCGAGCCGTGGGTCTCGTCTCGCTCTCGCTCCTCTTCCTGCCATTTGGCCATCGGCCTGAATTTGTCTTCAGCCGGTGTCTCTATTGCTGGGGATCTAGGAGTTTCTTAGACGAGCACCAATTTTATAGGAAGAAAATTTTTCCTTTTTTTTCCCAGGTGATCCACTAGAACTATAATGAATATGATTTCATTTTTATAAATTTATAAAAATGTTTCCCATAAAAGAACAGGCCAAGCAGGAAACAGTCTATTTCATTTTGGAAATTACAAACTGCAGCGCTCACACCTACCCCTCCCTACTCACACACTCCTGCACACGTACACACGTGAGTGCGTGCTCAGTCGCTCAGTTGTGTCTGGCTCTTTGCAACCAGACGCTGTAGCCCACCAGGCTCCTCTGTGCAGGGAATCTTCCAGGCATGAATACTGGAGTGGGTTGCCGTTTCCCACCCCAGGGGATCTCCCCAACCCAGGGATAAAAGTCGAGTCTCTTACGTCTCCAGCACTGGCAGGCAGGTTCTTCACCACTAGAGCCACCTGGGAAGCCCCGTGGATGGTGGTGAAACCACGTAACTCAGATTGGGGCTTGAGCCCACAGGCCAGGACTTGAACCCAGCCAAAACGCAGACTTGAACCCACTCTTTTTTTTTTTTTGGTATAAGTCTTTTTTATTGATTGATTGATTGATTGGAGGGGGCGGGTTGGGGAGGGAGGGGGCAGACAGGCCACTTCTATTGGTCTTTCATTTATCTATTTTTCATCCGTCTTTGTTCTTTGACTCCTGTGGGCCTCCCATCACGGTGGCCTCTGTTGTCGCAGAGCACTGGCTCGGCTCTGGGCGCATCGCTCAGAGCCCCGGCTTGGTAATTGGACACATTGGTCCAGCCACTCCGCGGCACGTGGGATCTTCCCAGGCCAGGGATTGAACTGGCACCCCTTGCACTGCAAGGTGGTGTCCTTTCCCACTGGACCACCAGGGAAGCCCTGAACCCACTGTCTTTTAACGGTGATCACACACCTGATCTCGGGACTTAATGAAGCTCAGGTTCTTGATGTCTCATCGCGGAAATAATTCAGCCGGAGACAAAGTGATAGGTAAAATGTGGATTTATATAGAGAAACACACTCCACAGACAGAGTACTCTGAAATATGGGGTGGTGAGTTTTTATAGGCACAGGGTAATTTCATAGACTAATGAGTGGGAGGATTCTTCCAACTCATGAAGGGGCAGAAATGTCCAGAAATTTCTTAGGAGCACCAATTTTATAGGAAGAAAATTTTTCCTTTTTTTTCCCAGGTGATCCACTAGAACTATAATGAATATGATTTCATTTTTATAAATTTATAAAAATGTTTCCCATAAAAGAACAGGCCAAGCAGGAAACAGTCTATTTCATTTTGGAAATTACAAACTGCAGCGCTCACACCTACCCCTCCCTACTCACACACTCCTGCACACGTACACACGTGAGTGCGTGCTCAGTCGCTCAGTTGTGTCTGGCTCTTTGCAACCAGACGCTGTAGCCCACCAGGCTCCTCTGTGCAGGGAATCTTCCAGGCATGAATACTGGAGTGGGTTGCCGTTTCCCACCCCAGGGGATCTCCCCAACCCAGGGATAAAAGTCGAGTCTCTTACGTCTCCAGCACTGGCAGGCAGGTTCTTCACCACTAGAGCCACCTGGGAAGCCCCGTGGATGGTGGTGAAACCACGTAACTCAGATTGGGGCTTGAGCCCACAGGCCAGGACTTGAACCCAGCCAAAACGCAGACTTGAACCCACTCTTTTTTTTTTTTTGGTATAAGTCTTTTTTATTGATTGATTGATTGATTGGAGGGGGCGGGTTGGGGAGGGAGGGGGCAGACAGGCCACTTCTATTGGTCTTTCATTTATCTATTTTTCATCCGTCTTTGTTCTTTGACTCCTGTGGGCCTCCCATCACGGTGGCCTCTGCTGTCGCAGAGCACTGGCTCGGCTCTGGGCGCATCGCTCCAGAGCCCCGGCTTGGTAATTGGACACATTGGTCCAGCCACTCCGCGGCACGTGGGATCTTCCCAGGCCAGGGATTGAACTGGCACCCCTTGCACTGCAAGGTGGTGTCCTTTCCCACTGGACCACCAGGGAAGCCCTGAACCCACTGTCTTTTAACGGTGATCACACACCTGATCTCGGGACTTAATGAAGCTCAGGTTCTTGATGTCTCATCGCGGAAATAATTCAGCCGGAGACAAAGTGATAGGTAAAATGTGGATTTATATAGAGAAACACACTCCACAGACAGAGTACTCTGAAATATGGGGTGGTGAGTTTTTATAGGCACAGGGTAATTTCATAGACTAATGAGTGGGAGGATTCTTCCAACTCATGAAGGGGCAGAAATGTCCAGAAATTGGGCCACCACCCATTTTGGGGCCTCTGATGATTGACTTCAGAACTGTCACGGCACCCACGAGTGTGTTGTTTAACTGGTCATGTGCCACAATGAGTGGAACCAGAAGCTCAAGCTTCACTGGCAATTGGATCTTCCGCCATCTTGGATCTTGTTGGTTCCAGTTCTTGTCATGTCCATGGCTGTGTCATTCTCCTAAGGCTGTGCCCCTGCCGGCTTCTTTCCTGGATCAGTGAGAGGAGGGGCACCGCCAGCCCACAACGCAGGTCCAGTGGGACCCCCAGGTTCAGGTCTGACCCGTGCAGCACCCCCAGGCCTTGTACAGTCGAGGGGACGGTCCAGAGGGCCGGGGCTCCTCCTCTGACCTCAGATGGCTTGTGTAAGAAACTGGCTAGTGACCCCTCCCACACATTCCAGAAAGGGCAAGATAAAGCAAGGGTGTGGTCAGTTAAATTGTTCATTTGAGATTTTCCTTGTTTCTTGAGTCCAGCCTCTATCTCTATAAACTTCTCTCTGTGAACTGCTTTCACTAAGTTCCAGAGAGCGTAGAAAGTTGTGTTTCCATTTTCAGAGAGCGTAGAGAGTTGTGTTTCCATTTTCATTTGTCTCAGGATATTTCCTGATTTCCTCTTTGGTTTCTTCATTAACCCATTTTTTTTTTTCTTTTTTGGTCAGTCGCATGTCATTTACTTCCCATGTGTTAATGTAGAATCTAAAAAAATTAACCAAATGCAGGGATTTCCCTGGCAGTCTAGTGGTCAAGACTTTGCTTTCCAGTGCAGGGTGCAGGCTTGCTACCTTGTAGGGGAACTAAGATCCCATATGCCTTCTGGCCACAACACCAAAACATAGAACAGAAGCAATATTGTAACAAATTCAATGAAGACTTTAAAAATACTCTACATTAAAAAAAAGGCAAAAATATAGATGGATGTATTTAACAAAACAGAGACAGGCTTACAAAAGTAGAAAACAAACTAGTGATTACCAGTGGGAGAGGGAAGAGGGGTAGGAACAAACTAAGGGTATGGTATGAAGAGGGACAAACTGCTATGTATAAAATAGATAAGCAAAAAGATACAATGTATAGTACAGGGAGTTATAGTCACTATTTAATATATATTGCATTATATATATAATATAATATGTATTTATTATAATAGCTTTTAATGGAGTGTAATTTGTAAAATACTGAATGACTGCACTATACACCTGAAAGTAATATAATATTGTCATATAATAAGTATAATAAGTCAATATAATAAGTCAACTATACATCAATTAAAAAAAAAAAGGAAAGAAGGCGGAAGAAAACAGGGCTTGAATGACCCAAACTCTGGGGTTAAGCTTGTTTACCAAGCGCTGGACTTTCCACGCAAAGCTGCTGGCCCCTTCCTGTCTGAAGTGCAGTCATGATTCCCAAAGCAGGTGGATGCATCTGTTCATGATCAAGAGGTCAGAGTATTCTGTAGCTGTGAGTCTAGTAAATGCTTGAGTGGCTGAAACCAGTCAGCCCCACCAGCATCTCTTACTGGTGCAGCGTAAATGGAACCTTGGCCTTTCATGTTACACGGAGTGGTCAAATGACACTCTAGGGACAAATCCCTCCAAAGTGTAAATGACAGGTAGGGGGCATTCCTTCTTATAATTTACTTCCCAATCTTTTTTTTTATTTTAAGACTTACTGATGTGAACCATTTGCAAAGTCTTTACTAAATTTGTTTCTGTTTTATGTTTTGGTTTTTGGGCCACCATCCACATGGGATCTTAGTTCCCTGACCAAGGATCGAACATGCACTCCCTGTGTTGGAAGGCAAAGTCTTAACCACTGAACCACCAGGGAAGCCCCACTTCCCATTCTTTTACACATCATGGAACACACAGAAAAAAAGACAACTTTTTTGCACTTTGGGATAAACTGAGTAACTAGAGAGGGCTTAGTGAAAAAAAAAATTCATTACATGATCTTATTATACACAAATACTTTTGATGATAGAGAAGGGTACAGAGGATGAGATGGTTAGATGGTATCACTGAGTCGATGGACGTGAGTTTGAGTCAATTGAGCAAAGCTCCAGGAGATGATGAAGGACAAGTGAAGAGGGTAGGAACAAACTAAGGGTATGGTATGAAGAGGGACAAACTGCTATGTATAAAATAGATAAGCAAAAAGATACAATGTATAGTACAGGGAGTTATAGTCACTATTTAATATATATTGCATTATATATATAATATAATATGTATTTATTATAATAGCTTTTAATGGAGTGTAATTTGTAAAATACTGAATGACTGCACTATACACCTGAAAGTAATATAATATTGTCATATAATAAGTATAATAAGTCAATATAATAAGTCAACTATACATCAATTAAAAAAAAAAAGGAAAGAAGGCGGAAGAAAACAGGGCTTGAATGACCCAAACTCTGGGGTTAAGCTTGTTTACCAAGCGCTGGACTTTCCACGCAAAGCTGCTGGCCCCTTCCTGTCTGAAGTGCAGTCATGATTCCCAAAGCAGGTGGATGCATCTGTTCATGATCAAGAGGTCAGAGTATTCTGTAGCTGTGAGTCTAGTAAATGCTTGAGTGGCTGAAACCAGTCAGCCCCACCAGCATCTCTTACTGGTGCAGCGTAAATGGAACCTTGGCCTTTCATGTTACACGGAGTGGTCAAATGACACTCTAGGGACAAATCCCTCCAAAGTGTAAATGACAGGTAGGGGGCATTCCTTCTTATAATTTACTTCCCAATCTTTTTTTTTATTTTAAGACTTACTGATGTGAACCATTTGCAAAGTCTTTACTAAATTTGTTTCTGTTTTATGTTTTGGTTTTTGGGCCACCATCCACATGGGATCTTAGTTCCCTGACCAAGGATCGAACATGCACTCCCTGTGTTGGAAGGCAAAGTCTTAACCACTGAACCACCAGGGAAGCCCCACTTCCCATTCTTTTACACATCATGGAACACACAGAAAAAAAGACAACTTTTTTGCACTTTGGGATAAACTGAGTAACTAGAGAGGGCTTAGTGAAAAAAAAAATTCATTACATGATCTTATTATACACAAATACTTTTGATGATAGAGAAGGGTACAGAGGATGAGATGGTTAGATGGTATCACTGAGTCGATGGACGTGAGTTTGAGCAAGCTCCAGGAGATGATGAAGGACAAGGAAGCCTGGCATGCTGCAGTCCATGGGGTTGCAAAGAGTCGGACACAACTGAGTGACTGAACTGAACTAACTGAATGATGATAGAGATAAATTAAAAAGTTTGAGGAGAAACCAAATGTAGCACTAGTATGAAACATCAAAATATGTTTTCCAAAAAATAACTTGCTCTTGCATTTATGTACGTGCTTTAGGGGGTAAGCGTGTTTGTTTGAACTGGCTTCAGTCAGCTCCTGATCAAGGCAGTTAACTGATTTCTCAGTTGAGTGAGTGTGTTTGCCTCAAGGTCCCCAGGTACCCGGGAAAGGAAGCACTCTTCCCGGCAGGCACCAGATGTCCAGATCAGAAGGGCTTCACATGAACTCAGAAATGTTGGGTCTGGGTGTCAAGAAGGTATTTCATGTCTGGGATTTTTTTGCCAGTAATGGATTAGAGACTGGGGACTCAGACTCTGCTGTGTAATTACTTTAGATTTGTGGTTTAGGGTGACATCTAAGTCTGTAAACAGCTCTGGAGCATTTCAGAAAAAGTAGAGTTCATCATATTTCAGATTCAGAATTTGAAATGAAAAGGCTCAAAATGACTTTGTTATCAGACTACTGAAATACTGAAAAAGAAAAACACATTTGTTAAACTTACAAACACTGTCTTGAATGTCAGAAGATGTTTCCTTAACTCAGTTTGCAGTTGGACACACGTGTTCATCAAAGACCCATTAAAAGTGATTGCTGGCTGTCCACTAGCAATGTATAATCCAAAAATAAAATTAAGAAAAAGAAAAACAAATAAAAAATAAATAAAATTAATAGGCCTTGATCCAAGAGATCTTGAAACCCCCCTGTCCCCGTTCCCATCCTTTCTCTCTGTCTATATGTGTGTATATGTATTTCTTTTTTTTTTTTAAGATGTATTTATTTATTTATTTGGGGGGTGTGGTGGGATGGGGAGGGAGAGGAGCAGGCGGGCTACTTCTATTGGTCTTTCATTTATCTATTTTTCATCCATCTTTGTTCTTTGGCCCATGTGGGCCTCCCATCGCGGTGGCCTCAGTTGTCGCAGAGCACCGGCTCTGGGCACATTCCGGCTTGGTAACTGGACACATCGGTCCAGCCACTCCACGGCATGTGGGATCTTCCCAGGACAGGGATGGAACTGGCACCCCTTGCACTGCAAGGCGGTGTCCTTACCCACTGGACCACCAGGGAAGCCCCTATATGTATTTCTTAATGTCTCATCTCACCTTCTGTTCTCTATGCACCTGGACGACGACGTGCTGCAGCAGTTGACCTTAACAGAAAAAAGTATCCTGGATAATGTGGACCTAAAGTAGTCCCAAGGGTCTTTGAATGGGGAAGAGGGAAGCAGAATCTTACTTAGAGAGAAGTCTTTCAGCAGGATAATCCAGGATGACCCGCTTTGACTCAGAGGAAAGTCATCAACATGGGTTTCTCTTGTGTATGAGGCAAAGAGACTAGAGCAGTGGCCTTCAGAGCTTGGTCCCAGAACCTGAGAATCCTCTTGAAATGGAGACTCTCTCAGACTGCACCTCAAACCGACTGTTTAAGAAGCTGTGTAGGTGATTCTGATGCATCCTAAAGTTTTAAGAACTATTTGTTTGAAAGGATGTGTGTGTGTGTGCTCAGACCCTTCAGTTGTGTCTGACTCTCTGCGACCCTATGGCTGTAGCCCACGAAGCTCTTCTGTACGTGGGATTCTCCAGGCAAGAATACTGGAATGGGTTGCCGTGCCCTCATCCAGGGGCTCTTCCCCACCCATGGATCAAATCCACATCTCCTGCAACTCCTGTTTTGCAGGTGAATTCCTCACCGCTGAGCCAGTGGGGAATTCCGTTTAAAAGGACATCCTTTCTTTAATAGAAGAGGAGCTTCGATGGAGACAACAGAAAGGTGGTCTTGCCTGTGAAGTCAGTGCCCTGGAGCCACCAGACTTTCCCATCTAACATGCTGAGTTTCCTGCCAAGACAGAGCAGCCTTCCATCCGTGTTGTCATTCTTGACTCCCATTCAGGGACTGCAATAGACTATCAAGTTCCACCGCATTCTGGAAAATTCTGGGACATGCATGGGAGCAATAGGGGCTTATGTACTAAGAGTCTATTATTTACGCCAGACACTGAGAAATGTGCTTGGCATATATGGCCTTACTTCATGTCTACAGAAGACATTAAATTAGGCATGACTGCCTCTATCACAAATTCAGAGACGGGGTCAGAGGGATTCAGTAACTTCTACAAGTTGTGTCCTACACAATCAGGAATCAAGAGAAGTTACTTTCTATTCAGAAGGAAATGAGTAACACATGGTGTTTGCATGTCGGATTTATTTTCATTGTTCTTGGTTCAGAATTTAACCTCTGTGGTTTCAGCGTGGCAACTTTAAAACAAAATGCATTCTTTGGAGGGGGGGCACTTTTATTGAACTTTCATTTATTTGTCTTTGTTCTTTGGCCTGTGTGGGCCTCCCATCGTGGTGGCGTCTGTTGTTGCAGAGAGCCGGCTCTGGGTGCACGCACTCCAGAGCTCCGGCTCGGTGATTGGACACATCAGTCCAGCCGCTCCGCGGCACGTGGGATCTTCCCAGGCCAGGGATCGAACCGGCACCCCTTGCACTGCAAGGCGGTGTCCTTACCCACTGGACTACCAGGGAAGCCCCAAAATGCATTCTTTTTTATTTGAGGCTTTCTAGTTGTAACAACTGCCCAGTGACCACCATATAGACTAGAATCCTGCTGTTGTGTACTATAAAGCTTTCCCCTCAAAGGATGAATTTTCTCAGAAGCTAATGTTAGATGGTAAAATGATAAGAATGATACATGTTAGGTTTTATCAGAAACGGGTTTATCATCGTCCAGAAAGAAAAATCCAGGAAAGATTGTTTGATGAAACTTTCACCATTCTGAACACATTGAACCACGCTGTAGTTTTACTAGAAGCTAATTTTCCTATATTATCTTTTCTCTCTGCTGAAAAGAACAATTTGAGAGTCAAATATAACATTTTAGAGAAAAGTTATTGAGGTATATTTTAAAAGCATGATAAAATGTGAGGGTAAAACTAATAAAAGCAGATTTCATTGAAAAATAAAATTAAGAAAACAATTCCATGCAAAATAGTATCAAAGGAAAAAAGACACTTAGGAATAAATTTTAAGGTTGCAAGACTGGAACAATAAAAACCATCCGTGTTGTCATTCTTGACTCCCATTCAGGGAATGCAATAGACTATCAAGTTCCACCGCATTCTGGAAAATTCTGGGACATGCATGGGAGCAATAGGGGCTTATGTACTAAGAGTCTATTATTTACGCCAGACACTGAGAAATGTGCTTGGCATATATGGCCTTACTTCATGTCTACAGAAGACATTAAATTAGGCATGACTGCCTCTATCACAAATTCAGAGACGGGGTCAGAGGGATTCAGTAACTTCTACAAGTTGTGTCCTACACAATCAGGAATCAAGAGAAGTTACTTTCTATTCAGAAGGAAATGAGTAACACATGGTGTTTGCATGTCGGATTTATTTTCATTGTTCTTGGTTCAGAATTTAACCTCTGTGGTTTCAGCGTGGCAACTTTAAAACAAAATGCATTCTTTGGAGGGGGGGCACTTTTATTGAACTTTCATTTATTTGTCTTTGTTCTTTGGCCTGTGTGGGCCTCCCATCGTGGTGGCGTCTGTTGTTGCAGAGAGCCGGCTCTGGGTGCACGCACTCCAGAGCTCCGGCTCGGTGATTGGACACATCAGTCCAGCCGCTCCGCGGCACGTGGGATCTTCCCAGGCCAGGGATCGAACCGGCACCCCTTGCACTGCAAGGCGGTGTCCTTACCCACTGGACTACCAGGGAAGCCCCAAAATGCATTCTTTTTTATTTGAGGCTTTCTAGTTGTAACAACTGCCCAGTGACCACCATATAGACTAGAATCCTGCTGTTGTGTACTATAAAGCTTTCCCCTCAAAGGATGAATTTTCTCAGAAGCTAATGTTAGATGGTAAAATGATAAGAATGATACATGTTAGGTTTTATCAGAAACGGGTTTATCATCGTCCAGAAAGAAAAATCCAGGAAAGATTGTTTGATGAAACTTTCACCATTCTGAACACATTGAACCACGCTGTAGTTTTACTAGAAGCTAATTTTCCTATATTATCTTTTCTCTCTGCTGAAAAGAACAATTTGAGAGTCAAATATAACATTTTAGAGAAAAGTTATTGAGGTATATTTTAAAAGCATGATAAAATGTGAGGGTAAAACTAATAAAAGCAGATTTCATTGAAAAAAAATAAAATTAAGAAAACAATTCCATGCAAAATAGTATCAAAAAGGAAAAAAAGACACTTAGGAATAAATTTTAAGGTTGCAAGACTGGAACTACAAAACATTTTTTCTGAAAGAAATTTTAAAAGACCTGAATAAATAGGAAGACATCCCATGTTTACAGATCAGAAGACTTTATATTGTTAAGATTAGCAATATTCCCACAATTAACCAACAGAGTCAGTGCAATCCTTATCAAAAATCTTAGTGGCAGGTTTTGTAGAAATTGACAGTGTTAGGTGCTCAGTCCTATCTGACTCTTGGCGATCCCATGGACTATAGCCCGTAAAGCTCCTCTGTTCTTGGAATTCTCCAGGCAAGAGTACTGAAGTAGGTTGCCATTTCCTTCTCCAAGAACTTGACAAGCTGACCCCAAAATTCACACAAAAACGCAGAGGATCCAGAATAAGCAAAACAACTCTGAAAAAGAAAAACACTATTGGAAGATTCACATTTCCCAATTTTAAAACTTCATACAAAGTACAGTCATCAGTACAGTGTGGTAATTGGCAAAAGGTTAGACTTGCAGATCCAAGGAATAGGACTGAAAATCCAGAATTAAACCCTCACGTTTATGGTCAACTGTCTTTTCACATAAGTGCCAGGACAATTCGATGGAGAAAGAATGGTCTTCTCAATGAGCTGACCACTGGCTAGCCACGTAGAAAAGAATGAACTTGAATTCCTATTTTTTTTTTGTATAAACATTTATTTATTTATTTATTTTGGGGGTGGTGGGGTGGGGAGGGAGTGGGGGCGGGCAGGCCACTTCTATTGGTCTTTCATTTGTCTATTTTTCATCCATCTTTGTTATTTGGCCCATGTGGGCCTCCCATCACGGTGGCCTCTGTTGTTGCAGAGCACCGGCTCTGGACGCATGCGCTCCAGAGCTCCGGCTCGGTAATTGGACACATGGGTCCAGCCGCTCCGCGACACGTGGGATCTTCCCTGGCCAGGGATGGAACCGGCGCCCCTTGCACTGCAAGGCGGGTGTCCTTACCCACTGGACCACCAGGGAAGCCCCTTGAATCCCTATTTTGCACCAGATACAAAAATTAAAACGAATGAAAGACTTAAATGTTAGAGCTAAAACTACTAAAGTCTTAGAAACAGAGACTGGAATAAATGTTCATGACCTTGAATAAGCTGATGGATTCTTAGATATGACACCAAAGCTAAAAGCAAAAAAGGCAAGAAACTGGTTCTGCTAAATATTAAAAATCATTTAGGGCTTCCCCTGGTGGCCCAGTGGGTAAGGACACCACCTTGCAGTGCAAGGGGCGCCGGTTCCATCCCTGGCCTGGGAAGATCCCACATGCCGCGGAGCGGCTGGACCGATGTATCCAATTACCGAGCCGGAGCTCTGGAGCGCATGTGCCCAGAGCGGGTGCTCTGCCACAACAGACGCCACCGCGATGGGAGGCCCACAGGAGCCAAAGAACAAAGACGGATGAAAACAGAGAAATGAAAGACCAATAGAAGTGGCCCGCCCGCTCCCCTCCCTCCCCAACCCGACGCCTGCCCAAAAAAATAAAATAAAAATTAAAAAAATAATAATAAAAATCATTTAGGCTTCAAAGGACACTAGTACTTATTTACTTATTTTTGCTGTACTGGGTCTTCACTGCTTCGTGGGGAGTTTCTCTAGTTGTAGAAAGCGGAGGCTCCTCTCTAGGTGCAGCGCGTGGGCTTCTCATTGCAGTGGCTTCCTTTGTTGCGGGGCACAGGCTCTAGGCTCCAGGGCTTCAGTAGCTGTAGCACATGGGCTCATTAGTGGCAGGTCCCAGGGCTCGAGAGTGCGGGCTGCGTACTTGTGCTCACGGGCTTAGTTACTCTGCAGCACGTGCTGTCTTCTCAGACCAGGTATTGAATCCATGTCCCCTGCATTGGCAGGTGGATTCTTACCCACTGGACCAGCAGGGGAGTCCCAAAGGACACTAATATGAGATGAAATGACAACTCACGAATGGGAGAAGATATTTGTAATTTATATATCTAATAAGGGACTTGTATCTAGCTTATCTAAAGAACTCTTACAACTCAATAGTAAAAAGCCCAAACTGCATTAAAAAGCGGGCAGAGGTAAAGTAGACAGACAATGGGAATTTGCTGTATGACTCAGGGAACTCAACAGGGGCTCTGTAACCACCTGGAGGGGTGGGAGGGGGGAGAGATGGGAGAGAGCTGCCAGAGGGAGGGACGCATGTACCCCTATGGCTGAAAACAACAAAGCTCTCTATTTTTCAATTAAGAAATAAATATATTAAAAAATAAAATAGGCTTAGCTTTGAAAGTAACACTTGATAAAGTATTTAGGCTTGGGGAGAAAAGTGGACAGAGGATGTGAATGGGAAGAAAATGATATACAAGTGGCTAATAAGCATATACAAAGTTGTCTATCTCTATTCAGCAGTAGGAAAAGGCTAATTAAGCCCATACACCTATCAGGATGGCTAAAACTGTAAACAATGACAAACACTAAATGCTGGCAAGGATACAGAAAAACTGGATTACTTACGCATTGTTGATGGCAGTGTGGGTAAAATGACATAGCACTCTGGGAAACATAAACAAACAACCGTCTCATGATCCGGTAATTGTATACCTGGGCACCAGTGCCAGAGAAATGAAGACTTACTCACACGAAACTCCGCGCATGAGTGCTCACAGCCGCTTTGTTTGTACCAGCCCCAAACTGGAAACAGCCCAGATACCTTCAGCGGGTGACGGGTTATACAAAGAGTAGCACATCCACACCACGGACCACTGCTCAGTCGTTAAGGGACAACTGATACACACAGCACCCTGGATAAATTTCCAGAGATCTATGCTGAGTTTAAAAAATACCAAACGTTACATACTAATACTTAAAATGATTGGGCTCGAGAGTGCGGGCTGCGTGACTTGTGCTCACGGGCTTAGTTACTCTGCAGCACGTGCTGTCTTCTCAGACCAGGTATTGAATCCATGTCCCCTGCATTGGCAGGTGGATTCTTACCCACTGGACCAGCAGGGGAGTCCCAAAGGACACTAATATGAGATGAAATGACAACTCACGAATGGGAGAAGATATTTGTAATTTATATATCTAATAAGGGACTTGTATCTAGCTTATCTAAAGAACTCTTACAACTCAATAGTAAAAAGCCCAAACTGCATTAAAAAGCGGGCAGAGGTAAAGTAGACAGACAATGGGAATTTGCTGTATGACTCAGGGAACTCAACAGGGGCTCTGTAACCACCTGGAGGGGTGGGAGGGGGGAGAGATGGGAGAGAGCTGCCAGAGGGAGGGACGCATGTACCCCTATGGCTGAAAACAACAAAGCTCTCTATTTTTCAATTAAGAAATAAATATATTAAAAAATAAAATAGGCTTAGCTTTGAAAGTAACACTTGATAAAGTATTTAGGCTTGGGGAGAAAAGTGGACAGAGGATGTGAATGGGAAGAAAATGATATACAAGTGGCTAATAAGCATATACAAAGTTGTCTATCTCTATTCAGCAGTAGGAAAAGGCTAATTAAGCCCATACACCTATCAGGATGGCTAAAACTGTAAACAATGACAAACACTAAATGCTGGCAAGGATACAGAAAAACTGGATTACTTACGCATTGTTGATGGCAGTGTGGGTAAAATGACATAGCACTCTGGGAAACATAAACAAACAACCGTCTCATGATCCGGTAATTGTATACCTGGGCACCAGTGCCAGAGAAATGAAGACTTACTCACACGAAACTCCGCGCATGAGTGCTCACAGCCGCTTTGTTTGTACCAGCCCCAAACTGGAAACAGCCCAGATACCTTCAGCGGGTGACGGGTTATACAAAGAGTAGCACATCCACACCACGGACCACTGCTCAGTCGTTAAGGGACAACTGATACACACAGCACCCTGGATAAATTTCCAGAGATCTATGCTGAGTTTAAAAAAAAATACCCAAACGTTACATACCGTATGAGTGTATAAAAAATATTCTTAAAATGACAACTTTATAGAAAAAAAGAACAGATCTGTGAGCAGAGAGCTTAGGAGGGGGTGGGGCAGTCAGGTGGTCAGTGTGGTTATAAAGGACTCATGAGGTCTGGAAAACTCTTTGTTGCATAGTATATGACTTTTTCCTTTTTATGGCCGCTTCTATTGGTCTTTCATTTATCCATCTTCATCCATCTTTGTTCTTTGACCTGTGTGGGGTTCCCATCACAGTGGCCTCTGTTGTCACAGAGCACCGACTCAGGGCGCATGCGCTCCAGAGCCCCGGCTCAGTAGCTGGACACGTTGGTCCAGCTGCTCCTCGGCACTTGGGATCTTCCCAGGCCAAGGGTCAAATCCAAGTCTCTTACCTCTCCTGCTTTGGCAGGTGGGTTCTTTACCACTAGCGCCACCTGGGATACACCTTTATAGGTTACTACAAGATACTAAATACAGTTCTCTGTGAGGTATATGTGTGTATATATATATATATATATATATATATATATGTATATATGTGTGTATATATATATATTATGCATATATACATATATATATATATGAAGGATTCATGAAGGACCCTTGTGGTGGTGGAAATGTTCTGTATCTTGACTGTGGTGGGTGGAGACACAAATATACACATGATAAAACTGCATAGAAAAAAAAAAATAAATAAAAAACAAATACCTGGACCAGTGCGCAGGATAAAAAACTGGATTACTTACGCATTGTTGATGGCAGTGTGGGTAAAATGACTAGCACTCTGAGAAACATAAACAAACAACCGTCTCATGATCCGGTAATTGTATACCTGGGCACCAGTGCCAGAGAAATGAAGACTTACTCACACGAAACTCCGCGCATGAGTGCTCACAGCCGCTTTGTTTGTACCAGCCCCAAACTGGAAACAGCCCAGATACCTTCAGCGGGTGACGGGTTATACAAAGAGTAGCACATCCACACCACGGACCACTGCTCAGTCGTTAAGGGACAACTGATACACACAGCACCCTGGATAAATTTCCAGAGATCTATGCTGAGTTTAAAAAATACCCAAACGTTACATACCGTATGAGTGTATAAAAAATATTCTTAAAATGACAACTTTATAGAAAAAAAGAACAGATCTGTGAGCAGAGAGCTTAGGAGGGGGTGGGGCAGTCAGGTGGTCAGTGTGGTTATAAAGGACTCATGAGGTCTGGAAAACTCTTTGTTGCATAGTATATGACTTTTTCCTTTTTATGGCCGCTTCTATTGGTCTTTCATTTATCCATCTTCATCCATCTTTGTTCTTTGACCTGTGTGGGGTTCCCATCACAGTGGCCTCTGTTGTCACAGAGCACCGACTCAGGGCGCATGCGCTCCAGAGCCCCGGCTCAGTAGCTGGACACGTTGGTCCAGCTGCTCCTCGGCACTTGGGATCTTCCCAGGCCAAGGGTCAAATCCAAGTCTCTTACCTCTCCTGCTTTGGCAGGTGGGTTCTTTACCACTAGCGCCACCTGGGATACACCTTTATAGGTTACTACAAGATACTAAATACAGTTCTCTGTGAGGTATATGTGTGTATATATATATATATATATATATATATATATGTATATATGTGTGTATATATATATATTATGCATATATACATATATATATATATGAAGGATTCATGAAGGACCCTTGTGGTGGTGGAAATGTTCTGTATCTTGACTGTGGTGGGTGGAGACACAAATATACACATGATAAAACTGCATAGAATTAAATACACACACACATACAAATAAGTAAATAACACTAGGGAAATCAAGACATGATCGGCAAGATTCCCTGGAGGAGGGCATGGAAACCCACTCCAGTACTCTTGCCTGGAGAGTCCCATGGACAGAGGAGCCTGATGGACTACAGTCCCTGGGGTCACAAAGAGTCAGACACGACTGAAGTGGCTTAGCACACAAATGTGATCAGGGGCCCGTGCCAGTGTTCCATCCTGGTTGTGATGCTGTACGATGGTTTTACAACTTGTTATTATTGAGTGAGCCTGGACAGAGGGTACCAGGGTCTCTCTCTGTGTTATTCTTACAACTACACAGGAATCTACAAGGATCTAAAATTAAGTTGTTGTTGTTGTTTGAATTTAAATGGTTTGGATCAGGAAGCAGGAGGCCTGGAATCTGGCAGTGGCTTCTCCATCAAGTCACCATGTGACTCTGCTCAGATCATTCTCTGCTTCTGTGTCAATTTCTTTTAACCGGAAGATTAAGGCTTAAATGTCCCAAAGGCGCCCCTTTTCCCGTGGAAGGTCTGGAGTCATAGCTCTGGTGTCAGAGGCCACAGATAGGAGGTTTCTCAGGTCCGTGGAACAGACAGGTCTCCAGGGGTGTGCCTTGTTGCTGGGGGTGGGGGGCATCCCAGGGCAGGACATTAGGTACAGCCACCAGGAGGCCTGACCTGAGGGCTCACTGGAAGCTGCAGGCCCAGGGCCAGGCTGGCCTAGGGCCAGGTGCTCCATGTTACAGCTACACACGGGCTCCCCCTGGGAGGCGGAGAACCCAGCCAGGAGCTGCGGAGCCGATTGCCAGGCAGCGTCCACAGAGCCGCGCAGGCTGATGATGGCTAAGCACTCCGCTGGCTGTGAAACAGCTGGAGGCCTGGGTGGAGAAATGAAGCCACGCTAGGCGTTTCGTAGGGATGGGTTTAACTCAGGAAACGGTTACTGTCGACTTAAAAAATAAATGCACAACATGAGAGTTGTGAGTTAATTTTTATTTGTGGCCAAATGGGGACCGCAGCCGGGAGACAGCACCAAGAGAGCTCTGAGAGACTGCGCAGAAGAATGGGCAAGGATCGAGTGTTCTGTATCTTGACTGTGGTGGGTGGAGACACAAATATACACATGATAAAACTGCATAGAATTAAATACACACACACATACAAATAAGTAAATAACACTAGGAAATCAAGACATGATCGGCAAGATTCCTGGAGGAGGGCATGGAAACCCAGTCCAGTACTCTTGACTGGAGAATCCCATGGACAGAGGAGCCTGATGGATTACAGTCCATACGGTCACAAAGAGTCAGACACGACTGAAGTGGCTTAGCACACAAATGTGATCAGGGGCCCGTGCCAGTGTTCCATCCTGGTTGTGATGCTGTACGATGGTTTTACAACTTGTTATTATTGAGTGAGCCTGGACAGAGGGTACCAGGGTCTCTCTCTGTGTTATTCTTACAACTACACAGGAATCTACAAGGATCTAAAATTAAGTTGTTGTTGTTGTTTGAATTTAAATGGTTTGGATCAGGAAGCAGGAGGCCTGGAATCTGGCAGTGGCTTCTCCATCAAGTCACCATGTGACTCTGCTCAGATCATTCTCTGCTTCTGTGTCAATTTCTTTTAACCGGAAGATTAAGGCTTAAATGTCCCAAAGGCGCCCTTTCCTGTGGAAGGTCTGGAGTCATAGCTCTGGTGTCAGAGGCCACAGATAGGAGGTTTCTCAGGTCCGTGGAACAGACAGGTCTCCAGGGGTGTGCCTTGTTGCTGGGGGTGGGGGGCATCCCAGGGCAGGACATTAGGTACAGCCACCAGGAGGCCTGACCTGAGGGCTCACTGGAAGCTGCAGGCCCAGGGCCAGGCTGGCCTAGGGCCAGGTGCTCCATGTTACAGCTACACACGGGCTCCCCCTGGGAGGCGGAGAACCCAGCCAGGAGCTGCGGAGCCGATTGCCAGGCAGCGTCCACAGAGCCGCGCAGGCTGATGATGGCTAAGCACTCCGCTGGCTGTGAAACAGCTGGAGGCCTGGGTGGAGAAATGAAGCCACGCTAGGCGTTTCGTAGGGATGGGTTTAACTCAGGAAACGGTTACTGTCGACTTAAAAAATAAATGCACAACATGAGAGTTGTGAGTTAATTTTTATTTGTGGCCAAATGGGGACCGCAGCCCGGGAGACAGCACCAAGAGAGCTCTGAGAGACTGCCGCAGAGAGGAAGTGGGGGAAGGTCAGCATAGGTGATTCTGGAGAAGGAGAAATATATGCGATCAAGCACCTATTTTTTTCCAAAAGGTTTCTGCTAGTCTCGTGAAGTCTCTGCTCGTCATGAGAAGCAGCCATCACCACGAAGAATAGTAGTGCTTTTCCAGATATAGGGCAAACTCCGAGAGATAGTGGAAGACAGGGAAGCCTGGCGTGCTGCAGTCCATGGAGTTGCAAAGAGTCTGACGTGACTGAGTGACTGAACAACCAGAGATATGGGGAGATACAAGAACGGGGCTCATAAACTCAGAGCCTGAAAATATTTAACCATCTGAAAACCTGTTCTGCCAGTTCCCTGACCCCTGCCACCCCAAGCACAGACGCCTCATTTCTGCTCTCCACCCTGAACTCCTTTCACGGAGTGCTGAACATTAGCACCTGCACCAGCACGTGATTGAAGCCAGGCAGAGGCAGAGGGCAAGCGCCAGTTTGTAGCTGACCTTACCAGTGGTTTGAAGGGCCAAAAGAGCGAAAAAGGGAAGGAGAGGTAACCCAGGGAGCATAACAGAAGGGTAAGTGCCAGGGAAGCACAGAGGGACGGCGGCCACGCCACAAGGCACTACTGTGGACAGTGCTGCAGAGAGACCAGGCCTGGGGGACCCCTGAGGCCCCTGGAGCCCTGGGCTGCAGCAGCGGTCAGGCCATCACCACTGGAAGCAGCGGTTAACGAAGGACTCTTTCCTCCCACCCACCACCTTCCAACATCCTGCCAGATTCTGCTACTGGAAAAGACAACAGAACACTAGCAGCCAGCAAGGAGCCTGGGAGATGACACAGACCAGAGCCAAGGAAGGGAGAAGGTTTTTCTCTCCAAATACACAGCATCCTGCTTACACATGTGCACACAGAAACCTGGGACATAAGACACTAGCTATGTACTTCCCTCTTAAAGCATACTTTCTCTAGATATTCATATTCTTATCTTATTTGACTCCCAGAGTCACTGATTCTCCCCCCCCCCAAAAAAAACCCTCATAATAAAAACAATACATTTCAGAATTTACCTAATATTCTAGGAAATTCCAAAGTGCAAAGAGCAAAAGTAAAAATGCCTTGGAATGCTTCGACCTGGGGACTGCCAATGTTAATATTTTGGTGCGGGCATGCCCTTCCTGACTGTATTTGTGTATATGACAGACTGATAAGGGGCTCTTGGTGTCTCCACAGAGAGACGGAAGGTCTAGCCGCGTAGGTTTTAGCGAAGGGAGGATCTGCGGCTCTTATTGTCCGTTACCCGCTTTGAAGGTAGAAAGGGAGGGCCGTGCCTCCGAACCAAATAAATGGGCATCAGGGAGCTGCCAGAGAACTTGGTTGGGTTGCCTGGGGGTGGGAGGTGGGCGTCACGGGGCAGCCCCAGATTTGTCTCTGGAGCATCCACGAGCAAGAGCTAGGCTGAGCCGCCTCTGGAGCAAAGCGGCAGAGAGTATTGGCGGGCGTGCCTGCCCTCCGCAGGTGGCCTGGGGCGGCAGCAGGAACGGGCGTCTCCGAAGGGCTCGGGAGGCCTGGAGAGGCAAGGTGAGCTCCCACCGGGGAACCCAGGAGTGGAGGGCAGCCAGCAGCCCAGAGCTGAGTGCAAGCAGCCAGGGGAGGAGGCGCTCCCATCACGGAATCCAGGGTGGCTGCGCCCCAGCAAAGACGCACAGGGTGGAAGATGGCAGCCCCGCGTGCGACCCCGGGAGGAGCAACGTCGGGAGGACGCCGCACCCAGGACTCTGTCCTTGGCCTCTAATTGCCGCTGCCCCCCTGGACCTGGGCAGAGGAAGATGGGTGGAGTGGAGCGGCAGAAAGACCGCCTGTCAGTAGAAGAGAAGGTAATGCGAGGAACTGAGAGAAGCACCCCCAACACACACCTTCTGCCCCTCTTCAACCACTGGTTTCCAAGCCCAAGTCCGTCTGGGCTGGGGAGGGCACTTCTGAATTGCGTAAAGGATCACAGCGTTGGTGGAGACCTGGAGGGGTGGGGTGGGGAGGGAGATGGGAGAGAGGTTCGTGGGGGAGGGAGGGACCTATGGCGGATTCAGGTTGATATGTGGCAGTAAACAACAAAACTCTGCAATATATATATATTTAAGGAAAGATCACAGCGTTGGTTTCAAACTGGACTGGAGGTTTTTAATTCCTTAAAACAAAACCACTCCTCGACATCTGAGAGTCGGTTTAAGTCTCTTGCGCTCTTGAAATGAGGCGGGTCTGAATAGAGATATTCTGGAATTGTAAAGTATATAGTGCAGTTCATTTTTCTAATTGACAAACAGCTGCTATTAACAGTCTGTTAGCTTCAGGGTGGACAGCATAATCCGTCCATATTTGCGTGCACAGCAGAATCACCACCACGAAAGGCTCCTTCCCATCCGTCACACCCAGGGGCCCCTTCTGCTCTTAGCCGCGTCTGAACCAAATAAATGGGCAAAGCTGCCAGAGAACTTGGTTGGGTTGCCTGGGGGTGGGAGGTGGGCGTCACGGGGCAGCCCCAGATTTGTCTCTGGAGCATCCACGAGCAAGAGCTAGGCTGAGCCGCCTCTGGAGCAAAGCGGCAGAGAGTATTGGCGGGCGTGCCTGCCCTCCGCAGGTGGCCTGGGGCGGCAGCAGGAACGGGCGTCTCCGAAGGGCTCGGGAGGCCTGGAGAGGCAAGGTGAGCTCCCACCGGGGAACCCAGGAGTGGAGGGCAGCCAGCAGCCCAGAGCTGAGTGCAAGCAGCCAGGGGAGGAGGCGCTCCCATCACGGAATCCAGGGTGGCTGCGCCCCAGCAAAGACGCACAGGGTGGAAGATGGCAGCCCCGCGTGCGACCCCGGGAGGAGCAACGTCGGGAGGACGCCGCACCCAGGACTCTGTCCTTGGCCTCTAATTGCCGCTGCCCCCCTGGACCTGGGCAGAGGAAGATGGGTGGAGTGGAGCGGCAGAAAGACCGCCTGTCAGTAGAAGAGAAGGTAATGCGAGGAACTGAGAGAAGCACCCCCAACACACACCTTCTGCCCCTCTTCAACCACTGGTTTCCAAGCCCAAGTCCGTCTGGGCTGGGAGGCACTTCTGGTGCGTAAAGGATCACAGCGTTGGTGGAGACCTGGGGGGGGGGGGTGGGGAGGGAGATGGGAGAGAGGTTCGTGGGGGAGGGAGGGACCTATGGCGGATTCAGGTTGATATGTGGCAGTAAACAACAAAACTCTGCAATATATATATATTTAAGGAAAGATCACAGCGTTGGTTTCAAACTGGACTGGAGGTTTTTAATTCCTTAAAACAAAACCACTCCTCGACATCTGAGAGTCGGTTTAAGTCTCTTGCGCTCTTGAAATGAGGCGGGTCTGAATAGAGATATTCTGGAATTGTAAAGTATATAGTGCAGTTCATTTTTCTAATTGACAAACAGCTGCTATTAACAGTCTGTTAGCTTCAGGGTGGACAGCATAATCCGTCCATATTTGCGTGCACAGCAGAATCACCACCACGAAAGGCTCCTTCCCATCCGTCACCACCCAGTGGGCCCCTTCCTCCATTTGTCCACCGCACAGCCCTGTCTCTCTGATAACCACCAGCCTAGTCTCTCTAGCTATGAGTTTTTTGTTTTGTTTGTTCATTTGCTCTGTTTTTTAGCAACAGACACACAGATCAACAGAGCAAAATATAGCCTCAATATAAATGCATTAATTTATGGTCAGTTAATAACAACAAAGGAAGGCTTCCCTGGTGGTCCAGTGGGTAAGGACACCGCCTTGCAGTGCAAGGGGCGCCGGTTCGATCCCTGGCCTGGGAAGATCCCACGTGCCGCTGAGCGGCTGGACAGATGTGTCCAACTACGGGGCCGGAGCTCTGGAGCACATGTGCACAGAGCCGGTGCTCTGCGACAACAGACGCCACCACGATGGGAGGCCCACACAGGCCAAAGAATAAAGATGGGTGAAAACAGATAAATGAGAGGTCAATAGAAGTGCCCCTGGGAACAGGCTGCCATCCAGTCTCTCCCTCTCTGGACTTCTCAGGCTAGAATCTGAGACCAGTCCCTGTCTCCCTCAGACAGTGGGATCACCAGCTAGACTCTGCAAGCAGGCTCCTTAAATCCCTGAGCTTGAAGCAGCTCGTCCCCTCTCCCTCCGCTTGGAGATCAACCCCTGGATATCCCCCAAACTCTTTCTCATTTCTTGTTGGCAAGCCCACCCCTGTGTGTACACAGCCAATTCATCTCCACTTCCTGCACATCAGAGGCTGTGGTTCCAAGGGTGGGGGGTGTGATCTACAGTGGGACAGACGAGAGGGTGGGGTCATTACGACCATGATAGAAAGCCTAGCACTTGGCTCCATGAGCAATGAGAAGTTACTCAAGCTAGCCCATCCACAGGGAGCCTGCAAAATCTAGCCAACCCCACCCCACTTGCCACACACAAGTGGCCCCTGCAACTCTGTCTGCCTGGTCCCCGGGTGCAAGCCCCTGTGTGGCCCTTGCTTGCAACTTGCTCTGGCTTGGAGCTGTAAGTAACAAAGAGTCTGCCTTTCATCTATCTGAGGATCTTTGTGTTGGGGCCACCATCAAAGGGACCTTTAAGCCTCAGAAAACAATGGGCGCTGTGAGCAGGATGGCGTGGCCCTGGCCGCTGGCCCTAGGACGGCTCGATCGGGAGACCGCTCTGGGCTTATTTATTGGTTCTAGACCACGGTGAGAGTGCTTGAAGCAGAGCTGGGGCTCCTGTGTCGGGCTGCTTGCTCCCGCTCTGTGTTTTCTATGCTCTGCTCGCCCAAGCATCCTTCCTTGGAAGAACATTCAAAGGCAGGGTGCTCATCGACCGGGCTCCGGGGCTTACACACGCCCTCAGGCAGCCCACTTTAGAGCCACAGGGGATGTGGTTGACCAAGCAGCATCTTTCGGGTTGATTGTTCTAGCGTGTCTCCAGGACCACCGGCCTTTATGCAAGACCTCATCCTGCCCCCAGTGCCATTTTTTTAATCATCTTTTGGGGCAGGAGTCTGGTTTCTCTGTGTGTTTTGGGCAATCCCTGTGAAAGGTGGTATCAGGTGGACCCCCCATACCCCAAGGTAGAGAAATGGTCCTGTGTCACTGTCCTTGTTGCTCAGGTGCTTTGTGGCTGCCTAACTCACTGGGTAACTCACGTTAAAGGGGTCAACTGTAATAGAGTTTTGTTTTGAACACTCTCTTGACCCACTTTTGAGGCCTTGACTAGAGGCCAGTCAGCTTTCTCAAGCCACTGATTAAGTCCACACTCCAACCACTTCCCTTATCAGGTTCTACACAGTGGACTGCTCTGCCCCATGACCTGTGACTGGGTTCCACACGTAATGGACAGCCAAGGAGAGGCCCTAGGCCCTGGGGCTTGTAATACCAAGCTATTCAAAGTAGTCAGTCTCCCTGTAACCTGTGAAGGAATCTAGTTGACCCCACCCTCACTTGCCATACCCAGGCCACTCCCCACACCTCCAGCTCCCTTTCATTCCGCCCCCAGGAGCTGGGTTCCCCAGGGTGGCCTTGCTTGGAGCCCTTCTCCCATTTGGAGCTGTAAGTAACAAAAAATTCTGGTTTTCATCTGCCCCAGGGTGAGGGTGGTGTCCAGGCTCAAAAGAATCTTTAGGGACTTCCCTGGTGTTCCCGTGGCTAAGACTCCACACCCCAATGCAGGGAGCTTGGGTTCAGTCTCTGATCAGGGAACTAGATCCCACCTGCTACAATTAAGAGTTCATGTGACTCAGTGAAGATTGAAAATCCCACCTGCTGCAACTGAGACTTGGTACAGCCAAATAAATAAATAAACTAAAAAAAAAAAAAATCTTTAAATCTTATAGAACTCCAGCAGACTCAACCTGTTCTGGCTCAAGAAAGGCAGGAAAGGTTGTGAAGCAGTGAGCCTGGGAAGGTGCCATGGAGCTTCCAGGAACCCAGGACCTGACAAAATGTGGGTCTTAAGCAAAGAAGAAGGCAAGTGGCAGGTGAATGTGGCTAGGCTGGCTCCTGAGTCGGCCCCACAAAGGACAAGCTTTGCTGCCTGCCCACATGTGTACCCTGTGATCCTGGGTCAGAACAACTGGCTAGACACCATGATGGGCAGGAAGAACAGATGATTCGTTCACTCCCTCATTCATTCACACACTCGGTCATCCACTCATCCACTCGCTACTTGTTTATCCAACATGTGTGCTGTAGGCCTTAAGGATAGAAACAGGATTAAGATTGTGTTTTCCTTGAAGAGCTCCCAGACCTGTTCCATGGGGATGGGGGATAAATAATTACTGTGGGGGACCTAAGGTTCCAGAAGAACCCTGGGAAGGAGCCATGCTGGGGGCACAGGAAGTAGAGGTGAGGGCCCCACAGGTGGGTCCTGGAGTCGAGACGCACCAAGTAGAGGAGAGGCGGAAGGTGAATGCACAGACGCACACCAGAGCAGGGAAGGTTCTGGCTGTCTGGGAGTGTCTCATCGGACATCAGTTCAAGGGCAAAATGAGTGCATATGGATGAAATTCTGGCTGAAGAAATGTGCATCAATAGAGAAAATGCGGATGCTGACGGGAGAGTTTGGAAAGTAGAGAAACCTCATGTAGGCAGTGCACATCATCAATCAGACTCCAGGCAACTAAGATCATGGTGTTTCCCATCCCACTGGGCACAGCTGTGGGCGCTTGCTCTAAGGCAGCTCCAGCATCGAGGTAACTGCAGACTAATTCTCACCTGTGTGTGTGTGCGTGTGTGCATTGCTCAGTCATGTCTGACTCTTGCCACCCCATGGACTGCAGCCTGCCAGGCTCCTCTGTCCATGGATTTTTCCAGGCAAGAATACCGGAGTGGGTTGTCATTCTCTTCTCCAGGGTGTCTTCCCGACCCAGGGGCTGAACCTGGGTCTCCGGCATTGCAAGTGGATTCTTTACCATCTGAACCACTAATCTATAGAAATATGAAGGATCAACAGTGCTTTGTGCATTAGGACGACTTCCCGCTTCTCAAGGGCTCTCACCATGTCACCTGCTGAGATTCTGTTACTCAACAACTATTATTGAGGACCCTCTGTGCCAGCGGTATTCCAGGCTTGGAGAATGAGGCAGGCATCCCAGAGGACAAAGATTCATCAAACAGGTCAATAGTGGATGATTTCCTTTTTATTTTTTTTTTAAGATTTTTTTCTTTAACATGAACTTTTTTTTTAAGTGTTTATTGAATTTGTTACAATATTCCTTTTGCTTTGGTTTTTTGGCCCCAAGGCATGTGGGATCTAAGTTCCCTGACCAGGAAGCTGGAAGGTGGAGTCTTAACCTCTGGGCAGCCAGGGAAGAAGTGGCTGGTGTCCAACTGAAGAAAGTGCCACGAGAAGTGATCAGGGAACAGAATAAGCGATGTGGGGAGGAGGGCTCATCAGGGATGGTACCTCAGGGATCAGGTGCCTGAGTCCCCCAGAAAGAAGTCATTAAGTGGAGAGAGCATTACAGGCCTGGATGTGAGAACACACTTCCTCTGCTCGAGAAGTGGAGAGGAGGGGCAGGAAGACCCTGAGATTAGTTCAGGTTGGAAGGGTAATCAGGCAGCTCTGGGGAGGAGAGGCCACCGGAAACCTGTAAGCGCAGCCTTGAGGTGCCTTGAGCAGGGCTGGAGAAAGCACCTCCAGGCCCTCACGGAGGCTGCACGATGGTGGTAAAGACGGGGGCCTTGGGCTTGGACCAGAGCAGTAGGGGAGAGGGAGAGAATGGAGCGAGGCTGAAATCTTTTGGAGTCTCCACGGGCTGTGGAGTCAGGATGATGCAAGAGAAGTCACGTTGCCCAAGGGGGTGTCCACAGATCTGGGTTCCGGCAGGAGAGCAACATCTCTGGACTGAGTCTCACCTCCACTTTCTAGGGCTCCACATGCCCTCCATCCATTTATGTACTGGTCCTGGCCTGCCCCCTACCCAGCCCAGAGCCGCAAGTTCTCTGACTTGTTGAAGGTCTGCCCGGGGCTGAACCTGGGTCTCCGGCATTGCAAGTGGATTCTTTACCATCTGAACCACTAATCTATAGAAATATGAAGGATCAACAGTGCTTTGTGCATTAGGACGACTTCCCGCTTCTCAAGGGCTCTCACCATGTCACCTGCTGAGATTCTGTTACTCAACAACTATTATTGAGGACCCTCTGTGCCAGCGGTATTCCAGGCTTGGAGAATGAGGCAGGCATCCCAGAGGACAAAGATTCATCAAACAGGTCAATAGTGGATGATTTCCTTTTTATTTTTTTTTTAAGATTTTTTTCTTTAACATGAACTTTTTTTTTAAGTGTTTATTGAATTTGTTACAATATTCCTTTTGCTTTGGTTTTTTGGCCCCAAGGCATGTGGGATCTAAGTTCCCTGACCAGGAAGCTGGAAGGTGGAGTCTTAACCTCTGGGCAGCCAGGGAAGAAGTGGCTGGTGTCCAACTGAAGAAAGTGCCACGAGAAGTGATCAGGGAACAGAATAAGCGATGTGGGGAGGAGGGCTCATCAGGGATGGTACCTCAGGGATCAGGTGCCTGAGTCCCCCAGAAAGAAGTCATTAAGTGGAGAGAGCATTACAGGCCTGGATGTGAGAACACACTTCCTCTGCTCGAGAAGTGGAGAGGAGGGGCAGGAAGACCCTGAGATTAGTTCAGGTTGGAAGGGTAATCAGGCAGCTCTGGGGAGGAGAGGCCACCGGAAACCTGTAAGCGCAGCCTTGAGGTGCCTTGAGCAGGGCTGGAGAAAGCACCTCCAGGCCCTCACGGAGGCTGCACGATGGTGGTAAAGACGGGGGCCTTGGGCTTGGACCAGAGCAGTAGGGGAGAGGGAGAGAATGGAGCGAGGCTGAAATCTTTTGGAGTCTCCACGGGCTGTGGAGTCAGGATGATGCAAGAGAAGTCACGTTGCCCAAGGGGGTGTCCACAGATCTGGGTTCCGGCAGGAGAGCAACATCTCTGGACTGAGTCTCACCTCCACTTTCTAGGGCTCCACATGCCCTCCATCCATTTATGTACTGGTCCTGGCCTGCCCCCTACCCAGCCCAGAGCCGCAAGTTCTCTGACTTGTTGAAGGTCTGCTCTCTCTTCTCCATGCTATTCATTCTGACCATCAGGCCACAGTTGATGAAACAAACAAACCCAAATTGTTACTCTTTCCTACTGGAGGCACTGGAAGACAGAACCCAGAACCAGGAGCGAAGAATACATCTTCCCTTCTGGCCCCAGCTTGTGGAATTCTGAACCAAGAGTTGGGGGGGTTTTGGTGACCAGTCTCCAGGCTGGTTCCTGCTTTCTGACGCAGGGAAAAGTTGGTGGCCACAAAGACCACAACAAAGTGGAGACGATGCATTGACACAGGAACAAAGTCATCAACAAGAGAAAGCAGTAAACCACTCCACATTCACTCACTTGGGACACTCAGCTGTGTCCAATTCTTCGCAGTCCCGTGGACTGTAACCCCCTAGGCGCCTCCAGCCAAGACGTTCTCTAGGCAGAAATACTGGAGTGGGTAACCTTTCCCTTCTCCGGGGGATCTTCCCAACCCAGGAATCAAACCCAGGTCTCCCGCACTGCAGGCAAATTCTTTGCTGTCAGAATCACAAGAGAATCCCATGAATACTGGATAAATACCCTATCCCTTCCCAATCCAGGGATCAAACCGGAGTCACCTGCATTGCAGGCAGATTCTTTACCAGCTGAGCTACAAGGGAAGCCCGTATGAGGTACTTTGAACAGTCAAATTCATGAAAAGAGTAAGTCAAATGGTGGCCGCCAGGGAATGGGGATAAGAAGGGTGGGGACTTATTGCTCAACAGGTTTAGGAACTGCAGTTTCACCAGAAGGAAAGAGTCATGAGGGCAGACACGTGGCTACTGGTTGCACAACGGTGTGAATGGACTCACTACCACTGACCTGCACACTCAAAAAGGTGGTCCATTATGTGCTGTGTATTTTACCGCCATTTTGAACATTGTTTTCTGAGTTGTCGGGAAATTAATGAGAGAGCGTATGTAAAATTGTGAGCACAGGGAATTACCTGAGCAAAGGGGATCCCTCCTGGTTCACACAGCTAGGACAGCACACACCTACACAGTGTCACCCAAAGAAACACGTCAGCCTATTATGTGAACTACAATAGATCTCTGGAGAGGGACCGGGAGACTGGGACCGAGCTGGGCCTGGACGGGTTTGGAGGAGGGACCTGGGGGCAGGGAGGGGCTCCCACGGTTAAGAAAGTATGTGGCAGGAAGTGTGAATAAGAAGTTGGGGTGGGGCACACAGGGGTGAGGAGCAGGTGAGGAGGGTCATGACCACCCTCCGCCACCTTCCTGGGCGTGGACTCAGACACTAGCTGGGTGCAGGTGTAGGGGAAGACAGGGGTGGTGAGAAGATCCAGGCTCTCTGAGCTGGAGGCACTGGACCCAAGGCTGGAAGTTCTCATGGGGGATGGAGTCTTCTGGGCCAAAGGCTACTGCTAGGAACCCAGCAACCAGGGCTGACCCAAGGCTGAGCCCAAGGGGCTGCCAGTGCCAATTCTGCTTCTGTCCCTGCTTCGGAGCTGGGCAGGCCCCCACCCACCCCACAGACCCAGGAGGCCACCTTAGGGTGGAACGTCCACAGCAGTAATGGAGGCCGGGAGAAGCAGGAGAGGATGCGCCCACTGTCGCCCTGGGGTGGGGCGATGGGGAGCCTGGTTCATATTCTGATGAGGTGCCAGTTGATGGCCCAATGACCAAACTGGGTGAACCATGGGGGAACGAGTCCACCAAGGAGAGATTACTCCTGGGCTGAGAGGTTTTATTTGCTCATGAAAATTCTAGTCCCCTTTTTAACCTGTTTCCTTCCCTAGAATTGCAAAGCCAGGGAGACCCTTTTTAAGAGCAGTGAGTGAGACAGTGGCGATGTGCATGGACCATCCTTTGGTTTAGATCTCAGAGTGTTACTGAGTTCAATTACTGAGTCCCTGTTCTGCCCGCTGCATGATGGGCCAATGAATCAAGAGACAAGTGGTTGAGGCAAGGAAGAGACTTTATTCAGGGAGCCAGATGACCAAGAAGATGGCAGCCTAGTGCCTCAAAATAACCATCTTGTCGGGGTCTGGATGCTAAGCTGTTTCATAGATCAGAGACTGGGGGGAGGTGAGGAAGTGCAGTAAAAAGGCCAATCGTCTTGCACACATCTCTTAGAATGGCAAGCCTCAGGCAGGGGATGTGTTCATGTCTCCCTTCCTGCCATCCACAGGTGGACAGGGTTCTGAACAAAAGCACTGTAGTAAAACAGTCAGGCATAGGAGCAGGATTCTCTGAGGCAAAGCATTCTGTATGGTTGTAAGAAAAAAGGTAATGAAAAGCAAGCCAAAGAAACAGTTTCAACATGGAGTCAGAATTGGCTGCTTCTCTGCAACAAGAGAACTTCCCTTGTGGCTCAGATGGTAAAGAATCCTCCCACTGTGCAAGAGACCTGGGTTCAATCTCTGGGTTGGGAAGATCCCCTGGAGGAAGGATAGGCTACCCACTCCAGTATTATTGCCTGGAGAATTCATAGTTCGTCCATGGGATTGCAAAGAGATGAACACAACTGAGCGACTTGGCTGACCCCAAAGGGGGCTGCCAGTGCCAATTCTGCTTCTGTCCCTGCTTCGGAGCTGGGCAGGCCCCCACCCACCCCACAGACCCAGGAGGCCACCTTAGGGTGGAACGTCCACAGCAGTAATGGAGGCCGGGAGAAGCAGGAGAGGATGCGCCCACTGTCGCCCTGGGGTGGGGCGATGGGGAGCCTGGTTCATATTCTGATGAGGTGCCAGTTGATGGCCCAATGACCAAACTGGGTGAACCATGGGGGAACGAGTCCACCAAGGAGAGATTACTCCTGGGCTGAGAGGTTTTATTTGCTCATGAAAATTCTAGTCCCCTTTTTAACCTGTTTCCTTCCCTAGAATTGCAAAGCCAGGGAGACCCTTTTTAAGAGCAGTGAGTGAGACAGTGGCGATGTGCATGGACCATCCTTTGGTTTAGATCTCAGAGTGTTACTGAGTTCAATTACTGAGTCCCTGTTCTGCCCGCTGCATGATGGGCCAATGAATCAAGAGACAAGTGGTTGAGGCAAGGAAGAGACTTTATTCAGGGAGCCAGATGACCAAGAAGATGGCAGCCTAGTGCCTCAAAATAACCATCTTGTCGGGGTCTGGATGCTAAGCTGTTTCATAGATCAGAGACTGGGGGGAGGTGAGGAAGTGCAGTAAAAAGGCCAATCGTCTTGCACACATCTCTTAGAATGGCAAGCCTCAGGCAGGGGATGTGTTCATGTCTCCCTTCCTGCCATCCACAGGTGGACAGGGTTCTGAACAAAAGCACTGTAGTAAAACAGTCAGGCATAGGAGCAGGATTCTCTGAGGCAAAGCATTCTGTATGGTTGTAAGAAAAAAGGTAATGAAAAGCAAGCCAAAGAAACAGTTTCAACATGGAGTCAGAATTGGCTGCTTCTCTGCAACAAGAGAACTTCCCTTGTGGCTCAGATGGTAAAGAATCCTCCCACTGTGCAAGAGACCTGGGTTCAATCTCTGGGTTGGGAAGATCCCCTGGAGGAAGGATAGGCTACCCACTCCAGTATTATTGCCTGGAGAATTCATAGTTCGTCCATGGGATTGCAAAGAGATGAACACAACTGAGCGACTTGACGTTCTCTGCAACAAGAGGCCAGTGTGGACTGGCCCGCATATGGTTGGCATCTTCTGAGTTACAGGAATCCATGGTCAATGTTTCCTGAGTGACCAGAACAGAAACATTCAGAAAGAGGAAGGGACAGAAACAGCCTCAGGCACAGAGGGTGACCACCAGGGATGGAGGCAGGGCTGCAGGTCTGTGAGTAACAACCAGAATGTTCCTCAGATGGAATCTGGGTCCAGCAAGCAAGAACATTTCTCCTCTGAGAACGAAGGTGTATGAAAGGGCACACAAGTGACCATGATGAATCTCAGGGGAATTTGGTGAGCATCTACTCACACGAGCTTCCAAGTCCTGAAGTTGACCACTGGGCAGGCACCGCAGAGGGCATGGGACACACATGACGTCATTTAATTCACAAATATCCCTATGGGAGAGGGATTGCTCTTGCCATTTTACAGACAAACAAATCAAGAAATCAAGGCATTCATCCGAAGTGGCATAGCGATGAAATAGAAGAAGAGAGAGGTTTTTTTACCCAGATTTCAAATTCAGTCTCAATATGCTGAGGACTCTCCAAAATCAGTTGTTAAAAGTCTGCTGTATATTCAACAAACTGGTGTTTGCTTAAAAAGAAGTATGGCTTATGTTCCAGGTACTGCTCTGCAGCTTTCCTATTTTCATCTCCAGATGCTGGACTTTCCCGGCCATGCTCCTGAGTCCACACATGGGTGTCTAGTGTCCATTTTCCAGCAGAAAAAACTCAGCATCCCACGGGATGGACACAGCCCTCCTGGACCTGGGTGATTTGTCCAATGTCAAGCGGCTGTGGTCACAAGCCTTTTCAAGAAAGGGTTGGCTTTTGCCACAGAGTTTTTCCCTCCCCTATCAACAGACCAGAGGTGGGGGAAGCTGGGAGGGGAGGTCTTGCCTCTGAGAACCTGGGAATGGCAGGATTCTGGTCCCTCTGGTGTTTATGGGGTTTACAGGAGACCATGGAGCTGAGAAGTGATGGGACCAGGGATTTGGTGGTTGGGGAAATGGGCATGGCCTGGGAAGTCTTCGGTCTGTGAGGTGGTGGTTTTGTGAGGCGAGTCTGGAAGATTATGGGGTCTGAATCACTTCCCATGATGCAATGGCAACTCTACGCAGTCAGGACTACTCTCCAAAAAAGCTGGGCTGGTCAGATGAGAGCCAGGCCTCCTCCCCAGGAGGAGCCAGGCTGTGTCCTGTGCACCTGCCCTCTCTGAAGCCTCCTCCTCCACCAGGCAGGTGAAGCATCAGCAGGTCCCTCCCTCCTTTCCTCGCAAGGGCTGGGCTGCCCTGCCAACTCATGGACCATGGTGTGGGGCAGCCAAGAGCCCTTCCTTCCCTTTCTAAGCCTCTCAAGCAGGAAAAACTGATCTATTCATAGTGATAAGAATCAATTTACCCAAAGGACACACTTCCTGGCAAGTTCAGGAAACTTGTGGGGACTCCAGCCTGGCTGAAGGCTCCTGGGCTCTCCAGAAGCCTGCCTGTGTGCTTCATTTCTCCCTCCTTTTTCACTTTTCTCCCTCCCCCACCCGCTCCTCTCCCTGTCCTTGAACAAACCCTCATCCTCCCTCTCATTCTGCACGGACTGTGTTAAGTACCAGATACTGAGAGGTGAAGGGTCATGGCCTTCCCTGGTGGCTCAGCAGTAAGGAATCAGCCTGACAATGTGGGCGACGCGGGTTCGATCCCTGACTCAGGAAGATCCCCTGGAGAAGGGAATGGCCACCCACTCCAGTATTCTTGCCTGAGAAATCCCATGGACAGAGAAGCCTGGCAAGCTACAGTCCATGGGCTCACAAGGAGTTGGACATGACTGAGCGACTAAACAACAAAGCCAAGGGGTGAATGAGCAAGCTCCTACTACTCTTCATAAGGATGTGTTATTCTTCTTCTGAACTGAGTTTCATATTCTGCTTGGTTGAAATTTTATGGTGTTATTATGTGTTCTGATTTTATGCTGTTGAAGATCTCCAGGGCTCCTACGCCAATGCGTAGAACTATGTATGGGCTGTTCCCTGGGCATCTGTTTCTTTCCCAAGCACTTGGCGCTGACCAAGTCTTCCAAGGACTGAAGAGAAGTGGGTTCCTGCTGGACTTCCCCTCTCTTCCCTGGAGGAGAACTCACACTTCCCTTGGCAAAGGCCCTCATGCCTGCCACTGGAGATGCTCCCAGGGACAATGGCCTCACCTCCAGCACCCAGGCTCCCACATTCCTCCCTCTCCAACCCGGTCACCTGTGCTCAGACAGCATGGGCGTGGCACTTGGAGGGTGTGTTTGAGACTAAATGAATGAGCAGGTAACCAGGTGGAAACTGAAGCTCAGAGAGTTTCTGCCTGAGTTTCAGGTCTTCCTCATCATGAGTTCTCAGGGGTTATGTGTAGGACTTCCCTGGGCTGCCCTGCCAACTCATGGACCATGGTGTGGGGCAGCCAAGAGCCCTTCCTTCCCTTTCTAAGCCTCTCAAGCAGGAAAAACTGATCTATTCATAGTGATAAGAATCAATTTACCCAAAGGACACACTTCCTGGCAAGTTCAGGAAACTTGTGGGGACTCCAGCCTGGCTGAAGGCTCCTGGGCTCTCCAGAAGCCTGCCTGTGTGCTTCATTTCTCCCTCCTTTTTCACTTTTCTCCCTCCCCCACCCGCTCCTCTCCCTGTCCTTGAACAAACCCTCATCCTCCCTCTCATTCTGCACGGACTGTGTTAAGTACCAGATACTGAGAGGTGAAGGGTCATGGCCTTCCCTGGTGGCTCAGCAGTAAGGAATCAGCCTGACAATGTGGGCGACGCGGGTTCGATCCCTGACTCAGGAAGATCCCCTGGAGAAGGGAATGGCCACCCACTCCAGTATTCTTGCCTGAGAAATCCCATGGACAGAGAAGCCTGGCAAGCTACAGTCCATGGGCTCACAAGGAGTTGGACATGACTGAGCGACTAAACAACAAAGCCAAGGGGTGAATGAGCAAGCTCCTACTACTCTTCATAAGGATGTGTTATTCTTCTTCTGAACTGAGTTTCATATTCTGCTTGGTTGAAATTTTATGGTGTTATTATGTGTTCTGATTTTATGCTGTTGCAGATCTCCAGGGCTCCTACGCCAATGCGTAGAACTATGTATGGGCTGTTCCCTGGGCATCTGTTTCTTTCCCAAGCACTTGGCGCTGACCAAGTCTTCCAAGGACTGAAGAGAAGTGGGTTCCTGCTGGACTTCCCCTCTCTTCCCTGGAGGAGAACTCACACTTCCCTTGGCAAAGGCCCTCATGCCTGCCACTGGAGATGCTCCCAGGGACAATGGCCTCACCTCCAGCACCCAGGCTCCCACATTCCTCCCTCTCCAACCCGGTCACCTGTGCTCAGACAGCATGGGCGTGGCACTTGGAGGGTGTGTTTGAGACTAAATGAATGAGCAGGTAACCAGGTGGAAACTGAAGCTCAGAGAGTTTCTGCCTGAGTTTCAGGTCTTCCTCATCATGAGTTCTCAGGGGTTATGTGTAGGACTTCCCTGGTTGTCCAATGGCTAAGACTCCACCCTGCCAATGCAGGGGGCCCAGGTTCAATTCCTGGTCAGGGAACTAGATCCCACATGCCACAACTAAAAGAACCTGCCTGCCACAATGAAGACTGAAGATCCCGTGTGCCATGACATCAATCTGGCACAGCTAAATCAATCAATACTTTAAAAATAAAATTAAAAATAATGTACAGAGATGAAAATTGTTGCCTTGATTTTGAAGACTCAGGGGGCACTAATACAATTTTCCTTTGTATGTTTTCTAAGTATAAGTATATTTGTTCCAAGAAAATAAAAAAGGAGAGAGCAGGAGAGAGCACTCGGGCACAGCAGTGTGCGTGCTAAGCTGCTTCAGTTGTGTCCAATTCTTTGCGACCCTATGGACTGTAGCCCACCAGGCTCCTCTTTCTGTAGGATTTTCCAGTCAAGACCACTGGGGTAGGTTGCCATGTCCTCCTCCACGAGATCTTCCCCACCTAGGGATTGAATACGAGTCTCTTATGTCTCCTGCATTGGGTTCTTTCCCAAAAGAGCCACCTGGGAAGCCCTGGCACAGTAGGTGGGAGATTCAAGGTTTCTCTTATTTTCTCAGTGGAATCAAGTGGCTTCTCTAGAAAGTTACTGGTCATCCAGAAGAGGTTAGTTCCCATGGAGAGGCCTTAGGAGGATGCCCAGTAGAACTGTGAGTCGGAGAGAAAACTGCCTGTGATCGAGGCTGTTCCAGGATGCACTTGCTGAACTCTAATGTTTACTCAACAATTCTTCAGCATCTGAGAAGCAGGCTGTGTGGCAAAGGCTATTTGACTGAAACCGGCAAGGGGCGTGCTGAATAGGAGCAGCCTGTCTGCCCCAACCTGTTCGGAGTGTGAGTCGGCATCCAGGGGACCCACCGGCCCATCCCTCCCTGCACATCCAATGCTTCCTGATGCTTTGGGTGACTTAGGCCCAGATTCTGGATACAACTCATTGGGCAGGTGGTGAGCTCACCTGCAGAGGTGAGGGTCCCACCCCTCTTAGGGGTGAAGGGGTTCAGTCGGATGAATCTCAAGGCTGGACTTCCCAGGTGGTACTAGTGAGAAAGAACCCACCTGGCCAAGGCAGGAGACATAAGAGATATGGATGTGATCCCTGGGTCAGGGAAGATCCCCTGGAGGAGGGCATGGCAACCTACTCCAGTATTCTCGCCTGGAGAAGCCCATGGACAGAGTGGCCTGGCAGGCTATAGTCCATAGGATTGCAAAGAGCTGGATGCAGCTGAAGCTACTCCACAGGAGCATGCAGAAGTCTCAGGACTGAACAGGAGGGCGATGACTAAGCTTGAGGTGTGTTTTACGCTCTTGAAACTTTGCCTCTTTCCTCTTGGGCCCAGTCTGCCCTTGGCTTTTCCAGCTCTGTTCAGAAGCCATCCCACTTCCCATCAGAGCCTTTCCAGCCTCCAGGACCCTCCAGGCACCCCTGCTGGCTCTTCCTGCAGCCCTTCCTCAGACTTCCCTGTCAGCATCTGTCCTCTTCTCCCCCTGGGCCCGTAGGTTTGCCACCCCAGAGATTCCCCCTAGGGATTGAATCGAGTCTCTTATGTCTCCTGCATTGGGTTCTTTCCCAAAAGAGCCACCTGGGAAGCCCTGGCACAGTAGGTGGGAGATTCAAGGTTTCTCTTATTTTCTCAGTGGAATCAAGTGGCTTCTCTAGAAAGTTACTGGTCATCCAGAAGAGGTTAGTTCCCATGGAGAGGCCTTAGGAGGATGCCCAGTAGAACTGTGAGTCGGAGAGAAAACTGCCTGTGATCGAGGCTGTTCCAGGATGCACTTGCTGAACTCTAATGTTTACTCAACAATTCTTCAGCATCTGAGAAGCAGGCTGTGTGGCAAAGGCTATTTGACTGAAACCGGCAAGGGACGTGCTGAATAGGGAGCAGCCTGTCTGCCCCAACCTGTTCGGAGTGTGAGTCGGCATCCAGGGGACCCACCGGCCCATCCCTCCCTGCACATCCAATGCTTCCTGATGCTTTGGGTGACTTAGGCCCAGATTCTGGATACAACTCATTGGGCAGGTGGTGAGCTCACCTGCAGAGGTGAGGGTCCCACCCCTCTTAGGGGTGAAGGGGTTCAGTCGGATGAATCTCAAGGCTGGACTTCCCAGGTGGTACTAGTGAGAAAGAACCCACCTGGCCAAGGCAGGAGACATAAGAGATATGGATGTGATCCCTGGGTCAGGGAAGATCCCCTGGAGGAGGGCATGGCAACCTACTCCAGTATTCTCGCCTGGAGAAGCCCATGGACAGAGTGGCCTGGCAGGCTATAGTCCATAGGATTGCAAAGAGCTGGATGCAGCTGAAGCTACTCCACAGGAGCATGCAGAAGTCTCAGGACTGAACAGGAGGGCGATGACTAAGCTTGAGGTGTGTTTTACGCTCTTGAAACTTTGCCTCTTTCCTCTTGGGCCCAGTCTGCCCTTGGCTTTTCCAGCTCTGTTCAGAAGCCATCCCACTTCCCATCAGAGCCTTTCCAGCCTCCAGGACCCTCCAGGCACCCCTGCTGGCTCTTCCTGCGCAGCCCTTCCTCAGACTTCCCTGTCAGCATCTGTCCTCTTCTCCCAGAACCCACTGTCTGTGCCTGTTTCCTTCTGCCCTGGGTGCCAAGGCTCTTCCCCCTGCTCCCATTTCCCGGTATCTCTGACCCCCTCAGGGATTCCCGTATTTGTCCTGCAGCCTCACAGCCTGGGGAGCAGACCCGACCATCCTCCAGGGCCGTGCCTGCTGCTCCTCTGTAGAACAGGCTACCTCCTCCTTCTAACCACTGCTCACTCGCTCCCTGCCTCCACGAGCTCCCTGGACCCCGAGGCCAAGCCAGGCTGAGCTGGTGGGTGCTCTTGGGTCTCCTATGATTTTGATTGGCATTTCCCTGATTAGTGATGTTGGGCATCTTTTCATGTGCCTAATGGACGTCTATATTTCCACTTTAGAAAAATGCATGTTCAGTTCTTCAACCCATTTTTTAAAAATATTTATTTATTTTGAGGTCATGGGCTTTAGAATGCAGCCTCAGTATTTGTGATGCACAGGCTTAGTTCCCCCATGGCATGTGGGGATCTTCCCGGACCAGAGATTGAACCAGAGTCCTCTGCATTAGCAAGGCAAACTCTAAATCACTGGGCCATCACGGAAGCCCCCAAACCCCCTCTTTTTTTGTGTGCTTTTTTTTTAATTTTTATTTTACTGTTTACTTTTACAGAGTTTTGCTGTTTACAGATATGTATGATGCCAGATTAGTCATATGCATAATCTCCCCCATCCCACCCCTCCAGGTTGTCACACAGCACCCCTGCAGGATCCACTTTGCTCTCAGCACAATAACAATAGCTATCTTTTTCACATATGATAGTATAGATTTTCATGCTACTTCCTTTAAGCCTCCCACCCAGTGTTTATTCCCTACAATGTCCATATATCGACAGTGGCCTGGCAGGCTATAGTCCATAGGATTGCAAAGAGCTGGATGCAGCTGAAGCTACTCCACAGGAGCATGCAGAAGTCTCAGGACTGAACAGGAGGGCGATGACTAAGCTTGAGGTGTGTTTTACGCTCTTGAAACTTTGCCTCTTTCCTCTTGGGCCCAGTCTGCCCTTGGCTTTTCCAGCTCTGTTCAGAAGCCATCCCACTTCCCATCAGAGCCTTTCCAGCCTCCAGGACCCTCCAGGCACCCCTGCTGGCTCTTCCTGCGCAGCCCTTCCTCAGACTTCCCTGTCAGCATCTGTCCTCTTCTCCCAGAACCCACTGTCTGTGCCTGTTTCCTTCTGCCCTGGGTGCCAAGGCTCTTCCCCCTGCTCCCATTTCCCGGTATCTCTGACCCCCTCAGGGATTCCCGTATTTGTCCTGCAGCCTCACAGCCTGGGGAGCAGACCCGACCATCCTCCAGGGCCGTGCCTGCTGCTCCTCTGTAGAACAGGCTACCTCCTCCTTCTAACCACTGCTCACTCGCTCCCTGCCTCCACGAGCTCCCTGGACCCCGAGGCCAAGCCAGGCTGAGCTGGTGGGTGCTCTTGGGTCTCCTATGATTTTGATTGGCATTTCCCTGATTAGTGATGTTGGGCATCTTTTCATGTGCCTAATGGACGTCTATATTTCCACTTTAGAAAAATGCATGTTCAGTTCTTCAACCCATTTTTTAAAAATATTTATTTATTTTGAGGTCATGGGCTTTAGAATGCAGCCTCAGTATTTGTGATGCACAGGCTTAGTTCCCCCATGGCATGTGGGGATCTTCCCGGACCAGAGATTGAACCAGAGTCCTCTGCATTAGCAAGGCAAACTCTAAATCACTGGGCCATCACGGAAGCCCCCAAACCCCCTCTTTTTTTGTGTGCTTTTTTTTTAATTTTTATTTTACTGTTTACTTTTACAGAGTTTTGCTGTTTACAGATATGTATGATGCCAGATTAGTCATATGCATAATCTCCCCCATCCCACCCCTCCAGGTTGTCACACAGCACCCCTGCAGGATCCACTTTGCTCTCAGCACAATAACAATAGCTATCTTTTTCACATATGATAGTATAGATTTTCATGCTACTTCCTTTAAGCCTCCCACCCAGTGTTTATTCCCTACAATGTCCATATATCTACTGTCCATGTCTCTTTTTCCATCGCTTCACTGCATGTGTTATCATTACCATCCTACTAGATTCCATATATATGTGTTAGTGTATTGTATTTGTCCTTCTCTTTTTGACTTACTTAACTTTTTATGATAGGTTCTAGATCCAGCCACCTCATTAGGACTGATTCTTCTGCATTTCTTTTTACAGCTGTATAGTATTCCTTGTATATATGTACCAGAGCTTTTCTATCCATTCATTCGTCAGTGGACATCTAGGCTGTTTCCATGTTCTGGCTATTGTACAGAGAGCTGCAATGAACATTGGGGGCCCCCAACCCATTTTTAAATCAAGCGTGGTTTTTTTTGATGTTGAGTTATGGAGCTGTTCAGATATGTTGGATATTAACTTCTTACTGATCATTTCATTTGCAGACATTTCTCTCATTCAGTAGTTTGTCTTTTCATTTGTTAATGGTTGCCTTTGGTGTGCAAAAGCTTTCAAGTGTAATTCGGTCCCATTTACTTATTTTTACTTTTATTTCCTTTGCTTTAGGAGACAGATCCATAAAAATATTGTTATGGTTTCTTTCAAAGAGTATTCTGACTATATGTTCTTCTAGGATTCTATGGCTTCTCATCTTATATTTAGATCTCTAATCCATTTTGAGTGTAGTTTTATATATGGTATTAGAGAATGTTCTAATTTCATTCTTTTATGTATGTTGTCCACATTTCCAGCTCTACTTATTGAAAAGATTATCTTTTCTCCATTGGACATTCTTCCTTCATTCTAGATTAACTGACCATACTGTGTGGGTTTATTTCTGGGTTTTCTATTCTGTTCCATTAACACATGTGTCTGTTTTGTGCCAGTAGCATACTGTTTTGATGACTGTAGCTGTGTAGTATAGTCCAAAGTCAGGACGTATGATTCCTCCAGCTCTGTTTTTTTCTCAAGATTATTCGGACTATCCAAACTCTTTAGTGTTCCCATACAAACTTCAAAATTATTTGTTCTAGTTCTGCACACACAAAAAAATGTCATTGGTACTTTGATACGGGTTGTACTGAATCTTTAGATTCAGTATGGATAGTATGGTCCTTTTAACAATATTAATACTTCCAATTCACGTTGGCAAGGATGAGGACAAAAGTGAGCCCCTGCACACTATTGGTGGAAATGTAAATGGTGCAGTCACGTTGGAAAACAGCATGGAGATTTCTCAAAATACTAAAAATAAGTCCAAAAAATCCAAACCACTCCTTTGAAAAGATACACGTACCCCAAAATTCAAAGCAGTGTTATTTACAATTGCCAAGACATAGGAGCAACCTAAATGTCCATCGACAGATGAATAAGTAAATAAGATGTGAGATACATACACACAAGGGAATACTATTTTAGCTATTTAAAAAAAAAAAAAAAGAATAAAAGTCTGCCATTTTCAGAAACATGAATGGAATTGGTGGACTTTTGATTAAATAAGTCAGACAGAGAAAGACAAATACTGTGTAATATCACTTATGCAAGAAATCAAAAAAAAAATTAACAAAATGAAAAAGAAGCTGACTCACAGAGTTCTCAGGTGTGTGGGTTTTATGCAGGAGGTGTGGAGGCAGCCGAGACAGCCTTCTCCAGTCAAGAGGCTCTGGTACCCTCCTTGTGGCCTGGGCACGTTCTTTCCCTGAGCCTGAAGGTGGTGTGACCCTTACTACAGAAGCTCTGTGGGATTAAATGAGGTCACGTGGTCAGAGAGCCTGTGGGATGCTGGGCCCTTAGCAGGCCCTCAAGCAGGGCTGGCTGCCTCCACTCTCCAAGGTTTAAGACAGCTGTGAGGGCCCTTAATCCATCACTCAGCGGCTCCAGCACGGGATGGCGGGGACCGGGTGCAGCGTTCCAGGCTCTGCGCTCTGAGGGTGCAGGGAAGAGGGATGGGTGGCCGCCAGTCTTAGCACCGCCCCTGAAGGGCAGGGGACTAGTACCGGGGTGAACTTGGACGTATACAAACCTGCCCAGCAGAAAGATGAAAGGGCCCCAACTTAACAACAGTTTGAGTAATACTGACCAGAGGGGTGCCACGGTGCGGAGTTTGGAGAGCCTAGCTGTGGATGGTGATCATCCTTAAGAAATGCCACACCTGCAAAGGGTGCAGAGCTTGCGAAGCGCCTGCCTCACCAAATGGCTTTCTTTGGCTCCCTGTGGGAGGTGGCGCCCAGATGTGGAACTCAGGAATCAAACCCCAACCTTGGAGTATTTCAGGGCTGCACCCATGGCGCTGGGCAGGTCCCCTGGGGCGCGCCCCACAGTTTCGGGCGGGGACCGGGCGGCGGCGGCCGGGGCTCCTCCCTCTTCGGCCAGGGCGCCCCTGCTCTTAACCCGCGCGCGGGGGCGCCGGGGCCACTGGGCTCCGCGGAGCAAGGGAGCGGTCAGCGCAAAGTCAGAGCTGCACTCGTCCCGGCGGGTCCCCAGACTATCTCCAGCCCGCCAGCATGGCCCCCTCAGCGGCATCGGGCGCCAGCAGCCTGCCTAGCGGCTTCGCGGTCTTCACCACCTTCCCGGACCTGCTCTTCACCTTTGAATTTGTGAGTGGCCGGCGCGCCCCGCGCCTCGCGCCCCGCGCCCGCGCCTGGGAGGGTGGGACGGGATGTGCCCTGCAGTGCGCTCTCCCGGGGCATCCGCAAGCCCCGAGAGTCCCTGAGCCTCTGGGAGCCAGGGGAAGAAAGGTTCTCCCCTACGCTCACCCCGCGGTGCTGCTTTGGCTCCTAGCCTTTGAAATCGTCCTCAAGGTCACATAGATTTGGGTGGAAAAACCGAACTCACAGCGCGAACCGGCTGTCTGAAGCCGTCCGGGGTCTTCTGGTAGCGCGCGGGTTCCAAACTGCGCTCCAGACCGTCTTCCCACTGGCTCATTGGTGAGCGACGTCCTTGGAGAGGCGGCAGGCTCTCTCCAGGATTAGGCTTTTGTTTGAAAATTTAAAAATCGGCAAAAAGTAGCACAAAGCGAGGTGTGGAGATTGGGTGGGTGTCCCAGTAGGAAATGAATCCGGGTATTTTCTGCTGAACGTTTCTGGAGACTGAAGAAGTTGGCGACAACTTTGATCTGGAAATAGCACAACGGGCTGCCGTGTGCTGCGCCACAGTCCTTGTGTCCTGTGTGAGAGGTGGGGGAGGAAGAGGGACCTGTGAGAGCCGCCCCCTGACTTGGCTGACCTTGAGCATCCCAGGACCTGAGCGCCCGCAGGTAGTGCCTCCTTACCTGGAGCCGCACAGGCTCTGCCCGAGGCTGCGGGAAAGCGCTTCCTACTCTGGGCTCCAGGAAAGTGTGGGGAGGATTCAGACCGCCCTCAGCCGAAACTCCCCAGGGCTTCACCTAAGGGATGGGTATCCTGATTTCTTCTATGACTTTGACACGAGAAGCCACGAAACTCCTTTCCTTGCACCCATGGCACAGACGTGGTTGCCTGGAGAGTCGGTTGGAAAAGAAAACGTCCAAACCTGTTTAAAATTGGGACCTCAGCTTCTTATCTTCTGATTCGGGAGAAGGCATGAACAGCAAACCCAGTAGGTTCTGTCACCGTGGAGGGTTGGGGGATAGGGTTGATCGGGGTCAAGGTTGCCTACTGGCACCATATCACTGACCTTGAACCCAAACCTGGGTGTATACGGAGTAACTTCAGATCCTGGTGCTAGCCAGAATTCAGGAAGCGACATCTAGAAGCAGCCCTGGACCCCTCTAAACCCAACTACATCCTTTGTAGGCAGGGAATCCCCAACCCAGAGTGGAAGGGCTTGCCTTCACTGGAAATTTTCCTCAGCAAATGGCTCATCTCCGGGCTTCTATTCAGCACTTAGCCTGAAAATGAGCGTAAAGACCCAACTTTAAAACATTTCCTTATGTGAAGGGGCAGGGAGTTTTTTTAAGGTCATAGATTTGGGTGGAAAACCGAACTCACAGCGCGAACCGGCTGTCTGAAGCCGTCCGGGGTCTTCTGGGAGCGCGCGGGTTCCAAACTGCGCTCCAGACCGTCTTCCCACTGGCTCATTGGTGAGCGACGTCCTTGGAGAGGCGGCAGGCTCTCTCCAGGATTAGGCTTTTGTTTGAAAATTTAAAAATCGGCAAAAAGTAGCACAAAGCGAGGTGTGGAGATTGGGTGGGTGTCCCAGTAGGAAATGAATCCGGGTATTTTCTGCTGAACGTTTCTGGAGACTGAAGAAGTTGGCGACAACTTTGATCTGGAAATAGCACAACGGGCTGCCGTGTGCTGCGCCACAGTCCTTGTGTCCTGTGTGAGAGGTGGGGGAGGAAGAGGGACCTGTGAGAGCCGCCCCCTGACTTGGCTGACCTTGAGCATCCCAGGACCTGAGCGCCCGCAGGTAGTGCCTCCTTACCTGGAGCCGCACAGGCTCTGCCCGAGGCTGCGGGAAAGCGCTTCCTACTCTGGGCTCCAGGAAAGTGTGGGGAGGATTCAGACCGCCCTCAGCCGAAACTCCCCAGGGCTTCACCTAAGGGATGGGTATCCTGATTTCTTCTATGACTTTGACACGAGAAGCCACGAAACTCCTTTCCTTGCACCCATGGCACAGACGTGGTTGCCTGGAGAGTCGGTTGGAAAAGAAAACGTCCAAACCTGTTTAAAATTGGGACCTCAGCTTCTTATCTTCTGATTCGGGAGAAGGCATGAACAGCAAACCCAGTAGGTTCTGTCACCGTGGAGGGTTGGGGGATAGGGTTGATCGGGGTCAAGGTTGCCTACTGGCACCATATCACTGACCTTGAACCCAAACCTGGGTGTATACGGAGTAACTTCAGATCCTGGTGCTAGCCAGAATTCAGGAAGCGACATCTAGAAGCAGCCCTGGACCCCTCTAAACCCAACTACATCCTTTGTAGGCAGGGAATCCCCAACCCAGAGTGGAAGGGGCTTGCCTTCACTGGAAATTTTCCTCAGCAAATGGCTCATCTCCGGGCTTCTATTCAGCACTTAGCCTGAAAATGAGCGTGCACAATAGATCGCTCCTTCAGCGCCTACTGTGTTTACAAAGGCTGAATTTGGTGACTGTAAATAATGAAGGCTATAGATGAGGTGTGAAGGGGGCAGGGAGTTTTTAAGCCACAGAGCAACTTGCTAGTGTCTCTAGTGCGTTGTTTATCTGCCTTTGCAGCTGTTCGGGGAGCATTATAACAAGCATACGGAAGCATGTGGAGAATTCCCTGGTGGTCCAGTGGTTAAGAATTCACCCTTCTTCTTCCAGGGGCTAGGGTTCAATCCCTGGTTGAGGAACTAAGATCCCAAAAGCCATACAGCATGGATAAATAAATAAATGTCTAAAAAGTGTGTTAATTTGGGCTTCATACCAAAGACTCCATCGGGCACACCTTCCTCCTCTTGCCCTGACTTGAACAGGTGCATGAGCATGTGTATTCATAGCAGCAGTATTCACAACAGTCAGTCAGTGGAAAGAGCCTGAATGTCCCATCAGTGGGTGAATGGATAAACCAAATTGTAACATTCCATGCAATGGAATATTATTCAACTGTAGAAAAGAATGAAGTACTGGTACAGGTTGATAAACCTGAGAACACAATGCTAAGTAAAAGAAGCCAAATACTGAAAGTCACATAGTATTTGATCCCACGTATATGGAATGTCCAGAATGGGTAAATCTGTAGAGAGAGAATACAAGTTGGTGGTTTGCCAGGGACTGAGAGAAGAGGGAAATGTGAAGCAGCTTAATGGGTATGAGGTTGTCTTTAGGGGTGACGAACATGTTTTGGAGTTAGATGGAGTTGGTGACCGTACACCATCACGAATGTGTTAAATGTTACTGAACTGCTCGATTTAAAATGATTAGCTTACTGTTGTGCCAACTTCCTTTCCATTTTGAAAAAATAAAAACCATTTCAAAAATGACAGAGAAATATTCACACTTTAATAGGCTTTCATGTAACTATCACTCACCTTTGTCAAATCTTAATATTTGGCCTTATTTCCTCTCAGTGTTAAGGAAACAGAGCTTTCAGATGCCATCTAAGCCCCCTGGATCCTCTGATTGTATCTTAGTCTTGTCCCTCCAGCCTCGGGACCACCCCCAGGCTGAATGTGTGTTCAAGGTTAGAGCTTTACTGCATACCTATCTATGATTACACCTGTGTGATTTCATGTTTTCCTGCTTTATAGACATTATACTACCTGTGCAAATCATTCTTTTTTTTTTTTTTTGAAGTAAACCATCTCAAATTTTTATTGTCTTCATAACAAATCAAATATGGAGCTCAAAACTGGCCCTTTCTCTTCTTATCACCTCCCAGCTCAAAACGCTTGCATCTCTTAATAGCCAGCATTCTCTTAGATCTGCAGTTGGGATCAACACATTCAAGACTCAGCACAATTTTCTTTGCAGTTTTAGACTTTTTCCAGAAAATCAGCTTTGTCTGCCCACCATAGCCACTCTGCTTCCTGTCATAACGCCAGTTTCCCTGCACATACAGAGAATCCTTGCCCTTCTTGTACTGTGTCACTTTGTGGGGTTAGTGCTTATCACACTTCTTATAGAAAGTCCGGCGGGTTTTAGGAACGTGCACCATGTTTGCAAGAGCGCTACCGGCAGGGAAAGTCACATTCTTCTTCAACCTGTGTTTCATGTAGCTTTGTTCTGAGGTTTATACACATTGACACTCTTTATTCAGTCTTTTATTGATGGGTATTTGTGCAGTTTCCAATTTGTTACATTTTAATATAGCAGAAGGCCCTGCCAAAGAGCCTTCTTGTATTTGCCTCTGCACTTTTGGGAATTCCTCTGAACAGACAGAAATTTGACTCGCTGGGTCATAGCGATTACACACCCTTGTTTTCCCAGATGTTAGTGCCCTGATGTCCAAAATGTTCATTTCAGCTTAGAAGTGAAATTGCCAGGAAACTGATGAAGCTTAATTAAGCTCAGGACCCCTGCTTGCTCAGGCCCCTTCCAAGCCTCTGGCTGACTTTGCATTCTTTGAGAAAGAAGGTCCGCATGTTGTATAACCCTCCTGACTCCCACCAGCAGCTTATGAAAGTCCCATTGTTCCTCATCTTGCCTCACTTGGTAGAGTCAGACTTGGTAATTTTCTGCTAGTCCAATGGGTGTGAAAGGCTTGATTATGTTTTAAATCTGTGGTCCAACAAGCTGTTGATTACTCACAGTCCATATTCTCATGTTTTCAGCCTCCAGGTCTGCGGGGTGGAGCTCCAGTGAGCTCCCCAAGACCAGGAGACTGCCCAGGAGCAGGGAAGGGTGGTAGCTTGGGGTGGGGCACGGCAGCTTTCCCCTGGGCTCCTGACCTCTGAAGACTATGGGGGGACCCTGTCTCCACGAGCACCCCACAGCCACCGAGGCCACGCTGCTGCTGCAGGCAGTGAGGTCACAGGTGCACCCCATTAGTGTGCAGGTGGAATGTCCGATGCGTCCCCTCCCCCAACAGCTCCACCCAGGGCTTTGCTCCAGCCTGCCCTCCTTCCCCCACTCAAGGGAATTTTTCCTTTCAGAGCCAAGACACTGGCTCCCCTTCCCCCTCCCCCACTCCCACTAAACTAGGGGCTTCCTGACGTTGGGACAATGTTCAGAACACAGGATGTTAACAGGATGCTTTTTGTCTCAAGCTCTGGCCAGGGCCCCAAAAGGAAAGTTCTTTCAGAGTGTTGAGAAGAACACGGCTCTTTGAAAACTTGTGGAGGGGATGCCGCAAACAGGTTATATAATAATCTTTAACCCAGCTCTTTCCTCCCCAACCTGCTAGAGGTGGAAAGGCTGACCGACATTTATGTGGAAAGAGTGTGTGAAGGGTGCCACCCACTTCTCCAGGCCAGAGTGCTGCCCTCCCCACCTCCTCTGCACACCTAAGGAGCCCAGGGACTGGAGAAGGTCAACTGGCGAAGGGCAAAGCCTACATGTAGTGGGCAATTTTAGGGGCTGGAGGTGGGGACCACCTGGAATCAGTTGGCAGTGTTACTGAACATAGGAGTTATTAATACTAAAGTGAGAGTTTCTGGGACCCAAAGTGACTGGGAACTTGTTATTATCTGAGGGTCACCAGAAAAGTCCTGGGACCTGCCCTAGGTGTCCACCTGTCTGGGGAAGGTCAGCGCTACAGCAGGTTTTGGCAGTGGGGTGGGGGCAGAATGACAGACCCCCCAAGCAGCTTAGCCTTTTCCATCTTGCCTCACTTGGTAGAGTCAGACTTGGTAATTTTCTGCTAGTCCAATGGGTGTGAAAGGCTTGATTATGTTTTAAATCTGTGGTCCAACAAGCTGTTGATTACTCACAGTCCATATTCTCATGTTTTCAGCCTCCAGGTCTGCGGGGTGGAGCTCCAGTGAGCTCCCCAAGACCAGGAGACTGCCCAGGAGCAGGGAAGGGTGGTAGCTTGGGGTGGGGCACGGCAGCTTTCCCCTGGGCTCCTGACCTCTGAAGACTATGGGGGGACCCTGTCTCCACGAGCACCCCACAGCCACCGAGGCCACGCTGCTGCTGCAGGCAGTGAGGTCACAGGTGCACCCCATTAGTGTGCAGGTGGAATGTCCGATGCGTCCCCTCCCCCAACAGCTCCACCCAGGGCTTTGCTCCAGCCTGCCCTCCTTCCCCCACTCAAGGGAATTTTTCCTTTCAGAGCCAAGACACTGGCTCCCCTTCCCCCTCCCCCACTCCCACTAAACTAGGGGCTTCCTGACGTTGGGACAATGTTCAGAACACAGGATGTTAACAGGATGCTTTTTGTCTCAAGCTCTGGCCAGGGCCCCAAAAGGAAAGTTCTTTCAGAGTGTTGAGAAGAACACGGCTCTTTGAAAACTTGTGGAGGGGATGCCGCAAACAGGTTATATAATAATCTTTAACCCAGCTCTTTCCTCCCCAACCTGCTAGAGGTGGAAAGGCTGACCGACATTTATGTGGAAAGAGTGTGTGAAGGGTGCCACCCACTTCTCCAGGCCAGAGTGCTGCCCTCCCCACCTCCTCTGCACACCTAAGGAGCCCAGGGACTGGAGAAGGTCAACTGGCGAAGGGCAAAGCCTACATGTAGTGGGCAATTTTAGGGGCTGGAGGTGGGGACCACCTGGAATCAGTTGGCAGTGTTACTGAACATAGGAGTTATTAATACTAAAGTGAGAGTTTCTGGGACCCAAAGTGACTGGGAACTTGTTATTATCTGAGGGTCACCAGAAAAGTCCTGGGACCTGCCCTAGGTGTCCACCTGTCTGGGGAAGGTCAGCGCTACAGCAGGTTTTGGCAGTGGGGTGGGGGCAGAATGACAGAGCAGTTTTCTAATGGGTGGTCCTCATTCTGGTTACACTGGGAAGGTAGGATGAGGCCCCCTAAGGGACGAGAGCTATAACATCACCGAAACCTAGTGCTTTTAGAGTCGGGGGTCGGGGGTGGGGGGTGAGGACTGAGGCTTAGAGAAGGGAGACACCTGCCTGGGAACGTGGCCTCCAGAGTGGCACCCCTTGTCATGATGGCAGGTCTCTCCTGGGTTCCTGAATTCACCCAAACATCCACAGCGAACTTCCAGCTACAGCAAAAGGGATCACTCAGCCCACAAGACAGCCCTGGGCAAGGCCAGGTTCCCTCTCCCCCCACCCTCATCTCAGCAGGTGAAAGGACAGTTCAGAGCCACTGGGGTGCTCACATCCACCTAGACTTTATTGTCAAAAACACCCTGGAGGTTCTGAGCCACTAGATCCCCGGTGGGCCAAAGAATCCGCATTTGCCTGGGCCAGCTGGGTTTAACTGGAAACAGTTCTTAGTGAAGGGCTTGAATGGGGATCTAGGTGCCCTGAGGTTCCCCTGGGTTCATGGCAAGCCCCGTCTCTGCTCCTGGGTTAATTTTCCTGCTGCCTCAGTCAGGGACCTCTCTTAGGGTCACCAGAGAGTGGGGGCCGGCCCTGCTGGCCAGTGCGGGACGGTGGCCGAGCCTGGCTTCCCTGACACTAGCCCCTGATTCCTGGTCCTGAATCTCTCCTGTGTTGCAGACCCCTGCCCAGAGCTGTTACGGGCATGGCTGAGTTTTCTCCTTTCTTTTTCTCTAAAGGAAGGGGAGATAGAAGTCTCTCCGAGATTTGTCCTTGGAGCTGAGAAGTGACTTTTCAAGTTTTTCAATAACGGGAAAGCCTGCTTTGATTAGGAGGCAGTGACTTTGAGCTGTTCTCTGGAAGCGGTTGAGCCGCTGAGAGGGATGGCTGCGGCCTCAGCTCAGGGATCCTGCTGCCCATGCCTCACGACCAACTGCACTGAAAGCGATGGCTTTTAAGCTTCCCCTGAGTCCCCCAAGTCAGTCCCCACTCTGTCCAAGTGTTTTCAGGAGAGTAGGCAGGTTCCAGATGCCCCTGCAAAGGCACAGCTCGCCCTCAGGTCAAGCGAGGGGCAAAGGCTTGCGACGCGCACCTGCAGTCTCCATGCCGGCTGCCAGAGAGCATGCTGCTGCTGCTTAGACACGACATTCATGCCCGACTCTGTGTGACCCCATGGACTGCAGCCCACCAGGCTCCTCCATCCATAGAATTTTCCAGGCAGGAATCCTATAGTGGGTTGGCATTTCCTTCTCCATACAGCAAAGGGACTCGGGTTTGTATACATTCTTCTTTTAATATTCTTTTCTGCCACAGTTTATCCCAGGAGGTTGGATATAGTTCCCAGTGCTGTACAGCAGGACCTTGCTGTTTATCCATTCTAGATGTAAGAGCTTGCATCTACCATTCCCCAACTCCCAGTCCATCCCTTTCCTTCCTCTTCTCCCTCAGGCAACGAGAACTCTGTTCTCTAGGTCTGTGACTGTCTCTGTTTTGTACAGCTGGTTTAACTGGGAAATCCGCATTTGCCTGGGCCAGCTGGGTTTAACTGGAAACAGTTCTTAGTGAAGGGCTTGAATGGGGATCTAGGTGCCCTGAGGTTCCCCTGGGTTCATGGCAAGCCCCGTCTCTGCTCCTGGGTTAATTTTCCTGCTGCCTCAGTCAGGGACCTCTCTTAGGGTCACCAGAGAGTGGGGGCCGGCCCTGCTGGCCAGTGCGGGACGGTGGCCGAGCCTGGCTTCCCTGACACTAGCCCCTGATTCCTGGTCCTGAATCTCTCCTGTGTTGCAGACCCCTGCCCAGAGCTGTTACGGGCATGGCTGAGTTTTCTCCTTTCTTTTTCTCTAAAGGAAGGGGAGATAGAAGTCTCTCCGAGATTTGTCCTTGGAGCTGAGAAGTGACTTTTCAAGTTTTTCAAGAACGGGAAGCCTGCTTTGATTAGGAGGCAGTGACTTTGAGCTGTTCTCTGGAAGCGGTTGAGCCGCTGAGAGGGATGGCTGCGGCCTCAGCTCAGGGATCCTGCTGCCCATGCCTCACGACCAACTGCACTGAAAGCGATGGCTTTTAAGCTTCCCCTGAGTCCCCCAAGTCAGTCCCCACTCTGTCCAAGTGTTTTCAGGAGAGTAGGCAGGTTCCAGATGCCCCTGCAAAGGCACAGCTCGCCCTCAGGTCAAGCGAGGGGCAAAGGCTTGCGACGCGCACCTGCAGTCTCCATGCCGGCTGCCAGAGAGCATGCTGCTGCTGCTTAGACACGACATTCATGCCCGACTCTGTGTGACCCCATGGACTGCAGCCCACCAGGCTCCTCCATCCATAGAATTTTCCAGGCAGGAATCCTATAGTGGGTTGGCATTTCCTTCTCCATACAGCAAAGGGACTCGGGTTTGTATACATTCTTCTTTTAATATTCTTTTCTGCCACAGTTTATCCCAGGAGGTTGGATATAGTTCCCAGTGCTGTACAGCAGGACCTTGCTGTTTATCCATTCTAGATGTAAGAGCTTGCATCTACCATTCCCCAACTCCCAGTCCATCCCTTTCCTTCCTCTGCTCCCCTCAGGCAACGAGAACTCTGTTCTCTAGGTCTGTGACTGTCTCTGTTTTGTAGCTAGGTTCACGTGTGCTGTGTTTTAGATTCCACATATAAGTGATATCATATGGTATTTGTCTTTCTTTTCTGACTTCCTCCGCTTAGTATGATCCTCTCTAGCTGCATCCATGTTGTTACAAATGGAATTATTTTGTTCTTTTTTATGGCTTAGTAGTATTCCACTGTATATGGGTACCACATCTGTATCCAAGGGCTTTGCTCTGAATTCAGGACACATTATCTGAAGGAAGGGCTGGACATGGGGATTGGGCCACCTGGGACCTGCTTTGAGGTGGGATGGGGGCCAGTCTGGACCCAGCTGGGAGCTAGTTCCTCCTGGACTCAGTACTGAGCCCCAGCTTACACCCCTGATACAAGCCCAGCTGGGCTTCCTCCTGGCTCTCCAGTATGAGTCCCTGTTCTTGATGCTTTGGACCAGGGGCTTTGGACTGGGGTCAGGCATCAAGCAGATGCTGCGGAGAGTGTTCTTTCTGGATACTAATGGCTGTGAAGATAGCAGGGGACAGACACACCTGGTCCCTGAGGCACTAATGCCCTGGGAAATGTGGACCTACTCTTTACAGGTTCCAGATTGTCCCTCAGGGCATGGGGCACGGCCCTGGTACTCTCTGCATCGTGGGGCTCCCACTTGCCTCCTGCATTCTGGTGGGAAGGTATGGCTCCTGGAAGCTCCCGGATAGGCAGCCTCTAAGGGGCATAACTACTTCCTAGGGCAGGGTAGTTATGCTGCTGCTGTAGACACGACATTCATGCCCGACTCTGTGTGACCCCATGGACTGCAGCCCACCAGGCTCCTCCATCCATAGAATTTTCCAGGCAGGAATCCTATAGTGGGTTGGCATTTCCTTCTCCATACAGCAAAGGGACTCGGGTTTGTATACATTCTTCTTTTAATATTCTTTTCTGCCACAGTTTATCCCAGGAGGTTGGATATAGTTCCCAGTGCTGTACAGCAGGACCTTGCTGTTTATCCATTCTAGATGTAAGAGCTTGCATCTACCATTCCCCAACTCCCAGTCCATCCCTTTCCTTCCTCTGCTCCCCTCAGGCAACGAGAACTCTGTTCTCTAGGTCTGTGACTGTCTCTGTTTTGTAGCTAGGTTCACGTGTGCTGTGTTTTAGATTCCACATATAAGTGATATCATATGGTATTTGTCTTTCTTTTCTGACTTCCTCCGCTTAGTATGATCCTCTCTAGCTGCATCCATGTTGTTACAAATGGAATTATTTTGTTCTTTTTTATGGCTTAGTAGTATTCCACTGTATATGGGTACCACATCTGTATCCAAGGGCTTTGCTCTGAATTCAGGACACATTATCTGAAGGAAGGGCTGGACATGGGGATTGGGCCACCTGGGACCTGCTTTGAGGTGGGATGGGGGCCAGTCTGGACCCAGCTGGGAGCTAGTTCCTCCTGGACTCAGTACTGAGCCCCAGCTTACACCCCTGATACAAGCCCAGCTGGGCTTCCTCCTGGCTCTCCAGTATGAGTCCCTGTTCTTGATGCTTTGGACCAGGGGCTTTGGACTGGGGTCAGGCATCAAGCAGATGCTGCGGAGAGTGTTCTTTCTGGATACTAATGGCTGTGAAGATAGCAGGGGACAGACACACCTGGTCCCTGAGGCACTAATGCCCTGGGAAATGTGGACCTACTCTTTACAGGTTCCAGATTGTCCCTCAGGGCATGGGGCACGGCCCTGGTACTCTCTGCATCGTGGGGCTCCCACTTGCCTCCTGCATTCTGGTGGGAAGGTATGGCTCCTGGAAGCTCCCGGATAGGCAGCCTCTAAGGGGCATAACTACTTCCTAGGGCAGGGTAGTTAGTGTCCTTGCTTCTCTACCAGGCTTAGCCCACGTTCTCTGTCCCTCCTACCATGTGACTAATCTGCTTACACTGGGACAAAACAACCCCTGCACTACACTAAGGTCCTAGGACCTGAAAACATACGTCAGATTTAAAAGAAAAGCCTTGCCACCAGCCATCACGCACGGATGTTCACAGGCAGTGGATAGAAGGGTCACACAGCCAGTCTCAGCTGACCTGAAGTTCTTCACTGGAGCCTCCGTCCCCGTAAGAATGCAGTCAGGCTGGAAGGGGAGGGGGCAGGAAGAGAAGGGCAGGACAAGGGAGAGAAGTACTCCCTCATGCTAATGACCAGTGATATGGAGACAGGAGGGGTGGGTACTAGGGAGGAGGAGGACATATTCCTGTGACCCGCAGGAAGAGGGACTCCGAGCTGTACAGGGGCCTCTCGGACAGGAGGGTCCACACTCGTCCTGTTAATATCAATGACAGACCTGAACTCACAGCCTCGGAATCCCAAACCTCCATCCTTCTCTTCACAAACAGACTCAAGGCTCCCTGAGTCCTGGTCTCACCCTTAGATTAAAGGGACATTAAGGCATTCGTACATGCTCAATCGAGTCCAACTCTTTATGACCCCCTGGACTGTAGCCCCCAGGCTCCTCTGTCCGTGGGACTCTCCAGGCAAGAATACTGGCGTGGGTTGCCATGCCCTCCTCCAGAGGATCTTCCCAACCCAGGGATCAAACCCGAGTCTCCTGTTGGTAGATGGCTTCTTTACCACTCGAGCCACCTGAGAGGCAAAAGGGACACTATCTAACTCTATATTGGAAGGGTGATGTCATGATAGGTCCCTCAAAGGAAGGAGCCTGCTGAGGAAGGGGCCAGGAGGGCAGAGCACCTGGTAGGTAAACTGAAGCAGGAAGCCTCAACGTCACTCCTGGTGTCCACCCTGAGAATGGCCTCAGAGGTCAGACTCCTCAGTTGCAGAGGAGGAGAGACCCACACAGAGAACCTGGTGGGGCACGGCCTGGTACTCTCTGCATCGTGGGGCTCCCACTTGCCTCCTGCATTCTGGTGGGAAGGTATGGCTCCTGGAAGCTCCCGGATAGGCAGCCTCTAAGGGGCATAACTACTTCCTAGGGCAGGGTAGTTAGTGTCCTTGCTTCTCTACCAGGCTTAGCCCACGTTCTCTGTCCCTCCTACCATGTGACTAATCTGCTTACACTGGGACAAAACAACCCCTGCACTACACTAAGGTCCTAGGACCTGAAAACATACGTCAGATTTAAAAGAAAAGCCTTGCCACCAGCCATCACGCACGGATGTTCACAGGCAGTGGATAGAAGGGTCACACAGCCAGTCTCAGCTGACCTGAAGTTCTTCACTGGAGCCTCCGTCCCCGTAAGAATGCAGTCAGGCTGGAAGGGGAGGGGGCAGGAAGAGAAGGGCAGGACAAGGGAGAGAAGTACTCCCTCATGCTAATGACCAGTGATATGGAGACAGGAGGGGTGGGTACTAGGGAGGAGGAGGACATATTCCTGTGACCCGCAGGAAGAGGGACTCCGAGCTGTACAGGGGCCTCTCGGACAGGAGGGTCCACACTCGTCCTGTTAATATCAATGACAGACCTGAACTCACAGCCTCGGAATCCCAAACCTCCATCCTTCTCTTCACAAACAGACTCAAGGCTCCCTGAGTCCTGGTCTCACCCTTAGATTAAAGGGACATTAAGGCATTCGTACATGCTCAATCGAGTCCAACTCTTTATGACCCCCTGGACTGTAGCCCCCAGGCTCCTCTGTCCGTGGGACTCTCCAGGCAAGAATACTGGCGTGGGTTGCCATGCCCTCCTCCAGAGGATCTTCCCAACCCAGGGATCAAACCCGAGTCTCCTGTTGGTAGATGGCTTCTTTACCACTCGAGCCACCTGAGAGGCAAAAGGGACACTATCTAACTCTATATTGGAAGGGTGATGTCATGATAGGTCCCTCAAAGGAAGGAGCCTGCTGAGGAAGGGGCCAGGAGGGCAGAGCACCTGGTAGGTAAACTGAAGCAGGAAGCCTCAACGTCACTCCTGGTGTCCACCCTGAGAATGGCCTCAGAGGTCAGACTCCTCAGTTGCAGAGGAGGAGAGGACCCCCACACAGAGAACCTCTGAGCTGCCCCTGACTGCTCCCTGGGGTCAGGGGAGGGGATTCTGATTCTGTACAAATTCCCAGGCTCTGTCCCTGCCCTGGGTAGAGGTGTTTAGCTGGTCACCCTCACTGGGGCCCTGACACTCTCACCAGGACTTGACTCTGCCCTTAGTGGCCACAGAGCTGCTCAGGTGAGGCTTGGTAGTCCACCTGGACAGAGAGGACAGGAAGGGAGAGCTGGGCTCCATGCATTCGTGTGTCTTTGAATAAAGTCTGTCTCCCTGGACGAACCTGCCCTCAGTGCTCCTGTTTGCTCTCAGTATCTGTTCAGTGCATGAGGAATAATGAATGAATGAATGGGTAAGTGAGCATGTGAAGGAAGCCTTTCCTTAGACCTGCCAAGAGCCCAGTCCCTACATACCAGCATGGCTGGGCTCATGTAAGAACGAGTGCTTGCTTCCTGCTCTCTCTGCCTTTCAGAACAGGAAGAGGCCCCAGTCTCCCTCTCAGGCCCGTTTTCATGGGTATCGGAAAAGAATTCAGTGCTCTGCCCTCCCTCTCGTGCTGCCTCCTGCCACCTGGTGTTTCTGTCTTTTTGACTTGGTGCCTATTTCCTTCTCTGCAATAGCTCATCCTTTACCAGTCTCTACTCACACACACACACACACTCAGGACAGTGCCCTCAACTCTACCTCACAGAATGATTTTTTTTTTAGTCAGCCAAGGCTTAGAGCAGGCTTCTCACATGACACTAGTAGTAAAGGACTTGTCTGCCAATGCTGGAGATGTAGGAGACGCAGGCTCAATCCCTGGGTCAGGGAGATCCCCTGGAGGAGGGCATAACAACTCACTCCAGTATTCCTGCCTGGAGGATCCAATGGACAGAGGAGCCTGGGTGCAGTCCACAGGGTCTCACAGAGTCGGACATGACTGAAGCAACTGAGCACGCACAAGGCTTAGAGTCGGGCCTGTTGCTTCTCCCAGAAAACAGTTCCTCCGCGGGTCAGGCCACCTGCTCAGTGACCCCTGACTCTCAAAAGAGGTTGGTGGGTGCAGTCACCTCCAGAAACACGAGTTGGGGTTGCTGTTCCTGGTGGCCTTTGAAGATCACCTAAGAGCTCAGAGGCCTTGCTGGTGTGTCCATCTCTCTGCTCCCTCCTTGGGGGGTTGCTTTCTGCCCCCCCTGACCAAAGTGGCAGGACTACTCAGGCTTGGGTGGGCTGTCTGTGTTCTGTGGCCGGGTTCCTTTTCTTCTCCAGAGTTCAAGGCACAAGCTCCTGTTCACACATGCCTTCAGGACCACCCCCTGCCCATGGAGCTTGGGAAGTCTGACCCTGGGCCCCGAGGGACCACACGACCAGGCATGTGTGTGTGTGAACAACGCTGCAGAGGATATCCTTATTGGGAAACATCTTGCCTTGTTATGGAAAGAATGTCGGCTCATGGTGGCCTTGACAGAGTGAAATGGAAGCCCAGAAAAATATTCAGAGAATTCGAGTAATTCTTCTGCCTTGACCTCAGTGGTGCAAGTCCTGCCTCAAAAACACTGGACAATTGTGGACCCGGAGCTCTGGCCCTGCATGAGAGATGGAGATGCTCTACCAGTCTCAAGAATGTGCCAAAGGAATCCTTTGCTCGCTTTTGTAACCGAAGCTCATTGTTTGAAGGAAGGCTTTCTCATCTTTTTTATGTCTTTTCTGTTCCCTTTTGCTGAAGCAGACATATTTTCCTCAACGTTTGATTTTCAGGAGATTGTAGGGTTTTCTCTTCTTGATGCTTTTGCAGTTATCTGAAAATTCTGGGTCCCATCGAGGTCTGTTTCTGCATGTTGAGACCCTGGTCAACTGGGTTTTTCAGGTGAGGCTTCGCCTCATCATACAACGGTCATAATAGTGAGCATTTAGAACCTCTAAAGGTGTGCCAGGCACCTGTAGATATAAACCCATTTCACCCCAGCCCCATGAGGTGGGCACAACCGCTATCACTGTCTTTCAGATAGGGACCAGAGAGGAAATAACTTGCCAAAGGGCAACCATTCACTAGCACAATGTGGCAGAATTGGTTAAAACTCAGTAATTTTATTTATTTATTTATTTTTACTTTTGGCTGCTCTAGGTCTTCATTGCTGCATATGGGCTTTCTCTAGTTGTAGCGAACAGAGGGCTCCTCCCTAGTTTTAATGTTCAGGTTTCTCATGTTGGGGTGGCTTCCCTTGTTGCAGAGCAAGGGCTTTAGGCATGGGGGCTTCAATACTGTGGCACATGGGTTTCGTTGTCCCACAGCTTGTGGAATCTTCCCAGACCAGGGATTGAACCTGTGTCCCCTGTATTGGCAGGTGGATTCTTTACCACTGGACAACCAGGGAAGCCCCAAACTCAGTAATTTTGAAGTCTACACCCTTACCCATTCTTGCCTGTCTCCTCCAGATTAACTCAGAAAAGAGAGGTGACTTCTCTGGTGGTCCAGTGGTTAGGACTCTATGCTTCCAATGCAAGGGGCACAGGTTCGATCCCTGATTGGGGAACTAGGATCCCACATGCTGCACAGTGCAGCCAAAAAGAAAGAAAGAAAGTAAAGAGAGAACCTACTCTGAGTTCTCATGAGAGCCTTTCCTAAGACCATCTCCTACAGACATTTTATTCATGAAAATCATTTGATGGAGTGAGCCACAGATAAAAACTTTAGGGGAATTCTTTTGTCTGGTTTTATACAATACCCTTGATTCTTACTGCCCTTAGCCTCTGCTCAGTATCCAAAATCAAACTGGGAAAAGGATGAGTGGTTTCCAGTCCTGAAACACTAGGGTGGGTCAGATCTCTAGCTCCACTCCATTCACAGACACAGGCTGTGTCCCCATGTCCAGAGGACACCCAAGGATGAGCAGCTCCCACGTCCAGGGCGAGACGGGCAGGGAAGCTTAAGAAGAGGAGACTTTGCACCAAAGCCAGTTAGGCACTGGTGAGGCATCTTGGCCAGAATTGCTGGAGACTGGAGACAGGAGCTGTTTCTTCCAGGTTGACAGGAGTGGGCAAGATGTCATCCATGGACCTCTTGTGTTATGGAAACACATTCCGAGGCCTTTGACGAGGAGTCTGGGATGTCTGTTTCTTATACTAGAACCAGAGAGGAAATAACTTGCCAAAGGGCAACCATTCACTAGCACAATGTGGCAGAATTGGTTAAAACTCAGTAATTTTATTTATTTATTTATTTTTACTTTTGGCTGCTCTAGGTCTTCATTGCTGCATATGGGCTTTCTCTAGTTGTAGCGAACAGAGGGCTCCTCCCTAGTTTTAATGTTCAGGTTTCTCATGTTGGGGTGGCTTCCCTTGTTGCAGAGCAAGGGCTTTAGGCATGGGGGCTTCAATACTGTGGCACATGGGTTTCGTTGTCCCACAGCTTGTGGAATCTTCCCAGACCAGGGATTGAACCTGTGTCCCCTGTATTGGCAGGTGGATTCTTTACCACTGGACAACCAGGGAAGCCCCAAACTCAGTAATTTTGAAGTCTACACCCTTACCCATTCTTGCCTGTCTCCTCCAGATTAACTCAGAAAAGAGAGGTGACTTCTCTGGTGGTCCAGTGGTTAGGACTCTATGCTTCCAATGCAAGGGGCACAGGTTCGATCCCTGATTGGGGAACTAGGATCCCACATGCTGCACAGTGCAGCCAAAAAGAAAGAAAGAAAGTAAAGAGAGAACCTACTCTGAGTTCTCATGAGAGCCTTTCCTAAGACCATCTCCTACAGACATTTTATTCATGAAAATCATTTGATGGAGTGAGCCACAGATAAAAACTTTAGGGGAATTCTTTTGTCTGGTTTTATACAATACCCTTGATTCTTACTGCCCTTAGCCTCTGCTCAGTATCCAAAATCAAACTGGGAAAAGGATGAGTGGTTTCCAGTCCTGAAACACTAGGGTGGGTCAGATCTCTAGCTCCACTCCATTCACAGACACAGGCTGTGTCCCCATGTCCAGAGGACACCCAAGGATGAGCAGCTCCCACGTCCAGGGCGAGACGGGCAGGGAAGCTTAAGAAGAGGAGACTTTGCACCAAAGCCAGTTAGGCACTGGTGAGGCATCTTGGCCAGAATTGCTGGAGACTGGAGACAGGAGCTGTTTCTTCCAGGTTGACAGGAGTGGGCAAGATGTCATCCATGGACCTCTTGTGTTATGGAAACACATTCCGAGGCCTTTGACGAGGAGTCTGGGATGTCTGTTTCTTATACTAGAACTCTGCTTCTCTCCTGGGCATGAGACCCGGGCACTGGGGTTTTGGAGGTCACCCAGACAGTTCCAGCATGGAGCGAGGGTTAAGGACCACAGCACCTTAGCTCAGGCCTTACCCCCATGTTCCAACGTGGGGATCTGGGACTCAGAGGAGAGCTCAGATCTGGTGACTCTCGGGCCACTCAGCTTAGAGACGTTTGTCTTAGACCACCCCCATCTCTGCTATGGAGGATGGTGTACTGGGGGCAGTGGGCAGCAGGGAGTCACAGGAACCTGGCCTGGTGACTGAGATGACCGGAAACTGGGGCCATGTCCCCACTTGTGTGACTGGTATTTCAGAATGATTGCCTCTCAGCATGCTTCCTGGAAGCTAGGAGCCCCTCTGGGGTTTCTTTAGGAAGGGGAGTGCTTGAACCCTCACCTACCCCTTTGCGCTGGACAAATATTTGGCTGGTGGGGTGCCGAGGCAAGGGTGGAGTGACCCGCTCCCTGCCCTGGTTGCTTTATCTCCTGGGTGCAGGTTGCTCTATTTGCTCTCTACAGACTTTGTAGGTGGAGTGGGGATGCCATGGGCTTTGCTGCATGATTCATGCTGAATCTCAGCTTTCCACTGAGTGGGGCCGGGGAGGCCTGTGAGCTGGCCCTGCAACCAGTTCTGTGTGGAGGTCACCCTGCCTCCAGCCACACCTCCTCCCACACCTGTGCACCAACCCCTTGCCTTCCCAAGCCCTCCTTACTGTGCCAGCAGCCTCTAGGTTTGTTAAGTGCTTGTTCCGAACCCACCCCCCAGAAAGTCACGTCCTGACCCTTTGGCCAAGCACAGTAAAGAATTCACCTGCCAATGCAGGAGATGCATCTCTGATCCCTGGATCAGGAAGATCCCTAGAGAAGGAAAGGGCACCCCACTCCAGTATTCTTACCTGGGAAATCCCACGGACAGAGAAGACTGACGGGCTACAGTCCATGGAGGTGCAAAGAGTTGGACATGACTGAGCACTAAAAACAAACAAAATCAGCTAAGTCCACCTCTCCCTTCAAGCCTTGATTAAGGCCATGTTCCAGGCGGGGCTGCCCTGCCCACTCAGGCCAGCAATGGTCCTGCACTGTTGCTGGCAGACCCGACTCTGTCTGCCCCTGGCTGCTGGCATTCTCAGATGAGTCTTCCGCCTGTGTTGGGTGATGCCAGGCACATGGCCAGAAGCTTCACAGTTTTAGGCAGTTCACAGCAGCCAACGTGCCATTTACAGTGAAGGCAGCCAGGGCCCAAGAGGCCCTGAACCACGTGCGACAGCCGTCCCCAGCAGAGTCGGTGGAGAGGCCCTCTTGAGTCACATGCCAGCAGCTCCTGGCTCATGTGATGGGCATGCCAGGTCCACCCTCTTTTCCGTGCCATGCCCTAGTGCCTCTGAAGTCCACATCCACCTTATTCATCAGCACACACATCCTTTGGTCACTGTCCTTTATGGAAAAGGCTCAGCAATCCGGTTCATCTTCAAGATAATTATGGATGAATCTACACACAGATCTCACTCCAAGCAGTCTGAAGATTCTTCTTTAACTAAATCTGATCCACTTATTATAAGTTGGAAAGCATGTCCCGCTGGCTTTCCATTACCACTATAGGAGAATGTGTTGGTCAGAGATGCCCACATCTGATTCATTGGGCCCATTGCCTTTGATGACTGCAGATTCTTCACTGCACTGATTTTTATACCCAACTGTGATGTCTCCTGATGCTACTCAGCCCAGGGGCTCAGAGAACACCTGTGAGGACGTGCTGCCTCTTACCCAGCAAGCGGGTAGCCGGTGCAGGGAGACAGGGTCCAGGTACCATGTGCAGTCACACTGCAGGGAACACAGGGCTGGGAGGGGGCCCATACTCAGCCCCCAAACCCTCAGGAGAATGGTGCCAAGCTCTGCAGCTCCTTGGACTCTCTTACTGCAAAGTTGTGTCCATCCATGTCCTAGCCCAGGCCTCTGGGTACGGATGGCGGGGGGAGACTGAGGTGACATCGCTGGGATCGGGAGGGACAGGGAGAAGGGAAGGAAATACAGAGAACCCCAGCATGGTTATCCCTTGTCTACGGGGGCAGCCAGGCTGGGGCACTGAGGTCATGACCCCTACATCTGTTCTTACACTCCTGGGCCTCCCTGACCCCGCGGACACCGGGCTGGATGTCTTCTGGATAATGTCTGACAAGGGAGGAGAGCTCCTCTCATGCCTGTCCTAGGGCACCCAAGGAGACCAGGCAGACCTGGGCCCTCCCCACACCAGCCCCACCGCCAAAAGTCAGAGAACTTCTGGGAGTTTGGGATTTAATGATCAAGTTTTTTTTATTAAACTAATAATGTTGTTGTTGTTTAGTCACTCAGTTGTGTCCAACTCTTGGCGACCCATGGACAGCAGCACCCCAGGCTTTCCTGTCCTCCACTATCTCCCGGAGCTTGCTGTAGTTCATATCCATTGAGTCAGTGATACTCTCAAATGCTAATGACCCAGTGTGGCTAATTTGTCTGGCCAAGTAAAGACTAAAAGAAGCTGATGGTCACTACCATGTTATAAAAGCAAGTATACAGGGGGAGGGGGAGTTCCCTGGCAGTTCAGTGGTTAGGTGCAACTGGACCACGTGGCCCATTCACTGCTGTGGCTCTGGGTTCAGTCCCTGGCTCACAAGCTGCACAGCATATCTTCCCCATCAAAAGGCTTGTTGTTGTTTTTCCATCACTCAGTCATGTCCAACTCTTTTCCACCCCAGGGACGGCAGCACACCAGGCTTCCCTGTCCTTCACCATCTCCCCGAGTTTGCTCAAACTCAAATTCATGGAGTCAGTGATGCCTTCCAGCTATCTCATCCTCTGTCATCCCCTTCTTCTCCTGCCCTCAATCTTTCACAGCATCAGGGTCTTTCTATAAAGAATGTTAGGAGAGAGACAACCTCAGATTCTGCTCTCCTACTGATAAAACTGGATGGCATAAATCCTTTCTAAGGATAACAGATTTTTAACTTGTGTGTGCCTCTGTTTCTCCATCTTACAAGTGGATCAGGACCACATTCCTAGGGAGGATGAACTGAGCTATCATTTGTAAAGTGCCTTTGGCTCCCCAGTGTGACCTCAGGTCTGGCCCTTCCTGGGCATGGGCTCTCCTGGTCTGACCTTCACCCCTTCTCTCCCTCTCTCTGCAGGTGTTTGGGGGTCTGGTGTGGATCCTGGTCGCCGCATCCCATGTACCCATCCCCTTGGTCCAGGGCTGGGTCATGTTCGCGTCTGTGTTTTGCTTCGTAGCCACCACTGTCCTGGCCTTCCTGTATGTGATTGGTGCCCACGGCAACAGAACGTCCTGGATCAACCTGGTGAGTCCAGCCTTGGAAGTTCGTGGGGTGGGGGTGGGGGAGTAGTGCTGGACCCTCTCCTCTGGAAGACTGGGTAAGGTGCCCTGTGGACATCTCCCACCCAGGCTCCAAGGCCGAGCAGACAAGATCTTTAATTCCAAGCTGCCCACAGCAGCCCAGGGCTCCCACAGCAGGAGGTCAGGTGGAGGTGAAGGCAGAGGCCGAGTGTCACGGTCACTGCCTGATTCTCTGGAGGGCTGCTCAGCCTTCTCCTGTACCATCACCCCTTTCATGGAAGTCAGCAGCCCTGCAATCCTCTCTGTCCCTCCTGCACCTGCCAGGGGCCGGTCAGCATCTCCCACCACCTAACAAGGCTGACTTCCACCTCAAGGGAGCGGAACAAGGGGTTAGGAGTGGCTCCTGCTGCCCAGTGTGTGGCCATACTCACTGCCCAGCTTCCAATCACCGACTCTAACCCAGGGCCACCAGAGAGGCACTGGCCAGGGGAGAGGGATGACCTGTGAGCTCCCTTCTGCATGAATTCTGCCTTGAGGCCCATTAAGGGGGGAAACTTACACCTGAGCCACCTGCCCTGACCTCCCCTGGAAGGGGGTGGGGCCGTTAACCAGCCCTCTTCCTCACAAAAGTCCTCCAACCTGGATTTTAGGAACTGCCTGCAAGTCATAACTACTCAAAAACCTGCTCTAGTGCTTTTTAGCCAAAAATGTATTCATTTATTTGGCTGAGCTAGGTCTTCATTGTTTTGCTCAGGCTTTCTCTAGTTGCGGTGAGTGGGGGCTACTCTGTGCTATGGAGCACAGACTCTAGAGTTCAGGCTCAGTAGCTGTGATGCACGGGTTTAGCTACCCCAAGGCGTGTGGAATTTTCCTGGACCAGGGATCGAACCCCCATCCCCTGCACTGACAGGCAGATTCCTACCCAAGGGGCCACTAGGGACACTCCCTTTTTAGCTTTTAAACTTACCTGGAGCCTCAATCCCTGGATACCCTCAAGGGAAAAAAAAAACTAACAACAAAACAACAAAAAAAACAGTCTGAGCCTCTGTCTCTAAATTGACCACCGAGGCCACATCCAAACTGGGGACTCTGACCACAGCGGGCACTTCTCGGGTCCAGAGCCCATTTCTACCAGTTCCAAAAGTGTGGGAACCCATTTCTAGATCCCACCTCAAAAGAAAGCAGTGCCCCTCCTCCATCAAAGTCCTGCCTCTGGCCCTCAGACTAGCGAGACAGAGCTCAGCTCAGCTGCCTGATTCATCACCCCTCGTGAGGAGGATGAGGGAGGGGTGGCGGGGAAGTGGCAGAGGCTGGTGGAGGGCTGTGGCCCAGGCTAGGCAGGGACAGGTGGGGTGGACAGGCCCTGCTGGGACCACAGCTGCTTCAAGTCTCCACATCCGGCCGTCCCGTCTCTCTGATGCCCCCTCTGACCCTGCAGGATGCCACATACCACTGTGTTGCTGCCCTGTTTTATTTTGGCGCCTCTGTCCTGGAAGCCTTGGTCGCCATCCAGCTGCAAGATGGCTTCCTCTACAAATACTACCATGAGAACATCTCCGCTGTGGTGAGTCCCCTGTCCAGGTGCCCACAGCACCCCCCGCCCACTGACAAAGCCACCGAGTGGCTTTTTAGTTCACTACATTTTGATTAGAAGAAATGAAGCCCCAGAGAAGGGAACCGAGGCGCCCAGGCTCCCTGGCCTCCGGTCAGTGCCGCAGTGCCCGGGCCTGGCTCCCCAGGGGTCTGAGCTTGGATGAGCTTTGAGGAGATGTGACCACTGAGGCCCAGCACTGTCTGAGCTCCTGTGAAGAGTTGTATCCCCACTGCACATCCAAAAACCTGCTCTAGTGCTTTTTAGCCAAAAATGTATTCATTTATTTGGCTGAGCTAGGTCTTCATTGTTTTGCTCAGGCTTTCTCTAGTTGCGGTGAGTGGGGGCTACTCTGTGCTATGGAGCACAGACTCTAGAGTTCAGGCTCAGTAGCTGTGATGCACGGGTTTAGCTACCCCAAGGCGTGTGGAATTTTCCTGGACCAGGGATCGAACCCCCATCCCCTGCACTGACAGGCAGATTCCTACCCAAGGGGCCACTAGGGACACTCCCTTTTTAGCTTTTAAACTTACCTGGAGCCTCAATCCCTGGATACCCTCAAGGGAAAAAAAAAACTAACAACAAAACAACAAAAAAAACAGTCTGAGCCTCTGTCTCTAAATTGACCACCGAGGCCACATCCAAACTGGGGACTCTGACCACAGCGGGCACTTCTCGGGTCCAGAGCCCATTTCTACCAGTTCCAAAAGTGTGGGAACCCATTTCTAGATCCCACCTCAAAAGAAAGCAGTGCCCCTCCTCCATCAAAGTCCTGCCTCTGGCCCTCAGACTAGCGAGACAGAGCTCAGCTCAGCTGCCTGATTCATCACCCCTCGTGAGGAGGATGAGGGAGGGGTGGCGGGGAAGTGGCAGAGGCTGGTGGAGGGCTGTGGCCCAGGCTAGGCAGGGACAGGTGGGGTGGACAGGCCCTGCTGGGACCACAGCTGCTTCAAGTCTCCACATCCGGCCGTCCCGTCTCTCTGATGCCCCCTCTGACCCTGCAGGATGCCACATACCACTGTGTTGCTGCCCTGTTTTATTTTGGCGCCTCTGTCCTGGAAGCCTTGGTCGCCATCCAGCTGCAAGATGGCTTCCTCTACAAATACTACCATGAGAACATCTCCGCTGTGGTGAGTCCCCTGTCCAGGTGCCCACAGCACCCCCCGCCCACTGACAAAGCCACCGAGTGGCTTTTTAGTTCACTACATTTTGATTAGAAGAAATGAAGCCCCAGAGAAGGGAACCGAGGCGCCCAGGCTCCCCTGGCCTCCGGTCAGTGCCGCAGTGCCCGGGCCTGGCTCCCCAGGGGTCTGAGCTTGGATGAGCTTTGAGGAGATGTGACCACTGAGGCCCAGCACTGTCTGAGCTCCTGTGAAGAGTTGTATCCCCACTCCCAACAGCCCTAGGATGCGGGTGCTGTCATTACACCCACTTCACAGATGGGGAACCAGGGCCCCAAGAGCATGCCCAACTCAGCCCAGGGTCACCAGGAACTGGGGGGAGGGGCTGGGGTCCAGGTCAGCGGCTCAGTCACGCACACTCTTAGCACAGTGTGAGCAGAGCGTCTGGCCACGTGGGTTCCAGGCTCTCCTCGAGGGACTTCCAGGAACGCACATGGACAGGGCGGGACAGTGCTGAGACCAGGGATGGAAAATCAAGGGGCCCATATCTCAGGCCCTGGCTCTGGGGCTGTCTGAAGGCCTTCCCTAGACGCAGCATGTCCAGAACCCCCAGCCATGAGCCTTTGCTGCTGGGATTAGACCTTCTGTCTCTTGATGACAGTATCTCCTGCCTGACAGCTCTAAAAGCTTGTGCAGGAGGAGGTTCCCATTCCTTGTGCAAGGTCCTTGTGAGCCTCAGTTTGCTCATCCATAAAATGGGATAGCAATTCCTCTTGTTTCCTTGGAGGGTGACAGCTTTGAAGCCACTTCTTCCCAAAGCTTCACAGTGAGCAATGGGTGGAACAGGGCCTGGAATCTTCCTCATCCAGTTAGGAGGACAGAGGACGTGAGACTGGGTGTTTGGGGAACACCTTGCCTGCAGGGGTCTGAGCTCTAAAAGGAATGTCCTCCACCCAGGAAAACAGACCCATTGGGGGCCGTGAGGTCATGACCTGGATTTTCTTGTTGCTGGAATGGATCAGGATGACAGGGAATCAGAGACTATATTGTTTCATGAAACTTTTCTGGAGCTGTGAACGTGTGTGCTTGCCCCAGAGTGCTGACTCATGATTTCAGATGTATTTCTAACCATGGACATTGTTTAAAAAAAAAGAAAGAAAGAAAGAAAGAAAGAAAGGGAAAGTGGCAGAAATATCACTCCTTAGCTTTCAAGCAAATCCCAAGGTCACATGTGATGACAGACCATAGACGCCCACCCAGGTGCCAAGGCTGTGCCACCTCCACCCCTTTGGGGGAAGGGTAGAGCAGAGGCCAAGAGAAAACCCACAGGGTGGGTACTATTGAGTTCTGGGAAGGGGTTAGTGAGGATTCCCTTTCTGCTCTCAAAGGAGAGGACACGGGGAGCGTGTCTTTTTATTTTATTATTCATCTTTGTTCTTTGGCTTGTGTGGGCCTCCCATTGCAGCGGCCTCTCACGTTGCAGAGCACCGGCTCTGGGTGCATGCACTCCAGAGCGTCAGCTCGGTAGTTGGATGCACCGATCCAGCCACTCTGTGGCATGTGGGATCTTCCCAGGCCAGGGATCGAACTGGCGGCCCTTGCACTGCAAGGCGGGCTCTTTACCCACTGGACCACCAGGGAAACCCCCACCAGGGAGCGTGTCCTGAAGCCTGTCTGCTGGCCTCAAGGGGCCCATCCCCTTCCCTAGGGAAGCCACACGCTCCCTCAGCTCCCAGCCCCTCCCAGACTCACAAACACAGCCACCTCATGTCTCTGGGACACTCTCCCACATTGGCTCATCTCCCAGGAGGGCTGGTTTCAGAATAGAGCCACAGCCAGACAGCACCTCGGCTGCTCTCTTGCCCTCGGGAGACTGGTCATCTGCCTTCTCCTTCACTTTCCAATGACTGTGTCATCGGCCCTCACTAGAGAACCTATGTGTGCCTCCCCTATCCCGGCCTCAGAAGCTTCCCCTCTGAACAGACATCAGCCAGGCATTTGACAACAATTTCTGTAAAGTTACTGGAGACGAGGGCAGTGAAACGTGGAAGGAATGTGGACGGTGGGCCAGCACTTGCCTGAACAGTCCAGGTGGGGTGAGTTAATGACCTGCCTGCTTGGCTGATCTCTAGCTGAGAACCGCTGGCTCTACCATATTCTGATTTTTTTTACTTTTTTTTTTTTTAAGATTTATTTATTTGGCGGTACCGGGCCTTAACTGTGGCATGTGGGATCTAGTTCCCTGACCAGGGATCCAACCCAGGCCCCCTGCAGTGGAAGCATGGAGTCCCAGTTGCTGGACCACCAAGGAAGTCCTCTTTTATAGTTTCTATCAAAATTTAGCATCGATGTCTTAGGCTTCTCTGGTGGCTCAGTGCTAAAGAATCCGCCTGCAATGCAGATGCCGGTTCAATCCCGATCCCCTGGAGAAAGGAATGGCAGCCCACTCCAGTATTCTTGCCTGGAAAATTCCGTGGACAGAGGAGCTTGGAGGCTACAGTCCATGGGGTTGCAAAGTCGGACATGACTTAGTGACTAAATAGCAACGGCATAAATAGGGTATCCAGAGAAGTGGGCAGGAGGCAGCTTGATGAATTTCCATAATTCATAATTCATCCATTCTTCATAGTTCACAACACTGTGTTAAAAGCATCCAGGTTACGAAACAGAACATAATCAACAACTCCCAGAAGTCTCTTTCATGTCCTGCCCCATCACCATCTCCCTTAACTCAGGATAAACCCTGTCCTGATGTCCAGCTTCTGGGGCCCACTTCTCCTGCTCTGGGTCTACATGAGCAGGGTGTGCCTTCTCCCAGCTCTGGCTTATGTCCCCACCTTACGTATAGGAGACTCTTTCACATCGTTGGGTGGGAAGGCAGAAGTTTGTTCTCTTGGCTGTTTAGTGTCCACCGATGACTACACCAACATCATCCACCTCTCCCTTCCACCATTGATCACGTCCCCACATCTTTGTGAGCTGAGCTGGAGAACCATGAGCAGACCCCAGCAAAGTCACAGGGCCAGAATCAGGAATACACATGCTGCCAGGGCTCAGCTGAACCTCCCCCACCCTCAGGGGAAATATGAGCCCAGTTCCATGTAAAGTCACTCCTTTGTATTCAAGATATCAGTGATGTCCACGCACAGATGAGAAGGGATCATGAACAGAGCCTCAGGATTTAACCCCAGACCCTCCCCAGCCAACATACTCCCTTCCCATGATCTGAAGCGGGAATGGGGGGTGGGGGACAGTCTGGGGATGTGAGGAGGCATCTCAAGGCCTTTCCCCCCACACCCCTGACCTTTGGGAGAGTCTTGCCCGCCTCTCACCCTCTCTGTGACTCCTCACTTGCCTCCAGAGCTCAGCATCCCCTTCTCTTCTGGGCTGGAAGCAAAGAGGCTGCACCAGAGGGATCCCTAGGATCAGTGAGAGTTGCCTGAAAGTAGCTAGAAATTTCTGGAGAAATCTGGAGGTTCCGGGGTGCTCACCGTGGTGGCAACAGCAGCCACTGTGCATGGAGATGGCTTCCTGCAGGCCTGCGTTCATGTCCATTTGTGGCCCTGGCTCTCACGGTCTCTGTGTGCCATCTCTCAACCTTCATTGAAAGGAAAGTCTGTTTCCCGCTCCTGTGGGGTCTCCAGAGTCTACCAAGGGTCTCATGGGGCCTGGAACCCCCCACACGGTACACAGCTCCTGCACGATGGGCAGAGGTCTCTTCTGAGGCACTTCTCACTGATGTGTGACTGCTGCCTTCGGACAGAGTGTCTGATTCCCAGATGAATTTTCTTTCCTGGTTATTAAATAACTCAGGTTAGTCACCGCCTCTGGCAACAAGGCTGAGGGTTCGCCCAGGTGTGGAGGCAGGGCGAGAGGGGGCACCGTGACTGCTGGTTTTATGGGAATTTTCAACAGTCACACGAGTGCAGCCGCTTGGAGGCTGTGCCTGGGTTGGAAACTCTTAACCCTCACTCTCCAGATCACAAGCCAGGTTCAGATATTTGCCCGGGGGCAGAAAACCTCTGGGGACCAGCCACCCAGAGCTGGGTGATAGTCCCCCAGCAAACCCAGCCGATCAGGGCCTTGAAAGGGCACCAAGTGACCTTCTGACTGCATTTCCTGGCCTCTGTTCCCAGTGGCTTTCTCAGGAAGCCCCCTCCTTTTGCCAAAAGCTCAGAATCCCACCTACCCATCTCAGTCCCTCCCTTCCTGTGACCTGGGTCCCTGGCTTATGCTGGTGGAACTCAGGGTCTTTGAATAAAATTCTGGTTGGGGTCAGAAGATAGCCCAGCGGCAAAGCCATGTCTTAGCCAATACAGCTGGGATCACAGCTGGTGGACTCTGGTTGTACTGGGGTGCAAGAAGGAAGTTTTCCATGAGGAGTGGGGGATATTCACCTGCAACTGTCATTTAAGGAGTCTCTGAGAGCCTCATTTCCATCAGTGTGGCATCAGTGTGATGATGTGTGCTGGCAGAGGGTTCACCTTGCACGCCAAGTCCCGTGTGTCACTGGGTCACCTGGAGCCTGGGCTGAGAGCCTTCTGGGTCATACCTGGGCTCTGCAGGAAAGCATGTCTATATGCATGATGGGAAGCAGTGGCGTCCACACGCTCCAGGGCTGCCATCCCCGAGCACCGCACGAGTGTGGTCAGCCCACAGCTTTCCAAACTCTCCCCGTGAACAGCCCGTAACGGTCATTTGTCTCGGTTGCAGGTGTTTTCATTTGTAGCCACTCTGCTGTACGTGGTCCATGCCACGTTTTCTTTAATCAGATGGAAGTCTTCCTAGAGCAGCCACAGAACTGGAGCTGAAAACCAAGAGGGTGTTAACCGATCGGCCCGCTTTCCCGCATAATGCTTTAGCGTGCAGAATGTTCCTGAGAGCGGATCAAGAAAGAGGATTCTTCTCCCATAAACCTTCCTGTCAGAGCAGAGGGCTTGCTACGTTTACCCTCCAACTGCTGAGCTGTCTTTCCGAGATCGTTTCCTATTTGAAAGGGGGCAGTGGGGTGGGAAGTGAGGACTGATCTGAGAGACCACGACCCTGGACTGCTGGTCCCTGGACCGGATCGTCAGGACTGTCTACTGGAATTTTCCCTGGGCGCTCCCAAGTGTCCATCTTGCCGCAAGTTTCTCTGTCATCGTGGATATTCTGCATCTTCAAGGATAATCGACCCATCGTGGGGAATACAAGTCACCCAACAAATATTTGCAGACGTCCACGGTGAGACGTGATAAACCCTTCAAATACTTTATAAAGTGTCTTTATGTTCAATACGTTCGTGGGGTGTTTCTGTTTTCACTCTCCAGTGTAGGGGAACACCATCATGTCAGCTTTCTTGCTGAGGAGTCCTTGGCTTAGACCAAATCCCCGAGGCAGCTTCAAAGGGCCGTTCAGATGACAGCAGTGTGAGCCCGGCCACTGCATCCTGGAGAGGGTATTCCACTTTCCCAGCTACCGGGGAGGGCAGGTGGCTTCACTCTCTCTAGAAACTCATCGAGTATTTCCCCAAGGGAAGGTGGGAATCCTGGGGGGACCCCTTCTTTTTCCGACAAGGCAAAGGGGTCTGTGTTCAGTTAGAAAGTCTTTAAGCCAAAAGAAAAAGGGCAGAAATTTATTCTCACTTTATATGAAACTGATCAGAAGTTTTCTAGGCAGTATGTTCTGCGCCAGGTTTCCATGGTGGCTCAGTGGTAAAGAATCCACCTGCCAGTGCAGAAGATGTGGGAAGATCCCCAGGAGAAGGCAATGGCAACCCACTCCAGTAGGCTTGCCTGGGAAATCCCATGAAGAGAGGAGCCTGGTGGGTTATAGTCCATGGGGTCACAAAGAGTAGGACACAACATAGCAGCCGAACAACAACAATGTCCTATGTTCCATTCCCATTAGGAATATGGATATGAAACTGCTTTTAGAATCTCCTCGGGCCACTCCATAGGACATAAAGGGTCAGGGCTACCGTGTGAAGGAAGCCTGGTGACAAGTGGCAGGGCCATGTGGGGTGTGAGATGTCTGGGTCAGAAGAAGAGAGGATACTGAGGAAGGAGGACCCTCAGCTAGGAATCCTGAGAGCTCAGCTCCGGTGATGAAAGGCTCCTTTAGCCCTTCAGTCCATGATGTTAATGATGTTCTGGAGCCGGGACATCAGAACGGGTGCCTCAGAGGCTGGTCAGGTCCCAGCGTGGTGGGGCAGGGGCACGGGCAGAGGATGGATGATCACTTCCTAGCAAGCACACAGAGCAGAGTCAAACCTCAAGCAGAGGTTTAACTAGTTGACACCTACTCCCCTTCCCGTGTGGGCCCTGTGGCTAGCCTGGGTCTCAGTGGAGTCTTCAGGAGCTATCTTTTGTCTCAGGGTACTTGTACCAGAAAAAGCCACTTTCACTGCATCCGCTTAAATTTAAGCTAAAACTCTGTAGTAGGAGGAGCAAAAAGAGATACGGGCCATATCCTGAAAAATACAAACAATGGGAAAGAAATGATAGGAAATTTGTCATATACTTAACAAAATTTGCAAACAAGGGTGGGCTTGTTGACTGAGTCTCATTTTTTTTCATGGTGTGCCACAAGGCTAATAGAAGCTCAGGTTCAACCCCATCAAGAAAAGAAACCGGGGCTTCCCTGGTGGTCCAGTGGGTAAGGACACCGCCTTGCAGTTCAAGGGGCGCCGGTTCCATCCCTGGCCTGGGAGGATCCCATGTGCTGTGGAGCGGCCGGACTGATGTGTCCAATTACCGAGCCAGAGCTCTGGAGCGCATGCGCCCAGAACCGGTGCTCTGTGACAACAGAGGCCACCACGATGGGAGGCCCACATGGGCCAAAGAACAAAGATGGATGAAAATGGACAAATGAAAGACCAATAGAAGTGGCCCGCCTGTTCCCCTCCCTCCCCATCCCACCCCCACCAAAAAAAAAAATCTTTAAAAAAAAAGAAAGAAAGAAACCGGAGGCTTAGTTGAATTCCCCAAGAGAAGCTCTTTATTTGTTCCCTTAACACTCATGACAACCCTTTGCGGTGGATACTATTCAGATGGGGACTCAAGGCACAGAGAGGTTCAACCATTTGCCCAACGTCACAGAGCAAGCAGCAGTGGTTTGAGTTAAAGGGTCAGGGCTGTGTGAGGCCACTGTTTCTGGGTCAGAAGAGAGGATACTGAGGAAGGAGGACCCTCAGCTAGGAATCCTGAGAGCTCAGCTCCGGTGATGAAAGGCTCCTTTAGCCCTTCAGTCCATGATGTTAATGATGTTCTGGAGCCGGGACATCAGAACGGGTGCCTCAGAGGCTGGTCAGGTCCCAGCGTGGTGGGGCAGGGGCACGGGCAGAGGATGGATGATCACTTCCTAGCAAGCACACAGAGCAGAGTCAAACCTCAAGCAGAGGTTTAACTAGTTGACACCTACTCCCCTTCCCGTGTGGGCCCTGTGGCTAGCCTGGGTCTCAGTGGAGTCTTCAGGAGCTATCTTTTGTCTCAGGGTACTTGTACCAGAAAAAGCCACTTTCACTGCATCCGCTTAAATTTAAGCTAAAACTCTGTAGTAGGAGGAGCAAAAAGAGATACGGGCCATATCCTGAAAAATACAAACAATGGGAAAGAAATGATAGGAAATTTGTCATATACTTAACAAAATTTGCAAACAAGGGTGGGCTTGTTGACTGAGTCTCATTTTTTTTCATGGTGTGCCACAAGGCTAATAGAAGCTCAGGTTCAACCCCATCAAGAAAAGAAACCGGGGCTTCCCTGGTGGTCCAGTGGGTAAGGACACCGCCTTGCAGTTCAAGGGGCGCCGGTTCCATCCCTGGCCTGGGAGGATCCCATGTGCTGTGGAGCGGCCGGACTGATGTGTCCAATTACCGAGCCAGAGCTCTGGAGCGCATGCGCCCAGAACCGGTGCTCTGTGACAACAGAGGCCACCACGATGGGAGGCCCACATGGGCCAAAGAACAAAGATGGATGAAAATGGACAAATGAAAGACCAATAGAAGTGGCCCGCCTGTTCCCCTCCCTCCCCATCCCACCCCCACCAAAATAAATAAATAAATCTTTAAAAAAAAAAAGAAAAGAAAAGAAACCGGAGGCTTAGTTGAATTCCCCAAGAGAAGCTCTTTATTTGTTCCCTTAACACTCATGACAACCCTTTGCGGTGGATACTATTCAGATGGGGACTCAAGGCACAGAGAGGTTCAACCATTTGCCCAACGTCACAGAGCAAGCAGCAGTGGTTTGAGTTCCCAGAGTCTGGCTCCACAGCACCCAGTGTTGCCTGACATGTGCCACATCCCATAGGCTCAGGTGGCACAGACCTGCCAGGCAAGTCCTTCAAACCCACAACATTAGCGAACACGATTGAAGGTTCCAAATTATACATGGGTGTCAGGGAAGCCCAGGGAGAAGCCCAACCTGCCAACGAGGTGTGTCTGCAACGCGAACACCTGGAGGCAGGGGAGCTTCCCCACACAGAGCCAGGGCAGTGATCCAGCCAGGTGGAGTGGAGGCGAGATTTCAGGAGGTTAGGAGAGCCTGGCCTGGCCCTGGAGGACAAGAGTAGTTCCCAGTGATAGCTCCCAGTGAGAGACACTGGGGGCCTGGGCAGGAGCGGGGGTGGTGGAGGAAGAGGGGCAGATAGGCAGGCTGGGCTAGTGAGGCAGGATAGACCTGAGCAGGCTTTGGTGAGGAGAGATCCCGTGGAAGGCCGTGGCTGGCAGTATGGACTCCGAGCCGGCGCACGAGTATCACCTCGCTCAGCCTCAGGGCCCTCATCTGCAGAACGGGAACATGCGTCTTGCCTCACAGGTTGTTGGGAGGATCCAAGGACATGGTTCTGCTAAGCACCCAGAGCCAAGGCAGGCTGAGGACGTGCCAGCTGGATTCCTCATGATGCAGACGAAGGAGGGAAAGGTCCAGAATGATCCTGTTTCGAACCTGGGCAGATGAGGGTTATGGGCGTTGTGCTTATTAATGAACCACATTTCTGACATTGTCATAAACTTGGATTGATACTTTGGCTTTTCCTCACCAAAGTGAACATTGAGTCAGCTGTGACGCACATTAAAATAGCCTCATCTAGTCCATGACAGACTGAAATCATAAGGAAGTACTCGCAGTTCAGGCATACAAAATAGGGCCAGTGGCCGTCGAGGATCTGGTCTCAGACATGTCCCTGCCATGCTGACAACTTCAATTTTTTCTGAACTATATCAAACCAAGGACTGTTTTGTCTTTAAACAATATCTACCAGCTACAAACTGTGGTCCCAAGGCTGTTCAGTCTTTTAATTAAAGATCATTTCAGACTCCAGCTGATCCTTGCCTCCTGCCTGTTCCAATTACAATCCTTGATCGGCAACTCATGTAACTACCTGTGGCCTTGTGAGCCTTCCTTTACAAGTTCTCTTCATTTTGTGATCCAGCCTTCTTAAACCTGAGCCTCCTGGGCTGCAGTCCTTTAAAAAAAACCCCCCCCCCCCCACCAATGCCTCTTTATTTCAATTAGTCTTTATTCCCAAAGTTTTGCTTAGCATAGCAAACCAAATTTCAGTCCCTTAGACACCTGGAGGCAGGGGAGCTTCCCCACACAGAGCCAGGGCAGTGATCCAGCCAGGTGGAGTGGAGGCGAGATTTCAGGAGGTTAGGAGAGCCTGGCCTGGCCCTGGAGGACAAGAGTAGTTCCCAGTGATAGCTCCCAGTGAGAGACACTGGGGGCCTGGGCAGGAGCGGGGGTGGTGGAGGAAGAGGGGCAGATAGGCAGGCTGGGCTAGTGAGGCAGGATAGACCTGAGCAGGCTTTGGTGAGGAGAGATCCCGTGGAAGGCCGTGGCTGGCAGTATGGACTCCGAGCCGGCGCACGAGTATCACCTCGCTCAGCCTCAGGGCCCTCATCTGCAGAACGGGAACATGCGTCTTGCCTCACAGGTTGTTGGGAGGATCCAAGGACATGGTTCTGCTAAGCACCCAGAGCCAAGGCAGGCTGAGGACGTGCCAGCTGGATTCCTCATGATGCAGACGAAGGAGGGAAAGGTCCAGAATGATCCTGTTTCGAACCTGGGCAGATGAGGGTTATGGGCGTTGTGCTTATTAATGAACCACATTTCTGACATTGTCATAAACTTGGATTGATACTTTGGCTTTTCCTCACCAAAGTGAACATTGAGTCAGCTGTGACGCACATTAAAATAGCCTCATCTAGTCCATGACAGACTGAAATCATAAGGAAGTACTCGCAGTTCAGGCATACAAAATAGGGCCAGTGGCCGTCGAGGATCTGGTCTCAGACATGTCCCTGCCATGCTGACAACTTCAATTTTTTCTGAACTATATCAAACCAAGGACTGTTTTGTCTTTAAACAATATCTACCAGCTACAAACTGTGGTCCCAAGGCTGTTCAGTCTTTTAATTAAAGATCATTTCAGACTCCAGCTGATCCTTGCCTCCTGCCTGTTCCAATTACAATCCTTGATCGGCAACTCATGTAACTACCTGTGGCCTTGTGAGCCTTCCTTTACAAGTTCTCTTCATTTTGTGATCCAGCCTTCTTAAACCTGAGCCTCCTGGGCTGCAGTCCTTTAAAAAAAATCCCCCCCCCCCCACCAATGCCTCTTTATTTCAATTAGTCTTTATTCCCAAAGTTTTGCTTAGCATAGCAAACCAAATTTCAGTCCCTTAGGAAGAAAGTCACTTCTGCCAGAGCCCTCGGATCACTGAGTGAAGGACACTGGGGAGGCCAGAGAGGGTCACAGTCATCTGATCAGACCCTTCAGTCCCTCAGTCGTCCTAGCATGAGTAGCCAGACCTAAGAAGCCTCCCCCCTCCCTCCTGGGGGAGGCGACATTCCCGAGGAACGACAGGAAGCTGCAGAGGCCAAGAGATTCACTCAGACACCCAGTAGGTTAGCAGTGGAGCTGGCACTTGGCCACTGGCCTCACGCACTTTCCTCTGCCAGCTGCGCCCTTGTCTTCCTGTCCCTGCTTCCCCCTCTTCTTCCCTCCAGTTTTATTAAAACACAATCGTCATATAATACTGAATGCATTTAAGGTGTACAACATGATGGTGAGCTCTGTGTGTATACTGTGAAATGCTACCATGATTATTTTATTGGATACCTATCACCTCACATAGTTCATACTATCTTGGGATGAAATCTTTCAAGACTTACTCTCTTAATGACTTTCAAATATACAGAAGAGTACTGTCCCTGGTCGTCATCAGGCCATACAATACATGCCTGCGACTTACATATCTCCAGCTGGACATTTGTACCTTTGACCATCTTCACCCTGTTCTCCGACCCTCAATTGCTGGCAACCAATCTGATCTTTGTTTCTGTCTTTCTTTCCTTTTCCCCTTAGTTTCCACATAGAAGTGAGATGACATGGGTGTGTTTTTCTGTCTGACTTACTTCCCTTAGCATAAGGTAATCAGTCTCCCAGGGAGACGCCAGCACCTACATGTTCCCAGCAGGATTATTTACAGAAGCCAAGCCACAGAAACAGTCTCACTGTCCACAGATGGGCATCTGAGGGCATGCCGCCTTCCTCTTTTAAGACATCACCACGCTTTCTGCCATGCGCATTGTGGTAGGGCAGAGGGAGGGGCTCAGTTAGCAACCTGCACTGGAGGCAGGGCCAGGGTCAGAGAGCCATCCCTGAGAGTGTACGGGGTCAGGGCCCCAGGGGCCACTGGCAGACCCCATGCCCTCCAGTTTCTAGAATAAGAACTGAAGACAGTCTTGGGGATAACCCAGGATCGTGTCTACCAGCGACTAGCTGGGGGCACAGCCATGCCTGGGGATCACACTCAGATCACGGATGTCCCTACAGGGCACCGTGAGTGTCTGTGATGATGACAACATGTCCCACATCCAGCAGACCCCTGCTTAAGCATCCTGCCCGCTGCATCCCAGCGGGCAGGCTCCTTAGGCCAGCAGGCACCATGACCACCCCCACCTCCCAGATGCCCTGACTGGTTGCATCTCTCCTGACCCAACAGGACATAGTGAGGCTGAGAAGGACCGAGGGACTCTCAGCAGCTCCCAGGAGGCATGTGGCAGAGGGAGGAGGAAGCTGGGTGGCCCCGAGGGCCCCTCTGATGATTCATTCCTATCACCCAGGCCAGGAAGGGCTAACGGGCAGAGGAATGCAGGTGGACACACAGCACATTTTAGCCAAGCCCTGACTCCTAAAATCAGGGCGGGGGCCTCCAATCTCGGCCTGCACCCTGCCTTGGACAAACAGTGACCGGAATGCTCCCTGAGACAGCGTGCCTGGGGAGCCAGCCTTGTCGCCTAGATGCTCAGATAGGGCTGCCACCCTTCACCCTGCTCACCCGAGCCAGGTGCGTTTCTGGCCTCTGATTCTAACAGAGGGAGGATCCTTGACCCTCTCAGGGGGTTTCCCCATGGCGGGTCCCCTGTGCCCCCGGCTGGTCCTCCAGGCTGTCATGGAAAGAACAGGGGTTTCTGGCCTCACCAGGCAGGCGGGTGGGGAGGGGTGGTGGAGGATAGAGAAAGCTGCCATGCGGTCACCTTAGGGCCCATCCACTCAGCTCTGTCCCTCCTGTGTTCCACATGGCCACCCCAGTGGCCAGCGTGCCTTCTCTCTGAAGCTAAGACTCCTGATGCGTTCTTTGTTGTCCCTTCACAGTGATCCTACCAGGTTACCATTTCCACTATGCAGACTCTAGACCACACCCTGCTAAGGCCACTGCTCAGAGGCTGAGACGGGCCCTGAACCCCAAAGGCTGAGCAGGTGCTCAGGTAGGGGAGGAGTCATCCCTGCAGAAGTCCCATCCCCCACGGTCCCCTGTCCGCAGCATGTGTCGCCCCAGCTCCGCCAGCTCCATGCAGGTTCTCAGCTGCCCCCATTCACCTTTGGGGTTTCAAAGGGCTCAGTTCAGTTTAGTTCAATCACTCAGTCATGTCCAACTCTTGGCAATCCCATGGATGGCTGCACGCCAGGCGTCCCTGTCCTTCACCATCTCCTGGTGGAGCTTGCTCAAACTCATGTTCATTGAATCGGTGATGCTATCCAATCATCTCGCCCTCTGTCATCCTCTTCTTTTTCTACCTTCTGTTTTTCCCAACATCAGAATCTTTTCAAAGGACTACTGCCCCCAAAGATGCTTGCATTTTAGCAAAAAGCCCTGACAGTCTGCAAGGCAGGTGTTAACGGTGTTTGGGCACCAGGATCCCATCCTTCTTGCCCAGAACACATTTCCCTGGAGACTGTTCTTCCTGCTGGAATAAGAGAACAGATCCCCAGGGAGTGGACACCCCTCGTACCCCCAATCTTGCAGAGCAGGAAGAAGCCCCAGCTGGACGAGGGCGGCTGAAAGGACCTCATACTTTGCTGGGCACATCCACACTGACTGATGTGTCCTTGAATCCCGCCCACCTGCCTGGCTCCAATGCCATCAGGGCCTCTGCCAGTCATGGCGGCCCATCCATGACCTGAAATAAATTTAATTGGTCACCCCCTTCCAGCATAGTGAGGGACCTTACCTTCTTCTTCTAAACAAAAATTTTTTAAAGGACTGAAAATTTAAAGATGGAGGAGGAGAAGGAAGAAGAGGAAAAGGGGAAGAAATCGTTCAGAGGAATCTCCGCCTTGCTTGTCCTCACTGAGTTCCTCGCTTCCAGTCAGTCCCTCCCACTTCCAATCTCTGGGACCCTCAGGAGTGGGTGAAGCCTTGCCCTTCCTTAGGCTGGCCCTCCTCCCAGCATCCCTCAAGGCTACAACCTTCAGCTACCACCTGCTCCCTATTGGGCTGCACCTCAGCTCCTGCTCAGATTCCGCCCCTCCAGACAAGGCCAAGGTCAGCACCAACAGAGCCAGAGAGAAACAGGCAAACTCCAAATACAAGAAACCAGCCACAATTCCAATCAAACTAAAGAGACCCCAAAGCCCTCCACCCACCCAGCTCTTCTCGTCTTCACAGCCAGACTTCTGGGAGAGTCGGCTCCAGGCCTGTTCAGACCCAAGCCATGTAGTGCAACAGAGCTGTCACTACCAACCCAGAGGGTCCCCAGGACAATAAATTGGAATTCAAGTATTAGAATAAGTTCTACTCTCTTCTTGTGTGCAAGGTCTAGTTTCAGTGACCTACAAGGAGCCGTGTGCAGAGGCCTGGCACCTACCATGTCACCAGCACCCTGACTTGGAGACACCTTGAGGAGAAGCTGTGCCTCACACTCAATCCAAGATGGCGGCCATGGGCCGTGTCCAGAGACGCTGCCCCGTCCCTCAGTCTGAGGTACTGTCAGCAGGGCACCTGTGCCAGGAACACACCAGAACCTATAAAGCAGCCCCACCTTTACTGAAAATTAGTTCCCTGTAAACATCAAAGAAAGGACAGCTCTGAAATCTTGAATGCAATAGGACAATGCTTCAGACACCCCCTACACCCTCCTCGCCACACACCCCACACACACAGACACACATGTATAATCAGATGTATATTTAAATCTCATTATTTGCAGTAGTTATTTTGGTAAAGTCAGCACAGACATTGGCTCAGTGAATAATGAACTACTCCTAGGGTAAATACAGGATCAGGTTCTATAAGCCTATGATCACTGCATTTTCCCCAGTTGGTGATCTGGGCCTAGAGTTCCTGCCCATCCTTAGCCCCTCCCTCTTCAAAAAAACAGATGGAGGAGGAGAAGGAAGAAGAGGAAAAGGAAGAAATCGTTCAGAGGAATCTCCGCCTTGCTTGTCCTCACTGAGTTCCTCGCTTCCAGTCAGTCCCTCCCACTTCCAATCTCTGGGACCCTCAGGAGTGGGTGAAGCCTTGCCCTTCCTTAGGCTGGCCCTCCTCCCAGCATCCCTCAAGGCTACAACCTTCAGCTACCACCTGCTCCCTATTGGGCTGCACCTCAGCTCCTGCTCAGATTCCGCCCCTCCAGACAAGGCCAAGGTCAGCACCAACAGAGCCAGAGAGAAACAGGCAAACTCCAAATACAAGAAACCAGCCACAATTCCAATCAAACTAAAGAGACCCCAAAGCCCTCCACCCACCCAGCTCTTCTCGTCTTCACAGCCAGACTTCTGGGAGAGTCGGCTCCAGGCCTGTTCAGACCCAAGCCATGTAGTGCAACAGAGCTGTCACTACCAACCCAGAGGGTCCCCAGGACAATAAATTGGAATTCAAGTATTAGAATAAGTTCTACTCTCTTCTTGTGTGCAAGGTCTAGTTTCAGTGACCTACAAGGAGCCGTGTGCAGAGGCCTGGCACCTACCATGTCACCAGCACCCTGACTTGGAGACACCTTGAGGAGAAGCTGTGCCTCACACTCAATCCAAGATGGCGGCCATGGGCCGTGTCCAGAGACGCTGCCCCGTCCCTCAGTCTGAGGTACTGTCAGCAGGGCACCTGTGCCAGGAACACACCAGAACCTATAAAGCAGCCCCACCTTTACTGAAAATTAGTTCCCTGTAAACATCAAAGAAAGGACAGCTCTGAAATCTTGAATGCAATAGGACAATGCTTCAGACACCCCCTACACCCTCCTCGCCACACACCCCACACACACAGACACACATGTATAATCAGATGTATATTTAAATCTCATTATTTGCAGTAGTTATTTTGGTAAAGTCAGCACAGACATTGGCTCAGTGAATAATGAACTACTCCTAGGGTAAATACAGGATCAGGTTCTATAAGCCTATGATCACTGCATTTTCCCCAGTTGGTGATACAGCCTCTTGTTTCATCTTTATTTCTGTTTAAAGACACCTTGTTTAATGTATTTTGCTGATTCATTCACACTGAACTCATGGTCAACATCACTGTAACTCATTCTTGAATGAACCTTTTGTAACACAGGTATTTTCTCTGTAAGGCACATTCCAGGTGGTAAGAACCGACCTATCAATGAAGGAGATGCAAGGGACACAGGTTTGATTCCTGGGTCAGAAAGGTCCCCTGGAGAAGGAAATGGCTACCCACTCCGGTATCTGTGCCTGGGAAATCCCGTGGACAGAGAAGCCTGGTGGGCTACAGACCATGGAGTCTCATAAGAGTCATTACACAATTTAGCAACTAAACAACAGTGACAATTGTACATATAGTGGAGGAACACACGACTGAAATCAGATGCAAGACCTTTGGCAGATACAAGACCTTTGTGACTATTTCCTCCCAGTTTGTGGTTTGGCTTTTGGTTTTCTTAATGCTATCTATTGAAAACCAGAAGATTTTGCTTTTATGAAGACTGATTTACTAATTTATCTTTTGTGTCTTCTGTGTTTCTAAGACACCTCAGTCTTTACTTATCCCAAAGACTTGAAGATTTTTTTCCCTATATTATCTTCTAGAAATTCCAAGAACCTAACTTTTATATTTAGGTCTATGATCCATTTTGAGTTAACTTTTATGTGCAGCCTAAAGTTAGGCTGAGATTTTTTTTTCCTATACAAATATCCAGGGCTTCCAGCACTACACATTGAAAAGACTATTCTCTTCCTCACCGAATTACCTTGGAATTTTGGTCAAAAACTCAGTTGACCATATTTGCCAAAAATGGTTCCACATATTCGTGTAGGTCTGTTTCTGAGTTCTCCTTTGTGTAGGTGAGCTATGTGTCTATCCTTGAGTCAGTACCACAATGTTGTACTTTTATAGTAAGTCTAGGAATCAGTTATCGTAAGCCCTCTTTTTCGCCTTTTCAAAAATGCTTGATTCCTCTAGACCCCGTGCATTTCCATATCAATTTTCTGTCAATTTTAGCAAAAAAAAAAAAAAAAAAAAAGCCCAAGAAATCTATGACAGGGATTGCATTGAGTCTACAGATCAATGTTGGGAACACTTCACAATGTCAAGTCTTCTAATTTTTAAATGTGGCACATCTCTCCATTTATTTAATCTTTTTTAGCATCCCAGCAATGTTTTTTTTTTTTTTCCCATGATACACATCTTACATGCATTGTTAATATCCTTTCTTTTTATGTTACTGTAAATGATGTAGTTTTCATTTTTAAATGTTTGGTGCTATATGTACAAATGTGATAGACTTCTGTATACTGATCTTGTATGACCTTGCTAAACTCATTTAATAGTTCTAGATAGATTCCATAGAATTTTGTACAGATACAATCATATCATTTGTGAATAAAGATGCTTTGCTTTTTCCTTTTCAGTTTGCACGCCTTTTGTTTCTTTTCCTTGCCTTATGACGCTGACTAGGACCTCCATTAAAACACTGAATAGGTGGAATGAGAGTGAGTATCTGTGCTTGGTTTCCTGCATTGCAGGCAGATTCTTTACCACTGAGCCACCTGGGAAGCCTCGTGTTTGGTTTCCAAACTCAGAGAGAGCATTCTGTCCTTTACTACTAAATATGATATTTGTTTGAGGTATCTCACAGATGTTTTTTTTTTTTTAATCAAGTTAAAGTTATTAAAATTTCCTTCTGTTTTTTATTTCCTGGAAGATTCAATCATGAACAGTTATTGAATTTAGTCAGATTTTGTCAAATGCTTTTTCATCATCTGCTGAGATAATCACATGGGTTTTCTTTAGTCTGTTAATACGGGGAATTACATAACTTGAGTTTTAAATGTTAAATCAACTTTGCATTGCAGGACAAGCTCCACTTGGTCATGATGTCTTTTTAATAGATTCACAGAAAAATACTTTTTGCAGAATTCAACCTTTTAACATTTGCGTCTTGGCTTATAAGGTTTGTTGGTCTGCAATGGTCAAGTCTTGTCATGTATTCGTCTAGTTTGAGTATTAGGGCAATGCCTGTCCCATAGAAGAAGCCAGGAAGTTTCTTCTCCTTTTCCATTGTCTGAGTTGTACACGTAAGCCCTCTTTTTCGCCTTTTCAAAAATGCTTGATTCCTCTAGACCCCGTGCATTTCCATATCAATTTTCTGTCAATTTTAGCAAAAAAAAAAAAAAAAAAAAAGCCCAAGAAATCTATGACAGGGATTGCATTGAGTCTACAGATCAATGTTGGGAACACTTCACAATGTCAAGTCTTCTAATTTTTAAATGTGGCACATCTCTCCATTTATTTAATCTTTTTTAGCATCCCAGCAATGTTTTTTTTTTTTTTCCCATGATACACATCTTACATGCATTGTTAATATCCTTTCTTTTTATGTTACTGTAAATGATGTAGTTTTCATTTTTAAATGTTTGGTGCTATATGTACAAATGTGATAGACTTCTGTATACTGATCTTGTATGACCTTGCTAAACTCATTTAATAGTTCTAGATAGATTCCATAGAATTTTGTACAGATACAATCATATCATTTGTGAATAAAGATGCTTTGCTTTTTCCTTTTCAGTTTGCACGCCTTTTGTTTCTTTTCCTTGCCTTATGACGCTGACTAGGACCTCCATTAAAACACTGAATAGGTGGAATGAGAGTGAGTATCTGTGCTTGGTTTCCTGCATTGCAGGCAGATTCTTTACCACTGAGCCACCTGGGAAGCCTCGTGTTTGGTTTCCAAACTCAGAGAGAGCATTCTGTCCTTTACTACTAAATATGATATTTGTTTGAGGTATCTCACAGATGTTTTTTTTTTTTTAATCAAGTTAAAGTTATTAAAATTTCCTTCTGTTTTTTATTTCCTGGAAGATTCAATCATGAACAGTTATTGAATTTAGTCAGATTTTGTCAAATGCTTTTTCATCATCTGCTGAGATAATCACATGGGTTTTCTTTAGTCTGTTAATACGGGGAATTACATAACTTGAGTTTTAAATGTTAAATCAACTTTGCATTGCAGGACAAGCTCCACTTGGTCATGATGTCTTTTTAATAGATTCACAGAAAAATACTTTTTGCAGAATTCAACCTTTTAACATTTGCGTCTTGGCTTATAAGGTTTGTTGGTCTGCAATGGTCAAGTCTTGTCATGTATTCGTCTAGTTTGAGTATTAGGGCAATGCCTGTCCCATAGAAGAAGCCAGGAAGTTTCTTCTCCTTTTCCATTGTCTGAGTTGTACAGGATTGGTATTGTTTTCTTTTTGTAAGTGATTAAATTAATCTGCATCTGAGGTTTTATTTGTGTGATAGTTCGTATCTATAAGGAACTCAGAAAGCTGCTCAGAGGTTCTCAAGGCTGATCTAAGAGTTCAAGTGAGGACTCTCCTGGATCATCACTGTAGAGTGATGTAGGTGGGCTGTTTGATGAAGGAATCTCACCCAGTATCACTGTCTATGCCAAGAAAATTGTTCATTTTCAGGTCACTAGTTAATTCCTCCTTACAGAATACAGTGGACCCAGGTCAACCCTGATCTTCCCCAACCTCTCATCACCATGGGCTCCTTACTTCAACCCTGCTTCCTTCCCGGGCTTCAGTGACCTCACGCTGTCCTAACTCCCATCTATTTTTCTAGCTTGGTGACCTCCAGCATTCCATATGAAGCTAGCTACCTTCCTTTCGTTCACGGGGTCACAAAAATGTTGGCCACAACTTAGCAAGTAAACAGTAACAACCACTAAATTAAACTGAGAGACTAGTGTGGAACCAATTCAGAAGTCATTGCCCTGACAGCCTCCTGGACACCCTAACCCCATCCTTGAGGATTTCTCCTTCTCGGGGGATCAGACAGAGAGAATAAACCAGGGCTCATGGTCTCAAGCTAGTTCCACCGAGATCTGGGAAGATGATAAATTCACACAGCAGTATCCTGTAGGTCTGCACACTGTCCATATCTGATCAGACTTTGAAGATGAAGTTTGCTTCTTGTTTAGAGAACAGTTTCATTCTTCAGGTCCTGAAGGAGGAAGATACCAAGTTAGGCTGTACTCCAGACCTGTGACTTCTGTTTTCAGAAAACTAGCATTCAGAACACCTCCTACCCTATCCCACCCCACCCCTAGTCATGCCTTCACAGCAGGCTATGGATTATAGTCAAACCCCTCCAAGACTGCTTCTGGATCAAGGGCGCCACAGGCTCTGGAGTCCAGGACATTTAGGCTCAAGAGAAATTGCACCTTGGGTAGAGAGAAGACTAGGAATGAGCAGTCCTTTAGCTGGTCTCCATGTCTTGTTGTCTTGAAACTTTACTCCCAGACATCAAAGGAATCAAAGTAAACCCTTACACAGGAAAAGGAATGATTCCTAGTTCCAGCAGGATTCAATGTAATGATGCTGTAATGTTCTTTATATAAGCTGTAATTTGGGGGGAATTTTTCTTTAGATGCAAATGTGGGGTTGATATAGCTCTTTTTGTGTGTTGCCCAGACTTGGGAAACTTTAAAGAAAAACAGCCCTGGGCCCAAGCCCTGGAGATTCTCATCCAGTTGCCCCAAGGTTGATACAACAATCTGCACTTTTAGGAAGCTGATTAGAGTGTTGTTATCATTTCTTAACCATTTAAAAACTTATTTTTGGTTGCACTAGGTCTTCATGGCTGTGTGCGGGTTTTCTCTAGTTGCAGAGGGCCGGGCTTCTCTCCATTGTGGTGCGAGGGCTTCTCATTGCAATGGCTTGTCTTATTGCAGAGGTTCTAGGGCACGTGGAATCCAGTAGCTGTAGAACATGGGTTCAATAGTTGTGGTGCACCTGCTTAGCTGCACCATGGCATATGGGATCTTCCCAGACCAGGGATCAAACCCATGTCCCCTGCAGTGGCAGGTGGATTCTTATCAACTGCACTACCAGAGAAGTCAATTTTTTTTAACACTTTTAAGTGAAGTATGGTTAATTTACAATGTTGTGTTAGTGTCAGATATACAGCAAAGTGACCCAGTTTTATACACACACACACACACACATACACACATAGTTGGGTAAAAAGTTCATTTGGGTTTTTCCATAAACTGTTCCAAAAATACCTGAACAAACTTGAACTTTCTGGCTAACCCAATACATGCTTTTCCAGATTATTTGCCATTATAGGTTATTGCAAGATACTGAATAGAGTTCCCTGTGCTAAACAATTGGTCCTTGCTGTTTACCTACTTTATACATAGTCGTGCATATACGTTAAGACCAATCTCTTGGTTTATCTCCCCCCTACCCTCTACTATGCCTTCTGATAATCATGCATTTGTTTGCTAGGTCTGTGAGTCTATTTCTGTTCTGTAAATAAGTTCATTTATACCATTTGTTTAGATCCCTCATATAAGTGGTATCATATAATATTTGTCTTTCTCTGTCTGATTTACTTCACTTATCATGATCATCCTTAAGGCTATCCACGTTGCTGCAAACAACATGGCTTCATTTCTTTCTATGGCTGAGTAATATTTCATTGTGTGTGTGTGTGTGTCACATGTTCTTTTCTGGAAGGCTCTGGCCTCAGCAGCGTCATCACTGAGACCTAGAGGTTCATGGAGGGTTTTGGGGATCACCTGGACACCTTATATACAGCCTGATCCTCTAGTGCCAGCCCTAGCAAAGTAAAGCAGTGTGTGTGTGTGTGTGTGTGTGTGTACCGCTCAGTCCAGCCCTCCTGGAGAACTGGGGGACTCCCTGATTTTATAAACCTATGCCCCACCCTGAGGCCCATGGGGACTGGATCTGAGCATCATCTCTGATTCAAGCTCCTATATGTCCTTCAGTGCTTTTTATCAGATATGTGTCGATGTGTTTGTGATGCTAACAAACATCATTTAAAACTCAGAGTGGCTTTTTATATGTCTTTATTCTTCTCTGTCAGCAGTCATTAGAGGTACATCTACTCTCAGAAGGAGCCAATCTATGAATTTTATTTTATATTTTCCAAATTCTAAACAGGGATTTTCATCCACGAAAAGGTTAGGAAGTCCTCTGGAGAGGGTCTCCCCAGCATCAGTCGTGGCCTTTGACCTAAGGAGCAGCTGTGTGGCCAGCAGTCATACCCCTCCCCCAGCCCTGCCCTGCCCTACTGGGGTGATCCACTGGCCAGATGCCATAGAGGATTTGAGTCATACCAGTCTGTGACAGCGAGGGCTTCATAGAAAGGGAGGCTTGGGGAGGGAGGGAACCATTTGACCAGTGCAGGCGGGGGAGGCATCATGGCGGGCATCCAAGTGGACTCCTCCCCCGCCCCCTTTAGGCTGACTCACATTCTTAGGGGATTTCTCAGCACGCCCAACTTTTATGTTTTAGTGGCCTCAAAGGTTGCTCTAAGGCTCCTCCAAGCACACCAAGAACAAGCCTTCATTGCTGAGCCAATCTCATGGCCCGACTTTAGGTGTGACCAAGCTGCGGATTTTGAATGACCTAGTGACTGTCGACGCACAGGCTCACATCAGATGTCCTGGCCACTGGAAGTCCCACGTGGTTCGCTGCTGAGGGGAGGGAAGACTTTGTTCCTGTGAATCCCAAGAGCACAGAAGCCCTGACAATGCTTCCATTTGAGAGCATGCAGCCGTCTGACGTGTTTGTGTGTGTGTGTGTGTGTGTGTGTGCACGTGCACACATGTATACACGTCAAAGGCTGTGTTTTCCCAAACTATCTTTTTCCCAAAAATACATATTTATTTATTCACTTATTTGGCTGTGCTGGATCTAAGTAGTGGCACACAGGATCTTCCACCTCTGTTGGGGTATACGGGATCACTGGGCTTCCCAGGTGGTGCTAGTGGTAGAGAATACACCTGCCAATGCAGGAGACACGGTTTAATCCCTAGGTTGGGAAGATCCCCTGAAGAGGAAAATTACAACCACTCCAGTCTTCTTGCCTGGAGAATCCCGTGGACAGAGGAACCTGGTTGGACGACAGTCTATGGGGTCGCAAAGAGTCAGATATGACTAAGTGCCTTGTTTTAGACAGGGGGGAGCAGAGAGCCCAAGAACGAAGAGCAGCCCAGTGCACACAGCTGGCTTTCACTCCGTCATTGAGTATACAGCTGAGGTTGGACCTAGTCTCCCACCAGTTGAACAAAGGAGGCTTCCTCTTTCTGCCCCTTAGTCGGTAGGGTCTCTCTTTGCATCACTCATCAAAGAAAGAACATTCTGAAGCTTTCCAATGCCACCCAATCACTGTTCCGCTTTGTGTGTGAACATGAGGCTCCTGGGTTTATTCTACTTAAGGTGGTGCTTGACAACCACAGTCAGCAGGCTTCTGAGCCCCTTCTCCCGGGCCAGCCCCTTGAGGGACGTCACCTCCGTGGTGTCCTTCACCCTGCCAGGTGTCCCCTAGCCCTGAGCACCTCAGGCTTCAGCTCTCTCCTGAGAGTCAGTGCCTAACCCAGTCTGCAGGATGCTGGTGGGTCCCCAGGGGGACAGGGAGCAGGACCTCCAGGCTTATTCCCAGCTTCAAAAACCACCGTGTCAGGAGGGGCATCTAGACCCAGATGGAAGACTCTAAATCACCAGCAGTTCACACTTTGGGGTGGAGGTGGGGCTGCCTGAGAAGAAAAATGAAGGATCCATCCTGCAGGATCAGTTGATGTGACCCATCTCCAGGTCACAGCATCAACTATGGCCCAAACGCAGACATGGCCCCACCCTCCATTTCCAAGGTGGGGTCACAAATGTGTTCCCATGGCCAGGGAGCCACGGCCATACACAGCCTGCAAGGGGCTTTCAGTCAGGAGCTTGGGGCTCCATGCAGCCCGTGGAGGGCAGTAACCCAGCTGGTTGGCACCCAGGCCAAGGGAGCTAGGAGGCTGTCATGGGTCCGGGACCACGAGCCTGACCCATCTCGTGCTAGCCTTTGTGATTGCTGGCATCTACACCCGTCTCCCCTCAAGCCATGTGTCATGATGGTTGGTTCTCTCCTGGTCTCACACTGAGCCTCCAGCTAAGGCTCTGAACCAACTGAGTTTCCGAGGCTGCTATGGATGTGCACCAACTTCCCTTTCACACACACCCACACAACTTTCATTCATCCCTTAAAACCCTATGCAAAAATCCCTTACCTTTTAGATGATCTCAGACCTTTCTTTCTAGAAATTATAGAAACCCGGTGACCTCCCCTTTCCTTCTGATACGGGCTTCTTTTCTCTACCACCAAAGGATTCCTGAATAAAGGAAGCTTTATTGGAACCAGTCTTCTTGGGTGCCAACCCTGATCTCGCCTCTTACTAGCTTCTGGCCTTGAGCAAGTTACTTAATCTAGGAATCAGAGAGCACCAGCGTTATTCATTTAAATATATAAATGGATAACAACTCTGTCAAATAAATGACAATAAATGTCAGCCATTACCATGCTCATTATAAAATAAAATTTTTTAAGTCACATGAGATAAATACATGCCAAACAAACTCTTGGTAAGAATGAGGATCTAGTGCTCACTTCGGCAGCGCATATACTAAAATTGGAACAACACAGAGAAGATTAGCATGGCCCCTGTGCAAGGATGACACACAAATTCATGAAGTGTTTCATATTTTAGAAGCGCCATACAACCCAGCAACCCCACCATTAGTCTTACATCCTGATGAAATCAAAACTGAAAGAGGCACCTGTACCCCAATGTTCATTGCAGCTCTATATACAATAGCCAGATGGAAGACTCTAAATCACCAGCAGTTCACACTTTGGGGTGGAGGTGGGGCTGCCTGAGAAGAAAAATGAAGGATCCATCCTGCAGGATCAGTTGATGTGACCCATCTCCAGGTCACAGCATCAACTATGGCCCAAACGCAGACATGGCCCCACCCTCCATTTCCAAGGTGGGGTCACAAATGTGTTCCCATGGCCAGGGAGCCACGGCCATACACAGCCTGCAAGGGGCTTTCAGTCAGGAGCTTGGGGCTCCATGCAGCCCGTGGAGGGCAGTAACCCAGCTGGTTGGCACCCAGGCCAAGGGAGCTAGGAGGCTGTCATGGGTCCGGGACCACGAGCCTGACCCATCTCGTGCTAGCCTTTGTGATTGCTGGCATCTACACCCGTCTCCCCTCAAGCCATGTGTCATGATGGTTGGTTCTCTCCTGGTCTCACACTGAGCCTCCAGCTAAGGCTCTGAACCAACTGAGTTTCCGAGGCTGCTATGGATGTGCACCAACTTCCCTTTCACACACACCCACACAACTTTCATTCATCCCTTAAAACCCTATGCAAAAATCCCTTACCTTTTAGATGATCTCAGACCTTTCTTTCTAGAAATTATAGAAACCCGGTGACCTCCCCTTTCCTTCTGATACGGGCTTCTTTTCTCTACCACCAAAGGATTCCTGAATAAAGGAAGCTTTATTGGAACCAGTCTTCTTGGGTGCCAACCCTGATCTCGCCTCTTACTAGCTTCTGGCCTTGAGCAAGTTACTTAATCTAGGAATCAGAGAGCACCAGCGTTATTCATTTAAATATATAAATGGATAACAACTCTGTCAAATAAATGACAATAAATGTCAGCCATTACCATGCTCATTATAAAATAAAATTTTTTAAGTCACATGAGATAAATACATGCCAAACAAACTCTTGGTAAGAATGAGGATCTAGTGCTCACTTCGGCAGCGCATATACTAAAATTGGAACAACACAGAGAAGATTAGCATGGCCCCTGTGCAAGGATGACACACAAATTCATGAAGTGTTTCATATTTTTAGAAGCGCCATACAACCCAGCAATCCCACTATTAGTCTTACATCCTGATGAAATCAAAACTGAAAGAGGCACCTGTACCCCAATGTTCATTGCAGCTCTATATACAATAGCCAGAACATGGAAGCAACCTAGATGTCCATAGATGATTGAATAGATAAAAAAGCTCTGGTGCATATACACAGTGGAGTACTTCTCAGCTGTAAAAAGCAATGCAGAAGAATCAGCCCTAATGAGGTGGATGGATCTAGAGCCTATCAAGTGAAGTAAGTCAAAAAAAGAAAGTACAGTAGACTAACACACACACACACACACACACACATATATATATATATGGAATCTAGTAAGAGGGTAATGATAACACATGCAGTGAAGCGATGGAAAAATAGACACAGAGAATAGACATATGGACATTATGGGGAATGAACAGTGGGTGGGAGGCATAGAGAGGTAAGATGGAAACCTATACTATCACATGTGAAAAAGACAGCTATTGTCATTGCACTGTGGGAATCAGGGATCCTGCAGGGGCTTGGTGCGACAGCCTGGAAGGGTGGGATGAGGGGACTGGGAGGAAGGAGGGGACCAGGGATATGCATATGACTGATCTGGGAACATACATGTCTGTAAACAACAAAACTCTGTAAAAATTGAAAAAAAAATTAAAAGAAAAAAAAAAGAATGAGGATCTACACATCGAAGTCATGAGCAAACTCCAAGGGTCTATAATCAGCCACTTAGCTCTAAACCAAAGGTTGGGCTCACCTGCCCAGCACAGATTACCACATAAACACAGCTCTTCACACCCCGACGGAGGCACCTCCCATCCTGTGCCCTGTTCTCACCTGCTGGCAAGTATTGCCTGTTTCTGAAAAGATGAGCGTCTCAGAAGTACCAGCACTGGGCAGTGTAAAAAGCTGGCTCCACCTTACAAGCCACGGGTCCAGGAGTGCCCGCCTTGGAGGACTCCATTCCAGGAGACTCCCATTTTTCTCCTGAGCAGGTCCCCAACCACTGCTGTCTCCTCTGTGAACCTGACTCCCAAGCTCCCCACCTCCTCCAACAGCCAACAAATTCATGAAGTGTTTCATATTTTAGAAGCGCCATACAACCCAGCAATCCCACTATTAGTCTTACATCCTGATGAAATCAAAACTGAAAGAGGCACCTGTACCCCAATGTTCATTGCAGCTCTATATACAATAGCCAGAACATGGAAGCAACCTAGATGTCCATAGATGATTGAATAGATAAAAAAGCTCTGGTGCATATACACAGTGGAGTACTTCTCAGCTGTAAAAAGCAATGCAGAAGAATCAGCCCTAATGAGGTGGATGGATCTAGAGCCTATCAAGTGAAGTAAGTCAAAAAAAGAAAGTACAGTAGACTAACACACACACACACACACACACACATATATATATATATGGAATCTAGTAAGAGGGTAATGATAACACATGCAGTGAAGCGATGGAAAAATAGACACAGAGAATAGACATATGGACATTATGGGGAATGAACAGTGGGTGGGAGGCATAGAGGGAGTAAGATGGAAACCTATACTATCACATGTGAAAAAGACAGCTATTGTCATTGCACTGTGGGAATCAGGGATCCTGCAGGGGCTTGGTGCGACAGCCTGGAAGGGTGGGATGAGGGGACTGGGAGGAAGGAGGGGACCAGGGATATGCATATGACTGATCTGGGAACATACATGTCTGTAAACAACAAAACTCTGTAAAAATTGAAAAAAAAATTAAAAGAAAAAAAAAAGAATGAGGATCTACACATCGAAGTCATGAGCAAACTCCAAGGGTCTATAATCAGCCACTTAGCTCTAAACCAAAGGTTGGGCTCACCTGCCCAGCACAGATTACCACATAAACACAGCTCTTCACACCCCGACGGAGGCACCTCCCATCCTGTGCCCTGTTCTCACCTGCTGGCAAGTATTGCCTGTTTCTGAAAAGATGAGCGTCTCAGAAGTACCAGCACTGGGCAGTGTAGAGAAGCTGGCTCCACCTTACAAGCCACGGGTCCAGGAGTGCCCGCCTTGGAGGACTCCATTCCAGGAGACTCCCATTTTTCTCCTGAGCAGGTCCCCAACCACTGCTGTCTCCTCTGTGAACCTGACTCCCAAGCTCCCCACCTCCTCCAACAGCACATACTGGCAGAGTGAGGATTTCACGTAGCAGTGGTCCTGGAGAGCTCAGTCCTCCTTTTTGGAAAGTTGAGACCGGGGGATGCGGAAGTATAAGGTGGCTAAGCAGCCTGACATCACGGCAAGATGCAGACTTTCAAACTGTCCTTCCCAACATCAATCAAAGCAAGATCTTCTCTGACCCACCAACTAAAATAGCAGAACTGAAAAGAAAAATGAACATATGGGACCTCATGAAACTTAAAAGCTTTTGTACAGCAAAAGAAATTACAAAAAAGCTGAACAGACACCCCACAGAGTGGGAGAAAATCATAGCAAATGAAACAACAGACAAAGAATTAATCTCCAAAATCTACAAGCAACTCAGACAACTCAGCACAGGGAAAACGAACAACCCAATCAAAAAATGGGAAAAAGACCTAAAGAGATGCCTCTCCAAAGAGGACATACAGATGGCCCAAAAGCACATGAAACGATGCTCAACCTCGCTTATTATTAGAGAAATGCAAATTAAAACTACAATGAGATATCACCTCACACCCGTCAGAATGGCCATCTTCAAAAAATCTGCAGGCAATAAATGCTGGAGAGGGTGCGGAGAAAAGGGAACCCTCTTGCATTGCTGGTGGGAATGTAAATTGATACAGCCTCTATGGAAGACAGTCTGGAGATTTCTTAAAAAACTAAAAATAGAAGCACCCTATGACCCAGCAATCCCACTATTAGGCTTATATCCTGATGAAATCAAAACTGAAAGAAGCACCTGTACCCCAATGTTCATTGCAGCTCTCTATACAATAGCCAAAACATGGAAGCAACCTAGATGTCCATCGACGAATGAATGGATCCAGAAGCTCTGGTACATATATACAATGGAATACTACTCAGCTGTGAAAAGAAATGCAGAAGACTCAATCCTAATGAAGTGGCTGGCTCTAGAACCTATCATAAAAAGTGAAGTAAGTCAAAAAGAGAATGACAAATACAGTATACTAACACACATATATGGAATCTAGTAGGACGGTCTTGATATCACACAAGGGAACTCATGAAAAAAAAGACAGAGCATAGACATAGGGACATCGTGGCAAATAAATAGGGAGGGGGAAGCATGGAGGAAGTAACAAGGAAACCTATAGTGTTATGTGTGGAAAAGATAGCTAGTGTCACAGTGCTAAGGGAATAGGAGTGCTTACAATGGCTTAGGGCAAAGGTCTGGAGGGGTGGGATGGGGGGCTCTGGGTGGGTGGGGACCAGGGATATACATATGACTGATCTGGGAACATACATGTATATGAACAGCAAAACTCTGTAAAACCTTTAAAATAAAGAATAAAAATAAAATTAAAAAAAAAAAAAAACTGTTCTTCCCAGATCCCAGCTGCTCCCCACAGCTGCCCCACACCCCTGACTTGCACTTTGGGCTTGTGACAAACCTCCTTGGGAAAGCAGTGATCTGCAGCTGAAAAAAGTTTGCAAACCCTTCATGAGAGGAAGAGAGGCAAATGGGATTCTTTCAAGACTAGTCTTTGTAGCACAAACTTAGAATATATGTAACTTGAATCAGGATGCTAGTAAGTGATACAGCTCCTGGGAACCCCACATCTAGCAATTCGAGTTAAAATGATTTACCTGTGTAGGAGGCAAGCATTTCCAACTGCAAAATATTTCTTTAAGAGGATAGATGGCAAAAATCAAAATAAAAATAATTATTTAAAAAAAAAAAGAGGAAAGATGGCTTTCTACCAGAATTATCAGTTTCCACATGGCAGCAGGTACTGCCTCACTCAGTAAACAGAACAGGGACTTCTCAGAGAGCTCTGCTGCCCCCTGGTAGCTGTAACTGTAACTTTTTAAATTTTTTATTTTTCTTTATTTTTGGCTGGGCTGGGTCTTCGTTGCTGCACCCAGGCTTTCTCCAGTTGCAGCAAATGGGGGCTTTCTCTAGTTGCAGTGCACAGACTTCTGGCTGCAGTGACTTCTCCTGTTGTAGAGCCAGGGCTCTAGAGCTCAGGCTCAGTAGTTGTGGCGCACAGGCTTAGTTGCCCCTCAGCATGTGGGATCTTCCCAGAACAGGGATCAAACTCGTGTCCCCTCTGGTAGGTGGATTCTTTACCACTGGACCACCAGGAGAGTCTTGGAACTATACCTTTTCAACAGTTCTAATGACGTTTCAATAACAAAGGACACATGTTTAAAGTAGACACTTTGGAAAATGCTGACATTGCAGGCACTGTGAACCCATCACCACAAGCAAGATAATAAACATAACTTAAGCCCTTCTGTCCACCTTCCCTCCCACCCTCCCCACCCTCTCCCATCTTCAGACAACTTCTGATCTGCTTTCTGTTACTACAGATCAGCAAGGACTCTATAAATTATTCCATAAAAAACCAGAATCATACAATAGGAGATGAGTCTTGTCTGGCTTCTTTCATCAGCATAGTTATTTTGAGATTCATCCATGTTGGGTGTGTACAATAGTTATTCCTTCTTATCTCTGAGCAGTAAATCTTCACAGCCCAGTGTGTGTATATTCTCGTCTGTTGAAATATATCTGTATCATTCCAGGGTTTGCCTAATGCATACAAAGCTGCTATGAACATTTATACACAAGTGTTGGTAAGGGTAGATGCTTTTGATTCTTGAGCCCAAGGGGCTGGTCAGTGGCAATTCTGCTTCTGTCCCTACTTCTGAGTTGGGCAGGCCCCCGCCACCCCACAGACCCAGGCCTGAGGGTGCAAGTCCACAGCAGTGATGGAGGCCAGGAGAGGCAAGGGAGGATGCGCCCCCTGCCACCCTGGGGTGGGCTAGGGTGGGGCGTCTGGTTCACATGCTGATGAGGTGCCAGCTGATGGCACGGTGGGCACAATGGGCATGAACCAGAGAGGAAGTGTTTCAGGCACTGTGCAGTCACTTATCTCTGATCAATAGACGCAAGGGAATGCTAAATTACCTCTATACTATTTTCAGAGAACTTTCGACCTACACAATGTTGCTCCCTCAAACATTAGAGAATAGAACTTCAACAGTAAAAAGGCATGGAGTTCAAGTCAAGATCAGATTTATTAGCATAAAGAACTTCTAAGTCAATAAGCAATCAGTCACAATCAGAATGCAATCCTTCAACAATTCAAAAGACATTTCAAAATTTCAGAACTCAAACCAATAATAATTCAAACTTCAGAACTCAATCAACAATAACAGATTTCTTACCCCAGAGCTGGAAAGCTTCAGTCTCACCTCAGGTGAAGCTCAGTTCTGTGAGTGAGCTCCCTTACAATCTATTTCCCCCTTTTTATAAGAAAAACATGCAGTTTCTCTTGCCACTCATAACTCAATCCACGCGGCTTACAAGCCGATCCGTCACACAAGCCGGTCGGTCTCACTTGTGATGTGGGCTTGAGCTCGCTCCTTCTCTCTTATCAGATTATAAGCAGTATATCGTTGTTTCTACATTCATTAAACATTATAAGGATCAGAACTTTAAAAAGGAAGGAACAATGGCGCTTAATGTTAGCCTCAGTCGTATGCACCACCACTTCTCTTCTGCTTTTTTAACAATAAAACCATAACCTAAAAAATCACGTCAATCTAAAAGAAAACTATTCCCTACGCATTGATTCAAACTCATGTCTTAAAGGAAAACAGTGCTCCAGGATTTTATGACATGGAACTTTACTACGTGAGCTAGACCGCAGTGGGTTATTCAGCCCGAAAACTAAACTACCTTATCCCTAAGAAAGTAAACAGATAAAATTGGAATGTTGCCATAGGGATTTCCATTGTGAAGTGGGTTGCACCAGAAAGAATTCCTATTCACTATCAGATCTTTGGATTAGGCTTCCCTTGCGAGTGGAGCTCTGCCAAAACGGCATGGGGTGAGTCATAAATTCCTCATCGCTAGAGCGGGGGAAAAGGGTCCCCTGCCACCCTGGGGTGGGCTAGGTGGGGCGTCTGGTTCACATGCTGATGACCAGAGGGGGGAAGGGGGGGTTTCAGGCACTGTGCAGTCACTTATCTCTGATCAATAGACGCAAGGGAATGCTAAATTACCTCTATACTATTTTCAGAGAACTTTCGACCTACACAATGTTGCTCCCTCAAACATTAGAGAATAGAACTTCAACAGTAAAAAGGCATGGAGTTCAAGTCAAGATCAGATTTATTAGCATAAAGAACTTCTAAGTCAATAAGCAATCAGTCACAATCAGAATGCAATCCTTCAACAATTCAAAAGACATTTCAAAATTTCAGAACTCAAACCAATAATAATTCAAACTTCAGAACTCAATCAACAATAACAGATTTCTTACCCCAGAGCTGGAAAGCTTCAGTCTCACCTCAGGTGAAGCTCAGTTCTGTGAGTGAGCTCCCTTACAATCTATTTCCCCCTTTTTATAAGAAAAACATGCAGTTTCTCTTGCCACTCATAACTCAATCCACGCGGCTTACAAGCCGATCCGTCACACAAGCCGGTCGGTCTCACTTGTGATGTGGGCTTGAGCTCGCTCCTTCTCTCTTATCAGATTATAAGCAGTATATCGTTGTTTCTACATTCATTAAACATTATAAGGATCAGAACTTTAAAAAGGAAGGAACAATGGCGCTTAATGTTAGCCTCAGTCGTATGCACCACCACTTCTCTTCTGCTTTTTTAACAATAAAACCATAACCTAAAAAATCACGTCAATCTAAAAAGAAAACTATTCCCTACGCATTGATTCAAACTCATGTCTTAAAGGAAAACAGTGCTCCAGGATTTTATGACATGGAACTTTACTACGTGAGCTAGACCGCAGTGGGTTATTCAGCCCGAAAACTAAACTACCTTATCCCTAAGAAAGTAAACAGATAAAATTGGAATGTTGCCATAGGGATTTCCATTGTGAAGTGGGTTGCACCAGAAAGAATTCCTATTCACTATCAGATCTTTGGATTAGGCTTCCCTTGCGAGTGGAGCTCTGCCAAAACGGCATGGGGTGAGTCATAAATTCCTCATCGCTAGAGGGCAAATCCTGACTCACTCGACTATAGCTTCTTTTAGACACAAATCTTTTGCCTTTTGGGTTAGTATATATCCCACCTTTGGGTATCATCATATTCACCCAGTCTTCTTCTCTATCAGTGCTAATATCACTTTCCAAGGGGCGAATTCTATGTCTCAGAAGCTCATCTGGGGTTCGAGGATCATCTGAGTCGTCTTCACTAGTTTCTTTATATCCTAAGGCCCAATATATGCCTAAAAATTCTCCTGAGTCTGCTCATGACAGAAGCTAGTCCGGCAAGGATGGATTACTCCTGGGCTCAGAGCTTTTGTTTGCTCATGAAAATTTTAGGACTTTCTGAGCCTGTTTTCTTTCCTGGGATTACAAGGCCAGGAAGATTCCTTTTAAGAGCAAAGAGTGAGGCAGTGGTGATGCACACAGACCATCCTTTGAGCGCACGGTGCTAAGTCTCTTCACTCATGTCCAACTCTTTGCGACCCCAGGGACTGTAGCCCACCAGGCTCCTCAGTCCATTAATTTCTCCAGACAAGAATACTAGAGTGGGTAGCCATTCCCTTCTCCAGGGCATCTTCCCAACCCAGGGATTGAACCCGCATCTCCAGGGTCTTCTGCATTAGCAGGCAGGATCCTTAACACTAGCACCACCTGGGAAGCCCAGATCAGCCTTTGGTTTGGTTCAAATTACAGACACACCTCAGTGGGTAGGTGGTGAGCTCGCCTGCAGAGCTGTAGGGTCCTGCCCCTCTCTGGAACAGAGAGATTGAGTCAGGTGAGTCTCAGGGCTAAATAGGGACGCATGACTAAGTTTGAGATATGCTTTATACTCATTTTATGTAGTTACTTTAAAAAGACAAAGGAAGGGGAAGCATTTTTAATCTTAGAAGAGGAAAAAACTCTTGAGTTTTTCTTTTTCTGTATCCAGAGTTCAAACTTCAGTGACCTGGGTTTCTTTAGCAGGTTTGTCTTCGAGGCAGCTAACAACAGCTTATTAGTTTTTAAAGTTCTAATTCTATGATGAGGCTCATGAACATACACAAGAGGGTGACAGATGGTGGGATGGCATCACTGATTCAACGGACATGAACTTGGGCAATCTCTGGAAGATGGCGAGGGACAGGGAGGCCTGATGTGCTGCAGTCCATGGGGTCGCAAAGAGTCAGACGCAACTTGGCAACAAAACAACAACATATTCAAGACTTTGCCTCTTTCCTCCTGAGCCTAGCCTGCCCTTGGCCTTTCGAGCTCTGCCCCAGGAGCCACACTGCTCTCCACAAAGATTCATGTCTCAGAAGCTCATCTGGGGTTCGAGGATCATCTGAGTCGTCTTCACTAGTTTCTTTATATCCTAAGGCCCAATATATGCCTAAAATTCTCCTGAGTCTGCTCATGACAGAAGCTAGTCCGGCAAGGATGGATTACTCCTGGGCTCAGAGCTTTTGTTTGCTCATGAAAATTTTAGGACTTTCTGAGCCTGTTTTCTTTCCTGGGATTACAAGGCCAGGAAGATTCCTTTTAAGAGCAAAGAGTGAGGCAGTGGTGATGCACACAGACCATCCTTTGAGCGCACGGTGCTAAGTCTCTTCACTCATGTCCAACTCTTTGCGACCCCAGGGACTGTAGCCCACCAGGCTCCTCAGTCCATTAATTTCTCCAGACAAGAATACTAGAGTGGGTAGCCATTCCCTTCTCCAGGGCATCTTCCCAACCCAGGGATTGAACCCGCATCTCCAGGGTCTTCTGCATTAGCAGGCAGGATCCTTAACACTAGCACCACCTGGGAAGCCCAGATCAGCCTTTGGTTTGGTTCAAATTACAGACACACCTCAGTGGGTAGGTGGTGAGCTCGCCTGCAGAGCTGTAGGGTCCTGCCCCTCTCTGGAACAGAGAGATTGAGTCAGGTGAGTCTCAGGGCTAAATAGGGACGCATGACTAAGTTTGAGATATGCTTTATACTCATTTTATGTAGTTACTTTAAAAAGACAAAGGAAGGGGAAGCATTTTTAATCTTAGAAGAGGAAAAAACTCTTGAGTTTTTCTTTTTCTGTATCCAGAGTTCAAACTTCAGTGACCTGGGTTTCTTTAGCAGGTTTGTCTTCGAGGCAGCTAACAACAGCTTATTAGTTTTTAAAGTTCTAATTCTATGATGAGGCTCATGAACATACACAAGAGGGTGACAGATGGTGGGATGGCATCACTGATTCAACGGACATGAACTTGGGCAATCTCTGGAAGATGGCGAGGGACAGGGAGGCCTGATGTGCTGCAGTCCATGGGGTCGCAAAGAGTCAGACGCAACTTGGCAACAAAACAACAACATATTCAAGACTTTGCCTCTTTCCTCCTGAGCCTAGCCTGCCCTTGGCCTTTCGAGCTCTGCCCCAGGAGCCACACTGCTCTCCACAAAGATCAGAGCCTTTCCAACCTCCAGGACCCTCCAGGCATACCCTGCCCCTTCTTCCTGCACAGCCCTTCCTCAGACTCCCCTGTCAACATCTGTCCTGTCCTCTTCTCTCAGAACCCACCATCTGTGCCTGTTTCCTTCTGCCCTGGGTGCCAAGGCTCTTCCCTGCTGCCTCCCCACAGAGTATCTCTGACCTCCTCAGAGATTTCCGTATTTATTCTGCAGCCTCGCAGCCTGGGGAGCAGACCTGACCCTCCTCCAGGGCCTGAGCCTACTGCTCCTCTGGAGGGAAGGCTGCCTCCCCCTTCTAACCACTGCTCGCTTGCTCAAGGGTCCCTGCCTCCACGAGCTCCCTGGACCCCGAGGCCAAGCCAGGCTGGGCGGGTGGGTGCTCTTGGGTCTCCCTGCACTCTCCTCCCAGCACCAAACCCTCTTCCATGTTAACTCTGTGGTGTTTGATTGACTTCTTCTCCTGAGCCCCAGGGTGAGCTTCCGAAAGGCAAGGTTTCTACCCGACCTGCTCCTGTGCTGTCCCTGGTACACTTACTGACCGGGACCTGAGGGAGGGCGGGCAGAGGTGGAGATTGAGAGCGGGGTCCTCTCTCAGGTTTCCTGTTACATCTTCAGTGTCCCAAGAGGTGCTCAGAACTGGGAGCATGTCGCCACCCTACCCTGGTTGTAGAAGGACTGGCCTTGTGGCCCCTCGAGAGTTTGATCTACAAGACAGTGCTCCGAGCAGGCCGAGACCAGGCGTCCACTGACCCTGAATGTGATGTACCCTTTGGGTGGGACTCACCTAGGAAGTTAAAACTCTGTTTTTTCTGCTCAAAACCCCTCCACCCTCCATCTGGGTCTCTGTTCCTGGACACCCAAAGCACGCTTGGTGACGTCTTTGTCAGCCAGTGCGGGAGGCCAAGTTTCCCTCCCCGGGGAACAAGAACCTGAAAGGGGTTGTGTCAAAAGTCACCTGTGGCAGCTCATTGTCACTGGAGGCAACAGGTCACCAGGGTGAGCAAGCACCCCCACGTCTAGTTTCAAAGTGTGTGGATTTTATCAGCGGGCACAGATGCAGTGAGGACAGGCAGCCTTCTGGAGTCAAGAGGTTCTATTGTTCTCCATGTGACCTGGGCATGTTCCTTCCTCACTCTGGAGCTGGGGTGACACCTACCTGATTGTCTCCTTGGGGTTAAATGAGGTCACGTGGGCAAAGACGCTATGGGGGAGGATGGGCACTTAGCAGGCCCTCTGGTGGTGCTGGCTGCCCCCGGCCCCTCCAGGTTCAAGGCTGCTGTGAGTGCCCTTAATCCGTGGCTCAGGAGCCCCAGCGCTGAGAGGCAGGGACCAGGTGGGCAAGGCTCAGGGAAAAAGAATGGGAAGCCGGAGCCATTCTCAGCATGGCCCCCGCATCTGCGGGCAGGACTGGGAACTCGCAGAGGTCACAGATAGTAACTCACCAGCAGAAAGATATTCTTACGCCCCATCTTAAGAACTGTTACAGTCATGGTGATGGAAGGAGTGCGAAGGTAAGGCGTCTCAGTGCTAGTTACTGACTGCGGTCATTCTTAAGGGATGGCGATGATCACCTGCGAAGATGCCAAGGGGACAAAGCGCCTCCCCGCAGTGCCTTTGTTAGGCTCGGGGTGGAGGTGGCGCTCAGAGCTGGGACGCTGCGACCAAGCCCCCGCCCCTACCACTGGGTGGTTCAGGGCGGTGCCCGACAGTCTAGGTCCTCTTTCCGCCACCCGGAAACCCCGGTTTTCAACCCGCGGGCGCTCCCGGGCCACTGGACTCCCCTAGCCAGCGCTCGGTCAGCGCGGAGCCAGAGATGCGCGCATTCGGCTCAGGGACCATAGAGTTCTGTGGTGACGAGCTGCCCACCGGTTGCGAGGTCTGCACCACCTTCCCGGACTTTCTCTTCATCTTGGAGTTTGTGAGTCGCTGAGAGCCAAGGAGGGCTGGATGGGATGGACCCTGCCGCGCGCTCTCACCCCGGGCTCCGGCTCTGCACAGAGCGCGGGCACATCAGGGAGCGGCACTGGTCCGGGAGGGCCCTAAGGACGTTTAGGGCTACGCGTTGAGAAACAGGTCACCAGGGTGAGCAAGCACCCCCGTCTAGTTTCAAAGTGTGTATTTTATCAGCGGGCACAGATGCAGTGAGGACAGGCAGCCTTCTGGAGTCAAGAGGTTCTATTGTTCTCCATGTGACCTGGGCATGTTCCTTCCTCACTCTGGAGCTGGGGTGACACCTACCTGATTGTCTCCTTGGGGTTAAATGAGGTCACGTGGGCAAAGACGCTATGGGGGAGGATGGGCACTTAGCAGGCCCTCTGGTGGTGCTGGCTGCCCCCGGCCCCTCCAGGTTCAAGGCTGCTGTGAGTGCCCTTAATCCGTGGCTCAGGAGCCCCAGCGCTGAGAGGCAGGGACCAGGTGGGCAAGGCTCAGGGAAAAAGAATGGGAAGCCGGAGCCATTCTCAGCATGGCCCCCGCATCTGCGGGCAGGACTGGGAACTCGCAGAGGTCACAGATAGTAACTCACCAGCAGAAAGATATTCTTACGCCCCATCTTAAGAACTGTTACAGTCATGGTGATGGAAGGAGTGCGAAGGTAAGGCGTCTCAGTGCTAGTTACTGACTGCGGTCATTCTTAAGGGATGGCGATGATCACCTGCGAAGATGCCAAGGGGACAAAGCGCCTCCCCGCAGTGCCTTTGTTAGGCTCGGGGTGGAGGTGGCGCTCAGAGCTGGGACGCTGCAACCAAGCCCCCGCCCCTACCACTGGGTGGTTCAGGGCGGTGCCCGACAGTCTAGGTCCTCTTTCCGCCACCCGGAAACCCCGGTTTTCAACCCGCGGGCGCTCCCGGGCCACTGGACTCCCCTAGCCAGCGCTCGGTCAGCGCGGAGCCAGAGATGCGCGCATTCGGCTCAGGGACCATAGAGTTCTGTGGTGACGAGCTGCCCACCGGTTGCGAGGTCTGCACCACCTTCCCGGACTTTCTCTTCATCTTGGAGTTTGTGAGTCGCTGAGAGCCAAGGAGGGCTGGATGGGATGGACCCTGCCGCGCGCTCTCACCCCGGGCTCCGGCTCTGCACAGAGCGCGGGCACATCAGGGAGCGGCACTGGTCCGGGAGGGCTGGGTAGGGTAGCAAAGCCCCGGTAAGGGACGTCTCTTCCACACCTCCACCAGCGATCCTCTGGCCCCTTCTAGCCCACGACGTTGAGGAAACCGTCTCCGGGACTTAGGTGGAGAAACCAAATCGACACCAGTCAGGCGTCGGAAGCTGGCCGGGGTCCACTGGTAGCGCGCGGGGTCCAAAGCTGCGCTCCGGACCTGCTTCCCATGGGCTTATGGGCTTATGGTCCTTGGAGAGAGGCGTCCAGTTGTCTCCGTGGTTAGGATTTTGTTCACTGATTTTTCAATGAGCGAAAAGACCAGAGTATTACCAAGCGAGGTGATTTGAATCTGGGTTATTTCCTCTTGAATATGTCTGGTGACAGTGCTAGCGACAACTTTGACCTCGACCCAGGAGGCGCTAGTACAGGAGAGGAAAGAGACAGGATTCCACCCCTAGGTTGGGAAGATCCCCTGAAGAAGGAAATGGCTGCCCACTCCAGTATTTTTGCCTGGGAAATCCATGGAGAGAGGAGCCTGATGGGCCACAGTCCATGGAGCTGCAAAGAGTTGGACACAGTGACTAAAAGCATCATTACCAAAAAATTGCAGAATATGTGCTGGCTAGGATGTAGAGAAATTGGTACCCTCAGACATCGCAGGTGGGAATGTAAATTTATTCAACTGCTATGAAAAACTGCTTGGTCATTCATTTCTCAGAAATAATTACCAGCCATCAACAAACAAGTCACCACCAATAATAATATAAAGCGGTACAGCCCCAATACAAAGCAGCATGGAGGTTCCTTAAAAACTCCCCGAACCCCGGTTTTCAACGCGGGCGCTCCCGGGCCACTGGACTCCCCTAGCCAGCGCTCGGTCAGCGCGGAGCCAGAGATGCGCGCATTCGGCTCAGGGACCATAGAGTTCTGTGGTGACGAGCTGCCCACCGGTTGCGAGGTCTGCACCACCTTCCCGGACTTTCTCTTCATCTTGGAGTTTGTGAGTCGCTGAGAGCCAAGGAGGGCTGGATGGGATGGACCCTGCCGCGCGCTCTCACCCCGGGCTCCGGCTCTGCACAGAGCGCGGGCACATCAGGGAGCGGCACTGGTCCGGGAGGGCTGGGTAGGGTAGCAAAGCCCCGGTAAGGGACGTCTCTTCCACACCTCCACCAGCGATCCTCTGGCCCCTTCTAGCCCACGACGTTGAGGAAACCGTCTCCGGGACTTAGGTGGAGAAACCAAATCGACACCAGTCAGGCGTCGGAAGCTGGCCGGGGTCCACTGGTAGCGCGCGGGGTCCAAAGCTGCGCTCCGGACCTGCTTCCCATGGGCTTATGGGCTTATGGTCCTTGGAGAGAGGCGTCCAGTTGTCTCCGTGGTTAGGATTTTGTTCACTGATTTTTCAATGAGCGAAAAAGACCAGAGTATTACCAAGCGAGGTGATTTGAATCTGGGTTATTTCCTCTTGAATATGTCTGGTGACAGTGCTAGCGACAACTTTGACCTCGACCCAGGAGGCGCTAGTACAGGAGAGGAAAGAGACAGGATTCCACCCCTAGGTTGGGAAGATCCCCTGAAGAAGGAAATGGCTGCCCACTCCAGTATTTTTGCCTGGGAAATCCATGGAGAGAGGAGCCTGATGGGCCACAGTCCATGGAGCTGCAAAGAGTTGGACACAGTGACTAAAAGCATCATTACCAAAAAATTGCAGAATATGTGCTGGCTAGGATGTAGAGAAATTGGTACCCTCAGACATCGCAGGTGGGAATGTAAATTTATTCAACTGCTATGAAAAACTGCTTGGTCATTCATTTCTCAGAAATAATTACCAGCCATCAACAAACAAGTCACCACCAATAATAATATAAAGCGGTACAGCCCCAATACAAAGCAGCATGGAGGTTCCTTAAAAAACTAAAAATAGAGCTACCATACGATCATGTGATCATTGAACAGCATTTGGATCATTACTGTCCAAAAGGGTTATTCCAGCTCACCCAGCCCAGGAGCAGAGTTGCTGGGCAGTCGATGAAACTTAATTAAGCTCAGGATTCCTGCTTGCTCAGGCTCCATTCCAGTCTCTGGCTCCTGAGAATCCCCTGGCAGTCCAGTGGTTAGGACTCTGGGCTTCTGCTGCAGAGAGCACAGGTTTGATCCCTGATTGGAAAACTAAGATAGATCCACCACGTTACGGGGGAAAAGACGCTGGTTGATTTTGCATTCTCTTAGACAGAAGGCCCCATATTGTGTAACCCTGACTCCCACCAGCAGCTTGTGACAGTCCCCATTGTTCCCAAACCTTGCCACACTCGGTAGAGTCAGACATGATGATTTTCTGCAAGTCCAATGGGTATGCAGGGCTTATTCTTTCAATCTGTGGTCCAGCGAGTTGGGCCACATCTGACCTCCCAATAGCCTGGGAGGTGCCCCAGTCAAACTTTCAGCCTCCAGGTCTGTGGGGCGGAGCTCCGCTGAGCTCCCTAAGACCAGGAAACTGCCCAGGAGCAGGGAAGGGTGGTAGCGTGAGGTGGGGTATGGCAGCTCTTCCCTGGGCTCCTGACCTCTGAAGGCTGCAGGGTGCTCACCGGATGGCAAAGTCAGGCCCAACTGGGTGGTGTGACCCTGGGCCACACAGGGCATGTTTCTTGTCCCAGAAGTGGGGTCACAGAGCAGAGCCTGTGGAGCCAGTGGAGGGGTCGGGAGCTTCCTCTGCAGTTCACAAACTCAGGGTCCTGAGAGCAGGAGCAAGGCTTTGGGGCAGTCTCCTCTCCATGGATGTGACTCTTCTCATGGCCATTTCCAAAGCCGACCCTTTTTACAGGGCAATGTCATGGGGCACTCCCCTTGGGGCCAGCTTGTGTAACGGTCACGCCATGGAGGTCCTGACCTGGGCTCCACAGCTAGCCTGTCAGAGCTGGCATTCAGCAGCTGTAGGGATGTGAGCTGGTAACTGAACCTCAGTTTTTGCATCAATAAAATGGGGACATGATAGCATACACCTTAGGGATGCTATGAGGAATAAGTGAGGGTCATATTCACAACACTCTTGAAACAAGCGATGCGTGTAATTACTGCTAAGTAACTATTAGGTGCAATTATTATTAATTTATTAATACCTCAAACACATGGTCTGAGATCAACTGGCCAGTTCATGATGAAAGGGGGACACTGTAGACAGGGGCCAGGCAGTAAGACCCATCCAAACCACCTTTGCTTCTTGGTACTTCTTGGATAGGGCGTTGAGTGAGATTTGGGAGTGGGCAGGGCTCACTTGGGGCTTCCCAGGTGACTCAGATGGTAAAGAGTCTGCCTGCAATGCAGGAGATCCTGGTTGCATCCCTGGCTCGGGAAGATCTCCTGGAGGAAGGCATGGCAACCCACTCCAGTATTCTTGCCTGGAGAATCCCATGAACAGAGGAGCCTGGCGGGCTACAGTCCATAGAGTCTGACACAACTGAGCAAGTAGTACTTCCACTTTTCAGGGCTCACTTGACTAGTGCCTGGGTTCAAGTACACACAGACACCATCCTCGGGAGGCCCTTCCCAGAGCAGCAAGGAGGACAACAGCGAGTGGAGGTCAGTGTGTCCTCTGCTAGGAGTTGCCCTGGCCAGAGGATGTGTGGTTCCCCATGCTGCTTGGTGCCTTGGGGATGGGGATCTTCCGGAACGAAGAAGTTCTAGGCGCTAGGACCCTGGGGAAAGCTTTGTGAATTCTGAGTGCATACTAATAGCAAATTGGCACAGGAACAGGTGCCAGTGGGCCTGGTTAACTCTTTCAAATATGATTTGTCATCCTGTCAGTTTATCACCACCTGGCAGGGCACTGGTTTGGGCGAGGGCATCGACTGGCACAAAACCTTGCCTCCATCGCCTCCAGCCTCCACGCGGCCCTCCAGCTGCCTGCTGATAAGCCAGGCACTGTTCATCCAGAGACCTGGCTGGAAGGCGACCGCCCAGACAGCTCTCGTGGCTTAGGACTCTTCCCAGACCAGCCCCGTGGACTCCCGGGTCTCCATTCTGGTGCCCCTTTGGTGCCGCTCCCATGGGGCAGCTCAGTCCTGCATGCCCAGCTCTCCTGGAAGCCCACCCTGAGAGCACCCTTTCCTGTACTGCAGGCCTGTCTCGGGGTCTGTCCCCTGCCTGGTCCATGAGTCTGTCCATGTCCCTGGCACCAACGCAGCTCTGTGGGACCCTGGTTCTCAGCATGCATCCACAGGAGAGGGGCTGGCTTTTGCCTCCTACCTGGCAGATGTGTAGGAATCAGAAGAGACCCCAAGGGCAGAAAGAGGGTCAAACTGACAGCCACACCAATTCCCCAGAGAGGATCTGAGCCCCTAGTTCCCCAGAGAAGATGTGAGCCCCTGCAGAGCAGCGTCGTGGACTTAGGGGGCTCTACTCCCTGCTGCATGTGCCCTGTGGTGAGCTCGCCACACTGCTGGCCCCCTCAGTGCCTCCCATCAATACCTCTGGTTTTTCTTGCCCAGAACCCACTCCTGTCTGGTCTAAATGTTCAAGGATTTGGGTCTCTTACTCTTGGCTTACTCGTATTTTTCATGGAACCTCCTTATTTCTCTGTATCCTGCTGAGTAAAGTCAGTGGGTACAGGGAGGAAAGAAGGTTCATCCAAAGCAGGACAAGCTGTCTACAAGCACCTGGCTTTGTGGATCTGATGGGCCTTTTCATTCATTTAGACCCCGTGACTGTCCTCGGCCTGGGGAGGGGGAGATACTGACTAGGGATCACCCCCGTGCCTGGGGCCAGTGCTGCAGAGAGAGGAGAAAAGGCTACCAGGGAGGAGATTTCCCTGCAGCCTGAGGGCAGAGGGCCTCAGGCCCAGACAGGGGCTGCTTCCCATTCCACACTCTCCCTGTTAATATCAGCTACAGGGACTTCCCTGGTCGTCCAGTGATTAAGGATCCGCCTTCCCATGCAGGGCACATGGGTTCAATCCCTGCTCAGGGAACTAAGATCCCACCTGCTATGGGTAGCTAGGCCCGTTCACTGCAGCTAAGACCTGATGCAAGTAAATATTTTTTAAATATATCAACTACAACCTGGACTCACAGTCTGTCTCTTGGAATTCCAAACCTCTGTCCTCTTCACACACAGACTCGGGGCCCCCTGAGCCCTGGTGTTGCCCTCAGATTAGATAAAGAGACATGACCTAGGCCTGCCGTGGAGGAATGGTGGCGTGATGGGTCCCCTGGATGGAAGGAGCCTGGGAGGGCGAACGGAGTCAGGAAGCCTCTGCACCATTCCCTTTGGTAGTCTCAGACTCCCGAAGCTGCTCTTCACATGGAGAAGGGAGAGTCCCCACAGAGGATCTCTGAGCTTCCCGTGACATGTCCCATGAGGTCAGAGGAGGATTCTGTGCAAATTTCTATGTGTAGGAATCAGAAGAGACCCAAGGGCAGAAAGAGTCAAACTGACAGCCACACCAATTCCCCAGAGAGGATCTGAGCCCCTAGTTCCCCAGAGAAGATGTGAGCCCCTGCAGAGCAGCGTCGTGGACTTAGGGGGCTCTACTCCCTGCTGCATGTGCCCTGTGGTGAGCTCGCCACACTGCTGGCCCCCTCAGTGCCTCCCATCAATACCTCTGGTTTTTCTTGCCCAGAACCCACTCCTGTCTGGTCTAAATGTTCAAGGATTTGGGTCTCTTACTCTTGGCTTACTCGTATTTTTCATGGAACCTCCTTATTTCTCTGTATCCTGCTGAGTAAAGTCAGTGGGTACAGGGAGGAAAGAAGGTTCATCCAAAGCAGGACAAGCTGTCTACAAGCACCTGGCTTTGTGGATCTGATGGGCCTTTTCATTCATTTAGACCCGTGACTGTCCTCGGCCTGGGGAGGGGGAGATACTGACTAGGGATCACCCCCGTGCCTGGGGCCAGTGCTGCAGAGAGAGGAGAAAAGGCTACCAGGGAGGAGATTTCCCTGCAGCCTGAGGGCAGAGGGCCTCAGGCCCAGACAGGGGCTGCTTCCCATTCCACACTCTCCCTGTTAATATCAGCTACAGGGACTTCCCTGGTCGTCCAGTGATTAAGGATCCGCCTTCCCATGCAGGGCACATGGGTTCAATCCCTGCTCAGGGAACTAAGATCCCACCTGCTATGGGTAGCTAGGCCCGTTCACTGCAGCTAAGACCTGATGCAAGTAAATATTTTTTAAATATATCAACTACAACCTGGACTCACAGTCTGTCTCTTGGAATTCCAAACCTCTGTCCTCTTCACACACAGACTCGGGGCCCCCTGAGCCCTGGTGTTGCCCTCAGATTAGATAAAGAGACATGACCTAGGCCTGCCGTGGAGGAATGGTGGCGTGATGGGTCCCCTGGATGGAAGGAGCCTGGGAGGGCGAACGGAGTCAGGAAGCCTCTGCACCATTCCCTTTGGTAGTCTCAGACTCCCGGGAAGCTGCTCTTCACATGGAGAAGGGGAGAGAGTCCCCACACAGAGGATCTCTGAGCTTCCCGTGACATGTCCCATGAGGTCAGAGGAGGGGATTCTGTGCAAATTTCTGGGCTCTGTCCCTGTCCTGGGCAGAGGTGTTTCGCTGATCACACTTCCTAGAACCCAGGACCTGACTCTGCCTCTGGTGGCCCCAGAGCTTCTCAGGTGGGACTTGGCAGTAAGACTTGACACACGAGGACAGGAAGGGAGAGGTGGGCTCCATGTACAAGCGTGTCTTTTTTTTTTTTTAAACATTTATTTATTTATTTTGGCGGGGGTGAGGAGGGAAGGGGGATGGGCGGGCCACTTCCACTGGTCTTTCATTTGTCTAGTTTCATCCGTCTTTGTTCTTTGGCTCCTGGGGGCCTCCCATCGCGGTGGCATCTGTTGTCGCAGAGCACCGGCTCTGGGCGCATGCGCTCCAGAGCTCCGGCTCGGTAATTGGACACATCAGTCCAGCCGCTCCGCGGCACATGGGATCTTTCCAGGCCAGGGATCGAACCGGCGTCCCCTACACTGCAAGGCGGTGTCCCTACCCACTGGACCACCAGGGAAGCCCCACTAGCATGTCTTTGAATAAAGTCTGTCTCCCTGGACGTACCCACCCTCAGTGCTCCTGTTTGCTCTGCATCTGTTCAATGCACGAGTGAATGAATGAGTGGGCGATAAGTGAGCAAGTGAAGGAAGCCTTCCCTTAGACTTGCTGGGAGCCCAGTCTCTGCATTCCAGCGTGGCGGGGCCCATAGAATAATGAGCATTTGCTTCCTGCCCTCTGTCACTTCTGTTTCTTGGATCCTAGGAAAGAATTCAGTGTTCTGCCCTCCCTTTCGTGCTTCCTCCTGCCGCCTGGAGCTTCTGCCTTCTTGACTTGGTGACTATTCCCTTCTCTGCAGTAGCTCATCCTTAACCAGCCTACACACACACACACACACACACGCACACGCACACGCACAGAGAACAACGTGGTGTCTCTTTCCAGGGCGTGGCTCACCGATATCTACAAGGAATAGCACTCTCCTGGGCTCAGCCTTGTCCTTTCATCTCTCTCCTCCTGTCCTCTCACTGCCTTTCCTTCTGCATCCACCTCGACACCCCGCCCCAGGCTGTTCCCTGTGACTTCTCTCTCCAGCAGCCTCTGCCACCCTGCATATCTCCCCTGGCACCTGCTGGGCAGGGCTGTGGTCCCTGCTCATCTCCTGGGAGCCTGACTGAATTTTATCATGTCATCTGTGCTGAGGACATGCCTTACATGAGGTGGAACTTCGCATCTCTTTCTGGGGTGGACGGCCCTGGTGCCCTCTTTCCTATGAGAACTCCCCTTGAACCCGTGGCTCCTCAGCTCTTCTCATAGTGGAAGGTCCAGGGGGAAGAGACACATTCACCCAGGGTCCCCCCCACTGGATGGATGGGAAGGGGCTGGTGGGGTGCACCGTGATGGTCGAAAGATTCCCTGAAAGTCTGCTTGAGAGAGAACTGCTTACCTTGAAAGACGTTGTCCTACGTGCGAGAAGCTGATCACAAAAGTCCACTTATCATAGGATTCAACTCATGTTCAAGTTCAGAGCAGGGAAATCTATGGAGACAGAGGGTAGACTAGTGGAGGCCTGCAGACTGGAGGGGTGGAGGGAGCCGTGGTCGTGGGGCCCAGGGTTTCCTGTGAGGGATGAGCGTGTTCTCAGATTGACTCTGGGGATGGTGGTGGATATTAATGATACAGGGCAGCTCATTTGTCTGGTTAAGCAAAAAATAATCTGCTGGTCACTACCATTTTTGAAAAGAAAGAATTTTTTATATTAAAAATATTATGAAGGCTATAATCTCAGAGTTAGCCCTTCTCATGATAAAAATGGATGGCAAAGTCCTTAGCAGAGCAAATGTGTACCTTGCACGTGGCTTTGTTTCCCCATCTCACAAACGGGTCAAGTAGCACACTCAGAGGGACTTTGTGATGATGAACTGATTTAATACTGGTAAAGTGACCCTGGTTCCTCAGGTCTCTCTGGTGGCTCAGATAGTATAGAATCTGTCTGCAATGCAGAAGACATGGGTTCGATCCCTGGGTTAGGAAGATTCCCTGGAGATGGGCATGGTGACCCACGCCAGTCTTCTTGCCTGGAGAATCCCATGGACAGAGGAGCCTGGCGGGCTACAGTCCAGGGGGGCGGTCACAAAGAGTCAGATATGACTGAGCAACTTACACTTTAACTTTTTTCACTTTCCTGGCTCCCCAGCATGACCTGTGGGTCTGACCCTTCCTGAACATAGGCTCTCCTGGTCTTACCCTCACCCCTTCTCTCCCTCTCTCTGCAGGTCTTTGGCGGGCTGGTGTGGATCCTGATGGTCACAACCCAGGTGCTTCTGACCCCGGTCCAGGGCTGGGTCCTGTTGGTGTCTGTGTCCTGCTTCGTAGCCACCACTGTCCTGGCCTTCCTGTATGTGATTGGTGCCCACGGCAACAGAACTTGCTGGTTTACCCTGGTGAGTCCAGCCCTGGATGTTTGTGGGGTTGGGGGTGGACAGTACTGGACCCACTCCCTTGGGAGTCTGGGCGAGGTGCCCTGTGGATGTCTCCCACCCAGGCTCCAAAGCCAGGCAGGCCAGGCCTTCAATTCCAAGCTGCCCACAGCAGCTGGGGGCTCCTGCAGCAGGAGGTCAGGCGGAGGTGAAGGTGGAGGCCGAGTGTCACGGTCACTGCCTGATTCTCTGGGGGGCTGCTTAGCCTTCTCCTGTGCCATCATCTCTTTCATGGAAGCCAGTGGCCCCACAACCCTCCCTGTCCATCCTGCACCTGCCAGGGGTTGGTCGGTGTCTCCCACCACCCAGCAGGGCTGGCTTCCATCTTGAGAGGCGGACAGGGGGCTGGGGGCAGGTCCTGTTGTCCAGTGTGAGGCCGTGCTCACTGCCCAGCTCCCAGGCACTGCCTCTAGCCCAGGGTCACCTGAGAGGCACCTGGCCAGGGGAGAAGGATGACCTGTGAGCTCCCTTCTGCATGAAATCTGCCTTGAGGCCCGTTAAGCGGGGGAAATTATACCTGGGTCACCTGGCCTGACCTCCCCTGGAAGGGGGTGGGGCTGTTAATCAGGCCTCTTCCTCACAAAAGTCCTCCAACCTGAACTTTAGTAACCGCCTGCAAGTCATAACTACCCAAAGCTCCATTCTAGTCCTTTTTTCCTTTCAAATATACCTCAAACCCAAATAGACTACCCGCTAACCGCACACAAAAATGAACAAAAGCAAAATACCCATGGAAACAGCCTGAGCCTCTCTCGCTGAATTGACGACCAAGGCCATGTCCAAACTGGGGACTGTGACCACAGCTGCCACTTCTCGGGCCTGGATCCAATTTCTATCAGTTCCAAAAGGGCCCCTGCCCCACCCATGACTACATCCCACCTCACGTTAAAGCAGCATTCCTCTTCTATCAGAGCCCTGACTCTGGCCCCCAGACCAGCAAGACAGAACTCTGCTCAGCTGCCTGGTGATCGGTGTCTGTGAGGAGGGGTGGGTGTGACTGGGAGGTGGGGGTTGAGAGGGAGGAGCGCAGGAACAGAGCAGAGGCTGGTGGAGGGACCTGGTGTGGGCCAGGCGGGGACTGGCAGGGACAGCGGGCTCTGCCAGCCCTCAGGCGCCACCTCTCCGAGTCTGCTTGCCCCGCCTCTGATGCCCCTCTCTGACCCTGCAGGACGCCACGTACCACTGTGTCGCCGGCCTGTCTTACCTCAGTGCCTCTATCACAGCAGCCTTTGCCATCGACCAGACTCACCAGGACAGCTCTTTAACACATAACAATGGAAATATCTGCACTCTGGTGAGTCCTCGGTTCAGCCTGCCATGTTTACCGCTCCCAATGCCCACAGATGGAGGGTCTGAGGCAGGAGTGTTTCTGCACCTTCTCCCCTGGTGTTTCTTGGTTCACTTGTCCAAACAAAGTAAACATTCCCCTCATTTCTGAAGAAACAAAGCCCCAAGAAGGGCACTGCAGCACCCAGACTTCTTGGTCTCCACGCAGGCTGCACTGCCCACATCCGGGCTCCCTAAGAGTCTGAGCCTGGGTGGGCTTGGAGGAGGCAGCTGCGGGAGAAGCGTGACCGCAGAGGCCCAGGAGTATCTAAGCTCCTGTGAACAATCATATTTCCCCTCCCAACAGCCTTAGGATGCAGGAGCTGTGATTACACCCACTTCCCAGAGGGGGAACCAGGGCCCCATGAGCATGCCCAACTCGGCCCAGGCTCACCAGGAACTGGGGGGGCTGGGGTTCAAGCCAGCGGGTCTGTCACCCACTCTTAGCACAGTGTGAGCAGGCGCCTGTCCACGTGAGTTCCGGCTCTCCTCAAGTGTCTTCCAGGGAAGCACACGGGCAGGCGGGGACAGTGCTGAGATCAGGGATGGAAAGTCAGGCCAGCCTCTCTCGCTGAATTGACGACCAAGGCCATGTCCAAACTGGGGACTGTGACCACAGCTGCCACTTCTCGGGCCTGGATCCAATTTCTATCAGTTCCAAAAGGGCCCCTGCCCCACCCATGACTACATCCCACCTCACGTTAAAGCAGCATTCCTCTTCTATCAGAGCCCTGACTCTGGCCCCCAGACCAGCAAGACAGAACTCTGCTCAGCTGCCTGGTGATCGGTGTCTGTGAGGAGGGGTGGGTGTGACTGGGAGGTGGGGGTTGAGAGGGGAGCGCAGGAACAGAGCAGAGGCTGGTGGAGGGACCTGGTGTGGGCCAGGCGGGGACTGGCAGGGACAGCGGGCTCTGCCAGCCCTCAGGCGCCACCTCTCCGAGTCTGCTTGCCCCGCCTCTGATGCCCCTCTCTGACCCTGCAGGACGCCACGTACCACTGTGTCGCCGGCCTGTCTTACCTCAGTGCCTCTATCACAGCAGCCTTTGCCATCGACCAGACTCACCAGGACAGCTCTTTAACACATAACAATGGAAATATCTGCACTCTGGTGAGTCCTCGGTTCAGCCTGCCATGTTTACCGCTCCCAATGCCCACAGATGGAGGGTCTGAGGCAGGAGTGTTTCTGCACCTTCTCCCCTGGTGTTTCTTGGTTCACTTGTCCAAACAAAGTAAACATTCCCCTCATTTCTGAAGAAACAAAGCCCCAAGAAGGGCACTGCAGCACCCAGACTTCTTGGTCTCCACGCAGGGCTGCACTGCCCACATCCGGGCTCCCTAAGAGTCTGAGCCTGGGTGGGCTTGGAGGAGGCAGCTGCGGGAGAAGACGTGACCGCAGAGGCCCAGGAGTATCTAAGCTCCTGTGAACAATCATATTTTCCCTCCCAACAGCCTTAGGATGCAGGAGCTGTGATTACACCCACTTCCCAGATGGGGAACCAGGGCCCCATGAGCATGCCCAACTCGGCCCAGGCTCACCAGGAACTGGGGGGGCTGGGGTTCAAGCCAGCGGCTCTGTCACCCACACTCTTAGCACAGTGTGAGCAGAGCGCCTGTCCACGTGAGTTCCGGCTCTCCTCAAGTGTCTTCCAGGGAAGCACACGGGCAGGCGGGGACAGTGCTGAGATCAGGGATGGAAAGTCGAGAGGCCACGTCTCAGGCCCTGGCTCTGGGGCAGTGGGGAGGCCCCTCCAGACACATCACGTCCAGACCTCACAGCCACGGGTGTTTGTTGCAGGGATGAAACCCTCGTCTCCTGAGGCTCCCGTCTGCCAGCTGTGAGAACCTGTGCAGGGGGAGGGCCTGGACCTCACACTCATCCATTCTCTGTGCAAGTCTCTTGTGCCCTCTGAGCCTCAGTTTGCTCATCTACAAAATGGGATGGTCATTCCTCTTGTTTCCTTGGAGGATGACAGTTGTTAAGCCGCTTCCTCCTGAGGCTTCCTGGTGATCAGTGGGTGGATCAGGGGCTGGAACCTCCTTCACTCCATTAGGAAAATAGATGGAGGGAGACTTCATGTCTCAAGGGTCTCTTGCCTGCAGGTCTCTGAGCTCTAAAAGGAGCATCCTCCACCTGAGAATCCAGACCCCTTGAGGGGCCATGAGGTCGTGACCTGGATCTTCTTGTTGCTGGAATGGATCAGGATGACAGGGAGCAAGAGGCTATGCTGCTGCCTAGTCACTTCAGTCGTGTCTAACTCTGTGTGACCCCATGGACGGCAGCCCGGCAGCCTCCTCCATCCATGGGATTCTCTAGGCAAGAATCCTGGGGTAGCTCGCCATTTCCTTCTCCAGGAAGAAGCTATATCGTTTCATAAAGCTTTTCCCCAGATTTGTGCATGGGTGTGCTTGCCCCAGGGTGCTGACTCATGATTTCAGAAGTATTTCTAACCATAGACATTATTAAAAAATAAAAAAAGGAGAAAGAAAACAAGAAAAGTTGCAGAAACATCACTCCTTAGATCACTAGCAAATCCCAAGGTCACAAGTGGTAACAGACCACAGAGACCCGCCCAGGTGGCAATGCTGTGCCACCTCCACCCCTTTGGGGAAAGGACAGAGCAGAGGCCGAGAGAAACCCCACGGGGTGGGCGCTGTTGGGCTCTGGAAAGAGGTTTGTGTGGGTGTTTTTCCTGCTCCCAGAGGGAAGGCTCTGGGGAAGCGCTCTCCGAGGCTGTCTGCTGGTCCTCAAGGGCCGCCCTCCAGGACTCTAGGGGAAGCACACGGGCAGGCGGGGACAGTGCGAGAGGGGCCCACGTCTCAGGCCCTGGCTCTGGGGCAGTGGGAGGCCCCTCAGACACATCACGTCCAGACCTCACAGCCACGGGTGTTTGTTGCAGGGATGAAACCCTCGTCTCCTGAGGCTCCCGTCTGCCAGCTGTGAGAACCTGTGCAGGGGGAGGGCCTGGACCTCACACTCATCCATTCTCTGTGCAAGTCTCTTGTGCCCTCTGAGCCTCAGTTTGCTCATCTACAAAATGGGATGGTCATTCCTCTTGTTTCCTTGGAGGATGACAGTTGTTAAGCCGCTTCCTCCTGAGGCTTCCTGGTGATCAGTGGGTGGATCAGGGGCTGGAACCTCCTTCACTCCATTAGGAAAATAGATGGAGGGAGACTTCATGTCTCAAGGGTCTCTTGCCTGCAGGTCTCTGAGCTCTAAAAGGAGCATCCTCCACCTGAGAATCCAGACCCCTTGAGGGGCCATGAGGTCGTGACCTGGATCTTCTTGTTGCTGGAATGGATCAGGATGACAGGGAGCAAGAGGCTATGCTGCTGCCTAGTCACTTCAGTCGTGTCTAACTCTGTGTGACCCCATGGACGGCAGCCCGGCAGCCTCCTCCATCCATGGGATTCTCTAGGCAAGAATCCTGGGGTAGCTCGCCATTTCCTTCTCCAGGAAGAAGCTATATCGTTTCATAAAGCTTTTCCCCAGATTTGTGCATGGGTGTGCTTGCCCCAGGGTGCTGACTCATGATTTCAGAAGTATTTCTAACCATAGACATTATTAAAAAATAAAAAAAGGAGAAAGAAAACAAGAAAAGTTGCAGAAACATCACTCCTTAGATCACTAGCAAATCCCAAGGTCACAAGTGGTAACAGACCACAGAGACCCGCCCAGGTGGCAATGCTGTGCCACCTCCACCCCTTTGGGGAAAGGACAGAGCAGAGGCCGAGAGAAACCCCACGGGGTGGGCGCTGTTGGGCTCTGGAAAGAGGTTTGTGTGGGTGTTTTTCCTGCTCCCAGAGGGAAGGCTCTGGGGAAGCGCTCTCCGAGGCTGTCTGCTGGTCCTCAAGGGCCCGTCCCCTGCCCTGGGGAAGCCACACGCTCCCTTCAGCACCCAGCCACGCCCCAGCTCCATAAGCACGACCACCCTCATCGTCCCTGGGACCCCCTCCACTGTCTCACAGTGTGAGCTCTCCCGTATCAGTTCATCTCCCAAGAGGGTTGGGAGGGTTCCTAACCAGGAGCCCAGCCAGGCAGCAGCTTGGTTGTGACTCCTCCTCAGGCTTCTCCAGCTCCTCCAACTGTTTCTTCACCCTCTCACTAGAGAACCCATAGGTACTCCCTCGTCCCAACCCCAGGAGCTGGACACTCTGGACCCCACACCCAGGGTCACAAGTCAGAGGCAGATGTTTGCTTGTGGCCTCGGGGCCAGCCTCCCAGAGCTGGGTGACAAGACAGATGGTGGCCAGGTGAACATGGCAGACCAGGGGTTTGAGCAGGCACCATGCGACCGTTGGCCACATTTCCAGGCCTCAGCTCCCAGCAGCTTTCTCAGTAAGCCCCCTCCTTTCCGCCAAAGCTCAAAATCCCTCCTCCCCATGCCAGACCCTCACTTCCTGTGTCCTGGCTTCCTGGGCCTTGCTTGAGAAATTTAGGATCTTAGAGTCAAATTCTGTTGGGGGGGCGGGGGAGTCTGAGGATGTCCAGGGAGCAATGAGATAACCCATGTGGTCATATTCTCTTAGCCAAGACTGCTGGGATCACACCTAGTGGACTCTGGTCTTATTGAAGTGTAGGAAGGAAGTTTTCCATGAAGAGCAGAGGATACTTGCCCACAAGTATTTCTAACCATAGACATTATTAAAAAATAAAAAAAGGAGAAAGAAAACAAGAAAAGTTGCAGAAACATCACTCCTTAGATCACTAGCAAATCCCAAGGTCACAAGTGGTAACAGACCACAGAGACCCGCCCAGGTGGCAATGCTGTGCCACCTCCACCCCTTTGGGGAAAGGACAGAGCAGAGGCCGAGAGAAACCCCACGGGGTGGGCGCTGTTGGGCTCTGGAAAGAGGTTTGTGTGGGTGTTTTTCCTGCTCCCAGAGGGAAGGCTCTGGGGAAGCGCTCTCCGAGGCTGTCTGCTGGTCCTCAAGGGCCCGTCCCCTGCCCTGGGGAAGCCACACGCTCCCTTCAGCACCCAGCCACGCCCCAGCTCCATAAGCACGACCACCCTCATCGTCCCTGGGACCCCCTCCACTGTCTCACAGTGTGAGCTCTCCCGTATCAGTTCATCTCCCAAGAGGGTTGGGAGGGTTCCTAACCAGGAGCCCAGCCAGGCAGCAGCTTGGTTGTGACTCCTCCTCAGGCTTCTCCAGCTCCTCCAACTGTTTCTTCACCCTCTCACTAGAGAACCCATAGGTACTCCCTCGTCCCAACCCCAGGAGCTGGACACTCTGGACCCCACACCCAGGGTCACAAGTCAGAGGCAGATGTTTGCTTGTGGCCTCGGGGCCAGCCTCCCAGAGCTGGGTGACAAGACAGATGGTGGCCAGGTGAACATGGCAGACCAGGGGTTTGAGCAGGCACCATGCGACCGTTGGCCACATTTCCAGGCCTCAGCTCCCAGCAGCTTTCTCAGTAAGCCCCCTCCTTTCCGCCAAAGCTCAAAATCCCTCCTCCCCATGCCAGACCCTCACTTCCTGTGTCCTGGCTTCCTGGGCCTTGCTTGAGAAATTTAGGATCTTAGAGTCAAATTCTGTTGGGGGGGCGGGGGAGTCTGAGGATGTCCAGGGAGCAATGAGATAACCCATGTGGTCATATTCTCTTAGCCAAGACTGCTGGGATCACACCTAGTGGACTCTGGTCTTATTGAAGTGTAGGAAGGAAGTTTTCCATGAAGAGCAGAGGATACTTGCCCACAAGTATCATGTGAGGGGTCTCTGAGGACCCTCCTTTCCAGTTGGCTAGCACCAAATGGTGACGGCCGATGGTTGACCTTGCATGCCAAGTCCAGGGCCTCCCCTGGAGTTCACGCTGAGAGTATTCTTGGGCCACACGTGGGCTCTGCAGGTAAGGATGGCAGTGGGAGTGCTGGGAAGCAGTGGTGGTCCACACACTTCACGGCTCTCAGTGCCAACTGTCATGCCAGCGGTCAGCCCAGCCTGGGTGGCCCATGCCTTGCCCTCTCCCCTGGCACACCCATTAATTGTTATTTTTCTTGGTTTCAGGTGTTTTCAATCATAGTCACTCTGCTGTACGTGATCCACGGGGTGTCTTCTTTAATCAGATGCAAGAAGTCTTCCTAAAGCAACAGAGAACATTCCTGATAACACTGACAATGACAACCGATCAGGCTGTCTTCTGGCGTTTAACACTTGAGAAGGCCAAATTGCTCTCCGTGATGGAAAAAGAAAAGAAGAAGCAATGTTCTCCTTATTTGTGGATGCTGTGTGGACTCCCTGTAGGCCTTCATGTCAGAGTAAAGGGTTCGTTACCTTTAACCTCCAGGAGCTGAGAAATCTTCCTAAGGGTGATTTCCTATTAAAGGGGACAGTGGGGTGGGAAGTGGCAACCGTGGTCTGAGAGACCATCAGACAGGGACCCAGTACTGGCCCCTGGAACGAGTCTTCACTATCATTTTCCACAGGCTCTTTTGAGTATCCATCTTGTAGCACACATCTAAGTCTTCATGGATACCTTACATCTTCAAGGATGTTCTAGTTGTCATGGAGAATAAAACTGTGCCAGAAAATATTTATAGATAGATGGGATGAAGCGCTGGAAGTCAACCCTGAGTATTCATTGGAAGAACTGATGCTGAAGCTGAAGCTCCAATACTTTGGCCACCTGGTGTGAAGGGACTCACTGGGAAAGACCCTGAGGCTGGGAAAAATAGAAGGCAGGAAAGAAGGGGATCACAGAGGATGAGATGGTTGGATGGCATCACTGAATCAATGGACACGAATTTGAGCAAGCTCTGGGAGATGGTGAAGGACAGGGAAGCCAGGCGAGCTTCAGTCCATGGGGTCGCAAAGAGTCACACACGACTGAGTGCCTGAGCTGAGCTGAGGATGAAACATGACTAACTCTTGAAATAATTTATAAAGTATCTTTATGTCCAGTACTCTCGTGGGAGGAATCCTTGCTTAGACCAAATCTCAGCAGCAGATCAAAGGGCAGTTCAGATGACAGCTGTTACCCCCAGGGTAACTGTACCAGAAAAGGTCACATTCATCAAATCCACTTAAAATTTCAGTGAAAATGCTACTTATAGGGACTTCCCTAGTAGCCTAATTACTGAGATTTCATGCTCCCAATTCAGGGGGCCCAGGTTCAATCCCTCTCAGGGAACTAGATCCCACATGCCACAACTAAGACTCCGCATAGCTAAAGAAATAAAATTTTTTAAAAATGTTACTGTAAATCTGGAGCAAAAGATTTGATCGGACCCTTTACTGAAAAATTAAAATAAAAATTAAGAAATGATAGGAAGTTTGTCACCTGTTTAACAAAATTTGCAACCAAGTGTTGACTGAGGGAGGTCTCATTTTTTCATAAAGTACCATGATGCTAATAGAAGCTCATGTTTGACTCCATCAAAAAAAGAAAAGAAAAGAAAAACTGAAGAAACTGCAGGTTTAGTTGAATTTCTGAAGTTTTATCAAAACTTTGAAATTTCATTCTCTTTAAAGAAACTTTGACATATTTTCTTTATTTTTCCCTTTGTCAGTGGCCAGCTAACTCTAAACCCTCATTAGTCAGTCCTAAGGTTTGCAAAAGATTCTCTGACATGGCCTCAGTCCTCCTATTCCAAGTCATTTTTATCATTTGCACTCTCATTGGACATTTGATAAGAGGACTCCTTGTGGTTCAGATGGCAAAGAGTCTGCCTGCATATGCGGGAGACCCAGGTTCGATCCCTGGGCCGGGAAGATCCCCCAGAGGAGGAAATGGCAACCCACTCCAGTATTCTTGAACGGAGAAGCCTGGCAAGCTACAGTCCAAGGGGTCGCCAAGGGTCGGTCACAGTGATCTTCCTGAGAGGGGCTGTCTGCTCTGAGCTGCAATGTCAAGGCCAGGACTGTTCAGGTGACTCCCAAGCTCCACACTGCAGCCCCCAAAAGGCCAAGGGCTCCCATTCCAGCTGAAGCTTTGTGAAGAAGGTGAATAACTGAGTGTCTCTAAATTTATGGGACAAAGAGCTAAGTCCCAGCCTAAGTAGCCAGGCCTAAGCACCCTTAGTCTGCCCCATCCAGCCCCAGGGGGACAGCAGTACTCTGAGGGCTCGGGGACATTCCTGATAAAGAACAGGAGGCTGCAGAGGCTAAGAGACTATCCCTGTGCACCCTGTGAGTGCTGGAGCTGGGGCTCAGCCACCAGCCTCCGGATCGCCCTCCTCTCCTGGCCTCCCCCTTGTCTTCCTGCCCAACTGCCCTTCTTCTATTCCCTCCAGTTTATTAAAGATACAATCATCCTGTAACACTGGAGAAGTTAAAGGTGTACAACATGGTGAAGTGCTCAGAAGAAATCAAAGGCCTAAATGTAAACTATAAAACTGTTTGAAGAAAACACAGGACAAAAGCTTTATGACAACAGATTTAGCAATTTCTTGTACAGAACACCACGTACGCATACTTAAGTCGCTTCAGTCATGTCTGACCCTACGACCCTATGGAACATGGCCTGCCAGGCTCCTCTGCCCATGCGATTCTCCAGGCAGGAGTGGGGTGCTATTTCCTTCTCCAACAGAACACCATAGATACAGGCAATAAAAGAAAAACTAGAATTCATGAAAATTAAAACATTTTGCACCTCTCTCATCTGGAAGTTTATGGGTATCTTTTATATTAAATTGGCAGGCAGAAAGTTGCAGGAATTTCTGATTTACAGCTGATCCATCAGAAACCTCAGTGACAACCAGACTTGCAACTGGGATGAAATGGGTTGGGGACATCTTAGACTGAGCGCTTAGCCAATGGAATTTGATGTCACCTCCGGGCAGACAGTGGTAGAATTGAGTTAAGCTGTACAGCAATCTAGCTGGTGTTGCAGAGGACTGTTCGGTGAAGGAAACACTCCCCCCATGCCCCCACATCTGGTGCCAGCGGTGTTGGGAGTGTGGCCATAGCGTGAATAAAGGGACATAAGAGAGAAACCTGACTTTTCCCTACTCAAGATGACAAAAGGATGTCTCGGACTATCAGGAAAGAAGAGAAGAATGATTGAAAGAACAAAATCATGGGTAAACAGGCTATTTTTTAATTCTTGAGTTTTTTTTATATTGTTTGATGGTGGAAGCAAAAGTACAATGCTATCTAATGTGGTTCTCGATGCAAGCAGAGAAAAATTTTAAAACAACTATAGAAACAGGGGTGGGTAAAGGGATTTAATGAGAAGGAAGGATCGTATACTTCACTCGACTAGTACAAGGTCAACACCAATAGACTGAAGCTAAGTGACAGAGGTATAATGCAATACGGAGTGCGTGTGTGCTAGTCGCTGCAATCGTGTCCAATTCTCTGCGACCCCTGAGACGGTAGCCCGCCAGGCTCCTCTGTCCGTGGAACTCTCCAGGGAAGAACCTGGAGTGAGTCGCCACTCCCTTCTCCAGATCTTCCCAACCCAGGGGTCAAATCTGTCTCCTGCACTACAGGCAGATTTTTTAACACTGAATCCTAATAATACCTAGAGCGACCACTAAAACATCGATACAAAGAATTTCTAGAGTCAAAAAGAACAACGTTTGCCTGTTTTCCTCTGCTTTCTAGCTGTGGGACTACAGTCAGGAAACTGTAACTTGATTGCACATTATTTTATCAGGTCAGACTAGACGCCCTGCCTCCCCATGTGATTTTCAATTCATGAAAATTAAAACATTTTGCACCTCTCTCATCTGGAAGTTTATGGGTATCTTTTATATTAAATTGGCAGGCAGAAAGTTGCAGGAATTTCTGATTTACAGCTGATCCATCAGAAACCTCAGTGACAACCAGACTTGCAACTGGGATGAAATGGGTTGGGGACATCTTAGACTGAGCGCTTAGCCAATGGAATTTGATGTCACCTCCGGGCAGACAGTGGTAGAATTGAGTTAAGCTGTACAGCAATCTAGCTGGTGTTGCAGAGGACTGTTCGGTGAAGGAAACACTCCCCCCATGCCCCCACATCTGGTGCCAGCGGTGTTGGGAGTGTGGCCATAGCGTGAATAAAGGGACATAAGAGAGAAACCTGACTTTTCCCTACTCAAGATGACAAAAGGATGTCTCGGACTATCAGGAAAGAAGAGAAGAATGATTGAAAGAACAAAATCATGGGTAAACAGGCTATTTTTTAATTCTTGAGTTTTTTTTATATTGTTTGATGGTGGAAGCAAAAGTACAATGCTATCTAATGTGGTTCTCGATGCAAGCAGAGAAAAATTTTAAAACAACTATAGAAACAGGGGTGGGTAAAGGGATTTAATGAGAAGGAAGGATCGTATACTTCACTCGACTAGTACAAGGTCAACACCAATAGACTGAAGCTAAGTGACAGAGGTATAATGCAATACGGAGTGCGTGTGTGCTAGTCGCTGCAATCGTGTCCAATTCTCTGCGACCCCTGAGACGGTAGCCCGCCAGGCTCCTCTGTCCGTGGAACTCTCCAGGGAAGAACCTGGAGTGAGTCGCCACTCCCTTCTCCAGATCTTCCCAACCCAGGGGTCAAATCTGTCTCCTGCACTACAGGCAGATTTTTTAACACTGAATCCTAATAATACCTAGAGCGACCACTAAAACATCGATACAAAGAATTTCTAGAGTCAAAAAGAACAACGTTTGCCTGTTTTCCTCTGCTTTCTAGCTGTGGGACTACAGTCAGGAAACTGTAACTTGATTGCACATTATTTTATCAGGTCAGACTAGAAGCCCTGCCTCCCCATTCATGTGATTTTCAATAGTTTAAATAGTTAAAGTCGTTTTTAACTAAGACACATATACAAAGCTCCTATCACACTGACTGGTATTATACGACATGCTCAATAAATTACATCTATAATTATTTATTATTTGTAAATGAAGAAATGTAAGGTTGGCATTTCCTTTAAAAAGAAAGAAAAAAAGACAACCCATAGTGTGCTGGGGTGAGTCTCTTCCAGGTTGCCAGAAGCACCCGGTGCCAGGCTGGGCAAGGCAGTTGGGAGGCCTATCGCGGCTCTCTTTAAATTTGACCACACAGAGCGCTTCATCCCCTGTGCGGTCCTGACGTCATCCCAGTCCAGTTTGACATCTGGAACCTCATCTTCCGGCTCCGGATCCGTTCTCAAGGCCCCCTGAGGGGAGGCAACCACAATGGGCAGAGGGCCACATTCCTCCCGGAATTCCACGACATGGAGACTCTTCTTATCAGCCAGCTGTTGATGGGTTTCCTGGGCACGACCAAACGGAGAACACCAGTTAGGTCTGAGGCTGGTCTAACAGGCTGGGCATCCCTGGCGCTCGTCTTGTGTGGCCAGAACTGTTTGGTTGATTAAAATGTAGCAACTCTTAAAGGTTCATTAACAGAGGGTGATTATTACAGCATGGCCCAGGTAACATAATATTAAGTTTATGTGCTAAATGAATTTATTTAAAAGTGATTAAAAATAAGACCTGACTTAACACAAAACACACAAAAAAACTTAGTCGCTGCAATCGTGTCCAATTCTCTGCGACCCCTGAGACGGTAGCCCGCCAGGCTCCTCTGTCCGTGGAACTCTCCAGGGAAGAACCTGGAGTGAGTCGCCACTCCCTTCTCCAGATCTTCCCAACCCAGGGGTCAAATCTGTCTCCTGCACTACAGGCAGATTTTTTAACACTGAATCCTAATAATACCTAGAGCGACCACTAAAACATCGATACAAAGAATTTCTAGAGTCAAAAAGAACAACGTTTGCCTGTTTTCCTCTGCTTTCTAGCTGTGGGACTACAGTCAGGAAACTGTAACTTGATTGCACATTATTTTATCAGGTCAGACTAGAAGCCCTGCCTCCCCATTCATGTGATTTTCAATAGTTTAAATAGTTAAAGTCGTTTTTAACTAAGACACATATACAAAGCTCCTATCACACTGACTGGTATTATACGACATGCTCAATAAATTACATCTATAATTATTTATTATTTGTAAATGAAGAAATGTAAGGTTGGCATTTCCTTTAAAAAGAAAGAAAAAAAGACAACCCATAGTGTGCTGGGGTGAGTCTCTTCCAGGTTGCCAGAAGCACCCGGTGCCAGGCTGGGCAAGGCAGTTGGGAGGCCTATGCGGCGGCTCTCTTTAAATTTGACCACACAGAGCGCTTCATCCCCTGTGCGGTCCTGACGTCATCCCAGTCCAGTTTGACATCTGGAACCTCATCTTCCGGCTCCGGATCCGTTCTCAAGGCCCCCTGAGGGGAGGCAACCACAATGGGCAGAGGGCCACATTCCTCCCGGAATTCCACGACATGGAGACTCTTCTTATCAGCCAGCTGTTGATGGGTTTCCTGGGCACGACCAAACGGAGAACACCCGGTTAGGTCTACGAGGCTGGTCTAACAGGCTGGGCATCCCTGGCGCTCGTCTTGTGTGGCCAGAACTGTTTGGTTGATTAAAATGTAGCAACTCTTAAAGGTTCATTAACAGAGGGTGATTATTACAGCATGGCCCAGGTAACATAATATTAAGTTTATGTGCTAAATGAATTTATTTAAAAGTGATTAAAAATAAGACCTGACTTAACACAAAACACACAAAAAAACTTAGGTCTTTCAGTTAAAGAGCAGGAACTTCCTGTGGTTCAATTATGGTGACCTGCTACGGGTCACCATAATTTCACCCCACCTTCCTACCCCCAAGTGAGATGAAGGAAGGCCCTTGCTCTCGTCTTCCTCAGCCTCCCAATCATGAGCCACGCTGTGCCCCAAACTGAACTTGAATCTCATCAGGCCCCAGCCCCAGCTACCAATTTATAAGACTTGCAGGGAGAGAGGATGTTATGGACCCTCAGATATTTGGCATCAGACTAGGACAAACAACCTGATTTCTTCAACAACAAAAAATCCAAGAGAGAAAAGAAAGAGGGAATTTACAGATTAAATGTGACTTAAAAGACACAGCAAAGACCTAAAAATGTATCGACCTTTTCTGCCATCAATTCCAACTGTATAAAAAAAATTTTTTTTAATCTGACAAATGGATACATTTTGTGAGCACTGAACTAGATGCTATGATATTCAGTTACTGTTAATTTTTTAGGTGATAGTAGTACTGTCCAGGTACTTTTTAACTCTTACCTTTTAGAGATACATGATGAAATACTTATGAATGAGATAAATGATGGCTGAGATTTGGTTCATAATGACAGGGGCTGGTTGGGGGTGGTTTAGAGAAACAAAACTGGGCATGAGCTGCAAACCATCAGTGCTGCATAAGAGAGCCACGGGGACTCTTAACAGAAGGGAGCCATAAAAATCTGAACACAGGCAGATAAGCTGAACAGATGCGTCAATGACAGCAAAACACCTACAATCCCACGAGAAATGCTCAGTCTCCTGTTTCCAGACTTCACGTGCACCTTGGGCTACTCTAATTCTGTATGCTTGAAATTAGAAGAGAGTAAAAAAAGAAGAAACCGCATAAAATAATTTAAATTGGAGTGTCTTATAATCGTTTTTTGAGTAGCGCAATGCAAGCTTTTATAGCTGATGGCATTTTAGAAGCAATGATACATAGTCACTATAGGAGAAGATTTAAAGTGCTAATATACAACAGAACTATCGCATAAAAGAACAGGTCTACTTAACCAAAACTAATGATCTAAAAACAAATACCTTAGTTACATCAAACAAGCCTCTCTCAGTGAGTTGAAATTCAGAAGTGCTTTTGAGGGATGTTTTAGATAGTACTAACATACACATGAACATACATACACACACACATAGCTGTTCAAAAAAGATCTTTTAAGCAAATCTTTCTCTTTCAATTGACACTCCTGTTTTAAACAGTGACCGCTACAATTACTCCATGGATCACTTTATTCAAAAACTGCCAGTGCACTCTGTCCTGAGGCCTGTCCAAGTCCTTGGCAAAGAGAGGTCAGCGAGTACCTGCCTCCTGCACCCAGCTGTCATTCTGCACACTCGGCTCTGCTAAGGTCCACCCATCCTTTCAAGGGACAAGCCAGCCCTGCCAAGCTAGAGGAGGGTCCCTGCACTGATGGTCCTTCCTCCCTGCCTCTAGAGTGACCGTGAGCCCAGCCAAGCTACAGGGGTAAGCCCGGCAGGGGCCCAGAGCTTTCATCCTGGCGGAGAAGTAACCTGAACTATTAACATTCATAGTTCCTACTGACTCAGGTGTCCCCCCGAGCCCCCTGTGCAGGTGACATGAAACTGACTTGAGACGGTTCTTGAGAGTGGAAGTGTCCAGGGGGTTCTGCTCTAATTCCAACAGTAAGGACAAAATAAAGAAAGAGATTTTCCCAGGACTTTCCTGGTGGCCCTGTGGCTGAGACTCTATGCTCGCAGTGGAGGGGACCCAAGTTCTACCCCAGGTCAGGGAACTAGATTCCACATGCTACAATTAAGACTTTGCATGCCGCAACTAAAGATCCCATGCTACCACCAACACCCAAAGCACATCCAAATAAATAAAAATGTTTTGAAGAAAGAGATTTTCTCTTCTTACCTTACCTTTTTATGTTGTTGGGAGCTTTAGAACAAGCAGGTGTTCTTTCCATAATAAAACAGATGATAATTACTGGCTTTTAGAAGCAATGAATAGTCACTATAGGAGAAGATTTAAAGTGCTAATATACAACAGAACTATCGCATAAAAGAACAGGTCTACTTAACCAAAACTAATGATCTAAAAACAAATACCTTAGTTACATCAAACAAGCCTCTCTCAGTGAGTTGAAATTCAGAAGTGCTTTTGAGGGATGTTTTAGATAGTACTAACATACACATGAACATACATACACACACACATAGCTGTTCAAAAAAGATCTTTTAAGCAAATCTTTCTCTTTCAATTGACACTCCTGTTTTAAACAGTGACCGCTACAATTACTCCATGGATCACTTTATTCAAAAACTGCCAGTGCACTCTGTCCTGAGGCCTGTCCAAGTCCTTGGCAAAGAGAGGTCAGCGAGTACCTGCCTCCTGCACCCAGCTGTCATTCTGCACACTCGGCTCTGCTAAGGTCCACCCATCCTTTCAAGGGACAAGCCAGCCCTGCCAAGCTAGAGGAGGGTCCCTGCACTGATGGTCCTTCCTCCCTGCCTCTAGAGTGACCGTGAGCCCAGCCAAGCTACAGGGGTAAGCCCGGCAGGGGCCCAGAGCTTTCATCCTGGCGGAGAAGTAACCTGAACTATTAACATTCATAGTTCCTACTGACTCAGGTGTCCCCCCGAGCCCCCTGTGCAGGTGACATGAAACTGACTTGAGACGGTTCTTGAGAGTGGAAGTGTCCAGGGGGTTCTGCTCTAATTCCAACAGTAAGGACAAAATAAAGAAAGAGATTTTCCCAGGACTTTCCTGGTGGCCCTGTGGCTGAGACTCTATGCTCGCAGTGGAGGGGACCCAAGTTCTACCCCAGGTCAGGGAACTAGATTCCACATGCTACAATTAAGACTTTGCATGCCGCAACTAAAGATCCCATGCTACCACCAACACCCAAAGCACATCCAAATAAATAAAAATGTTTTGAAGAAAGAGATTTTCTCTTCTTACCTTACCTTTTTATGTTGTTGGGAGCTTTAGAACAAGCAGGTGTTCTTTCCATAATAAAAACAGATGATAATTACTGGCTTTTAAAAATAATTTTAAAGCTTCAAACATCCGTGGAATATTTTCTTAAAGGCTAATCGTCATGAACAAATCTTCAGTTGGATGAACTAACCTGATGAAGCCACAGACAGCGAAGAATGCCCAGTCCTCGGGTGGCCCAAGAGCAACTCCAGGACGGCCCAGGAGATGCTGGCGTCAGAACAGACCCCTGGAATCCGAGCTAGCCCTCCTGTTTCAGAACCCAGGGAGGACTTACCTGGTGAGCGAGCCCACGGAAGAGGCCCCGGGTGAGGTTGAGCATGTTGACGGAGCCAGAGACCTTGGCATACATGTCTTTGATGCCAATGAGCCGGCAGATGGTGGTGATGGCCCGGTGGCAGCGGAGGCCATAGCCTAGAAAGAGGAAAACCAAGTCAAACACCCACCCACTTGCCCACAACGCAGGTGGCGCCACCTGCTGGCCTCACGTGGCCTCCCGCTCTGGGTTTAGGAGATGTTGGTTCACATTCTGGCTTCCCCACTTCCCACCTGGTGACCCTTCATCAACTTCAACTGATTTGAATGAGATATTATAAAGATTAAAGAAATAAGATATGTAAGTTTCTAAAAATAAAAAAAAGAGAGAGAGAGATGTAAGTTTCTGGTCTTCCCTGGTGGCTCAGTGGTTAAGAACCTGCCTGCCAATGCAGAGGATATGGGTTTTGTCTCTGGTCCAGGAAGATCCTACCTACCTCAGAGCAAATAAGCCCGTGTGCCACAACTGCTGAGCCTGTGCTCTAGAGCCCAGGAGCCACAACTACTGCTGTAGTCTGCACACCCTAGAGCCTGTGCACTGCAATAAGAGAAGCCATTGCAGTGAGAAGCCTATACACTGCAACTAGAGAAAACCCATGTGTAGCCAAAAATTAATTAACTTTTAAAAACAAGTATATATATATATATATTTCTTAAACACATGAACAAAAAATAGGGCTGTTAAGGTTAACAGAGATGCCTAAAGTTGCTTGGCACCCCACGCCCATGTTAACTAAGGCTGGCCAGATACATCTATTCTCACCTGCTTGAACGGTCACTGGCACTGAGCAGAGATATCTACTTCCTCCTTCCGGAAAAACTCTTGGCTTCAGGAACGCACCCTCTCCCAGATTCTCTCCTAGCTACTGGCCTGCCTTCTCATCCCCTTGCTGGCCTCTAAATCCTGGGTGGCTTCCTCTCCAGGCGCTCACCCTACTCTTTATCTACCTGTATGCCTTTCCCTGGCTGTTGTTTAATTGCTCAGTCATGTCCAACTCTTTTGTGACCCCAAGGACTGTAGCCCCCCCAGGCTCTTCTGTCCATGAGATTTTCCATGCAAGAATACTGGAGTGGGTTGTCATTTCCTCCTCTAGGCAATCTTCCTGACAGGGATTGAACCTGCACCTCTGCATTGGCAGGCGGGTCCTTCACTGCTCTGCCACCTGGAAAGCTCTCTAACACTCTGATTAGCCAGGCATAAAACTCAGCACACACCTTAAAGCTGGGCTGAAAAATACAGCTTTAATTAGAAGATTTAAAAAAAAAAAAGGTAACTTCTGCAATTAAATCTGTAGCAATCTTTCAAATATCATTCAGATAAAGATGTATTCAAAGTGACACATCCAACAAAAACATTACATAGGCCACAAATAAAAGCCATTGACGTTTTCAAATAGTCTTGCAGATACATTTTTAAAAGTTTTTTTTAAGAGTTTCTGTTTCTTTGTTTTTTTACTGATTTTAGGAATGTATTTTATAAACCCAATGTCCAAAACATTATCATTTCACCATGTCTTCAATACTGTAATATTTCTGAGATTTTTTTTTTTTCTCGTAATAGTCTCTGAAATCCAATGGTATCTACACTTACAGGGATTCTCAGAAGTCACATTTCAAGTACCCAACAGCCACACAGGCTGTGTAGCTATCACACGGGACAGCACAGGTCTAAACCTTAATGTCCAAGTGTTCAACTCAATACTTTTTCTAAGGAAAAGATATATGCTTTTATTTGACATATGAATCGTTAATGACTTCAAAGCAGAAGGCAAGTTCTGGCTCACTAATATCATTGGTACCGTCTTTGGTTTTTTGTTTGTTTTTTTTTTAATTTGGGGAGGGTGGGTTGGGGAGGGAGGGGGTGGGTGGGCCACTTTTACTGGTCTTTCATTTATCCATTTTCATCCATCTTTGTTCTTTGGCCCGTGTGGGCCTCCCATCGCAGTGGCCTCTCTCATTGCAGAGCGCCAGGTCTGGGAGCATGCGCTCCAGAGCTCCGGCTCGGTAGTTGGACACATTGGTCCAGCCGCTCCGCGGCACATGGGATCGAACCGGCGCCCCTTGCACTGCAAGGCGGTGTCCTTACCCACTGGACCACCAGGGAAGCCCCTGATTTTTTTTTCTTAGTTCCATGCCATAGCTCTAATACTAGAAGCTTTGCCAAGAAAGTTTTTAAATACTATCTATGTTCCCTTCTGATTCAGACTTTTTAAGATACTCCCTAGAGTTACACAAAACCATTTTTACTATAGAACCACAGGTGAAACACACGTCAAAATGTTCAAGAATTCTACCCTCTGGGTCCATGGGGCATAGCTGGCATAGCCCCATGACCCTACACTCCGCCTGCCCGCTCTTCCAAGACAGGAAGAAGGTTCATCTCTGGATCCTCGGAGCACCTGGCTCACCAAAGATGTGCAATCCGCACTTGATGAGGAGAGTCAAGGAGTGGAGGTGAATACACTATAGGAAAAGAAACCCGCGGCATGTGGCACCGATCGTGAATTCTCCAGGAGTGACAGGTGCTCCCTCTACAAACCCCACTGCTCTCAGATGCTGCTTCCTATTCATGATGTGCTCTTCCCACCTACGATTCCCCCTGGAACGTGTCTGTAACCATGGGAGCCTGGGGAGGTTGACTACTGCATCTTTACTCACTGAATTATACATTTTATTTATTTATTTTTGGTCCTGCCGCACAGCATGTGGGATCTGTTTCCTGACTTGGAACTGAAACTGAGCTCCCTGCATTGGAAGCCTGAAGTCTTAACCACTAGCCCTCCAAAGTCCCAAGGTTGACCACTTTTTATTTCCCCCAAAACCTCAACCTTCTTAAATCTAACTTAGGTCTTTCCATTTTGGTGTTTTTCAAAATGAGTTCAGGTAAAGGTGAGCAAACACAGAGGGCAGGATGAAACTGGTACACTGCAACACATTATAAGAGGGTTTTTTTTAGTTACCTCTGGGTTGTTTCTTCATCTTGATATGCGTCCTTTTAAACGTTAAAGAGATATCGTGGTATACTGGAAGGTAAAAACATAAACATAAGCAGGGTTGGGGTAACGCTTTAACGCTCTTGCAAATACCACAAAGCAGCCAACACCACCCTAAGCAGCCAGCATGCATTGGCCAAGGATGCGTAACCAACTCCAACTTCACTCATTACTAAGGTTTGTTTCTACATTTTATATATTTATATGTGAGAAGGTACTAACAAGCAGAGAAACACAAAAAATACCCACAGAGCCATAGTGCCACATGTAATGTAACAAGTATAAGTCAGCAAGCTTTAAAAGATTAGCACTCACTGTATGGTCTTCATATCGTTCTATAAAATGCAAATAGTGAACTGCTCTGTTCTTTGCCTGAAAGAAAGAAAGAAAATAATTTTCTTATATCTCATTAAGGAATTTATACTTTCTCAGGGATTTAAAACATATCTTTCATAAAATATTTTATGGGAAATTTCAAATTTACACTTTAAAATTTCAAATTAAAAAATAAGATGTGCAATCCGCACTTGATGAGGAGAGTCAAGGAGTGGAGGTGAATACACTATAGGAAAAGAAACCCGGCATGTGGCACCGATCGTGAATTCTCCAGGAGTGACAGGTGCTCCTCTACAAACCCCACTGCTCTCAGATGCTGCTTCCTATTCATGATGTGCTCTTCCCACCTACGATTCCCCCTGGAACGTGTCTGTAACCATGGGAGCCTGGGGAGGTTGACTACTGCATCTTTACTCACTGAATTATACATTTTATTTATTTATTTTTGGTCCTGCCGCACAGCATGTGGGATCTGTTTCCTGACTTGGAACTGAAACTGAGCTCCCTGCATTGGAAGCCTGAAGTCTTAACCACTAGCCCTCCAAAGTCCCAAGGTTGACCACTTTTTATTTCCCCCAAAACCTCAACCTTCTTAAATCTAACTTAGGTCTTTCCATTTTGGTGTTTTTCAAAATGAGTTCAGGTAAAGGTGAGCAAACACAGAGGGCAGGATGAAACTGGTACACTGCAACACATTATAAGAGGGTTTTTTTTAGTTACCTCTGGGTTGTTTCTTCATCTTGATATGCGTCCTTTTAAACGTTAAAGAGATATCGTGGTATACTGGAAGGTAAAAACATAAACATAAGCAGGGTTGGGGTAACGCTTTAACGCTCTTGCAAATACCACAAAGCAGCCAACACCACCCTAAGCAGCCAGCATGCATTGGCCAAGGATGCGTAACCAACTCCAACTTCACTCATTACTAAGGTTTGTTTCTACATTTTATATATTTATATGTGAGAAGGTACTAACAAGCAGAGAAACACAAAAAATACCCACAGAGCCATAGTGCCACATGTAATGTAACAAGTATAAGTCAGCAAGCTTTAAAAGATTAGCACTCACTCGTATGGTCTTCATATCGTTCTATAAAATGCAAATAGTGAACTGCTCTGTTCTTTGCCTGAAAGAAAGAAAGAAAATAATTTTCTTATATCTCATTAAGGAATTTATACTTTCTCAGGGATTTAAAACATATCTTTCATAAAATATTTTATGGGAAATTTCAAATTTACACTAAAATTTCAATAGATATATCTAAAAGCTAAGGATTTAATTTAGGGGGAAAAAAAGTGTAACATTACCATCATACCAAAAAAAATAAAACCTCAAACCAAAACAGTAATTCCTTGATTTCTTTCAGCATTCTGTCAGTGTTCAAACCTTCCCCGCAGTCTCATAATTTTGGTAAGCAATCCCAGGGTTAACAGAAATGATTTGAGAATACAGGCCCTTCTGAAATTGCTTTTTCTGAGATCAGTAAACTTTGACAGTAAGTACTTTTCTGTGGTTCCCACAAAGTCAAGCACAGACACTATTGATCTTTTACTGTTCACAAAGAAAGAATGTACGTACTTTTCTGAAAGCATCCGCACGCTCAGCGGCTTTCCCAATGGCAAAACCTTTCAAAGAAAAGGCAAAAAGACTTGAGGCAGCAATTTCACTGCAAGAAATTTCCCTATTAATATACTTGCAAAAGTACAACAAACGACATGTACAAAAAGCTCACTATTGGGCTTCCCCAGTGGCTCAGTGGTCAATCATCTGCCTGCCAATGCAGAGGCATCGGTCTGATCCCTGGTCCAGGAAGATCCCACATGCCGAGGGGCAACGGAGCCCACACAAAACTACCAAAGCCCCCGTGCCTAAAGCCCAGGTTCTGCAACAAGAGAGGCCACTGAAGTCAGAAGTTTGCGCATTGCAACTAGAGAACAACCCTGTTCACAACTAGTGAAGAGCCCATGCAGCAACAAAGACCCAGTACAGTCAAAATAAACACATAGAATTACTATTATTTTTAAATATATGGTGGTATAGGAACAAAGAATCTTTGGAAAGAAAATGAACTGTTAGAGTACAGTTTCCTTTGGCCACATACTATCTATAGGTATTATTAATAACTGTTTTGAAAGTGTCAGTATGGATTTAAACAGGCAGTTTTCCAATTTTCTTTCTTTACACACGCATGTATATATTTCTTCACTGTGGAAACTTTGCCGAAGAGTATCAAGAGGAAATGTAAATGACTGGCAAACATACTAATTAAACATTTTAAATCTTTTCAGTGTATATCCTTCCAAGCCTTACAGGCTTTTCTTTGCATATAAACATAGTTAAAAAATTGAGGCTATATTACACAGTCTTATATGAAGCGGCTTTTTGTTAGTCTGGTTTTTTTTTTTTTTAATAACTTATCTACTTCGTTGCACCAGATCATATTGCAGCCCATGGCATCCTGAATCTTCATAGCATCGTGTAAACTGTTGGTTGCGACATGTGGGATCCAGTTCCTGACCGGGATCGAACCGGGACCCCATGCATTGGGAGCATGGTGTCTTAGCCACTGAACTACAAGGGAGTCCCTGTTTGTCTGTTTGATTTAAGATTATTTTGAGTAATTGTCCATAATTCTTCAATGGCTATAGACTATCACCACGCTTGGTTATACTCTTCTTGTAACTGTGTCCCTACTGTGGAATATTTAGGGTCATCCTGCCCCTGCCCCCAGGTTCTTACTATTATACATAATACAACAGTGTTTAACTTTTAAACTTGCAAAAGTCCCCAAAATGCAAAAGCTCACTATTGGGCTTCCCCAGTGGCTCAGTGGTCAATCATCTGCCTGCCAATGCAGAGGCATCGGTCTGATCCCTGGTCCAGGAAGATCCCACATGCCGAGGGGCAACGGAGCCCACACACAACTACCAAAGCCCCCGTGCCTAAAGCCCAGGTTCTGCAACAAGAGAGGCCACTGAAGTCAGAAGTTTGCGCATTGCAACTAGAGAACAACCCTGTTCACAACTAGTGAAGAGCCCATGCAGCAACAAAGACCCAGTACAGTCAAAATAAACACATAGAATTACTATTATTTTTAAATATATGGTGGTATAGGAACAAAGAATCTTTGGAAAGAAAATGAACTGTTAGAGTACAGTTTCCTTTGGCCACATACTATCTATAGGTATTATTAATAACTGTTTTGAAAGTGTCAGTATGGATTTAAACAGGCAGTTTTCCAATTTTCTTTCTTTACACACGCATGTATATATTTCTTCACTGTGGAAACTTTGCCGAAGAGTATCAAGAGGAAATGTAAATGACTGGCAAACATACTAATTAAACATTTTAAATCTTTTCAGTGTATATCCTTCCAAGCCTTACAGGCTTTTCTTTGCATATAAACATAGTTAAAAAATTGAGGCTATATTACACAGTCTTATATGAAGCGGCTTTTTGTTAGTCTGGTTTTTTTTTTTTTTAATAACTTATCTACTTCGTTGCACCAGATCATATTGCAGCCCATGGCATCCTGAATCTTCATAGCATCGTGTAAACTGTTGGTTGTGACATGTGGGATCCAGTTCCCTGACCGGGGATCGAACCGGGACCCCATGCATTGGGAGCATGGTGTCTTAGCCACTGAACTACAAGGGAGTCCCTGTTTGTCTGTTTGACTTAAGATTATTTTGAGTAATTGTCCATAATTCTTCAATGGCTATAGACTATCACCACGCTTGGTTATACTCTTCTTGTAACTGTGTCCCTACTGTGGAATATTTAGGGTCATCCTGCCCCTGCCCCCAGGTTCTTACTATTATACATAATACAACAGTGTCTTAAGCCTTTTAAAGTATACACCATCGTCATGGAAAGAGGCAGATGTAGGAAGATTTCTCTTTTCTCTCTGACAGATTACAGGGGTTTACCAAAAGAGCTGTGAGCCAAGGCCCTAAAAGATAGTTGGAAAAGCCTGCGACCCTGAGTCCACAGCGAGCCCAGGCCACACCTGTCCTGCTCCCACCGCCAGCTCCTCACACACCACCACCCCCGCTCACCCGCAGCTCCTCTGCCATTCCCCACAGCCACCAGCACACGGACAGACTTCTTTCTTCCTTCTTTTGCCGTCATATTGAAAACATTTCTCACCTAAAAGACAAAACACTTCCTAAATGTTACCCCTTAAAGACATTCTGAAGTAGGGAACTGAAAGGACCTTCTCTCACACACACGGGCACAAGGGGTGAACAGACACATCATCCCTCACTCCCAGGAGTACAAAAAAAGTATACGTCCTCCGAAGGAAAACTCACTCAAGACTGTTTCTGCAGGAGTGAAATGGAAGTAGGATTTTCTGTTCTTAGTACACAGGCTGGTTAGAAGATCTGACTGAGATAACTTTTAAAGAGATTCGAAACTGTAAACCACAATCTATCCTGTTTTAATGAAGGTACCACAAAAAAAAGTTGCTGATTAAACTTTAACACAGTTTACCACTGACTGATTATAAAATACATCCCAATAATAGAGATGTTAAAAGATGGAAAAGTATGAACCTTATAAATAATAAAATGCAGTGTACAGAAATGATTAACACAGGACTAGATCTTTATGCTCAACTGAAAACAGAAACTTCTGAAATACCTGTTTGTTATGCACTACAGGAAAATCTGCACTTGAGGGCATATTTATAAATTCACCCAGAATTATGAAACCGTTATCTAAACTGCTTACATGGCTGTCCCTTTCCCAAAAAGTGAAGTTAGAGGGAACGAGAGCTCAAACCCACTCCAGTGGATCGTCTCACTGGAAATCACCCCCACAGACAAAATTCTGCAAAGGAACTAACTTCCACGAGGGATAAATTAGAACCCAAAGACTTCAAATACTTATAAATATATTAAAACTATGTAATTGGTATTAACACATACTCATTTAATCACAGACTCAATATATGGTTATTCTATACGGCATTTAATACTAAGTACGCAGCACCAAACACTAAGCATTTAACACGACTGAGTTGAACTGAACTGATGCAGCACTAGCTCAAAGGGAGGCTGATGATCTTAGGAAATGCCCTGGAAAAAAAGATCCAAATTTACTTGACACAGGCTTCAGCTTCAAGGGCCTACAAGAGCTAATTTCCCCATCAAGAGATGGACATGCAAAGTAACTCCAAGCTTTCTATCCCTCCCCACATTTCCCCTGAATCTCTGCTCCCTAAACTGAGTGCCAAATACAGCTGATTCAAAGAGAAATTCTACTGCAACCTTTGCTTGAAGGAGGAGATTTAATGCAATCTCCAAATTCTGTTATCAATAATACCACTGAAGTTGCCTTGTGAAACCTCAATAGGTGGCCTCCCCAGAAGGGCAGCAGTTGGAAGGGCCAACGTCATCAAGTGACTAAAGTTTCATCATCTCCTTACCCAGAGCAGCCCTGTAGCTCAGAAAGTCATGCATCAAAGGCTTTTCTCCACTGTTCCTCATGCCCATCCCTTCAACATCGACCCCAACTTCTCTGAAAGCTTAACCGGGTATTTAATTCAGCATGCCTACCTCAAGTATCCTGGTATCGAAATCATCATATGTTTCTGCAGGGAGAAAAGAAACAGGAATACAGATGAATGCGCCTGTGTAATTACTGCACAAAAGCATTTTTATTAAAGGGCAGTGACAGAAATTTACGCTAACATGTAAACAAACAGAAACTTCTGAAATACCTGTTTGTTATGCACTACAGGAAAATCTGCACTTGAGGGCATATTTATAAATTCACCCAGAATTATGAAACCGTTATCTAAACTGCTTACATGGCTGTCCCTTTCCCAAAAAGTGAAGTTAGAGGGAACGAGAGCTCAAACCCACTCCAGTGGATCGTCTCACTGGAAATCACCCCCACAGACAAAATTCTGCAAAGGAACTAACTTCCACGAGGGATAAATTAGAACCCAAAGACTTCAAATACTTATAAATATATTAAAACTATGTAATTGGTATTAACACATACTCATTTAATCACAGACTCAATATATGGTTATTCTATACGGCATTTAATACTAAGTACACAGCACCAAACACTAAGCATTTAACACGACTGAGTTGAACTGAACTGATGCAGCACTAGCTCAAAGGGAGGCTGATGATCTTAGGAAATGCCCTGGAAAAAGAGATCCAAATTTACTTGACACAGGCTTCAGCTTCAAGGGCCTACAAGAGCTAATTTCCCCATCAAGAGATGGACATGCAAAGTAACTCCAAGCTTTCTATCCCTCCCCACATTTCCCCTGAATCTCTGCTCCCTAAACTGAGTGCCAAATACAGCTGATTCAAAGAGAAATTCTACTGCAACCTTTGCTTGAAGGAGGAGATTTAATGCAATCTCCAAATTCTGTTATCAATAATACCACTGAAGTTGCCTTGTGAAACCTCAATAGGTGGCCTCCCCAGAAGGGCAGCAGTTGGAAGGGCCAACGTCATCAAGTGACTAAAGTTTCATCATCTCCTTACCCAGAGCAGCCCTGTAGCTCAGAAAGTCATGCATCAAAGGCTTTTCTCCACTGTTCCTCATGCCCATCCCTTCAACATCGACCCCAACTTCTCTGAAAGCTTAACCGGGTATTTAATTCAGCATGCCTACCTCAAGTATCCTGGTATCGAAATCATCATATGTTTCTGCAGGGAGAAAAGAAACAGGAATACAGATGAATGCGCCTGTGTAATTACTGCACAAAAGCATTTTTTATTATCCCATAAAAATTTCATTTATTATTATTATTTTTTACAGGGTTTTGTTGTTTACTGCCGCACATCCACCCAAATCTGCCATAGTACACGTATATCCCCCCCACCGAATCTCCTCCCATCCCCTCCCCATGCCACCCATCCAGGGCTCCACAGAACCCCTGTCTGAGATCCCCTACTCCCACAGCATGCTCCCCTCCCTCAACCAACGTCCATAAGACTATTTGCCATGTCTGCCTCTTCATTGCTGCTCTGCATACTCATTTATCAGCACCACCTACAAAAGCATTTTTTAACACAGGCACCATCACTGAGTGGTTTTTTTTTTTTTTTGGCCACTTCTATTGGTCTTTCATTTATTTACCTTTGTTCTTTTTGGCCTGTGTGGGGCTCCCATCACGGTGGCCTCTCTCGCTGCAGAGCGCTGGCTCTGGGCGCATGCGCTCCAGAGCTCCGGTTCGGTACTTGGACACATCGGTCCAGCCGCTCCATGGCACGTGGGATCCTCCCAGGCCAGGGATCAAACCAGTGCCCCTTGCACTGCAAGGCGGTGTCCTTACCCACTGGACCACCAGGGAAGCCCCATCACTGACTTTTAACGAAGACTCTCAGATACGTTAGTGCCACTCTCAAGGCCGCACCCCGGTCCTCCGTCATTACCAGAAACTGTTCCACTCCTAAATCCATAAACTCGGCCACCATCTCGCTGATCGCATGCCCTGCCCCTCCGGCTCTCACTCAGTGATCAAAGGGGATGGTTCCCGGGGCTCAGCCAGCACCTCCAGACTCCTGACCTCTGCTCCCCTTCCTCCATCACCCCTCCAGTCTTCTGGCCTCTCCCACTCAGTCAAGACACCACAGTCATCACTTCTGCCGGGTCTTGTGCATGTCCTCAACTCACTCACCTCTTCCCCGTCCACCACACGATCCAGGATGGAGTCAGGGCAGCTCTCTGGCCACGGTGGACCTGCTGGGTGCTGCTCTGGAGACGTCAAAGCATGGCACGTGCTTGGGCCACTAAAAACTCACCGTCCGCAGCTCAGCGGAGTCCTCCCTGCTACCTGGGTGCCTTCCAATCCTTCTAGTTAGGTCTCTCCTCACCACGATAGCCATTTCAAACACTCTCTGTGGTCTTTTACTTTTATACTATAGGAAATTTACATTCACAGACCAAAAAACCCCAGCAAAATGTAAGTTTATGCACCATTAGGTGGCTTCAGTGTTTTAACTTGCAGCCAGTCTCCTTCCTTCTAAACTCTGTTCAATTCCCACTGCACCGGGTAATTCTGAGGCCAGTCACAGATACACCGCTGTTTCCATCGACACACTCTGGTGGCCACACTCATCCACGACCCGTCGCCTCCTCACAGACTCACTGAAACCCCAGAGACAACACTCACTCCATCGACAATACAGTTCACCCAACTGTCTCTAGTCCCTTCTGTCGCATGTCTGCCCACTTATCTACAGGCTAAATCTGAGCACTCACAAAGACTTAAATTCATGGGCTTTGTCCTCTTCCTCCCATATCATCATTCTCCCAACAGAAGCACTCTTCTAAGTCCTAAGCCTGCTAGCCTGAGTCTCTCCATCACAATCCTCTCCTCTTCAAGCCAAACTTAAGAAAGCAAAACCAACTTTCATTTATTTTCTCATTTCCTATTCATAGACAAGAATGAATTTTCCAGATGATTTTTTTTTTTAGTGCATTTATTTGGTGACACTGGGTCTTAGTTATGTTATGTGGGATCTAGTTCCCTGACCAGGGATTGAACTCAGGTCCCAAGCATTGGAAGCACAGAGTCTTAGCCACTGGACCACCAGGGAAATCCCTCCAGATGATTTTCACTTCTTTACTTATGCAGGGAAACTTTGTTTTTTGATTTCATCTGATAAAATATTATTAATTTTTATTTCATGTGTTCCTTTAGAAGACTTAATGACAACTATGTGGTTTCTTCTGTTATCAAAATAGCACTCCCAGGGGCTTCCCTGGTAGCTCAGTGGTGAAGAGTTCACCTGCCAATGCAGGAGACACAGGTTCTATCCCTGATCTGGGAAGATCCCACATGCTGCGGAGCAACGAAGCCCGTGAGCCACAACTATGCAGCCTGTGCTCTAGAGCCTCGGAGCTGCAACTATGGAGCCCACGAGCCACAACTACTGAAAGCCCGTGTGCCCTAGAGCCCGAGTTCCACAACAAGAGAAGTCACCGCAACAAGAAGCCGGCTCACCTCAATGCGAGGAGCCCCCACTTCCTTCAACTAGAGAAGAGCCCGCAACAGCAGTGAAAACCCAGAATAGCCAAAAATAAAAAACTAAAAAAAACCAGCACTCCCAAGTCATGCCGCTCTGTAACCCACGACCAATATCGCTTGGGAAGCTGCATCCTGTGGTGACTCACAAGAAAGCCGTGCAGCACTCCACCCTACACAAGGCTCTGAGCAGTCACACAATAAAGGCACCAGAACCCAGTGCTTTGCGTCCTCTCTTGGAATACTTCTCGGGTTACAGGCCTCTAGTGTTTCATAAAATACAATTGGGTAATAATGCGAGGTTATTTCAGTGATGTTTAGATCCTTTTTTGGAAAGAGGCAATCTAAGCAGAGAAATAACTAGAACCATATTAAAAAATTCCAGAAACCAGAGGTACTCTTCTAAGTCCTAAGCCTGCTAGCCTGAGTCTCTCCATCACAATCCTCTCCTCTTCAAGCCAAACTTAAGAAAGCAAAACCAACTTTCATTTATTTTCTCATTTCCTATTCATAGACAAGAATGAATTTTCCAGATGATTTTTTTTTTTAGTGCATTTATTTGGTGACACTGGGTCTTAGTTATGTTATGTGGGATCTAGTTCCCTGACCAGGGATTGAACTCAGGTCCCCAGCATTGGAAGCACAGAGTCTTAGCCACTGGACCACCAGGGAAATCCCTCCAGATGATTTTCACTTCTTTACTTATGCAGGGAAACTTTGTTTTTTGATTTCATCTGATAAAATATTATTAATTTTTATTTCATGTGTTCCTTTAGAAGACTTAATGACAACTATGTGGTTTCTTCTGTTATCAAAATAGCACTCCCAGGGGCTTCCCTGGTAGCTCAGTGGTGAAGAGTTCACCTGCCAATGCAGGAGACACAGGTTCTATCCCTGATCTGGGAAGATCCCACATGCTGCGGAGCAACGAAGCCCGTGAGCCACAACTATGCAGCCTGTGCTCTAGAGCCTCAGAGCTGCAACTATGGAGCCCATGAGCCACAACTACTGAAAGCCCGTGTGCCCTAGAGCCCGAGTTCCACAACAAGAGAAGTCACCGCAACAAGAAGCCGGCTCACCTCAATGCGAGGAGCCCCCACTTCCTTCAACTAGAGAAGAGCCCGCAACAGCAGTGAAAACCCAGAATAGCCAAAAATAAAAAACTAAAAAAAACCAGCACTCCCAAGTCATGCCGCTCTGTACCCCACGACCAATATCGCTTGGGAAGCTGCATCCTGTGGTGACTCACAAGAAAGCCGTGCAGCACTCCAACCTACACAAGGCTCTGAGCAGTCACACAATAAAGGCACCTGAACCCAGTGCTTTGCGTCCTCTCTTGGAATACTTCTCGGGTTACAGGCCTCTAGTGTTTCATAAAATACAATTGGGTAATAATGCGAGGTTATTTCAGTGATGTTTAGATCCTTTTTTGGAAAGAGGCAATCTAAGCAGAGAAATAACTAGAACCATATTAAAAAATTCCAGAAACCAGAGGTAAGCCCTCTCCATCACATTGTAAGCAAAACCAGGGCTCTGCTACCTCCATTGGGCCCGGGGTCAGGGGGGCCGAGACTGACGCCTCCCCACGTGTTTCCGCTCCAGCCTCGCTCCCGTTTGACCTTCATCTTCCTCTTCCGGTCCCACTCCTCTCTTTGCTGGACCATGTCAGCCTCCACCTTCTCCTGCTCCTCCTTGCTCCTCTGGGTGATGGTCTGCATAGCTCCATTCTTCATAAGAGGGGCATTCAGACCAGGCCACAGGAAGCCACGAGACCCTAAAGGTTTAAAAACAGAAATCGTTTTTTAAAAGCATTCATTTCTTGAGTATTAAAATGCCAGGCAATGGGCATACGGATAATGATTGTGCTGGTGGGAGCTTAAGCTAACATAAGCACTTTGCAGGCCACTTGGCACTGTATTATAACTGTAAACATATGCACTGTAACAGCCAGTAATTCCATTTGAGGGTACTGCCTAGAAAAACACTCACACTCGGGGATGAGGCATGCGTGTGCTTGGACAAGGATGTCCACTTAAGTATTATTTGTAAAGGCCAAAAAAGAGAAGCAATGTAAATGTCCAGCAATATTAAAGAAATAAAATGAACTATGGCATATCAAACCTATGAAATATGCTCCACTAAACTCAAAGAACAAGGCAGCTCTGTAGGTTTTGATATGGAACAATTTCTAAGACCTGTTATTGAGTTGGGAAGAAAAGCAACATATAAGACATTATGTACCATGTGATATAATCTAATTAGGGCCTTTCGCAGCAGATGCCACACAAGGGCACTTAATGCTGTGGAATGAATAACTCAGTGAATAACTCAATCTCTTTCTATGGGATTTTCCTTCCCCTGAATCATGGGACAATAAGCCAGTAAAGCTGGTCTCTAAAACGGTATACCCAAATGCCCTTCATGAGAAACGTTTCGATGCTTCTTTCTTTGTTTTTGGTACAAGCTCTTTCTATACATAAGTTTACCTTCACCGATGATCTGACCCTGTTCAAATCCTTTCTCAGTTAAAAAAAATAATGGGTAATAATGCGAGGTTATTTCAGTGATGTTTAGATCCTTTTTTGGAAAGAGGCAATCTAAGCAGAGAAATAACTAGAACCATATTAAAAAATTCCAGAAACCAGAGGTAAGCCCTCTCCATCACATTGTAAGCAAAACCAGGGCTCTGCTACCTCCATTGGGCCCGGGGTCAGGGGGGCCGAGACTGACGCCTCCCCACGTGTTTCCGCTCCAGCCTCGCTCCCGTTTGACCTTCATCTTCCTCTTCCGGTCCCACTCCTCTCTTTGCTGGACCATGTCAGCCTCCACCTTCTCCTGCTCCTCCTTGCTCCTCTGGGTGATGGTCTGCATAGCTCCATTCTTCATAAGAGGGGCATTCAGACCAGGCCACAGGAAGCCACGAGACCCTAAAGGTTTAAAAACAGAAATCGTTTTTTAAAAGCATTCATTTCTTGAGTATTAAAATGCCAGGCAATGGGCATACGGATAATGATTGTGCTGGTGGGAGCTTAAGCTAACATAAGCACTTTGCAGGCCACTTGGCACTGTATTATAACTGTAAACATATGCACTGTAACAGCCAGTAATTCCATTTGAGGGTACTGCCTAGAAAAACACTCACACTCGGGATGAGGCATGCGTGTGCTTGGACAAGGATGTCCACTTAAGTATTATTTGTAAAGGCCAAAAAAGAGAAGCAATGTAAATGTCCAGCAATATTAAAGAAATAAAATGAACTATGGCATATCAAACCTATGAAATATGCTCCACTAAACTCAAAGAACAAGGCAGCTCTGTAGGTTTTGATATGGAACAATTTCTAAGACCTGTTATTGAGTTGGGAAGAAAAGCAACATATAAGACATTATGTACCATGTGATATAATCTAATTAGGGCCTTTCGCAGCAGATGCCACACAAGGGCACTTAATGCTGTGGAATGAATAACTCAGTGAATAACTCAATCTCTTTCTATGGGATTTTCCTTCTCCTGAATCATGGGACAATAAGCCAGTAAAGCTGGTCTCTAAAACGGTATACCCAAATGCCCTTCATGAGAAACGTTTCGATGCTTCTCGTTTGTACAATTTTGTTCTATAAAATTTTGGAGAAAAAAAAAAACAACTTAGCACATTAGCTCTTTCTATACAGAAGTTTACCTTCACCGATGATCTGACCCCTGTTCAAATCCTTTCTCTTCTTTTTCTTAGTTCTTTTGCCCCTTCCTTTTCTGGCTCCGGCCCCAGTCTCTGCTAAAGCACCTTTCCAAAGCTCATCCGCTGTCACTGTAAAGAAACAGGTGTTACAAAGCCATGATTTACTCCTGCTGAAGAAAAAGGTCCTGTTCAATAAGGTCGGGTCACCGGCATCATTACGGCCATGAAAGCAAAATTAAAACATTCTTTGAAAAATAGATAAAACATTCTTTGCACATTCCATACTGTTATAATTGAAAAGCCACTCCTTTTACAAAATACGGCCTCCCCGCAAAAGACAACCAACACTGAAATTCCAGTTACTTTCCAGATTTGCTTCCAGAACCCTTTATCAACCGTGTGACAGGGCTCTTCCCTGCCCACCCGCCGCCATTATAACTACTGAGATAATCCATAACTAGCCTTCCCAAATACAGATCTCTTAGGCCAAAGAGCCAGCTCTGCAATTGGAACCCATAAATCTTAATCATTTATTCGTTTGCTCTATTCTGTAAATGCCATATATATTTCTCTATATCCTTCAAAATGAGAAGCCCAAACTTACCTTCAACGCTAATTAAAACCTAACCAATACGTAGGAAAGAATGAGCATGTAGGGTCTGACGGTTAATTCTTGCATGTGCGTACTTCTTAGGCCATGATTATCTCTTACTTTATGTATAGACCCCAACACCACTGACTTATTTCCATCTGTGAATTTCTGGGCTCCCCAGATCTTTTCTGTCACACGTTACCAAGTATTTTCCCCTTGGTACTTGTGGAATATTCAGATTCTTTACTTCTGATCACTTCTGACTTGTATTGGTGTAGCTACATCACTTATTAGATTGAAATTGCCTTCACGAGGACTCTGCCTTTCATATTATTACCAATTGATTTTATGACCCCAGATTGTCTCAGTATCAATCTAATAAAGAATCAGTCATATGAATGTTCTATTGGGCAAAAATCTAAGACACATATACCTACATGTTTGAAATACTATACACATTCTAGAAGTCAAATGAGTATTTTCATTCACCTTCTCTTATGAGCCCTTAAGGCATTAAAAGTCCTACCTGCTTGCTTCCTGAAAGGCGTTACACCTTGACCCTTTGGGTTGATAACATATGAGGGGAAAATGTCTTGGATCTATAATATTTTTAATGCTCTGTATCTATACAGTACTCTGTTTTTCAAAATACAGACGTATTACTAGAGGTGATCTTCCTAACTGAAGCTCAGAAAATAGGTCAGTTTCCACGTCTTACTCTGCTTTGTGTACTCCGGACTGAAGCAAAGAGTTAAGCTCAAACTTTAGAGTGACACTGTTTCATTTAAAAGAACCACAGGTTTGAAATAAAATTGCCAGCCTCAAACTAAACTTTCACTAAAGACTTTCTCTATGCCTTAAAAAGGACGGTATCTCTAAATGCCATCAAGACCTTGAAAGCTCACAATGAAAGCACTTCTCCAGGAGATAAATCTGGATTCGGCATCAGACCACTGCAACATAACTAGTATCACAATAAAGTGAGTCACACAAATTTGTTGGTTTCCGAGTGCACATAAAAGTCATGTTTACACTAGACCAGGGTCTTAAGCATGCAACAGCATTTTGTCTCAGAGCAACAATGTACACACTCGAATTTTTAAAATATTCTATTGCTAAAAAATGCTCATCTTCAGCAAGCCAAAAGAGTAACATCAAAGATCACTGACCACAGATCACCATATCAAATATAATAACTAAAAACTCTGAAAAATTGCTTGATTACCAAAATGTGATACGGAGATATAAAGTGAGCAAATGCTACTGGAAACAATGGTGCAGATGGATTTATTCAACGCAGGGTTGCCACGAACCTCAAATATGTAAAAACGCAATATCCACAAAGCACAATAAAGAGAAGTGCAATAAAACAAGGTATGCCTATACATCATATATTAATCTCTGAAGTGTAAATGCATGTAAGGAAAGGAAGAGAAATTAAGATACAAAAGCACCTTTTATTTTTTTGGCTTCATGAAATCAGACATTGGCCATACTACGTACTTTTCGTGAAGAAACTAGAGGATCTGTACTGTTGGCCCATCGAGTGGCTGGGAGGAGAAATGCAGCATTGTGTCTGTAGTGCACGGGCCACGCTGGCAAAAGGGCAGTTGTCTCTGGTTCCTTTAGATGACAAAGGGCCTGCAGGTGGACAGAGCAAAACTTTGTTAGATGCTCTATGCCTATGCAAAAACATTGCCAGCATTGACAAATTAATTGTTACTAATTTTAAAAGTCACTAAAATGCTGAACTTTTAAGAATCATCTTCTGAGGACAATCTTTCTTTAAAAAATAAGAAAACTTCTGGAGGTAGGCACAAATGACACCAGGTCTCTCTGTATCCATTAGCTTGCTTAGTAAATGGTTCAATTAAATGCAAACAAAAAGGGCTCCCCTGGTGGTCCAGTGGGTAAAGAGTCCACCTTGCACTGCAAGGGGCACCAGGTAGATCCCTGGCCTGGGAAGATCCCACGTGCCGCAGAGCAGCTGGACCAGTGTGTCCAATTGCAAGCCAGTGCTCTGGAACGCATGCGCCCAGAGCCAGTGCTCTGCAACGAGAGAGGCCGCTGCAATGGGAGGCCCACACAGGTCAAAGAATAAAGATGGATGAAAATAAATAAGGTCTTCAACAATCACTCTAATCCCATATGCTGGGCACACTTTTTCTTGTAGCCCCCTCAATCTTCAACAACATACCAAGGACACATGAATTTATTCTTACAGTTTAGTGTTGCAATCCTTGACATACTCAGCTCAGCTCAGTCGTGTCCGACTCTTTGCAACCCCATGGACTGTAGCCCAACAGGCTCCTGTCTGTGGGATTTAGATCTGCTCAACACTATGCTTAGAATTACGCTCAGTAAAAACAGACACAGTGCTTAATTAAAGCTTCAATTAGTGTAGCAATGTTAACAGGGAAAAGAACAGTGTACACTATCTGTTTAGAAATACAACCAGGTAGAAGTTAAAACAGGTGTCACTGGAAAATGAGAAGGCCTAAAAAGGGAAACGGTTTTAAGGTATGAACCTTTTAGTATTCTGTGCAAGTATAACATTTTAAGATAACCATCTTCAAACTAGGAACCACCCTCTTCATTTTATAGACAAGGAAACAGATGGTGCCATTTGGGTGTCATTCAGTCATTGTGCAAAGGCAGAAAAAGGGGAGGAGTTGAGAAGCGTGCTGTCATTTCATGAGTCAGCACTCTCTCCACCCGAAAGCCTCCTTCGGACTGTCCGGCAACCAAGTGTGCTCCTCTCTGGCCTTCCTCACGAAGCCTTCTCTAGGTCCCATATCAGCTCACGCTGGGACACTGCCTGGCTCATAGTAAAGGGGAGAGTAAGCAGTTATCAAATTGTGGTGCCGGAGAAGACTCTTAAGAAGACTCTTGGAAGCAGGACGATGGGCATGGAAGTCGGAATCCGCTAAGGAATGTGTAACAACTCACCTGCCGAATCAACTAGCCCTGAAAATGGATGGCGCTGGAGCGTTGGGCCCATACTCGGCCGTCGAAAAAAAAAAAAGAAGACTCTTGGAGAGCAAGGAGGTCAAACCAGTCAATCCTAAAGGACATCAACCGTGAATATTCACTGGAAGGACTGATGCTGAAACTTTGGCCACCTCATGGGAAGAGCTGACTCACTGAAAAAGACCCTAACGCTGGGAAAGGCTGAGGGCAAGAGGAGAAGGTGGGGTGAGAGGGGATGAGATGGTTGGATGGCATCACAGACTCGATGGACATGAGTCTGAGCAAATGCAGGGAGACAGTGAAGGACAGTGAAGCCTGGCATGCTGTGGTTTATGGGGTCGCAAAGAGTCAGACACAACTGAGCAACTGAACAACAAGTAGTTTATAACAGAATAAATCAGTTAAATAACAAATGAACAAATGCAGGAAAAGGCGGGCCATCCAGAACTCTCTGCTGGGCCACTAGAGCAAGCACAAGGGCATCTCAACTGAAGGGTTTACATGATGAAAGGAGGAAGAGCAAAGGTAGAGTCCAGCACGGAGTGGACACAGTAGATTTCAACGCTGCCTAATGACAGTTGGAAAAGGCAGGATTTAACTGGACATGCAATGTTAACAGGGAAAAGAACAGTGTACACTATCTGTTTAGAAATACAACCAGGTAGAAGTTAAAACAGGTGTCACTGGAAAATGAGAAGGCCTAAAAAGGGAAACGGTTTTAAGGTATGAACCTTTTAGTATTCTGTGCAAGTATAACATTTTAAGATAACCATCTTCAAACTAGGAACCACCCTCTTCATTTTATAGACAAGGAAACAGATGGTGCCATTTGGGTGTCATTCAGTCATTGTGCAAAGGCAGAAAAAGGGGAGGAGTTGAGAAGCGTGCTGTCATTTCATGAGTCAGCACTCTCCCCACCGAAAGCCTCCTTCGGACTGTCCGGCAACCAAGTGTGCTCCTCTCTGGCCTTCCTCACGAAGCCTTCTCTAGGTCCCATATCAGCTCACGCTGGGCCACTGCCTGGCTCACAGTAAAGGGAGAGTAAGCAGTTATCAAATTGTGGTGCGGAGAAGACTCTTAAGAAGACTCTTGGAAGCAGGACGATGGGCATGGAAGTCGGAATCCGCTAAGGAATGTGTAACAACTCACCTGCCGAATCAACTAGCCCTGAAAATGGATGGCGCTGGAGCGTTGGGCCCATACTCGGCCGTCGAAAAAAAAAAAAGAAGACTCTTGGAGAGCAAGGAGGTCAAACCAGTCAATCCTAAAGGACATCAACCGTGAATATTCACTGGAAGGACTGATGCTGAAACTTTGGCCACCTCATGGGAAGAGCTGACTCACTGAAAAAGACCCTAACGCTGGGAAAGGCTGAGGGCAAGAGGAGAAGGTGGGGTGAGAGGGGATGAGATGGTTGGATGGCATCACAGACTCGATGGACATGAGTCTGAGCAAATGCAGGGAGACAGTGAAGGACAGTGAAGCCTGGCATGCTGTGGTTTATGGGGTCGCAAAGAGTCAGACACAACTGAGCAACTGAACAACAAGTAGTTTATAACAGAATAAATCAGTTAAATAACAAATGAACAAATGCAGGAAAAGGCGGGCCATCCAGAACTCTCTGCTGGGCCACTAGAGCAAGCACAAGGGCATCTCAACTGAAGGGTTTACATGATGAAAGGAGGAAGAGCAAAGGTAGAGTCCAGCACGGAGTGGACACAGTAGATTTCAACGCTGCCTAATGACAGTTGGAAAAGGCAGGATTTAACTGGACATGCATAACATATTCCCAGGTGGCTCACTCAGTCGTAAGGAACCGGCCTGGCAATGCAAAAGATGAAGGCTCAATCCCTGGGTTGGGAAGATCCCGTGGATAAGGAAATGGCAGCCTACCCCAGTATTGTTACCTGGGAGATGACATGGACAGAGGAGCCTGGTGGGCTATAGTCCGTGGAGTCATAAAACAGATGGACATGATTTAGCAACTAAACAACAAAGCATTAACAAGGCCTCAACAAGGGTTGGCTTCCTTTCTTTCTGAAAAGCGAGTGAAGAGAAGGCCCGGCACTATCAGGAAGGAACAAAGACCTTCTACAAACACTGTATTTCGAGGAAGCATCACGATATTCAAAACAGCTCAGGACCAAGTCTGGCCATTGCTAACTGAGTGATCTTAAGCAAGTGACTTAGCCTCTCAGAGACTCACTTCAGCATCTGTAAAATGAGAATAACAACTCCCTCATTAAAAACTGTTGTAAGGCTTAACCAAGATAACATACCATTAACCCGAGCATTAATCGGGGTTAATTAATTACTACTTAATTAATGATTAAGTACTAATCATTACTCAGTAAATCGTGGCTATTGTTGAGCCTTGACTTATAACAGCTGTAGTATTAAAAAATTGAAAAAATACTTTTCAGACTGTAGCCATTTCTATTATAAAGAATGTACCTCTAAAAAAAAAAAAAAAAAAGAATGTACCTCATTCATTTACATTTTAGAAACTCCACAAAGTACTCTTAACATTAGATCTTAGAAGAAAAGGTAGTTAGATAAATAATCTCACCATTACTGGAAACAGTTCTCAATGCCCAAATGGAAGCTGTTGGAAAGGTGTTCAGGTAAAGCTGCCTGGACCATAAATGACCTGTAAAAAAATAAATAAAAGAAAAATTAAGATATATTTCTACATGAAAGGATCATTTTTTTATAAGGAAGATGATAATTGTTGGTACATATTATTACACTCAAATATTTAACCAAAAAGGATAATTTTCAACACCTTAATAGTAGTATCTATACTAAAAAAGAACTAAAACAAGTAAATGAGGAATTTCTGGGCTCTATGACCACTTGCCCAAGTAGACAACATCCCATCACACTGGCTACTTCACACTCACATGTGACCTGTTACCAAACCCCATAGAATCGAAAAAGAAAAAGAAAGAAAAAGGCTCTGGAGCCAGGTGGTATGACTGCAAAATCTGACATCCTCCCAGTCTAACCTTGAACAAGTTTCTCAACCTCTGTGTACCTTAATTCTTTCATCTATAAAATGGTAATGACAGAGGCATCTATCTCATAAAGGCATGGTAAAGATGAAGGAAAAACGTGGAAAGAATTTAAGATAGTCCCTGCTACAGAGAAGAAATCAACCCTGAATATTCACTGGAAGGACTGAAGCTGAAGCTCCAATACTTTGGCCACCTGATCCAAACGGGTGACTCACTGGAAAAGACCCTGATGCTGGGAAAGACTGAAGGCAAAAGGAAAAGGGGGCATCAGAAGAGATGGTTAGACAGCATCATCGACTCAATGGACATGAATCTGAGCAAACTCTGGGAGATAATGAGACAGGAAAGCCTTGAGTACTGTAGTCATGGGCTCGCAAAGAGTCAGACACCATTTAGCAACTGAACACCACCACAAAAGAACGAAAGCTGCAAATTCTATGTTCTCTATTTGAATGCGGCTTTGGAAAACGAGGTGCTCACAACACAAACAAAAGTAAAAAAAGTGCTCAGTTCAGGTTTTCCAACAAATGACTTCTAGTCAAGTTTCCGAACAAAATGAGCTACAAAGAAAAAAAAAGAACTTTTCGATTTTTAACTATCTTTGTATTTCGTAATTACCAACGCAGGACGTCAGGTTTACAATAAAATAGAGCGATCACTTCACGACTGATCGTAAAGTGGTTTCTAGAAATAAACGTCGTGCTGGAGAAGAGCTGGTTGCCTTTCCTCAGGCTGCAAACAACCAACATGAGGTGGCAGACGACAATGCCAAAATAGAAAAAAACGATCACACACTGTCTAATACGATGGGACCTATTCCTACATGAAAGGATCATTTTTATAAGGAAGATGATAATTGTTGGTACATATTATTACACTCAAATATTTAACCAAAAAGGATAATTTTCAACACCTTAATAGTAGTATCTATACTAAAAAAGAACTAAAACAAGTAAATGAGGAATTTCTGGGCTCTATGACCACTTGCCCAAGTAGACAACATCCCATCACACTGGCTACTTCACACTCACATGTGACCTGTTACCAAACCCCATAGAATCGAAAAAGAAAAAGAAAGAAAAAGGCTCTGGAGCCAGGTGGTATGACTGCAAAATCTGACATCCTCCCAGTCTAACCTTGAACAAGTTTCTCAACCTCTGTGTACCTTAATTCTTTCATCTATAAAATGGTAATGACAGAGGCATCTATCTCATAAAGGCATGGTAAAGATGAAGGAAAAACGTGGAAAGAATTTAAGATAGTCCCTGCTACAGAGAAGAAATCAACCCTGAATATTCACTGGAAGGACTGAAGCTGAAGCTCCAATACTTTGGCCACCTGATCCAAACGGGTGACTCACTGGAAAAGACCCTGATGCTGGGAAAGACTGAAGGCAAAAGGAAAAGGGGGCATCAGAAGAGATGGTTAGACAGCATCATCGACTCAATGGACATGAATCTGAGCAAACTCTGGGAGATAATGAGACAGGAAAGCCTTGAGTACTGTAGTCATGGGCTCGCAAAGAGTCAGACACCATTTAGCAACTGAACACCACCACAAAAGAACGAAAGCTGCAAATTCTATGTTCTCTATTTGAATGCGGCTTTGGAAAACGAGGTGCTCACAACACAAACAAAAGTAAAAAAAGTGCTCAGTTCAGGTTTTCCAACAAATGACTTCTAGTCAAGTTTCCGAACAAAATGAGCTACAAAGAAAAAAAAAGAACTTTTCGATTTTTAACTATCTTTGTATTTCGTAATTACCAACGCAGGACGTCAGGTTTACAATAAAATAGAGCGATCACTTCACGACTGATCGTAAAGTGGTTTCTAGAAATAAACGTCGTGCTGGAGAAGAGCTGGTTGCCTTTCCTCAGGCTGCAAACAACCAACATGAGGTGGCAGACGACAATGCCAGCAAAACTACTGACGTTCTACAAACACTCTTCATTTTAATAAAGGGCATTGATCAGCAGGAATCTAAGATAACTGTCACTAATCCTATCCGACTCAAGCTGGAGGAGAGCCTATTTCCCTTTCGAAATTCTCTGGCCGCCATCTGCCTAGAACACAGACATTACCGAATGAACCTGAGGCTCGCACCCGCGGGGAAGATGATGCTTACTTGCTACAATCCCTGCCCAACTTAGCCGAGCATGCACGAGCGGCCTGGTGAACTGGAATGGGCTCTGGAAAGCGTCCAGTCCAACCTCACTTTACAGACCCGGGCCCGGCGACCCAGAGAGGGTGCGGACGCGTGCAAGGTCACACAGCAGATCCGGATGGGACGGGAATCTGGCGCGAGGGGCCAAGACCCGCGGCTTCTTGATTTTTTCCGCCTGGGCGAATGCAAGCCCCGGACGAGCCCCTACCTCAACCCCGGCTCTCGCCCGGCTCAGAACTCGTGCTCCCAGGGTCCCGTATCTCACCTGCCGACTCGCCACATAGTATAGGGAGAAAGCCCGCAGCGCGCACCGCCGCCGCCATGGTGGAGGCCCACGAGAGCCTCCGGCCGAGCAGCCTTCCCAACGCCTGTCGCGACTGCTCCTCGTCCAAAGAGCCGCGGACCTCGGCCCAAGACTGAATTCCCGAGGCTCAGGGGCCGCGCTGCAACGTAGGCGCTAGTGAGAGGTTATCTGGACCGGCAGCGGGGGTGGAATGAGTCCGGCGCAGCCGCGGACAGCCCCCATGGCTGAGGGGTTCTCGCGTTAGGACCCGGGGGCGGGGCTTGGGCTGACGGCCGGGGTGGGCGGGGCTAGCTCTGTTTTCTCCGGGGACTCGGCGGGACCGCAGAGATCTAATAATACGCAGCAGGCGCGCGGACTGAGGGCATTCTTCTCTTTCTGAACAGAGCTGACTCTCTTCCCAAACGGAAGTGCAAGGTACAAACGCGCACGAGGAGGTCTAAGTGAAGGCTGAAGTGTTGAATGGGTTAAACAGGAGAATAAAAAAACTATTCATACCCAACTCCGGTAACGCTCTGGGTAGTTGTTTGGGGAGAAGCATTGCGGGCGCTGAAGACATATCTAGATTGTTAGAACAAGGCCCGATGTAGGCAATCTGCAGCGAGATAGCTGACTGATCCCTCGGGGTGTATTGTCATTTGCGGGGTTCAGTGTTGGCCTCTGCTGTTAGAATATTGGGCAGTCCGCACTGTGTGTAGGCATATTGGTCCTGGTGAGCAGAAGTACGTGTTGTCGAACTCAAACAAAACCTCCATCCCTAGTGCTTTGCTCTTTAGTCGTTTGGGAAAGGAGGCAGACAGACATTCTCATGCTGGTTATTCTGTCCACCTCATTAAAATCTTCCTTTGTGGTAAGCATTCATATGGAACATAATTATAGTCACATACGGGCTCCTCTGACCACGGGATTTCCCAGGCAAGAATACTGGATCACCGGGTTGCCATCTCCTCCTGCAGGGATCTTCCTCATGCCTGGGCGAATGCAAGCCCCGGACGAGCCCCTACCTCAACCCCGGCTCTCGCCCGGCTCAGAACTCGTGCTCCCAGGGTCCCGTATCTCACCTGCCGACTCGCCACATAGTATAGGGAGAAAGCCCGCAGCGCGCACCGCCGCCGCCATGGTGGAGGCCCACGAGAGCCTCCGGCCGAGCAGCCTTCCCAACGCCTGTCGCGACTGCTCCTCGTCCAAAGAGCCGCGGACCTCGGCCCAAGACTGAATTCCCGAGGCTCAGGGGCCGCGCTGCAACGTAGGCGCTAGTGAGAGGTTATCTGGACCGGCAGCGGGGGTGGAATGAGTCCGGCGCAGCCGCGGACAGCCCCCATGGCTGAGGGGTTCTCGCGTTAGGACCCGGGGGCGGGGCTTGGGCTGACGGCCGGGGTGGGCGGGGCTAGCTCTCTGTTTTCTCCGGGGACTCGGCGGGACCGCAGAGATCTAATAATACGCAGCAGGCGCGCGGACTGAGGGCATTCTTCTCTTTCTGAACAGAGCTGACTCTCTTCCCAAACGGAAGTGCAAGGTACAAACGCGCACGAGGAGGTCTAAGTGAAGGCTGAAGTGGGGAATGGGGTAGACAGGAGAATAAAAAAACTATTCATACCCAACTCCGGTAACGCTCTGGGTAGTTGTTTGGGGAGAAGCATTGCGGGCGCTGAAGACATATCTAGATTGTTAGAACAAGGCCCGATGTAGGCAATCTGCAGCGAGATAGCTGACTGATCCCTCGGGGTGTATTGTCATTTGCGGGGTTCAGTGTTGGCCTCTGCTGTTAGAATATTGGGCAGTCCGCACTGTGTGTAGGCATATTGGTCCTGGTGAGCAGAAGTACGTGTTGTCGAACTCAAACAAAACCTCCATCCCTAGTGCTTTGCTCTTTAGTCGTTTGGGAAAGGAGGCAGACAGACATTCTCATGCTGGTTATTCTGTCCACCTCATTAAAATCTTCCTTTGTGGTAAGCATTCATATGGAACATAATTATAGTCACATACGGGCTCCTCTGACCACGGGATTTCCCAGGCAAGAAAACTGGATCACCGGGTTGCCATCTCCTCCTGCAGGGGATCTTCCTCATTCTTAGATTATTCTAAATAGCCGCCGCTGCTCTAAATCTTAGCAACTGCTGGATATGCCATCCATTGGCAGATCACCATGGGAAATATACATGAACAGTTCTAGTGTCACCAAATGACACTATAGAGAATTAAAACCGGTGGTTTTTCCATTATCATTTACAGGGACAAATGATCTTAAATCAACCTGTGATATATACATATATATTGGGAAGGACGGGTTGGGGAGGGAGGGGGCGGGCGGGCCACTTCTATTGGTCTTTCATTTATCTATTTTCATCCATCTTTGTTCTTTGGCCCGTGTGGGCCTCCCATCGCTGTGACCTCTGTTGTCGCAGAGAACCGGCTCTGGGTTCATGCGCTCTAGAGCGGTGGCTCAGTAATTGGACACATCAGTCCAGCCACCGTGGCACGTGGGATCTTCCCAGGCCAGGAATCAAACCGACGCCCCTTGCACTGCGAGGCGGTGTCCTTACCCACTGGACCACCAGGGAAGCCCAACCTGTGGCTTTTCTAGTGCCCCTCTTCTCCTAGTCTTGAAGAGGACTATATGCTTAACGTGTTTAGCCCAACTCTGGGTAGTTAGAAGGAGAATTTATAAATAAAACAGCAATATATTTTTATGGACACATCCAACAAGCCACTCACAAAAGGCAGAACAATGCTAACTTATACTTGAATTTGAAAAATAACTACAGGAAGCAATATTGTATTTTTTTTTTAAAGATTTATTTATTTATTTTGGGCGGGGGTCGGGTTGGGGAGGGAGGGGAGCGGGCAGGCCACTTCTATTGTCTTTCATTTCTCTATTTTCAGCCGTCTTTGTTCTTTGGCTCCTGTGGGCCTCCCATCGTGGTGGCGTCTTCGTTGCAGAGCGCCTGCTCTGGGCGCATGCGCTCCAGAGCTCCGGCTCGGTGATTGGACACATCGGTCCAGCTGCTCCGCGGCACGTGGGATCTTCCCAGGCCAGGGATCGAACTGGTGCCCCTTGCACTGCAACGTGGTGTCCTCACCCACTGGACCACCAGGGGAAGCCCAATATTGTATTTTTTAAGAAAATATTTAATCGGCAGTTTTCTAGAAGGAACGTTTTTCATCTAGTACAAAAATTTGCAGTCAGTGCACCAAGAAAACCTGGGCAATGCAAGTTGTTTTTCAAATGAACACATACAAAGTTTTCAAATTAACCATCTATTGGGTGCTCATGACTGAGAGGAACTATGAGAAATGACCTGAAGCAGCTAATAATTTGGTTCAGGAGATAAGCAAATGGCTAGATGATAAACAACCAGTGATTTAAATAGATCAAGACAGTGATAAGAACTATTCCAACTTCAGATATCTTTCACTTTCAAACATTTATGGAGGACTTCCCTGGTAGTACTGTGGAAAGAATCCGCCTGCCATTGCAGGGGATATGGGTTCAATCCCCTGTCCAAGAAAATTCCACGTGTCAACTAAGCCCATGAACCACAACTACTCAGCCTGCACTGTAGAGGTACAACGACTGAGCCCAAGTGCTGCAACTATTGAAGCATGCACACTCTAGGTCCTGAGAGCCACAATTAATGAGCCCCTGTGCTGCAGAACACCAAAGTCTGCATGCCCTAGAACCCTCACACTGCAACTACTGAGCATTCATGCTACAACTGCTGAAGCCCACGCCCCCAGGATCTATGCTCTGCAATAAGAAGCTACCACAATGGGAAGCCCATGCACCATAATGAGAGACTATCCCCCATCTCTCTAGAACTAGAGAAAGCCAGCGTGCAGCAATGAAGACCCAGCACAACCAAAAATAAACAATTAAAAATAGTACTTACGGAAACAGCAGATGCTTTTACAACTGCAAATGAGTAAGATCTGACTTCCCATCGGTGTTCAAGGGGACTGTCCACAGTGTCATATTCCACAGTGATTTTGGAGCCCAAGAAAATAAAGCCTGTCACTGTTTCCATTGTTTGCCCACCTATTTGCCACAAAGTGATGGGACCCAATGCCATGATCTTTGTTTTTTGAATGTTGAGTTTTAGGCCAGCTTTTTTTCTTTTTTTTAAACATTTATTTATTTATTTATTTATTTTGGGTGGGGTGGGGAGGGAGGGGGGCAGGGCGGGCCACTTCTATTGGTCTTTCATTTATCTATTTTCATCCATCTTCATTCTTTGGCCCATGTGGGCCTCCCATCGCAGTGGCCTCTGTTGTCGCAGAGCACCGGCTCTGGGCGCATGCGCTCCAGAGCTCCGGCTCGGTAATTGGACACATCGGTCCAGCTGCTCTGCGGCACATGGGATCATCCCAGGCCAGGGATCGAACCAGCGCCCCTTGCACTGCGAGGTGGTGTCCTTACCCACTGGACCCCCAGGGAGCAAGGCCAGCTTTTTTACTCTATTCTTTCACCTTCATCAAGATGCTTTTTAGTTCCTCTTCTCTTTCTGCCATAAAGGTGGTGTCACCTGCATACCTAAGGTTACTGATATTTCTCCCAGCAATCTTAATTCCAGCTTGTGCTTCATCTACAGCATTTTGCATGATGTACTCTGCTTATAATTTAAATAAGCAGGGTGACAATATACAGCCTTGATGTATTCCTTTCCCAATTTGGACCCAGTCTGTTGTTCCATGTCCAGTTCTAACTTGCTTCTTGTCCTGCATACAGATGTCACAGGAGGCAGGTAAGGCGGTGTGGTATTCCCATCTCTTTCAGAATTTTCCAGTTTGTTGTAATCTACACAAAGGCTTTGGCATAGTCTATGAAGCAGAAGTAGACGTTTTTCTAGAATTCCCTTGCTCTTAATATGATCCAGCAGATGTTGGCAATTTGATCTCTGCTTCCTCTGCCTTTTCTAAATCCAGCTTATACACCTGGAAGTTCTGGTCCAAGTACTGTTGAAGCCTAGCTTGGAGGATTTGGGGCATTTACTAGCGTGTGAAATGAGTACAGTTGTTCAGTAGTTTGAACATTCTTTGGCATTGCCCTTCTTTGGGACTGGAATGAAAATTGACCTTTTCCAGTCCTGAGGCCACTGTTGAGTTTTCAAAATTCGCTGGCATAATTGAGTGCAGCACTTTAACAGTATCATCTTTTTGGATTTGGAATAGCTCAGCTGGAATTCCATCACCTCCACTAGCTTTGTTCGTAGTAATGCTTCCTAGGGCCCACTTGACTTTGCATTCTAAGATGTCTGGCTCTAGGTGAGTGATCACACTATCGTGGTCATCTGGCTCATTAAGTTCTTTTTTGTATAGTTCTGTGTATTCTTGCTACCTCTTCTTAATGTCTTCTGCTTCGGTTGGGTCCATACTGTTTCTGTCCTTTACTGTGCCTGTCTTTGCATGAAATGTTCCCTTGGTGTCTCTAATTTTCTTGAAGAGTTCCCTAGTCTTTCCCATTCTATTGTTTTCCTCTATTTCTTTGCATTGAGCCATAATTTACATACCGTAAAATTCACCTTACTTTATATGCACATTTCAGTAAGTTTTCATAACTTACCAAGTTGTTCAACCGTCACTATAATCCAGTTTAGGATACCCCCACCACCCCAGTAAGATTCCTTGAAATATTTGCAGTCCCTCCCAGCCCCAGGCAACCACTAAAATCTACATTGTCTCTGAAAATTTGCCTTTTCTAGTCATTTCATATAAAGAGAATCATACAGTATGTTGTCCCTGGCATATAACTACTCCCACTTTGGATAACATTTTTGAGGTTTTGATTTTAGTAACTTCCATATTTTAGTTGATGTTTAAAATTTTTTTATTTCAAAAATTCCAAATCTAGTAGCCTAAAGAGCTATTAAAATTGCTTCTTGCTCAAACTTTTTTTTTTTTAAGATTTATTTATTTATTTATTTGGGGGGGGAGTCGGGGGGAGGGGAGCAGGTGGGCTACTTCTATTGGTCTTTCATTTGTCTATTTTCATCCATCTTTGTTCTTTGGCTCCTGTGGGCCTCCCATCGCGGTGGCGTCTGTCGTTGCAAAGCGCCGACTCTGGGCGCACGCACTCCAGAGCTCCGGCTCGGTAACTGGACACATGGGTCCAGCTGCTCCACGGCACGTGGGATCTTCCCAGGCCAGGGATTGAACCGGCGCCCCTTGCACTGCAAGGCGGTGTCCTTACCCACTGGACCACCAAGGAAGCCCTTGCTCAGACTTTAAAAGAGTGCTCTACTGCCTCATAAAAAGTAACATGCATTACAGAGAAACAAATGCAGAGAGGTTTTGTACAGAGAAGGCCTTCAGTCTCAGTCTCCAAACTACATATGTAAACTAGGAGGAAGGAAGTGCAGCAGTTGGGTATGTGGGCCAGCACCTGGCACACTCTGAAGCAGTTTCCCTAACTGTGAAATATGGCTGCGCTAGGTCATTGCTGCCTCTACCTTCCTCAGCCTCCACTCTCTTCACCCACACAACACCCCATCAGTAACAGGAAGGGGACAGAGCACATGGGGTTATAAAAGCAGCCCCCCACCAAGTGGGAAATCAATGGACTAGCTTTCTCAGCTTCCTTTTAGCTCTAGCTTTATGACTCAACTTCCTCACATTCATTAGCTCCCAGGATTTCTCTTTGGAGTGAAGCCTTAATGTATGCTGAGGGTATGGGATTTGGAAAGGCTTTAGTTAAGAGGACACACATTATTACTAGTGGAGTTTATATAAAGGGAACTACACAATATGTCTAGTTTGGGCATCTGGCTAGTGGGCTTTCCCAGTTTCAATAAATTCACTCTAGTACATATTCACTGATGTGCAAAAAGGGGAGAACAGCCACCAAAGGGTTTCTCACATGCATGACATCCCCAGGGTTTCTAACCAGTGGAATGAGCTTGGTGGTGTTCACAGGGGAAGAGATTTGGCTGCTGGCTCTCCCACATTCATCATATCTATAGGGTTTTTCTGAAGAACGGATTCTCTGATGGTTTATAAGGGATGTGCTACAATTGAAGGCCTTTTTACATTTACTGCTCTCTTAGCAATTCTCTTTAGTGTGTGTTCCTGATACTTAGTAAGGAGATACATTACTGACAGCTTTTACCAATCTTGAGTTTCTCTCCAGTACAGGTTATCTGGAGTTGTTTTGGGGTTTTTTGTTTGGTTGATTTTGGAACAATGTATGACTGAAGGCCATGCTATACTTGTTACACTGATGAGGCTTCCCCCAAGTATAAATCACTTGATGTATGGGGACTTCTCCAGTGGTCCAGTGGTTAAGACTTTGCCTTCCAGTGCAGGGAGGTGTGGGTTCATTCCCTCGTTGGGGAGTTAAGATTCCCACATGCCTCATGGCCAGAAAACAGGAACAATATTGTAACAAAAAATTCAATAAAGACTTTAAAAATGTCCACATTAAAAAAAAATCTTATAAAATTTAAAAAATAAAAATAAAAAAGACATTTTTTATCTTAAAAATATAAATAAATAAACTGTCTGATGTTGAATGTGTGCCCCCTAACTAAAGCCTTTCCAAATTCATTATATTCACATAGTTTCTTACTCATCTGAATTCCCTGGTGTTTGGTAAGGCCCATCTCCTCCTGATATTAATAGAGCTTTGGTTTAGTATAGCCTGTCTGATGTTGAACAAAATGTGTCCTCCGAACAAAAGTCTTCACACATACGTCACACTCATAGGATCTCTTTCTAATATATAATTCAGTACCTCCTCCAAGGTTTAGTGGTGTGTATGCTCCAGCTGAAAGCCTGCCCATGTTGGCTGAACTCATAGAGTGTTTTTCCTGAAGTGACTCTTCTGATGTTTGATAAGGGAAGCAGTGTGAGCAAAGGCTCTGCCACAGTCATTACATTTGTAGGGTTTCTCTCCAGTATGATATCTGTAATGCTGAGTGAGAGATGAACTCTGGCTGAAAGCTCTCCCACACCTATTGCATTTGTAGGGTTTCTCGCCTGTATGAAATCTATAATGTACAACCAGTGAGGAACTCTGGCTGAAGGTTCGTCCACATTCTCTGCATTCATAGGGCTTTTCTCCAGTGTGAGTTCTCTGGTGTTTAATAAGGGATGAAGTATGACCAAAGGCCCTTCCGCATTCATTACACTTGTAGGGTTTCTCTCCTGTATGAAATCTGTAGTGGAGAACAAGAGAGGAACTCTGGCTGAAAGCTCTCCCACATTCACTGCATTCATAGGGCTTCTCTCCAGTATGAGTTCTCTGATGTTTAATAAGGGATGAAATATGACCAAAGGCTCTTCCACACTCTCTGCACTCATATGGCTTTTCTCCGGTGTGACATCTCTGATGGTGCCTAAGTTCCGACTGGAAATAGAATAACTTCCCACATTCATTACACTTGCAAGATTTCTTCCCTGGATTGGTTCTCCGAGAGTTACTTCTCCCTGAAGTCTGTCTGAATTCCCTGTCACATTTATAGTATCCTTCTCCTGTGGCAACACTGTGTTGACTACTAGGGACTGATCTTAAACCTGAACTTGTCCCAAATTCAGGCCACTCATGCTCTCTCCTAAGGGTGGGAGGAGATTTGCGAGTGAGTAACATTTCTTTCAGATGTCTCTCTTGTTTTTTTGGATGCATCTCAACCTGATCATCCCAACCACAGGTTGCTTTCAGTTTGGAGGACCAGAGTTCATCTCTTATGTGTTTTTCCAGTGCTGGTCTCTGTAATAATTCTTCTCTGGAAACCCCCTGACTTAGCATTGATTCCTTGGCTTGAGGCCTTCTCTCCCAGTCTGGAAAAAAAGCAAAAAACACAGTATAGTATTACCTGTTCTATCTGCCAAGAAGAAGTAATGTCTTATCATAGGCAAGATAATTAACCTTTAAAGTAATACCTAAAAGAGCTGTTACATCTATTCCAAGAATGGTGTTCTGTCTGAAGAATGTCTTAGAAGTGCCAAGAATAAAATAAGCAGGTGACTAGAGACTGGGAAAAGCTGAGAGAAGTGTTTAGACTCCAGTACATAAGTTAAAGGCTTCCCTGGTGGTTCAGTGGTAAAGAATCTGCCTGCCAGTGAAGGAGATGCAGGTTCAACCCCTGGGTCAGAAAGATCCTCTGGAAAAGGAAATAGTAACCCACTCCAGTATTCTTGACTGGGAAATCCCTCAGACAGAGGAGCCTGGTGGGCTATAGTCCATGGGGTCCCAAAGAGGCAGATACAACTTAGCAACTGAACAACAATAACACAAGGTAGATCCAAGACTGTAAAGATGAGAGGAGGGTAGGAAGATGCCCTCCACAAAATCTTCCCTCAGCACCTCAGTCTACACCACACATTATTATGTATTATATGCTAGTATAATATACATATTGTATACATTTAACATCTATTACTATATGTGACTGTGATAGGCAGAATTATCCCCCAAAGATGCCCATATCCATCTGAACATATTTATATATTCAATTCCCAGAAACATAGAAACATGTTACTTTACATAGCAGAAGAGACTTTGCAGATGTGACTAAGGGCAGAAATCCTGAGAACAGTGGAGCTTCTCCTGTTTGGCAACCCACTGTGTTGACTTAATTTTTTAAGGGACTGATCTTAAACCTGAACTTGTCCCAAATTCAGGCCACTCATGCTCTCTCCTAAGGGTGGGAGGAGATTTGCGAGTGAGTAACATTTCTTTCAGATGTCTCTCTTGTTTTTGGATGCATCTCAACCTGATCATCCCAACCACAGGTTGCTTTCAGTTTGGAGGACCAGAGTTCATCTCTTATGTGTTTTTCCAGTGCTGGTCTCTGTAATAATTCTTCTCTGGAAACCCCCTGACTTAGCATTGATTCCTTGGCTTGAGGCCTTCTCTCCCAGTCTGGGAAAAAAGCAAAAAACACAGTATAGTATTACCTGTTCTATCTGCCAAGAAGAAGTAATGTCTTATCATAGGCAAGATAATTAACCTTTAAAGTAATACCTAAAAGAGCTGTTACATCTCTTCCAAGAATGGTGTTCTGTCTGAAGAATGTCTTAGAAGTGCCAAGAATAAAATAAGCAGGTGACTAGAGACTGGGAAAAGCTGAGAGAAGTGTTTAGACTCCAGTACATAAGTTAAAGGTTTCCCCTGGTGGTTCAGTGGTAAAGAATCTGCCTGCCAGTGAAGGAGATGCAGGTTCAACCCTGGGTCAGAAAGATCCTCTGAAAAGGAAATAGTAACCCACTCCAGTATTCTTGACTGGGAAATCCCTCAGACAGAGGAGCCTGGTGGGCTATAGTCCATGGGGTCCCAAAGAGGCAGATACAACTTAGCAACTGAACAACAATAACACAAGGTAGATCCAAGACTGTAAAGATGAGAGGAGGGTAGGAAGATGCCCTCCACAAAATCTTCCCTCAGCACCTCAGTCTACACCACACATTATTATGTATTATATGCTAGTATAATATACATATTGTATACATTTAACATCTATTACTATATGTGACTGTGATAGGCAGAATTATCCCCCAAAGATGCCCATATCCATCTGAACATATTTATATATTCAATTCCCAGAAACATAGAAACATGTTACTTTACATAGCAGAAGAGACTTTGCAGATGTGACTAAGGGCAGAAATCCTGAGACAGGGAGCTTATCCTGAAGCATTCAGGTGGGCCCAGTCTAACCATGAGTTCTCAAAATCAGAGACCAGTTCCTGACCAAGTCAGAGAGGTGTGGTGGGAGGATTTGACCCACCATTTCTGGCTCTGAAGGTGGAGGAAGGGCCCCATGGGCCAAGGAATACAGTGGTCTCTAGAAGGTTGCAAATGCTGCTGGCTTATACAGCCAGCGAGACAACGAGAAGTTCAATCTTAAAATCACAAGGAACTGGCTCTGCCAACAACACAGATGAACAGGAAACAGACTGTCCATCAGACACTCCAGAGACGCACTCAGCCATGCTGATACCTTGGTTTTAACCATGTGAGACCCATTCTTGATTCTGACCTGTGAACTGTGCGATAATAAGCTTTTATTGTTAAAGTCACTAAGTCTGCGACGGTTTGTCTCAACAGCGATAGAAAGCTAATCTAGTAACAGTGACCCTCCTGAAGAGGGAAGTGATGGCAATGCCTAATCAGGGCTCCCAGGAGCCAGACTCTGAGCCAGTGGGTCTTGTGGGGTTCCTGGGGAGCTCCCAAGAGATTCTGAAATACACCATGCTTGTGGAACACTATAAACTGACAGGTACTCATGATGAGATGAGATCCAGATGTCAAACCTTGCCCTCATTCTGGAAGGAAACAAGATCAAGAGAGTACTAACACAGAGCCGCATCTTCCCTCTCTGTCCTCTCTTATAGCACTCTCTGACGAGGCCCAGCCAGTGCTCTCTGGATTTGACCCCTACTTTGGGGACCTTCAGTTCTGGCCTTAGGCTGTTCTTTTTCAGAGATGGAATGGACACAGACTGCCATCTCCTACACTATGCTTGGGCAGCACATGGCAGGCAGGAGAGTCTTGTGTCCAGAATTCTGCCCCAAGGGGTGGAACCTATGACCCTGAGGTCTCAAGTCACCTAGGAATAAACGGTTTCAAAGAGATGCTATTGAGAGCTGATAAGGAGTGGTTTCTGTTCTTAGGACCACCTCTGCTGTAGCTCAGCTTAAACAAACCTGAAGTGTCCTCACCTTAATCTTCCTGACATCACCTGTCAGGATGTCCTTGCTGGTATCCCTTCAATTTCTGGGCTACTTAACTGTTCTCTTTGATCCCCTGGTAATCCTCTCAGCCCTGCTGATATAGGACTTCCAACTGCTGATCCTTAGATTCCATCTAACACTGACTATGTGACATCTCCCAATGATGTACAGTCTCAAGGACCCTTAAAGGTGGGCAGAGATGGGGAGATGTTTATTTCTTGTCCATATTACAAATGAGAAACAAACTCGGGAAAAATAAACACTAGAGAAGAAAATGAACATCTTTTCACACCATAAAACATTACAGAAGCCTACAAGTATTCAAAATACTAGAGTTGAGGGCTCCTGGCACGTGACCTCACCTTCTCAGAGACAGCCCCCTGACCAAGGGTTCAGAGGAGCTTCCCACTCACAGTTGGGTCTTATGATGTGTGATGCTGCTTTGGCCGAATTCACTCACCTGGGTGGGTATCTGTTGGGATTTCCCTCTCTAAAATACAGGGCTCTTCCCTTTCCTCCAACTGGCAGATCACATTTGACACTGTAAACCCTGGTGGTAGAGAAGGAAAAGGATCATGACTGGGTATGTTCTGAAATTCTGGGGGGGGAGCTCCCAAGAGATTCTGAAATACACCATGCTTGTGGAACACTATAAACTGACAGGTACTCATGATGAGATGAGATCCAGATGTCAAACCTTGCCCTCATTCTGGAAGGAAACAAGATCAAGAGAGTACTAACACAGAGCCGCATCTTCCCTCTCTGTCCTCTCTTATAGCACTCTCTGACGAGGCCCAGCCTGTGCTCTCTGGATTTGACCCCTACTTTGGGGACCTTCAGTTCTGGCCTTAGGCTGTTCTTTTTCAGAGATGGAATGGACACAGACTGCCATCTCCTACACTATGCTTGGGCAGCACATGGCAGGCAGGAGAGTCTTGTGTCCAGAATTCTGCCCCAAGGGGTGGAACCTATGACCCTGAGGTCTCAAGTCACCTAGGAATAAACGGTTTCAAAGAGATGCTATTGAGAGCTGATAAGGAGTGGTTTCTGTTCTTAGGACCACCTCTGCTGTAGCTCAGCTTAAACAAACCTGAAGTGTCCTCACCTTAATCTTCCTGACATCACCTGTCAGGATGTCCTTGCTGGTATCCCTTCAATTTCTGGGCTACTTAACTGTTCTCTTTGATCCCCTGATAATCCTCTCAGCCCTGCTGATATAGGACTTCCAACTGCTGATCCTTAGATTCCATCTAACACTGACTATGTGACATCTCCCAATGATGTACAGTCTCAAGGACCCTTAAAGGTGGGCAGAGATGGGGAGATGTTTATTTCTTGTCCATATTACAAATGAGAAACAAACTCGGGAAAAATAAACACTAGAGAAGAAAATGAACATCTTTTCACACCATAAAACATTACAGAAGCCTACAAGTATTCAAAATACTAGAGTTGAGGGCTCCTGGCACGTGACCTCACCTTCTCAGAGACAGCCCCCTGACCAAGGGTTCAGAGGAGCTTCCCACTCACAGTTGGGTCTTATGATGTGTGATGCTGCTTTGGCCCAATTCACTCACCTGGGTGGGTATCTGTTGGGATTTCCCTCTCTAAAATACAGGGCTCTTCCCTTTCCTCCAACTGGCAGATCACATGTGGTTTGGACACTGTAAACCCTGGTGGTAGAGAAGGAAAAGGATCATGACTGGGTATGTTAGAGGCCCAGGCTTGTGGACAACCTGCAAATAAGCATGGTAAACTCACGAAGCTTCTTACTCTGATCTCGCAAACATTCCTAGGAATGAGGAGCAGAAATACTGTATCTCTGGGCCCCCAAGTGAACATAAATGTCTAATTCCAGAATCCCAAAGGACAAAAAAAAAAAAAAATCAGTCAACAGACCCAGAAACCCCTAGCTTCTAAACACCCAGGAACTAAAGATGGCCTAATGGGCAGGTTCTGGGCTTTGGAAGAGATGAGCTCATCCAGGGAGGCCAGGTTCTTAAAATTCTCCATCATCACCTCTCGGTACAGGTCCTTCTGAGCAGGGTCCAGCTGCCCCCACTCCCACTGGGTGAACTCCACAGCCACATCCTCAAATGTCATAAGGTCCTGAAACACAGAAGACAGTCTTGCACCCTCAGGGAGCACACTCATGATCCTGGGGAGAAGAGGAGACAGGTGTCTGAGTAGAACTTTAGGATGTACAAGAAGAGATTCTGAGAGTTTCTAGCTCTCTCATTCTCGGTTTTATCATCTTAAAAATACTTTAAGCTGTTCCAGGGACTGTGTCATCCTTACTACTTGGTATGCCACCCAGTGCCCACATATATCAGCATCTTGCTGCTTAGAAATATAATCAGGGGGCTTCCTGGTGGTCCGGTGGGTGAAGAGTCTGCCTTGCAGTGCAAGGGGTGCCAGTTTGATCCCTGGCCTGGGAGGATCCCAGGTGCCACAGAGCAGCTGGACCGGTGTGTCCAATTATGAGCCAGCACTCTGAAGCGCATGTGCCCAGAGCTGGTGCTCTGTAATACTTCAGAAGCCTACAAGTATTCAAAATACTAGAGTTGAGGGCTCCTGGCACGTGACCTCACCTTCTCAGAGAGAGCCCCCTGACCAAGGGTTCAGAGGAGCTTCCCACTCACAGTTGGGTCTTATGATGTGTGATGCTGCTTTGGCCCAATTCACTCACCTGGGTGGGTATCTGTTGGGATTTCCCTCTCTAAAATACAGGGCTCTTCCCTTTCCTCCAACTGGCAGATCACATGTGGTTTGGACACTGTAAACCCTGGTGGTAGAGAAGGAAAAGGATCATGACTGGGTATGTTAGAGGCCCAGGCTTGTGGACAACCTGCAAATAAGCATGGTAAACTCACGAAGCTTCTTACTCTGATCTCGCAAACATTCCTAGGAACGAGGAGCAGAAATACTGTATCTCTGGGCCTCCAAGTGAACATAAATGTCTAATTCCAGAATCCCAAAGGACAAAAAAAAAAAAAAAATCAGTCAACAGACCCAGAAACCCCTAGCTTCTAAACACCCAGGAACTAAAGATGGCCTGATGGGCAGGTTCTGGGCTTTGGAAGAGATGCGCTCACCCAGGGAGGCCAGGTTCTTAAAATTCTCCATCATCACCTCTCGGTACAGGTCCTTCTGAGCAGGGTCCAGCTGCCCCCACTCCCACTGGGTGAACTCCACAGCCACATCCTCAAATGTCATAAGGTCCTGAAACACAGAAGACAGTCTTGCACCCTCAGGGAGCACACTCATGATCCTGGGGAGAAGAGGAGACAGGTGTCTGAGTAGAACTTTAGGATGTACAAGAAGAGATTCTGAGAGTTTCTAGCTCTCTCATTCTCGGTTTTATCATCTTAAAAATACTTTAAGCTGTTCCAGGGACTGTGTCATCCTTACTACTTGGTATGCCACCCAGTGCCCACATATATCAGCATCAAGCTGCTTAGAAATATAATCAGGGGGCTTCCTGGTGGTCCGGTGGGTGAAGAGTCTGCCTTGCAGTGCAAGGGGTGCCAGTTTGATCCCTGGCCTGGGAGGATCCCAGGTGCCACAGAGCAGCTGGACCGGTGTGTCCAATTATGAGCCAGCACTCTGAAGCGCATGTGCCCAGAGCTGGTGCTCTGTAATGAGAGAGGCCACTGCAATGGTAGGCCCACACAGGCCAAAGAACAAAGATAGATGAAAATAAATAAAAAGACCAATAAAAGTGGCCAAAAAATAATAAAAAAAAAAAAGAAAGAAATATAATCAGGGTCTTAAGAATCAGGCCTACAGAGACATTCTGCTTAGATGAGAGAGAGAAATGCAATCCATTTCCTCAGTTGTCAAAAGGTTTTACTCTCAATGTACTGACATTTAAATAGAATCAATTACAAGTAACAGACTCTTATGCTCTGCATTCCAAAATGCAGTAGTACCAACAGTCTTCTAAATAAGTATTTTTGAAAGTTGTGGCCTAGAATTTCAATGACAGTTCTTACTAAGGTCAAATAAATTCATGTGGGGATAACGGGGCTAAGAATAAGAGCCCCATGACAGTCTACCAGCAAACGGTTCTGTGAAAGTGGCCTTATAGTGAACCAGTAAGTCTTCTGTGAGTGTGATTAACATAAATCATCTCCCCCCAAAGCCTAATCATTTTTCAGTTCCTAAATGCTCAAAGTTGAAAGTGAGACCTCCGGATCCCAGGACTTCCCAAGGTACAACCTTTCTGTGGGTCCCAGCCAGAATCATCCTATTACCCTCTATAACAGAAACATTCTCATGTGACTTACATTGTACAATGATACATAAACTATGAACTAAAAATTAGACTAGTGAAGGTAGTCAAACATTTAAAAGTCAAATCCCATTTAGATACTAAGAATTCCATAAATAAGCCAAAGTAACAATTTTATAATCACTTAAAGGCCATCCAAAATAAGCAAATATGGAAAATTCACTACCTGAGTGACCTCTTGTGACAGATGATACTATTTGTTCAAAATATTCATTGGCCCTCCCTACAGAATTGATCTTCCTATACTGACTCAGGTGTGGCCATGTCATCTGCTTCCACAAATGGAATGTGGAGGAAGTCACAGAGCTACTTATGAGCAGAAGCTTTCACTGTCAGTGGAGGTTCTAGATGGTTGCTGCTCTGAGAACAGCAAACGATCCCAGAGTGAAGATGTGGGGCAAAGCCACAGCCTGCATGTGATTTGGACAAGAAATAAACCATTGTTGGTTTAAGTCTCTCAGAGTTTGTTGCTGTTATCACAGCATAATGAGCCTCAACGGACTCATTTAAAAAGCTGGTATTCCAAGTGGGGTTCTGCGTAATAAAAAGCCTAAAGTACGCGACTCTGGCTTCAGGGCCAGGTGGTAGAAAACTTATTGGTAAGATGGCAACCCATGTAATTTGGTGGTGAACTGTGTGGCAAAACTTGCTGCAATAACTTGAAAGAGGAACAACACAAGCCTGAGCTTGTGATGGGATGAGAAGAGGGGGAAACATAACACCAATAGTATGAGCTGGTTATCACTGGCTGCTTGAGAAGTATGACACACACACACAAATGAATTTTCCAATGACATTTTGGCAATAACGGTGGGCTAAGAATAAGAGCCCCATGACAGTCTACCAGCAAACGGTTCTGTGAAAGTGGCCTTATAGTGAACCAGTAAGTCTTCTGTGAGTGTGATTAACATAAATCATCTCCCCCCAAAGCCTAATCATTTTCAGTTCCTAAATGCTCAAAGTTGAAAGTGAGACCTCCGGATCCCAGGACTTCCCAAGGTACAACCTTTCTGTGGGTCCCAGCCAGAATCATCCTATTACCCTCTATAACAGAAACATTCTCATGTGACTTACATTGTACAATGATACATAAACTATGAACTAAAAATTAGACTAGTGAAGGTAGTCAAACATTTAAAAGTCAAATCCCATTTAGATACTAAGAATTCCATAAATAAGCCAAAGTAACAATTTTATAATCACTTAAAGGCCATCCAAAATAAGCAAATATGGAAAATTCACTACCTGAGTGACCTCTTGTGACAGATGATACTATTTGTTCAAAATATTCATTGGCCCTCCCTACAGAATTGATCTTCCTATACTGACTCAGGTGTGGCCATGTCATCTGCTTCCACAAATGGAATGTGGAGGAAGTCACACGAGCTACTTATGAGCAGAAGCTTTCACAGTCAGTGGAGGTTCTAGATGGTTGCTGCTCTGAGAACAGCAAACGATCCCAGAGTGAAGATGTGGGGCAAAGCCACAGCCTGCATGTGATTTGGACAAGAAATAAACCATTGTTGGTTTAAGTCTCTCAGAGTTTGTTGCTGTTATCACAGCATAATGAGCCTCAACGGACTCATTTAAAAAGCTGGTATTCCAAGTGGGGTTCTGCGTAATAAAAAGCCTAAAGTACGCGACTCTGGCTTCAGGGCCAGGTGGTAGAAAACTCATTGGTAAGATGGCAACCCATGTAATTTGGTGGTGAACTGTGTGGCAAAACTTGCTGCAATAACTTGAAAGAGGAACAACACAAGCCTGAGCTTGTGATGGGATGAGAAGAGGGGGAAACATAACACCAATAGTATGAGCTGGTTATCACTGGCTGCTTGAGAAGTATGACACACACACACAAATGAATTTAAGAGTTTGCTGATTTGCAAAATAAAAATGCAATGCAAAATGAAGTCCAGAGGGACTTCCCTAGTGGTCCAGTGGTTAAGACTCTGGGCTTCCAATTCAGGGGGCGTGAGTTTGATCTCACATGCCACATGGAGCAGCCAAAAAATTTTTAAAAAAAATTTTTTTTTCTAAGTAGAAAATGTCCAGAAATTCCAGGACTCACAGGGTTTGAGATTTAATCAATTCTCCTTTCCAACTGGTCAAAGACAAAATAGATACATCTTTTGCATGGCAAAGGATGATTAAAACGCAGCCTAGGGCTTCCCTGGTGGTCCAGTGGGTAAGGACACTGCCTTGCACTGCAAGGGGTGTGGGTTCGATCCCTGGCCTGGGAAGATCCCACGTGCCGTGGAGTGGCTGGACCAATGTGTCCAATTACCGAGCTGGAGCTCTGGAGCACATGCGCCCAGAGCCAGTGCTCTGTGACAACAGAGGCCACCGTGATGGGAGGCCCACACGGGCCAAAGAACAAAGATGGATGAAGAAATAGATAAATGAAAGACCAATAGAAGTGGCCCACCTGCCCCCCTCCCTCCCCAATCCGCACCCCCACCCTCCACCAAAAAAAAAAGAAACACAGCCTAATGGCATGGACCAAATCATGGGTGCAACTATCAAACCTTTTGTTTAAGCCTCTTAATAATTTTAGATGGCTCCCAGGAAATCCTCTCAGGGGGACCAAACTGCTTCACAGTGAAAAATACAGTTTTCCCAAGGAACACCCAAAACTCCACTAAGCTTCACATAAAGAAAAACGGGCCGATTTTTTAAAATGAGCCTCAACGGACTCATTTAAAAGCTGGTATTCCAAGTGGGGTTCTGCGTAATAAAAGCCTAAAGACGCGACTCTGGCTTCAGGGCCAGGTGGTAGAAAACTTATTGGTAAGATGGCAACCCATGTAATTTGGTGGTGAACTGTGTGGCAAAACTTGCTGCAATAACTTGAAAGAGGAACAACACAAGCCTGAGCTTGTGATGGGATGAGAAGAGGGGGAAACATAACACCAATAGTATGAGCTGGTTATCACTGGCTGCTTGAGAAGTATGACACACACACACAAATGAATTTAAGAGTTTGCTGATTTGCAAAATAAAAATGCAATGCAAAATGAAGTCCAGAGGGACTTCCCTAGTGGTCCAGTGGTTAAGACTCTGGGCTTCCAATTCAGGGGGCATGAGTTTGATCTCACATGCCACATGGAGCAGCCAAAAAATTTAAAAAAAAAATTTTTTTTTCTAAGTAGAAAATGTCCAGAAATTCCAGGACTCACAAGGTTTGAGATTTAATCAATTCTCCTTTCCAACTGGTCAAAGACAAAACAGATACATCTTTTGCATGGCAAAGGATGATTAAAACGCAGCCTAGGGCTTCCCTGGTGGTCCAGTGGGTAAGGACACTGCCTTGCACTGCAAGGGGTGTGGGTTCGATCCCTGGCCTGGGAAGATCCCACGTGCCGTGGAGTGGCTGGACCAATGTGTCCAATTACCGAGCTGGAGCTCTGGAGCACATGCGCCCAGAGCCAGTGCTCTGTGACAACAGAGGCCACCGTGATGGGAGGCCCACACGGGCCAAAGAACAAAGATGGATGAAGAAATAGATAAATGAAAGACCAATAGAAGTGGCCCACCTGCCCCCCTCCCTCCCCAATCCGCACCCCCACCCTCCACCAAAAAAAAAAGAAACACAGCCTAATGGCATGGACCAAATCATGGGTGCAACTATCAAACCTTTTGTTTAAGCCTCTTAATAATTTTAGATGGCTCCCAGGAAATCCTCTCAGGGGGACCAAACTGCTTCACAGTGACGAAAAATACAGTTTTCCCAAGGAAACACCCAAAACTCCACAATTAAGCCTAAAGAGTGGGGCATAGTTCAACTAGAGCTATGGGGAAAGCTACTGACACCTACAACTAACGGAAGCACATACATAAAAAGCTGGTCAAGTTTTTGAGAGTCACACTGAATGTTCACAACTTGAAACAATCCTCGGGCCATCAAACTACTCAGGCAGGATGAAAAGCTGCTTAGTCCTCAGAAAAAGTTTATTCTCCAGTATCATCTTCATACGTGATCAAGGGGGATACTGCAAAAAGAAGGAGGGTCTTCCCCAGTGGCTCAGGCCACAAAGAATCTACTTGCAGGCTTCCCTGGTAGCTCAGTGGTAGAGTTCACCTGCCAGTGCAGGAGACACAAGTTCAATACCTGATCCAGGAAGATCCCACATGCCGTGGAGCAACTAAGCCTGTGAGCCTCAACTATGGAGCCTGTGCTCTGTAACCTCAGAGCTGCAACTATTGAGCCCATATGCCACAACTACTGAAGCCCATGTGCCCTAGAGCCTGAGATCCACAACAAGAGAAGCCACTGCAACAAGAAGCCTGCTCACCTCGACTAGAGAGGAGCCCCCACTCCCTGCAACTAGAGAAGAGCCTGTGGCAGCAGTGAAAACCCAGAATAGCCAAAAATAAATAAATTGATTAAAGAATAATTTTAAAAAAGAATCTACTTGCAGTGCAAGAGATCCGGGTTTGATCCCTGGGTCTGGAAAATCCCCCAGAGAAGGAAATGGCAACCCACTCCAGTATTCTTGCCTAGAGAATTCCATGGACAGAGGAGCCTGGCCTATGGGATCTCAAAGAATTGGACTGGACTGAGTGATTAACACTTTCACTTTCTGGAGGGCAGAGCCAAGAACCAAGGATAACACTGGCCTGGAAGCTATACCCAGGGAACCAGAACCAGCACACATAAAAGACCCACCTGCCCCTCCCTCCCCAATCCGCACCCCCACCCTCCACCAAAAAAGAAACACAGCCTAATGGCATGGACCAAATCATGGGTGCAACTATCAAACCTTTTGTTTAAGCCTCTTAATAATTTTAGATGGCTCCCAGGAAATCCTCTCAGGGGGACCAAACTGCTTCACAGTGACGAAAAATACAGTTTTCCCAAGGAAACACCCAAAACTCCACAATTAAGCCTAAAGAGTGGGGCATAGTTCAACTAGAGCTATGGGGAAAGCTACTGACACCTACAACTAACGGAAGCACATACATAAAAAGCTGGTCAAGCTTTTGAGAGTCACACTGAATGTTCACAACTTGAAACAATCCTCGGGCCATCAAACTACTCAGGCAGGATGAAAAGCTGCTTAGTCCTCAGAAAAAGTTTATTCTCCAGTATCATCTTCATACGTGATCAAGGGGGATACTGCAAAAAGAAGGAGGGTCTTCCCCAGTGGCTCAGGCCACAAAGAATCTACTTGCAGGCTTCCCTGGTAGCTCAGCGGTAGAGTTCACCTGCCAGTGCAGGAGACACAAGTTCAATACCTGATCCAGGAAGATCCCACATGCCGTGGAGCAACTAAGCCTGTGAGCCTCAAACTATGGAGCCTGTGCTCTGTAACCTCAGAGCTGCAACTATTGAGCCCATATGCCACAACTACTGAAGCCCATGTGCCCTAGAGCCTGAGATCCACAACAAGAGAAGCCACTGCAACAAGAAGCCTGCTCACCTCGACTAGAGAGGAGCCCCCACTCCCTGCAACTAGAGAAGAGCCTGTGGCAGCAGTGAAAACCCAGAATAGCCAAAAATAAATAAATTGATTAAAGAATAATTTTAAAAAAGAATCTACTTGCAGTGCAAGAGATCCGGGTTTGATCCCTGGGTCTGGAAAATCCCCCAGAGAAGGAAATGGCAACCCACTCCAGTATTCTTGCCTAGAGAATTCCATGGACAGAGGAGCCTGGCCTATGGGATCTCAAAGAATTGGACTGGACTGAGTGATTAACACTTTCACTTTCTGGAGGGCAGAGCCAAGAACCAAGGATAACACTGGCCTGGAAGCTATACCCAGGGAACCAGAACCAGCACACATAAAAGACCCCCTCCTCGACCAAGGCCAGGGTCTTCTGCACATCCCCACACTAATCCAGGAAGACAACATGTGCACAGGGACCCAGCCTCAAATGACTACCTCGCCTGTCCAAACTCTCCTCTTTCCAAATTTTGATGGAAAGGCCTGTCTATACCACTCCATCCGCCATCAAATGAGGCACAGCCTTACTGTGATGGGGGCTGAATCCTGGGTACCAGAGTCCTCTCCCCTCTGTGGCTGTGGCACTCCTTCAGGGCCAGGGTACTCTCACATTACTGAGAACTCACCACAGTGCCTGTTATAGAAATAAACTGAAGGATCTGAGTGTATGCTGAGCAGAGGGCCCTGGGCAAGGGGCAAGGAGACCATCAAAAGCCTTGATGGGCAGGACCTCCTGCAGAGCAGTACTTGGGTTCAGCTCCCTCTGGCAAACAAGGAGTCTCCAGAGAAAAGGAGGCAAAACTCTCCATAGTTCAGGCATTTAAGAAAAACTTGAGAGAATCCCAACTCACCTGAGGCCTGGCTGTTCTCTTTTCTCCTGGGCATCTCTCTGGAGGAAGAGCAGCGTCCTGAGAAGGGAGAACTAGGAAGGTAAAAGGGGCCATAAGAGGCTAACCCTCGTGAGATTTACAACTCCAGACTCCCCAAAAGTCACTGTGTCATCCCCATGGTTTCTGGGGATAAAGCTGGACCAAGGGGAGCTGAGGGGCAGGCTAGAGGCTGTCTGTGTGCACAGCTGCACGAGGTCCCCACCTGCCTGTAGGCCAGAGCAAGCTGTAGGCAGCTGAAGAGTGACCACAGTCTGGCCACACTATTAGAAAGTTGTTTACTGGGCCTCCAATATGCAGGTCCCACATATATAAACATGCAGAAGACCTTCAAGGGAATGTAAATGTCACCTGAGGCTTTAAGACAGGTTAACAAGACAAAATAAGGCCCAGGACAAGGTCATACAGGGATATGGGACTTTGGGGAAGAAGTTTCACCTCTCCCCTTCTCCGTGGGAACCAGCACAGAGGTCAGGTCTTCCTGAGAAGCTATCCTCAGTGTTCCTAAGTACCATTAGGTGTCTGAAGTGTATTTTAAGAGCCCCTTCATCATAGGGCCAGGGCTTCCCAGGTTGTTCAGTGGTAAGAGTCTGCCTGCCAAAGCAGGAGACATGGGTTCCATCCTGGGAAGACAACATGTGCACAGGGACCCAGCCTCAAATGACTACCTCGCCTGTCCAAACTCTCCTCTTTCCAAATTTTGATGGAAAGGCCTGTCTATACCACTCCATCCGCCATCAAATGAGGCACAGCCTTACTGTGATGGGGGCTGAATCCTGGGTACCAGAGTCCTCTCCCCTCTGTGGCTGTGGCACTCCTTCAGGGCCAGGGTACTCTCACATTACTGAGAACTCACCACAGTGCCTGTTATAGAAATAAACTGAAGGATCTGAGTGCATGCTGAGCAGAGGGCCCTGGGAAAGGCAAGAAGACCATCAAAAGCCTTGATGGGCAGGACCTCCTGCAGAGCAGTACTTGGGTTCAGCTCCCTCTGGCAAACAAGGAGTCTCCAGAGAAAAGGAGGCAAAACTCTCCATAGTTCAGGCATTTAAGAAAAACTTGAGAGAATCCCAACTCACCTGAGGCCTGGCTGTTCTCTTTTCTCCTGGGCATCTCTCTGGAGGAAGAGCAGCGTCCTGAGAAGGGAGAACTAGGAAGGTAAAAGGGGCCATAAGAGGCTAACCCTCGTGAGATTTACAACTCCAGACTCCCCAAAAGTCACTGTGTCATCCCCATGGTTTCTGGGGATAAAGCTGGACCAAGGGGAGCTGAGGGGCAGGCTAGAGGCTGTCTGTGTGCACAGCTGCACGAGGTCCCCACCTGCCTGTAGGCCAGAGCAAGCTGTAGGCAGCTGAAGAGTGACCACAGTCTGGCCACACTATTAGAAAGTTGTTTACTGGGCCTCCAATATGCAGGTCCCACATATATAAACATGCAGAAGACCTTCAAGGGAATGTAAATGTCACCTGAGGCTTTAAGACAGGTTAACAAGACAAAATAAGGCCCAGGACAAGGTCATACAGGGATATGGGACTTTGGGGAAGAAGTTTCACCTCTCCCCTTCTCCGTGGGAACCAGCACAGAGGTCAGGTCTTCCTGAGAAGCTATCCTCAGTGTTCCTAAGTACCATTAGGTGTCTGAAGTGTATTTTAAGAGCCCCTTCATCATAGGGCCAGGGCTTCCCAGGTTGTTCAGTGGTAAGAGTCTGCCTGCCAAAGCAGGAGACATGGGTTCCATCCCTGGGTAGGGGAGATCCCCTGGAAAAGGGAATGGCAATCCACTCCAGTATTCTTGCCTAGAGAATCCTATGGACAGAGGAGCCTGGTGAGGTTGCAGTCCATTGGATCGCCAAAGAATCGGACAGGACTTAACAACTAAACAACAACTATCATAGGGCTTTGTATCATACTGTTTTTAACATCTTCAAACAAAAAACTAACCCCAACCATGCCAGAGAAGTGGCTAAGGCCACCAGCAACAAAAGCATAGAGGTAGGCAGGCAGTGTGGAATAGTGCAGATGAGCAATTTTCTAACTTTAACACACCTATGGATTAAATATGCTAAGCAGACTCTGGTTCAGGGGATGTGGGGAGGAGCCTGAGGGTCTGCACTTCTAAAGAGCTTCCAGGAGAGGCCTGTGCTACTGCTCCACAGACCACAAGGCAAGAAGGGAAAAAGGGGATGGGGGTCCCGGAGGTTTGGCTCAGTTCTCTCATTGGCCAGTTTTATGACCCTGAGTTTGTGCACTGAAGAGTGAAGGTCAGAAGATTCTAAACTAAGAAAGCCTTAAAATCTCTTTGGTCACCTCCATGGCCCTCTCCCCAACACTCGTAGGGGAGGGGTGATCTCCAGAGGTGCCCACCGGGTACACAGCTGACCTGGTACACAGCTGAGCTGGAGGAACGTCATCAGTTCATGAAGTGTTAAAAGAAGTGTGTGGCAAAGCTCTAAATGGCCCCCGTGTCCTCTGATCCCTGGCCAGGGCCACTCCCGCACAGGTCAGTTTGCCCTCTTCCGCCACAGCAGGAAAAAGTCCCCTCATGCTCTCCTCTCTTGCACCTGGGACAAGTCTCCTGGAACCATCCCCTCCACCATGGACTCTGGATGCTGGGAATCCGTGGGCCTGAGCCTGGATGGTTAGACACGGCCACAGGTAAGGCAGCTGCAGGCTCTGCCCCTCCGGTGGGGCTCCCTGGGCCCCATCCTACGGTCCTCCTTCTCTTAGCTCCAGAACTAACTCCCCAGGAGGGTTCCAGCACGCGGCACTCTCGAGAGCCAAACCTGATGCTGCGGAGTCCATAGCTGGGGCTAAAGGGCGACGTCTTTTCACTAGGTCCAAATTTCCGTCCTTGGGCTGCGGCCCTGCGGTCCTCCCCGGGTTCAGGGAGCGGGAAGCGAGCTGGATGACACCGAGCATTCCCGCTCCACGCAGCGATGCGCGGGGGCCCAGAGTAGGGCTGTCAAATCGTGCAAGGGGCGATCCTCTTCTCCCTCTCCCTCTCTCAGACCCCTCAGAAGCCCGACCTCTGCCCACGGGCTCCGCTGCGCCGTCCCAAACTCTGGAATCCAATTCCCACGCAGATCATCAGGAAACGGCCGCAGCCACACCTGCGACCTCGGTGCCCCGCGCTCCTCCACTGCCCTAAAGCGGCAGCGATTCTGGGGAGGCTCACAGGGAACCGACCGGCCCTGCGACTCTGTGCCCAGGTCCAGGCTTCCTCAGACCCTCGCAGGCAGGCATATGGAGGGATACTCCCCAGTCTGGCACGAGCTCGGGGCGTGGTGCCCACGGCAGGCCTGCGCACCGGGATTCGAGGAAGCCACGAAGGTTCAAGCAACACCCGGGTCCCAGCCGCGCCTCCCGAGTCCGGTCCTGAACCTGCGCAGACTCACCGCCTTGCGCCGGGGTCCCGGCGGGTCTGCGCGGGTCGGAAGAGCAGCGCCTGCGCATTGGCGGCTAGCGGGGACCTTTCGCTTGCTGCAGCAACTGCAGGCGGGGCAAGTAGGCACCAGCTACGAGGATGGAGGTTTCACCCTGCTCCCTGCCACGGGCTAGAAACCGGAAGCAACTCCTGTACTGGAAGTGTCTTTAGTAACTGGACCCAACAGACCAATCCCCAGTGTGCCAGATAAGAACTTCTAGGAGGCTCTCCGGACACGTCAATTTCTTATAAAGTGCTCCGGAGATCCTGATGGCCCATTGCAGGCTAACTGCTGTTCTACAGGCTGTCCCTTGCCCTCCGTCTTTGTCCCACTGCTCCCCATCTGCCTTCTCCCAAGTTGAGGTTCAACAAAGGGTGAATTCAAAGAAGAGAGGACCTGGTCCTCCTTCTCTTAGCTCCAGAACTAACTCCCCAGGAGGGTTCCAGCACGCGGCACTCTCGAGAGCCAAACCTGATGCTGCGGAGTCCATAGCTGGGGCTAAAGGGCGACGTCTTTTCACTAGGTCCAAATTTCCGTCCTTGGGCTGCGGCCCTGCGGTCCTCCCCGGGTTCAGGGAGCGGGGAGCGAGCTGGATGACACCGGGCATTCCCGCTCCACGCAGCGATGCGCGGGGACCCAGAGCAGGGCTGTCAAATCGTGCAAGGGGCGATCCTCTTCTCCCTCTCCCTCTCTCAGACCCCTCAGAAGCCCGACCTCTGCCCACGGGCTCCGCTGCGCCGTCCCAAACTCTGGAATCCAATTCCCACGCAGATCATCAGGAAACGGCCGCAGCCACACCTGCGACCTCGATGCCCCGCGCTCCTCCACTGCCCTAAAGCGGCAGCGATTCTGGGGAGGCTCACAGGGAACCGACCGGCCCTGCGACTCTGTGCCCAGGTCCAGGCTTCCTCAGACCCTCGCAGGCAGGCATATGGAGGGATACTCCCCAGTCTGGCACGAGCTCGGGGCGTGGTGCCCACGGCAGGCCTGCGCACCGGGATTCGAGGAAGCCACGAAGGTTCAAGCAACACCCGGGTCCCAGCCGCGCCTCCCGAGTCCGGTCCTGAACCTGCGCAGACTCACCGCCTTGCGCCGGGGTCCCGGCGGGTCTGCGGGGGTCGGACGAGCAGCGCCTGCGCATTGGCGGCTAGCGGGGACCTTTCGCTTGCTGCCGCAACTGCCGGCGGGGCAAGTAGGCACCAGCTACGAGGATGGAGGTTTCACCCAGCTCCCCGCCACGGGCTAGAAACCGGAAGCAACTCCTGTACTGGAAGTGTCTTTAGTAACTGGACCCAACAGACCAATCCCCAGTGTGCCAGATAAGAACTTCTAGGAGGCTCTCCGGACACGTCAATTTCTTATAAAGTGCTCCGGAGATCCTGATGGCCCATTGCAGGCTAACTGCTGTTCTACAGGCTGTCCCTTGCCCTCCGTCTTTGTCCCACTGCTCCCCATCTGCCTTCTCCCAAGTTGAGGTTCAACAAAGGGTGAATTCAAAGAAGAGAGGACCTGGATTCCTGCCTCCTCTAGAAGCGGGCTTCATTTAAGACCTGAAAGAAATGGAGAAATGACCTGGATACTAAAACAATGGTTCTCTGGAGACACTCCTCAACCAGAGGGTCTTTTGAGGACTAAGGCTTTGGGACAAATAACCTATTAAATCAGGGCAAAAGGCAGTTTTTCCTTTCTTGCTCTTTTAATGTTTCACTTTTCTACCTGCACTTCAGGTGGTATAAATGGCCGGGATAGTTCAACAAGTGCCCAGCAAGTAAGCCCTCCTTCTCCCAAGCCAGGGAGTGCGGAAAGAGGGGAGCTTCTCTTCTCTCTGTGCTCTGGAACCAAGAAGGTGAATGCCATCTCACTGGTGGCTGAAATAACTAGAAACTGAACTGCTTCAGATGCTACTCATTCTCTGCACTTTTGTACTCTAGTCTATACCTCTGCAGGTGCTATTCTCTCTGTTTAAGTTACTTTTTTCTTTTCTTTTTTTTTCTCAAGAAGGTGATTACTCATCAAGGGTATCAGTTAAAGAAAGCCTTTTCCAATTTTCTCAGCCATAGTTAATTGCTTCTTCCGTTGTGCTCCCATAGTGTCTTAGACATGACATAATTGTACAACACACCATTTTTGTGTTGTAATAATTTCACGTTCTGATTTGTCCATTGGACCATGAGTTCCTTTTCGGGCAGTAGACATATCTTATTTCTAACATTGTCTTATTTCTAACACTATTGGAGGCAATTTAGGTTTTTTGAGTGCAAACGTAGACGTTTTCCTGACTGTGAAACTTTATTCTTTTTATAATTTCACGTCTTCCCTGAAACTATAGCTCGGTGAGTCTTAGCTTGAGCTGAACATTAGGATCTGCAGATCTTTTCAAACTCTTCGTGCGGCTGCCCAATTAAATATATGTATATCCTGGGCTCTTGCGCACAGCTCCATTCTCAGACCTAATCTCTGCCTCTCTCCTGCCCAAACTTTACAACCAAATTCCTTACAGTAAACAAGATGAAACAGTAACAAGTCCCTTCCGCGGGCCAGAAGACTCGAAGTTCTTCTCAGTCGAGACGGGCCCCAAGGCTAAAAGAGACGGATTTCCTCAGGACGGCCCTCTCATCAGAGGTCTGGAGGGACGTAACCTCACACTTAGGCAGTACTTCAGGGGAACCACAAGCCCTCGCAAGCATCCACGACGGCTCCTTTTCCACGAACTGCTTAGCTGCCGCACTAGCACATCTGATCGTGTTCAGCGCCTCCAACCCTTTTCTCAGAAGGGGTCAGTTGATTTCAATCGCTCAGTCCTCTCCGACTCTTTGCGACCCCATGGACCGCAGCACGCCAGGTTTCCCAGTCCTTCACCATCTCCCGGAGTTTGCCCAAACTCAGGTCCATTCGGTCGGTGATGCCACCCAACCACCTCACTCTCCTTCCTCCCCTTCTGCCTGCTCTTTTTCCCAGCGTCTCAGAAGGGCACGCTCGCGCAGATCTTTGACGTCACATTAAAGCGCGCCAATAGCGGAGACTTCTGGGAAATGGAGTCTGCGAAGGTCAAGCATTAGGTAGGAGCGCGCGCGTCAGAACCCTCTGCGCAGGCGCACTGCTTTCCCGACCTGAAGAGGCGCCGTCTTCCTGGGTCCCCAGCAGTCTGTGCCGGAGGTGAGAGCTGCGGGTGTGTGCTGTCCAGCAGCCAAGTGAGCACAGCGGCCGAGAGAAGGGGATACCGAGAACTGGGGGAGGTGCTGTAGGAGCAGACCGAGTGAAGCAGGCAGAGCCAGCCTGCAGAACGTGTGTGTGTTGTGCGTGCGACGACGTCCCGGCTCGGAAAAGCGCGAACTAGGAAAGTTGTACCCCTAGTCCCAGTGTGTGTGTGTGTGTTCCGTGGGGATGTGGGCACTGATAGCAGTGGCATTTCGGTGTGCACCCACTATATGTCAGATCCCAGCTCTCCGGCTGTATGTTTGGAGCACCATCTTCCCATAATAGGTGCTTAATAAACGTGGGTGGAATTGACACTAAATCTAGGGTGCTGTCCACTCCAGTTCCTCTCTTTCTCAAAAAGCACCTCAGATTGTCTCGTTTAGCTCCCCACCCTAAACCTCCGTAGGAGTGATCAGAGGGCCTAACAGTAAACAAGATGAAACAGTAACAAGTCCCTTCCGCGGGCCAGAAGACTCGAAGTTCTTCTCAGTCGAGACGGGCCCCAAGGCTAAAAGAGACGGATTTCCTCAGGACGGCCCTCTCATCAGAGGTCTGGAGGGACGTAACCTCACACTTAGGCAGTACTTCAGGGGAACCACAAGCCCTCGCAAGCATCCACGACGGCTCCTTTTCCACGAACTGCTTAGCTGCCGCACTAGCACATCTGATCGTGTTCAGCGCCTCCAACCCTTTTCTCAGAAGGGGTCAGTTGATTTCAATCGCTCAGTCCTCTCCGACTCTTTGCGACCCCATGGACCGCAGCACGCCAGGTTTCCCAGTCCTTCACCATCTCCCGGAGTTTGCCCAAACTCAGGTCCATTCGGTCGGTGATGCCACCCAACCACCTCACTCTCCTTCCTCCCCTTCTGCCTGCTCTTTTTCCCAGCGTCTCAGAAGGGCACGCTCGCGCAGATCTTTGGCGTCACATTAAAGCGCGCCAATCGCGGAGACTTCTGGGAAATGGAGTCTGCGAAGGTCAAGCATTAGGTAGGAGCGCGCGCGTCAGAACCCTCTGCGCAGGCGCACTGCTTTCCCGACCTGAAGAGGCGCCGTCTTCCTGGGTCCCCGCAGTCTGTGCCGGAGGTGAGAGCTGCGGGTGTGTGCTGTCCAGCAGCAAAGTGAGCACAGCGGCCGAGAGAAGGGGATACCGAGAACTGGGGGAGGTGCTGTAGGAGCAGACCGAGTGAAGCAGGCAGAGCCAGCCTGCAGAACGTGTGTGTGTTGTGCGTGCGACGACGTCCCGGCTCGGAAAAGCGCGGACTAGGAAAGTTGTACCCCTAGTCCCAGTGTGTGTGTGTGTGTTCCGTGGGGATGTGGGCACTGATAGCAGTGGCATTTCGGTGTGCACCCACTATATGTCAGATCCCAGCTCTCCGGCTGTATGTTTGGAGCACCATCTTCCCATAATAGGTGCTTAATAAACGTGGGTGGAATTGACACTAAATCTAGGGTGCTGTCCACTCCAGTTCCTCTCTTTCTCAAAAAGCACCTCAGATTGTCTCGTTTAGCTCCCCACCCTAAACCTCCGTAGGAGTGATCAGAGGGCCTTCGTGGAGGAGGTAGGAGTTGATGTGAAAAAAATTACGAAAAAGTAGCGAAGATTTAGGCAGATTTGAGAAGAAAATGTTTTTTATAAGAGTGAAGTGTCAAGAAATAGTGGGAGACAAGGGTGGGGAAAAGCACACTGTGGTCAGGGCATAGAGGACCAGAACAGGACACAGCAGGTTGGCTTGTATGGGACCCATCAGGGACTGACAGAAACAAAGCTGTTTTGGTACATTTCTCCTATAGGTCACATCCAGAAACTAGAGAGGAGAAGGGTAGTACAGGGAGCCGGTTAGGAATGCTTGGTAGTGGTCATAGCAAGCTGTCGTGAGCCTGAGTTATGATGGTGTCAGCGGTGGAGAAAGATACAAATGACATTACAAAAGAAGAGTCAGAAGGACTTGGTGACGGACGAGACTCGGAAGGACGGAGAGCCAGATAAGACTTTGAATTTGAGGCACCTAGGAAAATAATAGAACATCTGCCATAAGTTTAAGGGCTTCCCTGTAGTTCAGCAATAAACAATCTGCCTGCCAGTGCAGAATACACAAGAGACATGGGTTCCATCCTTGGGTTGGAAAGATCCCCTGGAAGAGGAAATGGCACCCCACTCCAGTATTCTTGCCTGGGGAATCCCATGGACAGAGGAGTCTGGCAGACAACAGTCCACGGGGTCTCAAGAGTTGGACATGACTTAGCAACTAAACAACAAGCTAAGCATCAGTCTTTTCGATGCATACTCAGGATTGATTTCCTTTAGGACTGACTGGTTTGAACTCCTTCAGTCCAAGGAAAACTCAAGAGTCTTCTCCAGCACCACAGTTCAAAGGCATCAATTCTTTAGCGCTCTGCCTTCCTTCTGGTCCACCTCTCACATCCACACATGACTACTGGAAAAACCACAGCTTTGACTATGTAGACCTTTGTCAGCAAAGTGATGTCTCTGCTTTTTAATAGGCTGTTTAGGTTTGTCATAGCTTTTCTTCCGAGGAGCAACCCTCTTTTAATTTCATGGCAGCAGTCACCATCCACAGTGATTTTGGAGTCCAAGAAAATAAAATCTGTCACTGCTTCTACGTTTTCCCCTTCTGTTTGGTATGAATCTTAATCAATGTGTAATATTCACACACACACATGCACAAAAATTGCAATTTATCCTATCAATGAACATGTACGTTGTAGTTTACCCCTACAGAAGTGATCTTTCCCCAGTGATTTGTGAGGCCGTATCAGACATATATCAAGGTTCCCCACCTGTTTAGATATGTTTTGGGATTTTCTAGCCTATCAGTCTGTTATTTATGTGGCTACCTTTTCATGAAAATCAATCAATCATAACACAGAGATTAGAAAGTGCTAGCGAGACCTGGGTTCAAATTCTGCCTCCACCTCTTAAAAGCATAAATTTCCCAACTTATAAAACAGTACCTACTTTACTGACTTATGAGGATGGAATTCAACTGTTCTTATAAAGACTATTCTAATCTGGGAACATACATATCTGTAAACAACAAAACTCTGTACAAGTTAAAAGTAAAATAAAAGTTAAAAAAAATAAAATAAAATAAAAGTTTTTTTAAAAAGGAAAAAAAAAAGATGCCTTAGCACAGATTCTGGTAAGTAGCAAAAGTTCACAAAATACTACTTATTACTAACATCAAATCATAAAATAGTATTTTAATATGATCAGGTCAGTGGCATTCCAGTGTGTGTGTGGACTGGACCATACACACAATAGAATCAAATCCTATTTTATTTATTTTTTAACAACATCTTTTATTCACATATTTATGACATACATGAATGGTTTTCACAAATTAACTAAATCTAATAACAATGGTGACAATGGAACGTAAACAAAATTCCAAAGTTTAGTCAGGTTGACATACATTTACACAAACGGAAAGGTACAATAAAGAAAGCAGCCATTATAAAGTTATAGACTGTATGTCAATCCACTTAAAATTGAAAGTCAGCCCCACAGCTATTGAAACAATGGGAAATGTGCAAATGCAAATATCACATATGCAGGTTTAATGCATGCATGGCATCACATTTATTCTTCATCTTAAATCTCCTATTTTAGAAACGTAGGATATTTAAAATGTTTTCTATATTGTAAGGATTAAATGAGATGACATATGTAGAGTGCTTAGGTTACCTCCCATGGCACTCAGAAAGATTAATGTTAATGATGATTAATCAACACTTTGCATGTGTTTACTTATTTCCTTAGGAAAAACTCTACGAGGGGATAATTGGTAAGTCAAAGACGTGTGTTTTAAGGCCCTTGATGCAAATGACAAGGTCTTTCTAAAACACACGTCTGGTGGTGACCCTCCCATGCAGCAGTCCTTCTGTGATCCCCATGACAATGGCAGCAAGCCCACACAGAGCTCTCCTTGATCTCGCTGGCCTCTGCCTGCTTTTTCAGCCCCATCTTTTGCCCTAGGTGAGTGATCCCTAACCTAGGAATCACCATTCTAAACTCATTACCGTTGTTAGTCATTTCCCTGTAAAGACCTGCCTCCTTTTGTTTGGAAGACTTGATAATTTTTTGTCCTTAGAATGTTCCACTGCCTTTCCAAAATCAAAACTTATCTTAGGTCCCACTTCTGCCAAGAAACCTACGGTGTTCCTCCTCCCCTCCCTTCTGATTTAGCCCAGCCTCAGGTGTGTTCTCTCATAGTTGGCTGTGTACATCTCTTTAGAGCACCTGTCCGTCTGGCCGTGAAACATTAACTTGATGACTTGTTTGTCCTACATGGTAGTCTTTAAGCTTTCAGGAGATAAGGACAGTGTCATACTTTTTGTTTTGTCTTGTTTTATATTTGGCTTTGCTATAAATAGTTGGTGCTGAATAAGTGTTGATTGGATAGATGGGTGAATGAATAACAAGGATCAGTGAATACATTTCCTTGACTGCAGGCCAGTATTCAGAAAGCCCCAGACACACCTTTCCCTCACTTTTTCAGAATCACACAGTCTCCACGTCCCACTCATGAATCCCCCAAATGTTTGGTTTGACTATGTCTTAATCAGACTCTTGATTGTGAGAAACTGAGATCCAAACAGCTAACACAAGAAAGTTTAGTGGTGAAGATTCACACAAAGCCTAAGAGGGTCAGAGCTTTATGGGAATCTAAGAATAAGTATGGCTGGTCTACAGGCAACTTGCGATCCAGGCTGATGCTAGGGTGAATTAGGGCCTCGGGGGCCAGTGATTCTTGGGTCTTTGCTTTGGCACTTCACCACCAGTGTGCCTGCCTGTCTTTAGTCTGTTACAGGTTGTTCTGTACCCATGGCCCCACATACTCATGGATTCTTCTTGGTTCATTTGGCTCCTCTGACCCTCGTGGCTACTTAAGTCAAAGGAATCGTGTGTTTTAAGGCCCTTGATGCAAATGACAAGGTCTTTCTAAAACACACGTCTGGTGGTGACCCTCCCATGCAGCAGTCCTTCTGTGATCCCCATGACAATGGCAGCAAGCCCACACAGAGCTCTCCTTGATCTCGCTGGCCTCTGCCTGCTTTTTCAGCCCCATCTTTTGCCCTAGGTGAGTGATCCCTAACCTAGGAATCACCATTCTAAACTCATTACCGTTGTTAGTCATTTCCCTGTAAAGACCTGCCTCCTTCTGTTTGGAAGACTTGATAATTTTTTGTCCTTAGAATGTTCCACTGCCTTTCCAAAATCAAAACTTATCTTAGGTCCCACTTCTGCCAAGAAACCTACGGTGTTCCTCCTCCCCTCCCTTCTGATTTAGCCCAGCCTCAGGTGTGTTCTCTCATAGTTGGCTGTGTACATCTCTTTAGAGCACCTGTCCGTCTGGCCGTGAAACATTAACTTGATGACTTGTTTGTCCTACATGGTAGTCTTTAAGCTTTCAGGAGATAAGGACAGTGTCATACTTTTTGTTTTGTCTTGTTTTATATTTGGCTTTGCTATAAATAGTTGGTGCTGAATAAGTGTTGATTGGATAGATGGGTGAATGAATAACAAGGATCAGTGAATACATTTCCTTGACTGCAGGCCAGTATTCAGAAAGCCCCAGACACACCTTTCCCTCACTTTTTCAGAATCACACAGTCTCCACGTCCCACTCATGAATCCCCCAAATGTTTGGTTTGACTATGTCTTAATCAGACTCTTTTGATTGTGAGAAACAGATCCAAACAGCTAACACAAGAAAGTTTAGTGGTGAAGATTCACACAAAGCCTAAGAGGGTCAGAGCTTTATGGGAATCTAAGAATAAGTATGGCTGGTCTACAGGCAACTTGCGATCCAGGCTGATGCTAGGGTGAATTAGGGCCTCGGGGGCCAGTGATTCTTGGGTCTTTGCTTTGGCACTTCACCACCAGTGTGCCTGCCTGTCTTTAGTCTGTTACAGGTTGTTCTGTACCCATGGCCCCACATACTCATGGATTCTTCTTGGTTCATTTGGCTCCTCTGACCCTCGTGGCTACTTGTATCCCTCATGATATCCTTTCAGCTCATCCCCCACTCATGGAACTAGGTTCCTTTCATTTTGTGAAAGCTTCTTGGGCTTTGTGTGAATCTTTGTCACTAAACTTCACTTGAGTTAACTGAGTTCCTGTCAGTTTCTCACAATCAAGGGTCTAATTAAGACATAGTCAAATCAAGCATTTGGGCGATTCATGAGTGGGGCGTGGCGAGTATGTGGTCACGAGAAGGAAGAGGGAAAGGTGTGTCTTGGGCTTGCTGACTACTGTTCTGCAATCAAGGGAATATAATCACGGATCCTTGTTACTCATTCACCCGTTTAGTTCATGGTCCTGAAATTTCTTAGTTCACAGTCCTGAGGATGGACATCATCTTTTGAAACCAGACCACATATCAGTCCCCTCGTCAGCCTGTGCACTGCCCACCTGTGGCATTATCAGCATGACCCCAGAATTGAGATGCAGGGTCATGTGGAACAAGCCATGGCTGCCCCAGGGTTCCTCTGTTAGCACCGGGTGTTGCTGTGAATGAGGCATTTTTCCTTTGAAGAGGCTGTAGGTGTTTCCATGACAGGATTTGTCTATATAGCCCTTCATAGAGCTTCTTATACTTTTTGTCTGGTAATCATGATGAACAATCTGATCTGATCGCAGAAGCTCAGTCGTGTCTGACTCTTTGCAACCTCATGAACTGTAGCCTGCCAGGCTCCTCTGTCCAGGGGATTCTCCCAGCAAGAAAACTGTAATGGGGTGCCAGTTCCTCCTCCTTCAGGGATCTTCCCAGCCCAGGATTCAAACACGTGTCTCTTACATCTGCAGTGGTAGGCAGATTCTTTATCACTAGCGCCACCTAGGAAACCCTGTGACAAATAATATATGTGAATTTATAAAGACAGTATGAGCCTTAATATATTCTTAACTGCCAGGAACAGAACTTTGCCTCTACAATCCTGGTAAAGCAAGCACCACACTTGTTCTGGACAGCAGTGTCCTTGGCCTTGCACTCTAATTCTGGGATGGGATGGACCTGCTCTTGGTCTTGCTTTTCTTTGCTTTCCCTTGGTGTAGGGTATTGATGATAAGGATGGGTTTGTAACTCACTGGTACGTGGAGATTTCTTGCTTCACGGGTCACAAAACTGCAAAGAAGGACTGGTGTTTCTCGTAGCCTCTTTCTCATCCCACCTCTCTGCCTCTTTAGGACGCGGCTCTTCCCGGCAAGGAGGACACTCCGGAGGGAATGGCTACTGTGTCTCCAATTGCCAGATGCCAGGTGAGGTGGGCTCTTTTGTTTCTGAAATACTCTGTTAGGAGGAATGTAACCATTTTTCTTTCTGTCTCGGAGCTTCTTTCCTCAAACCCACTCAGGTGGAAAAGGATTCCATAGGGATGTCTCCTTCCCATTTGACGTATGATATCTTTCAGTGGTCTCTTTTTACCTTGAACATGCAGCCACCAGCCTGTCACCAGGGACATAGCCGCTATGGCCCTCACTCAGAAACCAATGGTATGGGTCTCATGAGAAGGTTTGGGAAACAGCAGGCTGTTCTAGCTCTGATTTCCCTTGAGTACATCCACAAATGAACTGCAAGTAGGCCTTCATGTTCCAGGAAGTGTTGGATTAGGCGAAGAATGTGACACAGGCTGTAGAGCACCCCAGTGCGGTTGAAAGAATCCTGGAGAGAGAGGTTTGTGTGGACAGAGACACACAGCTTACCCCCTTTCTGCCCCAAGGCAGAGTTTTGACTTCCATGCTCTGATTTAGAACCTCAGTGTTTTCAGACACTCTGGAGACTCATCTGGGTTTTAGACTTGGGGGTAAAGACACAACTTAGAGAATCACAGGACATCAGAGTGGCATGAGAGATCCTACAGACACTGTAACCAGCACCATTATTTGAAGGATTTGTTCACACATACGCAGTTAAAGACAATGAGTGAAATCTGACTACGGTTATAGATTAGATAATGATATAATATCAGTGCTATCCTGATATTTACAATTATACTATGATTATGCAAGAGAATATCCTTGCTTTTACAAAATATACACTGAAACATTTATGAGTATAAAGGCATCATATTTGCAAGTTACTTTAAAGAAGTGCTGGTAGCTCAGATGGTAAAGAACCTGCTTGCAATGCAGGAAATACCGGCAAACTCAGGTGATTCCTAGGTCAGGGAAATCCCCCATTTCAGCTTTCTCTCTTCTATATTTGAGCTTCCCTGGTGGCTTAGACAGTAAAGAATCCACCTGCAATGCAGGAAACCTGGGTTCCATCCCTGGGTTGGAAAGATCCCCTAGAGAAGGGAACAGCTACCCACTGCAGTATTCTTGCCTGGAGAATTCCGTGGCTCATCCATGAAGTTGCAAAGAGTAGGACACGATTAAGAAACTTTCACTATAAAGAAGTTCAGGAAAAAAAATAGGCGAGTGTGTATATACTGAGACAAAGAGAAAGCCAATGTGGAAGATGCTAACACTGGGGCATGCTGGGTGGAAAGTCTTTCTTCTTGCAAGTTTTCTGTAAGTCTGATTAAAGAGACCCTGATACTCCAAGGCTCAGCTAGGAAAGTAATATAGGGCTGTGACCAAGAATTTCATGCCTTGGGAGTGTATGGCACTTTCCCCAAATGCTTCAAAACTGTATTTTGTTGGAACCATTTTCTTTCCACTTCTTGCACATCCTCCAAGTGGTCATCATTATGACAATTTTGTCTGGTCCGTGTAAGAGAAGGATTATGGATAAAGGAGAACATGATTGTGTTTCCAGGGCCCAGTGACATTCGAGGACGTGGCCGTGGTTTTCACAGATGAAGAGTGGAAGTGTCTGCTGCCTACTCAGCGGGACCTCTACAAGGAGGTGATGCTGGAGAACTATAAGAGCATCGTCTGGTTGGGTAAGGAGAGCTTCCCACCAGGAGGAGACCGTGTACTGAGTTGATGTGGGGTTGAGAGGCTGAGACATTGACCCCTCTTCTCCTCCTACCTGAATCGGAACCCCTGAGAGACAAGATGGAAGAGCAGAGGGCTGTGGCTCAGAGGGTGCAGCGACCGTGGCTTTCTTAATCCTGATTTGCATATTGATTTTACAATTATACTATGATTATGCAAGAGAATATCCTTGCTTTTACAAAATATACACTGAAACATTTATGAGTATAAAGGCATCATATTTGCAAGTTACTTTAAAGAAGTGCTGGTAGCTCAGATGGTAAAGAACCTGCTTGCAATGCAGGAAATACCGGCAAACTCAGGTGATTCCTAGGTCAGGGAAATCCCCCATTTCAGCTTTCTCTCTATATTTGAGCTTCCCTGGTGGCTTAGACAGTAAAGAATCCACCTGCAATGCAGGAAACCTGGGTTCCATCCCTGGGTTGGAAAGATCCCCTAGAGAAGGGAACAGCTACCCACTGCAGTATTCTTGCCTGGAGAATTCCGTGGCTCATCCATGAAGTTGCAAAGAGTAGGACACGATTAAGAAACTTTCACTATAAAGAAGTTCAGGAAAAAAAATAGGCGAGTGTGTATATACTGAGACAAAGAGAAAGCCAATGTGGAAGATGCTAACACTGGGGCATGCTGGGTGGAAAGTCTTTCTTCTTGCAAGTTTTCTGTAAGTCTGATTAAAGAGACCGTGATACTCCAAGGCTCAGCTAGGAAAGTAATATAGGGCTGTGACCAAGAATTTCATGCCTTGGGAGTGTATGGCACTTTCCCCAAATGCTTCAAAACTGTATTTTGTTGGAACCATTTTCTTTCCACTTCTTGCACATCCTCCAAGTGGTCATCATTATGACAATTTTGTCTGGTCCGTGTAAGAGAAGGATTATGGATAAAGGAGAACATGATTGTGTTTCCAGGGCCCAGTGACATTCGAGGACGTGGCCGTGGTTTTCACAGATGAAGAGTGGAAGTGTCTGCTGCCTACTCAGCGGGACCTCTACAAGGAGGTGATGCTGGAGAACTATAAGAGCATCGTCTGGTTGGGTAAGGAGAGCTTCCCACCAGGAGGAGACCGTGTACTGAGTTGATGTGGGGTTGAGAGGCTGAGACATTGACCCCTCTTCTCCTCCTACCTGAATCGGAACCCCTGAGAGACAAGATGGAAGAGCAGAGGGCTGTGGCTCAGAGGGTGCAGCGACCGTGGCTTTCTTAATCCTGACCCCTAGCCTGGGACAGGCTTGCAAGCAGACTGGACATCCACAGGCCCCCTCCCTAAGCAGCCTAGTCCTGCACTGCAGAGGGCTCGCCACAACTAGAAAAAAAGCCTGAACAACATTGCAAATCCAGCATAGCCACAAATAAATAAATACAATAAATATTTTTAAAAAATGGTGAGGCAGAGCTGTGCTAATTATTTTAAATTTATTATTATATGAAAAAAATCAAATTTACAGTTCTGCATTATTTAATTATCCTCTGTGTGTGTGTGTGTGTGTGTGTGTGTTTTAACCGTCTGAGCCACCAGCTTCCTCCAGTTTTTAACTTTTGGTTTTGAACTGAAGAATTTTCTGCCCAAAATGATCTTTTATATGTAAAAGGGACTGAAGTGTATTATATATAGTGAATCATGATGGATTTAGAAATGATCAACTTGTAGATATCAAAATAAATCAAATAGAAATGATTTGAGATGGGATAGCCTTAGTTATTTAACAAAAAACTGTGGCATAATTACCATTATCCAGTTTTTAACAAAATGTTATCTATAGATGTTTCTGTATTTAAATTAAATGTGAATAGAAAGAAATGAATACAAAATATGAAAGGTGATTTTTCTTCTTATTTTTTTTGACTCTTCTTTTTTCTTTAAATTTGGCCTCTTCCTCATCACAGAGCACCGGCTCTGGGCGCATGCGCTCCAGAGCTCTGGCTTGGTAGTTGGACACATCCATCCCCCCGCTCCACGGCACGTGGTATCTTCCCAGGCCAGGGATCGAACTGGCGCCCCTTGCACTGCAAAGCGGTGTCCTTACCCACTGGACCATCAGGGAAGCCCTTATTATTTTTCTGTGCCTCTTCTTTTCCTATGATGAACATGACCCACTTGTTTAAGTAAAATCATAGTCCTAAAGGGTAAACAAACAGAAATGGGCACCTACATTACACATTCTTATTCAAAGTGATCTTCTTTCATTCTCCTCTTCCCTGAGGTAAGGACTCTTCCCACCATCCTACCAGCACTAGAGCTGGAGCCTAGCATTCCCTTCATGGGGAAGAATGAACACATTAATTCAGATGGAGTCTGTCCACTCTGATCATATGCTGCTTGTTCCTTTTTAGAACCTCAGTCTTGACCTCTATTTAGAAGTTGCTGCATTCCTTGCATTATTTCATATGCTGCATTACTGGTGTGTCCTTTCTGCCTTTTGCATTCTCTCTCTGAAAGACTTAGAGGCTGGAGTCATGGGGTATTTTCATCACACACGACCACCTGGCTTGTTTGTTTCTTCACAAGCAGGACTTCCAGTTCCCGGACCTGATGTGATGAAGAGAGGGGACAGGCCTTGGCTAGTGGTGCTTCAAGGATCTGAGGGGGGAAAATGTACAGAGAATGTCTCTCCAGGTAAGAACTGAGCATGGCAGAGTTTTGTTTTGCTTTGTAGTTGTTATTTGCGTGTATGTGGAGGGAGTATTGGGTATCACCTTTTTCTCATATCCAAGTCTTTCTTCTGTATTGTTTATTCTCTGTCACAGACAAGTTTTCTGTTTCATCTTCTATATATTAAAGTATTATTCACTTCATTCACCAAATGTTTATCTCAGACCTGTCATGTTGTCCATTCAGTTTGATTTTCCTATCCCTCACTATCTCCTCCACTTAGCTGATGCTCCACATTAACCTGCCTCTGCTGCCAATGGAAACTCTCCTCTTTTATGAGATTTTTCACTCACTACCCATTCTAGTCCCTGTTTTAATCCCAAGTCTTGGTTTCTTGATGGAGTCAAGACTGTTTGTGAGAGCAAGCAATGTGGTGACTGTCCATTACTTTTCAGATTAAAAATGTCATCCCTCCTTTCTGCTGTAACATTTCCTAGCCCAGGAAAGAAACATGCATCTCTATTTTCTATCCATTCCAGACTGGGAAACTAAGCCAGAGATTCAAGGTGCTTCAGAAGAAAACTCAGAAGGATCACTGAAGAAGCTTGGAAGAAAATGTCCTGCATCTCCTAAATTTGAAGTTCACACACAGGATGCCAGGTTGGGAACAGAGAAGGATAGCTCTGCAGTGGACACATGCAAGAAACCCCCATCTCTGGAAGAAAGCTTGCGGCACAGGGCAACCCCTCCCAAAAAAATTCTCACTAAAGAGAGAGACCAGGAATGCAGCGACTGTGGGAAGACCTTTTTTGACCACTCCTCCCTCATCCGCCATCAGAGGACTCACACTGGCGAGAAGCCCTATGAGTGTCCTGAGTGTGGAAAAGCCTTCAGCCACAGGAGCAGTCTCAGTAGACACCTGATGTCCCACACAGGGGAGAGCCCCTACGAGTGCGACGCCTGCGGAAAAGCCTTTTTTGACCGTTCATCCCTGACTGTACATCAACGAATTCATACTGGAGAGAAGCCCTTCAAATGCAGTGAGTGTGGAAAAGCTTTCTTTGACCGCTCGTCCCTTACCCGCCACCAGAGAATCCATACTGGAGAAAGTCCTTATGAATGTAACCAGTGCGGGAAAGCCTTTAGCCAGAAAAGTATCCTTACCCGACACCAGCTAATTCACACAGGCCGGAAGCCATACGAATGTAACGAGTGTGGGAAAGCTTTCTACGGGGTCTCGTCACTGAACAGACATCAGAAAGCCCATGCTGGAGAGCCTCGCTACCAGTGCAGTGAGTGTGGGAAGGCTTTCTTTGACCGCTCCTCCCTGACTCAGCACCAGAAGATTCACACTGGAGACAAGCCATATGAATGCAGCGAATGTGGGAAAGCTTTCAGCCAGAGGTGCCGGCTCACGCGACACCAGAGAGTTCACACAGGGGAGAAACCCTTTGAATGCAGCGTGTGTGGGAAAGTCTTTAGTTCTAAATCATCAGTTATTCAACATCAACGGCGTTATGCCAAACAGGGAATAGACTGAGTGGGCTGAAAACTTTAGTCCAAGGACAACTACGAACTCAAGATACGGCTTTCCCCTCTTAAGTCCATCATCCAGGCATCGCTCCTGTGTTGGCTACTCCTCTCCTTTCCTGTCTCTTCTCCCGTGGTGTTTGAAGGAATACTCTCCACCCACTGTGTTACAAAACTGATGTGGGATGCCAGAAATTAGGATGTGACTTTAAAGAGTCAAGCCTTTTGCAGAGGTTTGTCAGACACTAGGCACAAAGGTTGGGAGGTGATCCTTGGACAAACTTTTTGTCCAGAGCCACAGACGTCACTGCACTTTATATAACTGGAAGCCACAACAGGAGGGGAAGGCACACTTATGTCAGAGCAGCACTGGTGTTTCCAGAATAGTTCGTTTTTTATAGCTGTTAGTCCCTCTCTGTCAGAGGTTTGTGGGCACTTACCTTGTCCTACTGTGTCCCAGCATCTAGCTCTCTGAACACTACTATTAGTAGTTAGCACTTATTGAGCGCTTATTATGAGGTAAGCACTCAGCTGAGAGTTTTGCAAGGAACGAATTATGTGGTCCTCTCACCAACCCTCTGAAGTAGATACTGTTACTCCCCATCTTTCACAGACGAGCAAACTGAAGTTTAAAGGGGTTAAATAAATTGCCCAGGGTGACAGCTAGTAAAAACAAAGCCACGTCTTGAATACAGTTCTCCCTTCAAAAACTTTTCTCTTTACCATGAGACTAAAAGGGTTGCTTTATATTTTATGTACATGTATTATCTCCTCCAGTAGACTGTAAACACTCAGAGGCATGACTTATATGTCTTTGTATCTCACACAGTGCCTTGCAAATAATAGGTGCTCAATAAATATTTATCTGAATTAATCACTTTTTGACTTACCAAGCTGTACACCTCTTAGATTCACAGCCTTTCTCTGAATTTCAGTCTAGCCCATACCTGTCATTTCAGACTCCCATTATTGCATTAGTCACTCCCTGATGTGAATTCTTTCCTCTTTGTTACTGGAGAATGGGATGTCAAGCTATGGTGCAATAGCAAGCAAACCCCAAATCTTTGAATGCAGCGTGTGTGGGAAAGTCTTTAGTTCTAAATCATCAGTTATTCAACATCAACGGCGTTATGCCAAACAGGGAATAGACTGAGTGGGCTGAAAACTTTAGTCCAAGGACCACCACAAACTCAAGATACGGCTTTCCCCTCTTAAGTCCATCATCCAGGCATCGCTCCTGTGTTGGCTACTCCTCTCCTTTCCTGTCTCTTCTCCCGTGGTGTTTGAAGGAATACTCTCCACCCACTGTGTTACAAAACTGATGTGGGATGCCAGAAATTAGGATGTGACTTTAAAGAGTCAAGCCTTTTGCAGAGGTTTGTCAGACACTAGGCACAAAGGTTGGGAGGTGATCCTTGGACAAACTTTTTGTCCAGAGCCACAGACGTCACTGCACTTTATATAACTGGAAGGCACAACAGGAGGGGAAGGCACACTTATGTCAGAGCAGCACTGGTGTTTCCAGAATAGTTCGTTTTTTATAGCTGTTAGTCCCTCTCTGTCAGAGGTTTGTGGGCACTTACCTTGTCCTACTGTGTCCCAGCATCTAGCTCTCTGAACACTACTATTAGTAGTTAGCACTTATTGAGCGCTTATTATGAGGTAAGCACTCAGCTGAGAGTTTTGCAAGGAACGAATTATGTGGTCCTCTCCCCCACCCTCTGAAGTAGATACTGTTACTCCCATCTTTCACAGACGAGCAAACTGAAGTTTAAAGGGGTTAAATAAATTGCCCAGGGTGACAGCTAGTAAAAACAAAGCCACGTCTTGAATACAGTTCTCCCTTCAAAAACTTTTCTCTTTACCATGAGACTAAAAGGGTTGCTTTATATTTTATGTACATGTATTATCTCCTCCAGTAGACTGTAAACACTCAGAGGCATGACTTATATGTCTTTGTATCTCACACAGTGCCTTGCAAATAATAGGTGCTCAATAAATATTTATCTGAATTAATCACTTTTTGACTTACCAAGCTGTACACCTCTTAGATTCACAGCCTTTCTCTGAATTTCAGTCTAGCCCATACCTGTCATTTCAGACTCCCATTATTGCATTAGTCACTCCCTGATGTGAATTCTTTCCTCTTTGTTACTGGAGAATGGGATGTCAAGCTATGGTGCAATAGCAAGCAAACCCCAAATCAACAAAGATTCATTTCGCACATGAAGTGGGATGCGGGGCCTCTCTGGTAGTTCAGTGGTAAAGAGTTCGGCTGCCAATGCAGGAGACACGGGTTTGATCCCTGATCCAGGAGCGTCCCACATGCTGCAGAGCAACTAAGCCCGTGAGCCACAGCTATGGAGCCTGTGCTCTAGAGCCTCAGAGCTGCAGCTATGGAGCCCATGGGCCGCAACTACTGAGGCCTGTGTGCCCTAGAGCCCGAGTTCCACAACAAGAGAAGTCACCACAACAAGAAGCCTGCTAACCTCAACTAGAGAGGAGCCCACTCCTTGCAACTAGAGAAGAGCCTGTGGCAGCAATGAAAACCCAGAATAGCCAAAAATTAATTAATTAATTAATTATTTTTAAAGTGGGATGTAAGTCATTTAGAGTATGTTGTCTTCAAGGTCATCATGGGGGATATTTTGGGATATTTTTAAGGACCATCACTTCTGTTTATATCTCAAACCAGAATCCAACATCAAGAGACCAGGAATGCTAATAGGCACCTCAATATTTGGTTAATATCAACAGCCTCTGTCAGTTAAACATTTTTCCATATTACTGTTAGGCCAGTATTTTCAACTGACCCCCCTCCTGCCCACCACTGCCTTATTCAAGACCTAAACTAGCTCCTTGTTTAATGAAGTGTCTCTGAATATTTAAGGGCTGCTCTGACATGACCCTACATTACTAAATTTGAAATCCCGACTCCCCAAACCCTTCAATTCCCTATTGTTTAGGCACTAAGTGGCTAGTGGCTGCCAAGAGCAGGTGGGGAGAGACCCTGGGCTTCTGTGATGTATGTGTTCTCACAATAAGCCCATATTCAGTCAGTCATATCCAACTCTGTGGCCCCATGAACGATAGCCCGCCAGGCTCCCCTGTCCATGAGATTTCCAAGGCAACAATACGGGAGTGGGTTGCCATTTGTCTGAATTTCAGTCTAGCCCATGCCTGTCATTTCAGACTCCCATTATTGCATTAGTCACTCCCTGATGTGAATTCTTTCCTCTTTGTTACTGGAGAATGGGATGTCAAGCTATGGTGCAATAGCAAGCAAACCCCAAATCAACAAAGATTCATTTCGCACATGAAGTGGGATGCGGGGCCTCTCTGGTAGTTCAGTGGTAAAGAGTTCGGCTGCCAACGCAGGAGACACGGGTTTGATCCCTGATCCAGGAGCGTCCCACATGCTGCAGAGCAACTAAGCCCGTGAGCCACAGCTATGGAGCCTGTGCTCTAGAGCCTCAGAGCTGCAGCTATGGAGCCCATGGGCCGCAACTACTGAGGCCTGTGTGCCCTAGAGCCCGAGTTCCACAACAAGAGAAGTCACCACAACAAGAAGCCTGCTAACCTCAACTAGAGAGGAGCCTCCACTCCTTGCAACTAGAGAAGAGCCTGTGGCAGCAATGAAAACCCAGAATAGCCAAAAATTAATTAATTAATTAATTATTTTTAAAGTGGGATGTAAGTCATTTAGAGTATGTTGTCTTCAAGGTCATCATGGGGGATATTTTGGGATATTTTTAAGGACCATCACTTCTGTTTATATCTCAAACCAGAATCCAACATCAAGAGACCAGGAATGCTAATAGGCACCTCAATATTTGGTTAATATCAACAGCCTCTGTCAGTTAAACATTTTTCCATATTACTGTTAGGCCAGTATTTTCAACTGACCCCCCTCCTGCCCACCACTGCCTTATTCAAGACCTAAACTAGCTCCTTGTTTAATGAAGTGTCTCTGAATATTTAAGGGCTGCTCTGACATGACCCTACATTACTAAATTTGAAATCCCGACTCCCCAAACCCTTCAATTCCCTATTGTTTAGGCACTAAGTGGCTAGTGGCTGCCAAGAGCAGGTGGGGAGAGACCCTGGGCTTCTGTGATGTATGTGTTCTCACAATAAGCCCATATTCAGTCAGTCATATCCAACTCTGTGGCCCCATGAACGATAGCCCGCCAGGCTCCCCTGTCCATGAGATTTCCAAGGCAACAATACGGGAGTGGGTTGCCATTTCCTTCTCCAGGAGATCTTCCCAACCCAGGGATCGAACCCATGTGTCCATCTCCTGCGTTGCAGAGGGAGTCTTTACCACTGATCCAACAGAGAAATAGAGCTTGCCTACATTTTTATTTTCTTGAAGGTGAGGCACCAAGCAACTCTGACTCTAGGCATCTCATTTCCTTTATATTTGCTTAAGGTATAAACAAAGAGGACCTGATTCTGAAAGGCTGTCTGGAACGTAGCTACCCTGCATGAATCCCAGTGGAGAGAGATGTGTTTCTCCCTGGGAGTTAAAGTCTAATCCAAGAAACTGGAACGCCAAACAGACCTTTGTAATCTACTCATAGGCCTACTGGTCCACCTTTCTTAAAGCAGATGAGCAGCAGGGAAGACTTCACACATGGACTCTCAAAGCAACTTGAGTTAAAACCACAGAGTGCAGATTCTGTCAGAATGGATAATATCTGCTATTATTTCATGTCAAGTAGAAAATAAAAGAACTGTTGACAAACTTTTGGCTGATGATGGTCTCTGAGAGTTCTGAATCTTCACTACCTTGTTAAAAATAAATTGAGGGGCTTCCCCTGGTGGTCCAGTGGGTAAGGACACCGCCTTGCAGTGCAAGGGGCGCCAGTTCCTCCCGCGATGGGAGGCCCACGGGAGCCAAAGAACAAAGATGGATGAAAATAGAGAAATGAAACACCAATAGAAGTGGCCTCCACATCCCCCCCCCCCCCCCCCCCCCCCCCCCCAAAGATAAATAAATAAAATTAAAAAAAAAAAAAAAGAAGTAAATTGAGGGCTTCCCTGGTGCTCCAGTGGGTAAGGACAACGCCTTGCAGTGCAAGGAGCGCCAGTTCAATCCCTGGCCTGGGAAGATCCCATGTGTCGTGGGGTGGCTAGACCAGTGTGTGCAACTACCAAGCCAGAGCTCTAGAGCACTTGCGCCCAGAGCCAGTGCTCTGCAATGATGGGAGGCCTACATAGGCCAAAGAACAAAGGTGGATGAAAATGAATAAATGAAAGACCAATATAAGTGCCCCCCCCCCACCAAAAAAAGTGAATTGAAGGCCCATATTCAGTCAGTCATATCCAACTCTGTGGCCCCATGAACGATAGCCCGCCAGGCTCCCCTGTCCATGAGATTTCCAAGGCAACAATACGGGAGTGGGTTGCCATTTCCTTCTCCAGGAGATCTTCCCAACCCAGGGATTGAACCCATGTGTCCATCTCCTGCGTTGCAGAGGGAGTCTTTACCACTGATCCAACAGAGAAATAGAGCTTGCCTACATTTTTATTTTCTTGAAGGTGAGGCACCAAGCAACTCTGACTCTAGGCATCTCATTTCCTTTATATTTGCTTAAGGTATAAACAAAGAGGACCTGATTCTGAAAGGCTGTCTGGAACGTAGCTACCCTGCATGAATCCCAGTGGAGGGAGAGGTGTGTCTCCCTGGGTGATAAAGTCTAATCCAAGAAACTGGAACGCCAAACAGACCTTTGTAATCTACTCATAGGCCTACTGGTCCACCTTTCTTAAAGCAGATGAGCAGCAGGGAAGACTTCACACATGGACTCTCAAAGCAACTTGAGTTAAAACCACAGAGTGCAGATTCTGTCAGAATGGATAATATCTGCTATTATTTCATGTCAAGTAGAAAATAAAAGAACTGTTGACAAACTTTTGGCTGATGATGGTCTCTGAGAGTTCTGAATCTTCACTACCTTGTTAAAAGTAAATTGAGGGGCTTCCCCTGGTGGTCCAGTGGGTAAGGACACCGCCTTGCAGTGCAAGGGGCGCCAGTTCCTCCCGCGATGGGAGGCCCACGGGAGCCAAAGAACAAAGATGGATGAAAATAGAGAAATGAAACACCAATAGAAGTGGCCTCCACATCCCCCATCCCCACCCCACCCCCCAAAAAGATAAATAAATAAAATTAAAAAAAAAAAAAAAAGAAGTAAATTGAGGGCTTCCCTGGTGCTCCAGTGGGTAAGGACAACGCCTTGCAGTGCAAGGAGCGCCAGTTCAATCCCTGGCCTGGGAAGATCCCATGTGTCGTGGGGCGGCTAGACCAGTGTGTGCAACTACCAAGCCAGAGCTCTAGAGCACTTGCGCCCAGAGCCAGTGCTCTGCAATGAAACAGGCCACTGTGATGGGAGGCCTACATAGACCAAAGAACAAAGGTGGATGAAAATGAATAAATGAAAGACCAATATAAGTGCCCCCCCCACCAAAAAAAGTGAATTGAAGGCCTAGTATTTCCCTGAGAGCTCTGCCACTGTCAGCAAGATGAGACTAGAATGAATTCAGAATTCTAATAGGCATTTGAATAAAGTGATAATTGAAACAGAGTGGGAACATAAATTCCGCAGTTCTCCCTTTGTTACCTTTTAAAACTTGGAGATCTGCAAAGAATTTTTAAAAACGGAAGTATCTTTCCATCTCCTGTCCAAAATTCTAAGGCAAGGACCATTTAACTCTTAATTGACATCTCCTAATAGGACATGGAGTAGTGAAGGTCTTACATTTTGAGGTTTTAGCTTCACCAAATGGCCACTAATAAGATTAAATCTTGGAATCAAAAGCTGTCATTATTAGGATATAAGGCAAAAGACCTGTGTTTTAGCCTAGGATTTTGAAGAAGTAATTTCTCTGGTGCTTAAATAAGCCTTAAGTTTTAAAGGAGAACTGAAAACTTACCATACAAATTACCAGAAATACTCCAGGAATCAACTCTTCAAAGAAAAGAATAAACAATGCTGGGACACTCTGAGATGAAGGGAATACAGTAGAGAAAATCTGTGCGGTGAAGCCGGGGGCAGAAAACTGCTGAAATTACTAACCCCAGAAGTTTATCTGGGATGCCAGGATGGTCAGGATGGCCAGCTTCAGAGCTCTGAATTAAGCTCCTCTCTTCCCCCATCCCCAGGCCTGTGCTTCTAATACATTAACCCCCACAACTCACATGAATAAGACAGAGGTGAGGAGGAAATGGGAAGCAAGGTTACCAGTGCCAGTCACTAGTAACATGTTGATAAGGCCAGAATCGTGATTCCTCAAAAAGTCCGAGATTTACAGGTGTGGATGCTGAGCTCCTAAGTGGCCTCTTATTCAGGTGAGACTCCTATGGCAAAAAAAAAAAAACAAAGTAGCAGAAAGCAGTTGAGGTGGCCCATGTTGAGTTGAGGTAATCCTTACTTTTCAGTTTTTCCCTCTTCTGTGGCGATTCACTGGTTCCTTGTTTACTTCCCTTTAACATCAACTTTCATATCAAAGTTAACGGCCTTTGATGGCGCTGGAGCTTCTTGAGGAAGACTGAGATGCATTCCTGGGAGGATGTAGTAGCAAACACATAGAAGGAAATAGTGATCCTCAAATTTAAATACAGGAAATTTAATGAATTTAGGAAAACCGAAAGCCAATTGAAGACAATGGGGATTCACTGGGGACCAATGGGTTTTTATCCTAAGGGGCTCCAACTCCACTCTGCTGCTCGGTGACACGAGGATCTAATTTTTGAGATTCTACTTTTCGTTACTCCGAGGTGCCGCCTGCAATAAACATCCCTGGCTATTTGAGATCATTTCTGTTCCCGGGTAGGCGCAGAAGAGGGGAAGCGATGGACTGAGGTGAACACCCTTTGGGATGCGGGCGCCTCCGCTCCCGAGGAGCACAGCAGCCAGGGAGGAATGCTGGCTAGGTGGGTGGCGCCGCCCTCTCCCAGTTAGAGTGAATGTCCCTCTCGAGCTGCGTTTTGGCACAGCAAAGCAGTCCTCCGGGATCGGAACCCAGAGCAGACACTGAGGAAGCGGCAGCCCCTGTAGTGTCCAGGAAGGAGCTCTTCCGTGGGGCTGATCGCTCCTAAAAACTCAGAACGGCCGCGAACGTCAACGGAGACACAGAGACCGGCGCAGACTGCAGCCTGGCCAGCGCCCCGCGGAGTTCTCTGGGAAGCGGCGTCCAGCGCAGCGCGCCGCGCCAGGCGGAGGATTCTGGGAGTTGTAGTTCAGCAGCGAGTCCAGGCCAGCGCGTCTCAGCCCGGTCGATGCCTAGGTGCCATTGTCGCTGGCCAAGCATGCTCTGTGGTGTTCGTGAGATCGAGTCTGGGGTCCAGGAAGGCTGAGTACGTGTGCTCTTGAGTCTGAGTGGCCGGAAGGAGGGCCGGGGAGCGCTCCCGGGTGGAGGGCGCCAGGCTGCCCAGCGAGGGTCGCGCGTGCGTTTCCGGGCCTCTGGGTGAGCCAGAGCGGTGGACCCCGGCCCCTCGCCCGGCCGCCGTGCCCTTCTCCCGCGGTCATCACCGGCGCTAGAGGGGAAGGAGTCTCCATGGAAGCGAAGGGCAGAGGTGAGGATTTCAGAGGGATGCCGCCTGCTGGAGAGGAAAAGGGAGAAAGTCTGCCCTCTGGCTGGGACAGGCTCAAGAGGAACATGCATAACGTGTTCTCAGGGAGAGAGCCCGTCCCTGCTAGTTAGCCTGGCGTTGGGGATTAAGAGCAGCCGAAGATCTGCCTTGCCCTGCTGGTCTTTAGGATGATGTATGCCTCCTTTGCCCAGCAAATCGACAGATAAGATCGTTTGGCTTTTGATAATAACTTTTGTTCTCACGGAAGTCCCATAAGGCAGTTGTTGGAGGAAGAAGACTATCAAATAGATCCCTGGCTATTTGAGATCATTTCTGTTCCCGGGTAGGCGCAGAAGAGGGGAAGCGATGGACTGAGGTGAACACCCTTTGGGATGCGGGCGCCTCCGCTCCCGAGGAGCACAGCAGCCAGGGAGGAATGCTGGCTAGGTGGGTGGCGCCGCCCTCTCCCAGTTAGAGTGAATGTCCCTCTCGAGCTGCGTTTTGGCACAGCAAAGCAGTCCTCCGGGATCGGAACCCAGAGCAGACACTGAGGAAGCGGCAGCCCCTGTAGTGTCCAGGAAGGAGCTCTTCCGTGGGGCTGATCGCTCCTAAAAACTCAGAACGGCCGCGAACGTCAACGGAGACACAGAGACCGGCGCAGACTGCAGCCTGGCCAGCGCCCCGCGGAGTTCTCTGGGAAGCGGCGTCCAGCGCAGCGCGCCGCGCCAGGCGGAGGATTCTGGGAGTTGTAGTTCAGCAGCGAGTCCAGGCCAGCGCGTCTCAGCCCGGTCGATGCCTAGGTGCCATTGTCGCTGGCCAAGCATGCTCTGTGGTGTTCGTGAGATCGAGTCTGGGGTCCAGGAAGGCTGAGTACGTGTGCTCTTGAGTCTGAGTGGCCGGAAGGAGGGCCGGGGAGCGCTCCCGGGTGGAGGGCGCCAGGCTGCCTAGCGAGGGTCGCGCGTGCGTTTCCGGGCCTCTGGGTGAGCCAGAGCGGTGGACCCCGGCCCCTCGCCCGGCCGCCGTGCCCTTCTCCCGCGGTCATCACCGGCGCTAGAGGGGAAGGAGTCTCCATGGAAGCGAAGGGCAGAGGTGAGGATTTCAGAGGGATGCCGCCTGCTGGAGAGGAAAAGGGAGAAAGTCTGCCCTCTGGCTGGGACAGGCTCAAGAGGAACATGCATAACGTGTTCTCAGGGAGAGAGCCCGTCCCTGCTAGTTAGCCTGGCGTTGGGGATTAAGAGCAGCCGAAGATCTGCCTTGCCCTGCTGGTCTTTAGGATGATGTATGCCTCCTTTGCCCAGCAAATCGACAGATAAGATCGTTTGGCTTTTGATAATAACTTTTGTTCTCACGGAAGTCCCATAAGGCAGTTGTTGGAGGAAGAAGACTATCAAATAGATCCGTTTGACAGATGGGGAAAGTGAAGGTTCAAGAAGTCATAGGATTTGTTAAGTGCCCTGGGTTTTTTCCCCCACACTGAAATCAAGAGTGAGCACTGTGGCTCCTATTTTCACTTGTAGGGTCCCTTTCTGAGGATTCAGACCTTTCTCAAGTTGGAAACCCCAAAGAAAATGGCCTGATCACTACGTTGCTGTCTCCTGCATCCCAGGTGGGTTTAAATTTCTTTTTTTTTTCCCTCTTCTCAGAACATGAATGTTGTTTCTGGCATTGTTATGGGTTTGTTCAGCCCTGATTCCTAGACCACTGGCTTTATCCTGATAAACTGATGAGCAGTGAACCTAATAGTAAATGCGCCTCTTTTGTGCAGAACTTTCCCTCCTGGCATGACTTCTCTATCAGCTTAGTCCTAGATGCACACAAGCTCTTCAGTGCTGTAATTGACCTGCTGGAGAGATGCAAAGGAATGAAAGCTAATTGCCTCTGCTTGATGAAGTTTACTGAGGAAACAAGGTGTAGATAAGTAAAATAGCTAAATGGGGGGCTTCCCTGGTGGCCCAGTAGTTAAGAATACACCTTGCAATGCAAGGACACTGGTTGATCCTTGATCTGGGAAGATCCCACATTCTGTAGGGCACTGAAGCCCATGTGCCACAACTGCTGAAGCCTGCACACCCTAGAGCTTGTGCTCTTCAACAAGAGAAGCCACCACAATGAGAAACCCTCACACTGTAACTCGGGAGTACTCTGGCTTGCCACAGTTAGCATCAAAGATCCAGCAGAGCCAAACATAAATAAAGTAAATATTTTTTCCAAAAATGTTAAACAGGAAGAAGAAATATATACAGAAAGTTTTTAAATGCAGAAATTACTAGGACAAAAATACTGTAAAGCATTATGCTCCAATTAAAAGTAAATACATTAATGACAAAAGATTTCAGTTCCAACCACAGAGCATACATTTGGCTTGCAGTAGCAGTGGCCACCAAGAAAATATCATTTCCTTTCGTTGGTTATGTATAAGGATTTAATAGGCTTGACTTTGAGATAGTAAGAGTTTCAAAGAAACTTTCCAAAACCAAAAACAAAAAAATAGAAAGAAAGAAATTACCAGTACAGACAAGTCATAAAAGACCTTAGAAGAGGTTTTCCATCCTGTAGAAGATTTGGGGTGAGGTGAAATGCTGGCACAAAGGCTGCATTTTGAAAGAGAAGAGAGAGTCCATAGTTGCAAAATAAAATATAGGAATATTCCAAGAGAGAGAACAGCTTCGGCAAAAGGTCTCCACATGATGAGAAAGTCAGAGATCTTCAGTGGGAGTGGGGGTCATTGTGGAGTGAGCTGGAGTGTGTTGAAGGAAGCTTTTTATTATTATTTTTAAATGTCTTCTTGGCTGCGCTGGGTCTTGGCTGCTGCGCTCAAGCTTTAGCTGCAGCGAGCAGGGGCCACTCTTTGTCGCCAGCATGGGGTTCTGCATTGTGTTGAGTTCTCTTGTGGCAGAGAGTCGCTCTAGGGTACACGGGCTTAGTTGCTCCTCAGCATGTGGAATCTTCCTGGACAAGGGATCAGATCTGTGTCCCCTGCATTGGCAGGCGGTGCATTCCTCACCACTGGGAAGGGTTCATTAATCACCCTTCTTCACCACCAGGGAAGTCCCACACAGGATCTTATTCCAAAGGCAGATGAAGTCTCATCTAGGTTTTTTAGAGGCCCAGCAAGACAAAGCATGCTATGACTGATTGAAGAAAGATGAGTCAAGGTGCCCTGAAGGACCTGGCTAGGACCCTGGGAGGGAACATACAACTGAAAACCCTCCCCCCCCAAAAAAAACACTGTAACTCGGGAGTACTCTGGCTTGCCACAGTTAGCATCAAAGATCCAGCAGAGCCAAACATAAATAAAGTAAATATTTTTTCCAAAAATGTTAAACAGGAAGAAGAAATATATACAGAAAGTTTTTAAATGCAGAAATTACTAGGACAAAAATACTGTAAAGCATTATGCTCCAATTAAAAGTAAATACATTAATGACAAAAGATTTCAGTTCCAACCACAGAGCATACATTTGGCTTGCAGTAGCAGTGGCCACCAAGAAAATATCATTTCCTTTCGTTGGTTATGTATAAGGATTTAATAGGCTTGACTTTGAGATAGTAAGAGTTTCAAAGAAACTTTCCAAAACCAAAAACAAAAAAATAGAAAGAAAGAAATTACCAGTACAGACAAGTCATAAAAGACCTTAGAAGAGGTTTTCCATCCTGTAGAAGATTTGGGGTGAGGTGAAATGCTGGCACAAAGGCTGCATTTTGAAAGAGAAGAGAGAGTCCATAGTTGCAAAATAAAATATAGGAATATTCCAAGAGAGAGAACAGCTTCGGCAAAAGGTCTCCACATGATGAGAAAGTCAGAGATCTTCAGTGGGAGTGGGGGTCATTGTGGAGTGAGCTGGAGTGTGTTGAAGGAAGCTTTTTATTATTATTTTTAAATGTCTTCTTGGCTGCGCTGGGTCTTGGCTGCTGCGCTCAAGCTTTAGCTGCAGCGAGCAGGGGCCACTCTTTGTCGCTGCGCATGGGGTTCTCCATTGTGTTGACTTCTCTTGTTGCAGAGACTCGCTCTAGGGTACACGGGCTTAGTTGCTCCTCAGCATGTGGAATCTTCCTGGACAAGGGATCAGATCTGTGTCCCCTGCATTGGCAGGCGGTGCATTCCTCACCACTGGGAAGGGTTCATTAATCACCCTTCTTCACCACCAGGGAAGTCCCACACAGGATCTTATTCCAAAGGCAGATGAAGTCTCATCTAGGTTTTTTAGAGGCCCAGCAAGACAAAGCATGCTATGACTGATTGAAGAAAGATGAGTCAAGGTGCCCTGAAGGACCTGGCCTAGGACCCTGGGAGAACGGCAGACCCTGTGGTAAAGGCACTGGGACTGCCATCCGTCTCAGAGCTGGCTCACAGCGTCCAGGTGCCGACCGTTTATGCAGAATGCTGGGAGGAAACACCAGTACTGATTCTGATCAGAATGGGTAAATCTCTTTCCTCTGAAAGAGGGTAAAGACTCAGCAACATCTACTGGACGGTGCGTGATTGGTCTGCCTACCCTCCAGGCCCCACACACGTACACTGAGCAGCAGCTCCCTCTGTGAATGAGTGTCATCACTGAGTTTTTCTGAGAACTAAAGTCTGAAGGGAACTGCTAGGTAGTCTGTTACTGCTGCCTTGTTGGTAAAGAAAAGACACTGTACAGATTTTTTGGCCTGTGTTGATTACTGCCAAAGCATATGACCTTAAGGGACCCTAACTTAAATGAAAAGGGAAGCAATTTCAAAGCTCAGGTGTTAGAAAAAAGAGTTGCAGGGGATTTTCATGTAGGTAGGTCTTTCAGCTATATTTCATTATGTGAATTATTTTTTCACTTGTTTTTGGAGGATACATATACATATGGGTGTGTGTGTACTCATAATAATTGGGCTTCAAAATGCCTTTTTATAAATAAATCTATATACTTGTCCTGGTGGCTCAGATGGTAAAGAATATGCCTGCAATGTAGGAGACCTGGGTTCGCTCCTTGGGTCAGGAAGATCTCCTGGAGAAGGGAATGGCAACCCACTCCAGTATTCTTACCTGGAGAATTCCATGGACAGAAGAGCCTAATGGGCTGCAGTTCATGGGATCACAAAGAGTCACACAGGACTGAGCAACTAACACTTTCACTCTCATATACTGTGACATTTTAGCAAACGTTTTAATTGTTTTAAATATATACACACTGAACAAACTTTCTGGCCAACCTAATACATTTATATTCAAGGGGCTACGGCAAAAGTAATGTTTCAAAGAAAACCGTAACTGGTTCATTGGTGGCATCCCAGGTACTGGCTGGTTTGTTTCAGTGTCTCGTTTAACTTGAAGGTGGATATAAAAAAGTTTTAATAAAATTAGAAAAATTATTAGATATTTGTTTTATCATCAATAAACAGATTCAGCTATAGATTCAAAGCATTACCCGCCCTGCTCACTGTCCCTCCATTTTAGTGAACAATCTGGAGCCGCTCAGAGCTGGCTCACAGCGTCCAGGTACTTTGAATTCCGTCTGATCAGAATGGGTAAATCTCTTTCCTCTGAAAGAGGGTAAAGACTCAGCAACATCTACTGGACGGTGCGTGATTGGTCTGCCTACCCTCCAGGCCCCACACACGTACACTGAGCAGCAGCTCCCTCTGTGAATGAGTGTCATCACTGAGTTTTTCTGAGAACTAAAGTCTGAAGGGAACTGCTAGGTAGTCTGTTACTGCTGCCTTGTTGGTAAAGAAAAGACACTGTACAGATTTTTGGCCTGTGTTGATTACTGCCAAAGCATATGACCTTAAGGGACCCTAACTTAAATGAAAAGGGAAGCAATTTCAAAGCTCAGGTGTTAGAAAAAAGAGTTGCAGGGGATTTTCATGTAGGTAGGTCTTTCAGCTATATTTCATTATGTGAATTATTTTTTCACTTGTTTTTGGAGGATACATATACATATGGGTGTGTGTGTACTCATAATAATTGGGCTTCAAAATGCCTTTTTATAAATAAATCTATATACTTGTCCTGGTGGCTCAGATGGTAAAGAATATGCCTGCAATGTAGGAGACCTGGGTTCGCTCCTTGGGTCAGGAAGATCTCCTGGAGAAGGGAATGGCAACCCACTCCAGTATTCTTACCTGGAGAATTCCATGGACAGAAGAGCCTAATGGGCTGCAGTTCATGGGATCACAAAGAGTCACACAGGACTGAGCAACTAACACTTTCACTCTCATATACTGTGACATGTGTAGCAAACGTTTTAATTGTTTTAAATATATACACACTGAACAAACTTTCTGGCCAACCTAATACATTTATATTCAAGGGGCTACGGCAAAAGTAATGTTTCAAAGAAAACCGTAACTGGTTCATTGGTGGCATCCCAGGTACTGGCTGGTTTGTTTCAGTGTCTCGTTTAACTTGAAGGTGGATATAAAAAAGTTTTAATAAAATTAGAAAAATTATTAGATATTTGTTTTATCATCAATAAACAGATTCAGCTATAGATTCAAAGCATTACCCGCCCTGCTCACTGTCCCTCCATTTTAGTGAACAATCTAAATTTTTTGCCTATCCTCTGGATCAAAGGAAGGTAAAGTAAATACTCCTGCAGTGTTTTCAACATTTGATACACTTCCGTTCCCCTCTCACCTCTGTTCTCATGCACACTTTCCTAGAACACTCCATTTAAACTTGTTTCTATTCATTCTTGTTCAAACATTCCTCCTTTCAACTCATTGACAAATATTTACAGAGTTCCTGTTTTGTGCCAGCTGGGGCTGCTTCACTGAGCAAAATTTAGCCTGGTCTCTGCTTCTGTGGAGGTTGGTGTATAATGGGACAGACAGACATTCATCACAGGGTCCCCTCATGTGTGCATAACCCAGAAAAAGGGAAGGAACATGGCGCTATAACCCAGACAGTCAGGGAAGGCTTTCCTGACCTGAGATCCGAAGTGTGAATAAGATCAAAGTAGCTGAAGAGGAGACTTCCTTGGTAGTCCAGTGGTTAAGACTCTGTGCTTCCAATGCAAGGGGCATGGGTTTGATCCCTGGTAAGGGAACTAAGACCCCACATCCCACAAAGTGTGGCCAAAAGTTTTTTAAACTAAATAAATGTTTCTGAAAAGTGGCTGAGGGGCTTCGCTGATGGTCCAGTAGGTAAGGAGTCCGCCTTGCAGTTGCAAGGGGCGCTGGTTCGATTCCTGGCACGGGAAGATCCAATATGCTGCGGAGCGGCTGGACCAGTGTGTCCAGTTACGAGCCAGCACTCTGGAGCGCATGCGCCCATAGGCGGTGCTCTGCAACGAGAGAGGCCACCGCAATGGGAGGCCCACACAGGCCAAAGAATTAAGACGAATGAAAATAAATAAATGAAGGACCAATGAAAGAGGCCAAAATTTAAAAAAAAAGAAAAGTGGCTGAAAGGATGAGACAAGGGGGAGTATTCAGGAACAGGAAGCAACATGTGTAAAGCGACAGGAGGGAAGGTGGCAAACATTTCAAGCAGCCGCCAGCTAGAGCACGGAGAGTGCAGGAGGAGCAGTGTGTGATGGGATAGAGAGGGGATGGTGGGGGTGGGCGGGCGAGAAGCCAGACTGGCTGGGGAGAAATGGCAAAAACACTTTGGAACCTTACAATAATTGGGGCTTAAAATGCTGTTTTATGCATAAATCTATATACAGCAACACATGTCAGAAACATCCTAATTTTTCAAAAATATATTGGGCGGGAAGTATTCTCAAAGGAAAACTAAAGGGGAAAATAATTCCTGTTTCTTGAGTCTCTTATCTTTTATAAACCATACCGTAAAGAAAATGCTTCATTCATAATTGTACTTTCTCCACTCTCCCAAGTCTAAGGATTTCTATGGTAACCCACTCCAGTATTCTTGCCTGGAGGATCCCATGGACAGAGGCGCCTGGTGGGCTACAGTCCATGGGGTCACAGAGAGTTGGACATGACTGAGCAACTATGCTACTACTATAATTTAACTTCTCAATACATATTCGAGTAACTTGGCACCTTCGGCTTTTAGCCCAAAAATGTTCCTTCATGGCTGCAGGTTGCATGCGATTCTGGTGCATGGAGGTCAGGAGCGAGTCTGTGGCTGCCTGTGCACCAGAGAATCTTGGTGTTGGAAGGGATGGTAGAGGTAGTTTTGTCTAACCTTCCTGTCCCTCCCGTTTGCCTTCTCCTGTGCCGTGTTTGAGTCCTACCCTGAGGCTTCTGGTAGGAGGTCCCTTGGTGAGCACTGATGTGGTTGGTTTTTCAGGAGTCGATGATCAGGGATATGGCCGAGGCTCTCACCCAGTGGGAGCAGCTGAACCCTCCTCAGGGAGACTTGCCTGAGAAGCCTAGGAATCTGGTCTTGCTGGGTAAGCCATGCCCCTCTTCCCACCCTTACCCTATGAATTTATCCAATATGGTACCTCGGCTTGCTCAGTTCCTAAGAGCTCTGAGGTTCTTAGATTCAGTGACTCTTAAACCCTGTGTAAGGCAGGTATCTTCTGCTTTCTGTTTCTAAGCATAGGCTTAATACCTCTAGAGTTAGAAATGGACAACTTTTAAAAATCGTATCTGCCCAGACAGTTGCATCCTTCCACCCTATTTCCTGACTGAAGATGTGGAGAGAAAGTTAGAGTAGAAACACCCCTTAAGAAAATGGGTATGGAGAAGGAATGGCAACCCACTCCGGTTTTCTTGCTTGGGAAATCCCATGGACAGAGGGGCCTAGCAGGCTGCAGCCTGTGGGTCACAAGGAGTCAGATACGACTTAGTGACTAAACAACAACAATAAAAACATAGTCAGACAGAAATATCATGAAGGAAGTATCTCTTCATGGAAATGTGACAGAATGGAGAGTGAAGTGTCTGGCAATATGGACTGTAGAGATTTGTAAGAAATTTTTGTATAGAATAATAGCTGCATATATTCAAATAATAAAGTCTGTGGCTAAAGGGGGAAAAAAGGAAGTGAGTGCTTATTCTTTTAATAGGGAGAGGTGAAAACAAGAGATTCAGTGGTTCTGAACTCAAGTAGACCCCATATTAATCTTCCTACCTTCTTTAGAGAAATCCAGAACCAACCTCTTTATCCACTCACACCTGTCCTCTTGATAACCACAGAGTGACACTGAACCCATTCACAGAGACTCCTTCTTCTTTCCTTGTAAACAGGGCTTCCAATTTCCAAGTCTGATGTAATCTCTCAGTTGGAATATAGGGAGGAGCTAGGAAGAAATGTTTCTAAAGCAACTAGTCCAGGTGAGTGACTGTGAGAAACAGTGAACAGAAAACCCAGATGGGAAAAGCATCTTGGAAATGCTTGATTTTGCTAGACCCAGGAAAGGTTGAAGTGCCGTTATCCTGGGCCACACTCCAGCTCTGTGGATGATGATCTCTTGTAAAGTCATATGTTTGGAAAGTAAATACATCCATCCTTTCAAATCAGTTCTTTTCGCAAAATAAGGTGAAGTGAAATCAACTTTGAAATGTTTGTTAATAATTTGGGTTCAAGGCTCCAGATCAGTGACTCTTAAACCCTGTGTAAGGCAGGTATCTTCTGCTTTCTGTTTCTAAGCATAGGCTTAATACCTCTAGAGTTAGAAATGGACAACTTTTAAAAATCGTATCTGCCCAGACAGTTGCATCCTTCCACCCTATTTCCTGACTGAAGATGTGGAGAGAAAGTTAGAGTAGAAACACCCCTTAAGAAAATGGGTATGGAGAAGGAATGGCAACCCACTCCGGTTTTCTTGCTTGGGAAATCCCATGGACAGAGGGGCCTAGCAGGCTGCAGCCTGTGGGTCACAAGGAGTCAGATACGACTTAGTGACTAAACAACAACAATAAAAACATAGTCAGACAGAAATATCATGAAGGAAGTATCTCTTCATGGAAATGTGACAGAATGGAGAGTGAAGTGTCTGGCAATATGGACTGTAGAGATTTGTAAGAAATTTTTGTATAGAATAATAGCTGCATATATTCAAATAATAAAGTCTGTGGCTAAAGGGGGAAAAAAGGAAGTGAGTGCTTATTCTTTTAATAGGGAGAGGTGAAAACAAGAGATTCAGTGGTTCTGAACTCAAGTAGACCCCATATTAATCTTCCTACCTTCTTTAGAGAAATCCAGAACCAACCTCTTTATCCACTCACACCTGTCCTCTTGATAACCACAGAGTGACACTGAACCCATTCACAGAGACTCCTTCTTCTTTCCTTGTAAACAGGGCTTCCAATTTCCAAGTCTGATGTAATCTCTCAGTTGGAATATAGGGAGGAGCTAGGAAGAAATGTTTCTAAAGCAACTAGTCCAGGTGAGTGACTGTGAGAAACAGTGAACAGAAAACCCAGATGGGAAAAGCATCTTGGAAATGCTTGATTTTGCTAGACCCAGGAAAGGTTGAAGTGCCGTTATCCTGGGCCACACTCCAGCTCTGTGGATGATGATCTCTTGTAAAGTCATATGTTTGGAAAGTAAATACATCCATCCTTTCAAATCAGTTCTTTTCGCAAAATAAGGTGAAGTGAAATCAACTTTGAAATGTTTGTTAATAATTTGGGTTCAAGGCTCTAAACCAGGCTTTTTTCTATATATGCTATTTTACTAATATCTCTGCAGGATAAGGTGACTTTTTGTCTCAGACCAATGATTATAAATTGATCTCTGAGTCTTCCCATGCCTTCATGTCTATCTAAATAGGAGCAGCGTAGGGTAATGGTTAAGAGTGCAGACTTTAGAACCACTTTTCCTGGGTTTAGACCCAGTCTGAACTACTCACCAGCTCTGTAACCTCTAACAGGTGAATTATCCATTTGATGGTTTCATCACTAAGTCATGTCAAACTCTTTTGCAACCCCATGGACTGTAGCCCTCCAGCCTCCTCCATCCGTGGGATTCTCCAGGAAAGAATACTGGAGTGGGTTGCCATGCTCTCCTCCAGGGGATCTTCCAAACCCAGGGATCAAACCCTTGCCTCCTGCATTGGTAGGCAGATTCTTTACCTTCTGAGCCACCTGGAAATTATCCATTCTGTGATTCAAATTTCCCAACTGTAAAACAAGAAATACGTAAAATGCAGATAATGATAGCTCTTGACTTATAGGGCTGTTGTGAGGATCAAATGAAATGACCCAAGAGAAATGCTTGGAACAGTCCCTGGCTATATGCTAAGCAAATAATAGCTAATGATCAAGTCCTGCTAACTTTTCTTTTGAAAGATGTCGTGGATTTGAGCCTGTCATTTCTGTCAGATTGGATAACTGCAACAGACCACCAGCTAATTATACTCTCTTTAGTTTTCAATTATATTTTCTTATCCTTGCCTACTTAGGCAGCATGGTACTGCCAGATTCCCCACTTGTTGAGTTGTTTACTCTACCAGTTCTGTATTCCTTCTCCTGCCTGTAAGACCTGCCTAGTCATTTTAGCTTCTCTCTTCAACTTGAACTCTTAGCACCAGACAGGGAAGTCTCTGACTACCCTCCACTAACCATGTGGTCTCTACAAATGTTTGGGGCTTCAGTTCTTCCACTCCCTTTAGCTGAAAGTCCATTTGCCTTTAACCCATTTCTGCCTATTTGTCCTTAAAATCTCAGCCACTTCCCTTATTATATGTCATTGAGAACATTGTATTGATTTATTTCATATAGAGTCCTGGTTGAAATGGACATTAAGACCTTTTTAAGCCTGGAATAGTTAAGCATTGCCAGTGGTGCAGCTTTCTGCCACCACCAAACTCTTACTAAGAAGCCTAGAATTTGCAGGCCCATGAACTGACAGGTCAGGGACCAAACTGATCATGTGGGGGTTTGACCTTCCTCTCCCCACATACTGGTCATTTTTTAAAAAAATATTGGTTCTATGTTACTCATTTCACCGTGTTCACTGTGGAACGATCAGAGCTGACCAATTGCTGTTCAGTACTAATTGAATTTATAGATCTGAACTGCCTTGAGTGTTAGCTTCTAGATTTTGTGTCTCACCATGAGACAGTGGAACCGACAGAGATTTTTGTATAAGAGGTATGGTTTTAGAAGTTCATTCTGCTAGCAGTAATTGGGACATACTGGAACAAGAAAAGATGGGTGGTAAGGTCAGCTAACAATGGACATTCTCAGGGCATGCTGCTCTGGTGAGGTAGTAACAGTTAGCGGACCCCGAGAGGCCACTCTTCTCTGATCCCAGGCCAGTCTCTACCAGATCCCATCTGTTATCTGCCGTCTCCACTGTCACCCCTGTTTGGTCTTGTTCGGTTTTCTTTCGAAGCAGTACTTGCCCAGTCATCTTTCTTATCGCATGCCCTCTTAAGACTGCAAGGCTGTTTGTGAGAACTTCCAGGCTCCTGTGTTCCCTGTAAGCATTTTTTTGTTTCTTTCATTATTTTCCTTTCACAGCAATTCTTTTTCTCTCAGTGTAGGGAATAATAACATTGTATTTTCATTTCTTTCAGACTGGGAGACAGGACCAGAAAGTAAGGAGCTAACCCCAGAGCAAGACGTTTCTGAGGAAGAATCAACCCCAGGGGTGTTAGTAGAGAGATTGCCAAAGGGAAGTTCCAGCGAATGTGAGGATTCTTTAAAGAGTCAGCAGGAAAACCATGAGAAATGTTTAATACACGAGGTTGCTCTACAAATGTTTGGGGCTTCAGTTCTTCCATTTTAGCTGAAAGTCCATTTGCCTTTAACCCATTTCTGCCTATTTGTCCTTAAAATCTCAGCCACTTCCCTTATTATATGTCATTGAGAACATTGTATTGATTTATTTCATATAGAGTCCTGGTTGAAATGGACATTAAGACCTTTTTAAGCCTGGAATAGTTAAGCATTGCCAGTGGTGCAGCTTTCTGCCACCACCAAACTCTTACTAAGAAGCCTAGAATTTGCAGGCCCATGAACTGACAGGTCAGGGACCAAACTGATCATGTGGGGGTTTGACCTTCCTCTCCCCACATACTGGTCATTTTTTAAAAAAATATTGGTTCTATGTTACTCATTTCACCGTGTTCACTGTGGAACGATCAGAGCTGACCAATTGCTGTTCAGTACTAATTGAATTTATAGATCTGAACTGCCTTGAGTGTTAGCTTCTAGATTTTGTGTCTCACCATGAGACAGTGGAACCGACAGAGATTTTTGTATAAGAGGTATGGTTTTAGAAGTTCATTCTGCTAGCAGTAATTGGGACATACTGGAACAAGAAAAGATGGGTGGTAAGGTCAGCTAACAATGGACATTCTCAGGGCATGCTGCTCTGGTGAGGTAGTAACAGTTAGCGGACCCCGAGAGGCCACTCTTCTCTGATCCCAGGCCAGTCTCTACCAGATCCCATCTGTTATCTGCCGTCTCCACTGTCACCCCTGTTTGGTCTTGTTCGGTTTTCTTTCGAAGCAGTACTTGCCCAGTCATCTTTCTTATCGCATGCCCTCTTAAGACTGCAAGGCTGTTTGTGAGAACTTCCAGGCTCCTGTGTTCCCTGTAAGCATTTTTTTGTTTCTTTCATTATTTTCCTTTCACAGCAATTCTTTTTCTCTCAGTGTAGGGAATAATAACATTGTATTTTCATTTCTTTCAGACTGGGAGACAGGACCAGAAAGTAAGGAGCTAACCCCAGAGCAAGACGTTTCTGAGGAAGAATCAACCCCAGGGGTGTTAGTAGAGAGATTGCCAAAGGGAAGTTCCAGCGAATGTGAGGATTCTTTAAAGAGTCAGCAGGAAAACCATGAGAAATGTTTAATACACGAGGTTGTCCCTCAGAAGAAACTTTCTGGGGAGAGAGGTTACCAGTGTGATGGATTTGAAAGAAATTTTAGTCAGAGGTCATTACTTGTTCAACAGCAAGGAGAGAGACGACACAACTGTGATTCATTTAAAAAGAACTTGAAGCAAAATTCAGACTTAATGAAACATGAAAAAATCCGTACAGGAAAGAAACCTTGGAAGTGTAACGAGTGTGAGAAGGCCTTTAGTTACTACTCAGCTTTTGTCTTGCATCAGAGAATTCACACAGGAGAAAAACCCTACAAATGTAACGAATGCGGTAAAGCCTTCAGTCAGAGTATACACCTGACTCTACACCAGAGGATTCACACGGGAGAGAAACCTTACAAATGTCATGAATGTGGAAAAGCCTTCAGTCACCGCTCAGCCCTCATTCGGCATCATATAATCCACACTGGGGAGAAACCGTATGAATGCAATGAATGTGGGAAGGCCTTTAATCAGAGTTCATACCTCACTCAACATCAGCGAATTCACACTGGAGAGAAACCTTATGAGTGTAATGAATGTGGGAAGGCCTTCAGCCAAAGCACATTCCTTACCCAGCACCAGGTCATCCACACTGGAGAGAAACCCTATAAGTGTAATGAATGTGGGAAAGCTTTTAGTGATCGCTCAGGCCTCATTCAGCACCAGAGAACTCATACCGGGGAGAGGCCTTACGAGTGTAACGAATGCGGGAAAGCCTTTGGCTACTGTTCTGCCCTGACTCAACACCAGAAAACTCACACTGGAGAGAAACCCTACAAGTGCAATGACTGTGCCAAAGCCTTCCGGGACCGCTCAGCCCTTACCCGTCATCAGAGAATACACACTGGAGAGAAACCTTACAAGTGTAAGGACTGTGGAAAAGCTTTCAGCCAGAGCTCATCTCTTACAAAACATCAGAAAACTCACACTGGAGAAAAACCCTATAAGTGTAAGGAATGTGGCAAAGCCTTCAGCCAAAGCACATTGCTTACCCAGCACCAGGTCATCCACACTTGAGAGAAACCCTATAAGTGTAATGAATGTGGGAAAGCTTTTAGTGATCGCTCAGGCCTCATTCAGCACCAGAGAACTCATACCGGGGAGAGGCCTTACGAGTGTAACGAATGCGGGAAAGCCTTTGGCTACTGTTCTGCCCTGACTCAACACCAGAAAACTCACACTGGAGAGAAACCCTACAAGTGCAATGACTGTGCCAAAGCCTTCCGGGACCGCTCAGCCCTTACCCGTCATCAGAGAATACACACTGGAGAGAAACCTTACAAGTGTAAGGACTGTGGAAAAGCTTTCAGCCAGAGCTCATCTCTTACAAAACATCAGAAAACTCACACTGGAGAAAAACCCTATAAGTGTAAGGAATGTGGAAAGGCTTTCAGCCAGAGCTCCTCCCTTTCTCAACATCAGAAAACTCATTTTGAGGGGAAAACCAGGGAATATGGAAAAGCCTTTAGTGAGCATTCAACCTTGGGCCAGCAAAAGAGAATTCATACTGGATAAAGGCTATGTAAACTTAGTACATTCAGAACATACTTACTGAACAATTACTATAATGCTATGAGGGCTACAAAGGAATTTAAGACTTTGTTACAAAAGAGGTTTAATTGATAGGTCATTGTTGACATGGGACATATCTTACTTAGAGTGTGAAAGAAGGGTTTTGCATTTTTAAAAATATCCTAACAGAGGACATTGTGAATTTCCCTAGGGAGAGAGGAAAATTATTTCCAGCACCCTGATGTGTATGTAAGCTACCAAATTCTTGCAAGAGAAATAGGGTGTCCCATGATGGAAGAGGACACCTTGACTGGGCTAGGTGATCTCCTAATGCTAAGAGTTGAAGTTTTAAAGGAAATGGTCCTTTTAGGCATATTGCCAGGGTAGATATAAGAGGTTGGTAATTCACAATGAGTCTGTCCAGGGTTGAGAGTGGTGGTGTCAGGTATGTTGTCCTTGGCTTGAAACACAAGAGTACGTGCATGCTCAGTCACTAAGTCATGTTCAACTCTTTGCGACCGCATGGACTGTAGCCATGCCAGGCTCCTCTGTCTATGGGATTTCCCAGGCAAGAATACTGGAGTGAGTTGCCACTTCCTTCTCCAGGGGATCTTTCCAATCCAGGGATCAAACCCGCATCTGCTACATTGGGAGGTGGGTTCTTTTAACTCTTGGCCACCAGGGAAGCCCTAAATACAACAGTACTTAGAAGATAGCTGAAAAGGCTAGACGGGAAGAGCTAGGGGATGGGAAATGTTGATCGAGTTGACTACTCAAATGACCACTGACAACCAAGAAGAATATCAGTCAAGGCTATTCGTTGGTCAGTTGCAAAGTTTCCACCTTGAAGCCAAGGAATGTTGGCCTGGCAAGTTCACTTCTGCACTTTGAGTCTTTCAGACTGTGTTTATTGAGAAGTTACCTCAAAGAGTCACATTAACTCCCAGGATCAAGACTGAAAGGGACACTGGAAAAGGGATCTCTGATGTTTTCAATCTGTTTTAATCCGAGTTACCTGAGAATGTGCACATTTATAAAGATTTACCTCAGTTGTGTATAGTTTGTACCTTAGACTCTTATGTTAGTGTTAGTCTCTCAATTGTGTCGAACTCTGTGACCCCATAGACTATAATCCACCAGGCTCCTCTGTCTGTGGAATTCTCCAGGCCAGAATACTGTAGTGGGTAGTCATTCCCTTCTCCAGAGGATCTTCCTGACTCAATCATCGAACCCAGGTCTCCTGCATTGCAGGCAGATTCTTTGTCGTCTGCGCCACCAGGGAAGCCCACAGACTTTATCCTACCGTCAGTTGTAGACCTGAGCTCCCACTGCATATTAAGTTGTAAAAAACTTGAAAAGACTAGAAATACTTACCTTTCATCATTTTACTCTTACATAGAGGCGGGTGACATCTTTATAGGTGTATTTTTTCACTGAATGTTTTATAAAAGTTTGATGTCCAAGTGTGCATTTCTTTGAGTTTATCCTGTTTTCTGAGCTTGAATCTGTATGTGTATGTCTTTTGCCAGATCAGGGGGATTCTCAGCCATCATTTATTGCTTTGAATGTATTGTCAGCCACCACCCCGCACTTCTACTTTTGGATACAATTCCACAAGTGTTAGATCTTTAATTGTAGTCTCACAGGCTCCTGAGCCTCTGTGTACATGTTTTTCAGAAAATTTTTGTTTCAGTCTTCTTGGATTGCCATAACAAAATACAATAGGTTGGGTGACTCAAACAACAGAAATTAATCTCTCACGGTTTTGGAGGCTGAAAGTCCAAGGTCAAGTTGTCAGCTTTAATCTACGACAAGGGCTCTCTGTCTAGCTCATAGATGGTTTCACCCTTGCTGTGTCCTCGCATGGCCTTTCCTCTGATTAGGAATCCAGCCTTGTGGCCTCATTTAGCCTTAATTAACTCTGAGAAACCCTATCTCCAAATATAGTCTCTTTGGAAGACAGCACTTCAACACACGGATTTTTGTGGGATACAGTTCAGTCCAGAGCAGTCACTGTGTTTATTGAGAAGTTACCTCAAAGAGTCACATTAACTCCCAGGATCAAGACTGAAAGGGACACTGGAAAAGGGATCTCTGATGTTTTCAATCTGTTTTAATCCGAGTTACCTGAGAATGTGCACATTTATAAAGATTTACCTCAGTTGTGTATAGTTTGTACCTTAGACTCTTATGTTAGTGTTAGTCTCTCAATTGTGTCGAACTCTGTGACCCCATAGACTATAATCCACCAGGCTCCTCTGTCTGTGGAATTCTCCAGGCCAGAATACTGTAGTGGGTAGTCATTCCCTTCTCCAGAGGATCTTCCTGACTCAATCATCGAACCCAGGTCTCCTGCATTGCAGGCAGATTCTTTGTCGTCTGCGCCACCAGGGAAGCCCACAGACTTTATCCTACCGTCAGTTGTAGACCTGAGCTCCCACTGCATATTAAGTTGTAAAAAACTTGAAAAGACTAGAAATACTTACCTTTCATCATTTTACTCTTACATAGAGGCGGGTGACATCTTTATAGGTGTATTTTTTCACTGAATGTTTTATAAAAGTTTGATGTCCAAGTGTGCATTTCTTTGAGTTTATCCTGTTTTCTGAGCTTGAATCTGTATGTGTATGTCTTTTGCCAGATCAGGGGGATTCTCAGCCATCATTTATTGCTTTGAATGTATTGTCAGCCACCACCCCGCACTTCTACTTTTGGATACAATTCCACAAGTGTTAGATCTTTAATTGTAGTCTCACAGGCTCCTGAGCCTCTGTGTACATGTTTTTCAGAAAATTTTTGTTTCAGTCTTCTTGGATTGCCATAACAAAATACAATAGGTTGGGTGACTCAAACAACAGAAATTAATCTCTCACGGTTTTGGAGGCTGAAAGTCCAAGGTCAAGTTGTCAGCTTTAATCTACGACAAGGGCTCTCTGTCTAGCTCATAGATGGTTTCACCCTTGCTGTGTCCTCGCATGGCCTTTCCTCTGATTAGGAATCCAGCCTTGTGGCCTCATTTAGCCTTAATTAACTCTGAGAAACCCTATCTCCAAATATAGTCTCTTTGGAAGACAGCACTTCAACACACGGATTTTTGTGGGATACAGTTCAGTCCAGAGCAGTCAGTCCCTGCCCCGCCCCCCATATTCATGTTCTCACGTGTAGAGTAGATTTTTTCCATCCCAACAACCCACCAGATCTTAACTCATTGCAGCATCAACTCTAAAATCAAGTTAAAAGTCTAATCTAAATACCACATGGTTGAGACTTGAAGTATCATTCATCCTGAGGCAACTGTGAACCTGTGAAACCAGATAAGTGGTGTGCTTTCAAAATTCGATTGTGGGACAGTGTAAGACAGACCTCACTCCAAAAAGGGAAAGCAGGAAAGAAGGAAGGAGTGGTCGATTCCAAGCAAGTGCCAAACCTAGCAAGGCAAGCCCCATGCGATCTTTGGGCAAAGCGAAGCCTCTTGTGCTTGATGTCCCACCTTCCCGACCCTCTTGTGCAGCCATCCTGCCACCAAGACTCCACTGGGCAGCCCTGTCTCCCAACTCTGGCTGGAGACTGTCTGGCCTGTTGAAACTGAGGTGATGTCTGCACCCTTTGAAAGTTTTTTCTGTCCCCTTTGGACCCAGCTGACTGTGTTTCTGCTGGCACAGCCCTGTTTCTGTCCTTGGCTTCTACTGAGACAGCTGATCAAATCTAAAGTCACACCCAGGAGATCTTTATCAGGTGGTTGCTCAGCTTCATCACTAGACATGAGAACAAACTTTCTCATGTTTTGCAATATGGATGTGCATGTGTGTGTGTTCAGTCACTTCAGTCATGTCCATCTCTTTGCGACCCCATGGGTTGTAGCCCACTAGGCTCCTCTGTCCATGGGATTCTCCAGGCAAGAATATTGGAGTGGGTTGTGATGCCTTCCTTTAGGGGACCTTCCTGACCCAGGGATCAAAGCCACATCTTCTGGGACTCCTGCATTGCAGGCAGATTCTCCACGCACTGAGCCACCAGGATAGAATTTCCCAAACCTCCAAGTTGTTCCTTTTGGGAACAGCTGATCTCAGCTGAGAAGACTGAGTTCAAGAGGCCAGTCAATTTCATTTCTGGTAGGAACTCTCTTCCTTCTTTCGGTCATCTTTCTCCTCTTAAATTTTGCTCTAAGCAATAGGAGGACCCAAGCAGTGCCTCTGGCACTTTGCTTGGAAATCTCTGTTCAACATCCAGTTTTATTGCTCACAAGCTCTGCCTTCCACACACACAACGCAGTGTGGTCTAGTTCTTGCCACTTTACAACAGGGTCGCCTTTCTTCCGTTTCCCGACTGCTTTTCCATCCAAAAAGATCTTAACTCATTGCAGCATCAACTCTAAAATCAAGTTAAAAGTCTAATCTAAATACCACATGGTTGAGACTTGAAGTATCATTCATCCTGAGGCAACTGTGAACCTGTGAAACCAGATAAGTGGTGTGCTTTCAAAATTCGATTGTGGGACAGTGTAAGACAGACCTCACTCCAAAAAGGGAAAGCAGGAAAGAAGGAAGGAGTGGTCGATTCCAAGCAAGTGCCAAACCTAGCAAGGCAAGCCCCATGCGATCTTTGGGCAAAGCGAAGCCTCTTGTGCTTGATGTCCCACCTTCCCGACCCTCTTGTGCAGCCATCCTGCCACCAAGACTCCACTGGGCAGCCCTGTCTCCCAACTCTGGCTGGAGACTGTCTGGCCTGTTGAAACTGAGGTGATGTCTGCACCCTTTGAAAGTTTTTTCTGTCCCCTTTGGACCCAGCTGACTGTGTTTCTGCTGGCACAGCCCTGTTTCTGTCCTTGGCTTCTACTGAGACAGCTGATCAAATCTAAAGTCACACCCAGGAGATCTTTATCAGGTGGTTGCTCAGCTTCATCACTAGACATGAGAACAAACTTTCTCATGTTTTGCAATATGGATGTGCATGTGTGTGTGTTCAGTCACTTCAGTCATGTCCATCTCTTTGCGACCCCATGGGTTGTAGCCCACTAGGCTCCTCTGTCCATGGGATTCTCCAGGCAAGAATATTGGAGTGGGTTGTGATGCCTTCCTTTAGGGGACCTTCCTGACCCAGGGATCAAAGCCACATCTTCTGGGACTCCTGCATTGCAGGCAGATTCTCCACGCACTGAGCCACCAGGATAGAATTTCCCAAACCTCCAAGTTGTTCCTTTTGGGAACAGCTGATCTCAGCTGAGAAGACTGAGTTCAAGAGGCCAGTCAATTTCATTTCTGGTAGGAACTCTCTTCCTTCTTTCGGTCATCTTTCTCCTCTTAAATTTTGCTCTAAGCAATAGGAGGACCCAAGCAGTGCCTCTGGCACTTTGCTTGGAAATCTCTGTTCAACATCCAGTTTTATTGCTCACAAGCTCTGCCTTCCACACACACAACGCAGTGTGGTCTAGTTCTTTGCCACTTTACAACAGGGTCGCCTTTCTTCCCGTTTCCACCTGAGACTGCCAGAATGGCTTTTAATGCCTATGTTTCCAATAGGTACTCTCCCAAGCTTTCCCAACCTCTACCCATCACCCTATTCCAAAGCTGCTCCCACATTCTTAGTATTAGAGCAGCATCCCTTTTCTAAGTACCAAAATCTGCCTTCATCTGTTCCAAAACAGAATACAGGCAGACCTCATATTATTGCACTTCACAGGTATTGTGGATTTGTTTGTTTTGTTTGTTTATTTTTTTACAAATTTAGGGTTTGTGGCAACCCTGTGTTGAGCAAGTCTATTGCTGCCAGCTTCCAACAGCATTTACTCGCTTTGTGTCTCTGTGTCATATTTTGGTAATTCAGTGTTTCAACTTTTCTCATTATTATATATGGGTAATCTGTGCTATGTGGTTCAGTTCATGGGACTGCAAAGAGTCAGACATAGTGACTGAACAACAATATAGTGATCTGTGATCAGAGGTCTTTGATTTACTACTACCGCTTGCTGAAAGTTAGTATTTTGGGGCATTAAAATATTTTTCAATTAGAGTATGTACTTGTTTTTTCTCTCTCTCTCTCTCTCTGTCTCTCTCTTTTTTTTTTTTTTTATTTTGACCACGCCATGCAGCTTGCAGGATCTTAGTTCCCCCACCAGGAATCGAACTAAGATCCACCTGCAGTGGAAATGCAGAGTCTTAACCGTTGGAGCACCAGGGAAGTCCCCGTACTTGTTTATTTTAGACAAAAGTACCATTGCACACTCAGTAGACTACAGTATAGCGTAAAGAATTTACATGCACCAGGAAACCAAAAAATATGTGACTCACTATTGCGCTATTCACTATACTGTGGCTGGCTGGAATACAGTATCTCTGAGGTGTGCTTGGCCTGGGTGACTCGGAAATTCAATCCTCCCAGTTCTGGAGGCTGAGGAGGCTGAGATCAAGAGGCCAGTCAATTTCGTTTCTGGTAGGAGCTCTCTTCCTGGCTTGCAGACAGCCACTTCCTTGTCATGTTCTCACAGCCTTCCCTTGGTGCATGGGTGTGGAGAGAAAATTCTTTCTTCCTCTTCTTAGAAGACTACTGTGATTTTTCCAGTAGTTATATACAGATGTGAGAGTTCAACTATAAAGAGAATTGATGCTTTCAAATCGTGTTGTTGGAGAGGATTCTTGAGAGTCCTTTGGACTGCAGGGGGATCCAGCCAGTTACTCCTAAAGGGTATCAACCCTGAATGTTCATTGAAAGGACTGATGCCGAAGCTGAAGATCCAATACTTTGGCCACCTGATGCAAAGAGCTGGCTCATTGGAAAAGACTGATGCTGGAAAGATTGAAGGCAAAAGGAGAAGAGGGTGACAGAGGATGAGATGATTAGATAGCATCACCAACTCAATGGACATGAATTTGGGCAAACTCCAGGAAATAGTGTAGGACAGGGAGGCCTGGAATGCTTCAGACTGATTCTGTTTGGAGCTTCTGTTTGGACAGGCTTCTGACACTGCTTTGATGGAAAGGATGAGGGAGACACCATAAACTGGTATTGGAGAGACGTCTTGCCCTTGAGTAGGTTTGGAAGCCTAGTCTCCCCACATGGTCCCCAGTGACAGCACCACTTAGAATTAGGAAAGGGGTGACTTTGTAAGTCCTGTCCCCCACTTGACCTTCTCTGATGCCTTTCAAGGGCATTGAGGACCCTTGTTAAAGCCTCTGAGGGTGGACGTGTAGGTTCCCCACTTGGCCTTTGTTGGTGTGGATAAGACCACAGTGTTTCTGCATGGTCTCTGGCTGGAGAAGAGTGGCTGTTGTCTAAAGGTTTTCTGTCTTGTTAGGCTGCTCTTTTCCTAGTCCTTTGGCTAGAAAGAGCAAACTTTTCTTGGACTTTTTTTCTCTTTTTTTGGCCCTCCCACGTGGGAGGGGAATCTTTTTTTTTTTTCATTTGGCCATCCCAGATGATCATGTGGGAGTCTTAGTTCATGGCCAGGGATCAACCCCAAGCCCCCCTGCATTGGAAGAGTGGAGTCCTAACCACTGAATTGCCAGGGAAGTCCCTTTTAAAAATTATTTTATCCATGCTTGTTGGTATTTCTGTATTGCCTGCACTGGGACAAATGAGGCAAGAAGAAAACCCAAGGAGTGTCGTGTTGTTCTTTAGGTCTTGAGGTCCCCAGCTTGTTTGTATTCTCTCTACCTTTCAGAATCTTCTGATGTTATTTCCTATAGAATGTCCAGGGCTTTTAGACATGCTCAGAGAATTAGAGGGAATCACTGCTCCGTGTTTCCCATGACACCCTCCATCTGACACTGAAATGGGAGGACAGATTTTGGTCATTTGTACAGGTTATTTGTAACCAAGTGAGGACCAAGAGGAATGCTCACTTCTTCCCCAAAGATATAAGCATCATCTAGTTTTGAACAAACTATAGTTTTCAAGTTGAGGAAAGATCAGAATTTAGTTGTAGATTACTAGTTTGAGAAGGAAGGACAGAAGTGACTAAGAATATAAACTCTGGGGTTGAGCATTTTTGTTTGTAACTTTGCTCCAAGAGTATGCAAGAACCACTGGAGATTAAGATTCAGAATGTTATGATTTTTTCCTATTATGTACCACCTATATGTGGATATCACAGAGAACTGACAAAATAAAGAAGGAAAATAGTTGGAATTTGGGACAAATCACTTCATTCTTTAAAATCTGTTTCCTGTTTTATATGTATTAATATTTTCGTATGTCATACCTTCTTGAGAATGGCTAGATTAGGTGGATAGTGGCTGGATTGGTTTGTAACCTGTCAAGTGCTGTATAACTTTTAGGTATTAGTATAACTGTTTATAGAACCTGTCCATCATATATGCTTTATGATGGGGTAGCCCGATAAAATGACTTTTTTGAAAAATTTTAAAAAAATAATTGTATCTTTTAGTCCTTTGGCTAGAAAGAGCAAACTTTTCTTGGACTTTTTCTTTTTTGGCCCTCACGTGGGAGGAATCTTTTATTTGGCCATCCCAGATGATCATGTGGAGTCTTAGTTCATGGCCAGGGATCAACCCCAAGCCCCCCTGCATTGGAAGAGTGGAGTCCTAACCACTGAATTGCCAGGGAAGTCCCTTTTAAAAATTATTTTATCCATGCTTGTTGGTATTTCTGTATTGCCTGCACTGGGACAAATGAGGCAAGAAGAAAACCCAAGGAGTGTCGTGTTGTTCTTTAGGTCTTGAGGTCCCCAGCTTGTTTGTATTCTCTCTACCTTTCAGAATCTTCTGATGTTATTTCCTATAGAATGTCCAGGGCTTTTAGACATGCTCAGAGAATTAGAGGGAATCACTGCTCCGTGTTTCCCATGACACCCTCCATCTGACACTGAAATGGGAGGACAGATTTTGGTCATTTGTACAGGTTATTTGTAACCAAGTGAGGACCAAGAGGAATGCTCACTTCTTCCCCAAAGATATAAGCATCATCTAGTTTTGAACAAACTATAGTTTTCAAGTTGAGGAAAGATCAGAATTTAGTTGTAGATTACTAGTTTGAGAAGGAAGGACAGAAGTGACTAAGAATATAAACTCTGGGGTTGAGCATTTTTGTTTGTAACTTTGCTCCAAGAGTATGCAAGAACCACTGGAGATTAAGATTCAGAATGTTATGATTTTTTCCTATTATGTACCACCTATATGTGGATATCACAGAGAACTGACAAAATAAAGAAGGAAAATAGTTGGAATTTGGGACAAATCACTTCATTCTTTAAAATCTGTTTCCTGTTTTATATGTATTAATATTTTCGTATGTCATACCTTCTTGAGAATGGCTAGATTAGGTGGATAGTGGCTGCGGATTGGTTTGTAACCTGTCAAGTGCTGTATAACTTTTAGGTATTAGTATAACTGTTTATAGAACCTGTCCATCATATATGCTTTATGATGGGGTAGCCCGATAAAATGACTATGAATATAATATAATGTGTCTTTTATTAAAAAAATAGTGTTATAAAAAGGAACAGTAGTGAATTCTGTATCTTTTGAGATGATCGTCTGGTAATGTGGTGAACTGCACTGATAACTTTTCTGATGTTCAGGACTACTTGGATTCCTGAGATTTACCTAACTTAATGATTTCCCCTACGCTTTGAAAGAGTTTGTGCTCCTTCAGTGTTTAGTTACAATCACCATTCTTCCCTCCTTCCTTCCTTCCTTTTCCTTTTTCTCTCCCTCCTACCATATTTCTCTTATTTTTTATTTTTAGTTTTATTTTTTGGGGGGAGCAGGTTGGGGAGAGAAGGGGGTCGGCCACTTCTATTGGTCTTTCATTTATCTATTTTCATCCATTTTTGTTCTTTGGCCCTTGTGGGCCTCCCATAGCAGTGGCCTCTGTCGTCACAGAGCACCGGCTCTGGGCGCATGCGCTCCAGAGCTCCGGCTCAGTAATTGGACACATCAGTCCAGCCTCTCAGTGGCACATGGGATCTTCCCAGGCCAGGGATTGAACCGGCACCCCTTGTACTGCGAGGAGGTGTCCTTACCCACTGGACCACCAGGGAAGCCCTCTTATTTTTATATATTTGTGTTTTTCCTTTGCTGACCTATTTGAAATTAAATTGCCAATATCATGGCACTTCAGCCCTGATGTCATATATTTTATAAGAATACGTTTCAGTGTGTATCTTTTATGAGTAAATATATTCTCCAATACAACCACAATGTTCAACCCAAGAAGTCTTAAGACTTATGCAATAATATTACCTAATACATCAAAACAGAGTCTCCTGCACTGCAGGCAGATGCTTTACCATCTGAGCTACCAGGGAAGCTCTGAAAGTGTTAGTCATTCAGGCGTGTCTGACTCTTTGTCATCTCATGGACTGCAGCCTGCCAGGTTCCTCTGTGTATGGGATTCTTCAGGCAAGAATACTGGAGTCGGTTGCCGTGCCCTCCTCCAGGGGATCTTCCCAGCCCAGAGATTGAACCCGCATCTCTTACATCTCCTGCATTGACAGGAGGGTCCTTTACCATTAGCCCCACCTGGGAAGCCCAACTGTCTTCTGTGTATCAGTAATTTGTTCTTGTATATAAAATAGTGATTAAAAAAATAGTGTTATAAAAAGGAACAGTAGTGAATTCTGTATCTTTTGAGATGATCGTCTGGTAATGTGGTGAACTGCACTGATAACTTTTCTGATGTTCAGGACTACTTGGATTCCTGAGATTTACCTAACTTAATGATTTCCCCTACGCTTTGAAAGAGTTTGTGCTCCTTCAGTGTTTAGTTACAATCACCATTCTTCCCTCCTTCCTTCCTTCCTTTTCCTTTTTCTCTCCCTCCTACCATATTTCTCTTATTTTTTATTTTTAGTTTTATTTTTTGGGGGGAGCAGGTTGGGGAGAGAAGGGGGTCGGCCACTTCTATTGGTCTTTCATTTATCTATTTTCATCCATTTTTGTTCTTTGGCCCTTGTGGGCCTCCCATAGCAGTGGCCTCTGTCGTCACAGAGCACCGGCTCTGGGCGCATGCGCTCCAGAGCTCCGGCTCAGTAATTGGACACATCAGTCCAGCCTCTCAGTGGCACATGGGATCTTCCCAGGCCAGGGATTGAACCGGCACCCCTTGTACTGCGAGGAGGTGTCCTTACCCACTGGACCACCAGGGAAGCCCTCTTATTTTTATATATTTGTGTTTTTCCTTTGCTGACCTATTTGAAATTAAATTGCCAATATCATGGCACTTCAGCCCTGATGTCATATATTTTATAAGAATACGTTTCAGTGTGTATCTTTTATGAGTAAATATATTCTCCAATACAACCACAATGTTCAACCCAAGAAGTCTTAAGACTTATGCAATAATATTACCTAATACATCAAAACAGAGTCTCCTGCACTGCAGGCAGATGCTTTACCATCTGAGCTACCAGGGAAGCTCTGAAAGTGTTAGTCATTCAGGCGTGTCTGACTCTTTGTCATCTCATGGACTGCAGCCTGCCAGGTTCCTCTGTGTATGGGATTCTTCAGGCAAGAATACTGGAGTCGGTTGCCGTGCCCTCCTCCAGGGGATCTTCCCAGCCCAGAGATTGAACCCGCATCTCTTACATCTCCTGCATTGACAGGAGGGTCCTTTACCATTAGCCCCACCTGGGAAGCCCAACTGTCTTCTGTGTATCAGTAATTTGTTCTTGTCCACTGGTGATACTATATTCCATTGTTTGAATATTCTACAATCCATACTATTGTTGATAGATATTTGAGTTGTTTCCAGTTTGAGGCTATTGTAAATATAAGTGCTATGAACATTAATATTAGGCCTACACTTTTCTCTTGGGCATATTCCTAGGAGTAGAATTCCCGAGTCACCAAGCAGACATATGTTTAGCTTTAGAAGATAATGTCAAAAGGTTTCCAGATAACTTCTATCAGTTTACAATACCTCTGTCATTAAAGCATGAGCATTGCAGTTTGTCAGCACTCTAATGTTAGTCTTCAAAATTGGGCTTCCCCTGGTGGTCCATTGGGTAAGGACACCACCTTGCAGTGCAAGGGGCGCCGGTTCGATCCCTGGCCTGGAAAGATCCCACGTGCCGCGGAGCGGCTGGACCGATGTGTCCGATTATCGAGCCGGAGCTCTGGAGCGCATGCGCCCAGAGCCGGTGCTTTGCAACGACAGAAGCCACCGCGATGGGAGGCCCACAGGAGCCAAAGAACAAAGACGGATGAAAATAGACAAATGAAAGACCAATAGAAGTGGCCCGCCCGCTCCCCTCCCTCCCCAACCCGACTCCCGCCCAAAATAAATAAATAAATAAATCTTCAAAATTGTTAATAATCTGGTTCATGTGAAGAGATCTCTCATGGTGGTTTTACTTTTTTTTTTTTTTTTCTGATAACTGACGATACAGATCACTTTTTTAAATGCTTATTGGACATTTGTATATCTTTTTTTTTTTTTTAAGTGACTATCTTACCAGGTTCAAGCTCCTACGGCTTGCTGAATGACAGGCAAATAAATTGAGATGAGTTGTTGGGGCAAGGAATAGTGACTTTATTCAGAAAGCCAGCAGACCAAGAAGATGGTGGACCAGAATCCCAAAGAACCATCCTCCCTGAGTTAGAATTTAGGCTTCTTTTATACTAACAGACAAGGAGGTAGAGGTCTGACTCTAGGACTCTGGAGGTAAAGGCCAGATTCCAGCATTGACAGGAGGGTCCTTCACCATTAGCCCCACCTGGGAAGCCCAACTGTCTTCTGTGTATCAGTAATTTGTTCTTGTCCACTGGTGATACTATATTCCATTGTTTGAATATTCTACAATCCATACTATTGTTGATAGATATTTGAGTTGTTTCCAGTTTGAGGCTATTGTAAATATAAGTGCTATGAACATTAATATTAGGCCTACACTTTTCTCTTGGGCATATTCCTAGGAGTAGAATTCCCGAGTCACCAAGCAGACATATGTTTAGCTTTAGAAGATAATGTCAAAAGGTTTCCAGATAACTTCTATCAGTTTACAATACCTCTGTCATTAAAGCATGAGCATTGCAGTTTGTCAGCACTCTAATGTTAGTCTTCAAAATTGGGCTTCCCCTGGTGGTCCATTGGGTAAGGACACCACCTTGCAGTGCAAGGGGCGCCGGTTCGATCCCTGGCCTGGAAAGATCCCACGTGCCGCGGAGCGGCTGGACCGATGTGTCCGATTATCGAGCCGGAGCTCTGGAGCGCATGCGCCCAGAGCCGGTGCTTTGCAACGACAGAAGCCACCGCGATGGGAGGCCCACAGGAGCCAAAGAACAAAGACGGATGAAAATAGACAAATGAAAGACCAATAGAAGTGGCCCGCCCGCTCCCCTCCCTCCCCAACCCGACTCCCGCCCAAAATAAATAAATAAATAAATCTTCAAAATTGTTAATAATCTGGTTCATGTGAAGAGATCTCTCATGGTGGTTTTACTTTTTTTTTTTTTTTTCTGATAACTGACGATACAGATCACTTTTTCAAATGCTAATTGGACATTTGTATATCTTTTTTTTTTTTTTAAGTGACTATCTTACCAGGTTCAAGCTCCTACGGCTTGCTGAATGACAGGCAAATAAATTGAGATGAGTTGTTGGGGCAAGGAATAGTGACTTTATTCAGAAAGCCAGCAGACCAAGAAGATGGTGGACCAGAATCCCAAAGAACCATCCTCCCTGAGTTAGAATTTAGGCTTCTTTTATACTAACAGACAAGGAGGTAGAGGTCTGACTCTAGGACTCTGGAGGTAAAGGCCAGATTCCAGAGCAGATTGCTAATTTCTTCCTTCCTGCAGCCATTCACCGATAGGTAAGGTCAGGATGTTTATTGTGACCTAAACAAAGGTTTTTTTCACTTAAAACTCATTACCTGGGAGGCAGGGTTCTCAAAGATTGTTGTTTTTTAGTCACTTAAGTTGAGTCCAACTCTTTTTCGACCCCATGGACTGTATCGCCACCAGGTTCCTCTGTCCATGGGATTCTCCAGGCAGGAACACTGGAGTGGGTTGCTATTTCCTTCTCCAGGGGATCTTCCCAATCCGGGGATCAAACCCACATTTCCTACATTGGGAGGCAGCTTCTTTACCACTGAGCCACTTGGGAAGCCCTTCTCAGAGATGGACCATTAAGTATAAGCTTAATAGACAACAGCCCTTTAGTGATTAACTTTTAATAGAACACAACTATCTTCCCTATTACAACTCTTCAAACTTTTTATTCATTAAAAGAGATTCTTTTTGATTAATTTGTGGAAGTCCTTTATATATATTCTTAAAAAAAAATTTTTTTAACATTTATTTATTTATTTATTTTGGGGGGGTTGGGGTGCGGAGGGAGAGGGGCGGGCGGGCTGCTTCCACTGGTCTTTCACGTATCTATTTTCATCCATCTTTGTTCCTTGGCCCATGTGGGCCTCCCATCGCAGTGGCCTCTGCTGTCGCAGAGCACCGGCTCTGGGCACATGCACTCCAGAGCTCCGGCTCGGTAGTTGGACACATCGGTCCAGCCACTCCGCCACACATGGGATCTTCCCAGGCCAGGGATTGAACTGGTGCCCCTTGCACTGCAAGGTGGACTCTTTACCCACTGGACCACCAGGGAAGCCCTCTTTTTAAAAATTTTTTTGATTTTTTTTTATTTTGTTCTCTGTATATGTTTTCTTGATACAAGTTCTGTGTTGGATACCTGTATTAGGAATGTTATCTCCCATTGTCTTATTATGATAAAATGTGGGAAGTAAGAGCCCTTCTTTCTGGCTTTGTCCTTATTTGTCTGACATGGAAGGGGGTTCCAGGCTTACTTTTTTCTTTCCTTGTACCAAGTCTGGAATCAGCCATTGTTCAGGGATCCTTGGTTCCTTTTAGTGAGAAATGATCCTTCTTCTTCTTTTTTTTTTTTTTGGTGTCTGATGGTAGCTCTTACATTTTTATAAGTAGCACTATGATGTATTAATCCAACATTTCCATTTGTGTGGGGAGGTTTTTTTTAACTTTTATTTTACTTATAACTTTTACAGAGTTTTATTGTTTACAGATATGTATGTTCCCAGATTAGTCATCTGTGTATCCCCCCTTCCCACCCCTCCAGACCATCACACAGCACCCCTGAAGGATCTCCTTTTCTCACAGAGCAATGACTATAGCTATTTTCTTCACATATGATAGTACAGGCCTTCATGCTACTTCCTTTCTGCCGCCCACCCACTGTTCCTTCCCCACAGTGTCCATATATCCACTGTCCATGTCTGTCTTTCTGTCGCTTCACTGTGTGTGCCATCATCACCATCCTACTAGATTCCATATATATGTGTTAATATACTGTATTTGTTCTTCCCTTTCTGACTGACTTCACTTTTTATGATACGTTCTAGATCCAGCCACCTCATTAGGGCTGACTCTTCTGCATTTCTTTTTACAGCTGTGTAGTATTCCATTGTATATATGTACCAGAGCTTTTGTATCCATTCGTTCGTCGATGGGCATCTAGGTTCCTTCCATGTTCTAGCTATTGTATAGAGAGCTGCAATGAACATTGGCATACAGGTGCTTCTTTCAGATTTGATTTCATCAGGGTATAAGCCTAAGAGTGGGATTGCTGGGTCATATGGTGCTTCTGTTTTTAGTTTTTTAGGAAATCTCCAGACTGTCTTCCATAGAGGCTGTATCAATTTACATTTCCACCAGCAATGCAAGAGTGGTCCCTTTTCTCCACACCCTCTCGAGCATTTATTGTCTGTTGATTTGTTGATGATGGCCATTCTGATGGGTGTGAGGTGATATCTCATTGTAGTTTTGATTTGCATTTCTCTAATTATAAGTGAAGTTGAGCATCGTTTATGTGCTTTTGGGCCATGTCCTTATTTGTCTGACATGGAAGGGGTTCCAGGCTTACTTTTTTCTTTCCTTGTACCAAGTCTGGAATCAGCCATTGTTCAGGGATCCTTGGTTCCTTTTAGTGAGAAATGATCCTTCTTCTTCTTTTTTTTTTTTTTGGTGTCTGATGGTAGCTCTTACATTTTTATAAGTAGCACTATGATGTATTAATCCAACATTTCCATTTGTGTGGGGAGGTTTTTTTTAACTTTTATTTTACTTATAACTTTTACAGAGTTTTATTGTTTACAGATATGTATGTTCCCAGATTAGTCATCTGTGTATCCCCCCTTCCCACCCTCCAGACCATCACACAGCACCCCTGAAGGATCTCCTTTTCTCACAGAGCAATGACTATAGCTATTTTCTTCACATATGATAGTACAGGCCTTCATGCTACTTCCTTTCTGCCGCCCACCCACTGTTCCTTCCCCACAGTGTCCATATATCCACTGTCCATGTCTGTCTTTCTGTCGCTTCACTGTGTGTGCCATCATCACCATCCTACTAGATTCCATATATATGTGTTAATATACTGTATTTGTTCTTCCCTTTCTGACTGACTTCACTTTTTATGATACGTTCTAGATCCAGCCACCTCATTAGGGCTGACTCTTCTGCATTTCTTTTTACAGCTGTGTAGTATTCCATTGTATATATGTACCAGAGCTTTTGTATCCATTCGTTCGTCGATGGGCATCTAGGTTCCTTCCATGTTCTAGCTATTGTATAGAGAGCTGCAATGAACATTGGCATACAGGTGCTTCTTTCAGATTTGATTTCATCAGGGTATAAGCCTAAGAGTGGGATTGCTGGGTCATATGGTGCTTCTGTTTTTAGTTTTTTAGGAAATCTCCAGACTGTCTTCCATAGAGGCTGTATCAATTTACATTTCCACCAGCAATGCAAGAGTGGTCCCTTTTCTCCACACCCTCTCGAGCATTTATTGTCTGTTGATTTGTTGATGATGGCCATTCTGATGGGTGTGAGGTGATATCTCATTGTAGTTTTGATTTGCATTTCTCTAATTATAAGTGAAGTTGAGCATCGTTTATGTGCTTTTGGGCCATCTGTATGTCCTCTTTGGAGAGGTGTCTGCCTAGGCCCTTTTTCCATTTTTTGATTGGGTGGGAGTTTTATTTTTATTTTGAAAATATTTATTTATTGTTGGCTGCATTGGGTGTTAGCTGCGGCATATGGGCTCAGTATTTGCCACATGCAGGCTTATTTGCACCGTGGCAAGTGGGATGTTAGTTCCCTGACCAGGTATTGAACCTGCGTCCCCTGCATTGGAAGGTCAATCCTTAACCATTGGACCACCATCACCAGGGAAGTCTCTGTGTGGGGAGTTTTAGAAAGAACATTTGCCTCAGCAATCCTGACATAGTAGTTTACATGAAGGCTCGTTCTTCTTGTTTTGCTGCTCATGTGGAATTGAGCTCCTCCAAATTTTGGAAAGGAAAGGAAACTCATATACTGTTGATGGGAAGGTGAAAATCCTGCCACCACTTTGGAAAATAGTTTAGCCGTTTCTTAGAAAGTTAAACATGTACCTACCCACTGACCCGGAAATCCTGACTCCTGAATATTTACCCAAGAGAAATGAAAACATTCGTTCACAAAAACTCTTACACAAGATCATCCCTAGTAGTCAAAACTGGAAACAGCCCAAATGTCACCAGCAGTATAATAGAAAACTAAATTACGGCATATTCACACAATGGACTACTGTTCAACAAGAGAAAGAATGAGCTACCGACATACGGGGGCTTCCTCAGTGGTAAGGAATCTGCCTGTAATACAGAAGACCCGGTTCAATCCCTGGATTGAGAAGATCCCCTAGAGGAAGAAACGGCAACCCACTCCAGAATTCTTGCCGTGGACAGAGGAGCCTGGTGGGCTACAGTCCATGGGGTCGCAAAGTCGGACACGACTCAGTGCGCATGCACACACACACACAGGATGTACAGACGGACTGTAAAAATATCATGTGAGTGAACGAAGTCAGAACATACAGTGTGTGCTATATGATGCCACTTACATGAAACTCGAGAAAAGAAAAAAATGATCTATATGATAGAAGGTAAAAGATAGTGCTTCTTGAGGGGAGTACTGCTTGGAAAGGGGTACAGGGAACTTTTTAGGACGCTGAAAATGTCCCTCCTCATCTTGACTGGCTGTGGATTCCATAAGTCCGTATGTTTGTTAATCAAAACTGTACACTTAAAGTTTTTGTAATTTTTTTTTCTTTTTCCCTATCACGCTTCTCTTTTTTTCAATTTATATTTATTTTTATCGATCTTTTTATTCTTTGGTATGTGTGGGCTTCTCATTGCAGTGGCCTCTCACTGCACAGCACCAGCTCTAGGCGCATGCACTCCAGAGCTCTGGCTCATAATCCTCTTCCCGGCCAGGTCGAACCGGTGCCCCATCACCAGGGAAGTCTCTGTGTGGGAGTTTTAGAAAGAACATTTGCCTCAGCAATCCTGACATAGTAGTTTACATGAAGGCTCGTTCTTCTTGTTTTGCTGCTCATGTGGAATTGAGCTCCTCCAAATTTTGGAAAGGAAAGGAAACTCATATACTGTTGATGGGAAGGTGAAAATCCTGCCACCACTTTGGAAAATAGTTTAGCCGTTTCTTAGAAAGTTAAACATGTACCTACCCACTGACCCGGAAATCCTGACTCCTGAATATTTACCCAAGAGAAATGAAAACATTCGTTCACAAAAACTCTTACACAAGATCATCCCTAGTAGTCAAAACTGGAAACAGCCCAAATGTCACCAGCAGTATAATAGAAAACTAAATTACGGCATATTCACACAATGGACTACTGTTCAACAAGAGAAAGAATGAGCTACCGACATACGGGGGCTTCCTCAGTGGTAAGGAATCTGCCTGTAATACAGAAGACCCGGTTCAATCCCTGGATTGAGAAGATCCCCTAGAGGAAGAAACGGCAACCCACTCCAGAATTCTTGCCGTGGACAGAGGAGCCTGGTGGGCTACAGTCCATGGGGTCGCAAAGTCGGACACGACTCAGTGCGCATGCACACACACACACAGGATGTACAGACGGACTGTAAAAATATCATGTGAGTGAACGAAGTCAGAACATACAGTGTGTGCTATATGATGCCACTTACATGAAACTCGAGAAAAGAAAAAAATGATCTATATGATAGAAGGTAAAAGATAGTGCTTCTTGAGGGGAGTACTGCTTGGAAAGGGGTACAGGGAACTTTTTAGGACGCTGAAAATGTCCCTCCTCATCTTGACTGGCTGTGGATTCCATAAGTCCGTATGTTTGTTAATCAAAACTGTACACTTAAAGTTTTTGTAATTTTTTTTTCTTTTTCCCTATCACGCTTCTCTTTTTTTCAATTTATATTTATTTTTATCGATCTTTTTATTCTTTGGTATGTGTGGGCTTCTCATTGCAGTGGCCTCTCTCACTGCACAGCACCAGCTCTAGGCGCATGCACTCCAGAGCTCTGGCTCATAATTGGACACACGTGGGATCTTCCCGGGCCAGGGATCGAACCGGTGCCCCTTGCACTGCAAGGCAGACTCTTTACCCACTGGACCACTAGGGAAGCCCCACTTAAAGTTTATGTATGTGTTGTATGCAGCATTTTCCTAAAATGTGCCTAAGTGTATGTGAGTGTGTGTGTGTATGATTCATGTCTCCATGTTTGAAAAGAAGTAAGAAGAGAGAGAAGGAAATATTAACTGCCTTGCAAAGACTCTCGAGTTAATTGAGCAGATTGCATTAATTTAAGATTAAGCGAAAGGGGGAACTGAGAACTTTACAGTGTGCTGGACCCCCAGTGCTGCTGCCCAGGAGCTCAGTTTCTGTTTTGCCCTTTTAAGGGGTATTGTTTGGTTCCTGAGTTGTGTCCTACTCTTTCTGTGACCCCACGGACTGTAGCCCCATCAGCCTCCTCTGTCCATAAGATTTCCAGGCAAGAATACTGGAGTGGGTTGCCATTTCCTTCTGAAGAGGATCTTCCAAACCAGGGATTGAACACGTCCCCTACATTGGCAGGCAGATTCTTTAGCCCTGTGCCACCGGGAAGCCAGATTTTAAGGGGCGTCCTATCCTTTTACCATCTGAGTCACCGAAGTGCAGAACTTCCCTGTAGTTCCCTTTGGTTTCACCAGGTGGCAGTGCTGTACCAATCAGTCTGGCGCAGAGGCTGGTCACCTCACTGGAGGCACCCGTGGTCTCCAGAGCCCCTAAGCAGAACTGGTCTTGTCTTCATCATCATCCACTTTGGGGCAGATGAGATTACTCATCTCGACTGCCTGTTTAACTTACCAGCCTCCGCGGAAAATGCCTTTCATCCTTCTCCAGCATGTGGAGGAGTCTGGAAGACGATTCACCTTCCCAGAGCCACACCCCCGCAATTTTCAATATATTAATGAGCCCCAGGCTCATTATACTAATAATTACCGACATTTGTGAAGCATTTGCCACGCGGCAGGATCTGTTAAGTGCTGAATATACATTAAGTCATTTCTGCTTTCAGAGGGAGGCACTATTCACAGAGCAAGCTTTCAGGTGACGAAGAGATGAAAGGGGGTCTGTGATGTCTCCGTGCTGGGGAGAGAGGAGTAGGGCGTGGCCCCAGGGGCCTGGCTCCAGGTTTCCAGGGTCAAGGACCTAGACTCTCTCCAGAGCAACAGGAGGCAGGTTTTAGTTGATGATTCCATGACGGGACCCTGCTGTTCATCCCTTCCAGATTCTCGGGTGGCCTCAGTACTCTGGGGCATGTCGGACTTAGTGCCTCCTGCGGGCTTGCCAACAGGATTTTCAGCCTGTCTACTTCAGAGAGGAATAACGTGATGGGTCTCTTTGTAAGCCTTGTCTATGGAGAAACAGTGACAAGAAAATGATTCTCTTTTCTTGTCATCCCAGAGCACCTCTTTTGTGCCCCTATGCCTTCCCTTCCACGGCTCCTACGGATTAGGCGACTCCTTTTGTACCTTCAGGGAACAGAGTTGCAAAAATATGCCTCCATCCACCCATGCTCCCAGCCCAGCGGTAGATACACAATGGGTTCTCAGCGCAGGTTGGTGGACCGAAAGGCCTTTTGAATTCTTGGCAACACGCACCTGAAATTATTTTTAGCGCTCTAATTCTAGTTTGCCTCATTATGTGGGATGTCCTGTTCTCTGTGGGACTAATTGCGTTTGAAAGATGCACTTTTCTCAGGGGACAACTTCAAATGACATTCAGGACTTATGGTTTCAGATTTTTAGAAGCACCCTTTTGTCCAGGATTTCTGTTAAGGACTCCAAATGCTAATTCGTTGTTTTAGCTTTTTACACACACACATACACACACTCACGCACGCACACACACATACACACGCACACACACACACACACACGCACGCAGGTTTTAAATAGCTCTTTTCCTTCTCAATATACACATTTGCTCAGCTGGGGAAGTCTGCTGCTCTCTCAAGGCCAACAGTGGGGCAATGGCTCATCACCCAGGCTCCTATGGAGTCAGGTTTGTAAAGTTGTTGCCATAGATACGACCAGAGACCTCCGGATGGGGTAGCAGAGCCTGCAGTGGGGAGATGGCTCAGACCTTGGCTTTTTACCCAGGATGAATGAGGCCCCTGTGCCTTTGAGTAGAGGTGCCTTCGGACTGTGTGTGGAGGTGAGGCCCAATACCCCTTGTCTGGAAACGGGCCCTTGGGTGGTCTTGCCCCAAGCAAGGCCTTCCCACGGAAACCCAGCCCAGTGTCCCGGTGAGCCTGCCTTGAATTTTCCCAGTGATGCAGACTCCTGTCTCAGAAACTGGAGTCAACTGGAGGGAGGAACAGAAACACTTACAGTCTCAGAGGAGAGGTGTGGCCATGGACAATAGGTACTGAGACCTCAGCCTTGCGGAGGGGGGAGGCAGTCGGAGGCTTTGCCGTTGTTTTAGCATCTGACTCTTCACAACACCAACGACTGTAGCCCGCCAGGCTCCACTGTCCACAGGATTCTCCAGGCAAAAATACCAGAGTAGGTTGCCATTTCCTACCCTAGGGAATCTTCCCGACCCAGGGCTCAAACCCAAGTCTCTTGTGTTTCCTGCATGAACAGGCAGGTTTTTTTTTGTTTTTTGTTTTTTAACCAACTGCGCCATCTGGGAAGACCCTCCCTGACCTGGAACAAAGACCATTTCTCTCTGAAAGTGTCCAGGTCCTCCTGGTTGCCTGACATCTACCCAGGAGAAGCCCCGTTAAGCCTGAGGCGTCTCTTAAGGACTTGGGTTTGGTGGAAAACTGGGTCCTTGAAGCTGACCCTAGAGGGCTCCCCACAGCCTCCAGAGCTGGCGCCTCCCCCACAGTCCGCCTGCCGCCCTGGGTCAGCTTTCCTGCCCTGGCTGCCTGCTGTCTGCCGGCTGAGACTTGCCTTTACCGGTCAGTGCCTTGGTATCTGCATTTACTTCGATCCCCTCGGCAAATCTAATTCCTGTAGTGCCTCACCTGCTGCTGCCTCTGTGACTTTTCTGTTTTTCCTTTTTTTCCCTTTTGACTGCACAGTGCTGCCTGCAGGGGATCTTAGTTCTCTGACCGAAGACTGAACCTGCCCTGGGCAAAGTACAGGCTTCCAACCACTGGGCCGCCAGAGAATTCCGCCACCACCTCTTGATGCTGAACTTCTGTCCACCGCAGGTTGACCACCTCTTGGCCTCATGCTGACTCTCACTCCAGAGCCCTGCCTGGCCCCAGTGTAGCCTAGATCCTTGGCTCCAGCGCATTCCCTTCGCTCTTCCTCTCACAGCGCCCATATCCCCACTTTGTCCCGCCTCCTCTCAAAAGACCAGCCTGTTCTGGGGCGTGGTGTCCTCGTCACCAACGTGTGCTCCCAGCCTGGCCATCCTTCAGCAGTCCCAGTGTGCAACTATGTATTCTGTGGGTCGCCTCGTGGGGCATCAGTTTTCATGCCTCCCTCTGGGCCAGGAAGACCCTGACTCTGTCTCCCTCCTCTCTGAAAACCCACGTCCTTGCCTCTCGTCCCTGGCCTGCCTCATCTTCAGGAATGAGATCAGCTGTCACTTTGTGGGGAGGAGGGGCCAACCTCAGCGACCAAGCAAGACTAAGCCGCCCTTTTGCATTTGAGGAGATAGGTCCTCCGAGGCTAATGAGTCTGAAGTGGGAGACCAGGACCCAGAGCCGACCTCTCCGATAGTGACCTGACGTGTCCTTAAAGTGTCACCTGCTGGGCACACAGAGGGCCCTCGAATCCCAGCCGATTGGAACCCTTGATGTTAGTACCCCCAAGTTACAGGCTGGGGTTTTCAAAACCAGGGTCTGAGACAGGAGGAAGACCGAACACAATACAGGGGAGGAATGGCCTGAGGACAGACAGAGCCTGGGAGAAACCCCGCTGGAGAGAGCTGTTCTGAGCTGGTTGCTGGGAATGTGGTGATTGACATTTCAATTTGAATTTTCTTTTCTTTCCTCTGTAGCAGTCACCTTTCTTTACCCCCTAGCCATTAGTCAGAGACTCTTACATAATTGTTTAAGTGATGAGTCAGGGATGAAGAAAAAGGGCCCGCTCCTAGAGACCAGGTGGTGACAGTGCCTCACCTGCTGCTGCCTCTGTGACTTTTCTGTTTTTCCTTTTTTTCCCTTTTGACTGCACAGTGCTGCCTGCAGGGGATCTTAGTTCTCTGACCGAAGACTGAACCTGCCCTGGGCAAAGTACAGGCTTCCAACCACTGGGCCGCCAGAGAATTCCGCCACCACCTCTTGATGCTGAACTTCTGTCCACCGCAGGTTGACCACCTCTTGGCCTCATGCTGACTCTCACTCCAGAGCCCTGCCTGGCCCCAGTGTAGCCTAGATCCTTGGCTCCAGCGCATTCCCTTCGCTCTTCCTCTCACAGCGCCCATATCCCCACTTTGTCCCGCCTCCTCTCAAAAGACCAGCCTGTTCTGGGGCGTGGTGTCCTCGTCACCAACGTGTGCTCCCAGCCTGGCCATCCTTCAGCAGTCCCAGTGTGCAACTATGTATTCTGTGGGTCGCCTCGTGGGGCATCAGTTTTCATGCCTCCCTCTGGGCCAGGAAGACCCTGACTCTGTCTCCTCCTCTCTGAAAACCCACGTCCTTGCCTCTCGTCCCTGGCCTGCCTCATCTTCAGGAATGAGATCAGCTGTCACTTTGTGGGGAGGAGGGGCCAACCTCAGCGACCAAGCAAGACTAAGCCGCCCTTTTGCATTTGAGGAGATAGGTCCTCCGAGGCTAATGAGTCTGAAGTGGGAGACCAGGACCCAGAGCCGACCTCTCCGATAGTGACCTGACGTGTCCTTAAAGTGTCACCTGCTGGGCACACAGAGGGCCCTCGAATCCCAGCCGATTGGAACCCTTGATGTTAGTACCCCCAAGTTACAGGCTGGGGTTTTCAAAACCAGGGTCTGAGACAGGAGGAAGACCGAACACAATACAGGGGAGGAATGGCCTGAGGACAGACAGAGCCTGGGAGAAACCCCGCTGGAGAGAGCTGTTCTGAGCTGGTTGCTGGGAATGTGGTGATTGACATTTCAATTTGAATTTTCTTTTCTTTCCTCTGTAGCAGTCACCTTTCTTTACCCCCTAGCCATTAGTCAGAGACTCTTACATAATTGTTTAAGTGATGAGTCAGGGATGAAGAAAAAGGGCCCGCTCCCTAGAGACCAGGTGGTGACCAGCTGCAAGGTGAACAGGGCCCGGATACAGCCTTCGTCTGTTCCAAGACCTCCAACAGAGAAGGGACCTTGAAAGGAAGTGGAGGGGGGTTGCTGCAGTGGGGAGTTGAGCCATTTGAGTGGAACCTAAGCAGAGAGGAGGAGCTGGGGACCCTCCTGCTCAGGAGTCCAGTCCCGGGATGGCAGCTGGCCAGATTGGCCCAGTGCAGGAGCTGGGCCACGCATGCTGTACCACGTTTGAGTACCAGCAGAGTCAAATATGGACAGAGGAGTCTGATGGGCTGCATTCCAAAGGGTCGCAAAGAGCTGGGCTCAACTGAGTGACTAAGCACAGCAGACTCAAACATGAGTGAAAGAGGAAGAGGGAGACATGAATGATATGGCTTGAGGTTGATCGGCACAGGATTCTGTTTTGGTACAATTTACGGATGAATGTTTAGGTTTTCTTTGTGCGTGCATGCTCAGTTGCTCAGTTGTGGCCAATTCTTTGCAACTCCATGGATCATAGCCTGCCAGTCTTCTCTGTTTATGGGATTTCCTAGGCAAGAACACTGGAGTGGGTTGCCATTTCCTTCTCCAGGGGATCTTCTCCACCCAGGGATTGAACCTATGTCCTCTGTGTCCCTTGCATTGGTAAGCAGATTCTTTACCATTTGAACCACCTGGGAAGCCCATGGTTGCTTCACTGCTACATAATTTGGTCTGAAAATACTCTCCTCACTCAGGAACTAGAAGAACAGAACATAAATGTATTGGGTAACTAGACATAACACATTTTTGCAAGTTAAAGGAAAACACGCTTTCATTACTCTCTGCTCGAAACCAGGGTCTGAGACAGGAGGAAGACCGAACACAATACAGGGAGGAATGGCCTGAGGACAGACAGAGCCTGGGAGAAACCCGCTGGAGAGCTGTTCTGAGCTGGTTGCTGGGAATGTGGTGATTGACATTTCAATTTGAATTTTCTTTTCTTTCCTCTGTAGCAGTCACCTTTCTTTACCCCCTAGCCATTAGTCAGAGACTCTTACATAATTGTTTAAGTGATGAGTCAGGGATGAAGAAAAAGGGCCCGCTCCCTAGAGACCAGGTGGTGACCAGCTGCAAGGTGAACAGGGCCCGGATACAGCCTTCGTCTGTTCCAAGACCTCCAACAGAGAAGGGACCTTGAAAGGAAGTGGAGGGGGGTTGCTGCAGTGGGGAGTTGAGCCATTTGAGTGGAACCTAAGCAGAGAGGAGGAGCTGGGGACCCTCCTGCTCAGGAGTCCAGTCCCGGGATGGCAGCTGGCCAGATTGGCCCAGTGCAGGAGCTGGGCCACGCATGCTGTACCACGTTTGAGTACCAGCAGAGTCAAATATGGACAGAGGAGTCTGATGGGCTGCATTCCAAAGGGTCGCAAAGAGCTGGGCTCAACTGAGTGACTAAGCACAGCAGACTCAAACATGAGTGAAAGAGGAAGAGGGAGACATGAATGATATGGCTTGAGGTTGATCGGCACAGGATTCTGTTTTGGTACAATTTACGGATGAATGTTTAGGTTTTCTTTGTGCGTGCATGCTCAGTTGCTCAGTTGTGGCCAATTCTTTGCAACTCCATGGATCATAGCCTGCCAGTCTTCTCTGTTTATGGGATTTCCTAGGCAAGAACACTGGAGTGGGTTGCCATTTCCTTCTCCAGGGGATCTTCTCCACCCAGGGATTGAACCTATGTCCTCTGTGTCCCTTGCATTGGTAAGCAGATTCTTTACCATTTGAACCACCTGGGAAGCCCATGGTTGCTTCACTGCTACATAATTTGGTCTGAAAATACTCTCCTCACTCAGGAACTAGAAGAACAGAACATAAATGTATTGGGTAACTAGACATAACACATTTTTTGCAAGTTAAAGGAAAACACGCTTTCCGCACTGTGCTCTGAAAACAAGGCATCTGTAGTCAAACATGCTTGGAGCATCCAGGGTAACAGTAAAAACTGGATTTAACCCGTGTCCACACCCCATATCTTTCCGAGCCACAGAACCTGGACTTTATTCCAGGTACAGAGCATCCAACCCAAAGACCATGCATGCTTCGAGCCTCCCTGTAGCTCTGTGTGGCCTTCTGATTAAGCTCCAGTCAACGAAAGTACAGGGTCTGGGGGTGACTTGTGGGGAGTGTTTGAGGGTGGTGAGGGTGCAGGCTACTTTAAAGGAAGTCACCTTAGTCAGGAAGGCTATCAGCCCCTTCCAACCATCCTCCAGCCTGGGATGTCAATGTGACGACGAGATCTCCAACCCTCATTTTGTTCCATGAGGCAATCCCGAGGTTAGAGACCGCTGGAGTAAACAAGAGAGGAGGGGCCTGGGTACTGTTGCTTCATGAAACTGCTAGGCTAGCGCTGGATGGCCAATCTCCAGTCTCACTTTACATAAGAATACATTTCCACATTGGTTTGCCCATTGTCATTTTGGATTTTCTAGCTTGGTTGAATGTAAGCATGAAGAAATGGCCAGTGTAGAAAATTTCCTTCCAGGAGAGTCAGAGCACGTATTAGACAATTCAAGACAAATGAGAAGCTTTACAATAAAGAAACCTATCGTACACACACTTCCAGAGATGTCTCCTGAAGATTCCTGTCCCTCGGTTATTCTTTTTAAGGATTTATTTGTTTATTTTGGGCTGTGCTGGGTCTTTGCTTTGCGCGGGCTTTTTCTAATTGCAGCTAGGAGGGGGCTACCCTTCATGGCAGTTCCTGGGCTTTCACCGCTATCGTTTCCCTTGTTGGGGCGGGGCTCTAGGTGCTCCTTTAAACCTCGGCCCTGGATTGAACCTATGTCCTCTGTGTCCCTTGCATTGGTAAGCAGATTCTTTACCATTTGAACCACCTGGGAAGCCCATGGTTGCTTCACTGCTACATAATTTGGTCTGAAAATACTCTCCTCACTCAGGAACTAGAAGAACAGAACATAAATGTATTGGGTAACTAGACATAACACATTTTTTGCAAGTTAAAGGAAAACACGCTTTCCGCACTGTGCTCTGAAAACAAGGCATCTGTAGTCAAACATGCTTGGAGCATCCAGGGTAACAGTAAAAACTGGATTTAACCCGTGTCCACACCCCATATCTTTCCGAGCCACAGAACCTGGACTTTATTCCAGGTACAGAGCATCCAACCCAAAGACCATGCATGCTTCGAGCCTCCCTGTAGCTCTGTGTGGCCTTCTGATTAAGCTCCAGTCAACGAAAGTACAGGGTCTGGGGGTGACTTGTGGGGAGTGTTTGAGGGTGGTGAGGGTGCAGGCTACTTTAAAGGAAGTCACCTTAGTCAGGAAGGCTATCAGCCCCTTCCAACCATCCTCCAGCCTGGGATGTCAATGTGGACGAGATCTCCAACCCTCATTTTGTTCCATGAGGCAATCCCGAGGTTAGAGACCGCTGGAGTAAACAAGAGAGGAGGGGCCTGGGTACTGTTGCTTCATGAAACTGCTAGGCTAGCGCTGGATGGCCAATCTCCAGTCTCACTTTACATAAGAATACATTTCCACATTGGTTTGCCCATTGTCATTTTGGATTTTCTAGCTTGGTTGAATGTAAGCATGAAGAAATGGCCAGTGTAGAAAATTTCCTTCCAGGAGAGTCAGAGCACGTATTAGACAATTCAAGACAAATGAGAAGCTTTACAATAAAGAAACCTATCGTACACACACTTCCAGAGATGTCTCCTGAAGATTCCTGTCCCTCGGTTATTCTTTTTAAGGATTTATTTGTTTATTTTGGGCTGTGCTGGGTCTTTGCTTATGCGGGCTTTTCTAATTGCAGCTAGGAGGGGGCTACCCTTCATGGCAGTTCCTGGGCTTTTCACCGCTATCGTTTCCCTTGTTGCGGAGCGGGGCTCTAGGTGCATGAGCTTCAGTAGTTGCAGCACTTGGGCTCCGGAGTTGTGGCTCAAGCCCTCCAGGCAGCACAGCCTCAGTAGCTGGGGCACGGGCTTGGTTGGTCTGGGGCATGTGGAATCTTCCCAGACTAGGGATCGAACCTGTATCCCCTGCGTTGGCAGGTGGATTCTTTACCACCATGCCACCAGAGAAGTCTTGTCCCTTGGTTATCCAATTGAATACTATTCTCGGTACTGCTGGGATGGGACTCTGCAGATGTAATTAAGGTTACTAATCATCTGGCTTGAGCATAGAAAGCCAGTCTTCGAACATCTTAATCACAGACTGGGAAACAGAAGAGCTGGCCAGAGAGATGAGGTGGAAGAGGCAAGAGAAATTCAATGGACGAGGAACTCAGTGTGGGACGGTTCCACCATCGCCAGGTGAGAGATGCAGGCTCCCACATGCAGGGAGCAGAAAGCATTGCTACAATCTGCCCAAGGCTGACAGCCAGCCAGAAAAGGGGGCCCATCTTGAGACACGGCTGCCCTCTCCTCTCCATCTGGAAGCTGATGCTCCCCCTCATCTGCAGGGAAAAGGTACCGTCCACCGTCTTTTCAAGGGACTCCTCCTTTGTCAGCTATTTGGGATGTCACTGCTCCAGCACCCTCTGTGTCTGGAGGTGGTCTTCCTCTCTCCTCCGAGCCACACTCTGCGTCTTCAGCCTCTGCTCTACTGCCCCTTGTATTAGGACATCACTGCTGTTCTTTAGGCTCTATGTCGGGGGATGGGGGGGAGTGAGATGAAACTCCGTACCATCCCTCCCTGGAGATCTGACCAATTGAATGTAATGCATGAAGAAATGGCCAGTGTAGAAAATTTCCTTCCAGGAGAGTCAGAGCACGTATTAGACAATTCAAGACAAATGAGAAGCTTTACAATAAAGAAACCTATCGTACACACACTTCCAGAGATGTCTCCTGAAGATTCCTGTCCCTCGGTTATTCTTTTTAAGGATTTATTTGTTTATTTTGGGCTGTGCTGGGTCTTTGCTTTGCGCGGGCTTTTTCTAATTGCAGCTAGGAGGGGGCTACCCTTCATGGCAGTTCCTGGGCTTTTCACCGCTATCGTTTCCCTTGTTGCGGAGCGGGGCTCTAGGTGCATGAGCTTCAGTAGTTGCAGCACTTGGGCTCCGGAGTTGTGGCTCAAGCCCTCCAGGCAGCACAGCCTCAGTAGCTGGGGCACGGGCTTGGTTGGTCTGGGGCATGTGGAATCTTCCCAGACTAGGGATCGAACCTGTATCCCCTGCGTTGGCAGGTGGATTCTTTACCACCATGCCACCAGAGAAGTCTTGTCCCTTGGTTATCCAATTGAATACTATTCTCGGTACTGCTGGGATGGGACTCTGCAGATGTAATTAAGGTTACTAATCATCTGGCTTGAGCATAGAAAGCCAGTCTTCGAACATCTTAATCACAGACTGGGAAACAGAAGAGCTGGCCAGAGAGATGAGGTGGAAGAGGCAAGAGAAATTCAATGGACGAGGAACTCAGTGTGGGACGGTTCCACCATCGCCAGGTGAGAGATGCAGGCTCCCACATGCAGGGAGCAGAAAGCATTGCTACAATCTGCCCAAGGCTGACAGCCAGCCAGAAAAGGGGGCCCATCTTGAGACACGGCTGCCCTCTCCTCTCCATCTGGAAGCTGATGCTCCCCCTCATCTGCAGGGAAAAGGTACCGTCCACCGTCTTTTCAAGGGACTCCTCCTTTGTCAGCTATTTGGGATGTCACTGCTCCAGCACCCTCTGTGTCTGGAGGTGGTCTTCCTCTCTCCTCCGAGCCACACTCTGCGTCTTCAGCCTCTGCTCTACTGCCCCTTGTATTAGGACATCACTGCTGTTCTTTAGGCTCTATGTCGGGGGATGGGGGGGAGTGAGATGAAAATATCTCCCGCCATATCACTAAACATACACCTGAGCCCCATCCCTGGAGATCTACGACCCAGGCCTCTGCAGGTGATTCAGTTTCAGGCATCTGCAGCCTATTGAGATCCTCCCTATCCCACCCCGGCACTCCCTACCCCCACCGTGTGAATGGACACCCTTCATCTCTGCTCTCCTTGCTGGCTGAGCCCGAGGTCCTGTTCAGGTGACAGCTTCCAGACAGCCCTGAGAAGCCCGGTCCTCACTGAAGTTTGGCAACCTGCATCTTATCAGGGAGAGAAGGTCTCCTGAGGGAATGATTGTTTTTGCCATTGTCTGTCTTCCCCAAAAGCTGGCGTTACTTTGGAGGACGGCATGTGACTCAGAAGCCCCTCCCACAGTTTTACATTGGTGCCTTATGTTTTAGGAGCACAGGCTGTGCTAAGCAGCTCAGTCGTGTCCAACTCTGTGTGACCCCGTGAACGGTAGCTCACCAGGCTCCTCTGTCCATGGGATTCTCCAGACAGGGAGGACCAGAGTGGGTTGTCATGCCCTCCTCCAGGGGATCTTCCTGGCCCAGGGATAGAACCCGGGTCTCTTGTCTCCTACATTGGCAGGCAGGTTCTTTACCACTAGTGCCATCTGGGAACTAGTGTGTAATTTCCACTCCTAGGGGGAATATATTCACACTTTGTTTTGTGGTACCTGTGTTTCAATGAGCATAAATGTGTTGCATGGCATGTCCTCACTTTGGATTTGATCTTCTCTAATGAGATGAGGGTGAGAGTCCTACCTATAAGTCATCCAGAGAAGGAGAACCTCCCTTGCAAGAGGCTCAAAAAAGCAACTAGCCACTTCCCTCCTGAAGACAGCATCCTGCCTCTGGGATGGTCCATGTGGACCTACTTCTGCAGGGCAGGCTAGGGGAGTGCAGGAATGCCTGTGACCTCTCGGGGTTTCCTGTGTCTTCACCCAGGGCCTGAGGGTCCCCCGAACTGTTCAGCACCATCGACAGCCTGGGGAATCAGCTGCTGCATAGAAAGGGGCAGTGCTGCGGGCGTGGAGCCCTCAGAGGGATGGTTGTGGTACTGTCCTTGTCCTCAGTGGCTGTGAGCAGGTCAGCAGCGGGGCAGAGAAGGCAGTGGGGAGGTGCAGGTTGGGGGCGGGAAGAGGGTCAGGGCAGGTCTCTGCTTCCAGCATGCAGGACCGGAAACCATCAGGGCCTTCTCGCTGACGCTCCTGTAGCTCCTCCTGAGCCCCAGGCGGTGGTCCTGTCCTGGGCACAGGTGGCGGCTCCTGGCGTGGAACTCTGGTCCTGCCTCACCCGGTTGTGGCTGTCCCCTGAGGGACTTCAAGTTCCAGATTTGGGTTGAACAGCGCGGGACAATGGCTTGGGGCCTCTGCAGGGGGGACCTTTGACCTCTCGGGCCGGCTCACATTACACAAGCGTCTTAGCTGTCTGACCTCCTGATGACTCATGTTCCCCCATGGTCAGCTGGTCCCTTATGGTCTTTTTGTTTCCTAACAAACAGTTAGGAATCTAGGAATCCATGCATTGGCTATTCCAGTTCTCCTGTTCCACTTTCTCCTGCGGGGTTCAACCCTGCCAGTCCAGTGGATCGAGAGTCTTTCAAATTCTCTCTCTTGTATTAGGACCACGCACCTTTCCTCCCAGTTGTGAGCAAGACACGGGTTCTGATTCAAAGCAAGCAACACGCCACTTGAAACTTCCCTGTAGACTTTCTTTTTTTTTAAATGGATGTGGCTGCACTGGGTGTTAGTTGTGGCATGCAGGCTCTTCGCTCTAGCACGTGGGATCTAGTTTCCTGACCAGGGATCGAACCCAGGCCTCCTGCATTGGGAGTGTGGAGCCTTAACCACTGGACCACCAGGGAAGTCTCCCTATAGACTTCAGGTACTGGTTTTTATTCCCACTCTCCATTATGTTGCCCACCTTCTGTCTATGAGTGGGCGGGCTTATCTTTGGGGCCTAATCCCCCTCTTCCAGGCCTCCACTCGTGAGGAGCCTCAACTCCTACAGCCCATGTCCTCACAGAGCTGTCTCGAGGGGATGGAGGGGAGAGCCACTTTGTCCTAGCTACGATATAAGAGCTGGATCTTCCCTGGGGGTCTAGATGGTAAAGAGTTCGCCTGCCATGCAGGAGACCTGGGTTCAATCCTTGTATCGAGAAAATCCCCTGGAAGAGGGCACAACAACCCACTCCAGTATTCTTGCCTGGAGAATCCCGTGCACAGAGGAGCCTGACGGGCTACAGTCCGTGGGGTTATCAAGAGTTGGACATGCCTGAGCGACTTTCACTATTGCTATCAGCAACATAAGATCTAGCTCTTTAAGACTCTGGGCCTGGGGCTTCCCCTGGTGGTCCAGTGGATAAGGACACCGCCTTGCAGTGCAAGGGGCGCCGGTTCGATTCCTGGCCTGGGAAGATCCCACGTGCCGCGGAGCAGCTGGACTGATGTGTTGAATCACCGAGCCGGAACTCTGGAGCGCATGCGCCCAGAGCCGGTGCTCTGCGACAACAGACCGCACCGTGATGGGAGGCCCGCAGGAGCCAAAGAACAAAGACGGATGAAAACAGAGTAATGAAAGACCAGTAGAAGTGGCCCGCCCGCTCCCCTCCCTCCCCAACCCGACCCCCGCCCAAAACAAATAAATAAATAAATCTTTAAAAAAAAAAAGACTCTGGGCCTGGAGTTGCAGGGCACCTGGACAGAATGTGCCCAAGAGGAGACTCGCGGTGCAGACAGAGCTCCTGAGGGTGTGGTCCATTCTGCAGTGGAAGCACAGGGCTGTCATGAGCAGCCAATGGGAAGAAATGGATGCATGACGCCTCCAGAGAGGGTCCATCAGCAACATCCGCATGCACTTACCCAGCGATAGCAGAAGACTACCTGGAGATGTTACAACACCTCCAGCCTCTATTTCCTTTCCACGTCAGCCTCCAGGGGAGGCGCAGTTCACTCCCAGGTGTTCCTGGACCACATGAATCTCCCCCAGGTTCTGCAAATCAGACCTCTGCCTTCCCTGAGGTGGGCCAAGGTCTCAAGTGCCAGAGTGTGGGGAGGAAGCTGATGTCAGTGTCAGAGGCCTGGGCCCTAACCTTGGAGACAGAGGGCAGGCAGCCGAGGAGGCCTGGCTCAGGTCAGAAGAGGCTGTCCTTCCTGTTGACAAGGAGATCAACAAGTTTTGAGGACACGGTGACCTTCAGGTCTCCAGGGGACTCTGCAGGCCATGAGAGGGCACAGAGCTGCCCAGGGGCCCTGGGCTCTAAGAATTGAAGCTTCTCACTGACCAGAAGCCTTCCTACAGCAAGGCTTCCTGGAAGATCTGTTCAGTACTAAACTACCTCCTCTAGAATCTCCCCCTGCCCTGGCATCTCTGGCGGCCTGGGCCTCTCCCCTTCTGACAAAGCTGCCTGCCTGAGGTCCTGAAACACCTGCTGCCTCCTGTCACAGGCAGCTGGCCACACTGAAAGCTGCACACGGCCTGCAGTAATTACCACCGAGATGCTGGACACTTTGCTGAAAGCCCCGCGGACTTCCTGTGGCCGCCCTCTGGGCTGTGCCCATCCGGACTGCTGAGTAAGGCTCCTGGAGACATTCCCAGTGGCAGCCTCCTCCCTGAAGGGCCTTCTCCCTTTCCCCACCCACTCCACCCATTCCTCGTGAACTTCACTTACCACCACAGAGAATTTCAGTTTGGGGAAATTCTCCCACTTTTTTTTTTCTTTTTGCCCATACTGTACAGGATGAGGGATCTTAGTTCCCCAGTCAGGGATCGAACCTGTGTCCCCTGCAGTGGAAGCACAGAGCTCTTACCACTGGACAGCCAGGGAATTCCCCTCTCCCATCTCTTCTTGAACCACATTCACTTTCAGGCTCTCTGGCTGTGAGGAAATCTTATCTTAAAAGGTTTTGAAATCTGCTTTCTGACATCCCTGGTAGTCCAGTGGTTAAGAATGCACCTTTCAATGGAGGGCACGTGGTTCAATCCCTGGACAGGAACTAAGATGCCACTTGCCACAGGGCAACCTAAGCCTGCATCCACCACTAGAGACAAACTCCCTGAGATGGAAACGAAGAGCCAGTGCAGCCAAAATTAAAATATAAAACAGAAAGGAATCTACTGGAGTCTGGGCATGTGGATGAGAAGGGGAGAGTGAATAAAAAACAACCTGCTTATGTGGAGGAGACAGACTGGGGACCAGCTCCTAGCTCAGCCTGGGAGTGGAGGAGCCTCCTGATGAGGACCACCAAGCCAAGTCTTACGGGATGAAAAACGTGAGGTGAAAGATGGGGACAAGAATGAAGAAGAGATGGGAACTCCCTGGCGCTCCAGTGGGTAAAACTTGGTGCTCTCACCACTTTGGGCCTGGGTTTGATCCCTGGATCTCCGGCAAGAACAGGACAGAAGGGACTGTCACGGGAGGGCAGAGCACTTGGGAAGTTGCCACAGGGCTGAACTGGGATCAGTGGCCGAGGGCCTGGTGAAATACACACACACACACACACACACATAAATTTGGCTGCGCTGGGCCTTCATTGCTGTGAGTGGGCTTTCTACAGTTGGAGTTAGTGGGGGCTACTCTCTAGTTTCAGTGCCTGGGCTTCTCATTACAGAGGCTACTCTTGTTGGGTAGCACGGGCTTTAGAGTGTGGGCTCTGTAGTTGTGGCACATGGGCTTAGCTGCTCCACCACACGGGGATCTTTCTGGACCAGGGATTGAACCAGTATCCCTGCACTGGCACGGATTCTAAACCGCTGGACCAACAGGGAAATTCCAGTTTGGGAAATTCTCCCACTTTTTTTTTTGCCCATACTGTACAGCATGAGGGATCTTAGTTCCCCAGTCAGGATCGAACCTGTGTCCCCTGCAGTGGAAGCACAGAGCTCTTACCACTGGACAGCCAGGGAATTCCCCTCTCCCATCTCTTCTTGAACCACATTCACTTTCAGGCTCTCTGGCTGTGAGGAAATCTTATCTTAAAAGGTTTTGAAATCTGCTTTCTGACATCCCTGGTAGTCCAGTGGTTAAGAATGCACCTTTCAATGGAGGGCACGTGGTTCAATCCCTGGACAGGAACTAAGATGCCACTTGCCACAGGGCAACCTAAGCCTGCATCCACCACTAGAGACAAACTCCCTGAGATGGAAACGAAGAGCCAGTGCAGCCAAAATTAAAATATAAAACAGAAAGGAATCTACTGGAGTCTGGGCATGTGGATGAGAAGGGGAGAGTGAATAAAAGACAACCTGCTTATGTGGAGGAGACAGACTGGGGACCAGCTCCTAGCTCAGCCTGGGAGTGGAGGAGCCTCCTGATGAGGACCACCAAGCCAAGTCTTACGGGATGAAAAACGTGAGGTGAAAGATGGGGACAAGAATGAAGAAGAGATGGGAACTCCCTGGCGCTCCAGTGGGTAAAACTTGGTGCTCTCACCACTTTGGGCCTGGGTTTGATCCCTGGATCTCCGGCAAGAACAGGACAGAAGGGACTGTCACGGGAGGGCAGAGCACTTGGGAAGTTGCCACAGGGCTGAACTGGGATCAGTGGCCGAGGGCCTGGTGAAATACACACACACACACACACACACACATAAATTTGGCTGCGCTGGGCCTTCATTGCTGTGAGTGGGCTTTCTACAGTTGGAGTTAGTGGGGGCTACTCTCTAGTTTCAGTGCCTGGGCTTCTCATTACAGAGGCTACTCTTGTTGGGTAGCACGGGCTTTAGAGTGTGGGCTCTGTAGTTGTGGCACATGGGCTTAGCTGCTCCACCACACGTAGGATCTTTCTGGACCAGGGATTGAACCAGTATCCCCTGCACTGGCACGCGGATTCTAAACCGCTGGACCAACAGGGAAATTCCAAGGAATTTACTTCCATCCCCCGGCTGGTGCAGGAGCCACTGAAGGGCTGGACGTCAAGGAGTCACATGGCCTGATCCCGGTTTTCAGTGAAATGCCCGGGGCAGGGACACTGAAAGGGTGCAGCTGAGTGGCGGGATGTAGGACCAGGGATGAGAAGTCAGGGATGTTCTCGTGGTTCTCGATGGAAGAAATTCTCCAAAATATACCACAAACTAGTCCTTCTCCTCCCACTGAATTTTCAACCAGAAGCTTGTCAGACAGAGAAAGGATACATAGGTGGTTTTTTAGAGTCCTGCTCCATGCCTGTGACTGACATCTTTCAGGTGTCACCTCCAGCTTGGGGGACCATCCCCACACACCCACGAGTCACTAGCGTGGGCGCAGCAGCAGTGACTGGACCATGCAGGGCCGTCTCTGCGGGTTGGACTGCAGTGGCCTGGGGGCGCTCTCTCAGGTTGGCACCGTCTGTTTCTTCCTGCTTGCGTTCCGGATGTGGCTTGCGGTTCTCTGGTCTCTGGCACCAGCGGACCTGGTTGAACAGGTAGCCTTGGGCTGGCAGCACAGTCTTCTCTGCCCTATAGGTCTGATCCCTGGTCAGTGTGCAGAGACCATCCAAGACAGGGCAGGGGGCACTCACTGGGGTTCCTATTCTGTCTCCCAGCCCTCCTGAGACCCAGCTCCTCTTCCCACGTGTGGGCTCCTCAAACTCCCTGTGTCCTAACAATAAATGCTCATTTAAAAAATCTCTCAGTGGCCCAAGTGGATCTCCGATTCTTGTCATCCAAAGAGCAATGACTAAGCCAACACCGTGCTGTAGCCTTGCTGATCTGTCCCGTGCAGTTGATTTACAACCCATTCAGCTCAGTCATAAAGAATCCTCTTGCAACGCAGGTCTTCTGTGGGATCGCGGGTTTGATCCCTGGGTCAGGAAGATCCCCTGGAGAAGGAAACGGCAACCCACTCCAGTACCCTTGCCTGGGAAGTCCTATGGACAGGAGAGCCTGGTGGGCTACAGTCCATGGGGTCGCAAAGAGTGGGACGTGACTGAGCACAGGACAGCAGTAGCCCAGGGCACAGCACAGACTCAGGAGGCCAGAAAGAGGAGGAACCAGCTCCCTTGTCTGCTGCTTCCTTGCTGGGAATCTTTCCCTCTCTATTTCCAGGCGGGTGGCCCAAGGCAGCCAGAGGGCCACACCTGGTGTCATTAGACCCAGCTGCTTTCTGAATCATGGCAGAGTTCCCTGCCCTGCTCAGGTCTCTGCCTCCATGCTCCCCTCTCCGACCTCAGGGCTGTGAGCTTTGGAAACCATTAACTTCTGAGGATGTGTGAGGTCAAGGGTAGGAAAGTGACCCCGGAAGTGCTCCCAAGGTAACAAGGGTCAGCGGATCATACATCAGCCAAGGCATTTCCATGGATACTCGTGGGTGCCAGGGGTAGCAGGAAGAAGGGACATGCAGGCGTGCCCAGAAAGGTGTGACTACCAGGAGGGAGCAGGACAGGACTTCCCTTGGATGCCCTTCCCGATTCTAGAAGCTCTCTAGCCCTGCTGCCTGCCAACCCCACACCCTTAGAAGCTGCTGCAGGGGTACTGGCACTACCCAGGGGCCTAGCCCCCACACAGTCTGCTTGGTCTACTCCTCCAAGGAATTCAGTTACAGTGACAGTCTCTCGTCCTCTGCCCAGCACCCAGGGCTGACCCCCAGGTCTCCCAGGTGGGGCTGGGAGAGAGGAGGAGGCTCGGGCCACCAGCCAGTCTGATAATAGATTGTTTCATCAGGATCTGACTCAGGAGGGAGACTCCTGGCTTGGCCATGTCCTCGGGACAGCCCCTGCTTCTGGGCCTCACTTGGTCCACCTATCAAATAGGTAGATTCTATACCTTCATCAACCCCTTACCCCGGCCCCACCCTAAAAAGGAGGCTTGATGTGTTTTGTTTTTTTTTCTTGGGGAAACTCTTATCTTCAGAATACAGCGCTTTTAGTAGAGACACATAAAAACAACAGCAGTAGCCACTGATGGGCTTAATTACTTTTGTTGAGAGGAGGGTGGGCAGGGAGACAGAACCTGGGGCTCTGGGCTGCTTATTTCCCCAAAGCCCCAAGGTTTTCTCATCCTCCAAAGAAACCTAGGATCTCAACCTTCCTACCTCTGGTACATCCAAGTCAGAACACACAAAAAAGTCTTAATAGCACTTACTAAATTGCACTGGTAGATTATATCACACTGGGAAAGGGCAATTTCCATCTTACTGGCGGCAGAAGAGTGATGGCCAGGGGACTCACGTTGGAGGGAGAGAGTGAGAGGGGCCGGCAGGCTCTGGGCAGACCAGCCCTTCCTGATGGCAGCCTTCAGGAGGCCAAGGTGTCCCCAGCTCAGGTGCTGAGCTCAGGGAGTCAGGTGGGAAGGGTGAGGGTTGGACACAGCCTGCATTTTATTTTTAGGACTTTTTTCAGGGGTGGGGTGGGGGTGGAGCCGAGTTGAATGGCACGTGGGATCTAGTTCCCCGATCGGGGATCGAGCCCATGCCCCTTGTATTAGAAGCATGGTTTCAACCACTGAGCCGCCAGAGAAGTCCTGCATTTAGCTTTTCAACACAATTACAGGGCAGAGCGGTCAGGAGCCTTCTTCCACAACTACGACTGGGCTCTGGGGGTCGGTGCTGGTCCTGGACTCTGCATCCTCTTGACCTGAGAAGCTAGGGCACCCACAGTCTATTTCCCGCTGTAACCCTGATCCGCATCTCTGAGTCACTCTTTGATGAAGTTCCATTTCCTGTCTGCACCCCATTATTAACTGGACTCTTCTTTCCACAACACTCTGATTCTCAGCTCTGAGAGAACCACAGGGGTAGCAATGGGACAGATGGGGACTCTGCTGCAGGCCCAGCCGTGGGTTAAACTAAGTCACTTCAGGGGACTTGTCTGGTGGTCCAGTGGCTAAGACGCTACACTCCCAATGCAAGGGGCTGGAGTCCTATGCCTGGTCAGGGAACTAGCTTCCTCATGCATCAGCTAAGATCAAAAATCTCGTATGCTGCAACTAAGATCTGATGCAGCCAAATAAATAATTTTTTTTTAAAGAAAATAAAATTTAAGTCACTTCTCTACTGCAGATCCCCAGGAGCAGCCAAAACCCCTTTGCCCCTCACATAGCCTGCAGGCCTGAACTAGGGGTCCCAGGGATAGGCCCATCCATTCCCTCCAGGGCTCCCAGGGTGGCTGAGATGGAAACTCACAAACTTTTCATAGTTCTTTGAACACAAGTAACGCATGTTTGTTGCACATGCATTAGGAAGTGCAGAGGAGCAGAAGAGAATTAGAAATTGCCCATGATTTCACCTGGAGATGATCATGGTTTTATGCCTTCATTCCAGGTGTTCAGCTATTCGTCACCAGCTACCCACACTTGTTAAAACACTGAGTATCTTTCAAAAGATATGACAGAAAGCAGAGGAATTAAAGAGCTTCTTGATGAAGGAGAGTGAAAAAGCTGGCCTAAAACTCAACATTCAAAAAATGAAGATCTGGGCTTCCCTGGTGGTCCAGTGGGTAGAGAGCCTGCCTTGCAGTGCAAGGGGCACCAGTTTGATCCCTGGTCCGGGAAGATCCCATGTGCCACGGAGCGGCTGGGCCAGTGTGTCCAATTAGGAGCCAGTGCTCCGGAGCACATGCGTCCAGAGCCGGTGCTCTGCAGTGAGAGAGGCTACCGCAATGGGAGGCCCACACATGCCAAACAATAAAAAGATAGATGAAAATAAATATAAATAAAAGAGGCACGATGGGGGAAAAAAAAGTTGAAAAAAAAAGAAGAAGATCATGGCATCCAGTTCCATCACTTCATGGCAAATAGGTGGGCAAACAACAAAAACGGTGACAGACTTTATTTTCTTGGGCTCCAGAATCACTGCAGACGGTGACTGCAACCATGAAATTAAAAGGCGCTTGCTCCTTGGAAGAAAAGCTATGACAAACCTAGACAGTATATTCAAGAGCAGAGACATCACTTTGCCAACAAAAGTCCATATAGTCAAAGCTATAGTTTCCCAGTGGTCATGTATGGATGTGAGAGTTGGATCATAAAGAAGGCAGAGGGCCAAAGAATGGATGCCTTTGAACTGTGGTTCTGAGAGTCCCTTGGACTGCAAGGAATTCAAACCAGTCAGTCCTAAAGGAAATCTTTAGGAAAGCTGAGGCTCCACTACTTTGGCACCTGATGTGAAGCGACGACTCATTGGAAAAGACTCTGATGTTGGGAAAAATAAAAGACAAAGGAGAAGGGGACAACAGAGGACAAGATGGTTGGATGGCAGCACTGAGTCAATGGATATGAGTTACAGCAAGCTCCGGGAGATGATGAAGGACAGGGAAGCCAGGGATGCTGCAGTCCATGGGGTCGCAAAGAGTCGGACACAACTGCGCGACTGATCTTTCAAAAGAGCCATTTCCACATCATTTTCTTTAATGACAGCCCAGTGTGTGAGATGCTTCTCTTGCCAATTTTTTCATCACCCGGTGGTGGTGCCATCAGGGCTGTTTCCGGTATTGTGAATAAAGCTGCCAGGAACATCCATTCGTTTAGCAAATGTTTTCTCCAACCTGCTCAGCTCCCGGCACCCTCTGGGCACTGGGCTTTCAGCCACTGACAAAGCAGAGGCCTGTGTAGACACATCTCTGGGCATACTCTTGACAATTCTTTCAGCCCATGACTGCTGGATGGGACTCTGCTGGGCCAAAGGGTACGCCTTTGCCAGGATTCACCCTCCCAAAGATTGTATCCGGCTGAGTGACCCGTCAGAGAGCCACCCAGGACAAAGCCCGGTGGCCTCTGCTCCCATTTGACCTGGCACAGGTGCAAGCATGGCCGCAGCCAAGGGAACAGGCCCAAGAGGAAGCTGGGAGAGTTCCTGGGCCCGGGTGGCTGGCCTTACCAGCCTCTTGGGCCAGTCCTTCCTTCACAGGTGGCTGTTTTCCCTGGTCCCAAATTTGGTTTCTGGGTCTGGGCACGGAAGAGCATCGTTGAAATGGGGCCATCCTCCATAATCCAGAGGTACTGAGGTGGGGAACCCGCCCCACCTCCCACCAGCTCGGAGGAGCATCTGGGAGCAGGGGCGCCCAGGCTCCCACCCTAGGCCACCGCCCGTCGGGCAAAGCTATAGTTTCCCAGTGGTCATGTATGGATGTGAGAGTTGGATCATAAAGAAGGCAGAGGGCCAAAGAATGGATGCCTTTGAACTGTGGTTCTGAGAGTCCCTTGGACTGCAAGGAATTCAAACCAGTCAGTCCTAAAGGAAATCTTTAGGAAAGCTGAGGCTCCACTACTTTGGCACCTGATGTGAAGCGACGACTCATTGGAAAAGACTCTGATGTTGGGAAAAATAAAAGACAAAGGAGAAGGGGACAACAGAGGACAAGATGGTTGGATGGCAGCACTGAGTCAATGGATATGAGTTACAGCAAGCTCCGGGAGATGATGAAGGACAGGGAAGCCAGGGATGCTGCAGTCCATGGGGTCGCAAAGAGTCGGACACAACTGCGCGACTGATCTTTCAAAAGAGCCATTTCCACATCATTTTCTTTAATGACAGCCCAGTGTGTGAGATGCTTCTCTTGCCAATTTTTTCATCACCCGGTGGTGGTGCCATCAGGGCTGTTTCCGGTATTGTGAATAAAGCTGCCAGGAACATCCATTCGTTTAGCAAATGTTTTCTCCAACCTGCTCAGCTCCCGGCACCCTCTGGGCACTGGGCTTTCAGCCACTGACAAAGCAGAGGCCTGTGTAGACACATCTCTGGGCATACTCTTGACAATTCTTTCAGCCCATGACTGCTGGATGGGACTCTGCTGGGCCAAAGGGTACGCCTTTGCCAGGATTCACCCTCCCAAAGATTGTATCCGGCTGAGTGACCCGTCAGAGAGCCACCCAGGACAAAGCCCGGTGGCCTCTGCTCCCATTTGACCTGGCACAGGTGCAAGCATGGCCGCAGCCAAGGGAACAGGCCCAAGAGGAAGCTGGGAGAGTTCCTGGGCCCGGGTGGCTGGCCTTACCAGCCTCTTGGGCCAGTCCTTCCTTCACAGGTGGCTGTTTTCCCTGGTCCCAAATTTGGTTTCTGGGTCTGGGCACGGAAGAGCATCGTTGAAATGGGGCCATCCTCCATAATCCAGAGGTACTGAGGTGGGGAACCCGCCCCACCTCCCACCAGCTCGGAGGAGCATCTGGGGAGGGCAGGGGGCGCCCAGGCTCCCACCCTAGGCCGCCGGGGGGCGGGGCCGAGAAGCCCCGCCCCCAGCCCCAGCCCAGCCTCCGCCCCGGTCCCGCCGCGCTCGGGGCGGGTGCCCAGGTAGCCCAAACCTGTCGGGCAGGTTTCAAGAGCGGAGCGCGGCGGGACCGAGACGCGTGAAGGATGCCGCTCGCACTCTCGGTTGCCTGAGCGGGGTCTGCCCACCCGCAGCCCACCGGCCGACCCCATGGTGCGCGCGCCTGGCCTCTCGGTGGCCCTCCTGGGCCTGGGCCTGGGGCTGGTCCTGACCCTACCTGGGGCGGGCGCGGCGGGCTGCGGGGCCCTCGGGCCGGCAGAGCGCCTGGCGTTCACCCCGGCGGCCAAGGCCCGCTGGCTGGCCCCTCGCGTGCGCGCCCCGGGCCCCCTGGACTCCCTCTACAGCACCGTGCGCGGCTTCCTCTCCGTGGTGCAGCTCAACCCCTTCCCCGCCGGTGAGTGAGCCCCTCCTCCAGGCCGGCCTCAGCAAGTTTGGGTCCCCATTCTGCACCCTAATGCCCCATCCACCGCGGGGCGCGTCCACCCTCAGCAGGACCTTGGAGGACCGGGTCCCCAGCACACCCCGCCCCGCTTCTTCCCCCAAAATGCCCAGGGTATCCCTTTCCTGTGTGACCTTGGGCAAGCCCCTGTTCCTCTCTGAGCCTCTGTTTCTCTGCCCTGAAGTAGAAGGAGTTACAGTCAAAGTTCTCAATCTGCTGAAGTCTTTTCTGGGCCTAGTGGTACCCGAGAGATGCAAGAACCAGGAGGGGCCACAGAACCCCTCCCAGCCTGTCACCTGCCTCTTTGAGGGAGGGCTGCTAGGCCAGGCCCCTTCTCGCTTTTAACTGGTCAGCTGACATCCAGCTGCAGAGCCTACCCCCGGCCTCCCCTCAGAGACACCCTGCTGTAACCCCGCCGTAACCCTGCTGGGGCAGGTGGGCACCTGGCTGGAGTGGCACCACCTTCTCCGAGGGTGCCTGATGGTGGGAGGACCCCCTCCGGAGAGGGGTTAGCCTGGCAGTGGGGGTGGACACGGCGGCAGGGCCGCTGCCCCCAGACCCAGCTTGACCTTCTCCTTAGAGCTGATAAAGACCCTGCTGAATGAGCCGGACTCCGTGCAGGTGGATGAGGTGAGCTGGGGGCCGTGCGGAGGAGGGCCCTCATGGGTGAGCACGTGGGGCAGGAGTGGACAGGCGCCATCTGCTGAGCTCATCTTGCTGGGTGACCCCCAGGGTGGAGTTTCCAGCGCCCTTTTCCCCCTTCCATGAGCACTGCAGTGCTAGGACCTGATTTCAAACCACAGCTCTGCCCTTCAGTGGTTGGGGGGTTGGCCTGTATGAGTGCAAAGTCCCTTCAGTCGTGCCCAACTCTTTGCCACCCCATGGGCTGTAGCCCACCAGGCTCCTCTGTCCATGGGACTTCCCAGGCAAGAAGACTGGAGTAGGTTGCCATTTCCTCCTCCAGGGAATCTTCCCGACCCAGGGGTGGACTTAGCAACTAAACAGTGATAATGATAAGGATGCAGTGCACTTCACAAGGGTGCCAGGGGATGCACAGTGTGGGGACAGTGCCCCCACCCACTTCTGGAGTCAGGCGGGAGAGGGCTGGGGAGGGAGGGTCTGGTCAGCCCCTCACACCTCCTCGCCTGGCCCAGGTGGTGCGGTACCAGGCGGGCTATGTGGTATGTGCCGTGATCGCCGGCCTCTACCTCCTGGCCATGCCCATTGCTGGGCTCTGCTTCTCTTGGTGTCGTTGCCGCCGGCGCTGCGGGGGCCGAGTGAAGATGGAACACAAGTCGATGGCCTGCCAGCGTGGCGTCCTCGTGACCTTCCTGCTGGCAACCACCCTCGTGCTGCTGTGAGGGGCGCCCAGGTCAGGCGGGCGGCGGGGGCCGAGGCCAGAGGCACCCACGGGCATCCAGCCAGCTGTCCCCTCCTCCCCTACCCCCGCAGGATCGGCGTGGTCACTGCCTTTGTCACCAACCAGCACATGCATGAGCAAATGGGCCCCAGTGTCACGGCCGTGCCCGAGACTCTGCTCGGCCTCCGGGGCCTGGTCTCCGATGTCCCCCAGGTAAGCACCGAGCAACCCCTCACCCCCAGGTGGACAGGACTGAGCAGGTGGGTCCTGCAAATTCGCACTCAGCCGGCAAATTGGAAAGGGTGCCCCTTGCAGCGTGCGCCCGACTGCCCCCTGCTGGAGAGTCACTGTAATCCATAACTGCATTAAGGGCATTCTCAGGATGGACGCCTGAGACATGCCGTGGTGAGCGTGGTCGGGAGGAAGGGCCGGGGAAGGGCCGGGAGCTCCCAGGCAGTTCGATGGCCACAAGAGCAGCCTCTGGCCCTGTGTTTGCCTAGGAGCTGCAGGCCATGGCCGAGCAGTTTTCCCTTCCTCAGGAGCAAGTCTTGGAGGAACTGAATGGTGAGGGTTCCTGCTCAGGTCTGCCCTGGAAGCCCTCTCGTCCCCTCGTCCCCTCACTGCACTAGGAACGCGGGCATTGGGCCCAGCTGGGCAGCACAGCAGCCGCTCTGCTGCAGGCCCGGCCCCGCACGGCCTAGGGGAGGCGGATGGGAGGGTGGGGAGGCCCCTGGGCCCGCCCTGCCAACGGCCCCATGCTCTCCAGGTGTTGGCAGCAGCATTGGGAACGCGATCCACTCCCAGCTCAAGAGCACCGTGTATGAGGCGCTGGCCTCCATGCTCAGCCTGGGCCAGAGTGAGTGTCTGTGGGGGCCCAACCCCAGGCTCGCCCAGCCCTGCATTTCTTCTGCCACCTGAGTGGCCCCCGCGCCTGTCTTTCCGGCTCCTCTGCCTGCTCCTGGGGCAGCTTCCATCACAGCTATAGAGATTAAGGAGCACTAGGCCCTTGCGTGGGGGAGGGAAAGAGGTTCTGGCTCCCCACAAGGCGTCCAAGGATGCTGGTAGCTGCGGAGACCCCTCCATCCAGATGTGGGTCTCAGCCTTACAGGTCTCTGTGGACCACCTCCGAACCCTGAACACCACCTCCGTGGAGCTGCGGGAGGGGCAACAGGTCCTGGCACCGGCTCTCCGGAGGCACCGGGAGCGCCTCCTGGCCCTGCTGCAGGAACCCCATTGCCAGGGCTGCACCGGGGCCCTGAACAGAAGCCACGCCCTGGAGCTGGGTGCCGACTTCAGCCAGGTGCCAGCCCAAGACCGAGGCCTCCTGGGGCAAAGGGGGTTGCTCTGCGCACTGCTCCAGGCATCCCTGGGCAGCCTGTATTGCAGGGTGTTTCGTGAAGCGAAGGCCTGATCCCTTTCCCCAGCTGCCCCTCTCCTCTCTACCCAGGGTTAGGGACGGTCATCCTGGACCATGCGCTGTGAGCTTCTTTTTTAAAAAAAGTGTACCTGTTTCTTTTTGCCTGTGCTGAGTCTTCATTGCTGCTCAGGCTTTTCTTTAGTTGCGGCAAGCGGGGACTACTCTCTAGTTGTGGTACACAGGCTTCTCGTTGTGGGGTCTTCTCTTGTGGAGCATGGGCTTCGTGGTGCCACAGCATGTGGGATCTTCCCAGACCAGGGACTGAACGTGTGTCCCCTGCATTGGCAGATGGATTCCTAACCCCTGGACCACCAAGAAGTTCCAACTTAGCTTCTGAGTTCTCACTGCCACCCAGGGCCTTTGGGGCTGGGATGGTCCCCCTATTGTGCCTGAGAATACTGAGTATTCAGAGGCCTCTGTCCCAATCCTTCCTCAGGGACCTTCCCAGGCCTTTCCATTGTCATAGCAGTCCTTCCCCCAACCATTTTAGGTGCCCTCTGTGGACCACGTCCTACATCAGCTGAAAGGTGTCCCAGAGGCCAACTTCTCCAGTATGGTCTCGCAGGTGAGTGCCTGCCCCAGTCCACCTGATTCCTCCCCCACTTGCCTGGGAACTCAAAAGTGAGGGGCCTCGGTTCTTCTCTTTTGGGGTGGTAGCCCAGCTGAACCTAAGGCTTGGGTCCAATCAAGGCCTTGCCTACCACGTGGTACCCTCAGAAGGCTCACAGTGCTGGTCCTTGTGTGCACTGGGGAAGGCAGGCCTGGAGTTGAGAAAGAAGGGCTCAGACCCTCCAGGGAGTGAGCGTGCAAGCTGAGTCCCAGAGGACAGGCAGGTTCTCCAGGGTGGAAACGGGCCTTGGAGGAGGGTGCAGCATGACTCACCTGTGACCCAGGGCCTGGAAAATGCCATGGTTAGGGAACCGGTGACTCAGCCACGCTGGGTGACTGGACCAGAATGTTGCAAAAGGAAGGAAGTGGGACTGGAGGCTGGAAGAATAGAAGGGAGCTGGACTGCAGGGAAACAGAGCTGGTGGTCCTATGCAGAAAGGCGGGTAGAGACAAAATGATGGCTGGGAGTGACTGGAACAGTTCAGGAGAGAGGGTGGAGAGAGAGGAGCCATGCTTGGGGGAGCTGGGTCAGGCTGGGCTGAGGGAGGGGAGATGGAGACATTAACCAAGGCAAGACTGTTTCGCTGATTCACTGGCCTGGGAGCACCTGGCGGGGGGAATGTTCTCCCTCTGGACCTGGTGAAACAGGGATTCCCCCAAGCTGAGACATCCGGGCGGAAAGCAGAAGGCACAGTCACATTTGGTTCTGGCAGGAGAACGACACCTTCAATGCCGTCCCCATGCTGGTGGCCTTTCAGACGGCCGACGTGGTCACAGGTGAGGGCCTGCCCAGGGGTCAGGGAGACTGTCCAGAATGCCCCCCATCCCACCCCTACGAAAGAGTCTTGTTGAGAGAGGAGCAGGACACTGAGGTGAAGGAGACTGAAAGCTGCCCCCAGGCCTGGGCAGGACCTCTAGACGGTCTCTAGGCATCCTGGATGTTCTTCCTGTCCACCCGTCTCTTCCCTGGGCCCCTGAGGGGTCTTCTCCATCCCGTAAGCCCCTGCTGCTTTGGGCAGAGCTGAAGGAGATGGTGGCTCAGCAGCCCAGAGGGCTGAAGACACTGGGAGAGGCATTCCCAGGCTGGGAGGCGGCGTCACGCTGGAGCCAGGCCCTGGAGGAGGTGGAACAGAGAAGCCGCCCCTTCCTGAAGGAAGTGCAGCGATACGAGAAATACAGGTGCCTGGAAATCCGCGGGGTGGGTGGGGAGGGCAGTGCAGCCTCTCAGCCTCCCTGGCCCAGTTTCCAGTCCTAGTCAACCCTCCTTATACTAAATCCCTGCCTCCATTTAAGCCAGGACCCTTACTCACTGGATCTCCGTGCCCGGCCTTGGCTGTGCTCCCTGGGGAACTGAGCCTGGGGATCCTCTAGGAAGTCACACTTCTAAAGCCCCAGCCTTGGGGCTAGGGGACTCACCCAGCCACTGGGTCCTCCATCAGGCCCTCCCGTGTCCACTGCTTCCGTTTCCCTGACCCCCCCACCTTCTCCGTGGCAGGTGGATTGTGGGCTGTGTGCTGTGCTCCGTGGTCCTGCTCGTGGTGGTCTGTAACCTGCTGGGCCTCAACCTGGGCATCTGGGGGCTGTCTTCCAGGGAGGACCCCAGCCACTCAGAAGCCAAGGGCGAGGCCGGAGCCCGCTTCCTCATGGTGTAAGAAGGGCTGGGGAGAGGGGAAGGATCTCTGTCCACCGGTCTGGCACATTCCTCCCATGTTCCTAGAGTGGCTACAGGAGCAAGTCCTGGGGATCGAGACGCTGAGCTCTGGTTGGGCTCCGGGCTGACTTCCTATGTGGCTCGAAGCAAATTATAACTCAGCTGAGCCTCAGTGCCTCATGTGTATAAAAAGGCTGGCCTAGAGCTGGATGGCAAATAAGAAGTCCTTCCCCTTCTCACCCTGGTGGCAACTACCGTATCCACGGGCACGTTTCTCTCTGAGCCCAGATGAAGAATGAATGAATGAGAATAAGGCTTCCCTAGTGGCTAGGCGGTAAAGAATCCACCTGCCAATGCGGGCGATGCAGGTTCAGTCCCTGGCTCGCGAAGATCCCCTGGAGAAGGAAATGGCAACCTCACAACTTGAGGGATCAATGGGCACCTTTCTCTCTGAGCCTCAGAATCCTTCTTAACCCAGTGTCCAGCCATCAGCAGGTGTCACCAGAGGTTTAACCATCCCTCAGCTAGACTGCTTCTAAGGCCACGGCTGCCACGTTCAGTTGTGTGGGCTGGAGGTCTGGCCAAAGAGGTGAATGAAATCCAGCCGATGTTTCTCTCCCCAAGCCTCAAACCCTGGTGCGGAACCATCCCTGGCTTACAGGAAGCCCTGGTCGGCCATATAGGTCCTACTTAGATGCTCTAGGTGGCCGCCCCTGCTGGTAGGTCATGGCTGGCTGCGCCGGCTGGCCCTGTGGAGGCTGAGCCCCGGAGCTGGCTACCTCCGTGTGCGCTTGGTCCAGAGACTGGCAGCCCTGGCTCTTTTTTTAATTAAGTGATAACTTTTAATTGGAGGATAATTACTAATATCATGATGGGTTTTGCCATACATCAACGTGTATCGGCCATAGGTATACATGTGTTCCCCCACCTGCCCCCGAATCCTGAAGCCCTGGCCCTTTGAGGAAGACAGCTGCACTCTCCTCTAGGCTGCCCATCAGGGCACGGAGTGGGGATGGTGGAGGACGAGGTGGGGACCGTCAGCAGCTCTGAGTCCTCCCTCCTGCCCTGGAGGCTGAGTCCCGCGAGCGCTTCTCCCCAGAGGGCTCTGCCCTGGGGCCGACTCCCTGAGCATGCTGGCCCCAGGATGCAGAACGGGGAGAGAGGGCATGGTCCAGGGCACCCTCTCCCGCCCCACCCGCTTCTCAACCCTGTCCCTTCCCCAGGGGTGTGGCCTTCAGCTTCCTCTTCGCTGTGCCCCTCATCCTCCTCGTCTTCTCTACCTTCCTGGTGGGCGGCAACGTGCAGACGCTGGTGTGCCACAGCTGGGAGACTGGGGAGCTGTACGAGGTGGGCCTGCCAGTGCTCTGGAGTCCGGAGGGACATGGAGAGAGATGTGGGCAGAGCAGGAGGTTTAGAAGGAAGTCGGAGGGGGCAGGAGGTTTAGAAGGGAGCGGGACAGGAGGAAATGATGGAAATCCACCAATAAATAAGGAGTGAGGGAGAAGAGCCACTGAGTCCCTGCGAGCTGCCCAGGCCCCAGGCAAGGGACCTCAAAGGATGGCACCCAGACGTGAGCCCCTCTGCCTCCTAACTGGGGGTCCCGGTTCCCGACTGCACGGAGCCAGTGAGCTGAGATGCTGGTCTAGATCTTCTGCTGAAGACCAGACTGGCCACCCTCTAGAGCATCCTGGAGAGTCCCTACCAGGTTTAGGGCCCTGGAGTGACTGGAGTTAGAGGCGGGTGTGGGCTGGAGTCACAGGGGTCTGGTCTCTGCTGTGCCAGAGCGGCATGGGACCAGGTCCTGGGAAGCTGGGGCGGCCCTGCCCCTCGCTGCCCACGCCAGTCCCATTCCTCTGTGCCCTGTCCCCAGTTTGCAGACACTCCAGGGAACTTACCACCGTCCATGAACTTGTCGCAACTTCTTGACCTGAAGAAGAACCTCAGCATCCTCCTGGCCTACGAGTGAGCAGGCAGCCTGGGCTAGGGGACGGGGCGTGGGGGGCGCTGAGGTGGGCATCGCATTCAGATGACGTCCCTCCCCTCCCTTCTCTCATCTCCCATGCCCATCCCTAGGCAGTGCAAGCAGGGGGCCGCACTCTGGACGGTCCTGCAGCTCAACGACTCCTATGACCTGGACAAGCACCTGGATATCAGTCAGGTGAGAGAAGCTTCTTGAACACAGTAGGGACCTCCCTCCTGCAGATTTCCCCTCTTTTGCTCTTGCCTTTGTGGAGGCAGCATCTCCTTGAACCTGAGAAGTCTGTGGGAGTGATGGAGGTGCCTCAGGGGCGGAGGAGCCAGCGTGAGCTCAGGGCTGAAGCCCAGGGAAGGTTCCCGGGTGTGGGTGGGTGCTGGCGTGCCGGGAGGCTGTGACTATCCTAGAGCACTCTGCTCCGGGGAAACTGAACCCACCTGAGGCTGGGGCTGGACAGGATGATGACCGTGAGTGAGTGAGACAGTGGCATCACTCATCTAGGATGCTAAGTCCTGGTTTTCAATCCTTCCAACTCCTCATTGGGAAAAGTTTGTTTAAGCATCTACTTGCATTTTCTGCCCCTTTAATTTTTCTCATGGCACTTTTTGTTGTTGTTGCTTTATTTATTTTTAGGCCAGGCAATGGGGCATGCAAGATCTTAGTTCCCTGACCAGGGATCGAACCCATGCCCCCTGAATTAGGAGTGCAGAGTCTTAACCACTGGACCCCTTCCAGCTCCTTTTGAATCCATCACTCATTCCTGGTCCCCAGGGCAGCACAGCCAAGTGGTCCAGATGTTCAGTCCCAACGCCACGCCTTTGGCTGTGTAAACTGGGTTGGTTTCCCCAGCGCCATAACCACCTCCTTCTTCAGCGTCTCTAATCAGATGAGAGGTCCACTGAGTAGACTCAGTCCTGGTGCGAGGCTGCAGGGTGAAGGCTGGTCAGGCAGGGCAGCAGTGAGGGGCCTGGGCAGAGGAGCCCGTGTGCTCTGCTGACTGGAAGGAAGGGGGACTCTCAGCCCTGGTCCAGGCAAGGGAGGAGGCCTGGTCACAGAAGAGCTTTGGGTCCAGAGGGACAGGCCCATCCTCGGGGGCCATCTGGCCACATTCCAAATGTGACCTTAGGAGAACTTGTCCTCAAAGGAGCTGATGATGCAGAAATAAGACAAGGTGTGCCTTCCTGGGCCCCAGGAAGGCTCTGCCCATCTGGAGACACCCGGACCTGTTTCAGTGCCTGAAACGCTGTTCCAAGGTCCCAGTCCCTGAGAGGATGGCCTTTGCTTCTGCTGAGGAAGGCGCTGTGGGAGATGGGGAGAGGGGGGCTGAGCTGCATCCTCTCATGTGTCTGTCTGGCTTCAGAGTCTCATCTGTGAAACACTGGAGTTGAATTTCATGCCCTTTAGATCTCTCCCACCAAAGGCTGGAAAATGTCGAGGCCCTTTTTAAACTGTTCTGTCTTAGAAATACTTTGGCCACTTGATGGGAAGAGCCGACTTGCTGGAAAAGACCCTGATGCTGGGAAAGGTTGAGGGCGGGAGGAGAAGGTGGCAGCAGAGGATGAGATGGTTGGATGGCATCACCGACTCCATGGACATGAGTTTGAGCAAACTCCAGGAGATGGTGAAGGACAGGGAAGCCTGGCGTGCTGCAGTCCATGGGGTTGCAAAGAGTCGGACACGACTGAGGAACTGGAAAACAACAGGCTTTAGAGATGTTGATTGTGTCTATTCACACATTCATTCATTCATTTTTATCCATTCAACAAACTTGTGTCTAACCCATCACATGTGAGCCTGTGCTTTAGACAGTGTGGGTTTGGCACAGAGTGGGCAGACAAGGCCCCATTCTCATGGGGCTGATGCCAGTAAATAAGTCCTCAAGTAAGTAAATAGCGTATTATGTGTTAAATAAGTAAGTAACATACTATGACAAGGTGATATAATAAAGATGGGCCAAGGAAGCTGTTTCTGGTGAGTGGCCTGGGAGGGTCTGTGCTGCTGTCCAGTAGCCAGAAAGGTGCTGGAGGAGAGCTGAGTCTTGGTGACGGGAGTCGGGGTTGGGAATAGGAAAGGTGGGGAGCAGAGCCTGTCTGGGGCTGGTAGCCCAGGATGAGAGCCCTGGATGTACAGAAGGAGGGCCTCGAAGGGCTCCTCACCTAGGAGAGCAGCTCTGGGGTCGCGACTCAGCCACTGAGCATGAACCCACCCTGCCCCCTCCCTCCCAGTACACCATCAAGCTGCAGCAGGAGGTGCAGAAACTCGAAGTGGACGTGAAGGACCTGAATGTCCTGAGCCCAGCCGCCCGCCGGGACCTGGAGGCCCTGCGGAGAAGTAGGATCGAGGACATCCATTACGCTGGCTTCCTTGTGGAGGTCGGCAGTGGGCACCTCAGACTAAGCCTTGGTAGAACAGAGGGACTTGCAGAGGGGGTGGGGTGGGTGCTGTCTCACCTCGTCTTGGCCCTCCGCGCTCCTTTGACTCCTTCACACGGTCTTGGCCTCTTCTGTTGGGGTGTCCTCAGATCCTGTGCTCAGGGTGCCACCACAGGACTTAGTGGGAATAACTGTGCCCCCACCCGATGGCGTGTGTGGCTGTCCATGGCCCTGCATCCACTGCTGTGACAAAGGCTAGGGGAAAGTCTCCTCCATTGGGCTACCCCAGAGGGCACCTAACTTTTTTTTCTTTCCTAATGGAAAACGTCTCATATGGTCCACAATTTCAGCTCAAATCCACTGAGACCGATGTGTTACCATAGGCTGAGCTGGTGCTGGTACTTTTGAAAAGACTGGAAATTCTGGGGTTGGGGGAGCCGGGGCTCTTCCCCTGTTGACCTCTCCTGTCCATCTGTAGATCCAGAAGCCCGTGGTGAACACTGACATGCAGAAGCTGGCCCAGGAGCTGGAGCGACTGTCCCAGATCCAAGTGAGAAGGGAGCAGAGCCCCTACTGGGCAGGCTGGGGACAGGGGCTGTGGGTGGGTGTGTGTGGGGAGGCATGGGGCGGGAGTGCCGGGATTGGGGAAGGGGAGAGGGCAAAGGCAGGGGATGGACGGCCCCCACCACTGAGGGCTGAGACTCTGGGCTCCTGGCTGAGATGAAGGGTTTTACAGGGTCTGTTCTGACTCAGGCTCTACCACCAATTGGCTGTGGGACTTTGGGCAAATCTTCCTACATCTCTGGGGCTTGGTGTCTTCACCTCTAAAGCAGATTATCTCCCACCTCAGATCAGATGATGTCAAGTGTGGTCTGACATCACACAGCTGCGCAGGCATTACTGGGTGCCCATGGCTTGTAGGACCCACTGGAACAGATTTTGTGAGGGCATTGTGATGGATCAGAGGCCATGACAGTTGCCTCTAGAAGCTTAAAATCTACTGTAAAAGATAGTGCTTTGCATTTATAAATAGTGAGAGTTTAAAAAGTGGTGTTCAATACATCTCACAGACCACCCTCCCCAGTCCCGCACGGTGGGCAGAGCAAGTGAGGGCTGAACTTGGGCTCAGGAAGTCCCTGCCTCTCCTTTCCAGGTCCCCAGACCCACATCTGGTCCAGGAACTTCAGGAGGCCTCAGTTTTGTGCCTCTGAGCCCAGCCTCTGATTCCAGTGCGTCCCACAGCCCACAGGATGTCTGGTTGAACAGTTCGGTGAAGGATATGTTGGCAAAGGCTGTCCTGGCCTGGGCAGAGTGCCATTCTGGTCTGTCTTCCCTCAGGGCAATGCTACGCTGGGACAGCAGCTGCAGGAGGAGGCCCGAGGGCTCCAACTCCTCTATCAGGGGAAGGTCTTCCCCAGCAGAGCACCCAATTTCAGCTCAAATCCACTGAGACCGATGTGTTACCATAGGCTGAGCTGGTGCTGGTACTTTTGAAAAGACTGGAAATTCTGGGGTTGGGGGAGCCGGGGCTCTTCCCCTGTTGACCTCTCCTGTCCATCTGTAGATCCAGAAGCCCGTGGTGAACACTGACATGCAGAAGCTGGCCCAGGAGCTGGAGCGACTGTCCCAGATCCAAGTGAGAAGGGAGCAGAGCCCCTACTGGGCAGGCTGGGGACAGGGGCTGTGGGTGGGTGTGTGGGGAGGCATGGGGCGGGAGTGCCGGGATTGGGGAAGGGGAGAGGGCAAAGGCAGGGGATGGACGGCCCCCACCACTGAGGGCTGAGACTCTGGGCTCCTGGCTGAGATGAAGGGTTTTACAGGGTCTGTTCTGACTCAGGCTCTACCACCAATTGGCTGTGGGACTTTGGGCAAATCTTCCTACATCTCTGGGGCTTGGTGTCTTCACCTCTAAAGCAGATTATCTCCCACCTCAGATCAGATGATGTCAAGTGTGGTCTGACATCACACAGCTGCAGAGCATTACTGGGTGCCCATGGCTTGTAGGACCCACTGGAACAGATTTTGTGAGGGCATTGTGATGGATCAGAGGCCATGACAGTTGCCTCTAGAAGCTTAAAATCTACTGTAAAAGATAGTGCTTTGCATTTATAAATAGTGAGAGTTTAAAAAGTGGTGTTCAATACATCTCACAGACCACCCTCCCCAGTCCCGCACGGTGGGCAGAGCAAGTGAGGGCTGAACTTGGGCTCAGGAAGTCCCTGCCTCTCCTTTCCAGGTCCCCAGACCCACATCTGGTCCAGGAACTTCAGGAGGCCTCAGTTTTGTGCCTCTGAGCCCAGCCTCTGATTCCAGTGCGTCCCACAGCCCACAGGATGTCTGGTTGAACAGTTCGGTGAAGGATATGTTGGCAAAGGCTGTCCTGGCCTGGGCAGAGTGCCATTCTGGTCTGTCTTCCCTCAGGGCAATGCTACGCTGGGACAGCAGCTGCAGGAGGAGGCCCGAGGGCTCCAACTCCTCTATCAGGAGAAGGTCTTCCCCCAGCAGAGCACCGTGGTGAGTCTGGAGGCTCAGGGGAGTGGGGGACCTGGAGAAGAGAGGCAGGGAGAGGGCACAGAAGAGGAGGGGATTGCTGCGAACCCTCCCACCCAGCCCTCCCCGAACCAGCCCTGACCTCTCTTTCACAGGCTAAGCTCAACCTCAGCGTCCAGGCACTGGCATCCTCTGCCCCACATCTCCAGGTGGCTGCTGGGAAGGGATGGGGAGGGTGGGTGGAGTAGGTAGGAAACAGAGGGAAAGAAGAATACGGTGGCTCGGCTGACTGCCTGCATTGCTCCCGGTGGACGCTGGGGTAGGGTAGGAAGATGTGAGCGTGGGTGGGCAGACCCATGGGGACCACCATATTTGACCTTTGTGTCCTTAGAGGCTAACGTTCCCCACTCCAAGTTGAGTATGTTGTGTGTTAACGGATGGATGAGTGCATGAGGGGCCATTCCCTGACGGATCCCCGCTCCTCTCCCCCAGCCGAAGATCTCAGGGGTTCTGGACAGAATCGCTCAGCTGAAAGAAGAGCTGTCTATCCGGGCCACCCATATATTGAGGAATGTGAGTAGCGGGTGGATGGGGCAGGAAAGCGGGGTGGCCTGAGTCAGAGTCAAGGGATTAAGGCACAAGAGGCTCGCACCCCAGGATTCTCCAGCCCTTCCCCCTCATGATGGCTTCCAGGAAAGCCAGCTCAGCCTGTCCTGATGGTGCCAGGCATGGGGCCAGGGTGCTGGCCCTGGGACTCCTCTCTTTCTTGCAGGAAAGTGAGTGTTTCCTGATCCGGGAGATGGACTACTTCTCCCAGTATGTGGCCTGGGTGAAAGAGGAGGTGAGCGGGCGCTCAGGCCCTCCTGGCCTCAGGCACACTCCCAGTATTACCCGCTGTTCACTGGCCCCTACCCCCGGAGCCTCTTGGGGTAGTTGAAGCCCAAACTCTCAAACTTGGCATCCAAATGCTGAGTTTTGCCTGTCCCCAAACTCTGCAACAGCCCAGCTCTGAGGCCCGAGCGTGGCCAGGCTGGCCGTGGCTGTCCAGGACACGCTGTCCACACCTGACCCCTGCCCTTCCCTGTGTCGGTCCCCTTGCCAGCCTGTCCTGAGGCCAACCCAGCCTCCAAAGTCCACCTCCTTGGGCGGGTCCTTGCTGATCCTAGCTTCTGCGGGCAGTCTGCAGCCCACACGGGGCAGGAGGGGTTCTCACTTGATGTGTCTGTGTATGTGTGTGTGAAGATGGACATGTGTGCATTGTGTGTGTGCCCATGTGCTGTCTCTCAGTGTGAATGTGACTTAGAGGACATCTCTGGCGTCTTAACACGGGCAGGTGAAGGGGGAGGAATGGAAGGAGGTGAGCAGTGAGCTGTCGGCGTGTCCTCCTCACCCTGCGTCCCCATGCCTGGGCCCGTCCATATCCGCGTCAGCCCCTCTCCGGTCACCTTGGGTCTCTATGTTCCTGCCCCATGTTGACTTTGCAGGTGACTCAGCGCATTGCCACCTGCCAGCCCTTCTCTGGAGCCCTGGACAATGGCCGTGTGATCCTCTGTGACATGGTGGCTGACCCCTGGGTGAGTGCCCCCGGCTCATCAGGGCTCGTGGACCTGGAGGCCCCCACAGGAGGAGCGGCATGAGCCTGCACCCCGGTCCTTCCCCTCAGCTCTGAGTTCGCATCCCCACACCCCTCGTTGGGTCAGTGAGGGCGCTGGGGGTACCGGGTGGCCTGGGGAGATGCCGCTGCCTAGCCGCGGCACACCAGCCTCGCATCCTCTCTCCCAGAACGCCTTCTGGTTCTGCCTGGGCTGGTGCACCTTCTTCCTGATCCCCAGCGTCGTCTTTGCTGCCAAGACTGCCAAGTACTTCCGTCCCATCCGGAAACGGCTCAGGTGAGAAGGCTGCCAGGACTGGAGGGCAGGAAGGACCCCTTCCAGCTTCTGGGCACAGGCCCCTGCTGCCCATACCCCACACCCCATGCCTTTTGAGATGCCCCCAGGCCAGGTAGGCTTATGCCTAACCCTGAAGAGTCACATACTCGGAGGAGCTCCGGGGCCAGAAAGTTCTTCCCTGAGTCTGCCCAGAAGCCTTCCTGCTGTAACACAGCCACTAGATACAGCTTTTGGGAACTCTGCTCCTCCTCCACCTGGGAGAGCTTCTGAGCCGGCAGTTCCGGCTCTGGGCTTGTTCCCACGTCAGGGCTGAGGGTCTGTGGCCTGGGGGCTTGCGCACTCATTCCCTGCGATGCAGCAGCTCCACCAGCTCCGAGGAGACTCAGCTCTTCCACATCCCCCGGGTCACCTCCCTGAAGTTCTAGGACTCCAGTGAGTGAGTATTCTCACCCCTGTAATTCCTTGGTGCCAGGCGTGGGGATGAGAAGGGAAGAACTGGGATCTGGGGTGCCCAGGGCCCAAGAGGAAGGTTCTGGGATGTGGCTGGGACAGATAGGCCTGAGCTCAGCTCTCCCCTCCCGCCTCCTCCCCTCTCCCATTTGGTTCTTAATCCACAGCGGGGATGAGGCCTGAAGGTGGCGCACGGGGCTGCCTCCCTCCCTGCTGGCTTGACCGAGACCAGAGGACTTCTGTCACTTTTGCTGCCAGAGCCCAGGCTGGCATCCAGGCCTGGCCCGTCCCCCGTCTCCAGTTACCAGACACCCTCTTGCTGCTCCCTTTGTACCCACTTTCTGCTGAGGACCCCTTCATTCTTTCATTCATTCGTTCTCAAAACCACACTTAACCTTCTGTTGAACTTCAGAGCCAACAGAATCCTCCAGGTATCTCTCCTTCCTCCTCCCTGTGGATGTATTAGCACCAGGAAGAGCCTGCTTTCCACCTAGAGGAACCTTCCCCTCAACCCGTAGGCAAGGACAGAAACCCTGCCCAACCCCCTCTGTCCCATCCCCCTCCAAGCTCCTCTCTAAGCTTCCTGCCCCTTTTCCTCCTCTCATCTGGCTCCCCACGTGCCCTCTTTGCTCTGTCCTCTCTTTGGCCCTCACTTCCTCCCCCTGGGAGGTCCTCCCCTGCTCATGTCTCCTCTTTACCTTACCTGACTCTCTGCTGGCCTCAGGCAACCCTCCTGCCCACCACACTGATCAGGTAAAGCCATGAAGCAGGCCAGGGGCCACCGTGGCCTGGACCAGCTGCAGGCTCTGCCTCGTGACTCCTGAACCCTCACCGCTAGGACACTGGGACCCTCCACAGACCCCATCCTGGGTTTCTGGCCCCCAGGGGTGCAGGCTGAGCCCCGCTTGCACCTTGGGCTGGAAATCTGCTCCTCGGTGAGCACTGGCTCCCGGGATGTGGGCTGGAGCGGGGGTGCCCCGGTGGCCCCTGAGAAGGTAGCCTCTTCGACAGCCACCCAGCTTTCCCAGGAGAGATCCAGTGGCCACGAGAGGCTTCGGCACGATGGCCCTTACTCCTTCAGTCCCGTGCACATGGCCGCATGTCATCCTGTCTCCATCCCTGGGTCCTTCCTGCGTGCCAAACCCTGAGTCCCAGGAAGGGGGACAAGGAGGAGCGAGAACAGCAAGTGGACAGGACCTCGGATCCATTAAAGTGTCCTCACTTGGCTCAGCCTTGGCCTTGAGTCTTCAGCTCTCCCAGGCTGGGGCCCTGGACGCGATTGGTGTTCAATGAGTGTTTGTGGAGAGGGGTCTCCAGGGTCTGACCACAGGCATCCAGGGGTCACAGGTAGGGCTGGGGCCCACTCTGGGAGCAGGCAGACCTGGCTTCACACCTGGCTCTAATGTATGGTAACCAGGATACCTTGAACACAATCCGGGGGTCCCCTAGACCTCAGTTTTTCCATCTATAAAATGGGGAAATAGTCATAGCCACCTCATAGGGTTGTGAATAATATGACAACAGTATTGACAGGGGCCTGGCACAAAACAAATACTAAAATGTGGCTATTTCTTTTCTTTTCCTTTTTTTGGGGGGGCGGGGGCCTATGACTGCTCTGGGATGGGGCAGAGCTGCGTCTGGGCAGATACAAATGAAGAGGGATATGGGTTCCTATTCAAAGAGCAAAGCCCTTTAAAATTAGAGTCTGCTGAGTTTCAGAGTGTTGTCTATGTTTAATCGCATCTTACAAACCAGCAACAAATTTGCTACTAGAAAATGGAATGCTGTCTACACAATGTATTGTCATTACTGCCAACATACTCTCCAACTAGCATCCTTAAAAATGACACAGTCACCTCTTTTTTGGCTTTTCCCAGAAGATTTTTGGCTTGCTTTCCATCTGTTGCCCTGTGTAGGGGCACTGTAGCACCCGACATTTTAAGAATGAAATGGATTGGATATCACAACTGCCTATCTTTCATATACGTGAGCGAATTAAGTATAAAGTTCAGGAACTCCCTCCATGACATGGAGCCTCTGTGAGCCTGTTTCTATTGTTTGTTGTTTCCCTTGGTCCTAGTTAGGATTGCCTTGTCTCCTTGCATACTTGGCAAAAATTGAGTGCCACACATTTTATCTGAAAATCTATAGAAGTAATTTGAGGCATAAGATGAAGTTCTCTTGCTCCATGAGGATTACCATGTACGCTGGGCAGCTGACTTGCAATCTGGCAAACCAGGTGGTTTTCATTGACTTTCAGGGAACAAGATGGTTTGAAGTCCCTTGGAGCTGTTGTCTGTCTCCATTTCATTCCTACTTTGAGCATGAAACTGTCTGGGGTCCCAACCCAAAGCCTGAAGGATTTTTTTTTTAAATTTTTGGCCCCTTTTTCTTGGCCTTTCATTTATTTATTTTCATCCATCTTTGTTCTTTGACCTGTGTGGGCCTCCCATTACAGTGGCTTCTCCTGTAGCAGATCACCGGCTCTGGGCACATGCGCTGCAGAGTGCTTGCTCGTAACTGGACACACCGGTCCAGCCGCTCTGCGGCATGTGGGATCTTCCCGTGCCAGGGATCAAACCGGCGCCCCTTGCAGTGCAAGGTGGACTCTTTACCCACTGGACCACCAGGGAAGCCCCATGCCTGAAGGATTTTTGAGGCATCCCCTGCTCCTAGTGACCTTGTTTTGACCTCCTTAGACCCAGAGGCAATCAACAGCTCTGCTCAGCATCTCTGCAGTATCTTCTGGGCTCAGTAGATCCCCTAAGGGGAGAGCAGCCCCCAATGTCTCCAGGTTTCCTTCTTTTTCCAGATCTTGGCCCTGTGGTTTTCTTTTACTGCCTTGTTTGCTCCTTGATATCCCTGAATCAAATGTCTAAAACTGCTCCACATTTTTGGAGCAGTTTTTAATTGTCCTCAGTTGGGAATTTAGTCCAGTTTACCTAATCCAGCACAATCAGAAGGAATGGTCTTAAAAAATGAACTGATTTGCCCCTTGGGCATTGGGCTGCCACTTATTGAATTTAGTATCTAGAAACCTTGGCCTAGGGCACTGAACATGGACTTTTCAAAGGAACTCAGTTCAGACAGCATCACTGTAGGCTCTGGTAACCTAGGGTATGGTTGGTGCTCAACAGGTGGCAGAAGTAGCCACAGGGAGAAATATATTACATGTTTTCCCAGTTTTTAAAATGCTAGGATCTGAAAATGCTCATCCTCCTCTACATGTGAGATGAAGTCCCTTTGAAGTTCACCATCTCATCTGTTCTTCCCACCTGCCGGAAGCCAGTGGAGGTTGTCATCCTTGTTTCATGGTCGAGCAGGTGGAGCTCGGAGATGCTCTGAGGCTGAGTCAAGGTCCCGTAAGCTGAAGCCCCGCCAGGACTTGGATTCACATGCCCTGACCCTGGTGGCCCCGGGGGTTTCCTCCCGGGCTCACTGCCAGCCTGCATTCCCTGTGGGTGTGTGGGAGGGAGGCCCGTCTCCAAGGAGATGTGATCCAAGTGTCCTTGCTGTCCCTGTGGCAGGAGGGATGACAGATGGGAGGCCCTGGGATTTCTGCCAGCCTGGCCATCCCAGCAAAGGCCACGAGCTACGAGTGGCAGATTGCGCCAGAGAAATGCCACGTGAGTCCCAGGTGGCCAGCCAGGGTAGTTCGGTTGACTCCAGGTGTGCAAAAGAAAGAGTCATATGGCCGGGGGCCTGCTCCCAGGTTACCTGAGGGGACAAACAGCTTCATTTATTGGACTCTGAGTATAAATGAGGAAGTGTGCTAAATACTTCCCACGGACTTACTAAGAGACTGTTGTTCACTTGCTAAGTTGTGTCTGACTCTTTGTGACCCCCTGGATTGCAGGCTCCTCTGTTTTCGACTGTCTCCTGGAGTTTGCTCACATTCATGTCCACGGAGTCAGGATGCTATCTAACCATCTCATCTCTGATACAAATGAACTTACAAAACAGCAACAGACTCGCAGACTTAGAGAGCCGGGGGAAGAATGGGGTGGGGGGGGACAGTCAGGGAGCTTGCAGTGCACGTGGTACACAGTGCTATACTTAAAGTGCACAGCCAACAAGGACTTACTGTACAGCACAGGGAACTCTGCTTAGTGTTATGTGGCAGCGTGGACAGAAGGGGAGCTTGGGGAAGAATGGATACAAGTGTATGTCTGGCTGAGTCCCTTCCCTGTTCACCTGAAACTCCAGGCAAGAATACTAGAGTGGGCTGCTGTTTCTTTCTCCAGGGGATCTTCCTGGCCCAGGGATTGAACTTGAGTCTCCTGCATTGGTGGGCTGATGCTTTCGCATGGAGCCTAACTAGGGAAGCCCTTTACTCAGAGGTAAACACTGTTATTAGCACGTATTTATGGTTGAGACCAAGGAACAGGAGTGTGTAGAAAGGACACAACTTATCCCCCCAAAACAACTAATAATGGAGGCTCTTTATAACTCAGGTGGTACCTGAGTTCTCTGGGGTCAGCCTGCAGCCCGGCTCTGGGTGGTCATGGTCACTGCCCCTGCTTTCACCCTTCTGGACCCAGGGCCTCTGCTCTGAGCTCCTAGTACGCTGTCTCTCCAGACCCAAATGCAGGGAGTGAGTCAGGAGGCTGGTGGCCAGCCTGGTCCCCACCCCATGTGCTAGTGGCATGAAGCCCCTTCCTGTGGCCCCTAATCCTTCCTTCACTTCCAGGACATGCCACCCTGGGAGCAGTTAATAGTCACCTGTCTTACAAACACTGAGCACCACAGCGCCCAGTGAGGGGAAGCTGCAGTGTGCACAGAGATGGCCCCACCTGACCCCAACCTCCGCCCAGCAGTGATGCAGAAGCCTGAACCCTCACCACACTGGGGGTACCTGAGACTCAGACTTTAAGGTTGTGGAGATTTGTGGGTGGTGAACTGAGCCCAAGTGGAGGAGTGGGGGACCCTTCTTTCACATCAAACCAGAAGGAAGAGGCTTTAAAGAAAACCTTCAGGGCTTCCCTGGTGGCTCCATGGATAAAAACCCACCTGCCAGTGCAGGGGACATGGGTTCAATCCCTGGCCTAGGAAGATTCCAAATACTGAGGAGCAACCAAGCCTGTGCACCACAACTACCAAGCCTACATGTCGCAGCTACGAGCCAGAGTGCCTAGAGTCTGGGCGCCACAACGAAAGAAGCCACCACAGCCAACAAGGACTTCCTGTACACCACAGGGAACTCTGCTTAGTGTTATGTGGCAGCGTGGACAGAAGGGGAGCTTGGGGAAGAATGGATACAAGTGTATGTCTGGCTGAGTCCCTTCCCTGTTCACCTGAAACTCCAGGCAAGAATACTAGAGTGGGCTGCTGTTTCTTTCTCCAGGGGATCTTCCTGGCCCAGGGATTGAACTTGAGTCTCCTGCATTGGTGGGCTGATGCTTTGCATGGAGCCTAACTAGGGAAGCCCTTTACTCAGAGGTAAACACTGTTATTAGCACGTATTTATGGTTGAGACCAAGGAACAGGAGTGTGTAGAAAGGACACAACTTATCCCCCCAAAACAACTAATAATGGAGGCTCTTTATAACTCAGGTGGTACCTGAGTTCTCTGGGGTCAGCCTGCAGCCCGGCTCTGGGTGGTCATGGTCACTGCCCCTGCTTTCACCCTTCTGGACCCAGGGCCTCTGCTCTGAGCTCCTAGTACGCTGTCTCTCCAGACCCAAATGCAGGGAGTGAGTCAGGAGGCTGGTGGCCAGCCTGGTCCCCCCCCCATGTGCTAGTGGCATGAAGCCCCTTCCTGTGGCCCCTAATCCTTCCTTCACTTCCAGGACATGCCACCCTGGGAGCAGTTAATAGTCACCTGTCTTACAAACACTGAGCACCACAGCGCCCAGTGAGGGGAAGCTGCAGTGTGCACAGAGATGGCCCCACCTGACCCCAACCTCCGCCCAGCAGTGATGCAGAAGCCTGAACCCTCACCACACTGGGGGTACCTGAGACTCAGACTTTAAGGTTGTGGAGATTTGTGGGTGGTGAACTGAGCCCAAGTGGAGGAGTGGGGGACCCTTCTTTCACATCAAACCAGAAGGAAGAGGCTTTAAAGAAAACCTTCAGGGCTTCCCTGGTGGCTCCATGGATAAAAACCCACCTGCCAGTGCAGGGGACATGGGTTCAATCCCTGGCCTAGGAAGATTCCAAATACTGAGGAGCAACCAAGCCTGTGCACCACAACTACCAAGCCTACATGTCGCAGCTACCGAAGCCAGAGTGCCTAGAGTCTGGGCGCCACAACGAAAGAAGCCACCACATTGCAAAGGCTGTTCGCTGCAACTAGACAGTAGCCCCTGCTCACCACAACTAGAGAAAGCCTGTGCAGTGATGAAGACCCAGCACAGCCAAAAGAAAACAAAGTTAAAAGAAGAAAAAGAAAGCTTTCAGGGCTTCCAAGCATCCCCTGCGGATTGAGAAACCCAGCAGACTGATGTTCCAGCTCCCTCTCAAGGTCTAGGGAGCAAGAACAGGCTGACTGCTTAGCTGACAGAGCCAAGAGAGGCTGCTGCCCCAGACAATGGCCCCGTGTGAGAGAGGGTCAGCGTGGAGGCTGCCTGGAGCATGCACAGGCCCCGGTGGAGGGGAGACGGAGCTGCCTGTGGGTGTGGAGGTTGCCTGGGGTCCACATGATGTACCTGGTAGTGGGGGAAAGTGCAGAGGTGCCCAGCGATGACCAGGCTCTGAGGACCCATGGAGGGTTCGCAGAAGGGAGGGCTTCTGACCCCTGCCATCCCAGAGCGCCTTCATGGGGGGTCCCTGTCCCACCGCCTGAGCCAGGTGGAGACCTGGGCTGTACTGCAGGAGGGCTGGCCTTGACAGAGGCCTGGACCGGAGCTGAGACTGTCATGTGAGATGAAGTGAACTGCTACCAAGCATCATCTCAGGTCTGCCAGGTTTCCATCCACCCCCAGAATGGTGAGCATCGGACTGCTCTGGACTTCAGGGAAGCACTGTTTGGTGGGGGGCGGGAGGGGTGGGAAACAGACATTTCTTGAGCTCCTGTGAGAAGACCCTCCACATGCCTAGTAAGACCCACCTCCACCCAGAGGGCCTTCCTCACAGGCAGGCTCAAACCCTGAAACTGTACTATCTGTCTGTATCTTTGTGCCTCTCAGTCATGGCAGGCAGCGCCAGGGCCCGATTTGTGGGTGGTGAACTGAGCCCAAGTGGAGGAGTGGGGGACCCTTCTTTCACATCAAACCAGAAGGAAGAGGCTTTAAAGAAAACCTTCAGGGCTTCCCTGGTGGCTCCATGGATAAAAACCCACCTGCCAGTGCAGGGGACATGGGTTCAATCCCTGGCCTAGGAAGATTCCAAATACTGAGGAGCAACCAAGCCTGTGCACCACAACTACCAAGCCTACATGTCGCAGCTACCGAAGCCAGAGTGCCTAGAGTCTGGGCGCCACAACGAAAGAAGCCACCACATTGCAAAGGCTGTTCGCTGCAACTAGACAGTAGCCCCTGCTCACCACAACTAGAGAAAGCCTGTGCAGTGATGAAGACCCAGCACAGCCAAAAGAAAACAAAGTTAAAAGAAGAAAAAGAAAGCTTTCAGGGCTTCCAAGCATCCCCTGCGGATTGAGAAACCCAGCAGACTGATGTTCCAGCTCCCTCTCAAGGTCTAGGGAGCAAGAACAGGCTGACTGCTTAGCTGACAGAGCCAAGAGAGGCTGCTGCCCCAGACAATGGCCCCGTGTGAGAGAGGGTCAGCGTGGAGGCTGCCTGGAGCATGCACAGGCCCCGGTGGAGGGGAGACGGAGCTGCCTGTGGGTGTGGAGGTTGCCTGGGGTCCACATGATGTACCTGGTAGTGGGGGAAAGTGCAGAGGTGCCCAGCGATGACCAGGCTCTGAGGACCCATGGAGGGTTCGCAGAAGGGAGGGCTTCTGACCCCTGCCATCCCAGAGCGCCTTCATGGGGGGTCCCTGTCCCACCGCCTGAGCCAGGTGGAGACCTGGGCTGTACTGCAGGAGGGCTGGCCTTGACAGAGGCCTGGACCGGAGCTGAGACTGTCATGTGAGATGAAGTGAACTGCTACCAAGCATCATCTCAGGTCTGCCAGGTTTCCATCCACCCCCAGAATGGTGAGCATCGGACTGCTCTGGACTTCAGGGAAGCACTGTTTGGTGGGGGGCGGGAGGGGGTGGGAAACAGACATTTCTTGAGCTCCTGTGAGAAGACCCTCCACATGCCTAGTAAGACCCACCTCCACCCAGAGGGGCCTTCCTCACAGGCAGGGGCTCTTGGTGGAGGAAGGGCTCCAAACCCTGAAACTGTACTATCTGTCTGTATCTTTTGTGCCTCTCAGTCATGGCAGGCAGCGCCAGGGCCCAAAGAAATCTGGAAAAAATGATACAGTCTGGGGATTCCATGGAGCCAGGAGGAAGAATCTGAAGCTGGGTCTGGAGTGGAGGGGGTCATGTGCAACAATTGAGGAAGGTCCAGAAGACCCCCAAGGCATATGGGTAGGGCGATGTGAGCCCCTCACCAAGATGGGGTCAGAGCAAGGCCCCCAGCCAGCTCAGATGGCTTGCCACTGCCTCCTCTCAAATGCAAGCTTCTCAACCTTCTTCCAGATTTGAAATGGCCCCTTCCTTCCCACTTCCAAACTTCCCCCTTCTCGGGTTCGCCACCCCCCATCAGGAGGAAAACCACAGCTGACACCCATCAGGCTGAGGCGTTCATGGCTGACCAAGCAAGTTCCTTCTGAAGTCTTCCTTAACCTTTTTTGGGTCTGATGCACTGCCAAAGAATTTCCAGAAACTCCCAGACATTCTCAAGGAGAGTTAGCCGCTGCCCACGTGTCCACACAACTGCCGGGCTCGCAGAGGCCCACATGGGGAGCCCTTATCCAGGGTGCCTGCATTTCCCATGGGTCTGGGCAGGACCAGCTTGGAGTGCTCTTGGAAGAGCCCCTGCAGGAGCTGGGGGAAAAGAAGAGATGAGGGGGACCGATCATGCAGGGCACCCCGATGTGTGTTTTATGAGCCATACACCCTTGCTGACAGTTACAGTTGCAGGTTCCCAGGCCCAAGGGGGTGGAGGCCTGGCGGGGTAGGGTGGGGTGGGAGTAGGGACATCTGCCCTATTTCGTTGTGTTGGGTTGGCTAAAAAAGTTCATTTACATTTTTCCGTAAGATGAACTCCTCAAAGCTCATTAACTTGTGAATTCAGAAGAAAGCATCTCTGGGTAGTGGAAGTTCAGCCCTCATACCAAACCAGGAGCAGGGGAGGGGGCCTCCTCTGGGCCCAGCATCATTACTACGGGGTCTGTCCTGGACAGATGTGACTGGCAAGTTCCCAGAGGGATGAATGAGCGTGGCAGGTTGGGCGGGGTCTTAGCCACACAAAAGGAACCAGCTTTCTTTCTTTTTTTTGGCCACTTCTATTGGTCTTTCATCATCCATCTTTGTTCTTTTGACCTGTGTGGGCCTCCCATCGCAGTGGCCTCTCTTGCTGCAGAGCACCGGCTCCGGGCGCACGCGCTCCAGAGCGGTAATTGGACACATCGGTCCAGCCGCTCCGTGGCCCGTGGGATCTTCCCAGGCCAGGGATTGAACTGGCACCCCCTGAGCTGCAAGGGGGTGTCTTAACCCACTGGACCACCAGAGAAGCCCGGAACCAGCTTTCTGTACCAGCTTTGTCACTTTCCAGCCTATGACTCGGGGCGAATGCTTTACCTTTTCCGGGTCTCACTTTCATCCTCCGCAGAGGTAATGACACTTCCTACCAAGGTCTCTGTGAGGACTCAACACAGTCAGGGAGTCCCCGATTGCTCATAGTCGAGGTCACCAAGCAGCTCTGCCTCTTCCCTGGCCCTGACAGCTGCAGGGGGCTTGCCCTCACCTCTTCCTGGGGTGCAGCTGTGCCGGGCTCCAGGGTCTACTAAGTCCCTGCCCAGTGTGAGGCCCGGACAGTCCAAACTCCTCCTCCCTCGATGGGTCGACTGTGCCAGACTTTTCTTCTTCCCAGAATCTGAAAGTTGGAGCCAATTGGCTGGTGGGGGAAAAAAATGGAGAAGGGCATGCAAGTGCATTTGTGCCTGCCGAGGAGGGGGTGTCTCAGGGCTCTGTTTCCATAGGAACCAGTAGCACAGGCTGGCTCCTTCCTGGGGTGCAGAAAAGGGAAACTTGGCTGAGGTTTCAGGCAGCTGGCTCCTGGGCAGTTTCCCTGGGGGCTGAGCAAACGCCCAGCAGGAAAAGGACCCGCTGCCCAGCATGTCCAGGGCCCTCACCCCTTTCCTCCTCCTCCAACCCCAGGAGGTCTGGCCAGGTCCCTCTGCTGCCCTGATGTGGTCCCAACCTCAGACACAGACGACAGGGGACAGATGTCAGGCTTCCTGGAGAGTATGAATTCGGATTTGGGGAGGGCTCTCCCTACAGAAAGTGCCCATGTGGGGTGAAAGGAGACAGGTAAGAGGGGCACAGATGAAGCAGGTGGAAGGGCCCCTGCCTGTGACCCACATGATGTGGCCCTGGTAGCCGTCACCAGCTCTGGGTGGTGAGTCTCCATCACTGGGGCCACGGAGGGCCCAGGACGCAGAGCGCTGTCTGCACTGGGAGCAGGCTCCGGATGCTAGAGGTCACCCGCAGGAGAGCCCTCTCCTCAGCCCTCCTTGACTGTCATGGCCTGAGGTCATCAGGGGAGGGTGGAGTTACTCCACCTGTTGTCCATAAGGGACCAGCAGCAGGAGGGAGGGGGCAGCAAGGACGGGAGGAGTTGGCCTGTTCTGGAAAGCGCTCCGGGAGGCTCTGCGTGCTCCACGGCGGTCCCTCCCCCTGTTGGGACAGAAACCCGTGCTGGAACGCCTCTTCCCGGAGCCCAGGCTCCCGGCACACACTCCCCGCACCCCTGCCCGGTCCAAGGTTGGGGAGAAGAGAGTGTGTTAAGAGAGAGAGATAGACGGGGCGGGGTGGAGGGGGGCGGGTCTAGACAGGGCACCCAGCGACGGAGGCAGAGGGGCGACCCAGAGAGAGGGCGGGCTTAGAAATGGGTTATACAGAGAGAGTAGGAGAGAGACGGGAAAGATGAGCCAGAGCGCCAGGGAGGGCGCACGCCGAGGGAGGCTGGGCGAGGAAGACCGAGCCCAAGGGGCGGAGCCTAGGGAAGAAGCGCGCGGGCAGGGAGGGTGGCCGGAGGGCGGACGAGGAGCCGCCAGGGACAGTCGCGTCTGGGTCCCAGCAAACATGAGGCAGCTGCCCGCTCGCCCGGCAGTCCTGTTCTCCTCGGCTGCGCGGAGGGGAAGCCGGCAACAGTTCTCTCGGGCGTCCAGGATGCAGCGGGCCAAGGTAGGCGCTGGCGGGGCTGGGCGCTCGCCCAGGAGTGGGGAGTGGGCGCTTCTAGGGTTTTACCCTGGAGCCTCGACGTGCTTCCTCCTTTGACCCCATCCCCTGGTGTCCCCTGGAAGGTGGGTTTGGGGGAAGTCAGTGTTGGGGTGTCCAGGCTGGGAGGCTAGACTCCTGGGGCCTCCTTTGGACGACAAAGGCTTTGGGTATTTGTGGAAGAGAAGCTGGACAGAGTGGAGCTTAGGGTCAGTCATGTTCACTTAAGTCCCTGCGGCAGGTGCTAGGGTGCTGACCCCGAGTCTGGGTTCATGGTCATTAGCACCGGGGGAAGGCTGGGTGCTGGGAGGGGATGTCTTATCTTTGAAGGCTGGTCCATAAGTGCATCGTTTAATTATTCAAGTAATTAATGAGTATCCACTTCCTAAAGGGCTAGGAGACCCCTGACAAGGACACATGAGGTTAGTTCCCACCCTGGGACTGTTGGGAGGCTGGGGAGATAGAGAGAGAGAGACAGAGAGAGAGAGCAAGGAAAATGCCTGGAGTAGAATTCAAGAGATGGTGGCAAGGTGTTGGGAAGGATGAAGAATAATTAACGCAGAATAACGAGGAAAATGAAAGACTGTTCAGAAACTCTGTCCTGATGCCTTGCCAGCTCCCTTTACATTTTTTTGGGGACGGACAGAAACCCGGAGTTGGAGCCAGGCTGTTAAGAGAGATGAGGTAGACAGGGCGGGGTGGAGGGGCGGGTCTAGACAGGGCACCCAGCGACGGAGGCAGAGGGCGACCCAGAGAGAGGCAGGCTTAGAAATGGGTTATACAGAGAGTAGGAGAGACGGGAAAGATGAGCCAGAGCGCCAGGGAGGGCGCACGCCGAGGGAGGCTGGGCGAGGAAGACCGAGCCCAAGGGGCGGAGCCTAGGGAAGAAGCGCGCGGGCAGGGAGGGTGGCCGGAGGGCGGACGAGGAGCCGCCAGGGACAGTCGCGTCTGGGTCCCAGCAAACATGAGGCAGCTGCCCGCTCGCCCGGCAGTCCTGTTCTCCTCGGCTGCGCGGAGGGGAAGCCGGCAACAGTTCTCTCGGGCGTCCAGGATGCAGCGGGCCAAGGTAGGCGCTGGCGGGGCTGGGCGCTCGCCCAGGAGTGGGGAGTGGGCGCTTCTAGGGTTTTACCCTGGAGCCTCGACGTGCTTCCTCCTTTGACCCCATCCCCTGGTGTCCCCTGGAAGGTGGGTTTGGGGGAAGTCAGTGTTGGGGTGTCCAGGCTGGGAGGCTAGACTCCTGGGGCCTCCTTTGGACGACAAAGGCTTTGGGTATTTGTGGAAGAGAAGCTGGACAGAGTGGAGCTTAGGGTCAGTCATGTTCACTTAAGTCCCTGCGGCAGGTGCTAGGGTGCTGACCCCGAGTCTGGGTTCATGGTCATTAGCACCGGGGGAAGGCTGGGTGCTGGGAGGGGATGTCTTATCTTTGAAGGCTGGTCCATAAGTGCATCGTTTAATTATTCAAGTAATTAATGAGTATCCACTTCCTAAAGGGCTAGGAGACCCCTGACAAGGACACATGAGGTTAGTTCCCACCCTGGGACTGTTGGGAGGCTGGGGAGATAGAGAGAGAGAGACAGAGAGAGAGAGCAAGGAAAATGCCTGGAGTAGAATTCAAGAGATGGTGGCAAGGTGTTGGGAAGGATGAAGAATAATTAAACGCAGAATAACGAGGAAAATGAAAATGAGCTGTCCCCCCACCCCCAGAAGACAGCAAACCCTCAGAAACTCTGTCCTGATGCCTTGCCAGCTCCCTACATGTTTGGGACAATTTTGCTTTGGAGGGAAGAAGAAACACCAGGATTAGATTCGACTGCTTGTAACAGAACGACCCAAGTAACAGTGGCTTGAACATGGTTGTTTACATTTCTCTCACACAGAAGTCCAGAGGGAGGCAATAGAGGGCTGGCAGGGAGGCCCCATGGTCCAATGGTCCACAGGGACTCAGTGCCATCTGTCTCAATGGGGACTCGGGCTCCATCTGTCTCCAATGGCTTCCATTCTTGAGGTTGCCTTAAGGTCCAAAATGGCTGCTGGAGCTCCAGCCAGGCAGCAGGAAATAGAAAGACCAAAGGGGAAAAAAAAAAAAAAAAAGAATACCACTAAAATCAAGTCAGGGTTTCGCGAGTCAGGAGGAATGGATCCTGGGCTGCTATCTGGCAGTCTCTCTCCACTTCCACGCCCTGTCCCCCAGAGATGGATTCCTGCCTGTCACCCATGAGGACAAGCAGCCCAGACCCCGGGCCACCCCTCCACCATCTGCTCCGTCACTCCGTGAGCAGAGGGATCAGCAAAGCTGCTGCCGTGAGACCCTTGGAGCCTGTCAGGAGGGCATGTTGAAGAGGTGTTCTCTCTCCTGTTGCCTTGAGTCGCCCCCGCCACCTCCAGGCAGACAGGGCAGAAGCAGAGAAACTTAGCACCTTGTCATCAACTCACACACTGTGTGCTCACTGCACACACGTGCCACCGCCAGCCCGGTCACGCGCAGCACGGGCCCCGTGCTTGCAGCGCGGCCGCCACGGCTGCACCCACAGGGGGCATAAGTGCATCGTTTAATTATTCAAGTAATTAATGAGTATCCACTTCCTAAAGGGCTAGGAGACCCCTGACAAGGACACATGAGGTTAGTTCCCACCCTGGGACTGTTGGGAGGCTGGGGAGATAGAGAGAGAGAGACAGAGAGAGAGAGCAAGGAAAATGCCTGGAGTAGAATTCAAGAGATGGTGGCAAGGTGTTGGGAAGGATGAAGAATAATTAAACGCAGAATAACGAGGAAAATGAAAATGAGCTGTCCCCCCACCCCCAGAAGACAGCAAACCCTCAGAAACTCTGTCCTGATGCCTTGCCAGCTCCCTACATGTTTGGGACAATTTTGCTTTGGAGGGAAGAAGAAACACCAGGATTAGATTCGACTGCTTGTAACAGAACGACCCAAGTAACAGTGGCTTGAACATGGTTGTTTACATTTCTCTCACACAGAAGTCCAGAGGGAGGCAATAGAGGGCTGGCAGGGAGGCCCCATGGTCCAATGGTCCACAGGGACTCAGTGCCATCTGTCTCAATGGGGACTCGGGCTCCATCTGTCTCCAATGGCTTCCATTCTTGAGGTTGCCTTAAGGTCCAAAATGGCTGCTGGAGCTCCAGCCAGGCAGCAGGAAATAGAAGGACCAAAGGGAAAAAAAGAAAGAATACCACTAAAATCAAGTCAGGGTTTCGCGAGTCAGGAGGAATGGATCCTGGGCTGCTATCTGGCAGTCTCTCTCCACTTCCACGCCCTGTCCCCCAGAGATGGATTCCTGCCTGTCACCCATGAGGACAAGCAGCCCAGACCCCGGGCCACCCCTCCACCATCTGCTCCGTCACTCCGTGAGCAGAGGGATCAGCAAAGCTGCTGCCGTGAGACCCTTGGAGCCTGTCAGGAGGGCATGTTGAAGAGGTGTTCTCTCTCCTGTTGCCTTGAGTCGCCCCCGCCACCTCCAGGCAGACAGGGCAGAAGCAGAGAAACTTAGCACCTTGTCATCAACTCACACACTGTGTGCTCACTGCACACACGTGCCACCGCCAGCCCCGGTCACGCGCAGCACGGGCCCCCGTCTCAGCTTGCAGCGCACAGGCACGCCCCACGGCTGCACCCACAGTGTGCTGTGTGCACACCCTGCAGGGGTGGGCCCTCTCCCGAGTCAGGCTGCGCGCAGGTGTGCATGCAGCCCACTCTGTCCCCCGGGCATGCGACAGTCCTCCTTGTCCTCCCCCTCACTGGCCCCTGCCTTCCAGGAGGCCACTCCCCGTCCCTGCCAGACAGCTGGAGGGAGAGGCTCCCGTACCCCAGGTGCATCTGGCCCTTCCCTTGGTGATCATGGCTCCACACGGGCCCCACAGCTGGGCCCCAGTGGATCCGCGGCGCCTGATGGTGACCTGCCTATGGCTGGCCTGGCCGAGACTGGAGCGGCCCCACGCCTTCTGGTGCTGGAGCAGGCAATTTTTTTTCACCAATTTTTTGTGAAAAATTGCCTTCTTCTCCAGCGGCCACAGGGTCTCCAGTTCAGAGCACAGGCTGAAAGGTGGCCTGCCTCATCCATCCTCCTCGCCTGTCACTGTCATCTCTGAAGCCTCACAAAGTCCTGGGAGGGCAGGCACTGCCGCTTCCCCTTCTAAAGACCTGCCGAGGCTCAGGGGATGGCAGGGGCATTCATCCAGCATGGCGCCAGGACTTGAACTCCGTGAGGTCTTAGAAGAAAGGAGCAAACAACCCTTGCTCTGCTCCTGGGTCTTCAGGGAGAGATGTTGTCATGGCCTGGCACAGCCACTGGGACCCTCTACCTGCCCAGGTTCCTTCCTTCCTGCAGCGTTTGCCAGAGGTGGTCCCTCGTTTTCTCCTGTATTTCTAAGTATAGTGATCACAGCCCTGCACTGGAAAGGGGAATGAAGTGGCTCTGACTGTTTGCTAGGTGGAACCTGGCATAAGGTCAGGGCTGAAGGGCAGAAGCCCTGAGGTGGCTACTCCTTCCTCCATGATCTTCCCAACAGGCTCTGCACCCGCATTCTCTCTCTGGACCCCCACGCAACCCCCAAGGTAGCACTTGGTATTACACCCACTTTACAGATGAGGAAACTGAGGCCCACTCTAGATTGCAAGCTACAAAGTGTTACTGCAAGGATTGAAACCCTGCTGTCTTATTCCAGAGATTAGTCCCCTGGGGCTTGGGGGGATGGATGAGGAGGTCATGGGGGAAGGCTACAGAGAGAGAGTGGGGCATGCCCGGAACCAGGCAGCTGAAGGGCATGCCTCTAATCCCAGGTAGGGGCTGACTCCATGGAGTTGCAGCCTGTTGCACCCTCCAAATCTTTTAATGAGCACACACAGGTCAGACCCCATCCCCAGTCATGTCTCCTGGATTCTTCATTCATGTGACCTTGAGCCAGCCACAGCCCAAGGGGTTGCAGATCCAGAGCTGCAAAGGAAGGGACCCCAGTGTTTTGATATGAGTCCTTTTCTTATCCAAATCTGCAAGCATGGGAGCTACTTTGCCAGCTGAGGCTTGGGCCCCGTCTGCTCTCCCACCCCTCCCCAGGTGCAGGAGCATCTGCACAGCCCTGAATGTGGCCTCTGTGAGGAAGAGGGGCAACCTCTGTTTCCAAGGCAAAGAATGAAGAAGGGAAAAGAACTTGGCATGTCTTCCTTTGCCGGTCCTGCAGCCCCAGGCCGGAAGGAAACAGAGTAGAAAGGAGGGTGCTGGGTGAGTGAGTCACTGTGGTGCCCCCTCCCCCCTCCAGCTGTTTCCCTGGAACAGGTGCTTCTGTCAGCTGTGATCAGCCCATGTCCCAGAGCGTCACAGAGCAACAGCGTGAGAGGGAGAGATCTGCAGGCACCAGAGGTGGGGTGGGGGTTTGCTGAGCTGAACTGAGCAGGTTGGCTGAAAGGGGCCGGTCCCCGCTCCCGGGTGCAGCCTCACCGCTCTGATCTGCTGCCTGAGGTCTCTGCCCAGCCGCCCCTCCATGAAGCGGGCCCACACCTGTGCCGTGCTCAGCCAGACAGAGCATCTGCTGGTCTGTGCCGGCCTCACCTCTACGTCTCCCGCCACGCCCTGCCCTCCCCAGCCCCCAGCCCACGCTATCAAGGCAGGCAAGGGACAGATCCGAGACCCGCTGCACTGGGTGCTCTGCCCTGTGCTCAACCCATCCTGGCCATGTTTTAAGATCCTCTCTGGAGACTTCCCTGGCAGGTCAGTGGTTAAGATTCTGTGTTTCCATTGCAAAGGGTGCAGGTTCGATCCTTGGTCAGGGAACTAAGATCCCACGTGATGTGGGGTGCAGCCAAAAAAAGCTTCTCTCGAGATGAGCCCTCTGAGCAGTGACTCCAGACAGCCATGTTCCAGCCCCAACTCTGCCCAGGTGACTCTGTGAGCTTGGGCAGGGTGCATCTCCTCCCTGGGCCTCAGTCTCCCATCTGGGCCTCAGATATGCTCATAGACCCTACTTGGCCCCCACCTGAGATCAGGCCTTGTGCTGAGCAGTGAGGGGCTAAAGGTAGAGTTGGGGGGCTGTAATACAAATCACCTTGCCCCCTGGCCTATCACAGAACCCACCCCCACCTTGTGGAATCAATGGGCCGGCCAGGAGCGAAGGCGGCTGGAGAAATGACATGGCCGCAGCTCTGGGCTCAGTCTTCAGCCCCTACCTGGGCTTACAGTCACGCCATTGCTGTGTGTCCTCAGACAAGGCACTTAGCGTCTCTGTTCCGCGTTCTCCTCGTTTTCCTCCTGGTCAAATAAGATCCTCCACCAACCCGCTTGGCACAGCCCCTGGCGCACGGCGAGAGCTCTGCAAATGACGTGAGTGTCGGTGTTGCCGTTTTGGGATGACTGAGTCGAGCCTGCAGAGGACACTCTAGTGGGAGACTGTGATCCCTGACAGGCTCGAGTCCACTCCTGCAGCCCGGTGAGAAGGGAGAGAATCTGCAGGCACCAGAGGTGGGGTGGGGGTTTGCTGAGCTGAACTGAGCAGGTTGGCTGAAAGGGGCCGGTCCCCGCTCCCGGGTGCAGCCTCACCGCTCTGATCTGCTGCCTGAGGTCTCTGCCCAGCCGCCCCTCCATGAAGCGGGCCCACACCTGTGCCGTGCTCAGCCAGACAGAGCATCTGCTGGTCTGTGCCGGCCTCACCTCTACGTCTCCCGCCACGCCCTGCCCTCCCCAGCCCCCAGCCCACGCTATCAAGGCAGGCAAGGGACAGATCCGAGACCCGCTGCACTGGGTGCTCTGCCCTGTGCTCAACCCATCCTGGCCATGTTTTAAGATCCTCTCTGGAGACTTCCCTGGCAGGTCAGTGGTTAAGATTCTGTGTTTCCATTGCAAAGGGTGCAGGTTCGATCCTTGGTCAGGGAACTAAGATCCCACGTGATGTGGGGTGCAGCCAAAAAAAGCTTCTCTCGAGATGAGCCCTCTGAGCAGTGACTCCAGACAGCCATGTTCCAGCCCCAACTCTGCCCAGGTGACTCTGTGAGCTTGGGCAGGGTGCATCTCCTCCCTGGGCCTCAGTCTCCCATCTGGGCCTCAGATATGCTCATAGACCCTACTTGGCCCCCACCTGAGATCAGGCCTTGTGCTGAGCAGTGAGGGGCTAAAGGTAGAGTTGGGGGGCTGTAATACAAATCACCTTGCCCCCTGGCCTATCACAGAACCCACCCCCACCTTGTGGAATCAATGGGCCGGCCAGGAGCGAAGGCGGCTGGAGAAATGACATGGCCGCAGCTCTGGGCTCAGTCTTCAGCCCCTACCTGGGCTTACAGTCACGCCATTGCTGTGTGTCCTCAGACAAGGCACTTAGCGTCTCTGTTCCGCGTTCTCCTCGTTTTCCTCCTGGTCAAATAAGATCCTCCACCAACCCGCTTGGCACAGCCCCTGGCGCACGGCGAGAGCTCTGCAAATGACGTGAGTGTCGGTGTTGCCGTTTTGGGATGACTGAGTCGAGCCTGCAGAGGACACTCTAGTGGGAGACTGTGATCCCTGACAGGCTCGAGTCCACTCCTGGGCTGATGAGAAGTCAGCACTGCCTGGGCAGCAAGGTGAAGAGCTGGTGTCTGGCAGAGGCGGTGGCCTTAGAGGCAGGGCAGCAGCAGTCGTCCCCCCGCCCCCGAGCTCTGGTGCTCCAGGCGGGGCGGCACTGTGTGCGTGTGTGTGTGTGTGCGCGAGCTCTGCAGGGACTCACGACAGTCTCAGCTCCCCGCACCCCCGGGAGACAGCCCGCCTGGTCGGCGTCTGTCAGTGCCCAGGGGTGGGAGGAGACCCAAGCGCCTCCCTCCCAAAGCCTCCCCATCCCAAATCCTCATCAGGGCCCTCACGACATGACGCCCACCACCACTTCCTGCCATCTGTCCCGAGTGATGGAAATAGAGCGAGCAAAGACGAGTGGGCGCTCAGCGAGCCAGCCTGCGGCCGTCCCCGTGGACGGGGTCAGGGTGCCAGGCAGCCCCACGGCTGAAAACACCTCCCCACTGACCCAGGCTCTGGGCCCGAGGTAACCCCCATCCCAGGAGAGAGGGAGGTTGTGACCCCAAGACCCCTTCCTCCCACAGATGAGGCCCAGACTTTCCCATCTGGTGGGATAAGCACTCTAAACCTTGGCTCCAGTTTCAGATTGACTGACGAGCTTTATAAAAATAGAGCAGGATGGGCCCCAATGAATCCATAATGCATCCCACAGGGAAAGCGGAGGTGGGGAGATCTCCCAGTTGATTCTGATGTGCAGCCAGCTAAGAAAACTGAGTTGGGTACCCGTGATGACGTCACTGAGCCGTGGCCTTGGCCCCACCGCTTGCATAGGGCAGTCAGCCCCTCATTCAGCATCCGAAGGGTGAAGAATAAAGGCAGGGGTCACCTCATTTAAACTTTCCCATAGTCCTGTGAACTACCCCCATTTCACAGATGAGCAAACTGAGGTTTGGGGGGGCTTCCCTGGTGGCACAGTGGTAGAGAATCTGCCTGCCCGTGCAGGAGATGTGGGAGACCTGGATTCGATCCCTGAGTCGGGCAGACCCCTGGAGGAGGGAATAGCAACCCACTCCAGTATTCGCTGGGAAAATCCCATGGACAGAGGAGCCTGACGGGCTATAGTCCATACGGTCACAAAGAGTAGGACACGACGGAAGTGACGGAACACATACACACACGCACACAGCGAGGCTCTGGGTGGTCCAGTAGCTTGTCCAAGGTCTTGCAGCCAGGACATGAGTGCCCAGGGTTCAAGTCCCTATCAGGCTGACCACAGACCTCTTCCAACTGCACCTGACTGACTGAAATGCCATCCCGCTCAAAGTCCTCCCTCCCCACCCTCCCCGAAGAGAAATCCTTCTTCCCCCGCCAAATGTGTCTCTGAACTGGAGTCCTGTGGGTCCTGGCGGCCCTTCCGAGGCTGTGCAGGCTGTTTTTCTTGCACAAATGTCTGTAAACATTTGGGAGAAGCTAGCCATGCCTTTTGCATATGCATGAACTCAGTAACTTTACCTCTGGGGAAAGGAGCCTGGATGTTTTCACCCCAAAGCCTGCCCTGTGCCCAAGGTTTACCTCTGCCAACCCTTCTCTGAGATGCTCTTTGGGGGTTCTCTGGGGCCCAGCTGACAATAACCCCTGAGACTGGGCCAGCTGCTCAAAGGTCTGGCCTCGGTGTGTCCCCAGTGGCTGACAGATGGGCCTGCACAGGATGGAGCCATGCTGGGCACGGGGCAGGAGGCAGGGGCAGCCGCCCTGTGGGCTGCTTGCCTTTCGGGGGGCCTATGGGGCACGGGGAGCCGCTAAGATGGGGTGTCCCAGGCAAAGTCCTCGCCGTTTGTTTAAAATGCTCTGGCTTCTCTCTGTGGTGTGGTGAAAAGTCTCGGGTGATGGTTGAGAATGGAGTGTCCTCGTGGAGAGTGGGCCACTTTTGGGGGAGCTGGAAGGCGTGGGGGTGTTCCTCCTGTACCATCTCCCTGGTGACAATGTCACAGTTCCTCAGGACTTGACCCCCTCACCACTACCCACCCCTACAGCGGATCCTCAGTCTCCACCACGAACCCGCTGCCGCCCGTCTCACTGCCTGCGCCTGGCTCAGCTCCTCTCCGTATTCCCTCAACCTCGGCAGCCCCCAAGTTGGCCTCCTTCCTCACTGTCAGGCAGTTCCAGTATTCGCTGGGAAAATCCCATGGACAGAGGAGCCTGACGGGCTATAGTCCATACGGTCACAAAGAGTAGGACACGACGGAAGTGACGGAACACATACACACGCACACAGCGAGGCTCTGGGTGGTCCAGTAGCTTGTCCAAGGTCTTGCAGCCAGGACATGAGTGCCCAGGGTTCAAGTCCCTATCAGGCTGACCACAGACCTCTTCCAACTGCACCTGACTGACTGAAATGCCATCCCGCTCAAAGTCCTCCCTCCCACCCTCCCGAAGAGAAATCCTTCTTCCCCCGCCAAATGTGTCTCTGAACTGGAGTCCTGTGGGTCCTGGCGGCCCTTCCGAGGCTGTGCAGGCTGTTTTTCTTGCACAAATGTCTGTAAACATTTGGGAGAAGCTAGCCATGCCTTTTGCATATGCATGAACTCAGTAACTTTACCTCTGGGGAAAGGAGCCTGGATGTTTTCACCCCAAAGCCTGCCCTGTGCCCAAGGTTTACCTCTGCCAACCCTTCTCTGAGATGCTCTTTGGGGGTTCTCTGGGGCCCAGCTGACAATAACCCCTGAGACTGGGCCAGCTGCTCAAAGGTCTGGCCTCGGTGTGTCCCCAGTGGCTGACAGATGGGCCTGCACAGGATGGAGCCATGCTGGGCACGGGGCAGGAGGCAGGGGCAGCCGCCCTGTGGGCTGCTTGCCTTTCGGGGGGCCTATGGGGCACGGGGAGCCGCAAGATGGGGTGTCCCAGGCAAAGTCCTCGCCGTTTGTTTAAAATGCTCTGGCTTCTCTCTGTGGTGTGGTGAAAAGTCTCGGGTGATGGTTGAGAATGGAGTGTCCTCGTGGAGAGTGGGCCACTTTTGGGGGAGCTGGAAGGCGTGGGGGTGTTCCTCCTGTACCATCTCCCTGGTGACAATGTCACAGTTCCTCAGGACTTGACCCCCTCACCACTACCCACCCCTACAGCGGATCCTCAGTCTCCACCGCACGAACCCGCTGCCGCCGCCCGTCTCACTGCCTGCGCCTGGCTCAGCTCCTCTCCGTATTCCCCTCAACCTCGGCAGCCCCCCAAGTTGGCCTCCTTCCTCACTGTCAGGCAGTTCTTCTCCACACTCCACCAAACCACCTCTCTGAAACAGCCCTGTCATACCCTAGTCTGGACTCGGCTAGGAGAGGGGAGCTGGGGGAGGGATGTGCTCTGTTAGCAGCAGGTGGCCCCCAAGGCCCCGACCATGAGAACCATGGAGAACAGTGCTGCCCAGTAGGAATGCATTACATGAGACTTCCCTGCTGGTCCAGTGGTTAAGAATGCACCTGCCAATGCAGGGAATGCGGCAAGTTTCCCTCATCAGGGAACAAAGACCCCACATGCCTCAGGGCAACTAAGCCTGCGCACCTTCGCCTGAGAGAAGCCCTCATGGTGCAACGAAGACCCGAGGTAGCCAGTAAATAAATACATAATTTTTTTAAAGAAAAGAAATATATTGCAAGGCCCAGGTGTCAATTTAAATGGTCAGGCTGGTACATTACAGAAAGTAAATCTCTTAAAAAGAAATTATTTTTGATAATATATTTAATTTATTTAACCCAACATAAATGTTATTTTAATGTGTACTCAATATAAAACTTACTAATAAGCTATTTTACATTCTACTCTTCTATTTGAAATCCAGTGTGTATTGGCACTAATGGTATGCCCTGATTTGGAATAGCCCCCTATTTTAAGCGGTCAATAGACACGTTTAGCCAGTGGCCGGTGTTGGCACACCCAGTCCGAGAGGACTCAGTTTTCTGAGCTGAGCTGAGCGAGGAGGCCCCCAGACTCCAAGTTTCCTAGCTGTTCATACTCCGTCTTCACCGATGTTCTTACCTGCCACAACCTGTGCTATTTTCTTATTTTTTTTGTAAATTAACTCACATTTTAAATTTCAAGAAGTTCAGTTAAAAGGGAATCAGTAAATCATTCTTGTAAAAGGAGAGCTGGTAGCAGGTGCTGAGGTAACCATAACAACGCCTCAAAAACAGAACAACAGCATTAAATTCCAGCACCTCCCCCACCCCACCCCTTCGCCTCGGTTGCCTGCTGAGGCTCTGAGCTGGAGCTTCGGGAATGCTATGGGCACCCAGAGTCTAAGTCAGTCTCAGGGCCCCACTCGCCCCCGGCAGAAGGGCCCCACTGTGCTCTTCTCCACACTCCACCAAACCACCTCTCTGAAACAGCCCTGTCATACCCTAGTCTGGACTCGGCTGGGAGGGAGCTGGGGAGGATGTGCTCTGTTAGCAGCAGGTGGCCCCCAAGGCCCCGACCATGAGAACCATGGAGAACAGTGCTGCCCAGTAGGAATGCATTACATGAGACTTCCCTGCTGCTCCAGTGGTTAAGAATGCACCTGCCAATGCAGGGAATGCGGCAAGTTTCCTCATCAGGGAACAAAGACCCCACATGCCTCAGGGCAACTAAGCCTGCGCACCTTCGCCTGAGAGAAGCCCTCATGGTGCAACGAAGACCCGAGGTAGCCAGTAAATAAATACATAATTTTTTTAAAGAAAAGAAATATATTGCAAGGCCCAGGTGTCAATTTAAATGGTCAGGCTGGTACATTACAGAAAGTAAATCTCTTAAAAAGAAATTATTTTTGATAATATATTTAATTTATTTAACCCAACATAAATGTTATTTTAATGTGTACTCAATATAAAACTTACTAATAAGCTATTTTACATTCTACTCTTCTATTTGAAATCCAGTGTGTATTGGCACTAATGGTATGCCCTGATTTGGAATAGCCCCCTATTTTAAGCGGTCAATAGACACGTTTAGCCAGTGGCCGGTGTTGGCACACCCAGTCCGAGAGGACTCAGTTTTCTGAGCTGAGCTGAGCGAGGAGGCCCCCAGACTCCAAGTTTCCTAGCTGTTCATACTCCGTCTTCACCGATGTTCTTACCTGCCACAACCTGTGCTATTTTCTTATTTTTTTTGTAAATTAACTCACATTTTAAATTTCAAGAAGTTCAGTTAAAAGGGAATCAGTAAATCATTCTTGTAAAAGGAGAGCTGGTAGCAGGTGCTGAGGTAACCATAACAACGCCTCAAAAACAGAACAACAGCATTAAATTCCAGCACCTCCCCCACCCCACCCCTTCGCCTCGGTTGCCTGCTGAGGCTCTGAGCTGGAGCTTCGGGAATGCTATGGGCACCCAGAGTCTAAGTCAGTCTCCCCAGCCTCTGGGCTCTGATGCCTGATGATCTGAGGTGCAGCCGATGGAATAATAGTAGACGTCAAGTGCATGAGAAACGGACTGTGCTTGAATCATCCCCAAGCCATCCCCACTCTGTTCCATGGAAAAATATGCCAGAAAGGTTGGCGACCGCTGGTCTAAGCCATCCCCTCTACCAGGCTGGAAATGTTTGTGGGTGCCCCCTCCTGGTGCCAGTGACCTCCAGCCAAAGCCCAGCAGGAAACACACCTGAAGATGAACAGGTTGGCCTGCCTCCTTGTTGACTTTGGTTGAGAGAGAACACACACCTGGGAACATGATGAGCCTGGTGAGAAGGTAGGAGAAAGACCTGTTCCAGGATTTGGGCTTCAGCTGGGTAGATGGCAGGAGGGCCTAAGGAGCCTCAAAAGACGGATGTGAGCATTAAACAAGGCACCTCTCCGAGCTCCTGACTCTGCCTGCTGCAAAGTAGGTGCCTCGCCAGCCAGCGCAGTGCCCTTTCTGTCCCTCCCACCCCCGCCCCCTGCTCCTCCTAGACCTGGGGGCTGGGAACTGAGACCTGGCCCTGGATGCCCCAGAGCTGCAAGCCTGGGCTGAGTGGCTGGAAATGGCTCATCCCTCCTACTTCTCTTGTGAGCCATTCTGAGAGAGAGACAGAGCAGCCCCGGGGCTGAACAAATACAGAGGGTGAAAGCACCACAGGCGCGGACGTGGATGGTGAACGGCAACTTCTACAGGGCAGGCTTGGGGGGTATGCCCGCACCTGGTCTGAATGAGGCGTGGATGGTGAACGGCAACTTCTACAGGGCAGGCTTGGGGGGTATGCCGGCACCTGGTCTGAATGAGGCCTGATGGGGAGAAGGAGTCTAATCTTGAATGTCCAGGAAGGGTGTGCAGATGGCGGGGGAGGATTGGGAGGTAGAGGTGAGGGGTCATGTGCAGGAGGAGGGGGAACGTGCAGGCGAGGAGGCTGTGTCCAGGGGAGCCTCTCCCCTACTTCCAAGGCCTCTCAGGGGCTTGGTCCAGGAAGGCTGAGAAGCACAGCCCGTGGCCACGGCCACCTGAACTTTGTAACTGGAGGCCACAAGCGTAGTGTGACCCTAGTGTGCTCCCAAGCTTCTGAGACTTAGTCTGCTCATCTTTAAAATGGGCACAGTATTGCCGACCTGCTAGGGTTGTCATAACAATGAGGTGATCTTAAGGCCCAGAACAGATGTTCTCTGCCCTGGGGGCCCTCCCAGCCACCAGGGTGGACAGAACCCTGGGCCACCTGCTGAGTCTCCCCATGTCAGCAGGGGCCTGACTGCAAGACGGACTTCCCAAGACGAGCCGTGGGCTTCTCGAGGGCCGCCCCTGCCTGCAGTCCAACACTGTCCTGACCTGGCGGTGGGGTGAGTCCCCAACAGATAGCTCCTGCCCAAGGTGGGAGGCCCTCCCCGGTCTCTCCCTCTGACCTTCTGCACCAATTCCATGTGCAGAGCCTACAGCAAAGAATTTATGAAATAATGAAGCGCTAGCTGCCCGTCTTCCCCCTCCACCCCTCCGCCTCCTGGGCCCACATAAAGACTTGATTCATGGAGGCCATTTCTCTCCTGAATAAGATCATTAATCATGGAGAAGGTCAGCCTGGACAGGGCCTGTGCACACCTGTGAGTGTGTGTGTGTGTGTGTGTATAGGGCGCCTCCCTCAGCAACCCTGGCACCCTGGGGCCTCTGACCACCCTGGCTCACCTCCTCTTTCTTCCCCATTGGGCTGATGAGCGCCCATTCTAGCTGCAACTCTGGGCAGCACTGACCACCCCCGGCCACGTCAGGATGAGCCTCGGAGAAGGGAAGACCGTGGCAGGTGCTGCAGAGGGTGTGTGCTGGCAAGGTGGCCTGGGGCGGGTGGTGATTGCAGGAGGGGCCACCGGCAGCTGGAACCTGGCTGGGAAGGTCCTGCAGGTCAAGAGAAGGGGTTGGATGTTTCCCTGACAGGCGGCCCTTCATCAAATGCCGACCAGGAGGCCAGCCGCCCTGCCCCTGCTGTGGACCGCCTTCACGGGCCCATGACCCAACTCAGCACGTGGAGGGTTCCTCCACCTCACAAGAGCTCGGAAAGCAACACTCCCTACACCTGGGCATTTGCACAAATTCCACACTTCGCACAGCCCGTGGCCACGGCCACCTGAACTTTGTAACTGGAGGCCACAAGCGTAGTGTGACCCTAGTGTGCTCCCAAGCTTCTGAGACTTAGTCTGCTCATCTTTAAAATGGGCACAGTATTGCCGACCTGCTAGGGTTGTCATAACAATGAGGTGATCTTAAGGCCCAGAACAGATGTTCTCTGCCCTGGGGGCCCTCCCAGCCACCAGGGTGGACAGAACCCTGGGCCACCTGCTGAGTCTCCCCATGTCAGCAGGGGCCTGACTGCAAGACGGACTTCCCAAGACGAGCCGTGGGCTTCTCGAGGGCCGCCCCTGCCTGCAGTCCAACACTGTCCTGACCTGGCGGTGGGGTGAGTCCCCAACAGATAGCTCCTGCCCAAGGTGGGAGGCCCTCCCCGGTCTCTCCCTCTGACCTTCTGCACCAATTCCATGTGCAGAGCCTACAGCAAAGAATTTATGAAATAATGAAGCGCTAGCTGCCCGTCTTCCCCCTCCACCCCTCCGCCTCCTGGGCCCACATAAAGACTTGATTCATGGAGGCCATTTCTCTCCTGAATAAGATCATTAATCATGGAGAAGGTCAGCCTGGACAGGGCCTGTGCACACCTGTGAGTGTGTGTGTGTGTGTGTGTATAGGGCGCCTCCCTCAGCAACCCTGGCACCCTGGGGCCTCTGACCACCCTGGCTCACCTCCTCTTTCTTCCCCATTGGGCTGATGAGCGCCCATTCTAGCTGCAACTCTGGGCAGCACTGACCACCCCCGGCCACGTCAGGATGAGCCTCGGAGAAGGGAAGACCGTGGCAGGTGCTGCAGAGGGTGTGTGCTGGCAAGGTGGCCTGGGGCGGGTGGTGATTGCAGGAGGGGCCACCGGCAGCTGGAACCTGGCTGGGAAGGTCCTGCAGGTCAAGAGAAGGGGTTGGATGTTTCCCTGACAGGCGGCCCTTCATCAAATGCCGACCAGGAGGCCAGCCGCCCTGCCCCTGCTGTGGACCGCCTTCACGGGCCCATGACCCAACTCAGCACGTGGAGGGTTCCTCCACCTCACAAGAGCCTGCGGAAAGCAACACTCCCTACACCTGGGCATTTGCACAAATTCCACACTTCAGGGAATATTTGTAGTGTTTTTCTTAGTCCTCCAGTTCAGGAAAGTCCCTGTGGAGGGAGGGAAAGAACCTAGAAGGCCAGAAACCTGCTTTCCCACCTGTCCTTGCAGAGATGAGGCACACAACCTGGGCTGGGACAGTCTGACTCCTCTGCTCTTGACCTTGAACCCAGGGCCAGTGCTGAGACTCCCGCGGGGGGTGACGCCAGTGGGGGTCCTAGGCCCGGTGCCCCTGGATGGCAGCGCCAGCATCAGGGCTGTTTATTCAGTAGCAGCAGGTGTCCTCTCAGCGACCTCTCACAGGTGACTGTGACTGAGGTCTGGCTCTCCAGCTGTCTGCTCTCTGCTCTGGTCTGTCTGCCAAGCCTGGCTGTCCTGCCCGGGGAGGCGGCACCTGACCTGGGTCCCCCGTTACAACGTTCCAGTTACCATTCCCTGGGTGCATCGCTCTACTCCTGACACCTGGGACCTTGAGGGACGCAGAGGCTGCGCTTGGGCCCCCACATCTGCAGAACCTGCTCAAAGGTCCATCTGTTTGTGATGTGTTTTAGACACATTCACTTTTGGGGACTGTATAAATGCCCACTGTCATGCAGGAGTCACAGGAGGGTTTGATCTCTGGGTTGGGAAGTCCCCCTGATGGAGGGCACGGGAACCCGCTCCAGGGTTCTTGTCTGGAAAGTCCCATGAACAGAGGAGCCTGGCAGTGACTCAGTGGGCCAGGCCACACCTGGGCACAGCCATCCTGAGGAGGAGGCATGGCACAAGGGCAGCAAACCAGACTCAGCAGATGCCCAGAAAGGCCACCCTGCTGCCTGCCTGGGCACCCCTGGAAGACAAGCCACTGGGTGGGGTGAAACATGGTTTGGGGTGGCCAGGGGATGATCTGGAGGTCCCCTCAGTAAGCCAGGGCTCTGCACCGCTCCCCCTGTTCCTGCTGCAGGAGGTGATGAAAGTGTCCGACGGCAGCCTCCTAGGGGACCCCGGGCGCACACCGCTGAGCAAGAAGGACGGCGTGAAGTGGCAGCGGCCGAGGCTCACCCGCCAGGCCTTGATGCGGTGCTGCCTGGTCAAGTGGATCCTGTCCAGCGCGGCCCCGCAGGGCTCAGGTAGGGTGTGGGGCACCGTCATCGGGCACTTTTCTCTTCCACAGTGCCTCCGTGGAGGCCCTGGTGCCTGTGAATACACATGTGAGGTGCATGCGGGCTCCCCACTTCTTGGGACAGGGCAGAAACATAGTCACTAGACCATGAACACCTTAACTGGGAAGCTCACATCTTCACGGGGTTGTTTTTCTGCCGCAGAATAAAAGCAATTCTAGAGTTTTCGATCTGGGTAGGAACAGGGAGCAGACGTCCGTGGTGGCGCCCTCGTGTGGCCAGCCCACGCGGCCAGTGGGCTTAAGTTGGCTCTGGCCGACCCCGCTTGGCTTCACTAGAGGCACAAGTATTTTTTAAAATTTGATTGAAGTGTAGTTGATTTATAATGTTGTGTTAATTTCTGCTGCACAGCAAAGTGATTCAGCTATACATATATATATATCTTATTTTCCATATTCTTTCCCATTATAGTTTATCACAGGATATTGAATATAGCTCCATGTGCTATACAGTAGGATCTTGTTGTTTATCTATCCTATACATAATAGTTTGCATCTGCTAATTCCAACCTCCCACTTCTTCCCTCCACCCACTGTGACAACCACAAGTCCGTTCTGTATGTCTGTAAGTCTCTGTTTTGAAGATAAGTTCCTGAGTGCTGTGTTTTAGATTCCATATATATGATATTGTAATTGTCTATTTCTGAGTTACTTCACTTAGTGTGACTATCTCTAGGTTCATCCATGTTGCTGCAAATAGCAGGATTTCGTTCTTTTTAATGACTGAGTAATATTCTATATATATATATATATATATATTCTATATATATATATATTCTATATATATATATATATTCTATATATATATATATATATTCCATATATATATGTACCTCATTTCCTTTATTCATTCAAGCCTCAAGTTCTTACTGACCTGTGTCTCCAGGGTCTTCTGGGCAGCAGCACATGCTCTTCCTTTTCCTCCCATGGATCTCACAGCCCCTTGGTGACCCCACTCTCTTCTCTCCCTCCCTGGTCTTCTCAACCCTGCACCCCCACCCCCAGGCTTCTCTCCTTTTGAGCCCCAGCTCCAGCTTCCAAGGAGAAACTCTGGCACACTGTGGTCTTCAGGACAGATCTGGGGTGTAGGCTCCCTCCCTGAGGCCTCCTGCACAGCTGATTGTGAGTGAACGTGGGAAGAGCAACTCAGGGGACAGGCTGGGTCTATCCAGGGTCACAACAAGAGGGAGCTGAGGGCACGACGCCCACCCTGCTCCGGAGGCAGTGGAACATACTGCCCGGGCCCAGAATAAAAGCAATTCTAGAGTTTTCGATCTGGGTAGGAACAGGAGCAGACGTCCGTGGTGGCGCCCTCGTGTGGCCAGCCCACGCGGCCAGTGGGCTTAAGTTGGCTCTGGCCGACCCCGCTTGGCTTCACTAGAGGCACAAGTATTTTTTAAAATTTGATTGAAGTGTAGTTGATTTATAATGTTGTGTTAATTTCTGCTGCACAGCAAAGTGATTCAGCTATACATATATATATATCTTATTTTCCATATTCTTTCCCATTATAGTTTATCACAGGATATTGAATATAGCTCCATGTGCTATACAGTAGGATCTTGTTGTTTATCTATCCTATACATAATAGTTTGCATCTGCTAATTCCAACCTCCCACTTCTTCCCTCCACCCACTGTGACAACCACAAGTCCGTTCTGTATGTCTGTAAGTCTCTGTTTTGAAGATAAGTTCCTGAGTGCTGTGTTTTAGATTCCGCATATAAATGATATGGTAATTGTCTATTTCTGAGTTACTTCACTTAGTGTGACTATCTCTAGGTTCATCCATGTTGCTGCAAATAGCAGGATTTCGTTCTTTTTAATGACTGAGTAATATTCTATATATATATATATATATATATTCTATATATATATATATTCTATATATATATATATATTCTATATATATATATATATATATTCCATATATATATGTACCTCATTTCCTTTATTCATTCAAGCCTCAAGTTCTTACTGACCTGTGTCTCCAGGGTCTTCTGGGCAGCAGCACATGCTCTTCCTTTTCCTCCCATGGATCTCACAGCCCCTTGGTGACCCCACTCTCTTCTCTCCCTCCCTGGTCTTCTCAACCCTGCACCCCCACCCCCAGGCTTCTCTCCTTTTGAGCCCCAGCTCCAGCTTCCAAGGAGAAACTCTGGCACACTGTGGTCTTCAGGACAGATCTGGGGTGTAGGCTCCCTCCCTGAGGCCTCCTGCACAGCTGATTGTGAGTGAACGTGGGGAAGAGCAACTCAGGGGACAGGCTGGGTCTATCCAGGGTCACAACAAGAGGGAGCTGAGGGCACGACGCCCACAGCTCCCACCTTTGGCTCAGGTGGGTTCCGAGACGGCAGGTGTGTTCCCTTCAGCTCCTTCTAGAGCCCTGTGGGAGCGTTGCTTGAATGCCTGGTCACAGCCATGGAGCGGTGGGGCTGGGGAAGGGGTGCGGGGCCCAGGACACCCACACGCCTTTGCCCAGCCCTGCCTGTTCCCCTGGTGACCCGAGACACACTGCCAGGCCCTGAGGAGGCCCGTGGGGCACAGAAAACCCGATCCTTGGTTGTGTGTGGCACGCATGGAGGGTCACTCTATCTTACTAAAACTGAAGAGCAGACCGATGCTCGGGAAGGTCGCAGGAGTCAGCAGGTCGCCCAGGCCGGGAGCTGAGTGAGGGCTCTGACCAGGGCCCCCTCCCTATGCTGCCGGCAAGGCGCCCACCCTGAGGCGTTCTCCCTGTCTTTCGTCTTAGGAACTGCAGGAAGTGGGGGTCGGGGCTCAGGGTCTGCAGAGACAGGAGCCGCTCTCCCCAGCAGAGGAGCCGAGACACCCCGTCTGCACTGGGCATCACTCCTGGGCCCAGGCTCGGCCGTCTGGGCATCTTCCGTGTGTGCCCCTCCAGGACGTGCCGCCAGAGGGATCCCACCCAGGGCTCGACGCCTTCATGACGTGCTCAGCTGCGTGCAGACGAGGTGTCTCTGCTCCTTTGGGAGCCTCTGGGGCTCTGAGTATAAAGGACAATCGTACCGGTCAGCGTGGCTCTGTCCTGCGCTTGGCCTGGCCTGGCCGAGTGGCCTGGACTGGCGCCTGCGGAAGGCGGGCAGGTAGCCAGGACACTGTGCCCTTGTTGGGGTGGGGGTGGTTTCCATTCAGCAGAAGCGGCCTGAGACACTCATTTCTGGGTCACCTTAGAGCAGGAGCCCGGGCTCAGGCCCCGTGGAACACGGGGTGCCAGAGTGTCGGCCACGAGGCGAGGCGTGGGTGGAGCTCAGAGGCGGGACACCTGAGGACAGGGCCCAGGCCAGTGGCCGCTGCACCCTGGGGGTCACGCCTGGTCAGCAGGGGTGGTCTCTGAGATGGGTGGGCCCAGGACTCGGCAGCACAGAGCAGGCGGCGTGGCCCCCGCCCCACCCCGGAGTAGAAGTCCGACCCTCCCCACTGGGAGGCCCTCCCCCGTGACCCAGAAGCTGGGACTCCAAGCTGCTCTGGGTATCTCCCCAGCATCTTCAAGTCCTTCTTATCAGGATGCTGCGCGTCTCCAGGGACACGGCCAGAAACCCGATGGAGCGGTGGGGCTGGGGAAGTGCGGGGCCCAGGACACCCACACGCCTTTGCCCAGCCCTGCCTGTTCCCTGGTGACCCGAGACACACTGCCAGGCCCTGAGGAGGCCCGTGGGGCACAGAAAACCCGATCCTTGGTTGTGTGTGGCACGCATGGAGGGTCACTCTATCTTACTAAAACTGAAGAGCAGACCGATGCTCGGGAAGGTCGCAGGAGTCAGCAGGTCGCCCAGGCCGGGAGCTGAGTGAGGGCTCTGACCAGGGCCCCCTCCCTATGCTGCCGGCAAGGCGCCCACCCTGAGGCGTTCTCCCTGTCTTTCGTCTTAGGAACTGCAGGAAGTGGGGGTCGGGGCTCAGGGTCTGCAGAGACAGGAGCCGCTCTCCCCAGCAGAGGAGCCGAGACACCCCGTCTGCACTGGGCATCACTCCTGGGCCCAGGCTCGGCCGTCTGGGCATCTTCCGTGTGTGCCCCTCCAGGACGTGCCGCCAGAGGGATCCCACCCAGGGCTCGACGCCTTCATGACGTGCTCAGCTGCGTGCAGACGAGGTGTCTCTGCTCCTTTGGGAGCCTCTGGGGCTCTGAGTATAAAGGACAATCGTACCGGTCAGCGTGGCTCTGTCCTGCGCTTGGCCTGGCCTGGCCGAGTGGCCTGGACTGGCGCCTGCGGAAGGCGGGCAGGTAGCCAGGACACTGTGCCCTTGTTGGGGTGGGGGTGGTTTCCATTCAGCAGAAGCGGCCTGAGACACTCATTTCTGGGTCACCTTAGAGCAGGAGCCCGGGCTCAGGCCCCGTGGAACACGGGGTGCCAGAGTGTCGGCCACGAGGCGAGGCGTGGGTGGAGCTCAGAGGCGGGGACACCTGAGGACAGGGCCCAGGCCAGTGGCCGCTGCACCCTGGGGGTCACGCCTGGTCAGCAGGGGTGGTCTCTGAGATGGGTGGGCCCAGGACTCGGCAGCACAGAGCAGGCGGCGTGGCCCCCGCCCCACCCCGGAGTAGAAGTCCGACCCTCCCCACTGGGAGGCCCTCCCCCGTGACCCAGAAGCTGGGACTCCAAGCTGCTCTGGGTATCTCCCCAGCATCTTCAAGTCCTTCTTATCAGGATGCTGCGCGGTCTCTCCAGGGACACGGCCGAGCCACCAACCGGACAGACCTGCTTCTCCAGTCTAGCTCCCATGAGGACTGTGGGCCTGGGTGTCTTTAACAGTAAGCCTGGAATAATCACATCACCACAGAGTAACTGGGGACCAGCCTGGCTGGCTTAAGCAGAGAGGCGTCTGCTTTAGGCTGATGGGAAGTTTCCAGAGAGTCTTGAGGACCAGAGAAGGAGGCCTGGATGGGACAAGGCCAGGGTCGTGCCTGCCACTGTGGGAGCCACCTCCCCTATCCCAGGCCATCCTGGTAGGGACACTAGAGCTGCAGCCACATGCTCCTGTGTGACACGGTGTGACCATTCCCCATCCTATCCCACTCCCCAAAACAGAGACCCAAATTCTCAACCACCGCCTCCATCTCCAGGAGATACTCATTTCTCCTGGGGTTTTGTCAACCTCATGTAAGGTCACAAAGTCACTGCCACCACCAGCACCTCCGATTTAAAAAGTGGTAGTAGAAAGACTGGGGGGGTTTCCCTGGCGGTCCAGGGGTTAGAACTTCACCTTCTGATACAGGGGGTGCAGGCTGGATTCCTAGTTTAGGAGCTAAGATTCCACATGCCTCATGGCCAAGAAAACTAAAACATAAAAACAGAAGCAATATTGTAACAGATTCAACGAAGACTTTACAAATGGTCCACATTGAAAAAAAAAAAAAAAATACTTACAAAACCAGAAAGGTTTGGGGACAAGCTAAATGTAAATTAGCTTGTCTATAATATGTAAGGATCTATAAATATGAGCTAACAGAATTTTAATGTATTTGAAAGACCAAGATATACTCAACATCATGTTTAAAAAAAAGAGAAAGAATCTGTCTGCCAAGGTGGGGGACATGGGTTCAATCCCTGGTCCAGGAAGATCCCACATGCCACAGGACAGCTAAACCCATGTGCCACAGCTACTGAGCCTTCGCTCCCAGAAGCCCGTGCTCTATGACTACAGAAACCACTGCGATAAGAAGTCCGTGCGACACAGGTAGAGAGTGGCCCCTGCTCCCCACAATAAGAGAAACCCTCACAAAACAACAGTGATGCAGAGAAATCAAAAGTGAAACAGTTAATTTTTAAAAGGCGATATACCAGATGAGATGCAAATTGTCAAGGATTTCTCTGAAAACCATACATGGCTTTTGAGACTTTTGCATATGTGCATGCTAAGCCACTTCAGTTGTGTCCAACTCTTTGTGGCCCCATGGGCTGTAGCCCGCCAGGCTCTTCTGTCCATGAAATTTTCCTGGCGAGATTAGTGTATCAGATTGCCATTTCCTTCTCTCTTCCCGACCCGGGAAGTTTCCAGAGAGTCTTGAGGACCAGAGAAGGAGGCCTGGATGGGACAAGGCCAGGGTCGTGCCTGCCACTGTGGGAGCCACCTCCCCTATCCCAGGCCATCCTGGTAGGGACACTAGAGCTGCAGCCACATGCTCCTGTGTGACACGGTGTGACCATTCCCCATCCTATCCCACTCCCCAAAACAGAGACCCAAATTCTCAACCACCGCCTCCATCTCCAGGAGATACTCATTTCTCCTGGGGTTTTGTCAACCTCATGTAAGGTCACAAAGTCACTGCCACCACCAGCACCTCCGATTTAAAAAGTGGTAGTAGAAAGACTGGGGGGGTTTCCCTGGCGGTCCAGGGGTTAGAACTTCACCTTCTGATACAGGGGGTGCAGGCTGGATTCCTAGTTTAGGAGCTAAGATTCCACATGCCTCATGGCCAAGAAAACTAAAACATAAAAACAGAAGCAATATTGTAACAGATTCAACGAAGACTTTACAAATGGTCCACATTGAAAAAAAAAAAAAAATACTTACAAAACCAGAAAGGTTTGGGGACAAGCTAAATGTAAATTAGCTTGTCTATAATATGTAAGGATCTATAAATATGAGCTAACAGAATTTTAATGTATTTGAAAGACCAAGATATACTCAACATCATGTTTAAAAAAAAGAGAAAGAATCTGTCTGCCAAGGTGGGGGACATGGGTTCAATCCCTGGTCCAGGAAGATCCCACATGCCACAGGACAGCTAAACCCATGTGCCACAGCTACTGAGCCTTCGCTCCCAGAAGCCCGTGCTCTATGACTACAGAAACCACTGCGATAAGAAGTCCGTGCGACACAGGTAGAGAGTGGCCCCTGCTCCCCACAATAAGAGAAACCCTCACAAAACAACAGTGATGCAGAGAAATCAAAAGTGAAACAGTTAATTTTTAAAAGGCGATATACCAGATGAGATGCAAATTGTCAAGGATTTCTCTGAAAACCATACATGGCTTTTGAGACTTTTGCATATGTGCATGCTAAGCCACTTCAGTTGTGTCCAACTCTTTGTGGCCCCATGGGCTGTAGCCCGCCAGGCTCTTCTGTCCATGAAATTTTCCTGGCGAGATTAGTGTATCAGATTGCCATTTCCTTCTCTCTTCCCGACCCAGGGATTGAAACCACATCTCCTGCATTGGCAGGCAGATTCTTTACCACTGCACCACCTGGGAGGGCCAGCCATCCCTGAGTCAAGGTCAGTTTGTACCTCAGGCCACCCCTCCTTCTAGGTGACATGTGCTAGCAGATGGACTCAACGTTCTGCCCTCCAGGAAGATTTCCCTTCTGCACTGCCCTTCCCCTCTGAGTGGGCTGCCGTGTCCGCTTAGAGTTGGTGCTGGCGTTTCTTGCTGCTCTGTCTGTAAATTATGTATACGTGATTTTCCTCTTCAAACAGCCTTAGGGACTCCTCCCAGGACCACAGGTGTGGGCTGAGGGGAAAGGTGGCAATGGGGTTGTTACCACAGGGGTCTGAACCCCATGAATGAGCATGTACCTCCCTGAGCCTTCCGGATTCCCGACACTGAGCTCACACACAGCACCTGTGTGTGGTGAGGGTATGTTCTACGCGCGGGTGCCTTTAGAGCTGGTGGAGGCGTGGACACTCCGTTCTTTTTTTTTCTTTAGGGACTTTCTCTGGGGCGACTCTTCAGTGCCGTGTGCAGGCTTCTCGTGGCGGTGGCTTCTCTTGTTGCAGAGCATGGGCTCTAGGGCACGCAGGCTCTGGTAGTTGCAGCACGTGGGATCTCCCTAGACCAGGGATTGAACCTGTGTCTTCTGTATTGGCAGGGGGATTCTAAAACCACTGCACCACCTGAGGAGACCCAAACACTCAGTTCCTAATGGGCATCTGAGGTCTCAGGGCCACCTGGTGTTAACCAGGCATTCTATCTCCCCGAGGGCCCAGGAGTGAGTCAGAAGTCATATCCACAGAGGAAGTGATTTTTGGCCAAAGAAAGCCTAGCTTTGCTCAAACGCAGAGCTCCTATCAGGACGTGCCCCTGCAGAGCAGCCTGACTTTCCTTAGACACACGGTGCTGGGCTCAGTCGCTCAGTTGTGTCTGACTCTTTGCGACCCCATGGACTGTAGCCCACCAGGCTCCTCTGTCCATGCGATTCTCTAGGCAGGAAGATGGAGCGGGTTGCCATGCCCTCCTCCAGGGGATCTTCTCAACCCAGGGATTGAACCCAGGTGTCCTGAATTGCAGGCAGATTCTTTACCGCTCGAGGCAAAATGTGCTGGGTCATCAGGCTCAAGCAGCGAGCTCGGACCTACTGCACAGCCTTTGTTTATGCTCAGAAACAGCCGGAGCAGCTCGCTTACCTGTGGGACACAAGAAGCCCCATCCAACACTACCTCCCTTACTGGCTGCGTGTGCAAGGTGTGACAGCTCATCTTTCACTTGGAGGGAATATTTTGACCTGCTTGCCCTTGCATGTAACATCAGCTCCAAACAACAGTGGCTTAATTTAGACAGAAGGAACTATTAATATCTCCTATCTGAGAAATCTGGATTAGGCAGTGGCTGGCACTGGTTTAGCCATTTGGGGATGTCAGAGTCAAGGTCTTTAGGGAGTATGTGTGTGTGTGTGTGTGTGTGCATGCTTTCCTTCACAAATGCAAAGTTGTTGCTCTGGCTCCAGCCATCAGGGCCTTGTTCTCGACAAGAGAAAGGAGAAATCAGGGTGAGAAGAGGAAGTGCCGGTGCTTCCATCAGGAAGGCCACATTCTCACAGAAACCCCTGGGAGATTTATGCTTACATTTTGCTGGCCAGATCTGAGCCACCCTGACTGCAAGGAAGGTGGGGGGATTGGCTTTTTTTTTTTTTTTTTTAATTGCCTGGGAATTCTCCAGGCAAGAATACTGGAGTGAGTAACTGTTCCCTTCCCAGGGGATCTTCCGACCCAGGAACTGAACCAGGGTCTCTTGCGTTGCAGGTGCATTCTTTACCAGCTGAGCCACCAGGAAAGCCTGGGACTGGAGGGGGCAGGGCTGTTCCCGTCACTCTGCACAGAAGCCCCACGACCTGGCTGAGGCCCCTTTGCAGTGCGATCACACCCTCAGCTGAGCATAACACCCAGGGCACCTCCCCCAGTGGTGCGGGAGCTCAGGAGCAGTGCCCAGCCCACCCGCACCCCGCCCTCCCAGCTCAGGAAGCAGCAGCGGCCCTTCTGCCTCCAAGGAGAGGGAGCACCAGGGTCCTGAGGAGCCAGGTTCGGGTACAAGGTGACGGACTGGCCTGGGAGCAGGAGTAGGGCTGACCCCTGCAGCACCAGCCGGCCCCCGGGGGCTCTGTGCTGGGCTGAGGGGCAGGCAGTCCTGGGAAAGGCCCAGGGTGCAGGTGGAGACAGAGCACAGAAGGAGGAAGGACAAGCCAGAGAGGCCAAGACTCGGAGGGACAGCTGAGACCACGGGGCTGGCCCTGAGCTTGGAAGACAGAGCAGAGGCGGGAAGAGAGTTCTAGAAGAAAGACTCTGAGTGCCTTCGGGCTGGAGAGGCAGGCGGAGGGGCACCAAGAGGCTGAGGGCCTGGAGTGAGGGCAGAGAGGGTCCCTGGGCAGGGGGGGCCAAACAACAGTGGCTTAATTTAGACAGAAGGAACTATTAATATCTCCTATCTGAGAAATCTGGATTAGGCAGTGGCTGGCACTGGTTTAGCCATTTGGGGATGTCAGAGTCAAGGTCTTTAGGGAGTATGTGTGTGTGTGTGTGTGTGTGCATGCTTTCCTTCACAAATGCAAAGTTGTTGCTCTGGCTCCAGCCATCAGGGCCTTGTTCTCGACAAGAGAAAGGAGAAATCAGGGTGAGAAGAGGAAGTGCCGGTGCTTCCATCAGGAAGGCCACATTCTCACAGAAACCCCTGGGAGATTTATGCTTACATTTTGCTGGCCAGATCTGAGCCACCCTGACTGCAAGGAAGGTGGGGGGATTGGCTTTTTTTTTTTTTTTTTTAATTGCCTGGGAATTCTCCAGGCAAGAATACTGGAGTGAGTAACTGTTCCCTTCCCCAGGGGATCTTCCGACCCAGGAACTGAACCAGGGTCTCTTGCGTTGCAGGTGCATTCTTTACCAGCTGAGCCACCAGGAAAGCCTGGGACTGGAGGGGGCAGGGCTGTTCCCGTCACTCTGCACAGAAGCCCCACGACCTGGCTGAGGCCCCTTTGCAGTGCGATCACACCCTCAGCTGAGCATAACACCCAGGGCACCTCCCCCAGTGGTGCGGGAGCTCAGGAGCAGTGCCCAGCCCACCCGCACCCCGCCCTCCCAGCTCAGGAAGCAGCAGCGGCCCTTCTGCCTCCAAGGAGAGGGAGCACCAGGGTCCTGAGGAGCCAGGTTCGGGTACAAGGTGACGGACTGGCCTGGGAGCAGGAGTAGGGCTGACCCCTGCAGCACCAGCCGGCCCCCGGGGGCTCTGTGCTGGGCTGAGGGGCAGGCAGTCCTGGGAAAGGCCCAGGGTGCAGGTGGAGACAGAGCACAGAAGGAGGAAGGACAAGCCAGAGAGGCCAAGACTCGGAGGGACAGCTGAGACCACGGGGCTGGCCCTGAGCTTGGAAGACAGAGCAGAGGCGGGAAGAGAGTTCTAGAAGAAAGACTCTGAGTGCCTTCTGGCTGGGGAGAGGCAGGCGGAGGGGGCACCAAGAGGCTGAGGGCCTGGAGTGAGGGCAGGAGAGGGGTCCCTGGGCCAGGCCCGGGATGGCGGGGCGCGGTGAGACCCCTGGCCCAGCTCGGCGCCCCGCCCTGAGGCTGCAGGAATGCCAACATGGCTGCAAGAAGCAGCTGGGGGACATCGTCACCTTCTTCTTCCGCTTCATCTCCGGGAACCTGGCTCGAGGTAAGGACCACCCAGGCAGGACTAGGGACGAGGGTGCAGGAAGGGGCAGGCTTGGGCTTTCAGACTGTGCCCTCCGTGAATGGGGCAGGGCTGACAGGGACAGGGGGAGGCAGTGGTCCTGAGAGCAGGGCTGGGAGGGCCCCCAGCCTTAGAGTCCTGCCCTGTGGCCCATAGACAGTGAGTGCCAACCCGGGGGTCCACCAGCCTCGGGCCCATGGAGGGAAAGGAGGTAGGAAGAGGCTTCTGTCTCCAGGGCGCACGGATGGAGGCCCAGCCCAGGATGGGAGGGAGCCGACGGCCCTCCGGTCGGCCTGCATGCCAGGCGCACACCGACCCCATTGCCCGGGGCCTCCCTCCCCACTTCCCCCACCCCTCGAGGCCGCTGTCCTCCTGCATGGGAGACAGATATGCCTCTGCAGCAGGGACTGGAGAAAATGAGCCCGCGTGCAGAAGGGCCTGTGCATAGACAGTGCTTAAGGGGCACAAAGCGCAGTCCACCAAATACGTGCCAAATTAATGAATGGTATTTTCAGAAGGGTTAAAATGAAAAATTGAGCATATAATCGATCTCAAAAATTAGTCAGATCCTAATGGTTTAACATCCTCAAAAGCAGGAATAAATCTCTTGGAATCAGGAGAGACGATTCTGGGACTTCCCTGGTGGTCCAGTGGCTAAGACTCCATGCTACCAGAGCAGGGGTTAGGGTTCCGTTCCTGCTCGGGAAACTAGATCCTGCATACTGCAGGGAAGATGGAAGACCTAGCGCAGCCAAATAAAGACAGGATTCTGATACAGCGAAGCTTTTCAGGGGGAGCTCAGGAAGGAGAGTGAGTCTAGGGAGCCGGGCAGGGGGTAACCTCATGGGCTTCCAGGGGGCACTCGGGCCAGGGTTGCTGTCAGGAATACAAGTCCAGGGTCACCCCAGGCTTTTCAAAATAAGGGGAGTTCACACACACACACACTCACATTATCTCTGCTTGTGATGAGCCGCCTAAGTCCTGCCTCCCAGCTGCTAGACGTCCCCTCTCCAGACTGTTTTCATTTTGGGGGAGAACAGAACTTTGAAGAGGGTGGTCCTTGAAGAGAGACGTCTGGGGGGACCCAGGCTGACCCTACTAGCCACTCCCACGTGTTCCTGCTGGCTGATGACCCGGAGCGTCTCTCCTGCCCGCCCTTAGCCCTCTCCTCATCTGTCTAATCCAGCAGGGGTGGATGGAATGGCTCCATAGGCATCTGGGAGGGTCAGGGAGCACTGTTCCTTAGTGGAGTTTCAACCCATGGGCATCTTCATTGCTGGTAGCTTTAGGGGCATTTTCTAAACCTTTTGACCTGCCTGATACCCCTGCAGGCTCACCGGTGCTTTCTCTCACTCCCTCTGTCTCAGGCTTTCTAGAAAGGGAAGAAGGCCGCTGTAGGTCTCTGTTACCTAAGGTGCAGTTGACCTCCCGGGCCTCAGGTCCCTCACCTGCTAACAACCTCAAAGGCTGGGCTTGCTCTCTCGGTCTGAGCCTCTTCCAGCTCTAGGGGATGCTGGTTCTGGGATTCGAGGGCCTTTTGCAGGGAGACAGATATGCCTCTGCAGCAGGGACTGGAGAAAATGAGCCAGCGTGCAGAAGGGCCTGTGCATAGACAGTGCTTAAGGGCACAAAGCGCAGTCCACCAAATACGTGCCAAATTAATGAATGGTATTTTCAGAAGGGTTAAAATGAAAAATTGAGCATATAATCGATCTCAAAAATTAGTCAGATCCTAATGGTTTAACATCCTCAAAAGCAGGAATAAATCTCTTGGAATCAGGAGAGACGATTCTGGGACTTCCCTGGTGGTCCAGTGGCTAAGACTCCATGCTACCAGAGCAGGGGTTAGGGTTCCGTTCCTGCTCGGGAAACTAGATCCTGCATACTGCAGGGAAGATGGAAGACCTAGCGCAGCCAAATAAAGACAGGATTCTGATACAGCGAAGCTTTTCAGGGGGAGCTCAGGAAGGAGAGTGAGTCTAGGGAGCCGGGCAGGGGGTAACCTCATGGGCTTCCAGGGGGCACTCGGGCCAGGGTTGCTGTCAGGAATACAAGTCCAGGGTCACCCCAGGCTTTTCAAAATAAGGGGAGTTCACACACACACACACTCACATTATCTCTGCTTGTGATGAGCCGCCTAAGTCCTGCCTCCCAGCTGCTAGACGTCCCCTCTCCAGACTGTTTTCATTTTGGGGGAGAACAGAACTTTGAAGAGGGTGGTCCTTGAAGAGAGACGTCTGGGGGGACCCAGGCTGACCCTACTAGCCACTCCCACGTGTTCCTGCTGGCTGATGACCCGGAGCGTCTCTCCTGCCCGCCCTTAGCCCTCTCCTCATCTGTCTAATCCAGCAGGGGTGGATGGAATGGCTCCATAGGCATCTGGGAGGGTCAGGGAGCACTGTTCCTTAGTGGAGTTTCAACCCATGGGCATCTTCATTGCTGGTAGCTTTAGGGGCATTTTCTAAACCTTTTGACCTGCCTGATACCCCTGCAGGCTCACCGGTGCTTTCTCTCACTCCCTCTGTCTCAGGCTTTCTAGAAAGGGAAGAAGGCCGCTGTAGGTCTCTGTTACCTAAGGTGCAGTTGACCTCCCGGGCCTCAGGTCCCTCACCTGCTAACAACCTCAAAGGCTGGGCTTGCTGCTCTCCGGTCTGAGCCTCTTCCAGCTCTAGGGGATGCTGGTTCTGGGATTCACAGGGTGGGAGGGGCTGCCTGGGGGCAGGGAGCAGAGAGGCAAGCTGTGGGCAGTCGCTAGAGCACACATACGTGATACCAACATACATAGCAATCTGAAGGAAGCCTGGCCCTCCGACACCTCTCAGCCTTTCAGCTGCTCTGTGCAGTCGCTCTTCCCAGCCCTTTGCTGGAAATTTTGTGCACCTCCTGTGGTCGTCTCTCAGGTGTTCGCATGTGCTCGGGGAAGCCTTAGAGCTCCAGAGTATCATTCAACCCGGAATCCCTCCTTCTCATTCATCTCAGGCTTCAGGTTGGAGCAAGAGAGCAGGGCGTGGGCCTCTCTGAGTACCTCTGCTCTTTCTCCACTCTGCTCCCACTCAGAGCCGGGGCCAGGCCAGGGCCACTGCCAGCTGTTGCCTAGCCTTGACTCCCAACTGTCGAGACTTCCCCTCTCCAGGCAGTGCTTCTTTCCTTTTTTTATTCTTTGGCCACTTCTATTGGTCTTTCATTTTATTTTCATCCATCTTTGTTGTTTGGCCTGTGTGGGCCTCCCATTGCAGTGACCTCTGTTGTCGCAGAGCACCAGCTCTGGGCACATGTGCTCCAGAGCTCTGGCTTGGTAGTTGGACATATCGGTCCAGCCGCTCCGTGGCACATGGGATCTTCCCAGGCCAGGGATTGAACCCACACCCCCTGCACTGCAAGGCGGTGTCTTTACCCACTGGACCACCAGGGAAGCCCCAGGCAGTGCTTCTGGAAGGAGGACGGGCCCTCAGTTTTCTTCTACAGGGTCAGCGAGAACCCTGCAGAAACACACTCTCTGCCACTCTGACCATCGCTCGGTGGGTGTCCAGGTCCCTCCCATCACCCTGGCTGTCTCTGGCCAGCGTTGCCAGGACCATCGAGCTGCTCTGTGCAGTCGCTCAGAGCAGGACCATCGGTGATGACCCCGAGTCCTCCAGGTGTGAGTCAGACCCACCTGGTCCTGGATCCCCCAGACTCCTGCCCAGATGCCTGCAAGTTTCACAGCAGCCCCTCATTTGGACAGAGGACTAAAGCCCCCTGGGTAGGGGGAAGGAAGACACCCCAGCACACCAACCAGCCTTTCCAAAGACTCGCCCTTCCTTCACCTCACCAGCCTTTCTCTTCTCTGCACTCCAGCTGGGTGAGGAGGGGTGAGTCACGCAGTCAGTTTCTCCATCCCCTCGTGTGACCTGCTGAACTGGTCTTAGCCTTGATGACCTCTGCCCAAACCCAACAGGAAAAGCCACATTATAATACATGGATATGAAACGTGGAATCCACGCCAAGATGGGGAGAGCACTGACCCCTGGGGCTTCTCACCACTCCCTGAAGCAGGTGTCCAGGCCCAGGGCTCCCAGAGACAAGGCAGAGGCCAGGAGGGACCAGGATAGAGGGTTTGGGTTTCATATTGAGGCAGCCGAGGCCCCAGGTTATAGACGGAGCTGGCTTGAATTGTCAGAGCATCATTCCTGATGTGTTAAAAATACCAGTCTCCCACGAACAGACAGTGAGCGTGCGTGTTGCTATTGAAGTCCTTAATGAGGCAACCGGCAGAGTGACAAAGCAGAAGAGAAAGAAACAGGGAGTTTTTAGAGCGGATGGAAATAACAGGAACGTGGAGCTGTCACTGCTCAGGTATGAAACTAAGAAAGATTCAGGGCCGTGAAATCACCACTTTTGCAGGTACCTTCTCTGCCAGAGAGAAGAGGAAGTCCTCGCATCTGCTTCACAGGTTTGCAAAAGGTCTGGACCCTAATCAGGGGCACTGCTTCGTTCTGCTCCCCTGGCCAGCGAGATGCCCCAGGCAGGCACTAGACAGTGCCCCAGCAGGGCCCAGAGGATCATGCGATATTCTTGAGTCTTATTTCCATATTTTAAAAACAATTTTTAAATGACTGAGCATCTTAGCTTTGCCTCTGGTCGTAGCTGTTAAAAGAAAAAGGGACCGTCAACCTTTCATGAGGTTATTGGAACAGGGCCACGAAACCTAGGCTGTGCTTGTGCTGTGCTCAGTTGCTTAGTTGTGCGACCCCATGGACAGTAGCCTGCCAGGCTCCTCTCTCCATGGAGTGTTCCAGACAAGAATACTGGAGTGGGTGGCTATGCCCTCCTCCAGGGTATTGTCCCGACCAGGGGATTGAACCCAGGTTTCTTAAGTCTTCTGCATTGCAAGTGGATTCTTCATCACTGAGCTACTGGTGAAGCACAGTTTAAAAGTAGGTAACAAAACCTAAAGACAGTAAGTCTGATCTGCACCAGGGAGTGTTACCATTTTCTACAGAAGCATCATCTTTCTCCACAATTACCCTGATAATCACAGTAAGATGAATTTGTTTGCAAATAAGTCTGGTCTCATTAACCTTGTCCTGATTATTTGTGCAAGGGCACTAAGAGTAGTGATTTTATGTCTGTCCTTAAATATGATATTCCACTGAAAGCCGGGCGACACCTCAGGGCTTTATTGGCCCCTGTGTTAAGTCCAAAGGGTTGCAAAGAGTCGGACAAGACTGGAGCGGCTAAACAATGACATATCACTTAAAAGGTTATAGAGGGCGTTGAATTCGTTTGTTGAAAATACCAGTCTCACGAACAGACAGTGAGCGTGCGTGTTGCTATTGAAGTCCTTAATGAGGCAACCGGCAGAGTGACAAAGCAGAAGAGAAAGAAACAGGGAGTTTTTAGAGCGGATGGAAATAACAGGAACGTGGAGCTGTCACTGCTCAGGTATGAAACTAAGAAAGATTCAGGGCCGTGAAATCACCACTTTTGCAGGTACCTTCTCTGCCAGAGAGAAGAGGAAGTCCTCGCATCTGCTTCACAGGTTTGCAAAAGGTCTGGACCCTAATCAGGGGCACTGCTTCGTTCTGCTCCCCTGGCCAGCGAGATGCCCCAGGCAGGCACTAGACAGTGCCCCAGCAGGGCCCAGAGGATCATGCGATATTCTTGAGTCTTATTTCCATATTTTAAAAACAATTTTTAAATGACTGAGCATCTTAGCTTTGCCTCTGGTCGTAGCTGTTAAAAGAAAAAGGGACCGTCAACCTTTCATGAGGTTATTGGAACAGGGCCGCACGAAACCTAGGCTGTGCTTGTGCTGTGCTCAGTTGCTTAGTTGTGCGACCCCATGGACAGTAGCCTGCCAGGCTCCTCTCTCCATGGAGTGTTCCAGACAAGAATACTGGAGTGGGTGGCTATGCCCTCCTCCAGGGTATTGTCCCGACCAGGGGATTGAACCCAGGTTTCTTAAGTCTTCTGCATTGCAAGTGGATTCTTCATCACTGAGCTACTGGTGAAGCACAGTTTAAAAGTAGGTAACAAAACCTAAAGACAGTAAGTCTGATCTGCACCAGGGAGTGTTACCATTTTCTACAGAAGCATCATCTTTCTCCACAATTACCCTGATAATCACAGTAAGATGAATTTGTTTGCAAATAAGTCTGGTCTCATTAACCTTGTCCTGATTATTTGTGCAAGGGCACTAAGAGTAGTGATTTTATGTCTGTCCTTAAATATGATATTCCACTGAAAGCCGGGCGACACCTCAGGGCTTTATTGGCCCCTGTGTTAAGTCCAAAGGGTTGCAAAGAGTCGGACAAGACTGGAGCGGCTAAACAATGACATATCACTTAAAAGAAAGGGAAAATTGGGTTTATATCTGGAAGACAAATCATTGAAAAATCAGCACTTACACAACAAAGTCATAAAATTTATCCATCAGTTGGCCAAAACTGAGCGGCTGAACCCATGAGCACCTCCCATCAGCACCTCCATCCTCATATAATTAATTCCTTTTCTTTTTTATTTATGGTTTATTACAGCATTTTGAATACAGTTCCTTGTGCTACACTGTAGGGCCCTATGGTTTATCCACCCTACATATAACCGTTTGTATCTGTTTACCCCAACCTCCAATCCAGCCCTCCTCCACCCCCACCACCGCCTTGGCAACCTTAAGTCTGTTCTCTATGTCTGTGAGGCCATTTCTGTTTCATAGATAAGTTTATTTGTGTCATGTTTCAGATTCCACATGTAAGTGATATCATATGGTATTTGTCTTTCTCTTCTGACTTAGTGTGATCATCTCTAGGGCCATCTATGTGGCTGCAAATGGCATCATTATTTCATTCTTTTTTTTTTTGGCTGAGTAATATTCCATAACTAACACACACACACACACACACACACACACACACACACACTTATATATATATATACTGATCTTCTTTATGCATTCATCTGTTGATGGACATTTAGGTTGTTTCCGTGTCTTGGCTATTGTAAATGGTGCTGCTGTGAACACTGAGGTGCATGTATCTTTTTTGAATTAGAGTTTTCTTTGGATATATGTGCTTGGGAGTGGGATTTCTGGATCATATGGCAAGTCTGTTTAGTTTCGAGGAATCTCCATCTTGTTTTCCATAGTGGCTGCACCAATGGCAAAATCTGTTTAGTTTTCAAAACAATTTACCCTGATAATCACAGTAAGATGAATTTGTTTGCAAATAAGTCTGGTCTCATTAACCTTGTCCTGATTATTTGTGCAAGGGCACTAAGAGTAGTGATTTTATGTCTGTCCTTAAATATGATATTCCACTGAAAGCCGGGCGACACCTCAGGGCTTTATTGGCCCCTGTGTTAAGTCCAAAGGGTTGCAAAGAGTCGGACAAGACTGGAGCGGCTAAACAATGACATATCACTTAAAAGAAAGGGAAAATTGGGTTTATATCTGGAAGACAAATCATTGAAAAATCAGCACTTACACAACAAAGTCATAAAATTTATCCATCAGTTGGCCAAAACTGAGCGGCTGAACCCATGAGCACCTCCCATCAGCACCTCCATCCTCATATAATTAATTCCTTTTCTTTTTTATTTATGGTTTATTACAGCATTTTGAATACAGTTCCTTGTGCTACACTGTAGGGCCCTATGGTTTATCCACCCTACATATAACCGTTTGTATCTGTTTACCCCAACCTCCAATCCAGCCCTCCTCCACCCCCACCACCGCCTTGGCAACCTTAAGTCTGTTCTCTATGTCTGTGAGGCCATTTCTGTTTCATAGATAAGTTTATTTGTGTCATGTTTCAGATTCCACATGTAAGTGATATCATATGGTATTTGTCTTTCTCTTCTGACTTAGTGTGATCATCTCTAGGGCCATCTATGTGGCTGCAAATGGCATCATTATTTCATTCTTTTTTTTTTTGGCTGAGTAATATTCCATAACTAACACACACACACACACACACACACACACACACACACTTATATATATATATACTGATCTTCTTTATGCATTCATCTGTTGATGGACATTTAGGTTGTTTCCGTGTCTTGGCTATTGTAAATGGTGCTGCTGTGAACACTGAGGTGCATGTATCTTTTTTGAATTAGAGTTTTCTTTGGATATATGTGCTTGGGAGTGGGATTTCTGGATCATATGGCAAGTCTGTTTTTAGTTTTTCGAGGAATCTCCATCTTGTTTTCCATAGTGGCTGCACCAATGTACATTCCCACCAATGCCATGTAATTAATTCTTGATTAATGCTTGACCTTGGGTCAGTAGTTTTGTGAATCTATCAGTTTCCCCATCAGAGTTCTGAACATTCTGATTTAGTGCAGTGCTCTGATCTTAAAGCTATCAGAAGTCTGTACTCATAAGAATTCTTCCCATAAGCCCCTTTGGACAGGAAACACTTTTGCAAAAGTGTCAGAGAGAAACCATAGCTGTCTTTATTAAAAGACCATGACTTTATCAAAGACTTTATCAAAAGTGACCATGGTTAAAGATCTGATGAGGTTTCATTGTAATGCAGTTAACAAGGAATTTTGATTATGTCTGTGACATACAATACTTAAAGATAATAACTAGAATTATTATTACATAATATCATATCAGGTCTCTAGGTATTTTATACAACTTATTCTAAAACAACCCGTTTTTCTGCTTTACAATAAAATAACTCTTTTTCTCCTTTAAAAATGCATTTCCACATGTTATACCTTTTCTTACCCCAAAATCCTACTTTTATTGTATACAGAGCCATTTTTCTTATTATTTTTCATAGTTTTGACTACTACTATTGACTAGAATTCTTAAGCTTTAGAAACCTTCATTTCTAGTGAAGTTAAGAAAGGAGCAGGGCTCCCCTGGTGGTCCATTGGTAAGGACACTGCCTTGCAGTGCAAGGTGCCAGTTCGATTCCTGGCCTGGGAAGATCCCAAGTGCAGCGAGAGGCTGGACCGATGCGTCCAATCACCGAGCTGGAGCTCTGGAGCGCATGCGCCCAGAGCCAGTGCTCTGTGACAACAAAGGCCACCGCGATGGGAGGCCCACACAGGCCAAATAACAAAGATGGATGAAAATAGAGAAATGAAAGACCAATAGAAGTGGCCCGCCCGCCTCCCTCCCTCCCCAACCTGCCCACCACCACCACCACCCCAAAAAAAGAAAGGAGCAATTGCAGACCAGCATTCTGTACACTGGCAAACTCATAATACATTTCATAATTTCTAGAAGTACATGCTTCTTCATAGTAAAATTTCTAATGTGGTACAAAGTATGTTTTTTTTTTTTAACAGACCCAAATATCTTTAGCTGCTCTGTAATAAGAAGCCAAAAGTAGATAAACATTTCATAATTAATGTCCAGGAATTAATGTCTAGTTATTAATATTTCAGTATTTTATCTTATTTGAAAATTGGTGGGAAGCAGTCTTGTGTATGTGTATGTGATCTTTTGACATTCTCACTCAGTCACATGAGAATGGACCTTGGGCCTGGAACATTTTTTAACCAAGAGATACAAAGCCCACCCAGGGATTCTCCTGGTGGCCCAGGGACTAAGACTCTACACTTCCAATGCAGGGGTCCTGGATTACATCCTACTCACAGAACTAGATCCCACATGTGGCAAAGAAAGATCTGATGAGGTTTCATTGTAATGCAGTTAACAAGGAATTTTGATTATGTCTGTGACATACAATACTTAAAGATAATAACTAGAATTATTATTACATAATATCATATCAGGTCTCTAGGTATTTTATACAACTTATTCTAAAACAACCCGTTTTTCTGCTTTACAATAAAATAACTCTTTTTCTCCTTTAAAAATGCATTTCCACATGTTATACCTTTTCTTACCCCAAAATCCTACTTTTATTGTATACAGAGCCATTTTTCTTATTATTTTTCATAGTTTTGACTACTACTATTGACTAGAATTCTTAAGCTTTAGAAACCTTCATTTCTAGTGAAGTTAAGAAAGGAGCAGGGCTCCCCTGGTGGTCCATTGGGTAAGGACACTGCCTTGCAGTGCAAGGGGTGCCAGTTCGATTCCTGGCCTGGGAAGATCCCAAGTGCCGCGGAGAGGCTGGACCGATGCGTCCAATCACCGAGCTGGAGCTCTGGAGCGCATGCGCCCAGAGCCAGTGCTCTGTGACAACAAAGGCCACCGCGATGGGAGGCCCACACAGGCCAAATAACAAAGATGGATGAAAATAGAGAAATGAAAGACCAATAGAAGTGGCCCGCCCGCTCCCCTCCCTCCCCAACCTGCCCACCACCACCACCACCCCAAAAAAAGAAAGGAGCAATTGCAGACCAGCATTCTGTACACTGGCAAACTCATAATACATTTCATAATTTCTAGAAGTACATGCTTCTTCATAGTAAAATTTCTAATGTGGTACAAAGTATGTTTTTTTTTTTTAACAGACCCAAATATCTTTAGCTGCTCTGTAATAAGAAGCCAAAAGTAGATAAACATTTCATAATTAATGTCCAGGAATTAATGTCTAGTTATTAATATTTCAGTATTTTATCTTATTTGAAAATTGGTGGGAAGCAGTCTTGTGTATGTGTATGTGATCTTTTGACATTCTCACTCAGTCACATGAGAATGGACCTTGGGCCTGGAACATTTTTTAACCAAGAGATACAAAGCCCACCCAGGGATTCTCCTGGTGGCCCAGGGACTAAGACTCTACACTTCCAATGCAGGGGTCCTGGATTACATCCCTACTCACAGAACTAGATCCCACATGTGGCAAAGAAAGATCTTGAGTGCAATAACAAAGACCCAGTGCAGCTAAGTATATAAATATATTATATATATATATATGTATGTATGTATTTAAAACCCATGCATCTTCTGCTGGGCTTTTCGCCTTGTACGGGAATATACCCCCTTGTCAGACTTTCTGAGTGTTCCTTTATCTCTGCTTAAAGCGTGTGCATCCTGGGGCAGCTGGCCTCTCACTATTGTATCTGTCCTCTGTGGGGAGGGGACAAGGCTCTCCCGTTGTGGCATGAGACAGGGGCTCCCACGCCAGTTGTCCTTTGCCAGGTACCAGGAGAGACTCGCTGGCCGTGGGGGACCAATCTCCATCCTCAGAATGTATGTTGCTCAGTCTCTTCTCTGCATAAGTAAAGCATTCCATCCAGGGCGAGACTGTGTTGTTTTCCTGGAGACACCAATAGAAGATGCAGTGGGCAGAAGTGTTTTGAGACTCTCCCTGGAATTGGTAACTGTGTCTTCTCCCTGGGGATTCGTAAAAAGACTAGGTGGGCTTTGAATTGCTTCTAAAGCTGCTTTTCTGTTCTTGTAAAGACTCAGTTTGAAAGGCCAGAGCAATTGTTTTCAATTCCTCAGAGAACTGGGCTGCAGCCTGAATAATATCATGGGTTGGACCACCCATCCAATTTGCTTCTTTATCCCAGGGAGAAGATTTCCAACTAAGACAGAAATCAAAAGATTCTGTGTGCTAGATTTAGAGCTGCTTGTCTCTTTGGAACATTTTAATAAGTTGTTCCACAAAGACATCCCTCTGGATACATTGTTCCACAAAGGCTTAGCTCGGGCACCAAAGGTTCACAAAAGTTCCCATTAGGCTCTGAATGTTAGTCAGCCAACTTCTTCTCCTCTTTTTTCAGCAACCATATTTTTCATTAATTAACTACTTTTTATTTTTGGTTTCCCTGGGTCTCCATTGCTGACAGCAGGCTTTCTCTAGTTGCAACAAGTGGGGGCCACGCTTTGTTGCATTGCCTGGGCTTCTCATTGTGGCACTTCTCTTGTTGCAGAGCACGGGCTCTAGGGTGTGAGGCCTAGTAACTGTGGTGTAGGGGCTTTGTGGCTCCACAGAATGTGGAATCTTCCCAGATCAGGGACCAGACATTGGCAAGTGGATCCTTATCCACTGCGCCACCAGGGAAGTCCAGAACTCTTAAAGAGAAAAAAATTGTTTCCAATATCTTATCATCAGGTTTTAGTTGGGGCACACAGTAAATATTCCAGGAAGTATTGAGCTCTTTCTAAAAGAGACCTTTTTGGGGCTTCCCTGGCGGTCCAGTGGGAAGAGTCCGCCTTGCAGTGCAAGGGGCACCGGTTCAATCCCTGGCCCAGGAAGATCCCACGTGCCACAGAGCAGCTAGACCAGTGTGTCCAATTACGAGCCAGCGCTCTGGAGCTCATGTGCCCAGAGCCGGTGCTCTGCGACAAGAGAGGCGACAGGAGGCCCACACAGGCCAAAGAACAAAGATGGATGAAAATAAATAAATGAAAGACTAATTAAAGAGGCCAAAATTTTAAAAATAGTGGGCAGAAGTGTTTTGAGACTCTCCTGGAATTGGTAACTGTGTCTTCTCTGGGGATTCGTAAAAAGACTAGGTGGGCTTTGAATTGCTTCTAAAGCTGCTTTTCTGTTCTTGTAAAGACTCAGTTTGAAAGGCCAGAGCAATTGTTTTCAATTCCTCAGAGAACTGGGCTGCAGCCTGAATAATATCATGGGTTGGACCACCCATCCAATTTGCTTCTTTATCCCAGGAGAAGATTTCCAACTAAGACAGAAATCAAAAGATTCTGTGTGCTAGATTTAGAGCTGCTTGTCTCTTTGGAACATTTTAATAAGTTGTTCCACAAAGACATCCCTCTGGATACATTGTTCCACAAAGGCTTAGCTCGGGCACCAAAGGTTCACAAAAGTTCCCATTAGGCTCTGAATGTTAGTCAGCCAACTTCTTCTCCTCTTTTTTCAGCAACCATATTTTTCATTAATTAACTACTTTTTATTTTTGGTTTCCCTGGGTCTCCATTGCTGACAGCAGGCTTTCTCTAGTTGCAACAAGTGGGGGCCACGCTTTGTTGCATTGCCTGGGCTTCTCATTGTGGCACTTCTCTTGTTGCAGAGCACGGGCTCTAGGGTGTGAGGCCTAGTAACTGTGGTGTAGGGGCTTTGTGGCTCCACAGAATGTGGAATCTTCCCAGATCAGGGACCAGACATTGGCAAGTGGATCCTTATCCACTGCGCCACCAGGGAAGTCCAGAACTCTTAAAGAGAAAAAAATTGTTTCCAATATCTTATCATCAGGTTTTAGTTGGGGCACACAGTAAATATTCCAGGAAGTATTGAGCTCTTTCTAAAAGAGACCTTTTTGGGGCTTCCCTGGCGGTCCAGTGGGAAGAGTCCGCCTTGCAGTGCAAGGGGCACCGGTTCAATCCCTGGCCCAGGAAGATCCCACGTGCCACAGAGCAGCTAGACCAGTGTGTCCAATTACGAGCCAGCGCTCTGGAGCTCATGTGCCCAGAGCCGGTGCTCTGCGACAAGAGAGGCGACAGGAGGCCCACACAGGCCAAAGAACAAAGATGGATGAAAATAAATAAATGAAAGACTAATTAAAGAGGCCAAAATTTTAAAAAATACTGCTAAAAAAAAAAAGATAGAGAGAGAGAGAGACCATTTTGATTCATTTAGAAACTTCTGCATACCAAAGAGAGAAAGAAAAGCATCCCACTGTTTGGGGAAGATTGGGACCCATTTTTCCCTAGTATAAATAGACAAGTTCACTTAGGTTAAAAGCTCCTGGCCACTGTAATTGAAGATTATCTTTGGGTAGGTTAATGCACTTGTCCGGACAATCGCAGATTATGGGCCTGTCACTGTCACACCTACTGTTAGCCCAGGTGAAGGAGGCTCAGACTCCACACTCGGACCCATTTTTCTCCTTCCTCTCCTTTCTTTCAAACAAAAATTTTACTTACCTCAGGTCATTTCCCTCTCCAGAGGATCTTCCTGATCTTGGGGTCTAACCTGGGTCTCCTGCATTACAGCCAGATTTTTTTTTTGACCCTCTGAGCCACCATGGAAGCCCACTTCAGGCCTTCGTCCAGTGTCTCACCCATTCCAGTTTAAGTCCGAGAATTCATAATGTTTAAGTTGGCCCCAGTCCACCTCTGGACTCAGTCTGGTAAAGGAAATGCTCAGATAAAGTCAGAGAGAGCTCATGATGCAAACACTGTTGTCCAAGAAGGACTTACCTATGACCTTCAGGTACAGGGAGAACACAGCAAGTGCAGAGGGATCATCAGGTGCCCATGCCTGGTTGCTTGTTGTTCCTGAGGGCCCTTGGTGGCCCTTGGTAGGGGCTGCCTCATTCACTTTCCACTTCTGACTCCAGAGCTGTGAAAAGGTAAACCAGCCTTACTTGGTCTCTCTGAGCCTCAGTCTCCTCCTCTGTTGAATGGGTACCATAGTGGGTTGTTTCGAGGATTCTACCAGAGTTTGTAAAGGTTAGGGTAATGCTGTTACTTGTGATGTTAGGGGCATGGTTGGTGGTACTGGGGATTTACTGTGTGACTCTGAGCTAGGGTTTTCCCTTTTCTGGGCCTCCATTTCCTTATCTGTGAAATCAGAGCTGGAGGGGGCAATTTTCAGTCTGTGGTTTCTCCCCATCTCCCTTACCCAGGCAGAGGGGCCTGGGAGCGTGGGATGTACCTGTGACTCCTGCCTTGAAAGCCACCACCCACTCCTCCCTGGTTTCTCTTTCGATGCTCTTTCTGGTTCCTGGAAGACTCTGTGCCCTTCCACCATCCAGAGAGCCTCCCAGACCTCTCTCCAGGGCCTTGCTAATGAGTAACAGTTCATTAAAAGCTAACCTTGAGCACCTCGACGCTCTGCCTTTGCCTTAGCAGGGAGGTTGGGATTCTTCTCCCTGGATTGGGGATTATTTGGGGCGGTGGGGAGGGAAGACAAGAATACTTCCAGATTCTCCAGAATGGGAGGAAATGTCTGTGCTGTGCTTTGGGTGGCTCGGGGGAAAGGCAAAGCTCAGGTCTGGGCAGCTGAGGCTCCCCGGCAGGCGCTCCCAGGCTGACCACTCTGGTGCCCATTGGCCTGACCACCCACTCACTGCCTGCCTCCCTCCCTCCCTGCCTGAGTCTTTCTTGGCAGTCATTCCTCCATTTTCCCACCAGAGGGCAGCAGTGACCAACCTGTCCACCAAGCGGGACCTTTTATTATTAATCGAAGGATAATTGCTTTACAATATTGTGTTGGTTTCTGCCAAACATCAACATGAATCAGCCCTAGGAATATATACCATTCGCTCTTGAACCTCCCTCCCATCTTCCTCCTCATCGCACCCACGAGGTTGTTACAGAGCCCCCATTTGAGTGCGCTGAGTCACAACAGCAAATTCCCCCTGGCTATGTGTTTTAAGTGTGGCGGTGTGCACCTTCCCACGCCACGCCCTCCATTCATCCCACTCCCGCCCCCGTCCCCCACTGTGTCCACAGTCTGTTCTCTATGTCTGTGTCTCCACGCCTGCCCCGCAGATAGACTCATCAGCACCATCTTTCTAGATTCAGTCAGCACTATTTTAATCTTAAGTCACCACTCTGCGTTTCCTGGCGGCTCAGTGGGTAAAGAATCCACTTGCAATGCAGGAGACGCAGGTTCGATCCCTCCGTCGGGAAGATTCCTTGGAGGAGGGCATGGTAATCCACTCCAGTATACTTGCCTGCGAATCCCATGGACTGAGAAGCCTGGCGGGCTGCAGTCCATAGGGTTGCAAAGAGTCAGACAGGACTGAGCTCGCTCGCGTAGTACTTCATCACATCTGTGAAGCAGCTACTGGGCCTGGCATAGTCCTGAGCAAGGCTTGAGGCCAGCGGACAGAAGAAGGCGGAAGCCTTTCCCACTGCCCTCCCCATGCCCCACTGGGGCTCCCCTGACCTCTCCCCCTAAACACACCTGGGAACCTGCTGCAGTTGGGCCTTTCGGGCCAGGCCTGAGCTGGGGATGAGTGGGGACTTGCTGCCATTCTGTGCTGGACTAGTCTGGAGCTCTGGGCGCCCTGCACCCTCTGGGGGATGTGGGGGCAGAGGCAAGGGTCTGGGTGAGTTTATCCCACCCCACGGGGACCTCAAAACCATCCTTACCCCATCTTCCCCGGGCCTGGGAACATGCATCCGACACAGTGGTGGACTCCGCCGTGGTCTGCCTCTTGGACCTGCTGAATTCTGCTGGTAGAATGGAAACAGACCTGGGAAGAGAAAGTGAGTTGTCCAAGGTCTAGGTCTGGGACCTCCCAGGACTGTGCTCTATCCTCTACTCCATGAGGCTCTCCCAGCCTCAGTGGCCCTCTCGGGGAAGAGGAGGGCGTCAGGGAGGCTAGAGCTCCGTCTCAGCGCTTGAAGGCGGGACGTGGGGCTGCGTGCAGGACTCACAAGGGGGGTGATGGAGGTGAGTCTGTAGGGTGGCTGGGAAGCACCACGTGCTGTCTCAGCTGCATGTGTGTGCACCTGTATGTGTGTAGGAGTGTGTATGTGTGTACACACTCACTATACACACGTCCTCCATGATCCATGGGGGCTTCAAGACTGCCTGTGTTTGGCGAGAAGAGAGCAGGCACTGTCTTGCAGCAACATCCTCCATCTGTGACAAGAAGATCCTTATTTTTTGGGGACACACACTGCACCGCATGCAGGATCTTAGTTCCCAGACAAGGGATAAGACCCGGGACCCCTGCAGTGGAACTGGGGAGTCTTAGCCACTGGACCACCTGGGAAATCCCGAGAGGGTCTTTAGAGATGCATTGAGTGCCCCCGGGACAACTTGGCTCGTGCCGACCCCTTTCAGCATGGATCTCAGGGTGCAGGGGCTGCTGGGCAGAATGTACCGGGCAGAGGAGTAAACAGAAGCTGGGTTCCCCTTTGGCTGTGGCCTTTAGATACGTTCTCAGGCATCGGGCTGCAGGCTGGGGCCAACGCACTTCTTAGTGTCCTACGGAAGGACGAGGGTGTGCCACCGAGGAGAGAGAGAGACTGGATGACAGGTCGGTCTTCGCACAGCCCAGGGGCTCCTAGAAAGGGTGACAGCGACCTCTAGGCCTCGCTCTGCCACTTACCAGCTGAGTGATCTTGGGCAAGTCACTCCACCTCTCTGAGCCTCAGTTTTCTCAACTGTAAAATGGGGAGCGAGGATAAACTCTCGTTTCTGGGCTGCAGTGAAAATTAAATAAGACTCAGCCCCAAGTGCCCAACACAAGTGAGTACCTAGTAAACAGCTCTGGCTCCCAGCCCAAGGCCAAGCTTCAGGGCAGCCCCTCCCCAGACATCTCACCCTTGTGGGGCTCCTATCAAGGGCACCCCACTTCTGAGACTTAAGCTGAACCTGTATTTTTAACTAAGCAAGGATCTGGGGTAAGACTGGAGCCTTAAGCATCTGTCCTAGGCAAGTCTCCACCTCTGTGCCGCTCGGGAAGAGGAGGGCGTCAGGGAGGCTAGAGCTCCGTCTCAGCGCTTGAAGGCGGGACGTGGGGCTGCGTGCAGGACTCACAAGGGGGGTGATGGAGGTGAGTCTGTAGGGTGGCTGGGAAGCACCACGTGCTGTCTCAGCTGCATGTGTGTGCACCTGTATGTGTGTAGGAGTGTGTATGTGTGTACACACTCACTATACACACGTCCTCCATGATCCATGGGGGCTTCAAGACTGCCTGTGTTTGGCGAGAAGAGAGCAGGCACTGTCTTGCAGCAACATCCTCCATCTGTGACAAGAAGATCCTTATTTTTTGGGGACACACACTGCACCGCATGCAGGATCTTAGTTCCCAGACAAGGGATAAGACCCGGGACCCCTGCAGTGGAACTGGGGAGTCTTAGCCACTGGACCACCTGGGAAATCCCGAGAGGGTCTTTAGAGATGCATTGAGTGCCCCCGGGACAACTTGGCTCGTGCCGACCCCTTTCAGCATGGATCTCAGGGTGCAGGGGCTGCTGGGCAGAATGTACCGGGCAGAGGAGTAAACAGAAGCTGGGTTCCCCTTTGGCTGTGGCCTTTAGATACGTTCTCAGGCATCGGGCTGCAGGCTGGGGCCAACGCACTTCTTAGTGTCCTACGGAAGGACGAGGGTGTGCCACCGAGGAGAGAGAGAGACTGGATGACAGGTCGGTCTTCGCACAGCCCAGGGGCTCCTAGAAAGGGTGACAGCGACCTCTAGGCCTCGCTCTGCCACTTACCAGCTGAGTGATCTTGGGCAAGTCACTCCACCTCTCTGAGCCTCAGTTTTCTCAACTGTAAAATGGGGAGCGAGGATAAACTCTCGTTTCTGGGCTGCAGTGAAAATTAAATAAGACTCAGCCCCAAGTGCCCAACACAAGTGAGTACCTAGTAAACAGCTCTGGCTCCCAGCCCAAGGCCAAGCTTCAGGGCAGCCCCTCCCCAGACATCTCACCCTTGTGGGGCTCCTATCAAGGGCACCCCACTTCTGAGACTTAAGCTGAACCTGTATTTTTAACTAAGCAAGGATCTGGGGTAAGACTGGAGCCTTAAGCATCTGTCCTAGGCAAGTCTCCACCTCTGTGCCGCTGGGCCCCGAGGTCAACAGGACCCGCATTTACTGAACACCGGCCCCACTCCTCCAGGTTCTGCACTGAGAGGGTTCCCGTGCCCTGAGGTGGGCTACATCAACCCATTTCACAGATGAGTCGGAGGTCCGGAGGTTCAGCAGCCCCTGAGACGTGACTAGGCTAGGAGGGCATTTCAGAACCCATACCCCCAGGCAGCCTACGGCAGGGGGCCCTCACACAGGCGGGCTCTGACCCGGCTCCCAGGGGGTGGGCTGAGGCTGCAGTCCCGGGGCAGCCTGAGTGGGGTGTGTCGGGCAGGGACCCCTGTGTTCAGCACACATTCACAACTAAGTCGAGTAAATATTTAGAGCCATCAGGGTGATGGATTGCCTTCGATCCTGTGCCCTACTGTGAGAGCCTCCGCTTACTCATGCTTTCTTAAAACCAGCCTCTTCTCTCACACATCTTTAATAATTCAGCTCCTAATTGTCTCCAAACGCAAACCCGAAAATGCCAGCTCAGGGCTTTCCTCCCCTCTCTCTCGCCCTCCCTGTCGGAGGCCCCTCACTCAGCTGCTATAGTCCCTGCCCCGCGGCCTGACCTGTGATCACTTCTGCGAGGGGCCCAGGCCCGCTGGGTTCCGGTGTTCCCCCACTCTGGGGACAGGCGGCTGGAGCAGCTGAGCCGCAGGGCTGAGCCAAGAGGAGGCAGGAACAGGAAGGTGTGGCCAACGCCCTGCAGCTCGGAAGAACGGGAGGAGGAGCGAAAGGTCAGGCCTCGCTCTGCCACTTACCAGCTGAGTGATCTTGGGCAAGTCACTCCACCTCTCTGAGCCTCAGTTTTCTCAACTGTAAAATGGGAGCGAGGATAAACTCTCGTTCTGGGCTGCAGTGAAGATTAAATAAGACTCAGCCCCAAGTGCCCAACACAAGTGAGTACCTAGTAAACAGCTCTGGCTCCCAGCCCAAGGCCAAGCTTCAGGGCAGCCCCTCCCCAGACATCTCACCCTTGTGGGGCTCCTATCAAGGGCACCCCACTTCTGAGACTTAAGCTGAACCTGTATTTTTAACTAAGCAAGGATCTGGGGTAAGACTGGAGCCTTAAGCATCTGTCCTAGGCAAGTCTCCACCTCTGTGCCGCTGGGCCCCGAGGTCAACAGGACCCGCATTTACTGAACACCGGCCCCACTCCTCCAGGTTCTGCACTGAGAGGGTTCCCGTGCCCTGAGGTGGGCTACATCAACCCATTTCACAGATGAGTCGGAGGTCCGGAGGTTCAGCAGCCCCTGAGACGTGACTAGGCTAGGAGGGCATTTCAGAACCCATACCCCCAGGCAGCCTACGGCAGGGGGCCCTCACACAGGCGGGCTCTGACCCGGCTCCCAGGGGGTGGGCTGAGGCTGCAGTCCCGGGGCAGCCTGAGTGGGGTGTGTCGGGCAGGGACCCCTGTGTTCAGCACACATTCACAACTAAGTCGAGTAAATATTTAGAGCCATCAGGGTGATGGATTGCCTTCGATCCTGTGCCCTACTGTGAGAGCCTCCGCTTACTCATGCTTTCTTAAAACCAGCCTCTTCTCTCACACATCTTTAATAATTCAGCTCCTAATTGTCTCCAAACGCAAACCCGAAAATGCCAGCTCAGGGCTTTCCTCCCCTCTCTCTCGCCCTCCCTGTCGGAGGCCCCTCACTCAGCTGCTATAGTCCCTGCCCCGCGGCCTGACCTGTGATCACTTCTGCGAGGGGCCCAGGCCCGCTGGGTTCCGGTGTTCCCCCACTCTGGGGACAGGCGGCTGGAGCAGCTGAGCCGCAGGGCTGAGCCAAGAGGAGGCAGGAACAGGAAGGTGTGGCCAACGCCCTGCAGCTCGGAAGAACGGGAGGGAGGAGCGAGGACACGGGCATCTTGGGGTGACAGGGGAGGCCACCCTACATGGGTCCCTGGACAGGCCTCAGGCCAGGGCTGGGAGGGGAGTGGAGCCTGATCACTCCTACAGCATCTCCTGGGTGCCCAGTTTCCTGGGTTGGGTTTCTTGGTTGGTGGTGCTCCCTTGTGCCCTCTGGAGGCCATCTCCATAAAGGGGAGCTCCAGTCTCAAGTGGCCCGTATAAACTGGGTCCCAGCCCTGCTTGTCTGGGTGACCACAGGCTACTAAAAGCACCACTCTGGACTTCCCTGGCGATTCAAGGGTGAAGACGCTGCGCTTCCACTGCAGGCGACGCAGGTTCGATCCCTGGTCAGGAAACTAAAATGTCACACGCTATGCAGTGCAGCCGCCAAAAACCTCACCACTCAGCTTCACTTCCTGTCTTCCTGGAGGTCCATCCAGGCTGCCACAGGAGGGCTAAGGAAGACTGCACAACCCCTCAAGCAGAGCATCTTCCCAGGCCAGGCCTGGCTGGGGTGGGCACCGTGGCAGGAGCAGCCAGGAGGGACCCAGTGGGGGCAGCCTGTCCTGGGCCAGCACCTGCTGCTGCAGAGGAACCATAGGCCAGGGCTCCCCGTCCCTGTGAGGTCTCTGGGCTGGGCTGGTCCTGTGTAAACCTCCAGGACCCCCTGCCCTCCAGCCTCAGGCCAGGCTTGCAGGCCTCCAGTTGTATTTTCACTCTGCAAGTCCTTGAGTTTGTCCACCAGGGGATGCCCTGGACCCTCGGGAAACAACAGGAAACTGGACGAGTAAAAATTCCCCTAAATATTAAAAAAAAAAATTTTACTTTGTGCAGGGTCTTGGTTATGGCATGCAAGATCTTTAGTTGTGTCATATAAACTCTTAGTTGCTCATGTAGGACCTTAGTTCCCTGACCAGGGATGCGACCCAGGCTCCCTGCACTGGGAGCATGGAATCTTAGCCACTGGACTGCCAGGGAAGTCCCCCGCCACACACACTCACACACTCACACACACACACTCAATAGAGTTTATAGAATATAAAACAAGACTGATAAATAAATTATAGTTAGAAAAGAGCAGGGCTACAGGGCCATAGCTCATCAGCCAGGTGCACAGAGAATAGCGGGTGTGACGAGACGTTAAGAAATACACACATAGACGTATAGACAGAGGGAAAGGATGGGAACGGGGGAGGGGTGCTCAAGACCTCTTGGATCAAAGCTCCAAACACATTCACCAGTCCGCTTTTATTCAGTGCTGAAGCCTCCAGGTGTTTACAGGGAATGCTATTCGCACAGGCTGGGAATCAGTCACAGCCCTATTCAATAATCACCCTTTGTGACTCTAAGTCGCTTACACTATCTTCCCAATGGACAAAGCGCATTACAGCTGGGGTGGGGGTGGGGGCAACCGTACCAGCAAGAAGTGAAGGAGTCTGCACAGACCCGGTGTTCCAAAGTCCACAGCAGATATCCCACCTGTTGCTGATCAGTTTGGCCCCAGCTAATGAGCCCATGTGAATCAAATTGACTTGTTTTCCTCTTAGTTTTCTTATTTCCAAGATGGTTTTCTCCTGGCTCAGTCAAAGCTGCAACCTTTTACAGTTTCCTTAGGAACGTGATGTTGGGTGGGCACCGTGGCAGGAGCAGCCAGGGGGACCCAGTGGGGCAGCCTGTCCTGGGCCAGCACCTGCTGCTGCAGAGGAACCATAGGCCAGGGCTCCCCGTCCCTGTGAGGTCTCTGGGCTGGGCTGGTCCTGTGTAAACCTCCAGGACCCCCTGCCCTCCAGCCTCAGGCCAGGCTTGCAGGCCTCCAGTTGTATTTTCACTCTGCAAGTCCTTGAGTTTGTCCACCAGGGGATGCCCTGGACCCTCGGGAAACAACAGGAAACTGGACGAGTAAAAATTCCCCTAAATATTAAAAAAAAAATTTTACTTTGTGCAGGGTCTTGGTTATGGCATGCAAGATCTTTAGTTGTGTCATATAAACTCTTAGTTGCTCATGTAGGACCTTAGTTCCCTGACCAGGGATGCGACCCAGGCTCCCTGCACTGGGAGCATGGAATCTTAGCCACTGGACTGCCAGGGAAGTCCCCCGCCACACACACTCACACACTCACACACACACACTCAATAGAGTTTATAGAATATAAAACAAGACTGATAAATAAATTATAGTTAGAAAAGAGCAGGGCTACAGGGCCATAGCTCATCAGCCAGGTGCACAGAGAATAGCGGGTGTGACGAGACGTTAAGAAATACACACATAGACGTATAGACAGAGGGAAAGGATGGGAACGGGGGAGGGGTGCTCAAGACCTCTTGGATCAAAGCTCCAAACACATTCACCAGTCCGCTTTTATTCAGTGCTGAAGCCTCCAGGTGTTTACAGGGAATGCTATTCGCACAGGCTGGGAATCAGTCACAGCCCTATTCAATAATCACCCTTTGTGACTCTAAGTCGCTTACACTATCTTCCCAATGGACAAAGCGCATTACAGCTGGGGTGGGGGTGGGGGCAACCGTACCAGCAAGAAGTGAAGGAGTCTGCACAGACCCGGTGTTCCAAAGTCCACAGCAGATATCCCACCTGTTGCTGATCAGTTTGGCCCCAGCTAATGAGCCCATGTGAATCAAATTGACTTGTTTTCCTCTTAGTTTTCTTATTTCCAAGATGGTTTTCTCCTGGCTCAGTCAAAGCTGCAAAAATCTTCACTAGTTTGTTTCCCCACAGTACAGGAATTACTCAGGGAAGGCAGGATGGATGAGGCACCCAGGGAAGGGCTTGGAAGGAACGTGATGTTTGAATACAGACCTGAGGAGGTCGGAGAAGAACCCAAGGGAAAGCTTTCCAGACAGAGGAATGGCCAGGGCCAACGCCTCGGGGTGGGGATGCGCAGGCCTGTCTGTGAACCAGGGGATGAACTGGCGTGTCTGCGGACCAGGGGGTGAGCTGGCGTGCCTTCGGACCGGGGGGTGAGCTGGCGTGTCTGCGGACCAGGAAAGTGGCCTATGCGGAGATGCTCAAAGAGGTTGGAGGGAGACAGAGAAGCACTTGTGTGCTCTCATGCAGGCTCCAGCTGTTCATAGGAGTCAGGTGGAGTGCAGGGATTCGAGCAGCCCAGTGCTGGGAGCTGCCTTCTGCTCTGAGCTGACCCTCCCACTGCTGGTGGAGAATAAGCCTCAGGGACTGGGAGGGTGGCCAGCCTCTTTGGTCATTGCGCACCATGGACCCAGGCAGGGCCAAATGATGGAAGAGTGAGGAATAGGTGGGTTCTGGAGGCATTTTGAAGGTGGAGCTGAAAGGGTTTACTCATGGGCAGTTTGTTACTGTCAGAGAAAGAGGAGAGTTCTGGATAGTGGCTGGTCAAGGTATTTGTCCTGGTAATCTGGAGATCTGAGTGCTTAGATACGGTGGTGGGAGAAACCTGCTTCTCCTTCAGCAGGCCTGGCATTGGGGGCACAGCGGGCGGTACTCAGACCTAGCATGTTCAGCTTGAAACATCTAAAACCATCTTAGAAAAGACCCTGATGCTGGGGAAGATTGAGGGCAGGAGAAGAGGGGGGGCGACAGAGGACAAGATAGTTGGATGGCGTCATCTGCTGCTCAATGGACATGAATTTGAGCAAACTCCGGGAAACAGTGACGGACAGAGAAGCCAGGCATGCTGTAGTCCATGGGGTCACAAAGGGTTGAAAACAACTTAGAGACTGAAAAACAGCAAAAACCCCCCATCTTACTGGAGGGATTGAGGAGGCATTTGGCAGTTAGCCTATGAGAAATGTTGGGACTAGAGAGAGAACGTTGGAAGTCTTTAGCATGAAGATGGGATTTAAGGTCAAAAGACTGGGCGGGGGCTTCTCTGGTGGTCCAGTGGGTAAAGAGTCCGCCTTGCAGTGCAAGGGGCACTGGTTCGATCCCTGGCCCGGGAAGATTCCATGTGCCATAAAGCAGCTAGACCGGCGTGTCCAGTTACGAGCCAGTGCTCTGGAGCGCATGCACTCAGAGTTGGTGCTCTGCAACGAGAGTGGCCACTGCAATGGGAGGCCCAGGCCCACACAGGCCAAAGAATAAATATGGATGAAAATAAATAAAAAACCAATAAAAGAGGCCAAAAAAAAAAAAAAGACTGGATAGGAGTTGTCCAGGGTGAGCCAGGCATGAACATTAACACTTAAAGGTCTCTGGCTCCTGTGTGCAGCCTCTGGCACCTGCAGAAGGATCGACTGCTTATTCTATCCTGAAAAGCACTGATCCATGTTCTAGACCTTCATTTTGTCCTACCCACTGATTGAGATGAGAGTCCCAATTTTTTACAGGCTGATGGGTCTAGAGGTGGACCCCCGACCCAGCCAGCCAGTCATGGAGGGAAACCCCCCAGGGCAGGGCAGGCCCCATGTCCAGCTGGGTCAATAAGAACCCTTCCCAGGTCTTCTGACAGTGACTGGCCCCACATTTGGAACAGAGAAGCTGTGACTTACAGGCCTGGTGGCTTCCAGCAGCTGAGTATACAAAGCCTGGTGGCTCCAGGACCCGCGCATTGGGGGGGCCCCACAGCGGGGCGGGGTACTCAGACCTAGCATGTTCAGCTTGAAACATCTAAAACCATCTTAGAAAAGACCCTGATGCTGGGGAAGATTGAGGGCAGGAGAAGAGGGGGGGCGACAGAGGACAAGATAGTTGGATGGCGTCATCTGCTGCTCAATGGACATGAATTTGAGCAAACTCCGGGAAACAGTGACGGACAGAGAAGCCAGGCATGCTGTAGTCCATGGGGTCACAAAGGGTTGAAAACAACTTAGAGACTGAAAAACAGCAAAAACCCCCCATCTTACTGGAGGGATTGAGGAGGCATTTGGCAGTTAGCCTATGAGAAATGTTGGGACTAGAGAGAGAACGTTGGAAGTCTTTAGCATGAAGATGGGATTTAAGGTCAAAAGACTGGGCGGGGGCTTCTCTGGTGGTCCAGTGGGTAAAGAGTCCGCCTTGCAGTGCAAGGGGCACTGGTTCGATCCCTGGCCCGGGAAGATTCCATGTGCCATAAAGCAGCTAGACCGGCGTGTCCAGTTACGAGCCAGTGCTCTGGAGCGCATGCACTCAGAGTTGGTGCTCTGCAACGAGAGTGGCCACTGCAATGGGAGGCCCAGGCCCACACAGGCCAAAGAATAAATATGGATGAAAATAAATAAAAAACCAATAAAAGAGGCCAAAAAAAAAAAAAAGACTGGATAGGAGTTGTCCAGGGTGAGCCAGGCATGAACATTAACACTTAAAGGTCTCTGGCTCCTGTGTGCAGCCTCTGGCACCTGCAGAAGGATCGACTGCTTATTCTATCCTGAAAAGCACTGATCCATGTTCTAGACCTTCATTTTGTCCTACCCACTGATTGAGATGAGAGTCCCAATTTTTTACAGGCTGATGGGTCTAGAGGTGGACCCCCGACCCAGCCAGCCAGTCATGGAGGGAAACCCCCCAGGGCAGGGCAGGCCCCATGTCCAGCTGGGTCAATAAGAACCCTTCCCAGGTCTTCTGACAGTGACTGGCCCCACATTTGGAACAGAGAAGCTGTGACTTACAGGCCTGGTGGCTTCCAGCAGCTGAGTATCACGCCACTGAGAAGAAGCCATTTGAGGGAGTGAGGCACGTGCGAAGTCAGAACAGGGGGCCCAGTTTGAACCCATGTGTCTGGTCATTCTTGTCCTCACAATTTGGTTTGTTGTTGTTGTTTAGTCACTAAGTCGTGTCTGACGCTTTCCAACCCTATGGACTGTAGCCTGCCAGGCATCTCTGTCCATGGGATTTCCCAGGCAAGAATACTGGAGTGGGCTGCCATTTCCTTTTCCAGGGGATCTTCCTGACCCAGTTATCAAACCTGAGTCTCCTGCATTGGCAGGCAAGTTCTTTACCACTGGGCCACCTGGAAAGCCCCTATACAATAGATACTTAAAGGATTTTTTTTCCTTAAGAAGCTATAATTTTATTTATTTTATGTCTTAGGCCAGCCCATGCACAACATACAGGACATACAGGATCTTAGTTCCCTGACCAGTGATTGAACCCGTTCCCCTTGCACTGGGAGCTCCGTATTTCCCCCATCCCAATGCTGCCTTGCCTATCATAACTGTTTCATTTTTTCTGTCTCCCCTTGAGAATGTAAGCTTCTTGAGGCCGGTGTCCATGTCTGCTACATTTAATGCTGTATCTGCGAGAAACAAAGTAGATACTCAATAAAATACATGTTGAATGCATAAATGCGTGAATGAACCTGGGCTGCTTTTACTCTGAACTCAAACATCTCTCCAGATTGAAGGAAGAATCAAAAAACCATTTTCCCTGCTATGGGCCCTGACTGCTCCTCTGTGATGGCTTTACAAGTACCCGCCCTCAGAGTCTTACCCAGAGGTCCCTGACTCTGCATGTCCAAGTGGGGGGGCAACAATTTGAGCCCTGGTTGGGGAACTAAGATCCCAAGTGCCATGCAATATGGCCAAAAAATAAATTAATAAATAAAATAGGAACGAGTACCCACCCTTGGCCAATCCAGCACTCTGAGAAGGAGGAATGCTTGGGTGTTCCCAGGGACCTTCTCCGAGCACCTGAGTATCACGCCACTGAGAAGAAGCCATTTGAGGGAGTGAGGCACGTGCGAAGTCAGAACAGGGGGCCCAGTTTGAACCCATGTGTCTGGTCATTCTTGTCCTCACAATTTGGTTTGTTGTTGTTGTTTAGTCACTAAGTCGTGTCTGACGCTTTCCAACCCTATGGACTGTAGCCTGCCAGGCATCTCTGTCCATGGGATTTCCCAGGCAAGAATACTGGAGTGGGCTGCCATTTCCTTTTCCAGGGGATCTTCCTGACCCAGTTATCAAACCTGAGTCTCCTGCATTGGCAGGCAAGTTCTTTACCACTGGGCCACCTGGAAAGCCCCTATACAATAGATACTTAAAGGATTTTTTTTCCTTAAGAAGCTATAATTTTATTTATTTTATGTCTTAGGCCAGCCCATGCACAACATACAGGACATACAGGATCTTAGTTCCCTGACCAGTGATTGAACCCGTTCCCCTTGCACTGGGAGCTCCGTATTTCCCCCATCCCAATGCTGCCTTGCCTATCATAACTGTTTCATTTTTTCTGTCTCCCCTTGAGAATGTAAGCTTCTTGAGGCCGGTGTCCATGTCTGCTACATTTAATGCTGTATCTGCGAGAAACAAAGTAGATACTCAATAAAATACATGTTGAATGCATAAATGCGTGAATGAACCTGGGCTGCTTTTACTCTGAACTCAAACATCTCTCCAGATTGAAGGAAGAATCAAAAAACCATTTTCCCTGCTATGGGCCCTGACTGCTCCTCTGTGATGGCTTTACAAGTACCCGCCCTCAGAGTCTTACCCAGAGGTCCCTGACTCTGCATGTCCAAGTGGGGGGGCAACAATTTGAGCCCTGGTTGGGGAACTAAGATCCCAAGTGCCATGCAATATGGCCAAAAAATAAATTAATAAATAAAATAGGAACGAGTACCCACCCTTGGCCAATCCAGCACTCTGAGAAGGAGGAATGCTTGGGTGTTCCCAGGGACCTTCTCCGAGCACCTGTTCAGGTTGGAATCCTGACGCTTGTAGAGAGTAGCAGGTAGGACAAGTCTGCAGCCTCTGTTGTTTGCTTTCAGCTGTGACTGGGGATGCTGATGGGGTGTTGAGGATGAAATGCTATAATCTATGTCAGGTAGCACCAGTGGTAAAGAACCCACTGCAGGAGACATAGGTTTGACCCCTGGGTCAGGAAGATCCCCTGGAGGAAAGCACGGCAGCCCACTCCAGTATTCTTGCCTGGAGAATCCCACGGACAGAGGAGCCTGGCGGGCTACAATCCATAGGGTTGCACAGAGTCGAACACGACTGAGTGACTAGCACAGCATGGCACACATCAGTGCCTAGGAGAGTGCCGGGCATATAGTGAGCACTCAGTAGCTGAAGCTACCACTAGTACAATTATTACCCCACTGCTTCACTCCACTGAGCTCAGGGAGGAAGACGGGCAAGTTGAGGCCTCTGGCTGGAGGCAAAGATGGGACTCAGATCCTGCACTTCCAGACCCCCGTCTGGGCTCTAGTTTCCCCCCTGCTGATTTCCACCCCAGGGTTTTGATTCCTGAGCCATTCACTTGTATCCTGCTGACGCAGGACATCTGTAATAAACATACCTCCCTGAGCTGCCAGCAGCCACCTCGGAAGCCAAGTAAACAGCGCGCAGGATGGAAATTCCCCAGGACACCCTTGGGCCCTCGGCTTGAGTTCAAACAAAGAAATGCTTATGTCCAGACATCTTCACAGATCAGCAACAAGGATGTGATCTGAGAGCACTTAGCCTCGGCGTCATAAAACACGAGGATTGATGACCCCCAGTGACTGGGGCGACTGCCAGGGGGAGCAAGCCAACTCCCAGTTGGCCCAGCGATGCTTCCTGGGTACCTTTTGTGCACAGAGACTCAGCCTGGATTCGGGCTGCGTTAAAATACCCCGGCACTGCTCCATATGTCCAGGGAGCCCCTCAGCGCTTGGAGAGCTCTCGCTGGCGTGGGCGCACCTGAGGCTCTTAACAACGTATGAGGGCGTGTCCCTAGGATGAAAGGAAGTTTCTGCCACTTTGGAGATGAAGAACTTTCTCACCAAGGAGGTGAGAAAGCAACATAATGTAGACTGCACAACCCTGGAAACCCTGACTCACCATGACCCAACCCAGAGAAATGGGAAAGCCAAGTTCAAAACCATGGTGACTGGGGACATAGGTTCTGACCCTGGGTTTCAGGTGAAGTTTTTGGGGGCTATAATCTATGTCAGGTAGCACCAGTGGTAAAGAACCCACTGCAGGAGACATAGGTTTGACCCCTGGGTCAGGAAGATCCCCTGGAGGAAAGCACGGAAACCCACTCCAGTATTCTTGCCTGGAGAATCCCACGGACAGAGGAGCCTGGCGGGCTACAATCCATAGGGTTGCACAGAGTCGAACACGACTGAGTGACTAGCACAGCATGGCACACATCAGTGCCTAGGAGAGTGCCGGGCATATAGTGAGCACTCAGTAGCTGAAGCTACCACTAGTACAATTATTACCCCACTGCTTCACTCCACTGAGCTCAGGGAGGAAGACGGCAAGTTGAGGCCTCTGGCTGGAGGCAAAGATGGGACTCAGATCCTGCACTTCCAGACCCCCGTCTGGGCTCTAGTTTCCCCCCTGCTGATTTCCACCCCAGGGTTTTGATTCCTGAGCCATTCACTTGTATCCTGCTGACGCAGGACATCTGTAATAAACATACCTCCCTGAGCTGCCAGCAGCCACCTCGGAAGCCAAGTAAACAGCGCGCAGGATGGAAATTCCCCAGGACACCCTTGGGCCCTCGGCTTGAGTTCAAACAAAGAAATGCTTATGTCCAGACATCTTCACAGATCAGCAACAAGGATGTGATCTGAGAGCACTTAGCCTCGGCGTCATAAAACACGAGGATTGATGACCCCCAGTGACTGGGGCGACTGCCAGGGGGAGCAAGCCAACTCCCAGTTGGCCCAGCGATGCTTCCTGGGTACCTTTTGTGCACAGAGACTCAGCCTGGATTCGGGCTGCGTTAAAATACCCCGGCACTGCTCCATATGTCCAGGGAGCCCCTCAGCGCTTGGAGAGCTCTCGCTGGCGTGGGCGCACCTGAGGCTCTTAACAACGTATGAGGGCGTGTCCCTAGGATGAAAGGAAGTTTCTGCCACTTTGGAGATGAAGAACTTTCTCACCAAGGAGGTGAGAAAGCAACATAATGTAGACTGCACAACCCTGGAAACCCTGACTCACCATGACCCAACCCAGAGAAATGGGAAAGCCAAGTTCAGCTGAGAAATACAGATTCACCCAAAATTCACACATCAACATAGTGGACATTGTATAAGCTCTAGGCTCTCAAGACTTCTCTGGTGGTCCACTGGCTAAGACGCAGAGCTCCTAATGCAGGGGGCCCAGGTTCCATCCCTGGTCAAGGAACTAGATTCCACCTGTTGCGACTAAGACCAGGCACAGCCAAATAAATAAATAATTTTTAAAAAGAGATTAAACTTTTTTAAAAAACAAAAGCAAACAAACAAAACCAAAAAAACCTCTTAGGGCCTGAAGTGAAGCTGTTGAGAAGAGCTACAGCTGCCCTTACCCAGTCCTGTCATTCTGGAGCTGGTTTGTTTCCCTGGGCTGGAGCTGGGTTAAGAAAAGGCACAAGGGCTTTCCTGGTGGTCCAGTGGGTAAGGACACCACCTTGCAGTGCAAGGGGCGCCGGTTCGATCCCTGACCTGGGAAGATCCCACGTGCCGTGGAGCGGCTGGACCGATGTGTCCAACTACCGAGCCGGAGCTCTGGGCGCTCTGCAATGAGAGAGGCCACTGTGATGGGAGGCCCACACAGGCCAAAGAACAAAGATAAATAAATGAACAATAGAAGTGGCCCCTCCAAAAAAGAAAAGACATAAGAAGAGATGAGAGGTCTTCCGAATGAGGGGGGAACAGAGGACCAGTGAGTGAGATGAGGGGCCCGAAGAGCACGGAGCCCTCAAGCACCCTCCTTCCTTCACCCTTCAGTAGCCCTGTGAGTCACTGTCCTCTTTCCTGACCCCTGGGCATCTCTTTTCCTCTGAATGCCTTTAAGGTTTTCTCTTTACCTTTGGTGTTCAGCAGTTTGACCAGGACAGGCTTAGCTGTGGTTTTCTTTGTATTTATTCTGCCAGGGTTCTGTTGAGCTTGTTGAAACTACAGTTAGATATCTCTCATCCATTTGGGAAATTTTTCTGCTGTTATTTCTTCAGATTTTAAGTTTTTTTTTGTTTTTTTTTTAAGGAAGTTTCTGCCACTTTGGAGATGAAGAACTTTCTCACCAAGGAGGTGAGAAAGCAACATAATGTAGACTGCACAACCCTGGAAACCCTGACTCACCATGACCCAACCCAGAGAAATGGGAAAGCCAAGTTCAGCTGAGAAATACAGATTCACCCAAAATTCACACATCAACATAGTGGACATTGTATAAGCTCTAGGCTCTCAAGACTTCTCTGGTGGTCCACTGGCTAAGACGCAGAGCTCCTAATGCAGGGGGCCCAGGTTCCATCCCTGGTCAAGGAACTAGATTCCACCTGTTGCGACTAAGACCAGGCACAGCCAAATAAATAAATAATTTTTAAAAAGAGATTAAACTTTTTTAAAAAACAAAAGCAAACAAACAAAACCAAAAAAACCTCTTAGGGCCTGAAGTGAAGCTGTTGAGAAGAGCTACAGCTGCCCTTACCCAGTCCTGTCATTCTGGAGCTGGTTTGTTTCCCTGGGCTGGAGCTGGGTTAAGAAAAGGCACAAGGGCTTTCCTGGTGGTCCAGTGGGTAAGGACACCACCTTGCAGTGCAAGGGGCGCCGGTTCGATCCCTGACCTGGGAAGATCCCACGTGCCGTGGAGCGGCTGGACCGATGTGTCCAACTACCGAGCCGGAGCTCTGGGCGCTCTGCAATGAGAGAGGCCACTGTGATGGGAGGCCCACACAGGCCAAAGAACAAAGATAAATAAATGAACAATAGAAGTGGCCCCTCCAAAAAAGAAAAGACATAAGAAGAGATGAGAGGTCTTCCGAATGAGGGGGGAACAGAGGACCAGTGAGTGAGATGAGGGGCCCGAAGAGCACGGAGCCCTCAAGCACCCTCCTTCCTTCACCCTTCAGTAGCCCTGTGAGTCACTGTCCTCTTTCCCTGACCCCTGGGCATCTCTTTTCCTCTGAATGCCTTTAAGGTTTTCTCTTTACCTTTGGTGTTCAGCAGTTTGACCAGGACAGGCTTAGCTGTGGTTTTCTTTGTATTTATTCTGCCAGGGTTCTGTTGAGCTTGTTGAAACTACAGTTAGATATCTCTCATCCATTTGGGAAATTTTTCTGCTGTTATTTCTTCAGATTTTAAGTCTGTTCCTTTTTCTTTCTCCTCTTCTTTTGGAGACTCTTCTTACACATTTGTTAGGCTGTTTTTCAGCTTTGTCGTTTGTCCCACATCTTCAGTCTGTTCTTTCCCCATTTTTTTTTTTATTCAGTTTTAGTCCATGCACACTTGCTATAATTATTGTTATGACTATATTTATCACTTTACTATTTGTTTCTCGATTGTCTCTTTTTTGTTCTCTTCCTCCTTTACTGCCACCTGGTGTGTAAAACAAATATTGTTTAGTGTACCATTTAAACTCCCCTGTTAATTTTTTTTTTTTTAAAGATTTATTTATTTATTTTTGGGCGGGGGTCGGGTTGGGGAGGGAGGGGAGCGGGCGGGCCACTTCTATTGGTCTTTCATTTCTCTGTTTTCATCCGTCTTTGTTCTTTGGCTCCTTTGGGCCTCCCGTTGCGGTGGCATCTGTTGTCGCAGAGCACCGGCTCTGGGCGCATGCGCTCCAGAGCTCCGGCTTGGTAATTGGACACATCAGTCCAGCCACTCCGCGGCACGTGGGATCTTCCCAGGCCAGGGCTCGAACCGGCACCCCTTTCACTGCAAGGCGGTGTCCTTATCCACTGGACCACCAGGGGAAGCTCCCCCTGTTAATTTTTAAAACTATTATTTTGAATTACTTACTTAGTGGATCTCCTAGGAGTTACGGTATACATTTTAATTTATCACAGTTTACTTCAGGATAATGTTGATTCCAGTAAAATATAAAAACTTTCCTCTAGGGCTTCCCTGGTGGTCCAGTGGGTAAAGAGTCCACCTTGCAGTGCAAGAGGCACCAGTTTGGTCCCTGGCCCGGGAAGATCCCACGTGCCACAGAGCAGCTGGACCAGTGTGTCCAATTACCAGCCAGCGCTCTGGAGTGCATGCGCCCAGAACTGGTGCTCTGCAGTAAGAGAGGCCACTGTGATGGGAGGCCCCCACAGGCCAAAGAACAAAGATGGATGAAAATAGATAAATAGTCAATAAAAGAGGCCGAAATTAAAAAAAAAAAACTTTCCTTCAACATATGTTCTTTTCTTTCTCTCCTTTTATTATCATATCTATTATATCCCTTTATGTTACAAGTCAAAGCATACAGTGTTGTAATTATTGGTTTATGCAAGTTTATGTCTTCTGAAGAACTTAAGAGTAGACATTTTAAAAATATATTTATGCAGTCTTTTATATTTATCTCCGTATTTACAATTTCTGGCACCCTTTGTTTTTTTCCCTGTGGATTTGAATTGTTTACTTTTCATCTGAAGGACTTCCTTATGTGTTTCTCAGAAGGTAGGTCTCATAGTAATGATTTCTCTCTCTTTGTTTGCCTGAGAATCTCTTTCTCTTCATTTCTGAAGCATAGTTTTTGCTGAATAAAGAATTCTTGGATGATAATTTATCTTTTCTTTCAGCACTTTATGTCATTCCACTACTTTCCAGCTTCCATGTTTTTTTAACTTTTTTTTTTGCATTGAGGTATAGCTGGTTAACAATGCTGTGTAGTTTCAGGTGAACAGCAAAGAGAGTCGGCCGTACGTCTACATGGGTCCATTTTCCCTTAAAGCCCCTCTCACCCAAGTTGCCACATAACATTAAGCAGAGTTCCCTGTGTTATTCAGTAGGTCCTTGTTAGTTATCCATCTTAAATATAGCAGTGTGTGCATGTCCATCCCAAACTCCCTAACTATCCCTTCCTCCCAACCTCCATAACTTTGATGAGAAATCAGCTTAAATTCATATTGTCATCTGTGTATGATGTGTTGATTTTCTCTTGCTGCTTTTGAGATTTTTGTTTTTTTTTTACTTCAGGATAATGTTGATTCCAGTAAAATATAAAAACTTTCCTCTAGGGCTTCCCTGGTGGTCCAGTGGGTAAAGAGTCCACCTTGCAGTGCAAGAGGCACCAGTTTGGTCCCTGGCCCGGGAAGATCCCACGTGCCACAGAGCAGCTGGACCAGTGTGTCCAATTACCAGCCAGCGCTCTGGAGTGCATGCGCCCAGAACTGGTGCTCTGCAGTAAGAGAGGCCACTGTGATGGGAGGCCCCCACAGGCCAAAGAACAAAGATGGATGAAAATAGATAAATAGTCAATAAAAGAGGCCGAAATTAAAAAAAAAAAACTTTCCTTCAACATATGTTCTTTTCTTTCTCTCCTTTTATTATCATATCTATTATATCCCTTTATGTTACAAGTCAAAGCATACAGTGTTGTAATTATTGGTTTATGCAAGTTTATGTCTTCTGAAGAACTTAAGAGTAGACATTTTAAAAATATATTTATGCAGTCTTTTATATTTATCTCCGTATTTACAATTTCTGGCACCCTTTGTTTTTTTCCCTGTGGATTTGAATTGTTTACTTTTCATCTGAAGGACTTCCTTATGTGTTTCTCAGAAGGTAGGTCTCATAGTAATGATTTCTCTCTCTTTGTTTGCCTGAGAATCTCTTTCTCTTCATTTCTGAAGCATAGTTTTTGCTGAATAAAGAATTCTTGGATGATAATTTATCTTTTCTTTCAGCACTTTATGTCATTCCACTACTTTCCAGCTTCCATGTTTTTTTAACTTTTTATTATGCATTGGGGTATAGCTGGTTAACAATGCTGTGTAGTTTCAGGTGAACAGCAAAGAGAGTCGGCCGTACGTCTACATGGGTCCATTTTCCCTTAAAGCCCCTCTCACCCAAGTTGCCACATAACATTAAGCAGAGTTCCCTGTGTTATTCAGTAGGTCCTTGTTAGTTATCCATCTTAAATATAGCAGTGTGTGCATGTCCATCCCAAACTCCCTAACTATCCCTTCCTCCCAACCTCCATAACTTTGATGAGAAATCAGCTTAAATTCATATTGTCATCTGTGTATGATGTGTTGATTTTCTCTTGCTGCTTTTGAGATTTTTGTCTTTATATTCCATTTGACAATGATATGTATTGGTATGCAGATCTTCACGAGTACATTTTGGATTATTTGAGCTGCTTGGATCTGTAGGTTTATATTTTCCCATCCAGCTAGGGAACTGGAGGCTATTATTTCTCCAAATATTTTTCCTGCTCCTTTCTCCTGTTCTTCTGGGGCTTTCATCATATATATGTTGGTGTGTTTAATATTTGCCCACAAGAATCTGAGGCTCTTTTCATCTTTCTCTCTGTTCTTTGGTTTTAATCATTTATATTACTCTCTCTTTAATTTTACTGATTCTCCTACCAGTTGAAATCTGCTATTGAACCCCTCTAATTAATTTTAAATTTCAGTTACTTCACTTTTAATCTCCAGAATTTCCCTTTGGTTCTTTTACTTCAATTTTTAAAATATGATTTCCTTAAGTTCTTTGAGTATATTTTAATAACTACTTTGAAGTCTTTGTCTCCTAAATCTGGCATCATGTGATACTCAGAGACAGTTGGTGTTTTTTGTTTGTTTGCTTGTTTTTTTAACAATGTTATTTATTTCTTTTTGGCTGAACTGGATCTTTGCTGCTGTTGGGGCTCCTCTCTAGTTGCAGTGCATGGGCTTCTCATGGCAGTGGCTTCTCTTGGTTGCAGTTCCTGGACTCTAGAACACAGGCTTCTGTGGTTGTGGCACATAGAATTACTTGCCCCGAGGCATGTGGGATCTTCCCGGACCAGGAATCGAACCCATGTCTCCTGCATTGGCAGGCAGATTCTTAACCAGTGAGCCACCAGGGAAGCCCAGAGGCAGTTTCTTTTGACTTTTTTTTTTTTTTCCTGAGTGTGAGCTATGTTTTCTTATTTCTTGTCATGACTTAATTTTCTGTTGAATGCTGAGCCATGTGCAGCTTTGCATGGCAGATGGGACCAGCTTCTTGGGGTCACTTGTGTTGTCAAAGTTGGAGACAGTGAGAGACAGATGTGGTTCCAATGTGTTCTTACTTTCACTTCATGTCCAGTTTTTTTCCTGTCTTTTGGAGCTACTGATCTACAGCAGCTTCAGGGATATGCAGAGGGACCGGCCTTCCACAGCCTTCTTGCCACAGCTGTGTAAGGACTCATTCTTAGAATTAAACCCTTATCCCATATTACTCATGGGTTAGATCCATGGGTTGGGAAGATCCCCTGGAGAAGGGCATGGCAACCCTCTCCAGTATTCTTGCCTAGAGAATCCCATGGACAGAGGAGCCTGGTGGGCTACAATCCATGGAGGAACAGAGTCAGCCATGCCTGAGCGACTGAGCACACACACATCCACTAAAAGCGCCACTGTTAGCTCCATGATCAGCCACTTTTTTTGAATCATTATATTACTCTCCTTTAATTTTACTGATTCTCCTACCAGTTGAAATCTGCTATTGAACCCCTCTAATTAATTTTAAATTTCAGTTACTTCACTTTTAATCTCCAGAATTTCCCTTTGGTTCTTTTACTTCAATTTTTAAAATATGATTTCCTTAAGTTCTTTGAGTATATTTTAATAACTACTTTGAAGTCTTTGTCTCCTAAATCTGGCATCATGTGATACTCAGAGACAGTTGGTGTTTTTTGTTTGTTTGCTTGTTTTTTTAACAATGTTATTTATTTCTTTTTGGCTGAACTGGATCTTTGCTGCTGTTGGGGCTCCTCTCTAGTTGCAGTGCATGGGCTTCTCATGGCAGTGGCTTCTCTTGGTTGCAGTTCCTGGACTCTAGAACACAGGCTTCTGTGGTTGTGGCACATAGAATTACTTGCCCCGAGGCATGTGGGATCTTCCCGGACCAGGAATCGAACCCATGTCTCCTGCATTGGCAGGCAGATTCTTAACCAGTGAGCCACCAGGGAAGCCCAGAGGCAGTTTCTTTTGACTTTTTTTTTTTTTTCCTGAGTGTGAGCTATGTTTTCTTATTTCTTGTCATGACTTAATTTTCTGTTGAATGCTGAGCCATGTGCAGCTTTGCATGGCAGATGGGACCAGCTTCTTGGGGTCACTTGTGTTGTCAAAGTTGGAGACAGTGAGAGACAGATGTGGTTCCAATGTGTTCTTACTTTCACTTCATGTCCAGTTTTTTTCCTGTCTTTTGGAGCTACTGATCTACAGCAGCTTCAGGGATATGCAGAGGGACCGGCCTTCCACAGCCTTCTTGCCACAGCTGTGTAAGGACTCATTCTTAGAATTAAACCCTTATCCCATATTACTCATGGGTTAGATCCATGGGTTGGGAAGATCCCCTGGAGAAGGGCATGGCAACCCTCTCCAGTATTCTTGCCTAGAGAATCCCATGGACAGAGGAGCCTGGTGGGCTACAATCCATGGGGTCACAGAGTCAGACATGACTAAGCGACTGAGCACACACACACATCCACTAACCCCAACATCTAGGTCATCTCTGGGTTCCATTTCTGTTAGCTCCATGATCAGCCACTTTTTCCTTCTTCTATTTAACAATCTTTTGTTGTAAGGTGAACATTTGTAAATGATATGTTGTGGATCCTGTGGGTTAGTTTCTCGTCCTTTAAAGAGTGTTAAGCTTTGTTTTGGCGGGCACTTAAATTCCTGGCAAATCACACTAATTCCGTCAAAGCTTACTTTTTGGCTTTGTTAAGGCAGGTCTGTTTCAGCTTTGTTCCCTTTTTATGGATGGTAGCTCTTTTCTTAAGGCAAGGCCTTAATCCCGCAGTGTGCCTCTCGGGATCTCCAAAGAGAAAGCACGGGGGCTCACCAGAGTCCTCTGTTCTGGTTGAGCCTCAGTATTTCGCTGGTGCTGTGGCCTCTCAAATCTATCCAGCCATCAGCTTCCCCAGTAGCTAGTCCTCCTGGAGTCTCTCCCTGCTCATGCGCAGCCTAAAAACCCACCAAGGACCCAGGGGAGAGCTTCATGTAGATTTTGGGGGCTGATCCTTCGCTGTGGCTTCTTCCTTTCCAGACCCCTGCCCCGACCTAAATCATCGCCACTTTAGCAGTCCTGAACTCTGACTTCTTTTTCCTCCATCCAATGTGACCATCAGCGCTGGAAGGTTTTCCTGCCCAGCATTTTGGAAAATATGCTTGGGGATAAAGATGAAATGAATGTGGGAATCATTTAATGGGATTCCGTCTCTCAAGAACCATTACCCTGTGTCAATTGCTGTCCAGTGCCCATATAAAGCTGTTTTACATATTTTGTCCAGTTGTTTTCTGTGATAAGAGAAGTCTGATGCCAGTTCTTCCATTATGATTGGAACTTCCTTTTCTGCTCTCAGGGGAGCTGAGAGAGAGAGAGTGGCATGTGTATGGTTAAAAACATAAACGTATTCAATCTTACTTCTATTCCTGCTTGGTCTCTGAGTATCATTAGGACATGCAATAAATCCTTTCTCTGTAGTAACAACAGACGCTACACCCCGGGGGCTACAATCCATGGGGTCACAGAGTCAGACATGACTAAGCGACTGAGCACACACACACATCCACTAACCCCAACATCTAGGTCATCTCTGGGTTCCATTTCTGTTAGCTCCATGATCAGCCACTTTTTCCTTCTTCTATTTAACAATCTTTTGTTGTAAGGTGAACATTTGTAAATGATATGTTGTGGATCCTGTGGGTTAGTTTCTCGTCCTTTAAAGAGTGTTAAGCTTTGTTTTGGCGGGCACTTAAATTCCTGGCAAATCACACTAATTCCGTCAAAGCTTACTTTTTGGCTTTGTTAAGGCAGGTCTGTTTCAGCTTTGTTCCCTTTTTATGGATGGTAGCTCTTTTCTTAAGGCAAGGCCTTAATCCCGCAGTGTGCCTCTCGGGATCTCCAAAGAGAAAGCACGGGGGCTCACCAGAGTCCTCTGTTCTGGTTGAGCCTCAGTATTTCGCTGGTGCTGTGGCCTCTCAAATCTATCCAGCCATCAGCTTCCCCAGTAGCTAGTCCTCCTGGAGTCTCTCCCTGCTCATGCGCAGCCTAAAAACCCACCAAGGACCCAGGGGAGAGCTTCATGTAGATTTTGGGGGCTGATCCTTCGCTGTGGCTTCTTCCTTTCCAGACCCCTGCCCGACCTAAATCATCGCCACTTTAGCAGTCCTGAACTCTGACTTCTTTTTCCTCCATCCAATGTGACCATCAGCGCTGGAAGGTTTTCCTGCCCAGCATTTTGGAAAATATGCTTGGGGATAAAGATGAAATGAATGTGGGAATCATTTAATGGGATTCCGTCTCTCAAGAACCATTACCCTGTGTCAATTGCTGTCCAGTGCCCATATAAAGCTGTTTTACATATTTTGTCCAGTTGTTTTCTGTGATAAGAGAAGTCTGATGCCAGTTCTTCCATTATGATTGGAACTTCCTTTTCTGCTCTCAGGGGAGCTGAGAGAGAGAGAGTGGCATGTGTATGGTTAAAAACATAAACGTATTCAATCTTACTTCTATTCCTGCTTGGTCTCTGAGTATCATTAGGACATGCAATAAATCCTTTCTCTGTAGTAACAACAGACGCTACACCCCTCTGATGGGCAAAGGACATTGTTCTAAGTGCCTTACATGTGCTCATTTATTTCTCACTCACTCTGTGATATGTGTATCACCGTTCCTATAGTTGCAGAAACGGAGTGTAATTGAGGCTAAGCTACTTGCCCGAGATCACATGGCCAATGTGTGGAAAAGCCAGGATTTGAACCCATGAAGCCTGACCTCAAAACCTGCACTATTAACCACTATGCCTCATTGCTATTTAAACTTGATCTCATTTTTTAAAATAATTTTTTGATAAATCTAAGAAAATCAGTATATCAGCAGAGACTTAAAAAACGACAGCTTTCCTCCCTTGCTGCATTTGGGATGTGGAGAATCTGTCCATTCACTCTCTCAATGAGGTTTGCTTCTGTCAGGACCTTCTGCCCTTCCCTCCATGCAGGCCACCCTCATGCTTCACCCAAGCTCTCCTCTGTCCTCATCATGGGGCTTCTCTGCCTCCGTGGAGTGGCAGGGCCAGAGAGAAAGGCAGGAAGGTAGACTGGGGTAGGGCTGATGAGGGCTCAAGTCTCTTTCTCTCCGCCTTCTGTTCTGTTTTCTTATGAAATGACTATATTCTCAGGCTTGTCATCCTCACCTGGTAGCAGGTGAGCACTTCGCTGTCATATAAGAGAGAGAGATTCTCCCCTGCTCGTCCTGGAGCCAGTCTCATGGGGGTCCCTCCTGGTTCCCGTGTGGTACCCATCCCTGCGCTGATTCCACGGCAGTGGAGGGGTGTGGCAGAGTAGGAAAAGAAGACTCGATGCCGATGGACCAGTCATATTCCCAAACCTCTGAGATCAGTGGCCTGAGGCTGGCAGGGGCAGGGGCTTCCATAAAAGGAACTGGGGTGCTGTTACGAAGTCAGGGGGAGGAATACCAAGCAGGCAAACACAACCAGTGTTAAGTCAGAGCGCCACTGGAGGTTTCGAGCAAGAGAAGACCCTGATGTTGACCTTGACATGACCCCTCTGACTGCTGAACAGAGAGAGAGGAGGACAGCGTGGAGGTGGGGGCATGGGGTGGTGGGGGCAAGATGAGAAAGAGGCACGGTCGCTCATTCTATTCCTGCGCGAGTATCATTGACATGCAATAAATCCTTTCTCTGTAGTAACAACACGCTACACCTCTGATGGGCACAGGACATTGTTCTAAGTGCCTTACATGTGCTCATTTATTTCTCACTCACTCTGTGATATGTGTATCACCGTTCCTATAGTTGCAGAAACGGAGTGTAATTGAGGCTAAGCTACTTGCCCGAGATCACATGGCCAATGTGTGGAAAAGCCAGGATTTGAACCCATGAAGCCTGACCTCAAAACCTGCACTATTAACCACTATGCCTCATTGCTATTTAAACTTGATCTCATTTTTTAAAATAATTTTTTGATAAATCTAAGAAAATCAGTATATCAGCAGAGACTTAAAAAACGACAGCTTTCCTCCCTTGCTGCATTTGGGATGTGGAGAATCTGTCCATTCACTCTCTCAATGAGGTTTGCTTCTGTCAGGACCTTCTGCCCTTCCCTCCATGCAGGCCACCCTCATGCTTCACCCAAGCTCTCCTCTGTCCTCATCATGGGGCTTCTCTGCCTCCGTGGAGTGGCAGGGCCAGAGAGAAAGGCAGGAAGGTAGACTGGGGTAGGGCTGATGAGGGCTCAAGTCTCTTTCTCTCCGCCTTCTGTTCTGTTTTCTTATGAAATGACTATATTCTCAGGCTTGTCATCCTCACCTGGTAGCAGGTGAGCACTTCGCTGTCATATAAGAGAGAGAGATTCTCCCCTGCTCGTCCTGGAGCCAGTCTCATGGGGGTCCCTCCTGGTTCCCGTGTGGTACCCATCCCTGCGCTGATTCCACGGCAGTGGAGGGGTGTGGCAGAGTAGGAAAAGAAGACTCGATGCCGATGGACCAGTCATATTCCCAAACCTCTGAGATCAGTGGCCTGAGGCTGGCAGGGGCAGGGGCTTCCATAAAAGGAACTGGGGTGCTGTTACGAAGTCAGGGGGAGGAATACCAAGCAGGCAAACACAACCAGTGTTAAGTCAGAGCGCCACTGGAGGTTTCGAGCAAGAGAAGACCCTGATGTTGACCTTGACATGACCCCTCTGACTGCTGAACAGAGAAGAGAGAGGAGGACAGCGTGGAGGTGGGGGGCATGGGGGTGGTGTCAGGAGACCAGGAGCAGAGATGGATGAGAAAGAGGCACGGTGCCAGGGCTGGGTGACAGATGGGCAGGAGTTGGGACAGGCCGAGTCCAGCCTAAAAGCCAAGGTTCTGGCCTGAGTAGCCGAGACAGGGAGCTTGAGGAGGGGCTGGTTTGGGGGTGAGACTGAATGTTCGGCTTTGACTGTGCTACGTTCCCTTAGCCCTGGGACATCATCGGGAGAAGGCATAGAGGCATTTCTTTGGCTTGTGGAATTCTACTCCAGGGCATTCTTGTCTGGTTGTTATGAAATATGAGAAGGAGGAATAAATTGCATGATGCCTGCTCTGCCCAATAGAATGCGCTAGAACCCAGGGAGGTCTGCCCCCCAGAGAGTTGAGACAGAAACAACTTGCTGGGCTGTTTGCAGGAAATGGATCTCTTCAGTAGCATGTGTCCATCCCAATTTCTCCCTCACGCATCAGAAGACCTCTTGGAATCCTTGGGCAGCTAGGCCGTCAGGAACAATAAGCAGGCGGCACCCAATGAACGGTGGCCAAATTGACACGGGGTCCCAGCTCACAGGAGTGGGTGGGGCCACTGTGGTGAGAAAAGGGAAGGACAGAAGACATGGACGATGTCTGGGCCAACGCCAGCATGCGGCACAGCAGGTGTGGCCCACACAGCAGAGGCCTTGGGGCTCAGAGGAGAGAGGGTTCGTGCAGGGAGTTAGTGGTCTAATCCGGGGTGGCTTCCTGTAGGCAGCACTGGAGTGGTATCTGAAATATTCCAGACACCTACTGTGTGGCACAGGGAACTCTGCTCAGTATCCTGTGGCAGTCTGGATGGGAAGGGTCTAGAACGGATGCATGTCTATCTGTGGCTGAGTCCCTTTGCTGTCCGCCTGAACCTATCAGCACATTGTTAATTGGCTATGCTCCAAATATAAAATTAAAAGTTAAAATATCCCAGGCAAAAAGAAGACCATGAGCTCAGGTGCAGGGTGCAAGCCTAGGTTTAGAGGGTACCCCACCCAGCCCCAAAGCAACCGGGTCTCTGAAACATTCTAAATTAGACCAGGGCACCCGTGCCTCAGGGGCCTCCCGTGCCGCCTGAGGTCTCTAGCAAGGGCTCAGGGCCCCCAGCCTTCGCCTGTCACCTGAGGAAGAGCTCCCTGCACATCACCCCTCGTGGCCCCACCTCTGCAGCTCCCTGCCAGGCAGAGATTTCTCTGACTGGGGCGTTGAGGAGGGGCTGTTTGGGGTGAGACTGAATGTTCGGCTTTGACTGTGCTACGTTCCCTTAGCCCTGGGACATCATCGGGAGAAGGCATAGAGGCATTTCTTTGGCTTGTGGAATTCTACTCCAGGGCATTCTTGTCTGGTTGTTATGAAATATGAGAAGGAGGAATAAATTGCATGATGCCTGCTCTGCCCAATAGAATGCGCTAGAACCCAGGGAGGTCTGCCCCCCAGAGAGTTGAGACAGAAACAACTTGCTGGGCTGTTTGCAGGAAATGGATCTCTTCAGTAGCATGTGTCCATCCCAATTTCTCCCTCACGCATCAGAAGACCTCTTGGAATCCTTGGGCAGCTAGGCCGTCAGGAACAATAAGCAGGCGGCACCCAATGAACGGTGGCCAAATTGACACGGGGTCCCAGCTCACAGGAGTGGGTGGGGCCACTGTGGTGAGAAAAGGGAAGGACAGAAGACATGGACGATGTCTGGGCCAACGGCCAGCATGCGGCACAGCAGGTGTGGCCCACACAGCAGAGGCCTTGGGGCTCAGAGGAGAGAGGGTTCGTGCAGGGAGTTAGTGGTCTAATCCGGGGTGGCTTCCTGTAGGCAGCACTGGAGTGGTATCTGAAATATTCCAGACACCTACTGTGTGGCACAGGGAACTCTGCTCAGTATCCTGTGGCAGTCTGGATGGGAAGGGTCTAGAACGGATGCATGTCTATCTGTGGCTGAGTCCCTTTGCTGTCCGCCTGAACCTATCAGCACATTGTTAATTGGCTATGCTCCAAATATAAAATTAAAAGTTAAAATATCCCAGGCAAAAAGAAGACCATGAGCTCAGGTGCAGGGTGCAAGCCTAGGTTTAGAGGGTACCCCACCCAGCCCCAAAGCAACCGGGTCTCTGAAACATTCTAAATTAGACCAGGGCACCCGTGCCTCAGGGGCCTCCCGTGCCGCCTGAGGTCTCTAGCAAGGGCTCAGGGCCCCCAGCCTTCGCCTGTCACCTGAGGAAGAGCTCCCTGCACATCACCCCTCGTGGCCCCACCTCTGCAGCTCCCTGCCAGGCAGAGATTTCTCTGTCTCTTCCCCTCCCTGAGCCTGCCCCTCCCCCAAGGCAGGGAGCCGGCGGGGAGCCCAGCCAATACCCAGCCTGCACCCTGTGGCCTTCAGAGGGTGGGGAGGGGAGGATGCACACCAGGGCAAACACCCCCCTGGGAAGGGAGCTCGAGGCAGCTGGGAAGGGCCTAGTCTGGCCCTTCATGGGTGTGGGAGGATGTATGGGACTTGGTGGGGGGTATCTGCCAGCTCCCGCCCCCAGGTCCCAGCCAAGGGGGCTATGACAGGGCTGTGGACGCAGCCTCAGTGGACCTGGGTGGGCCCCCGGGCTGGCAGGCCCCAGGCTGGTGAGCGAGTCGGAGTGTCAGCTTCCCATCCATTAGGCCCCTGGCCCGGGCTGCTAATGCCAAGCGAGCGGACATTCTGCTCTTAGCCCTGGTACTCACTTAGGCGTCGTTAATATTTTACGCTGCACAGCCAGGGATCGATGTCTTGTTTCTAGCTCAGTGTTTATGGGTAGTCATTGAAGCTTTCACGGGGGAGGTTGTTTGGCAGCACCAGGGGAAACTGAGGCAGGGAGCAGGGTGAGGCAGTTCAGGAGGAACCCCCACCCCCACCCCAAGGTGGCTTCCTTTGCTTGCTCTCTCCCCTGCCCCAGCTATGCATCGTAGGTCTGGCATCATATTCACATCGTGCTCCAAGAACACAGGCCATCAGAGCCTGTGACAGGTGCCAGTCCTTGTCTTCTTCAATCCTTTACAGGCCCCTGGAGAGGCTGGCTCATCGCCTACACCCCTTGTAGGGATGCCTTCATGCTTAGCCGCTCGGTCGCGGCCAACTCGTTGCAGCTCCACAGACCGTAACCCACCAGGCTCCTCTGTCCATGGGATTCTCCAGGCGAGAAGACTGGAGTGGGTTGCCATTTCCTTCTCCAGGGGATCCTCCTGACTCAGGGATCGAACGCAGGCCTCCTGCATTGTAGGCGTTTTTCTTTACCGTCTAAGCCACCAGGGAAACCCCTTTTATGCAAGAGGAATGGGTTTAGGGAGGTTTCATGCCACGGGGCTCTTAACCAGGCTATTGAGTGAGGATCGGCAGGAATGAGCTGGGAAACAGGCTTTGCTCAGCACGGAAGTGTGTAAATTAGATGGCAGGAGGCTTTTTAACCTTTCTAGACTTTTACACACAAGCAACTCGTGGGCTCCAACAGAACCACGTTCTCCCACAATCATTAGCATCTCTATTTAGATCTCTTGCCTTTGGTCAGTGGAGCCTCACCACATACCCACTTAAATGGAACGAAACACTGTGCATTTACAGGTCTTCAAAAATATCTCCAATAATTCAGTCTTTTACCCAGGTGTGTTAAATAGTGAGGCTGGACTGCACAGGCAGAAAAAGACGCTATGGCCTCTCTCTGCTTAAGTTTCCACCAGAAGTGCCATGTTCTGGGACAGCATCTGCTCTGGAATCCAGCAGGCCTGGGGTGCACCCGTATCCCCTTCCATAACCCACCCTCTAGGTCTCAGTTTTCTCACCTGTTAAATGGGATAAGCCACCTGGGGGAGCCCCTAAAGATTACAAGCAAACCAGACGTCTTGGCTCCCTATGGCTCCAGCACGCCTTCAGCTCCGTGCGCTAGCCGCAGTTTCCCTCTAGGCCCTTTCCCTCTGCGCCAGGGTGAAGCACACGCTCAGTATTTGTTGAATGAATGACCGAGCGGGGGGGAAGAAGCTGCATAAATGAAAAGTGCTATTGTTCAAGACCTACGGTCTAACCAGCGCTCACGCTCACAGGCGTTGTCCGGGGGTGGATTTACCCCTCCACTAAGACACCAGAGAACATGAGAACTTAGTGTTTACAGCGGCACGGTGGCCGCCCTCGAGCCCTGGGCGGGTAAAGGCACCGCGTGCGCAGCGCCCACGGGAGGGCAGCAGAGAGCCACGGCTCGGGCCCTCAAGCCCAGGAGTTCGGGGGCTAGGAGGATTCCGGGCTCCGCCCTGTCACGCCCCCTCTGCTCCCCTTCCCTTCTCCTTCCTTTCCGCGGCTTTTCTTTCCTACTCAGCGCGTCCTCAAGCAGGAAGAAAGCGATCCACAAACTATTTAGCACTCCCTCGCCCTAGCCGCGCGTAGCACTTGGCGTCCGCTCAGCTCTTTCCCACAGCCGGAAAGGCTGGCACCAGCCCCTCCTGGGGTTAGGAGAGGGAGGAGGAGGCTGCAGGTCCAGGACTCGACCAAGGTCACGCAGCAAGGTCGGAACTTGAACTTTGCTCCATAGACGCTATGATCCCAAAGCCCAGCGCCCTTCTAAAGCCGCGCGCGCAGGCAGGTTTCCAGAACCGCACAACTTTCGGTACTAACTTTTCCATCTTCCACGGAACCCATATCAGGGCCAAGTTCGGTCTCCAAGTTCAGCCATGGGCTGATGGGTGTGGGAAATACCCTGGGGCGAGAGGGCTTCCCGGATCCTCGGAAGGCCAGCTTGGCGCTGGCCGGCCAGGCGGAGAGCGGCGGCGGCCGGGCGCAGCGCCCCTCCACCGGGAGAGGGGCGCCCCGACTCCCCACGGGCAGTGGCGCTGCGGCTCCTTTCCCCTTCCACCCCGGGCCCCTCCCCAGCCACTCGGCCCCACCCTGCGCGGCCGATTCTGTGAAACCGCCGACCGCGCGGCCTCCCGGGGGCTGGCCGGGAAGCGGTGGCTTCCAGCCAGACTCCGTCTGGGGGCTGGCCCGTGCGGGGCGGGGCCGCCTCCCTCCGCCCCTTCCCCGGTGGCGCGGGGTGGGGGGTGCGCAGGGGACTCCTCCCCGGGTGGTCGCCGCGCCTAGGCCAATGAGCGCGCGGGGAGCCGCGATGGAGGCTGGGGCGGCCAGGAGCGCCCGGGATCCCTGTCGCCGTCGCGCCCCCGCGCCCCGGAGCCCGTGGGGCTGGAAAAGGGGCGAAAGCGACGCGGCGCCCGCTCCGGGCATGGAGACGCCTCTGGCCCGCGCCGGCCCCCCGAGCTGCGCCGCGCGCCGCCCCTGCGCCTCGAAGTTTGCCGGCTGACTCGGAAAGTTGCGCCCCGGCTCGATCGCCGCGCCGCATCCGACCTCCCGGCCGGCCCCAGCTCGCCGCCGCCGCCCTCCGCGGGGCCCCGGCCCCGCCGACGCCCGCAGCCCCGCCTGCCGGGGGCATGTGAGCCGCGGTCTCCCCTAGAGGCCGGGCGGGCGGCACCGGCCCGGGTGCCTCCGGAGGGAGCGTGCGGGCAAGGGGCACGCCCCGGCCCCAGGCAGCCCGGGCCGCCATGGGCATCCAGGGCATGGAGCTGTGCGCCATGGCCGTGGTGGTGCTGCTGTTCATCGCCGTCCTCAAGCAGTTCGGCATCCTGGAGCCCATGTCCATGGAAGGTAACGCGTGGCCACCCGCCCCTCGGCGGCCCTGCGCTGGGGGCCGGCGGTCAGAGGGGAGAGAGCGGCACTGGCGCTCGCGGGTGCGGGGACCGGGGCCACCTGGCGAGGAGCGGCCCTGCCCGCCTGGGCCACCGCCCCCTCCTGGCTCCGGAGGGCTGATCTGGATCTAAGGGGGCAGAGAGGTCTCGGACTCTGTAACGCCCCGGAGCGATGCAGCCGCGGCGCAGGAAGCGGGAGTCAGCGAGATGCCGAGTGAAACCTGGAGCGGGCATCCTCGCTGTCCTAGGCCTGCGGGTCTGCCCGCCGGTGGGAGGTGGCCGAGGGTGACGACAACAGGAGGGACCCTCAGACCAGGGCGTCTGGCTGCAGCAGCCAGTAACATAAAACCGCTGCCTCGTCGTGGGTCCGGCTTTCACCGCTAGCCCACGTCCAGTTCCCCTTCCCCAGGCGAGACTCACGGTGGGTAACCAAACCCTCGGGCGCCACGTTTCTGTCCCAATAAATATTAACTGAGGAGACAGACATGCTCTTAATAGACCTTGACAGCGTCGCTGGGACCCCTGTTAGATGGGTACCCTTAGAGTTGCTTCCGGACTGGGTACCTCGTTTCCACTTCTGTGCAGATCAGAGAGCCCCTCCAGGGCACATCCGTGGTGAAGGGGACCTTAACCCACCAAGGCTGTGGCTTGTCCTCTGTGTCCTGTCCCTCTGGACGGTGGGGAAGGGGCTGGCCGGTCCTGCCCCCCTCACCTGGGCGCCCCTGCGGTCCTCAGGGGAGGATGGGCATCCTGCCTGCCTCAGCACTCCGCTGACCTTGCCAGCCTCCAGCTCCTGGGACTAAAATGCCAGAAGTCTGGCGAGGGGAGGAGAGAGAAGCTGCCCTTGCCTCTGGGCTGCCCAGCGGCCCCTTTGACTTAGGGATGTGCCCCCACCCCCCTGCAAAGGGCTGCTAAGGGCAGGAAGGGTCCCGGAAGCCAGGCCGGCTTCCATTCAGAGCCCAGGGCTGGCTTTTTACCTGGAGCCCATGGCCATGTGCCCTTCAGAAGGCACTGAGCTGCATCACACCTTTTCTTGGTGAGTTCAGGAGGCCCAGAGAGAAGGGACTTACTTGCTGCAGATGGTTCTGAGAGTTGCCATCTTCAACTTTACCTTGTAGTTGGGGAACATACTTGCCCACACTGGGCCTGCGCATGCTTGGTGGGATGGACACTGACCCTGGAAGGAAGAATGTATGAAGGGTGACTCTACGGAAAGCCCAGGTGGGGTAGGGGGCATCTCACACTGCTGTAGCCTCAGGACCCACGCCATCCCACCCCTATCCTCTGTCCACCTGGAGTCCATGGTAGGCAGGGGCCAAACGGGTCCCTACCTTGCTCTTTTCACACCGTGGAGGGCATCCTCGCTGTCCTAGGTCGGGTCTGCCCGCCGGTGGGAGGTGGCCGAGGGTGACGACAACAGGAGGGACCCTCAGACCAGGGCGTCTGGCTGCAGCAGCCAGTAACATAAAACCGCTGCCTCGTCGTGGGTCCGGCTTTCACCGCTAGCCCACGTCCAGTTCCCCTTCCCCAGGCGAGACTCACGGTGGGTAACCAAACCCTCGGGCGCCACGTTTCTGTCCCAATAAATATTAACTGAGGAGACAGACATGCTCTTAATAGACCTTGACAGCGTCGCTGGGACCCCTGTTAGATGGGTACCCTTAGAGTTGCTTCCGGACTGGGTACCTCGTTTCCACTTCTGTGCAGATCAGAGAGCCCCTCCAGGGCACATCCGTGGTGAAGGGGACCTTAACCCACCAAGGCTGTGGCTTGTCCTCTGTGTCCTGTCCCTCTGGACGGTGGGGAAGGGGCTGGCCGGTCCTGCCCCCCTCACCTGGGCGCCCCTGCGGTCCTCAGGGGAGGATGGGCATCCTGCCTGCCTCAGCACTCCGCTGACCTTGCCAGCCTCCAGCTCCTGGGACTAAAATGCCAGAAGTCTGGCGAGGGGAGGAGAGAGAAGCTGCCCTTGCCTCTGGGCTGCCCAGCGGCCCCTTTGACTTAGGGATGTGCCCCCACCCCCCTGCAAAGGGCTGCTAAGGGCAGGAAGGGTCCCGGAAGCCAGGCCGGCTTCCATTCAGAGCCCAGGGCTGGCTTTTTACCTGGAGCCCATGGCCATGTGCCCTTCAGAAGGCACTGAGCTGCATCACACCTTTTCTTGGTGAGTTCAGGAGGCCCAGAGAGAAGGGACTTACTTGCTGCAGATGGTTCTGAGAGTTGCCATCTTCAACTTTACCTTGTAGTTGGGGAACATACTTGCCCACACTGGGCCTGCGCATGCTTGGTGGGATGGACACTGACCCTGGAAGGAAGAATGTATGAAGGGTGACTCTACGGAAAGCCCAGGTGGGGTAGGGGGCATCTCACACTGCTGTAGCCTCAGGACCCACGCCATCCCCACCCCTATCCTCTGTCCACCTGGAGTCCATGGTAGGCATGGGAGTGGTTGGTACTCAGGAATCTGAGGTCCCTACCTTGCTCTTTTCACATGTCCTGGCCCCCTCCGGGGACCACCAAGGCCCGGGCACACCAGCCAGCCTCGCTCTCCTTGGTACCTGGCACTACAGACCCTTCTTAAAGGAGCCTCACATGCTTGAGGTTCTGGGAGCTTGTTTACCTTTGCGATTTCTAAGAAGGGATTTCTTTGTAAGGTGGATTCAATGTGCAAGAATATGTTATGAATGGTTTATTTGACTTGCTAGAAGCCCACTTCTGGCTCTCATGAGTTCGTCTTTTCTGGCATATTTGCCCGCTTGTGCTCCTTGACTTCTGGGGTCTCAATGCGGTGGGAGGCGCACAGAGCCTCACTGTCAGACAGGTCTGAGCTGAGGTCCCAAGACCCACACATACTGGCCCTAAACTCCTGCATCTTTCTGTGCCTTGGCTATCAGCAAAGTGGGGCCAATGATAATGCCTGCTCCATAGGGCTGCGCCAGACTTTTCACTAGTCAGTAGAGGGGTGGCTCTGTGCGTAAAGAACGTGTCTGCACTGCAGGAGACATGGGTTCGATTCCTGGGGCAGGAAGATCCCCTGGAGAAAAATGGCAGGCTACAGCCCATAGGGTCGCAAAGAGTTGGAGATGACTGAAGTGACTGAGCACGCAGGGCTTTCATGCCCTCAGGATTGTTCTCAGTGTGTAATAAATGCAAAACTATCGCCAATAATTAAGAGAGGATGATTACTCTTAATAGCAGATGGTTACGGCTGCCATCATTGAGCCCAGGGCTGCTAGGCCATGTGCCCTCAGAAGGCACTGAGCTGCATCACACCTTTTCTTGGTGAGTTCAGGAGGCCCAGAGAGAAGGGACTTACTTGCTGCAGATGGTTCTGAGAGTTGCCATCTTCAACTTTACCTTGTAGTTGGGGAACATACTTGCCCACACTGGGCCTGCGCATGCTTGGTGGGATGGACACTGACCCTGGAAGGAAGAATGTATGAAGGGTGACTCTACGGAAAGCCCAGGTGGGGTAGGGGGCATCTCACACTGCTGTAGCCTCAGGACCCACGCCATCCCCACCCCTATCCTCTGTCCACCTGGAGTCCATGGTAGGCATGGGAGTGGTTGGTACTCAGGAATCTGAGGTCCCTACCTTGCTCTTTTCACATGTCCTGGCCCCCTCCGGGGACCACCAAGGCCCGGGCACACCAGCCAGCCTCGCTCTCCTTGGTACCTGGCACTACAGACCCTTCTTAAAGGAGCCTCACATGCTTGAGGTTCTGGGAGCTTGTTTACCTTTGCGATTTCTAAGAAGGGATTTCTTTGTAAGGTGGATTCAATGTGCAAGAATATGTTATGAATGGTTTATTTGACTTGCTAGAAGCCCACTTCTGGCTCTCATGAGTTCGTCTTTTCTGGCATATTTGCCCGCTTGTGCTCCTTGACTTCTGGGGTCTCAATGCGGTGGGAGGCGCACAGAGCCTCACTGTCAGACAGGTCTGAGCTGAGGTCCCAAGACCCACACATACTGGCCCTAAACTCCTGCATCTTTCTGTGCCTTGGCTATCAGCAAAGTGGGGCCAATGATAATGCCTGCTCCATAGGGCTGCGCCAGACTTTTCACTAGTCAGTAGAGGGGTGGCTCTGTGCGTAAAGAACGTGTCTGCACTGCAGGAGACATGGGTTCGATTCCTGGGGCAGGAAGATCCCCTGGAGAAAAATGGCAGGCTACAGCCCATAGGGTCGCAAAGAGTTGGAGATGACTGAAGTGACTGAGCACGCAGGGCTTTCATGCCCTCAGGATTGTTCTCAGTGTGTAATAAATGCAAAACTATCGCCAATAATTAGAGAGAGGATGATTACTCTTAATAGCAGAGTTGGTTCACGGCTGAAAACATCTTCTCACTCAGATAAGCTGCCTCTGAGTCACAGGGAAGGAGTTCTAGGTACTAGCTGCTCCCCGTTGATGGTGAGTGATGCCTGCTAAATGCCTGGAAGGGCCCACTGGCCAGGCAGGATCTAAGGAACTGTCATGATCTGTGAGGAGCCCAGAACCTTGGGCCCCAACCTGGATGTGAGCTGGCACAGGGGGAAGAGGGCTCCCCTCCAAGGCTGCACCAGGCACTGGGATGTTGTCTCTTGTCCTCTCTGAGCCTCTGCAATTCTCATCTGTAAAAGATTGGAGTTATGGTGCCCCTGGGGATTGTTAAGAACTAATGGATTTGAGTTCTGGGGACACCGGCTTCTAGAAGTAGATGCAGAAGTTGAAAGACCTTCCCCTCTGCCTTGCCAGTCTCTGTCCCTAGGTGACTCCATCAAGGGGAGTCCCAGCCTCGGTTGGCCACTAGATCCCTGGGTGATTTTGGTGCATTGAACTTTCTGAAGCCTCAATTTCCCGACTTCTCTGGTGGCTCAGTGGTAAAGAATCTGCCTGCAGTGCAGAAGACATGGGTTCACTCCCTGGGTCGGGGAGATCCCCTGGAGAAGGAAATGGCAACCCACTCTAGTATTCTTACTTGGGAAATCCCATGGACAGAGTTGCCTGGTGGGCAATAGCCCACGAGGTGGCAAAGAGTCAGACATGACTTAGTGACTAAACAAGACCAACAAAATGAGGATACTAATGGAATATTTCCTCCTCTACACCTCCCAGGGGTGTGTTGGGCTGAAGCCCTTTGAAAAAGTTACAAACGGGACTCAAATCTAAGTGATCTCACAGTGCGGGCACACTGGTAAAACATGAGCTGGGACTGGTGAGCCTGGTGCCTGTTTGCAAGCCTGGCCCAGCCCTGACGCCAGACCCTGTCGTCCACATCTGTGGCCCAAGGCTTGACCTGGACGGCTGCCTCTCTTATCTCAGTTCAGATTTCCCAAGTTCTGACTAGGAGCTCTCAGCTGGGAGCGGTTTTGCTCCTAGTGGATGTTTGGGGACGTCTGGAGGTAATTTGGTTCGCCACAGTTGATGGGGGAAGGACCAATGGCATCAAGTGAGTAAAGGGCAAGGATACTGCTCAACATCCTGCAGGGCCCGGGCAGCGTTGGTTCACGGCTGAAAACATCTTCTCACTCAGATAAGCTGCCTCTGAGTCACAGGGAAGGAGTTCTAGGTACTAGCTGCTCCCCGTTGATGGTGAGTGATGCCTGCTAAATGCCTGGAAGGGCCCACTGGCCAGGCAGGATCTAAGGAACTGTCATGATCTGTGAGGAGCCCAGAACCTTGGGCCCCAACCTGGATGTGAGCTGGCACAGGGGGAAGAGGGCTCCCCTCCAAGGCTGCACCAGGCACTGGGATGTTGTCTCTTGTCCTCTCTGAGCCTCTGCAATTCTCATCTGTAAAAGATTGGAGTTATGGTGCCCCTGGGGATTGTTAAGAACTAATGGATTTGAGTTCTGGGGACACCGGCTTCTAGAAGTAGATGCAGAAGTTGAAAGACCTTCCCCTCTGCCTTGCCAGTCTCTGTCCCTAGGTGACTCCATCAAGGGGAGTCCCAGCCTCGGTTGGCCACTAGATCCCTGGGTGATTTTGGTGCATTGAACTTTCTGAAGCCTCAATTTCCCGACTTCTCTGGTGGCTCAGTGGTAAAGAATCTGCCTGCAGTGCAGAAGACATGGGTTCACTCCCTGGGTCGGGGAGATCCCCTGGAGAAGGAAATGGCAACCCACTCTAGTATTCTTACTTGGGAAATCCCATGGACAGAGTTGCCTGGTGGGCAATAGCCCACGAGGTGGCAAAGAGTCAGACATGACTTAGTGACTAAACAAGACCAACAAAATGAGGATACTAATGGAATATTTCCTCCTCTACACCTCCCAGGGGTGTGTTGGGCTGAAGCCCTTTGAAAAAGTTACAAACGGGACTCAAATCTAAGTGATCTCACAGTGCGGGCACACTGGTAAAACATGAGCTGGGACTGGTGAGCCTGGTGCCTGTTTGCAAGCCTGGCCCAGCCCTGACGCCAGACCCTGTCGTCCACATCTGTGGCCCAAGGCTTGACCTGGACGGCTGCCTCTCTTATCTCAGTTCAGATTTCCCAAGTTCTGACTAGGAGCTCTCAGCTGGGAGCGGTTTTGCTCCTAGTGGATGTTTGGGGACGTCTGGAGGTAATTTGGTTCGCCACAGTTGATGGGGGAAGGACCAATGGCATCAAGTGAGTAAAGGGCAAGGATACTGCTCAACATCCTGCAGGGCCCGGGCAGCGCCTTCCCACAAAGAATGCTCAGGCCCAGGACTTCCCTTGCGGTCCAGTGGTTAGACTCTGCACTTCTAGTGCAGGGGGTACAATTTCTATCCCTGGTTGGGGAACTAAGATCCCAAGATCTTAGTTGATGCCACGCAATGTGGCCAAAAAGTAAAAAAAAAAAAATTTAAAGAGTGCTCAGGCCCAAATGTCAGTGGTGCAGTTGAGAAACCTTGTTCTAGAAGAAGCGCTGGCCAGGAGAGCGGTCAACTTGGAAAAATTCCTGTTGCTGTCTGAGCTCCGCTTCCTTGTCTGTAAGTCAGGACCTTGTCTGTAGGTGGGGAATGGAATTAGAAGCACCGTCTCCCCCTGGAACCTCCCGTGACCCTCAGGATCCCTGCTCCTCAGCTTGTGTTAGATGACACAGTGGCAGAGAGCTGGACGGGACTGAGCACACACACACACACACCCCTGACACACACAAGAGGCACTGCTCAGACTAAGAAGGGAGTCTTGCCCCATAGACCTCCCCTCACCCCACGGCAGTCCCTGGGGCTCCTCTGTGGGACCCCAAGGTCTAGGTGTCACTTGACCGGCAGAGAGTGAGGGTTGAGATCCGCCAGCTGAGTTCAGGAGTTGGAGCTGGCGGGTATGAACACAGATGGCTGATGACTGGAGGCAAAGTCGGCTCGGGAGAGGATCCTGCAGCCACAAGGGAGCCTTGCAGTGGTCTCAGGGGGCAGCCAGGAGCCTTGCAGGCCCAGGCACGGGGCATGCCAGCGCCCTTCCCAATAGGGTGGGTGGGAGCCCCAGCCTCCCTGCCCAGACCCTGTCGCCACATCTGTGGCCCAAGGCTTGACCTGGACGGCTGCCTCTCTTATCTCAGTTCAGATTTCCCAAGTTCTGACTAGGAGCTCTCAGCTGGGAGCGGTTTTGCTCCTAGTGGATGTTTGGGGACGTCTGGAGGTAATTTGGTTCGCCACAGTTGATGGGGGAAGGACCAATGGCATCAAGTGAGTAAAGGGCAAGGATACTGCTCAACATCCTGCAGGGCCCGGGCAGCGCCTTCCCACAAAGAATGCTCAGGCCCAGGACTTCCCTTGCGGTCCAGTGGTTAGACTCTGCACTTCTAGTGCAGGGGGTACAATTTCTATCCCTGGTTGGGGAACTAAGATCCCAAGATCTTAGTTGATGCCACGCAATGTGGCCAAAAAGTAAAAAAAAAAAAATTTAAAGAGTGCTCAGGCCCAAATGTCAGTGGTGCAGTTGAGAAACCTTGTTCTAGAAGAAGCGCTGGCCAGGAGAGCGGTCAACTTGGAAAAATTCCTGTTGCTGTCTGAGCTCCGCTTCCTTGTCTGTAAGTCAGGACCTTGTCTGTAGGTGGGGAATGGAATTAGAAGCACCGTCTCCCCCTGGAACCTCCCGTGACCCTCAGGATCCCTGCTCCTCAGCTTGTGTTAGATGACACAGTGGCAGAGAGCTGGACGGGACTGAGCACACACACACACACACCCCTGACACACACAAGAGGCACTGCTCAGACTAAGAAGGGAGTCTTGCCCCATAGACCTCCCCTCACCCCACGGCAGTCCCTGGGGCTCCTCTGTGGGACCCCAAGGTCTAGGTGTCACTTGACCGGCAGAGAGTGAGGGTTGAGATCCGCCAGCTGAGTTCAGGAGTTGGAGCTGGCGGGTATGAACACAGATGGCTGATGACTGGAGGCAAAGTCGGCTCGGGAGAGGATCCTGCAGCCACAAGGGAGCCTTGCAGTGGTCTCAGGGGGCAGCCAGGGAGCCTTGCAGGCCCAGGCACGGGGGCATGCCAAAAGCGCCCCTTCCCAATAGGGTAGGGTGGGGAGCCCCAGCCTCCCCTGCCCCAAGCCGTCATGAACCTCAGCCAGCAGCACCTGTGGGCCCCAGCGTGTCTCTCAGAAGCTGAGCTCTCCTATCCTGAGGAGGCCAGTCCCTGGGGCAGTGTTAGGACCAGCTTCCTCCTGGTCCCCCAAGGCCTAATTTGGTTTAGCCCTCCTCAGCACACACTCACTAAGCGGGGGCTATGACATTAGGTCTCTAGTGTGGCGGCCCCATGGAGGACTCGGGGCCCCAAGAATGCGGGGTAAATCAAACTAAGCTTCATGTTGAAACCCAGCCTTGGGGTAAGGAACTCCTTGAGCTTTCCCTTGGTGACCATATAGATGCCTTTTTTGTTCTTTTAATTGTATTTATTTGACTGCGCTGAGTCTTAGCTTTCTTTGGCCCACAGAATCTTTGCCTTCCACTGTGGCATGCAGGATCTTTAATCGCAATATGCAGGACCTTTAGCTGAGGCATCTGGACTCCTGTCCCCTGACCAAGGATGGAACCTGGGCCCCCTGCATTGGGAGCACGGAATCTTAGCCACTGGACCAACAGGGAAGTCCACGGATGCCTTTATCAAAGTCAGCCACAACCAAGCTCAGTGCCCCCACCTCCCTGGCACCGTCCTCCAGGGCAGACCCATTGCCCCCACCCTGGGTTCCTACGTGTACCAAGTGCTAGGCTGGTTATGCCCACTCACTGCAGGCTCCAAGAAAGTGCTGGGATGCGAGGGCAGGCTGACCAGCCTCTGGGTTCAAGAGGGATTGGAATCAGTGACAGCAGTTTAGAGTTTTGTTGCATAAAGGAGCAAAGAGGAGCGAAGCTGGGTGCTGGCTGGCAGGGGAAGCATCCTAGTGCAGAGCTTGAGGGCATGTTGAGGCAGCCGGGATGGGAGGTCATGCATGGGAACACCCCTCACCCAGTACCTGGTGCCCTTAGCTCAGAGAATTGAAGACTCAGAGCCACCCTTCCCGAGGCCCTACAGTCCTTCAGCTTACCCTGGATCCCCTGCCCGGGGTGCCCTTGAACCTTGCAGTCATTGTACCTGAGTCTTTTTTTTTTTTTTTTTTAAAGATTTATTTATTTATTTTGGGCGTGGGTCTTGTTGGGGAGGGAGGGGGGCGGGCAGGCCATTTCTATTGGTCTTTCATTTCTCTATTTTCATCCGTCTTTGTTCTTCGGCTCCTGTGGGCCTCCCATCGCGGTGGCCTCTGTCGTCGCAGAGCGCCAGCTCTGGGCGCATGCGTTCCAGAGCTCCAGCGCTCTGACTCAGTAATTGGACACATCGGTCCAGCCGCTCCACAGCACGTGGGATCTTCCCAGGCCAGGGATCGAACCGGCGCCCCTTGCACTGCAAGGCGGTGTCCTTACCCACTGCGCCACCAGGGGAAGCCCGTACCTGAGTCTTGGAATATCACTCCTCTCTGATTCCTCACCCACCCCCTGCCCAACAGGCAGTGTTGCTTCAGGGGACAGGCCTTGCCTGGAGGCATTAAAACCGACACCCAAGGGACTTCCCCAGTGGTCCAGTGACTCAGGTTCTTTGCTTCCCAGTGCAGGGAGCCCAGGTTCGATCCCTGGTTGGGGAACACACAGATTCTTTACCGTCTGAGCCACCAGGGAAGCCCTAATACAATAGCACAGACAGGGGACCTTAAACAACAGAAATTTATTTTCTCAGTGCCGTAGGCCGGAAGTCCCCGATCAAGGGGCCAGCAGGGTTGGTTTCTGGTGAGGCCTCTCTTCTTGGTGTGCCGACGGTCTTGCTATGTCCTCACTTGGCTTTTCCTCCCTCTCGTGTTGGAGGGGAAAGTTCCTCTTCTTCTCATAAGGTCACCAAATCCAATCGGATTCAGTCCCTACCTTTATGACTTCATTTACCTCTGACAGCAGTTTAGAGTTTTGTTGCATAAAGGAGCAAAGAGGGAAGCTGGGTGCTGGCTGGCAGGGGAAGCATCCTAGTGCAGAGCTTGAGGGCATGTTGAGGCAGCCGGGATGGGAGGTCATGCATGGGAACACCCCTCACCCAGTACCTGGTGCCCTTAGCTCAGAGAATTGAAGACTCAGAGCCACCCTTCCCGAGGCCCTACAGTCCTTCAGCTTACCCTGGATCCCCTGCCCGGGGTGCCCTTGAACCTTGCAGTCATTGTACCTGAGTCTTTTTTTTTTTTTTTTTTAAAGATTTATTTATTTATTTTGGGCGTGGGTCTTGTTGGGGAGGGAGGGGGGCGGGCAGGCCATTTCTATTGGTCTTTCATTTCTCTATTTTCATCCGTCTTTGTTCTTCGGCTCCTGTGGGCCTCCCATCGCGGTGGCCTCTGTCGTCGCAGAGCGCCAGCTCTGGGCGCATGCGTTCCAGAGCTCCAGCGCTCTGACTCAGTAATTGGACACATCGGTCCAGCCGCTCCACAGCACGTGGGATCTTCCCAGGCCAGGGATCGAACCGGCGCCCCTTGCACTGCAAGGCGGTGTCCTTACCCACTGCGCCACCAGGGGAAGCCCGTACCTGAGTCTTGGAATATCACTCCTCTCTGATTCCTCACCCACCCCCTGCCCAACAGGCAGTGTTGCTTCAGGGGACAGGCCTTGCCTGGAGGCATTAAAACCGACACCCAAGGGACTTCCCCAGTGGTCCAGTGACTCAGGTTCTTTGCTTCCCAGTGCAGGGAGCCCAGGTTCGATCCCTGGTTGGGGAACACACAGATTCTTTACCGTCTGAGCCACCAGGGAAGCCCTAATACAATAGCACAGACAGGGGACCTTAAACAACAGAAATTTATTTTCTCAGTGCCGTAGGCCGGAAGTCCCCGATCAAGGGGCCAGCAGGGTTGGTTTCTGGTGAGGCCTCTCTTCTTGGTGTGCCGACGGTCTTGCTATGTCCTCACTTGGCTTTTCCTCCCTCTCGTGTTGGAGGGGAAAGTTCCTCTTCTTCTCATAAGGTCACCAAATCCAATCGGATTCAGTCCCTACCTTTATGACTTCATTTAACCTCAATTACCTCCTAATGGCCTTATCACATTGGGGGTTAGGGCTTGAACATATGAGTCGTGGGGAGAGCTGCTTCCCTGGTAGCTCAGCGGTAGAGAATCTGCCTGTCAATGCAGAACACACGGGAGACTGGGGTCTGATCCCTGAGGTGGGAAGGTCCCCTGAAGTTGGAAATGGCCACCCACAGTATTCTTGCCTGGAAGGTCTCAGGGTTTTGGTTGTGAGCAGCCACAGGATGGAGTTGCCATCAGGAGCTCAGTTTGGGTTAGTTCTGTCGGAGAACCTCCTAGGATCTCTGTATAGATGCTAAACCGGCAGGTGAGTCTGGAGCTTGGGGAGAAGTTGGCCCACGTCTCCCAACTGAAGCTTGATTCTGCAAGGAACTTTCTGATTTTGTAGGTTCATGGGTATAACATGCTTTTCCACATCCTTCTCAGTGTTTCTCATACTCATGATTTCGAACATGTGTACGCATATTTACTAGTTTTTTCTGTCTCCTTATTTATAATTTCCTGTGCGTATCCTTTAACCATTTCTCCTAGGATGGCTTTTCTTATTTTCCCAGCTCATCCCAGTCAAAGGTGTTCTCTCTCCTTCTCTCTCTCCTCTCTTGCTCTGGGGACTCAAGTTACTTTTAAACATTTTAATTAACCTCTACCATGGGCTTCCCTGATGACGCGGAGGGTAAAGAATCCATCTACAGTGCAGGAGACACGGAGACTTGGATTCGATCTCTGGGTTGGGAAGATCCCCTGGAGGAGGGCATGGCAACCCACTCCAGTGTTCTTGCCTGGAGAATCCCATGGACAGAGGAGCCTGGTGGGCTACAGTTCCGGTGTTTGCAGAGGCAGACATGACTGAACGATTGAGCACATTAGTATAACATTAAATTCATATATATGTAAGTCTATATACATTTGATAAGTGAGTTACAAAGAATAATATAATGATCACCTGTGACCCCATCCTCCTAGGACCAGAGCATCACCCGCCTGCCTCTCTGAGTTCCTTTCCTCTCCCACCTTTTCATTTGAGGCGGAAGTCCCGATCAAGGGCCAGCAGGGTTGGTTTCTGGTGAGGCCTCTCTTCTTGGTGTGCCGACGGTCTTGCTATGTCCTCACTTGGCTTTTCCTCCCTCTCGTGTTGGAGGGGAAAGTTCCTCTTCTTCTCATAAGGTCACCAAATCCAATCGGATTCAGTCCCTACCTTTATGACTTCATTTAACCTCAATTACCTCCTAATGGCCTTATCACATTGGGGGTTAGGGCTTGAACATATGAGTCGTGGGGAGAGCTGCTTCCCTGGTAGCTCAGCGGTAGAGAATCTGCCTGTCAATGCAGAACACACGGGAGACTGGGGTCTGATCCCTGAGGTGGGAAGGTCCCCTGAAGTTGGAAATGGCCACCCACAGTATTCTTGCCTGGAAGGTCTCAGGGTTTTGGTTGTGAGCAGCCACAGGATGGAGTTGCCATCAGGAGCTCAGTTTGGGTTAGTTCTGTCGGAGAACCTCCTAGGATCTCTGTATAGATGCTAAACCGGCAGGTGAGTCTGGAGCTTGGGGAGAAGTTAGCCCACGTCTCCCAACTGAAGCTTGATTCTGCAAGGAACTTTCTGATTTTGTAGGTTCATGGGTATAACATGCTTTTCCACATCCTTCTCAGTGTTTCTCATACTCATGATTTCGAACATGTGTACGCATATTTACTAGTTTTTTCTGTCTCCTTATTTATAATTTCCTGTGCGTATCCTTTAACCATTTCTCCTAGGATGGCTTTTCTTATTTTCCCAGCTCATCCCAGTCAAAGGTGTTCTCTCTCCTTCTCTCTCTCCCTCTCTTGCTCTGGGGACTCAAGTTACTTTTAAACATTTTAATTAACCTCTACCATGGGCTTCCCTGATGACGCGGAGGGTAAAGAATCCATCTACAGTGCAGGAGACACGGAGACTTGGATTCGATCTCTGGGTTGGGAAGATCCCCTGGAGGAGGGCATGGCAACCCACTCCAGTGTTCTTGCCTGGAGAATCCCATGGACAGAGGAGCCTGGTGGGCTACAGTTCCGGTGTTTGCAGAGGCAGACATGACTGAACGATTGAGCACATTAGTATAACATTAAATTCATATATATGTAAGTCTATATACATTTGATAAGTGAGTTACAAAGAATAATATAATGATCACCTGTGACCCCATCCTCCCCTAGGACCAGAGCATCACCCGCCTGCCTCTCTGAGTTCCTTTCCTCTCCCACCTGTAGAGTTTGCACCAGCATTTGTCATTGCTCATTTTTTTGGTTCTTATTTATAATGTTATCTCTTATGTCTCTCTGTGAACATATTGTTTGGATATTCTTGGTTTTGAATTCTTTTTTTTTTTTTTTTTTGGCTGCACAGTGTAGCATGTGGGATCTTAGTTCCCTGACCAGGGATTGAACCCATGCTCCCTCTGTTGCTCCCTGCAGTGGAAACACGGTGTCCTAACCACTGGACTACCAGAGAATTTCTTTGGTTTTGAATTTTATATAGCAAAATGGAATCATGGTCTCCTAGGACTGTTTTATCAGCCAACAGTGTTTCGAGGACTCACCCACATTGCTGTGTGTTATTATCATTCATTTATTTTTCACTGCGGTATAGTGTTTCCTCTGGTGGGTGCCCCACAGTCTATTTATCTGCTTATTGTCCATGGACATTTGGTCAATTCAGGCTATCATCCCCATGGAGTCTTCCAGCGACCCCTGGGCAGTGTTTCTCTCTGGCAGGTATACCTGGGGAAGAATTACTGTGCAGACATGAAAATGCAAGTGGATTCGCACAGTGGTTGTACCAATTTACACAGTCACCAGCATGTTTGAAAATGACCAGTGGGGGTTTCCCTGGTGGTCCACTGGGTAAAGAGTCTGCCTGGCAGTGCAAGGGGCACTGGTTCAATCCCTAGCCCAGGAAGATCCCACATGCTTCAGAGCGGCTGGACCAGCGTGTCCAATTATGAGCCAGTACTCTGGAGCACATTCGCCCAGAGCCTGTGCTCTGCAGGGAGAGAGGCCACTGCGATGAGAGGCCCACACAGGCCAAAGAATAAAGATGGATGAAAATAAATAAATGAAGGACCAATAAAAGAGGACCAAAAAAATGACCATTGGGCTTCCATGGTGGTCTGCCTTGCAACGCAAGGGGCACCGGTTCGATCCCTGGCCCAGGAAGATCCCACATGCAGTGGAGCTGCTGGACGAGTGTGTCCAATTGCAAGCCAGCACTACTCTGGAGTGCATGTGCCCAGAGCTGGTGCTCTGCAATGAGAGAGGCCACTACAGTGCAAGGCCCACACAGGCCAAAGAATAAAGATGGATGAAAATAAATAAACAAACAAAATCAATAAGAGGCCAAAAATTTTTTTAAAAAAAACCATACAAATGACCATTGATCTATGTCCTCTCCTGTGAATCTTCTGATTTCCTTGTTTTGGTTGCCTGTCAATCAGGAGGTGTGGCCTTCTCATTGTAATTAACAGTTTCCTATTTGTTGAGGAAGTTGCCCCGTCTTTCATGTACTAACTTATCTTTCTGTTTTCCTTTTGTGATGTCTGTTGGTTCTGGACATTCTTCTTTCGTTGGCTGTAAATACTGCACTCTGTTTCTTCGGCTGAGCATCTCTCACTGGTCATGGTGCCCTTTGTTGAACAGAAGTCCTTCATTTTGATGTGATGGAGTTCATCAATTTTTGTCCTTTCTCGTTTGAAGTTTTAGGAACTCTTCCTCTACCCTTAGGTTGGCAAAATACTGTTTTACATTTTATTTTGATTGTATTTATTGTAAAATTTTATTTATTGTTTAATTTTTGGCTGCACTGGATCTTTGTGGCTGCATGGCAGATTTTCTCTAGCTGCGGCAAGTGTGGGTTACTCTCTTGTTGTGGCTCATGGTCTCTGGAGCACCGGCTCAGTAGTGGTTCACAGGTTTAGCTGTTCTGTGGCATTTTGGATCTTTCTGGACCAGGGATAGGACTCCTGTGTCCTGCATTGGTGGGCAGATTCTTTTTTTTAAGATTGATTTATTTTTTGGCTGTGGTGGATCTTCATCACTGCATTCGGGCTTTCTCTAGTGTCGGTGAGTGGGGGCTGCTCTTCCTTGCAATGATGTGCATGGGCTTCTCATTGCCATGGCTTCTCTTATTGCAGAGCTCAGGCCATAGGCCCACGGGCTTTAGTAGATGCAGCACACGGGCTCGGTAGTTGGAGCTCGGTAGTGTGCTGACTCAGTGGTTGTGGGGCACTAGCTTAGTTGCTCCACGGCATGGGGGATCTTCCTGAACCAGGAATTGAAACTGTATCCCCTGCATTGGTAGGCAGATTCTTAACCACTGGGCCACCAGGAATGCCCTACATTGTATTTTGACTCTAGAGCTGATTTTACCCATTTGATCTTTAGTTCATCTGGAGCCCCCTTTTGCATGTGGTACAATGCAGGGATCCAGATTTATTTTCTTTATATGATGAGTCAGTTTTCCTAATACTGTCTATTATACTAAACAGCTGGCCTTTCCCCCAAATCTTCTGGGAAGGTCCCTCTATACCTCAGCCTTTTTTTTTTTGTTTTCAGCAGGGTTTTTCAAAAAGACTCAGCCTTTTTGTGTGTGTGTGTGCTGTCTGGTCTGTTGGTTGATTTGTTTGTTCTCATACCACACGCACAATTTTTATTACAGTGATTATAAATGTTTTATATATAATAGGGAAAACCCTCTCTTTACTCTTCTATTCTAGATTTTTTATGGCTTTTTCAATTCCTCATTATACATTTCAGAGTAAATTTATCAAAGTCCTCAAAAATCCAACTGGAGTTTTGGTTGAGATAGTACTGAATTTGTAGCTTATTGCAGGAGAAATAACATCTTTTAGACTGTGATTATAATCATATCCAGGATGAAGTGTCTTATTTATCCAGATTATCTTTCTATATAGAGGCTCTTTGAGTTTTGGTTAATACTTAGATACTTTTTAGTTTTTATTGCTATTAGGAATGTTATCTTTTTTACTGTTTTTCTAGGCAGTTATTACTGGTGTAGAAAATTGCTATTGATTTTCGTAATTAATCTTGCATCTGGCAACCTTTACTGAACTCTCATGTATATTGATTCTTCTGGTCCCTGTCGGGGCCATGTCATCTATAAATAGTGTGAATTTTATCTTATACTTCCCAACTCTTACATTGTTTGCGTTTGTGTGTGTGTGTGTTTCTTTCCTTTTTCAAAATTTCCTTAAGAGTATTGGCTAGACATCAGTAAGTGGTGATCGTGGCCAACCTTGTGCTATGCTTAGTCGCTCAGTCATGTCTAACCCTTTGTGACTCCATGGACTGTAGCCCACTAGGCTCTGTCCATGGGATTTCCCAGGCAAGAATACTGGAGTGGGTTGCCTTGCCCTCCTCAGGAATCTTCCCAATCCAGGGACCAAACCTGCATTGCAGGCAGATTCTTTTTTTTTTTTTTTAAAGATTTATTTATTTTTTTATTTGGGGCAGGAGTCGGGTTGGGGAGGGAGGGGAGCAGGCGGGCCACTTCTGTTGGTCTTTCGTTTCTCTGTGTTCATCCGTCTTTGTTCTCCTGTGGGCCTCTCATCGCGGTGGCATCTGTCGTTGCAGAGCACCGGCTCTGGGCGCATGCGCTCCAGAGCTCCGGCTCGGTAACTGGACACATCAGTCCAGCCGCTCTGCGGCACGTGGGATCTTCCCAGGCCAGGGCTCGAACCGGCGCCCCTTGCACTGCAAGGCGGTGTCCTTACCCACTGGACCACCAGGGGAAGCCCTGCAGGCAGATTCTTTACCAGCTGAGCTACTAGGGAAGCCATGGCCAATGTTGGCTTGTCCCAAATGTTAAAGAAAATATGTCTGAGCCTTTGTCATTAAGCCCAATACTTTTTGTAAACAAATATTTGATTTACAAATATAAGCTGCATCAAGTTTATAGGGTTCCTTTTGGTTCCTAGTTTGCTAAGAGTTTTTGCTTGTTTATTTCAATTATACATAGATGTTTATCAAATGCTTTTTCTATAGTAGGATTTTCATATGATTTCTCTCCTTGTATTTTTACAGATAAAACCTTCTTAATCCTGGTATATTTTATTATTATTATTATCATTATCATTATTATTATTATTCAGTTGGATCGAGTTACCTACCATGTAGTTTGACTTCTCATCTGTGTTCAAAAGTGAAATGGGCTTGTAATTTTCATTTGTTCATTGGCTTGTTTTTCCAGCTGTCTTAAGATATAATGAGCACCTGGCATTGTGTGAGTTTCTGAAAAGGTCACCACAATAAAGTGAACTGATTCATCCATCACCTCACATAATTAGCATTTTTTGTCATTGTGGTGGTGGTGAGAACATTCAAGATCTACTCCCAGGGATTAAGAATCCACCTTGCAATGCACGGGACACAGGCTCCCATCGCCAAAGTCGCTCAGTCATGTCTAACCCTTTGTGACTCCATGGACTGTAGCCCACTAGGCTCTGTCCATGGGATTTCCCAGGCAAGAATACTGGAGTGGGTTGCCTTGCCCTCCTCAGGAATCTTCCCAATCCAGGGACCAAACCTGCATTGCAGGCAGATTCTTTTTTTTTTTTTTTAAAGATTTATTTATTTTTTTATTTGGGGCAGGAGTCGGGTTGGGGAGGGAGGGGAGCAGGCGGGCCACTTCTGTTGGTCTTTCGTTTCTCTGTGTTCATCCGTCTTTGTTCTCCTGTGGGCCTCTCATCGCGGTGGCATCTGTCGTTGCAGAGCACCGGCTCTGGGCGCATGCGCTCCAGAGCTCCGGCTCGGTAACTGGACACATCAGTCCAGCCGCTCTGCGGCACGTGGGATCTTCCCAGGCCAGGGCTCGAACCGGCGCCCCTTGCACTGCAAGGCGGTGTCCTTACCCACTGGACCACCAGGGGAAGCCCTGCAGGCAGATTCTTTACCAGCTGAGCTACTAGGGAAGCCATGGCCAATGTTGGCTTGTCCCAAATGTTAAAGAAAATATGTCTGAGCCTTTGTCATTAAGCCCAATACTTTTTGTAAACAAATATTTGATTTACAAATATAAGCTGCATCAAGTTTATAGGGTTCCTTTTGGTTCCTAGTTTGCTAAGAGTTTTTGCTTGTTTATTTCAATTATACATAGATGTTTATCAAATGCTTTTTCTATAGTAGGATTTTCATATGATTTCTCTCCTTGTATTTTTACAGATAAAACCTTCTTAATCCTGGTATATTTTATTATTATTATTATCATTATCATTATTATTATTATTCAGTTGGATCGAGTTACCTACCATGTAGTTTGACTTCTCATCTGTGTTCAAAAGTGAAATGGGCTTGTAATTTTCATTTGTTCATTGGCTTGTTTTTCCAGCTGTCTTAAGATATAATGAGCACCTGGCATTGTGTGAGTTTCTGAAAAGGTCACCACAATAAAGTGAACTGATTCATCCATCACCTCACATAATTAGCATTTTTTTTGTCATTGTGGTGGTGGTGAGAACATTCAAGATCTACTCCCCAGGGATTAAGAATCCACCTTGCAATGCACGGGACACAGGCTCCATCCCAGGTCAGAGCACTAAGGTCCGCATGCCTCTTGGAACAGCTAAGCCCGTGCGCGGCAACAACGGAAGCCCACGAGCTCTGGAGCCCACACGGAAACCAAGATTCAATGCAAGCAATAATTATTTGATTCATTTTAAAAAATTATTTTAAAGTAATTTTGAAAGATCTATCCTTTAGCAACTTCCGAATGTGCAATTCAGTATTGCTAGCTAAAGTCACCCTGCTGTGGCTTAGATTCCCAGAACTTATTCATCTTACACCTGGAAGCTGGTACGCCTTGGCCAACATCTCCCCATCCCCACCCTTCCACTTTCCGGCAACTACCAACCTCCCTCTGTTTCTACGAGTGTGGCTTTTTTTAGATTCCCCATATAGGTGAGATCATACGGTGTTTGTCTTTCTCTGTCTGACTTCACTTAGCATAATATCTTCCCAGCTCATCTGTGTTGTCACTTTTCGTTCTTGTGTTGTCCTTGTATGTCTTAGGAATCAGGATGACTGTACTGGCCACTGGGTTAGCAACATGGAGATCACTGGTGGTCTAAGAAAGGCAGCTTGCCTGGAGCGGCGGGGCGCATGCCCCATTGAAGTATGATCAAGGGAGAGAGGAGGAGAGGAAGTGAAGGTAGTGAGTTCAAGGAGAGAAAATGGCCACAGATTGAGGGGAAAGTAGTGTCAGCAGAGTTTTGTGTTCTGGATTTTCAATGAAAGAGATAGCAGATGTTTGGGGATTTTTGGTCTCGTTCTTTTGGCCCAGGGACAGAGATTAAATTCATTGGTTCTTGGTTAACTGCATTGGACGTTATCAGTCTTGACCCACTTAAAGCCCCTCTCTTATTTTCCTTTCTTTTTAAAAAGTATTTATTTATTAACTTTGGCTGTGCTGGGTCTTCATTGTGATACTTGGGATCTTCAATCTTCATTGCAGCATGCAGGATCTTTTTGTTGCGGCATGTGGGATCTAGTTTTCCCTGACCAAGGACTGAGCCCAGGCCCCCTGCCTTGGGAACGAGGAGCCGCCACTGCCGGCCCACCAGGGAAGTGCGTCCTCTCTGGTTTATTTTTCCCTTGTTCCTCTCGTTTTCCCTCCTTCACACAGGCAATCATTCTAAGTTTTACTTTTTCTAATTTACATACAGTGCATTTTGCCTTTTCTTTTCTGGCATCCAGGCCTGTGAATTTTGGCACAGCTCTAGGTGGGTTTCATCACTACCGCAGTCAAGATATAGAACAGTTCTGTCTCCCCGGAAAGCCTCCACATCTTGCCCTGCTTGTTGCCAACCCTTCCCTCGCCCCCGCCTCTGGGAGCCACTGATAGATCCTCCTTTCCTGTGTATTCCATAATGTTATCTTTCCTACGTCATGTAATTGGAATCGTTTATTATGTGTATGGATTCTTTCATTTACCCAGTGCATTTGAGATTCATTCATGCTGTTATGTGTACCGACACTTGTTTAATTTTACCGCTGGGAGGTATCCACTCTGGGCTTCCCAGGTGGCGCTAGTAGTAAAGAGCCCACCTGCCAGTGCAAGAGATGTAAGAGATGGGGTTTGATCCCTGCATTGGGACGATCCCCTGGAGGAGGGCATGGAAACCCACTCCAGTATTCTTGCCAGGAGAATCCCATGGACACAGGAGCCTGGCGGGCTACAGTCCTTGGGGTCTCAAGGAGTCAGACACGACAGAGACTTTCACTATTTCTGGGGTCTCTGTTTTGCTCCATTGATCTGTGTATCTGTCTTTTCTCCAACACCACATTCTTGACTATTATAGCTATGATCAAGGGAGAGGGAGGAGGAAGTGAAGGTAGTGAGTTCAGGGAGAGAAATGGCCACAGATTGAGGAAAGTAGTGTCAGCAGAGTTTTGTGTTCTGGATTTTCAATGAAAGAGATAGCAGATGTTTGGGGATTTTTGGTCTCGTTCTTTTGGCCCAGGGACAGAGATTAAATTCATTGGTTCTTGGTTAACTGCATTGGACGTTATCAGTCTTGACCCACTTAAAGCCCCTCTCTTATTTTCCTTTCTTTTTAAAAAGTATTTATTTATTAACTTTGGCTGTGCTGGGTCTTCATTGTGATACTTGGGATCTTCAATCTTCATTGCAGCATGCAGGATCTTTTTGTTGCGGCATGTGGGATCTAGTTTTCCCTGACCAAGGACTGAGCCCAGGCCCCCTGCCTTGGGAACGAGGAGCCGCCACTGCCGGCCCACCAGGGAAGTGCGTCCTCTCTGGTTTATTTTTCCCTTGTTCCTCTCGTTTTCCCTCCTTCACACAGGCAATCATTCTAAGTTTTACTTTTTCTAATTTACATACAGTGCATTTTGCCTTTTCTTTTCTGGCATCCAGGCCTGTGAATTTTGGCACAGCTCTAGGTGGGTTTCATCACTACCGCAGTCAAGATATAGAACAGTTCTGTCTCCCCGGAAAGCCTCCACATCTTGCCCTGCTTGTTGCCAACCCTTCCCTCGCCCCCGCCTCTGGGAGCCACTGATAGATCCTCCTTTCCTGTGTATTCCATAATGTTATCTTTCCTACGTCATGTAATTGGAATCGTTTATTATGTGTATGGATTCTTTCATTTACCCAGTGCATTTGAGATTCATTCATGCTGTTATGTGTACCGACACTTGTTTAATTTTACCGCTGGGAGGTATCCACTCTGGGCTTCCCAGGTGGCGCTAGTAGTAAAGAGCCCACCTGCCAGTGCAAGAGATGTAAGAGATGGGGTTTGATCCCTGCATTGGGACGATCCCCTGGAGGAGGGCATGGAAACCCACTCCAGTATTCTTGCCAGGAGAATCCCATGGACACAGGAGCCTGGCGGGCTACAGTCCTTGGGGTCTCAAGGAGTCAGACACGACAGAGACTTTCACTATTTCTGGGGTCTCTGTTTTGCTCCATTGATCTGTGTATCTGTCTTTTCTCCAACACCACATTCTTGACTATTATAGCTATATAATGTCTTAAAATCAGACAGACTGACTTCTCCCACTTTTTTATTTTATCTAGTCTTATTTCTTTTGCCTTTCCACATAAGTTTTAGAAGCAGTGTGTCTATATCTATGAAAAAATTGTCCTGGGATTTTTTTTTTCTAATTTTGGCCTCTTTATTGTTTTTATTTATTTAATTTTCATCCATCTTTATTCTTTGACCTGTGTGGGCCTCCCATCGCAGTGGCCTCTCTCACTGCAGAGCACAGGCCCTGGGCGCATGCACTCCAGAGCGCTGGGTCACAATTGGACACACTGGTCCAGCCACTCCATAGCATGTGGGATCTTCCCGGGCCAGGGATCGAACTGGTGCTCCTTATACTGCGAGGCAGACTCTTGACCCACTGGACCCCAGGGAAACCCCTGTCCTGGGATTTTTACTGGCATTATGTTAAATCTGCCAACTATTTTGAAGATAGTTAGCATCGTTATAATGTTAAACCTTTCAATCCATAAACACAGTGAGTCTCATTTCTTATTTAAATCTTCTGTGATTTCTTTTATTGGCACTTTATAGTTTTAAGTATACAGATTATGTGCATATTCTGTTAGATACTTTTATCTGTTTATTTTTATATTTTTTATTTTATATTATTTATATTTTTTATATTATAATCTATTTTCTCTTTTTTATTTATGGGACGGGTGATTGTAGCTCATATAACAATTTTTTTTAATTTAAAATTGTACATTGCTGATCAATAAAAATGTGATTGAATTTTTTAAATTTATTATTATTATTTAACATTTATTTTATTTATTTATCCTTTGGGGGGTGGGGTGGGGAGGGCGGGGGACAGGCAGGCCACTTCTATTGGTCTATTTTCAGGGGTTTGATCCCTGCATTGGGACGATCCCCTGGAGGAGGGCATGGAAACCCACTCCAGTATTCTTGCCAGGAGAATCCCATGGACACAGGAGCCTGGCGGGCTACAGTCCTTGGGGTCTCAAGGAGTCAGACACGACAGAGACTTTCACTATTTCTGGGGTCTCTGTTTTGCTCCATTGATCTGTGTATCTGTCTTTTCTCCAACACCACATTCTTGACTATTATAGCTATATAATGTCTTAAAATCAGACAGACTGACTTCTCCCACTTTTTTATTTTATCTAGTCTTATTTCTTTTGCCTTTCCACATAAGTTTTAGAAGCAGTGTGTCTATATCTATGAAAAAATTGTCCTGGGATTTTTTTTTTCTAATTTTGGCCTCTTTATTGTTTTTATTTATTTAATTTTCATCCATCTTTATTCTTTGACCTGTGTGGGCCTCCCATCGCAGTGGCCTCTCTCACTGCAGAGCACAGGCCCTGGGCGCATGCACTCCAGAGCGCTGGGTCACAATTGGACACACTGGTCCAGCCACTCCATAGCATGTGGGATCTTCCCGGGCCAGGGATCGAACTGGTGCTCCTTATACTGCGAGGCAGACTCTTGACCCACTGGACCCCAGGGAAACCCCTGTCCTGGGATTTTTACTGGCATTATGTTAAATCTGCCAACTATTTTGAAGATAGTTAGCATCGTTATAATGTTAAACCTTTCAATCCATAAACACAGTGAGTCTCATTTCTTATTTAAATCTTCTGTGATTTCTTTTATTGGCACTTTATAGTTTTAAGTATACAGATTATGTGCATATTCTGTTAGATACTTTTATCTGTTTATTTTTATATTTTTTATTTTATATTATTTATATTTTTTATATTATAATCTATTTTCTCTTTTTTATTTATGGGACGGGTGATTGTAGCTCATATAACAATTTTTTTTAATTTAAAATTGTACATTGCTGATCAATAAAAATGTGATTGAATTTTTTAAATTTATTATTATTATTTAACATTTATTTTATTTATTTATCCTTTGGGGGGTGGGGTGGGGAGGGAGGGGGACAGGCAGGCCACTTCTATTGGTCTTTCATTTGTCTATTTTCATCCGTCTTTGTTCTTTGGCTCCTGTGGGCCTCCCATCGCGGTGGCCTCTGTCGTCGCAGAGTGCTGGCTCTGGGCGCATGCGCTCCAGAGCTCCGGCTCGGTAATTGGACACATTGGTCCAGCCGCTCCGTGGCACGTGGGATCTTCCCAGGCCAGGGATCGAACTGGCGCCCCTTGCACTGCAAGGCGGTGTCCTTACCCACTGGACCACCAGGGGAAGCCCGTGATTGAATTTTTTAAGACTTTTTTTTTTGATGTGGACCCGTTTTTAAATGTATTTATTATTTATTTATGTTTGGTTGCACTGGGCCTTTTTTGCTTCATAGAGGCTTTCTATAGAAATGTGATTGATTTTTGTGTGTTGACTTGGTATCCTGTGACCTTGCTAAACTCACTTATTAGGGATATTCTTATATGTTCTTTGGAATTATTTACATGTATAATCATGTATATCATCTGTAAATAGGGATCATTTGGGTTTTTTTCTTTCTAATCTGTGTACCTGTGCTGTCCATTTTGATGTGTTGTGACTAGAGAAAAGATCTGGTCCCTTCCCTGTAAATCCCTGTAGTCTGACTTCCTACTCAAATGTGAATTAAGCCCCAACATCAAATGCAGGCCAGCAGCAGTGTGTTAGGCTGGATAGGCCAAGACGGGCTCCTTTCCCATTCCTGGGGGAGATTGGGAGGGCTGCATGGAGGAGGTGGTTCAGGAATTGGATCTTGATGGTCAAGGTCCCCTGTGCTAGTCTTCTGTATTTTTCCCTCCAACATCCTCTTGTTCAGGGTCTCTCTAGGACAAGGCCAGCTCCTGCCCCCACCCCCATCCTACCATGTGGCTGAAAGGGTGGTCACACTCCACACGAGGCCAGTGGGGAGGGCCCACGCTGTCCGAGGAGCGGGGCAGCAGAGAAACCAGGAAGCTCAACGGAGTGTGCGGTTTAGCTGCACCCATTCCATTTGTGCAGTGCGCGGTGTGGGCAGCCGTACATGATGGTCACACAGGAGAGTCTCCCCACCCTGTACTTCCACTCAGGGCCTGGTGCCCACCCTGGAACAAGATGAGGGTGAGGCCACGTGGCCCACCCGCCCGGGTCTGTGTCCACCTCCAGACAGCAGCGACAGTGAGCTGGAGCTCTCCGCCGTGCGCCACCAGCCCGAGGGTCTCGACCAGCTGCAGGCACAGACCAAGTTCACCAAGAAGGAGCTGCAGTCCCTCTACAGGGGCTTCAAGAACGTGAGTGCCCCACAGCCCCCCCCCCAAGAGGGGCCCCGATACCCCGGCTCTCCTGTCCCTGGCTCCAGGTTGCAGCCAGACCTTCTGGAAATTTCCCATGGCACGGTGCATACTCCAGGGCCGTGACGGGGCTCGTGTATTGTGGGCGAGCTGTCTGAGCAGAGGACCGGGGCCCAGAATCCGGGGTTTGAGGCCGCCACCTTCCTTGCTATGTGTCTCGGTTCTGATCCAGAGGAGCAATACGCAGAAGGACCAGCCTAGCAGGAAGGGTCTGCCACCCCCTCCTGCCTACCCCTCCCGCGACGCCCACCTCATCGGGCCTTCCCTGCCCCGGGGCTGGTGCAGCCCAGCAGTGCCTCAGACGTCAGACATCCTCCAGGGGGACGAGAGAGAGGCCAGGCCCCGTGGAGTCAGCGTGTGGGAGGGCCTGGGGTCGCTAAGAGGGATCCTTTCCTACCGCAGGAGTGCCCCACGGGCCTGGTAGACGAAGACACGTTCAAGCTCATTTACTCACAGTTCTTCCCTCAGGGAGGTGAGTCCAGGGCCCCCGGCTCCTCCGAGGGTCCCTGCTCCCCTGTGACTGCCCTGCCGAGGGTGGGCTTCCCTTCTATACAGACGGGACCCTCACTGCCCGCTCCCACCTCCTCCCGCCATCCCTTGCCTGGTGCTGCCTCTGTCCAGTAGGAAGGGGGGACTCCAGCCCAGGACACAGCGGGAACGCCCAGTGGGGCAGCCTGGGGTCGAGGCTTGGATGGCCAGGCAGCTCCGACACCCCCAGCCTCGGCTTCGCCTTTCCAGATGCCACCACCTACGCGCACTTCCTCTTCAATGCTTTCGACACGGATGGGAATGGGGCCATCCACTTTGAGGTAGGTCCCCGTTGACCCCTCTCGCATCCTCAACTCCTGCCTCTTCCTGGCCTGGGTCCACCCCCTTGGGCCCGTCCAGCGGCTCTGGCTTGACCCTGGTGTTAGCAATCCAGTACCTCACCCGGGGACCACGTGGACTCTGCTTGGCTGTGGCCCTGCACTTGAATGAAGTCGGGGAAATTGGGATTTGCTGTCTGGTCGCCCAGTCCTTGGCCTCAGCTTCCGTTCCAGCCCCGCCAAGCCAGGGTGCACCAAGGCAGTAGTGACCCAACGTGAATTTGTATTTGAGAAGGGAGCAAGACGTAACTAGAGGTCTGTGCCCAAAACTTACCCCCTTGCCCCAAAACAGGCAGAGCACCCCCACCTGCGCAGGCTTCGGGGTCGTCCCAGCGGCACTGGAGCCAGCCGGGTGCTTCCCACCGTCAGGAGAGAGAAGCCTGTCCCCTCACCTCCAGCCACCTGCCTCCCTGCCTGGGCTCTGAGCAGGCAGCACGCGGGCTCCACCGATGCCCGGCCACACGGCATCGTTTAAGAGAGGCCCCAGCCGCGGAGCCCAGGCCCCTAAAAATAGCTGCAGGCGAAAAGCTGAAACCTCTTCGGAGAGGAAAACCTTGCTGAGAGCCAGGCTTGATCAATAACCACCCAGCTCGGCTTCCAAGGCCAAGGGCGGCTGACTGGAAAGTGAGAGAGAAAGCCCCTGGACCAGCCGGGGTAATAATAACTCGAGATGCTGCTCAACTTGTCTTCATGTTCACATCTGGCCCAGCTTACCGACACGCGGCCCAGGCGGGCATCGCCAGCTCTGGGACCACAGAGTCCCACCCTCCCCAGGCCACACTCGTAGTGAGCATGTGGACTGAAGTGTTTTCAGCTCTGCCTGCACAGGTAAGATTCCAATTGGTCCAAAGAAGTAAACAGGGAAAATTCACTGTCTTCCCCTGTGGCCAGCTTCTTGGGTGTCCTGTAGGAGGCACCTGAGGCCTCCGGGAGTGATGAGAAGCAGTTATGGGACGCACCCAACCCCAGCTTTGATGATGGTTTCTCTTGTTCGGGAGTCAGATAAACGGCCAGTTTAGCAAACTTCGGGTATGGTTATCAGGCGTCAGGAAAGCCTCCGGCGCCCTCCTGTGGTCGCTGCTCTCACTGGGGTTCCTTTAAGGGGGTCAATGGTAGGTCTTTGTCTGGGAGGTACTGTCAGTGGCTGAGTTAGGGGTGCTAAGGCTGACTCCTTTCTGCTTCTCAGAGGATGGTGCATCTCTGGTGTGCTCCCTTGCCAAGAATTCAATTCCTCAGGTTTCTCCCGGGGAGGTGTGTCTCCCTGCAGGATCTTCTCATTTGTTCACCTTCGGGATCTTGGTACCAGAGCTCTGCTCTAGGTATCTGTTTGGGTGTGTACTTCTCAGGGACCTTCCACCAATTAAGCAGGGCTTAATCCTGGGTGCACCATGGTGGGAATCCCTGTCGTCAGGAAGGATCCAGAGCGGGTAATGGGTGGGGTGGGGAGACAGCCCACAGCGCTGCCTCATGCCAAACCTCTCAACATGCACCCAAACAGAAACTCAGGGTGCTTCCCTGGTGGTCCAATGGTTAAGAATCTGCCTTCCAACACAGGAGACGTGGGTTCAATCCCTGCTCAGCGAGCTAAGACCTCACATGCTATGAGGCAACTAAGCCTAAGCACTGCAACTAAGACCCGACGCAGCCAACAGTAAAAATAAATAAGTAAATATTTTTAAACAAAACCAAACCCCAAAGTCAGGTGTGCTCATCAGTGTTTAAAATGATCCCAGTCTTTCTGGTATATTCTTGAGATAAGACACCTACTAATTAGAGTTTATTGATATGATCACTATGACAAACCTAGACAACATATTAAAACCCAGAGATACCACTTTGCCGAAAAAGGTCCCTATAGTCAAAGCCATGGTTTTCCCAGTAGTCATGTATGGATGTGAAAGCTGGACCATAAAGAAGGCTGAGCGCTGAAGAGTTGATACTTTTAAATTGTGATGCTGAAGAAGACTCTTGAGAGACCCTTGGAATGCAAGGAGATCAAACCAGTCAAGCCTACAGGAAATGAACCCTGAATATTGATTGGAAGGACTGATGCTGAAGCTCCACTACTTCCCTTGAGAAAAACCCCAATTGGGTTGAGGGGGTGAAGGAGATCACTGATCAAGGACAGAGAAGGGCTGGGACTCCTTTAGCAAACTTCGGGTATGGTTATCAGGCGTCAGGAAAGCCTCCGGCGCCCTCCTGTGGTCGCTGCTCTCACTGGGGTTCCTTTAAGGGGGTCAATGGTAGGTCTTTGTCTGGGAGGTACTGTCAGTGGCTGAGTTAGGGGTGCTAAGGCTGACTCCTTTCTGCTTCTCAGAGGATGGTGCATCTCTGGTGTGCTCCCTTGCCAAGAATTCAATTCCTCAGGTTTCTCCCGGGGAGGTGTGTCTCCCTGCAGGATCTTCTCATTTGTTCACCTTCGGGATCTTGGTACCAGAGCTCTGCTCTAGGTATCTGTTTGGGTGTGTACTTCTCAGGGACCTTCCACCAATTAAGCAGGGCTTAATCCTGGGTGCACCATGGTGGGAATCCCTGTCGTCAGGAAGGATCCAGAGCGGGTAATGGGTGGGGTGGGGAGACAGCCCACAGCGCTGCCTCATGCCAAACCTCTCAACATGCACGCGAAACAGAAACTCAGGGTGCTTCCCTGGTGGTCCAATGGTTAAGAATCTGCCTTCCAACACAGGAGACGTGGGTTCAATCCCTGTTCAGGGAGCTAAGATCTCACATGCTATGAGGCAACTAAGCCTAAGCACTGCAACTAAGACCCGACGCAGCCAACAGTAAAAATAAATAAGTAAATATTTTTAAACAAAACCAAACCCCAAAGTCAGGTGTGCTCATCAGTGTTTAAAATGATCCCAGTCTTTCTGGTATATTCTTGAGATAAGACACCTACTAATTAGAGTTTATTGATATGATCACTATGACAAACCTAGACAACATATTAAAACCCAGAGATACCACTTTGCCGAAAAAGGTCCCTATAGTCAAAGCCATGGTTTTCCCAGTAGTCATGTATGGATGTGAAAGCTGGACCATAAAGAAGGCTGAGCGCTGAAGAGTTGATACTTTTAAATTGTGATGCTGAAGAAGACTCTTGAGAGACCCTTGGAATGCAAGGAGATCAAACCAGTCAAGCCTACAGGAAATGAACCCTGAATATTGATTGGAAGGACTGATGCTGAAGCTCCAATACTTTGGCCGCCTGATGCAAAGAGCTGACACTTTGGAAAAGACCCCAATGTTGGGAAAGACTGAGGGCAGGAGTAGAAGAGGGCAACAGAGGATGAGATGGTTGGATGGCATCACTGACTCAATGGACATGAGCTTGAGCAAACTCCAGGAGATGGTGAAGGACAGGGAAGCCTGGTGTGCCACAGTCCACGGGGTCACAAAGAGCCAGACCCGACTTAGTGACTGAACAACAGCAAAGCTGACTTGAGCCTTCTTTTGAACTGGGAAGATGAACAGACGTTTGAAATGGTTTTAAAATTTTTTTTTTTAATTTAAAGAAGAGTCTAGGGCTTCCCTGATGGTCCAGTGGGTAAGGACACCGCCTTGCAGTGCAAGGGGCGCCGGTTCAATCCCTGGCCTGGGAAGATCCCATGTGCCGCGGAGGGGCTGGACCCATGTGTCCAATTGCTAAGCCAGAGCTCTGGAGCGCATGCACCCAGGACTGGTGCTCTGCAACGACAGAGGCCACTGCGATGGGAGGCCCACACAGGTCAAAGAACAAAGATAAATAAATGAAAGACCAATAGAAGTTGCCAAAAAAGAGAGAACACTCTGGAAAGTACTAAATACCTGTAACTTATAAGCACCAACTTCTGATGTAAAAAGTAGACCTTAATCTTATGTGTGCTTAACGAGATTATATAGATTTGGGGTGCTGTCCTGGGTCTTTGTTGTTGTGCGTGGACTTTCTCTACTTTCGGGGAGCGGGGGCTCCTCTCTAGTTGCAATGCACGGACTTCTGTTTGCAGCGGGGCCTCTTCTTTCAGAGCCCAGCCTCTAGGCTCCCAGCCTTCAGTAGTTCTGGCACGTGGACTCAGTAGGTGCGGTTCCCCGGCCCTAGAGTACAGGCTCAGTAGTCGTGATACATGGGCTTAGTTATTTCTCAGCATGTGGGATCTTCCCGGACCAGGGATCAAACCTGCATCTCTTCCTTTAGCAGGTGGATTCTTTACCACCGAGCCACCAGGGAAGCCCAGATTCTTATATTTTGTTAAAATATGTATACACAGTGGATCAAAGTAATAATTATGTATGTATATACTATATAAATATATATTTAAATCTCAAAAAATGAAAGAAAGATGGCACGTTTTTCCTTTCCTCTATCTTCATTTTCTTCACTTACACACATACAGGACTTTCAGGCTCCGGTAGATGTACACAGTGTGCTTTGGGAAAACAGCAGTTACCACCCCTCAGACACGGGGATAGTTCCCTGGGTCGGGAAGCTCCCTTACAGGAGGGCACGGCAATCCACTCCAGCGTTCTCACCTGAAGAAGCCCATGAACAGAGGAGCCTGGCGGGCTACAGCCCATGGGGCTGCAGAGAGTCGGGCATGCCGGAGCGACTGAGCACCGCATGCAGACACGCCCACAGACACGCTAGACATGCTAGAACAAACCACCTCCTTTGTTTTAGCCGATGGTCACTCTTTGTCCCCTTGTCACTGAGAGCATCCTCTTATTGCTGCTTCCTGACCGCAGTGTTAGATGCTGTCCATGGACTCTGCACGAGTAAGGAGTCGGGTCTCCTGCACACCTTTCTTATCCCCTGGTGTCCAGAACTGTGGGATTCGGGTGGGCTAAGTACTCTCCGTTTTCTCAGGATGTGAATTTGTTCTGCAGCGGAGCCCTGCAGTGAACTGTGATTACATTTCCCTTGTCTGCTCACATTTTAATTTGGCCTACAGTGAGCAGTGGCCCTGGTTTATCGTTTGCCTGATGTCTGTGACCTTACCAGTAATTCAACCTCAGCCCTTCCCCGGTCCTCCAAATGAACATCTCCCTAGCCTTTGACCTGCTCTGTCGTCCTGTGCTGGGTGCCCTCCAAGGGTCTCTTCCCCTCTCTTCTGGGTCGGAGCTCCTGGTCCTAGAATTGTTTTTTTTTCTTTTTTTTTTTTGGCTGTTTTGGGGCTTCATTGCTGCACAGGCTTTTCTCTAGTTGCAGGGAGCAGGGCCTTCTCTAGTTGCGGGCTTCTCATGGTGTAAAAGGGAATGCAAAATGGTTTACTGATGGTTACTGGTTAAAGATTCATCTGTTATCATTGATTGTTGTCTGTTGATTGTAACTGACTGTGATTAGCAAAGAAGCCCCTAGACTATTCTGATGATTGTAAGAGGGAATGAGCATGTGTGGTCAATCTCAATCAAAGGGGAGGGTCTTGTGCCATTGATTGGACCAGCCTTTAAAAACCGCCCTTTACCGGGGCCCTGGCAGGAAGCTTAGTTCTTTGCGGCTGGTCGCTGGTGCCAGCCTAAATAAGCCTCATTTCCATCTACCACGAGCGAGCGGAGTTGGGTGCTTCACTGAGCGCGCCTCACAACAATGGCTGTGGCTTCTCTTGTTTTGGAGCAGAGGCTCCAGGCTCGTGGGCTTCAGTGTTGTGGCCCATGGGCTCAGTAGCCGCAGTTCATCTTCATCTTCTTCCTCCCTGCTTTACACTCTCTTCCAGGAATGTCCTGCGAAAGGCTACATGGGAGGTCATTTCTGAACCTTTGGACACCCAGAAGTACCTCTGTTCTGTTCTCACTTTTTGTTTGTTTGTTTTTTAAATTTAATTATTTGGCTGCCTCGGGTCTTAGTTGCAGGCACATGCAATCTTTTGTTGTGGCACACAACGGGCTTAGTCGCTCCACAGCATGTGGGGTCTTAATTCCCTGACGACGGATCGAACCCGCGCCCCCTATATTGCAGGGCAGGTTCTTAACCACCGGCTCACCAGGGAAGTCCTATCCTCACTCTTGTTTGACCTGTTGTGTGGGACCAGAGCTAGGGCAGAAGCCGTTTTGATTCCTGACCCTGGGGACAGGACCTGATTTTGTAAATGTTGTTGTTTCAGTTTGTTTTTTTCTCTCTGGATCCTGGCCTTGCACCTGTTTTCTGAAATGTCCTGTGATATGTCAGCCACACCATGGGCTGCTTCCCCTCATCCTCAGGTCCTTGGCAGGACCCGGACACTCACCGCCTTCCCCTTCATCTCCTCTGGGGCATGCCTGCTCCATTTCTGCCTCTTCCTGGAACTCCAACTGCTCAAGTTTCAGTCCCTCTGGGGTGGGCTGCTCATTATCCACTTTTCTCTCCTCTTTTCCAGTTCCGCCTTTTCAGGCTGATTTATGGAAGATTCCATGTGCTTTTCCAGTACTTCTTCTGTCATTTTGCTTTCTCATTTTTAATTCCCAAGAGTTCTTTCTTATTCTCAATGCTGACTTTAAAAAAAATGCACAACTTGAGTTGTTGTTGAGTCACTAAGTCATGTCTGACTGTTTTCTACCCCATGGACTGTAGCCCGCCAGGTTCCTCGTCCATAGGATTTCCCAGGTAAGAATACTGGAGTCGGTTGCCATTTCCTTCTCCAGGAGATCTTCCCAACCCAGGGATCGAAACTGCATCTCCTGCACTTCAGGTGGATTCTTTCTGAGCCACCTGGCGAGCCACTTAGATGCCAGATTTTCTAACCTCTGAATCTAATACTTTCTGTGAAAAATATTTTTTTGTTCTGGAATATTTTTTGTTTCTTCAAAACTGCTTTTCTCTGTTTTCCTTAGTCTTTCTCTCTCAAGATACAGGCTTCCTCTGATCCAGAAAACCTAAAATTTGTGTCGGGGACTTGCCTGATGGTTCATTAGTTAGGGCCGGGCACTTTCATCGCTGGGGCCCGGATTTGATCCCTGGTTGGGGAATTAAGATCCCACAGGCCATGCGGTGCAGCCAAGAATAAAATTAAACTTGAGTGGGGACTAACCCCCTCGGGGAGGGTCCTGTCCCTCCACTCCCCACCCAAGACAGCCCCTCTCTGCTCGCCTTCCTTTGGGTCAGCCTGGGAAGACCCTGTGGGGAGGAAGGGCTTAACCTTTGAACCTTCAGGAAGTAGCAGGAAAGACTTGCTTTCCACCGACTATTCTAACAAAACCAGTTGCAGCTTTCACATGAAAGCCATTCAAACCTGCATTTCTTGTTGCATTAGTGATCAGCCATCTGTCCCACCTCAGAGGTGACTGCCCATGGACACAGCATGACCCCCGTCCAGAGCCATCAGTGTCGTTTTGAAGTTTTAGTTCCTTAAGCACTCTGACCTGCAGACACTTGGTAAAGTGGAAATAGGGCTGGGCCTCATTGGGGCATCCCCCATTTCTGCCTCTTCCTGGAACTCCAACTGCTCAAGTTTCAGTCCCTCTGGGGTGGGCTGCTCATTATCCACTTTTCTCTCCTCTTTTCCAGTTCCGCCTTTTCAGGCTGATTTATGGAAGATTCCATGTGCTTTTCCAGTACTTCTTCTGTCATTTTGCTTTCTCATTTTTAATTCCCAAGAGTTCTTTCTTATTCTCAATGCTGACTTTAAAAAAAATGCACAACTTGAGTTGTTGTTGAGTCACTAAGTCATGTCTGACTGTTTTCTACCCCATGGACTGTAGCCCGCCAGGTTCCTCGTCCATAGGATTTCCCAGGTAAGAATACTGGAGTCGGTTGCCATTTCCTTCTCCAGGAGATCTTCCCAACCCAGGGATCGAAACTGCATCTCCTGCACTTCAGGTGGATTCTTTCTGAGCCACCTGGCGAGCCACTTAGATGCCAGATTTTCTAACCTCTGAATCTAATACTTTCTGTGAAAAATATTTTTTTGTTCTGGAATATTTTTTGTTTCTTCAAAACTGCTTTTCTCTGTTTTCCTTAGTCTTTCTCTCTCAAGATACAGGCTTCCTCTGATCCAGAAAACCTAAAATTTGTGTCGGGGACTTGCCTGATGGTTCATTAGTTAGGGCCGGGCACTTTCATCGCTGGGGCCCGGATTTGATCCCTGGTTGGGGAATTAAGATCCCACAGGCCATGCGGTGCAGCCAAGAATAAAATTAAACTTGAGTGGGGACTAACCCCCTCGGGGAGGGTCCTGTCCCTCCACTCCCCACCCAAGACAGCCCCTCTCTGCTCGCCTTCCTTTGGGTCAGCCTGGGAAGACCCTGTGGGGAGGAAGGGCTTAACCTTTGAACCTTCAGGAAGTAGCAGGAAAGACTTGCTTTCCACCGACTATTCTAACAAAACCAGTTGCAGCTTTCACATGAAAGCCATTCAAACCTGCATTTCTTGTTGCATTAGTGATCAGCCATCTGTCCCACCTCAGAGGTGACTGCCCATGGACACAGCATGACCCCCGTCCAGAGCCATCAGTGTCGTTTTGAAGTTTTAGTTCCTTAAGCACTCTGACCTGCAGACACTTGGTAAAGTGGAAATAGGGCACCCTCTTCATGAAAGGATCACCCTCCGGCCTTCTCTGTCAGCGACAGTGCATTAAATGGGTCTTAGACACTAAATATTTGGGAATTCTCTGGTGGTCCAGTGGGTAGGACTCCACGCTCTCACTGCTCAGGGCCTGAGTTCAATCCCTGGTCAGGGAACTAAGATCCTACAAGCCACACAGCCCCCCCAAAAATGCCATAATGTGAGTGTCTTGGAGACCATCCCCGCCACACACACATGCACGTGCACACACACACACACACACACTCACACTGTTCTAACCTGAGGGTCACCATCTTCCCGCTCTGTGGTGGGAGGGGCTCACCTCTACAGGTGTGCATTTCAGTGGAAGCCGCACATCGAAGTGGAAATAGAATCTGGGTGCTGGATCATCACTCGGCCTCCCTTCCTCTGCAGGACTTTGTGGTCGGTCTCTCCATCCTGCTGCGAGGAACGGTCCATGAGAAACTCAAGTGGGCCTTTAACCTCTACGATATCAACAAGGACGGCTACATCACCAAAGAGGTATGGGGTGGGGGTCTAGGGGTAGCCTGTTTGCCCCCGCCACTGCTCCACACCCCAGTCCTCTCTCCTCCTCGCTCGTGCTGCCCTCGCTTCCTGTCTCCCCTCCCCATTCAGAGACACGGTGCTCAGCCCCACCTTGGAGGGGACAGCGGCCAGAAGCCTCCTCCTCCTCTCCCGGGCTCCCGGGCTTGGATACCCGGGTGCAGGGAGCTTGGAGCTTGTGTGCCCCTCACCACACGTCTCCATCCCGTTCAACAGGTGTCCCAGATGGCCCTTTCTTACGTGGAGGTCCTGAGGGAGACCCAAGAGTTGAAACAGGGGGTGGGGCAAGGGAGCTAGCCTTGGCTCCCACCAATCAACGGAGGCCAGTGTGGTTCCTTAAGACGAGGTGCACATAGCAGCACAGCCTCACAGTCCAGTTTTTATTTGGCCCACTTTTTTTTAATTTTTAATATGAAATAGGTGCTATAGTTTCAAATTCTAGAGATCGTACATAAAATTCTAGCTCCAGCTGGGTGGCCTGGAGCCGGTGAGCCCGCCTCTCTTTGGCTTACACAGCCCCGCCCACTCACCCACCATCCTTCAGTGCGTCCCCCCTCCCCTCAGCCCCTTGACCCCCTGCATGCCTGCTGGCAGCCAGGCTCAGGCCAGCTCCACTGACTGACCCCGTCCCCAGGAGATGCTGGCCATCATGAAGTCCATCTATGACATGATGGGCCGCCATACCTACCCTGTCCTGCGGGAGGACGCGCCCCTGGAGCACGTGGAGAGGTTCTTCCAGGTGAGTGAGCAGGGCAGGGCCGCCCAAAGAGGAAGGAAGGGGCGTCTGCTCGTGGGACCTGCTGCGTCCCTCCGTGAGCCCCCCGGCTCCCAGGGGAAGGTACTGCTTGCATCCCCCACCCGGCTGACTGAATGAATTCAAACCATCCCTTCCCCATCTGCTGAACTACCTCTCAGAGTAAACGGGCTCATGGATTCCAAGGCAGCTGCATCACTCGGCCTCCCTTCCTCTGCAGGACTTTGTGGTCGGTCTCTCCATCCTGCTGCGAGGCGGTCCATGAGAAACTCAAGTGGGCCTTTAACCTCTGATATCAACAAGGACGGCTACATCACCAAAGAGGTATGGGGTGGGGGTCTAGGGGTAGCCTGTTTGCCCCCGCCACTGCTCCACACCCCAGTCCTCTCTCCTCCTCGCTCGTGCTGCCCTCGCTTCCTGTCTCCCCTCCCCATTCAGAGACACGGTGCTCAGCCCCACCTTGGAGGGGACAGCGGCCAGAAGCCTCCTCCTCCTCTCCCGGGCTCCCGGGCTTGGATACCGGGTGCAGGGAGTTTGGGAGCTTGTGTGCCCCTCACCACACGTCTCCATCCCGTTCAACAGGTGTCCCAGATGGCCCTTTCTTACGTGGAGGTCCTGAGGGAGACCCAAGAGTTGAAACAGGGGGTGGGGCAAGGGAGCTAGCCTTGGCTCCCACCAATCAACGGAGGCCAGTGTGGTTCCTTAAGACGAGGTGCACATAGCAGCACAGCCTCACAGTCCAGTTTTTATTTGGCCCACTTTTTTTTAATTTTTAATATGAAATAGGTGCTATAGTTTCAAATTCTAGAGATCGTACATAAAATTCTAGCTCCAGCTGGGTGGCCTGGAGCCGGTGAGCCCGCCTCTCTTTGGCTTACACAGCCCCGCCCACTCACCCACCATCCTTCAGTGCGTCCCCCCTCCCCTCAGCCCCTTGACCCCCTGCATGCCTGCTGGCAGCCAGGCTCAGGCCAGCTCCACTGACTGACCCCGTCCCCAGGAGATGCTGGCCATCATGAAGTCCATCTATGACATGATGGGCCGCCATACCTACCCTGTCCTGCGGGAGGACGCGCCCCTGGAGCACGTGGAGAGGTTCTTCCAGGTGAGTGAGCAGGGCAGGGCCGCCCAAAGAGGAAGGAAGGGGCGTCTGCTCGTGGGACCTGCTGCGTCCCTCCGTGAGCCCCCCGGCTCCCAGGGGAAGGTACTGCTTGCATCCCCCACCCGGCTGACTGAATGAATTCAAACCATCCCTTCGTCCCCCCATCTGCTGAACTACCTCTCAGAGTAAACGGGGCTCATGGATTCCAAGGCAGCTGACACCCCAAAGCCAGTTCCTGTGCCTTCCAAAGAGCCGCCCCGTCTCTTCCAGGGACTTCTCTGCAAGAGGAAGGGGTTGGGGTGACTTCCCTGAGTCCATGGGGACTCATGAGGCTCCATCTCCAGTTTGCTGGGGGCCCTCTGGATATGTGGTCATCCTGGCCTTGGAGGCTCCACCTGCCCTGGCTGCCTGTCAGGGAGGTGAGGGGGTGCAATGAAGGTGGGAGGGCATTCTGGGGAGCGCAGGCTCAGGAAAGCTGGCGGGAAGGGGCTGAGGTGGGACAGACTGGGGAGATACCAGAGAAGTTGGTGGTGCGGTGGAGGTGGCTGGAGAGGGCATTTAACGTGGCCTGGATGCCTGGGAGGGGACCAAGGGACGGGCTGGGGTGGAGGGAGCCCAGGGGGAGCCCAGGGAACCCTCCCACCCACCCACCCACTGCCATGTCCTCAGGCCTGGGGCAAGGGCCGGCCCTGGTGGGACCCGGCCTCACTGAGGGCATGGCTTGAGTTGTAGAAAATGGACCGGAATCAGGACGGGGTGGTGACCATTGACGAGTTCCTGGAGACCTGCCAGAAGGTAGGCAGCCTCAAGGCTGGAGGACCCTGCGTGTCGCCCCGTCCCCTTCTCACCTCTGACCTCTGACCTCCACTCTCAATGTTTCACCAGAGCCCACCCCCACCCCCGCCCCCTCGTGCCAACCCACAGCCTATCCGGGCACACGTCCCTCAGCCCTGCCCTCAGCGGCTCCCATAGAGGGGACAGACATGGGGCTCTCAGGATCGGGTCACGCTATGGGAAGGAGCCTGGAGTCCCCAGCATCATGGCTGACCCTCCTCCGCAGAGCACCTTCAGGGGCAGGGCACGGGGCCCCCACTGGCCTTGGCCACCTGCCTCCCTCCCCTCAGTTGTCCCTGGCCTCTATCTGCGTGCAGCCACCGTGGGGGGCCCTGGGTTGGGGGTTGTCTGTCAGTGAGTTAAGAACTCCCGGATGGACCAGCCATCAGACCATGGGGCTGGAGACGGGCTCTGCCTGACCAGCCTCCCCTCCGCCCAGTGACAGGTGGAGCACCCGGAGGGTCCCAGGTCCCTGACAAGAATCCACTCGCGGTGAGGCTGGCCTTGGGCCCTGTCCGCCAGCGCTGACCAGGCCTCTCGTCCCCTCTCTTCTCGCAGGATGAGAACATCATGAGCTCGATGCAACTCTTTGAGAACGTCATCTAGGACTTGGGGGGGCGGGGGTCCCTGAATGACTGTTGCCACCTCTACCCCAAAAAAACCTCAGTCCTGCCAGGAGCAGCCTCCATGAGAAACCTTTTTCTAATATATTTGCACAAAGTGAAAAGTTTGCTTTACACACACACGCACACACGCACACACGCACGCACACACACGCATGCCCTTCCTCTGGATTGGCAGGTGGAGGGACAGAGGTGAGGGTGGGCTGGGGCTGGCTGGGAGCTGGGTCTGAGTGACAAGAGCCACGCGGCACCTGCCAGCCCCCTCCCAGGCTTCCGGGTGGGCAGCTGAGAGAGAGGGGTCTTCAGGCTGCTGGCCTCTGGGCGTTGCGTTCCTTACAGATGAGGGTCCCGTCTCCAAAGCTAAGGCCCCGCCCCTGAGAGCCCACCTGCCCCTCCCTCCGGCCATCCTTCTTCCCCACGTCCCCGGGGCAGGCGCTAGGGGCTGCTCTGGCCTTCTTGTCCCCTCAGCCACTCCCTGCCCATGGATGACCCTTCCAGAATGGCCCTGCGCACCAGACCCTGGAGGGGCAGCTGGGGGTCCAGGGAGTTGGATCAGGTGAGAGGTAGAGGTCAGAGCCTGCTGCTTCCTGGAAATGCTTCGCTGGGTCCCAGGTCGCCCGCCAGTCCACTGAGCTGGTGTGAGCCCCAGTGGCAATGTACCAGGGGGCTCTTTTTTCATCTACCCCCGGAAGGGGGCTTCCAAGCTGGGGACTGGGTTTCTTGGTGGAGAATCTGACGAGAATTCTCTGCCGACGCTCCCTCTCTCGGGCAGGCTGGCTCAGTAGGGGCGCAGCGGGAGGCGCTGCCCACACCCTCAGGCACCCGGGTGATCGTTCACGGGTCCTGAGAAGAGGTCGCTGGGCTCAGGCCCTGGCAGCCAGGGGCCTGGGGGCCACGCAGGCCTGGGAGGGGGCTTCTCCCTCCGTCTCTCCTTTGGCCCCCAACTCGAATGAGCCCTCCTCTTCATGGTCAGGGTCCAGGAGCCGTGTGGCCACCCCTCCACACAGGCCCACCCCAATCCCACACACAAAGCACAAGCGCCCCCAGCAGCTCAGGCCGCAGCCCACGAGGGGGCCCAGGACACTCTGCGTTCCCAGGCAAGGCCTTCCTGGTGGGCTGAGGCCCGGGCTGCACTAGCCCCCATCAGGTGGCCCCGGGGTTCTGTGGGGAGTCAGTTCTGTGCCTCCAAGCAGGGGTGGGGTGGCTTGAAGCCCACGCCCCCGCCCAGCCCAGCCCAGCTCACCAACATTCAAAAGCACAAGCCCCAGGGATTCTGCGTGGCCAGATAACTGCCCTAAGGACAGAGGCCGCCGTCAGTCTGAGGCCAATGCCAGGAGCGGGGCACCACAGGGCCTGAGGCCAGGCGGCAGGTCATCAGAAACTTCCATGAGAGAAACGAAGACTGTACTCACCTGCCCAGTCCACCCCGGAAAGGAGCCCAGCCACGGCAGCACGGGCCCGTCCCAGGAACATTCCCGAATATACATTCCATCGGCTGCTGCCCCATCTCTGCTCAGGCCCTCAGAGAAAGGGCAGGGTGGCGCAGGCCATGGAGTTCGGCTGGCTCGGCCGCAGGGACCCCGCAGCACCCACCCATGGATGGTCCTCCCCCTCGGAGTTGCACTGACACCTCGTCTCCAGTCTAACTGGGGTGCCCTCTCTCCTCCTCCGGGTGAGAGGACATCAGACTTCCCTGGCTCAGGGATCTTCTCCCCATACCCACCCCCAGCCCCGTGCCCAGCCCTCCCAGCTGGTGTGGCTTTGCTTCTAAGGGGCCAAAGCCAAAGGAGAGGTCACCACCACCATGGTCTGCCCCACCTTGGCCTTGGGCCAGACTGGCTCAGTAGGCGCAGCGAGGCGCTCCACCTCAGGCACCCGGGTGATCGTTCACGGGTCCTGAGAAGAGGTCGCTGGGCTCAGGCCCTGGCAGCCAGGGGCCTGGGGGCCACGCAGGCCTGGGAGGGCTTCTCCCTCCGTCTCTCCTTTGGCCCCCAACTCGAATGAGCCCTCCTCTTCATGGTCAGGGTCCAGGAGCCGTGTGGCCACCCCTCCACACAGGCCCACCCCAATCCCACACACAAAGCACAAGCGCCCCCAGCAGCTCAGGCCGCAGCCCACGAGGGGGCCCAGGACACTCTGCGTTCCCAGGCAAGGCCTTCCTGGTGGGCTGAGGCCCGGGCTGCACTAGCCCCCATCAGGTGGCCCCGGGGTTCTGTGGGGAGTCAGTTCTGTGCCTCCAAGCAGGGGTGGGGTGGCTTGAAGCCCACGCCCCCGCCCAGCCCAGCCCAGCTCACCAACATTCAAAAGCACAAGCCCCAGGGATTCTGCGTGGCCAGATAACTGCCCTAAGGACAGAGGCCGCCGTCAGTCTGAGGCCAATGCCAGGAGCGGGGCACCACAGGGCCTGAGGCCAGGCGGCAGGTCATCAGAAACTTCCATGAGAGAAACGAAGACTGTACTCACCTGCCCAGTCCACCCCGGAAAGGAGCCCAGCCACGGCAGCACGGGCCCGTCCCAGGAACATTCCCGAATATACATTCCATCGGCTGCTGCCCCATCTCTGCTCAGGCCCTCAGAGAAAGGGCAGGGTGGCGCAGGCCATGGAGTTCGGCTGGCTCGGCCGCAGGGACCCCGCAGCACCCACCCATGGATGGTCCTCCCCCTCGGAGTTGCACTGACACCTCGTCTCCAGTCTAACTGGGGTGCCCTCTCTCCTCCTCCGGGTGAGAGGACATCAGACTTCCCTGGCTCAGGGATCTTCTCCCCCATACCCACCCCCAGCCCCATGCCCAGCCCTCCCAGCTGGTGTGGCTTTGCTTCTAAGGGGCCAAAGCCAAAGGAGAGGGTCACCACCACCATGGTCTGCCCCCACCTTGGCCTTGGGCCAGACTGGCTGTGTGTGCAACCCAGGGGCTCTGTCTCCCACGCTGGGACGCGGACTGGCCGCATGTCTGCATGGCAGAAGTATCTCCCCTGGGCGCGGCCGGGGAAGGTGGTTCTTGATCTCAGCGCCCACCAATATTCAGTCCTGTATATTTTAATAAAATAAACTTGACAAAGGAGAGGGATTCTTGGTGGCTTTATCCTGACTTTGGTCCAGCCCCTCCCATCCCTGCTGCTGTGAGCCACGGTTCCTGCCCAGGGCTGTGCTGGTAAATGTTTAACGTTCCCTGAATTGTTGATTTCAAGTTCCCAATGTAGCAACTCTTGGCAACCTATGGACGAGCCATGGAATTCTCCACGCAACAATGCTGGAGTGGGTAGCTTTTCTCTTCTCCAGGGGATCCTGAGTTGGATCCTTGGAGAAAGGCATGGTAATCCACTCCAGTTTTCTTTTGGGGGGGGGCAGGGCACCTCTATTGATCTTTCATCTATTTATCTTTGTTCTTTGGCCTGTGTGGGCCTTCCATCGCAGTGGCCTCTCCCGTCACAGAGCACCGGCTCTGGGCGCATGTGCTCCAGAGCTCCGGCTTTGGACTCTGCGACGCATGGGATCCTGCCAGGCCAGGGATCGAACCGGCACCCCTTGCACTGCAAGGCAGTGTCCTTACCCACTGGACCACCAGGGAAGCCCCCTCCAGTATTCTTTCCTAGAGAATTCCATGGCTCGTCCATGCATCACCAAGAATAGGACACAACTGAGCGACTTTTACTTTCACTTAGAATGTACCAACACTGAAACCGAAGTCAGGAATAAAGGCCCACAGCTGAGAAGGTTCTATGAGAAGCTCCAGCCCTCCAGCCTGCACCTGGAGCTGCAAGGCAGGGTAACTCCTTAAGGTGCCATTTGTATTTTGTTCCTAGCTCATTTTTCTTTGGCAGTTCCAGGAAGTGATTTCTGCATGACCCCTGGGCTGGAGGGTGCAGGTCAAAAGGCAGGAGCAGAATTTGCCTGAAGACGTCTTCCTCTCTTGATTTTATTTTCAAAAATCTAAACTCAGTGAGGGTTACGCCAGGGGAGGGGCAATGAGAAACGTCAAGGAGAAGTGAAAGACAGTGAAGAGTCCAAGTGTTAGTTTCTCAGTTGTGTCTGACTCTTGGAGACCCCATGGACTGTAGCCCACCAGACTCCTATGTCCATGGGATTCTCCAGGCAAGAATCCTGGAATGGGTTGCTATTTCCTTCTCCAGAGGATCTTCTTTTTTAAAAAAAACAAAAAAACAAAAAAACTTTTATTTTACTTTTAACTTTTACAGAGCTTTGTTGTTTACAGATGTGTATGTTCCCAGATTAGTCATATGTATATCCTCCCCATCCCACCCCTCCAGACCGTCACACAGCACTCCTGCAGGATCCTCCAGGGGATCTTCTTGACCCAGGGATTGAACCTGAGTCTCCTGTATTGCAAGCAGACTCTTCACCACTGAGCCACTAGGGAAGCCCCAACTCAGGGATGGGCAAGTGGAGATTCTGAGCACCTGGCAGTGCTCCCAGGCCCAGACCCCAGGCCATGTGCCGTCACTTCCACTGTGAACACGACCTAAACTTCCATGAGTCACCCGATCTGGCTGATGGGCAGCTCATGAATAACTAGGAGGACAGATGGCAGGAGCCCCACTCCACCACCAAACACACTGAAGGCTGCCCAGGGCCATCAGAGCCCCAGGGCCTTGGACACAATCCAGGCAGGGGAGCCCTGGCCTTGCTGCCTGGGATGGGTCATCCTGCATTTGCTGAGCCAATCTGCCTTGGCCACTGCCTTTTGGCACAGATGGGAAAACTTTAAGATGTTAAAGTCCCTATGGAGCAAGGGGGCTTCTCTGGTTGCCCAGTGGGTAAGGACACTGCCTTGCACTACAAGGGGCGCCGGTTTGATCCCTGGCCTGGGAGGATCCCATGTGCCGCAGAGCGGCTGGACCGATGTGTCCAACTATGGAGCCAGAGCTCTGGAGCGCATGCACCCAGAGCCGGTGCTCTGCCGCGACAGGGGCTGCTGCCATGGGAGGCCCACACAGGCTAAAGAACAAGGATGGATGAAAATAGATAAATGAAAGACCAATAGAAGTGGCCAAAAAAAAAAGGGTGGAGCCAGGGCTTGGACCCAGGCAGGGGACTGCAGGCCAGGTGTAAGCACTGAACTGCCCACGTCATGATGGGCCACAGAGCTCACCATGGCGTCCCATGTCTCTAAGGCCCATGTCTCTAAAGCACGGGGCCCATGCTTTGGTTCTGGAGCTTCCCATTTCACCATAAGTATGTCAAGTTACCTGACTGAGCCTCAGTTGCCTTATCTAGAAAATGAACAGAAAAGCAATCCCCTGGGACCTTCCCTGGTGGTCCAGTGGTTAAGACTTTCCCTTCCAGTGCAGGAGGGTGCAGGTTCAATCCCTGGTCAAGGAGCCAAGATCCCACATGCCTCGTGGCCAAAACAAAACATAAAACATAAGCAATATTGTAAGAGATTCAATAAAGACGTTAAACAAAAATGGCCCACATCAAAAAAATCTTTAAGAAAAATTCACTGATAGAATTGTTCTGATGAATAAATATGGGTATTTACTAGCCTCTTCATAAACATAAAAAGCTTCCAGGTGCCTCAGTGGTAAAGAACCCGCCTGCTAATGCAGGAGCTAGAGGAAACTCGGGTTCGGTCCTTGGGTCGAGAAGATCCCTTGAGGGGATGGCAACCCACGTCAGTCTTCTTACCTGGGAAATCCCATGGACAGAGGAGCCTGGTGGGCTGCAGTCCAGGGGGTCGCAAAGAGTGGGACACGACTGAGCACAGACACAGTGATAAACATCAGCCCTTACCAACCCAGGGATCAAACTGCGTCTCCTGAATTGCAGGTAGGTTCTTTACCCATCAGCCAGGTCGTCCCCTGTCCATTTGTTGTTTGTTCATTGCTCAGTTGTGTCTGACTCTTTGCCACCCCGTGAACTGCAGCATACCAGGCTTCCCCGTCCTTCCCTATCTCCCGGAGCTTGCTCAAACTCTTATTCATTGAGTCAGTGATGCCATTCAACCATGACATCCTCTGTCGCCCCCTTCTCCTTCTGCCTCTGTCCCTTCTAGAGACAAAACCTCCGGTTCCAGGTGCTGTGCTTCCAAATGACCACCAGGGGGCGATAGCACTGCATACCTGCCTCCTCAGGGATTTCCTTGCCTTCAGGTCCCCTGGGAAGCTTCTTGGAAGGGAAGCAAGGTGTCATTTCTTTGAAGATCCGAAAGACATTTTTCACATTCCAGCCTCATTCTCCACTTATATTTACCTCAGAAAAAGGTATCAAGTAACAATTCCACCGGCACATGCAGAGTCCATAGAGCTGGGTGCTGTCAGCTTTTTATTAATTAGGATACATATAACCCTCATGAGACCACATAACTGTTACCACACAGAGCTGACTTCATTCCAGTCCAAAGCACATAAAGTGTATATTTGCATTAGCAAGCCCAGCCTTATGTGTTAGGCTTTTCTTTACCCTCTTTTCTCTCTCTCTCTCTCTTTTTTTTTTTGACTATCCAGCATGAAAGATTTAAGTTCCCTGACCAGGGATTGAACTCATGCCCCCTGCAGTGGATATTCAGAGTCTTAACCACTGAACTACTAGGGAGTCCCAAGGCTTTTGAAAATCCTGAAAAGAAGCTTGAAAACCCACTCACCCGCTTCCGTGGCCCCTGTAGGGTTTAGAACCCTGAACAGTAGATAGCACTCTGGGCACTACAAGAGAAACGCCTGGGCTGGCCAAGACCCCACAGGGGGAGGCGTGTGCTGCGTGTCTGTTTGGGTGGGTGTTCACTAGGCAGGGATGCTCCCGCTCTTTCCTGCTCCCTCCAAGTTCCCAGGTCCAATGAAAGGAAGGTATGGTTCTGCCTTTAGTCAACACCATCCACACACCAGGAGTGGGCTGCACTGTGAGACCATGGACAAGTCACAGGTTCTGCCTTCAGGCCCACTACTTTGAAGCCCCTCTATTTGCTGAGGGCTCCTCAACGCCTCACTCTGACCCTGTTCTCTCTGGCTTAATTCACAACGCTATGGGAGGCCCCAGTCCCCTGAAGTTGTTCCTGGTGAGCTGAGTCCCCAGCCCGTAGCTTCCCTCATGGAGGTTTTTGCCTTCAGTGACTCCTCCCACCATGTTCCATTTATATCGCTATACTGACCTGCATCTTCACGCCAGACCACAGCTGAAGCTCCAGACCCACGCAGAGCCCCCTTTAATAATGCATAGACACATTAAATACAACCCACCCACACTGAGCTCACCATCCTCTCCCCAGACACGCTTCTCCCCGGAGCCCCTGCCGTGGTCAATGGAGCCGCGATCTACCAGGCCAGACAGCTAGGAGTCAGCCTCCCCCCTTACTCCCTCTTCCTGTCGTCATGGAGGGCTGTCAGGTCTACCTTCTAAACCCCTCTGGATTTCACCATCTCTGCGCACACCAAGCCACTACTGCTGCCAGAGGCACCGCTCTTACCCAGACACCTTTCTTGAAGGAGTGGCCTGAACAAAACTTCTCAAATGCAACCTGTCTCATGTGAGGATCTTCCAGTGGCCTCAAACTCCTTCCTAGGGCAAATAAAGCCCTTGATGATCTGCTCCTTGGGCCTCTTGTCCAGGTGGCACTAATGGTAAAGAACCTGCCCGCCAGTGCACAAAACATATGAGACGCAGGTTCAATCCCTGGGTCGGGAAGATCCCTTGGAGAAGGGCACAGCAATCCACTCTGGTATTCTTGCCTGGAGCGTCCCATGGACAGAGGAGTCCAGTGGGCTACAGTCCATAGGAGTCCACAAAGAGTCAGGCCCTCACTCCTGCCAAGAGCCCCTCCAATGTCTTCTTCATAAACCAGAGGCCTGGAGAGCTGAATTGTAACTGCCTGTTTAAGCCACCTCTCCACTAGAATACTTGTTTTCTAACGATGAAGATTATGCCTCTTACTATTCTGCGCACAGTACCATACGGTGCATATGAAGACAGGGCTGTAAAAGGGAGCAAAAGCCTGCGCTTGGGGTCAAGAATGCCGTCTGGAGTAAAAGCTTCCGGTTACCCAGATGTAAAATGGTGCAATCACGCCTCCTCTCTTCATTGATCTGCCACAATCAGAAGACAAAAGATTCGTCTTTGTCAACATTCTGCGTTTTGCTCAACATCAGAGCAGGGCCTGGTCCCTGAAGTTGTTCCTGGTGAGCTGAGTCCCCAGACCCACGCCCCACCATGTTCCATTTATATCGCTATACTGACCTGCATCTTCACGCCAGACCACAGCTGAAGCTCCAGACCCACGCAGAGCCCCCTTTAATAATGCATAGACACATTAAATACAACCCACCCACACTGAGCTCACCATCCTCTCCCCAGACACGCTTCTCCCCGGAGCCCCTGCCGTGGTCAATGGAGCCGCGATCTACCAGGCCAGACAGCTAGGAGTCAGCCTCCCCCCTTACTCCCTCTTCCTGTCGTCATGGAGGGCTGTCAGGTCTACCTTCTAAACCCCTCTGGATTTCACCATCTCTGCGCACACCAAGCCACTACTGCTGCCAGAGGCACCGCTCTTACCCAGACACCTTTCTTGAAGGAGTGGCCTGAACAAAACTTCTCAAATGCAACCTGTCTCATGTGAGGATCTTCCAGTGGCCTCAAACTCCTTCCTAGGGCAAATAAAGCCCTTGATGATCTGCTCCTTGGGCCTCTTGTCCAGGTGGCACTAATGGTAAAGAACCTGCCCGCCAGTGCACAAAACATATGAGACGCAGGTTCAATCCCTGGGTCGGGAAGATCCCTTGGAGAAGGGCACAGCAATCCACTCTGGTATTCTTGCCTGGAGCGTCCCATGGACAGAGGAGTCCAGTGGGCTACAGTCCATAGGAGTCCACAAAGAGTCAGGCCCTCACTCCTGCCAAGAGCCCCTCCAATGTCTTCTTCATAAACCAGAGGCCTGGAGAGCTGAATTGTAACTGCCTGTTTAAGCCACCTCTCCACTAGAATACTTGTTTTCTAACGATGAAGATTATGCCTCTTACTATTCTGCGCACAGTACCATACGGTGCATATGAAGACAGGGCTGTAAAAGGGAGCAAAAGCCTGCGCTTGGGGTCAAGAATGCCGTCTGGAGTAAAAGCTTCCGGTTACCCAGATGTAAAATGGTGCAATCACGCCTCCTCTCTTCATTGATCTGCCACAATCAGAAGACAAAAAGATTCGTCTTTGTCAACCTGCGTGCCAACATTTGGTCTCCGCTATGTTTTGCTCAACATCAGAGCAGGGCCTGGTCCAGACGCAGGGCCTCAGGAGGGCCCAGGGCCATCAGTTCAGGAAGCACCCACTTTCAGGTTCGCGCCAACAAGGGGGTTCCCGAGAGCGAGTGCCTCAAGGAATGTAGAATCTCCACCCTCCAGTGCCCCTCCTCCGCCCCCCCCCGCCACTTGACTTCCGGCACCGCGCTAGACGTCCTGCTATTGGCCGTTGTTCCGTGACGTCACGAGGGAGCGCCCGCCTCTTCTGACGTCTTATTTAGAGGAGCTGCGCGACGCACCGCTGCGTTAGAACTGTAAGCTGGTAGCTGTCTGCTGAGTTCTACTCCTGCGCTCAGGCGCCAGTGGACCTTGGCCTCGGGCCCGCGAGTCCTATTCCGACCTTGAAAGGCGCCAGGTAGGTTATATCTGGTCCAGACGGTGAGGCGCGCAGGGCCTCGGCCTCCCCTGGGGCCTCCCGTGGGCTGCACGTCCGCTGGCGCCCGGCTGCTCCGACCACTCCGAAGGGGCTGGCGGGCCTTCCTTAAGTGCCCCAGGAGTGCCGGGGACGGAGCCAGGCATACAGGGAAACTGGGGGACCCACACAGGGGCCAGCTGCAAAGCTTCGTCTCGCAGGCTTCCGACGCCTGTGCTGCTGCCGCCCAGGTCTCTGCCTCTGTGCTTAAGGACCCTATTCCCGAGCTGGATTGAGCTTAGGCTCTGCGGCACGATGATGCCCGCCGAAGCAGCGGGGCCACTTTCAAGTGCCTTGGCGGGTGACTCCATCGTAAACCTCAGTGCCCCTTCTGTCCAGTGAGGCGCTCTGCCGGAAGGGATTTCTGTGAGGCGGAATGAGGACCTGCCAGGGTCGGTCACGTGGAAGGGGCTATCTGGGAGAGCCGGTGAGCAGCCCTATCCGCGAGGCGGTAGGCCGCAGATCAAGTTTTCCGGAGTATGGCTGAAGGCATGCACGGAGTTTCTGGGCCTCCAGACCAGCTCCTGTTGAAGGTCCCTACCTCTCATCACAGCCCCTGGGCTGAGTAGTGTCCCACGCTTTAAGGAAGTATTTAAGCGTCCCGTTTTCTAAAGTAAATATTTCAGTATTACATGATTTGCAGTTGTATAGCTCCACAGATACGGAGGGCTGGCGATAAGGTACACTTGGATTCTCAACGTTGTGGAGGGTTGGCGCTTTAACCCCGAGGACACTGTAACCCAAAGCAAGAACTCCAGAGTCATCTGGACTTGGATTCAAATCCCAGCTCACTTCTGTCCTTGGAGACTTGAGCAAATCTGTTAACTGGTGTGGGCTGTTTCAGATTTTTCATCTGTGAAATGGAACCGACAGTCCCTACCTTCCACAGCTGTCAAGAGAATTAAATCAAACACTGTAGGTAAAGAATATAACGTTAAGACCAGGCACTCGGCTGGAGCAGTTAGCCGATCATCTTGGTGTGTGGAGTATCTGAGTGCTCGCACTGTAGCATGAACAGCCCTCGCCAGGGGCACTGTTACAGCCGATCTCTGGGGAACAAACTCACACAGAGTGACAGAGTGGATAGTGGAGGGCAGTTTAGTATGCCAGCGGGCCCAAGGCAGTCTCCTCTTAGCCAAGGACCCCGACTGAATTTTGGGACAACCTCTTATACCCAAAGTGTATGTGCCAAACCCACTTCCCCACATCCCTCAAAGTTTACTAGAAACATTGACGAGAAGGATACAATTAATTTACAATCAAGGGGTACATTCTAACATGTCATTAGGCTTGAATCAACACTGATTGATTTGCTGAGTTTACAATTAGTGATCAGTCTTATGGTGCCAGTGCCTTTCTCTTAACCTAAAGGTGTCTAGGTTATGGGGTCACACTAAGCTGGTTCTTATCCACCTGGGCTGGCTGAGCTGTTTTTTTTTCATCTCTGGGGTTATAGTCTAAACACAGCTCAAAGTTCATCACAATTACAAAATGGAGTCTGCCTAGTCAAGAGGATCTGTTCCTTTCCTCCTTCAGCACGGCTGCCGCTTGTGTAAAATAGGCGGGTAGGAGATTGGAAACTCCTGGTTTGCTGGTTAAACCCATCAGCCAGCACAGTGAGCAGTCAGGTCAGTTAACTTAAGGCAGATGGAATCATTAGAGAACCAGGAGTCTGGGATGACCTCCACATAATGCCTGCATGCCAAGTCACTTCAATCGTGTCCAACTCTGCGATCCCACAAACTGTAGCCCACAAGGCTTCTCTGACCACAGAATTCCATAGGGTTCTCCAGGCAGGAATACTGGAGTGGGTTGCCATGCCTTCCTCCAGGGGATCTTCCTGACCCAGCAATCGAACGTGCGTCTTTTCTGTCTCCATTGGCAGGTGCATTCTTTACCACTAGCACCCCCTGGGAAGCACAAGCATAAAGGGCCACTTTTAAAGGCAAGGAACCATGAAGAGGAGGGACTGTTGGAACAGAGGCCAGACTGAGAAACAAAGAAAGAGAATGGGTTTTGTCTTTGAGTGGAGTTAGAACTCAGGGTGGGACCTGAGCCTTGTTGATATTTCCTCAGGGATTTGAGGAGAGACAACGGCATGGTGGATCTCCCTTGGTGGATGATCACCAGGCTTTCCCGAGTTGTGAAATGTCACTCCCCTCCCTGCTCTGCATTCCTTCATTCAGCCTTCATTCTTCATTTCTTCATTCAGAGAGTAGCTGAGCGCCTGCTGTGTGGCCAGCACCGTGCTAGGCACCACGGGCCCAGCAGTGAAGGACAGTTATGACCCCCAAACCTAGGGAGGAGACAGCCCCTGTCAGGCCTAGCCCCCGGCCTCCGGCCGCAGCCTCTCCAGGCAGCCTGGACTCCAGCACCAGAGCAGCTAAATAATTCCTGCCTGGAGGCGGGTGGGGGCTGGGCTGATCAGTCTTATGGTGCCAGTGCCTTTCTCTTAACCTAAAGGTGTCTAGGTTATGGGGTCACACTAAGCTGGTTCTTATCCACCTGGGCTGGCTGAGCTGTTTTTTTTTCATCTCTGGGGTTATAGTCTAAACACAGCTCAAAGTTCATCACAATTACAAAATGGAGTCTGCCTAGTCAAGAGGATCTGTTCCTTTCCTCCTTCAGCACGGCTGCCGCTTGTGTAAAATAGGCGGGTAGGAGATTGGAAACTCCTGGTTTGCTGGTTAAACCCATCAGCCAGCACAGTGAGCAGTCAGGTCAGTTAACTTAAGGCAGATGGAATCATTAGAGAACCAGGAGTCTGGGATGACCTCCACATAATGCCTGCATGCCAAGTCACTTCAGTCGTGTCCAACTCTGCGATCCCACAAACTGTAGCCCACAAGGCTTCTCTGACCACAGAATTCCATAGGGTTCTCCAGGCAGGAATACTGGAGTGGGTTGCCATGCCTTCCTCCAGGGGATCTTCCTGACCCAGCAATCGAACGTGCGTCTTTTCTGTCTCCATTGGCAGGTGCATTCTTTACCACTAGCACCCCCTGGGAAGCACAAGCATAAAGGGCCACTTTTAAAGGCAAGGAACCATGAAGAGGAGGGACTGTTGGAACAGAGGCCAGACTGAGAAACAAAGAAAGAGAATGGGTTTTGTCTTTGAGTGGAGTTAGAACTCAGGGTGGGACCTGAGCCTTGTTGATATTTCCTCAGGGATTTGAGGAGAGACAACGGCATGGTGGATCTCCCTTGGTGGATGATCACCAGGCTTTCCCGAGTTGTGAAATGTCACTCTCCTCCCTGCTCTGCATTCCTTCATTCAGCCTTCATTCTTCATTTCTTCATTCAGAGAGTAGCTGAGCGCCTGCTGTGTGGCCAGCACCGTGCTAGGCACCACGGGCCCAGCAGTGAAGGACAGTTATGACCCCCAAACCTAGAGAGGAGACAGCCCCTGTCAGGCCTAGCCCCCGGCCTCCGGCCGCAGCCTCTCCCGGCAGCCTGGACTCCAGCACCAGAGCAGCTAAATAATTCCTGCCTGGAGAGGCGGGTGGGGGCTGCTCCTAAAAGGCAGGGATACTTTGGAGGGAGGTTCTGGCTTAATCATGTAAGCTATGGAAAGCATTTTGAGTAGGAGGGTAACGGGATCAAATTGGCATTTAAAAGATTACTTCTGGCCACCGTGATGCCAGTTTCACCTGCGGCCTTTTGCTCATGGTGGGCCCTCTCTTGATGAATTTCTAGTCCTGTTTGTTTTAGCCCAGTCCCCGCTTCCTCAAGACACTGGACAAATTCAGGGCCCTTGGTGTTCACTGCAGTAGTCCCAGTTGCTGAATCCTGTTCACAGCATCCATTGTTAATATCAGTCTCCCCTGCCAACAGGACGGCAGGGCTGAGCGTTCCTGACCAGCATTGTTTGCCCAGGGCCTCAGTGGTGCCAGATGCAGTCTGAGCTGTCAGGAAGCCCTGGTTGAAGGAAGGCTGGAATTCTTGGGATCCAGCTTAGTGACTGGCGTGAAGTAGTTCTTCTCAATACAGGCCCTGAATTGAGCAGAACGTCACCTTACATACATGGTGAAATTAGGTGAAATCTGAACCCCTTCCCCTGTGGTGTGCTAGGAGTGGCTGATGGGCTGAGAGGCTTGGGCTGCAACTGGAGGGGCCTTGGGAACCCCGATCATGGTTTCTCGGTCTCTCTGTCCCCCTGGCCCCACTGTCTTCTCCACAGGCGCTGATGCTGGTGTCTGGTGGACGGAGGTTGCTCCCAGCTCTACTGCAGGTGTGGAGGCGGCCCTTTCAGCCCTCCAGAGCCATGAGATTGGTGCAGTTCCAGGCACCCCACCTGACGGGCCCTCATCTTGGCCTGGAGTCAGGGAACGGCAGCGGTGTCATCGACCTCAACGCCTTTGACCCCACACTGCCCAAGACAATGGTGGCGTTCCTGGAGCAGGGAGAGGCCACTCTGTCAGTGGCGAGAAGGTAAGTCAGCACGCGGGACTGCCCGGCCACAGCTGCCCCGTCCTCACCCTGGGAAACAGAACAGCGGGTAGCTCTTTTGGATGGGATCAAGGTAACCAGCCTTCCTTTCTCATAGGGAAGAGCCTTAGGAGTCCTGAATGACCACACCCTCGGTTTACAGAGGCTGGGGAGAGGGGCTGGCTGGGGCCCAGGGAGGATGACTGACCGTCCCAGGGCCGTGCACTTGGTGGAGGAGCCAGTGTTCTCCTCTGTCACACTGCCTTCCCGGGGGATTAAATGCCTACTTGCCTGAGGGGCTGGGACCTGGGGCCCTAAGAGGTGTCTTAGGAAGCTCAAGAGAGGGGAGAGAACTGCACAGACGTTCTCAGAGACGGTTATTGGGTTTGAGCTGGGTTAGGTATCGGCCTCCCTGAAGCCAGGAGCCCTGTGGGATATGGTCTGAAGGTGTTGACGCACAGTAAGTTAAAAACCACTTTGAGACGTCATCTTCCCCTTAACAGGTGATATCACTGATGTAAATGCAGATGTTTGACAGCACACAGTGTTGGTAACGGTATTTTGTCCCTACTTTTATATTCTCGCAAGATAGAAACTACTTCCATGCCCCTCATTAGAGAATTGGGTTTATCTACTATACAGTATTATGCAACCGTACGAAAAACAAGGAAGCTATATGCGTTATATGGTGAGATCTCTAAAGTATGTATTTTTAAAAGGTACTGTCCTTTATGCGATCAGTATACACAGAGTGGCTGGGAAGAGGTACGGTGGACGCAGTGCTTATCTACAGGGAGGGAGCGGGTGACCAGGAGAAGCCGTGGAAGAGAGACCTTTTCGTTATTCCCATGTGCACCGTTTGAATTCTCTTAAATGGACATGTATTATCTAATTTTGTTGTTGTTTAGTCAGTAAGTCACGTCAGACTCTTTGCAACCCTATGGACTGTAGCCCACCAGGCTCCTCTGTCCGTGGGATTTCCTAAGCAAGAATACTGGAGTGGGTTACCGTTTGCTCCTCCAGGGATTGTATCTGCATCTCCTACATTGACGGGTGGATTCTTTACCACTGAGCCACCTGGCAAGTATTACCTACTGAGGGAGAGGAAATCAACACTGGATAAATATAAATAATGTTGTCGTAATAAAGGACAGTAGCTGGGCTTGATTTTCAAGCTGACACTAATGGTTGATCTAGAAAATACATCTTAAAAAAGCAAAACTTGTAGCTGCTGCAGGATCTCCCCGGCATGCCCCTCTCTCCTGCTCTGGTCTCTGTAGAGCCTTGGCTGCCCAACTGCCAGTCCTCCCACGGTCAGAGGTGACACTCCTGGCCCCTGTCACGCGGCCAGACAAGGTGGTGTGCGTGGGCTTGAACTATGCGGACCACTGCAGAGAGCAGAACGTGCGCGTGCCCAAGGAGCCCATCATCTTCAGCAAGTTTGCCAGTGCCATCGTGGGGCCTTATGACAAGATCATCCTCCCACCCGAGAGCCAGGTGGGTGCCCCCTCATCCCCCCCAAGACACTGGGGCCCATCACACAGGTGCCCAGCATCCAGTCTAAAGGAACCACCTGTTGCTCAGTAGTGCATGAAACAGAAACTCCAGGAGATTGCACATTGATAAGACTGCTCTCAAAAAGTAAATAAGAGCTTCCCTGGTGGTCCAGTGGGTAAGAATGCCACCTTGCAGTGCAAGGGGCGCCGGTTCGATCACTGGCCTGGGAAGATCCCACGTGCCGCAGAGCGGCTGGACCCATGTGTCCAATTACCGAGCCGGAGCTCTGGAGCGCATGCGCCCAAAGCCGGTGCTCTGCAACAACAGAGGCCACTGCAATGGGAGGCCCACACGGGCCAAAGAACAAAAGATGGATGAAAATAGATAAATGAAAGACCAATAGAAGTGGCCCGCCCACCCCCCTCCCTCCTCAACCCACCCCCCAAAAAAAACCTTAAAAAAATAAATAAAAGGACATTAATTTATATCTTTTCCTGATTATAAAAGTAATATACTTGTTGTATAGAAAATAAATAAAATACAGATAAACATAAAAAAATTAAAAGTCACACATGTCCCCACTGTGCCGGACTTGCAACATTTATGTTTTGCTGTGTATCTTCCCAGGATTTTTCTTTTTTCTTTTGAACTTTTTGTTTTGTATTCGGGTGCAGCCAATAAACAATGTTGCAACAGTTTCAGGTGGACAGCAGAGGGACTCCGCCACACATATACATGTATCCACTGTCCCCAGTTCCCCTCCCATCCAGGCTGCTGCATCACATTGAGCCCAGTTCCTTGTGCTGTACAGCAGGTCCTTGTTGGCAATTCTGGGTTTTCACTGCTGCCACAGGTTCTTCTCTAGTTGCAGGGAGTGAGGGATACTCTCTAGTTGAGGTGAGCAGGCTTCTTGCGGTGACTTCTCTTGTTGTGTAACTCAGACTCTGTGGCACCCGGGCTCCAGTAGTTGTGGCACACGGGCTCCATAATTGCAGCTCCGAGGCTCTAGAGCACAGGCTCCATAGTTGTGGCTCAGGGGCTTAGCTGCTCCTCAGCATGTGGGATCTTCCTGGATCAGAGATTGAACCTGTGTCTCCTGCATTGGCAGGCGAACTCTTTACCACTGAGCTACCAGGGAAGCCTGGTTATCCACTTTGACTAGAGCAGTATGTACATGTCCATCCCAAACTCCCTAACTATCCTCTCCCACTGGCAGCCATAAGTTCGTTGTCTAAGTCTATGAGCCTCTTTCTGTTCTTTTAAGTTCATTTGTATCATTTCTTTTAGATTCTACATATAATTCCCGAGGTTTTTCAGTTTTTCTGTTTATACTATATACATGCCTACCATTTACTACGTTCTCCATCAAGAACATTTTTCATGCCATTAAATATTCTCCACTGACATTTTTTAGGTTACTGCTTATTAGTTTTCTATTGTATCAATGGCCATAATTTATTCAGTAGTCCTCATATTGCTAGATAGGTTGTTTCCAGTTTTTAGCTTTTGTAAATAATGTTGTAGTGAACATCCTTATAGAAGAGACTGTGCATCCATTAATTTGTGATTATTCCCTTTGAATAAACTCTTAGAATGTAAATGTCTTTTTCAGAGTATAGGCAGGGTTTCAAAAACCAGCCAAAGCGACCTTCAAAAAAGCTACAAAAGCGGTTTACGTATCCACCAGCAGTGTGTGTACCCTTACTAGTACTTTAAAATTTTTAGTTTAGAAATACTTTTTGTTTTGTATTCGGGTGCAGCCAATAAACAATGTTGCAACAGTTTCAGGTGGACAGCAGAGGGACTCCGCCACACATATACATGTATCCACTGTCCCCAGTTCCCCTCCCATCCAGGCTGCTGCATCACATTGAGCCCAGTTCCTTGTGCTGTACAGCAGGTCCTTGTTGGCAATTCTGGGTTTTCACCGCTGCCACAGGTTCTTCTCTAGTTGCAGGGAGTGAGGGATACTCTCTAGTTGAGGTGAGCAGGCTTCTTGCGGTGACTTCTCTTGTTGTGTAACTCAGACTCTGTGGCACCCGGGCTCCAGTAGTTGTGGCACACGGGCTCCATAATTGCAGCTCCGAGGCTCTAGAGCACAGGCTCCATAGTTGTGGCTCAGGGGCTTAGCTGCTCCTCAGCATGTGGGATCTTCCTGGATCAGAGATTGAACCTGTGTCTCCTGCATTGGCAGGCGAACTCTTTACCACTGAGCTACCAGGGAAGCCTGGTTATCCACTTTGACTAGAGCAGTATGTACATGTCCATCCCAAACTCCCTAACTATCCTCTCCCACTGGCAGCCATAAGTTCGTTGTCTAAGTCTATGAGCCTCTTTCTGTTCTTTTAAGTTCATTTGTATCATTTCTTTTAGATTCTACATATAATTCCCGAGGTTTTTCAGTTTTTCTGTTTATACTATATACATGCCTACCATTTACTACGTTCTCCATCAAGAACATTTTTCATGCCATTAAATATTCTCCACTGACATTTTTTAGGTTACTGCTTATTAGTTTTCTATTGTATCAATGGCCATAATTTATTCAGTAGTCCTCATATTGCTAGATAGGTTGTTTCCAGTTTTTAGCTTTTGTAAATAATGTTGTAGTGAACATCCTTATAGAAGAGACTGTGCATCCATTAATTTGTGATTATTCCCTTTGAATAAACTCTTAGAATGTAAATGTCTTTTTCAGAGTATAGGCAGGGTTTCAAAAACCAGCCAAAGCGACCTTCAAAAAAGCTACAAAAGCGGTTTACGTATCCACCAGCAGTGTGTGTACCCTTACTAGTACTTTAAAATTTTTAGTTTAGAAATACTTTGAAAATTATAGAAAAGTTGGGGAAAAAAAAATACAGTGACTGCCCACAGACTTTTCACCTGTTTTCACAATGAACATTTTGCCATATTTGCTTTTCCCCTCTCTCTTTTTTCCTCCCCACTTTATCTCTTCCTCTCCTCTCCTCTTGTCCCACAGGCACACACACACTTTATTTTAGGGGAGCAGGGGGGTTTGTAGAAAGATCTTTCCAAAGTAAATTATAGACATGAAGACAGTTTGCTCATAATTGCAAGTCTCGCGGCAGAGCAGTCCTCTTGGGTTCCCTCACCTCCTGCTCTCTACCCGGGCGCCCCTTCCCCATCAAGTCTCTTGTTCTGTCAGCACACAAAAATCAAAAAAGATAGTCACTCATAGAAACTTCAACACACATCTCTTAAGGATAAGGACAATGTCCAACCTGACCGTAATAGCATTATCACAGCTAGGAAAGTTAACATGAACAGTATCTAATATGTAGTCCAATTGGGAATATTCCCAGTTGCCCCCAAAGGTGAAGGTCATGCACTGTGTTTGCTTATATCTCTTAGTGCCTTTTACCTAGAACAGGAGTCCACAGACTTTGTCTCAAAGGGCCAGTTAATAGTAGGTGTTCGGCTTTGAGTACCAAGTAATGTCCGTAGTAACGGTTGAGCTTGCTGAGGTAATCTGAAAGCAGCATGGCCGATCCGTGAATGAACACGACTGTGTTCCAGGAAAACTTTACTTACAGTAACAGCAGACAGACAGGATCTGGTCTGCAGGCCATAGTCTGCTGACCCCTGGCCTCAAGCAGGGTTTTTTTTTCTTTTTTTTTTTTTGACCTCAAGCAGTTTTTTTCCCTTCCCTTTTTTATCTTTCACAGCGGACATTTTGAAGAAACGAGGCACGTTGTCTCATTGGGTGTCTCTCTCTCTGGATTTGTCTGGTTGGTTTGTCATAATTAGATTCGGGTTAAATATTTTTGTCAGTTTCTACACAGGTTAATCTGTTCAAGCTCCTATAATGAATAGATGACTTATAAACAAGACATGTAGTTCTCAAAATTCTGGAGGCTTAAAGTCCAAGATCAAGGTGCCGACAGATGTGTCTCGTGAGGGCCCACTTCCTGGTCCACAGACAGCTCTGTCTTCTCTGCGCCCTCGGGTGGTAGCAGGGAGCTCTCTGGGACCTGTTTTTGTAAGAGCACAGGCCTCTTCATGGGGGTTCTGCCCTCATGACCTGATCCCCTCTTAGAGGCCGCACCTCATACCACCACACCAGGGGTGAGACTCAGTACATGAGTTGGGGCAGGGACACAGACATTCAATCTGTAGCCACAGATGTATACTTATATTGCGTCCACTGGGAGACTTGTGTCGGGTGGTCCTGAAGTTTGATCGCTTAGTTTACTTGATGTCGTGTGACTTCTCCATTGTAAAGATGCATTTCACTGTGCTAACTAGTGAACTGTGAGGTAGTCACTGAAGCCATGGGAGTGTCTTACTCACCCCACAATTTTTCATCCAGGGATCGTCCAGTCATCCTTACCTGAATCCATTATTGCAGTATGGGTTAGAAAAAAGTGGTTGTTTTTTTTTTTCTGTCATGCCTTCTACTTTTATTAGCTGGTATTCTTTGAAGAAACCCTCCTTGTTTGTTTTTTTAACCCCTGTCCCTTTATCACTGTGAAGTCCTGATTTTTAGTTTTATCCAACATGTTACACGTCCTTTCTGATACCCAAAGGGTCTCAATTTGGCCAGTGGAGGCTTCAGGATGGCCCCGCACCCAGATCACTTTGTGAGCACTTCCTGCCGTGGCCAAGCTGTTCCAGGCTCATCTTGTACTGTCTCCGACTTGGACCCAGCCATTTCCCCAAGGAACCCAGTTCTTTTTTGTATTGAAAAAGTCAGTTTGCACGGCTAACGTGTATCTGTTTTTTTTTTTTTTAATTTGCACTTTTCTGATTATGGAAAGAGCCGAGCATGTTTTCCTTTCTGTGGCCATATGTGTGTATTTTCGTAATCTGCTTATTCAAGCCTTTGGCCCACACTTATTTTGGCATGTTGATTTTGTAATTGAGTTAATGCATTAAAGCACTTAGAATAATGCCTGGCAAACAGTAGGGTTAGCTCTTGTTACTTGGTATTCCTCCTTTTTTGGACATATCAAGAGTGACTGACTGAACTCCCTCCCCAGAAAAGCACTGCTCTTCTGCAGTCACTGGAGAGCTTGCCTGCCTCCACAGTGCTGCCTCCACTGCCCCAAGTTCATGGGTCCTCAGGTGACATCTCCCCTGGTGGTCCCTCTCCCCAGGTTGTGGGCCAGCAGCCACCCACACTCCTAAGAGACCTGGCCCCAAGACAGTGTGTAGCCTCCCCGCAGAAGAACAGGCAGCTCACTGCCCCTTTCTCGCCCCACAGGAGGTGGACTGGGAGGTGGAGCTGGCCGTGGTCATTGGAAAGAAAGGCAAGCACATCCAGGTGAGGTGCCGAGCATGGTGCCAGCCGTCCTGGCACTGGAAGTGGTTGGCATCTACCCGCTCCTGTTGCTCCCTTGCCCCTCACCCACCAGCTCAAGATAGCTCCAGCCACTAACATGGGATTGAGGCTTTGAGACCCTTTGCGACAGGGCTTGGTGTCACCATGATCTAACCTCCAGTCTGGCCAAATCCCCTGCCTCCCATAGGCCACAGATGCCATGGCCCATGTGGCTGGCTTCACTGTGGCACACGACGTGAGTGCTCGTGACTGGCAAACAGGACGCAATGGGAAGCAGTGGTTGCTGGGGAAAACCTTTGACACCTTCTGCCCTCTGGGCCCTGCCTTGGTGACCAAGGACAGCGTGGCAGGTAGGTCTCTTTGACAGCCCACTTGGCTCCCCTTCTTGCTCTTGCATAGACCCATCAATGAAGCAGCTTTCCAGAAGAGGGAGTGAGGGCTGTGGCCTGACGGGCCCCCGTCCCACGCTACCCTTCTGTGTCTGATCGCTTGTGTGAGAATAGATCTCTCCAGCTGGGCCATGAGTTCCCCATGGGCCTCCCTCCCTGTCTCCACACCCCCACAGAGGCCTATGGTGCAAAGGCAGAGACTGCGTTCACAATTTGAATTGCAGGGGCCGGGCTCTCCTGGTGGCTAGGTCAGGCGTTCTCTGGCTGCCACCATCCGGGAGTCTTTAAGCTGGAAGGAAACAAAGCTGGCCTTGCAGTATTACAGAGAATGGCTGTCCTCGAGCCACCTGCACCTCCTGCAGGAAGGGAGATGTGAGCTCACCCACGGGGTCTTGCCAGCCACCGTGTAGCCAGGCGGTGGCAGCCAACAAGCAGCAAGGGCAGAGAGCGAGCCGGGGTGGGGCCTGTCCGTGCACTTCAGCCTCACAGCACCCCATGCAGTCACCAGTGGAGCTAACAGTGTTTCTGGGGGTGTGTTTATGAATGTGTAAAACACCAAAAACTTAGGCTAAAGGCTGGCTGCCTAGGACACGTACAGGTAAGCCGTCAGGTACAGGAGTCTTCACTCCTGCTCCTGCTGTTGTCCTGTCGATGGATGGCTGCCTGTCAGATGGATAGAATCTGTTTCTTTAGGCAAAACCCTGCTGTGATCTCTTCCCCTTGAGTCTGGAACGTCCCTTCCTTAACCCATCCAGGTCACCACTGGCAGGCACTCTGCTGGGTGGTGGGTGCAAGGGAGGCCCGAGCAGGCCAGTGTCCACACAGTTCCAGGGCAGAGTGCGCCAGGAGTGTACACGGGGAGCCCAGCAGCCAAGCCTCTCACCTAGTGGGTCACAAGGCTGCCCTGTGCTTCCGTTTCTGATTATCAGGGGTCTGAGGGACAGAAAGAAGAACCCCAGATGTGTTCTTTGCATTTCAGATCCACACAACTTGAAGATCTGCTGCCGAGTGAATGGGGAGGTGGTTCAGAGTAGCAACACCAACCAGATGGTGTTTAAGACAGAAGAGCTGATAGCCTGGATCTCCCAGTAAGTGGGCTGGAGCGTGGCACCAAGCAGCGACTGGGGGCTTTACTGAGCCCCCCACGCCGGGCTGGGCCCCTCAGCCACTGGTCTCACCTGGCCCCTTTGCCCTTAGGTTCGTCACTCTTTACCCAGGTGACATCATCCTGACAGGGACGCCCCCAGGTGTTGGGATGTTCAGGAAGCCTCCTGTCTTTCTCAAGGTAGGTTGGCTACACAAGGGAAGGAAAGCCTGGCAGGGTTGGCTCAGACCTGAGAAACTGGCCCTGTGTGTGTGCAGATGTGTTTCTGCCACACCTCAGGCCTGACGGCCCGCACCCAACTCTGTTGCAGAAGGGTGATGAAGTCCAGTGTGAGATCGAAGAACTGGGTGTCATCATCAACAAGGTGGCGTGATGGCTTCTGCCCCAGGCCCTGGATTTCAGACGAGGGGGCCTTTGTTCCCATGGAGCCCAGCACGGCGAGGAGCCGCCAGTGCCAGCCCCACAAGGCTCCTCTTCAGGTAGAGGGGAGGAGATGGTGCTCGCCTTATCAATAAACTTCCTTATGTCTCTTTAAGATTTGTTTCAACAAGTGAAAGAGGGCATTCTCACCGAGTGGAGGAGGAGAGAACAGACACATACACACAGTCACACCAAAGAGACACTGATGAGCTTGGGCAAAGAGGACCCATCCAGTCCTCCAGTTTATTGCCCAAAAGTATGCAGAAAGCAAGAGACAGCAAGGGACAGTCAGACTGCAGACTGTACAGTCTAGATAAGGGCCTGCAGCTCCTCCCCGTCCGGTCTTGTGGCTCCGGGGCAGGACTGTGTTGCGGGGCTGGGAAGCCTCAACATGGGCTCCTCCCCGGAGTTCTAGCTACAGATGAACTGCCGGATGAACTGTTCCAGCTTTTCCTGGTTGTCCCGGCTGGCAAAGGTAGGGGACAGGTGGAGCATGGGGCCTCTGGGGCTGGGCGTCTGCTGCAGCACCTGGGCCGCAGAGAAGGGCTCTGAGCACTCATGTGGGCGCTGTGCCCCTTCCCTGGAACACTGATCCCTTAAGCCTTGGTGTCTGAGGTCAAATGCTGCCTCAAACACCCCGGTGCCCACCTGGGAGCAGGATGCACCAGTGGTTAGGGAGACCGAGAGGGGCAGGAAAACTATCCTACTTTCTACTTCTGTCCCCACACCTATTCTGGGGAGACCCTGGGTAACTTCCAGAGTGGGTGCAGCTGGCTTTCTCAGCAGCTCTATCGGTATGCGGGTGGGAGGCAGCGGGACAGGAGGATGAAGAGACCTGCCCTTCTCACCCCCAAGTCTCTGAAGGTCCAGATGGCACTGAAGGCAAGATTTGGGTCCGCACACTCTGGAGGAAAGAGGAGTATAGGCTGTGGGTGGGGAGGATCACCGGGCACAGCTGCCGGAGGACAGGGCTCAAGCCGGATAGTCCTCTGTTCTGTGCAGCTGGTATTCCTGGACTTGGGCTCCCACTGCCCACTAGGGGGCAGCAGCCACCAGCAGACCTTGCCCTGCCTCCCAGGGCCTAGGCTGGCTGCTGGGGACTCACCGAAAAACCCTTCCTTCTGGGCCATGGCCTGTAAGAACTGGAACAGCTGCTCCACGTAGCCCGCCTCTGTGAGGGAGAAAAGTCCGAGACCTGGGACTCCACACAGGCAGAGCTCCCATCCTGAGCACTCAGTCCCTCCTAAGGACAGTCATGGTCGTGTGGGCCTCACCGGTATCCGGCAGCTGTCCCTGGTGGAGGAAGGCGGCAGCCTGCGCAAAAGCCTGGAGCAACGGGCTGAGCAGGCGGCAGAGGAAGAGGAAGAAGTCGGGGCAGTGTGACTGCTGGCTGAGCTGGAGCGGACAGGTGAGGGTGAGGGCAGCCCCCACTGCCTCCCCACTGCTCCCTTCCCTGATGGCTTCTCCCAACTCACCCTGAAGTACCGGCTCTCCGCCTCCTCGAAGTCGTCACTGTCACTGTCGGTGAAGTCCCCACTCGGTTTCCACAGCAGTTTTGCACTCACACGCTGCCGCCCTGTGTCACAGGCTGTCCGGAAGCCTGGGGTCTGAGGGCCAGGGGGAGCCATTGGTCCCTGTCAGGCTGGCCAGAGTTCAGCCCCAAGGCTTCCAGGCACAGAGCCATCGAGGCACAGGGAAGTGAAACCAGAGGCAGACCTGGAGGTCCCAGGAGGATGCCCCAGACCATGCCAGACTGACAGCTGATGAGCCAACTTACAGGTGAGAGGAACTGAGCACCTACTCAAGTGTCACAGCCCTGTGACAAGAAATGTGGAGGGCAAGGAGTATGCAGAAACTGCAGACCCGGCCAGTCCTGTCACTAGAGCTCCACGTGGTCCAGGGCAGACAGGGTTGACAAACCCCTAGGGGGAGCGTGGTGGAGGCAGGACCCAGGCTTCTCTAGCCTCTGGGCCAGGGGCTGCTGACTCCCGCCCCACACATGGGCCAGAGGAGAAGCCTGGGCCCCAGTGAGGGGGCTTTGTCTCCAGCCGCCTTCCTACCTCCTCGGCCACGAGGAGCCCACACTGGATGAGACGGTCCAGCACCTCCTGACAGTAGCAGTAGGAAGACTGGCAGGGCTGGGGAGAGAGGCATCCACGTGGCCTCAGGAGAGCCAGGCAGGCAGGGCCCCTCCTCCATCCCGGGGCAGGCCAGGCCAAAGCTGGGCTGGTGGGAGGCGCCGGACCTGGAGCAGCAGCAGGTCCTGCGGCAGCAAGTGCAGCAGCAGCAGGATCTGGTGGTACAGCTCGTTCTGGCCTAGCAGCTCAATGTCCTGCAGCTCCCAGGGGCCCTCGGATGGCACCTTGCCTGCCAGCAGCCCCCACACAGCACAGGCTGGGGGAGGGAGCAGGACATGAGGAGGAATGCCATTCCCCTCACCCCTACACACATCCCACCCACCCCAAGCCCTGGGGACTCACCACCCACAGCCTCGCTCAGGAAGGCAGGCAGCAACTCGGCGCTCAGGTGGGCCAGGTACGTGAGGCCTGGGCCGGGCCGCGGAATCACCAGCAAGTCCCCCAGGTGGACATGCAGCAGGGCCACGTGCGGCCGCAGCAGACTCAGCGTGTGCTGTACCAGGCACCGCAGCTGCCCTGAGAAGCCCACGTCAAAGCCACGCAGCAGCATCTCCTCTGTCAGCCAAGAGAACTCCCCCAGGAGCTGCGACAGGAATACGCCCTGCGTGGGCAGAGTGGGGCTGAGCAGAGGACCACACCTCCTCCCCCAAGCCCCACCACCCTGGGCCCTACCTTTTGGTGCTTGAACAGCAGCAGCGTCGCCATGATGGTTGTGCTCATCACCGCCGAGCTCGCCACACTGGCTGGGGCCAGGGGTCGGGGGATGCGGCTCAGGGGCTGAGGCCCAGCAGCCTGGTCCCTCCAGCACTGGGCAAGTCTTCCCAGCCACACACCCACTCCATACAACTCCACCCCGGGGAAGAGGAGGGCGCCTTGGTCCTTGGGTGCCACCCTCCCGTGGAGAACTGTCATTTATCAAATGTATGTTAACAGCCAGGCTGGGAGCTCAGGGACTTTCTTTCCTCTTGGAGGTCTGCCCATCCCGCAGTCTCTGCCACAGAAGGGACACTTGAGAAGATGGCAGTAACAACGCTGTTAAGAGCCTCCTCCGTGCCACACACCATGTTAAGTCCCTCACATACATTATTCAGTTCAAGTGACCTCATCTCAGAATGTGAAGTGGCCAGGGGGCCACCCGCGTGCTCCCACCCAGTGGCTCCCTCTATACTCTCCCTGGCCCCCTCCTCAGGGACACACATGAGGGACAGGTGCAGAAAGCCACCTGGAATGGAGGCCCCTGACCCCTGGCCAACTCTGAGAACAGAAAGCTCAGGAGCCTCCCCCAAAGGCCAGACCAAGGTCCCCCTCACCATTCAGGATGTGCCGGCTCAGCCTCCTGACCAACAGCTGCTCCTCTTCTTTGAGGGCCAGAAGGGGCCCAGTTACGGGGGTCCACTCCTGCTCCTTCTCGGTGTCAGGAACGACAGTACTGCAATAAGAGCATAGGATGAAGGGACCAAACCTAAAGACAATCACAGGGGAGCCCAGAGCTTTCTAAATATAAAGGTGAAGTATTTCCCATCCCCGCAAGAGGGGGCTCGTGTACCCCGAGTCCTTTCCAGGCCTTAACCCACACTCAGCTTACAGGCAAGAAGGGGCACCTGCATGGAGTGAGATGATGCAAGGCTATTTGGTGAGGGAAGGCTGGAGCTCATGCTGTCTGCTGTCGGGGAGGTGGGGGGGGCCAGCTCAGAAGCCGGGCGTGAGAGCTGCCTGCCTTGCCCCCGAGACCCTGATATTCCCCTGCCCTTACCACTGGCCCAGCACGATGGGCTGCAGCAGCTGCTCCAGGGTCTGCCTGCTACCCCAGCAGCTTCTGGCGTTGACGGTGTATTCCTGCCCAGGACAAGGCTCTTAAGTGATCTGCCCTGGCCCACCTGGAAGCCTGCACACAGCCCATCTGAAGTAGGCAAAGCCATCCCTGCAGTGTCCTGAGGGCCAGGCTGCCAGGAGCCGTAGGACAGAGCCCAGGCACTCCCAGCCTTGCCCAGTGGGAAAACCGGTGTCATTTATCAAATGTATGTTAACAGCCAGGCTGGGAGCTCAGGGACTTTCTTTCCTCTTGGAGGTCTGCCCATCCCGCAGTCTCTGCCACAGAAGGGACACTTGAGAAGATGGCAGTAACAACGCTGTTAAGAGCCTCCTCCGTGCCACACACCATGTTAAGTCCCTCACATACATTATTCAGTTCAAGTGACCTCATCTCAGAATGTGAAGTGGCCAGGGGGCCACCCGCGTGCTCCCACCCAGTGGCTCCCTCTATACTCTCCCTGGCCCCCTCCTCAGGGACACACATGAGGGACAGGTGCAGAAAGCCACCTGGAATGGAGGCCCCTGACCCCTGGCCAACTCTGAGAACAGAAAGCTCAGGAGCCTCCCCCAAAGGCCAGACCAAGGTCCCCCTCACCATTCAGGATGTGCCGGCTCAGCCTCCTGACCAACAGCTGCTCCTCTTCTTTGAGGGCCAGAAGGGGCCCAGTTACGGGGGTCCACTCCTGCTCCTTCTCGGTGTCAGGAACGACAGTACTGCAATAAGAGCATAGGATGAAGGGACCAAACCTAAAGACAATCACAGGGGAGCCCAGAGCTTTCTAAATATAAAGGTGAAGTATTTCCCATCCCCGCAAGAGGGGGCTCGTGTACCCCGAGTCCTTTCCAGGCCTTAACCCACACTCAGCTTACAGGCAAGAAGGGGCACCTGCATGGAGTGAGATGATGCAAGGCTATTTGGTGAGGGAAGGCTGGAGCTCATGCTGTCTGCTGTCGGGGAGGTGGGGGGGGCCAGCTCAGAAGCCGGGCGTGAGAGCTGCCTGCCTTGCCCCCGAGACCCTGATATTCCCCTGCCCTTACCACTGGCCCAGCACGATGGGCTGCAGCAGCTGCTCCAGGGTCTGCCTGCTACCCCAGCAGCTTCTGGCATTGACGGTGTATTCCTGCCCAGGACAAGGCTCTTAAGTGATCTGCCCTGGCCCACCTGGAAGCCTGCACACAGCCCATCTGAAGTAGGCAAAGCCATCCCTGCAGTGTCCTGAGGGCCAGGCTGCCAGGAGCCGTAGGACAGAGCCCAGGCACTCCCAGCCTTGCCCAGTGGGATCCACACCTGCAGGGAGAAGGGCTGGGCCAGATGCACACGGACACAGGCTCGGCGCCTACAGCCCCAGCGTCGCAGGCTCTGCAGAACAGCCAGAGCGCCTGTCCACAGCCCCAGGGGGGCCACAGCCTGCAGGGAGGAAAAGGCTGAGGGAGCCGGCTTGCCTGGGGCACACCTTCTGCCCAGCCTCATCTTGGGCCCACACTAGTACATGACCGTGATCTCCGCAAGCTCATGTTCTCATCTACAAAACAGATGAAATCCCTCCCCAGCAAGGTCTTTTTAGAATGAGAGGATCCACCTTGGAGATGCCACAGGTTAAGGACCATAGCGGGGAAATTCTTTCGCACTCTCCCCAGCTCCAGCCCCAGCCCCGAGGGGTCTCAGTCACAGGACACAATATTGTGCCTCCTTTCTGGAGATGGTGTCCACTTGGGTCCCTGGGGCAGGAGGGTCTCACGTGGTGTGTGTCACGGGGTACTTCTGGGACCAGGTCGTAGGTGACGGCCACGGGCACCAGCATGGCATCTGGGACGATGCCCTGGTGGACTGCTTGCAACACCAGTCCCAGCCAGGTCTGGCCCAGGGCTGACAGCCGAGGTCCCTGGGCCCCAGGGAGCTCCTCCAGGAAGATGAGCAGCGGCTGCCCGCTGGCCAGCAGCTGCTCTACAACCTGGAAGTGGGTAGGGCGAGGCAGGTTGTCAACCAGAACAGATGACAGAACAGAAAAGCCAGAACAGAAAGACCCCTGGACCCAGCCTGGCCCCATGAACAACCCCAGCACTCACCGCGTGGACCACAGCCCTTGCAAGGACTCCCTCAGGGCTGTCCGGAGAGAGGTTGGCCTCTGGGGGCAGAAAAAGTCCCCCGAGTTTCTTCAGCAGAGCTCTGTGGCGCACGGGGCAGAGGGAAAGCATTCAGGAGATAGGACCAGGCAGGAGGGTAGTGAGAGCCCTGGCCCACTCAGGGTCAGCCTGGTCCTGCCTGAACACCCTGAGGCCAGGTATGGCCCTAGAGCCCCCAGCTGACCCTCCATCTAAGTCCCACAGGCTGAGCTGGCACCAAGTGGAGAGCAGAGGGGCCAGGAAGAGGGCTCTGGGGAGATGCTGCCCACACCACCACCTTCCAGCCCCACAGCCCCCGGCTGCAGCCTGGTAACCTCTACCCTGGAAATCTAAGGGCACAGGCTTTTACCTGAGGACAGGGGAACAGATGCGGGGGTCCCAAGCCACACGGAGCACGCCCAGGCCCTGGGAGAGCAGCACGAAGGGCAGCAGGATCCCATCCAGGCGTGACTTGTGCGTGGAGAGGAGGACGATCGGCGAGCCCTGCTCCAGAGCCGGAGGGAAGTGCCAGTTCACCCCCCTCACCCTCCGCTCTGAAGAGGCAGGGAGCTCAGACCCAGGGCAGCCCCAGAGGGAGGGAGGGTTCAGCTGAGCAGTCTTCCCCTGAGCAGATTTCCCAAAAGCAGACAAGCTGTCAACAACTTTTAAGGTAATGCACTGATGTAACGGCTGTTAAGACCATGATGAAAAGCCGTTAGAGGAAGCCCCGTGGGAGCAGGACCGTGAGACACGAAGAGAAGGTCGTCAAAGAGCCCCCGTGAACGGGGGGACTTCTGGGACCAGGTCGTAGGTGACGGCCACGGGCACCAGCATGGCACACTGGTGGACTGCTTGCAACACCAGTCCCAGCCAGGTCTGGCCCAGGGCTGACAGCCGAGGTCCCTGGGCCCCAGGGAGCTCCTCCAGGAAGATGAGCAGCGGCTGCCCGCTGGCCAGCAGCTGCTCTACAACCTGGAAGTGGGTAGGGCGAGGCAGGTTGTCAACCAGAACAGATGACAGAACAGAAAAGCCAGAACAGAAAGACCCCTGGACCCAGCCTGGCCCCATGAACAACCCCAGCACTCACCGCGTGGACCACAGCCCTTGCAAGGACTCCCTCAGGGCTGTCCGGAGAGAGGTTGGCCTCTGGGGGCAGAAAAAGTCCCCCGAGTTTCTTCAGCAGAGCTCTGTGGCGCACGGGGCAGAGGGAAAGCATTCAGGAGATAGGACCAGGCAGGAGGGTAGTGAGAGCCCTGGCCCACTCAGGGTCAGCCTGGTCCTGCCTGAACACCCTGAGGCCAGGTATGGCCCTAGAGCCCCCAGCTGACCCTCCATCTAAGTCCCACAGGCTGAGCTGGCACCAAGTGGAGAGCAGAGGGGCCAGGAAGAGGGCTCGGGGGAGATGCTGCCCACACCACCACCTTCCAGCCCCACAGCCCCCGGCTGCAGCCTGGTAACCTCTACCCTGGAAATCTAAGGGCACAGGCTTTTACCTGAGGACAGGGGAACAGATGCGGGGGTCCCAAGCCACACGGAGCACGCCCAGGCCCTGGGAGAGCAGCACGAAGGGCAGCAGGATCCCATCCAGGCGTGACTTGTGCGTGGAGAGGAGGACGATCGGCGAGCCCTGCTCCAGAGCCGGAGGGAAGTGCCAGTTCACCCCCCTCACCCTCCGCTCTGAAGAGGCAGGGAGCTCAGACCCAGGGCAGCCCCAGAGGGAGGGAGGGTTCAGCTGAGCAGTCTTCCCCTGAGCAGATTTCCCAAAAGCAGACAAGCTGTCAACAACTTTTAAGGTAATGCACTGATGTAACGGCTGTTAAGACCATGATGAAAAGCCGTTAGAGGAAGCCCCGTGGGAGCAGGACCGTGAGACACGAAGAGAAGGTCGTCAAAGAGCAGTGAACTGCTCCCACCAGCTGATGGGGCTGGTCCTGACTTGGGCTTGGCCTAGCCTCTGCTCCTCTGTCCCCGCCATCCCAACCCCTCCCCATCCCAAGGAGGGTGGGCCTTACTGCCTGGGCGGCCTTGTGGACCATCTTCATCTGGCCCTTGTGCAGCTGCACATTCAGGAAGAGGCAGTTCAGGAACCGCAGCAGTGCCCAGCTAAACAACCTGGGGAGCGACGCCCAGTCTGAGGAATGGGCCACCCAGAGGGCCACCCGGAACTCCTCCAGAGCGGGCACTATTACCCTCCTCGCTTTACAGAAGAGGAAAGTAAGGTTCAGAGAGGCAGAAGAAGCTGCTGGATAGGAAAGAAAGCTAAGTGGGGGTTCTGGGACTGGAAGGTGGGCCCCCAGGAAGGCCTCATAGAACAGCTGCCTCAGAGCACATTGCTGCCTCTGTTCACCCCAAAGGAAATCAGAGAATCAAGACTCTTTCCAGGCATTACCGGCCTTGTCTTGGCAAACTTCTGGGGAAAGCGAACTAAAAGGGAGGAGCTGGTGATACAAGAAGGAAAGGGGATAACGGAAGGGACAAAATATCTGGGGAGGGGATGTCCAGAGGCCCTATGTGGGGGCTAGCTTTAAATGAGGACAGAAGTGCAGATGCATGAAGCATGGAGATATGGGGGATATGCGGCACGTCCTCATCTGGTGGCTTCTATTTCTTTGTGAAGCATGAGGTAGTCAGTCGACAGTGGGCGAGTCAGAGAAGGAGCGCACTGGATTGGAGCCTTGGAGAGTGCTGTGTGCCCTCTGAGACTCACACTTACAAAGGAAACAGGGCTACCCAGTGCATGTCTCTCCAGTGACATTTGATTGCTTAGATGCAGAGAAGACAGGTAGCTGGGTTCAAACACAAGCAGCTTGTGTTCCAGTGACTCTCTCCCAAGGATACTTGTCACAGGAGCCCTGGAATCAAAGCTCGGCCTGGGTACTTCCCTGGTGGTCCAATGGCTAACACTCTGAGCTCCCAATGCAAGGGGTCTGAGTTCAATCCCTGGTCAGGGAACTAGATCCCACATACCGCAACTAAGATCTGGTGCAGCCAAATAAATAAATATTTCAAAAAAAGCTAGGCCTGGAGGGCAGGAAAGACAGGAGGGAGGCTGATGGCTAGTGTAAGGTGCTCAGCTTAAGGGACTGGGAGTCCTGACAAAGCCAAAGAATGGTCGCATGGAGCGTTGGTCATAGGTCACCAAAAACCTCTACTTCCCATCCTTGCTCTGTTGACCTCTCAGCACGTTCAAGACAGCCGAGCCTAACATGTGCAGCCCTGTGTCCTTTCCTCAGTGACTCACCCGAACTCCTCCAGAGCGGGCACTATTACCCTCCTCGCTTTACAGAAGAGGAAAGTAAGGTTCAGAGAGGCAGAAGAAGCTGCTGGATAGGAAAGAAAGCTAAGTGGGGGTTCTGGGACTGGAAGGTGGGCCCCCAGGAAGGCCTCATAGAACAGCTGCCTCAGAGCACATTGCTGCCTCTGTTCACCCCAAAGGAAATCAGAGAATCAAGACTCTTTCCAGGCATTACCGGCCTTGTCTTGGCAAACTTCTGGGGAAAGCGAACTAAAAGGGAGGAGCTGGTGATACAAGAAGGAAAGGGGATAACGGAAGGGACAAAATATCTGGGGAGGGGATGTCCAGAGGCCCTATGTGGGGGCTAGCTTTAAATGAGGACAGAAGTGCAGATGCATGAAGCATGGAGATATGGGGGATATGCGGCACGTCCTCATCTGGTGGCTTCTATTTCTTTGTGAAGCATGAGGTAGTCAGTCGACAGTGGGCGAGTCAGAGAAGGAGCGCACTGGATTGGAGCCTTGGAGAGTGCTGTGTGCCCTCTGAGACTCACACTTACAAAGGAAACAGGGCTACCCAGTGCATGTCTCTCCAGTGACATTTGATTGCTTAGATGCAGAGAAGACAGGTAGCTGGGTTCAAACACAAGCAGCTTGTGTTCCAGTGACTCTCTCCCAAGGATACTTGTCACAGGAGCCCTGGAATCAAAGCTCGGCCTGGGTACTTCCCTGGTGGTCCAATGGCTAACACTCTGAGCTCCCAATGCAAGGGGTCTGAGTTCAATCCCTGGTCAGGGAACTAGATCCCACATACCGCAACTAAGATCTGGTGCAGCCAAATAAATAAATATTTCAAAAAAAGCTAGGCCTGGAGGGCAGGAAAGACAGGAGGGAGGCTGATGGCTAGTGTAAGGTGCTCAGCTTAAGGGACTGGGAGTCCTGACAAAGCCAAAGAATGGTCGCATGGAGCGTTGGTCATAGGTCACCAAAAACCTCTACTTCCCATCCTTGCTCTGTTGACCTCTCAGCACGTTCAAGACAGCCGAGCCTAACATGTGCAGCCCTGTGTCCTTTCCCTCAGTGACTCACTCACCCCCTGGCTTTAAACATCATCTATGTGCTAAAGGTCTGCAAATATATGTTCCTGGTCCAACCTGTCTTCTGAGCTCCAGACTCACATATTAATATACAAGCAGCTGGGGCGTCCCTGGTGGTCCCCAGTGGGTAAGGACACTGCCTTGCAGTGCAAGGGGCACCGGTTCGATCCCTGGCCTGGGAAGATCCCATGTGCTGCGAAGCAGCTGGACCGATGTGTCCAACTACCGAGACAGAGCTCTGGAGCGCATGCGCTCAGGGCCAGTGCTCTATAACAAGAGAGGCCATTGCAATGGGATGCCCACACCGGCCAGAGAACAAAGATGGATGAAGATAAAGACCAACAGAAATGGTCAAAAAAAAAAATCCTTAAAAAAAAAAAAAAAAAAATATATATATATATATATACACACAAGCAGCTACCTTGGTGTCTCCACCAGCATGTCAGGTATCAGAAATTCTTTATGTCCAAAACACCTTTTGTGGGCCAAACTCACTCCCCCCCAAGCCTGTGCCTCCCCCTCGAACCACACTACTGGGCGCTCAGCCAGAAACCCAGCTCAGCTGCAATTGCCCCCTTGCCCCCCACTGCTCCCATTCCAACCTTCCTATGTTAGTGAGTCCTGTGAATTTCATGTTGCTTTTTCAATCCATGTTCCTAAGTTCTACTGTCACCCCCATCCCCCACATCACCTCACCTGGACTAACAAACCAGCCTCCTCAGAGGACCTGGTCTCTATTCTTTTTCTTTTTTTTAAAAGCTTTATTTATTTTTGGCTGTGCTAGGTCTTTGTTGATGCGTGGGTTTAGCTGCTCTGTGGTATGTGGGATCCTCCCGGATCAGGGATCAAACCTGTGTCTCCTGCATTGGCAGACAGGCTCCTATCCACTGAGCCACAAGGGAAGCCCCTCTATTCTTGACCTCAATTAATCTTGTCATTCTCGGCTTAAAATCTTTCCGTTGGTTTTCACTGCACCTAGAAATTAAATCCAAACTTACATGGCCCTACATATCTGCTCCCTTCTACTTCTCAATTTTGTTTTCTTTCAACAATTCTCTCCCTCACTTGCCAGCTTCCAGCCACATCCACTTCTTGAGCAAACCTGGCCCTTTCCTGCAGCCACAGCTCTTCTCTCTGGTAGAACTGCTCCCCCATGTCCTCACTCCCGAAGGCTGGCTCAGTTCCCCCTTTCCTCCCTGGCTTATAGCTGTCTTCCTCCCCTCCAAGTGTTCTCAACCCTCGCCCCTGTTCTGTCTTTCCTGCAGGCATGTGCAGCCCTCCACTTCGCCAGAAGCGTGCCCTGCATCTAAGAGGAGCTCAGACCTGTGCAGGACATATGCGGGAGGGAGCAGGTGGTGATGGCAGATAAACGTGGGAGAGAGCAGGCAGGTCTGTAATTCAGGGAGCCAGCCACCTCCTCTCCCCACATGAGTCTGACCTGGGGAAAGGTAGAAGGATAGCCGAAGTACTGAAGTCTAGGTCACAACCAGGGGCTCCTCAGGTGACCCCTGCAAGCCCCCACCCCTAGGACAGATACACAACACCAGGTCAGCAGTGGTGAGAACCTGGGGGCTGGCTCAGATCAAAGCCTCTCCCCATTACCCAACTGACCCCACTAAGGAGCCAGTGGTATTCAAAAGTGGGAGTCCAGATGAGGGGCTCCCTCAGGCTGGCCAGTAAATACACCACCCAGCTTTCCAGGAGGGGAATCGCGTCTTCCCCAAGCCCAGTCAATGCTCTCTCCTGAAAGGCAGAGGCCCCAGCCCAGGGGGCCCTTCAGCATGGAGTTACCTGAGCAGAAGAGGGCGGGGTGGAGCCTGGATGTGGCCCAAGATCTTCTGGACCTCTTTCTTCACTTGGCTGGGTACCTGGCCTTCCCCAGCCCCTCCTGGGGCCCTTCCTGAGATGACCTTCTGCACCCTGTGGGGGGCGGGGGAGCATAGAGAGCTGTGTAAGGCTGGAGCAGGCCTAAGGTCACCTCCCTCCACCCCACAGCACCCCCAGGGCACAGCCTCCAGTCTTCACCGTCCAAAGAGGGAAAAACCCCCGCCCTTTTAGTCAGCCCCACCTAGAAATTAAATCCAAACTTACATGGCCCTACATATCTGCTCCCTTCTACTTCTCAATTTTGTTTTCTTTCAACAATTCTCTCCTCACTTGCCAGCTTCCAGCCACATCCACTTCTTGAGCAAACCTGGCCCTTTCCTGCAGCCACAGCTCTTCTCTCTGGTAGAACTGCTCCCCCATGTCCTCACTCCCGAAGGCTGGCTCAGTTCCCCCTTTCCTCCCTGGCTTATAGCTGTCTTCCTCCCCTCCAAGTGTTCTCAACCCTCGCCCCTGTTCTGTCTTTCCTGCAGGCATGTGCAGCCCTCCACTTCGCCAGAAGCGTGCCCTGCATCTAAGAGGAGCTCAGACCTGTGCAGGACATATGCGGGAGGGAGCAGGTGGTGATGGCAGATAAACGTGGGAGAGAGCAGGCAGGTCTGTAATTCAGGGAGCCAGCCACCTCCTCTCCCCACATGAGCCTGACCTGGGGAAAGGTAGAAGGATAGCCGAAGTACTGAAGTCTAGGTCACAACCAGGGGCTCCTCAGGTGACCCCTGCAAGCCCCCACCCCTAGGACAGATACACAACACCAGGTCAGCAGTGGTGAGAACCTGGGGGCTGGCTCAGATCAAAGCCTCTCCCCATTACCCAACTGACCCCACTAAGGAGCCAGTGGTATTCAAAAGTGGGAGTCCAGATGAGGGGCTCCCTCAGGCTGGCCAGTAAATACACCACCCAGCTTTCCAGGAGGGGAATCGCGTCTTCCCCAAGCCCAGTCAATGCTCTCTCCTGAAAGGCAGAGGCCCCAGCCCAGGGGGCCCTTCAGCATGGAGTTACCTGAGCAGAAGAGGGCGGGGTGGAGCCTGGATGTGGCCCAAGATCTTCTGGACCTCTTTCTTCACTTGGCTGGGTACCTGGCCTTCCCCAGCCCCTCCTGGGGCCCTTCCTGAGATGACCTTCTGCACCCTGTGGGGGGCGGGGGAGCATAGAGAGCTGTGTAAGGCTGGAGCAGGCCTAAGGTCACCTCCCTCCACCCCACAGCACCCCCAGGGCACAGCCTCCAGTCTTCACCGTCCATTCTTAAAGAAGGGCCCCTGACCAAGCTAACACCCTAGAAACGAGCCCTTTTAGTCAGCCCCACCTAGAGCCTTTGTCATTCCTTCAAGGATTCCAGAAGTACCCCAGTCTCCGCCTCCTCACCCAGTGCTTTCCATGATCTTCTGTGGGGCATCCTGGCAGTGGGGTACGTGCTGCTCCAGGGACCACAAGAAATAGCAGAGCCTCCGAACCAGCCAGCCCCGAAACCTGGGCACAGCCCCCAGAGCAGGGGGTACATCTTTCAGAGGGCCCACAGAGGGTGTTCCATCAGGAAGGGATCACACCCTCGTCCCATGGACTGGAACACCTGAGCCTGGCTTACTAGGGAGCACCTGACCACCAGTGGCCCATTCCTACCCCCTCTCCCCAGTGAGCAGGGCAGTGGTTCAGGGCTTGAAAGCTCACAGAAGGAGCTGCAGAAAAACGCCATGCCTGCCTGTCCCTACCTATGGGTTTGGAGCAGAGGGCAAGGACCATTCTTTTCCCGTCAAAGGAAGAAAATGATACCACACAGCATGGCCCCAGCAGCCCTGCCCACCACCCTACCCCATCCCCACCTCTGACTACCTGGTGTTCTCCTCCTTCACCAGGATCACATTGCAAAAGCCCAGGTCCATTAAGCTTCTATGGAAGAAGAACTCCTGCCCAAGAGAGGCAGACAGAGCATATCCTTGGGGGCCCTTCGCAAACTGGCAGAGGGAAGCCCCCACTCTCTCTCCTGCAGTCTTTCTCTGATGACTACAGAGTCTCCTGGAAGATGGATTCTAGCACAGCAGTTCCCAAAAGATGTCTGACCTCAGATCCTGAAGTTCACTTAGGAAAGAGGGCTCCATGGTCAAAATGAAAGGGCGGCATCCTTCACAGAATCACCCTCTTGGAGAGTAGCATATTAAAGTCTCTGAAAAGTCCTCTCTCCAAGAGCAGAGACCATATCGCCTGGACCCCCACCAGAACCAAGTCCCATCAGTACCCACACGTGGCATGGACACAGAGGCGCTCAAGCTTGTGCTGAGTGCTCACTGACGCTGAGTGGGCCATGTCGCCTCATGCAGGCATGCTCAGGCCCCAGCCCTCTGGCCACACTTCACCTCCTCTTAGGCCCCTCTGCACTACCCCGCCCAACCCTCCCAGGTTTGCGAGCCCAGAGCCAGCCCCACAACAATACTAGCACACCACTCCCCTGAAAGACAACAGGCGCAGAGAAGGGTTAGGCTTGGAAGACCTAAAGGGAGCTGCTTCCCAAGGCCATGGCAGCAGGGGCTCCAAGAACCTCGCTTCCCAAGATGGGGCCTGGCCCTACCGTCACTCACCCAGCTTTTGGGGGTGCAGGTCTGGCAGCAGCGACCCACAAAGGGGCGGTATTTCCTCAAGAATGGGGTGACAGCCTCCAGCTTCATCCCAAAGCCTGAGGACCACAGGCTAGTCTGGAAAAGGGCCACAGGGAGAGATGAGAGGACTCAAGATTCTTGGCAGAGAGAGGGAGGCCTCAAAAGTGAGGGGCACAGGACGGTAAGCAGGAAGGCAGAGGGTGTTCTGGGAAAGGGAACAGCTACAGTACCTCCTGACCATTCTGGCTGCTTCTCTGCTGGGTCTGGAGCCTGGTTTCCACCATGGTGTCCATGGGGGTCTATAACTTCTGAGAAAAAGTCACCTCTGAGCCCCTCCTCTCTCTCCAGAGGAACCTGACCTGGGGAAAAAAGGATAGAGAAGGTCCTGGAATCCGGGCCACAACCAGAGCTTCCTGATGTGGCTCCCCTCCCCAGACAGACAGACAACACCCAGGGCAGCAGTTGTTTGATCTGAGGCTGGAATCTGGGCACTGGCTCAGGTCAAACCCTTCTCCCTCAATATCCAACTGATCCCACCAAGGTAGTCAACTCTCCTCGAAAGTTCTCACAGTGTCCAGAACAGGGCGCCCTCAGGCTAACCCGAAGGAGACGGGCTGTCTCATCCTCAGCACCCACCCTGCCATCTCCCAGCACAGATGGGGCTATACTAAGACTCCGACCCTTTCTGTGTACAGGGAAGGAACAAGGCTGGACTGGCAGGAAGGAGGCATGAGACTTCCAAAGAGGAAAAGGACCTCTGTCCCTAAGCCACTGTCCTGCTCTGCCACCACTGTCCCTAAGCTAGCACTGTCCCGCTCTGCTGCTCTTCCCCTGGGTACCAGAAGACAGCCCTTTATCCATGTGATCGTTACAGGAATGCGGGCCTAGGGTACTAGATGCGGGGACAGTTCTCTGGGTCAGAACTCAGAAATGCCACACAGACCTGGCTCCAAGGAACAGTCTTCTGGGTGGGGATCAGACAGCCTTTTCCACAACTGGTATCCTCTTGCATGGCACTGTCTACAGAAGACCTCACTTGTTCTCGCCCCAGCCTCCTCCTTTCTGCCACAACATACCATCTGTCTTCCATAAGACAGCACTGAACCCCTCAGAGCCCAGAAACTGGGCCCTAAAAACCCTTCTCCCCCGATCTCTCGCCATGGCACTGACAGGCAGGCTGATCCAATTATCTCTACTATCCCACCCCCACTACTCAGCGACTGCTCCCACCTGGGAGTGCCCTCTTCCTTTCTGTCACCTCTCGAAGTTCTGCATCACCTTCGAGGTTTTTCCTCTCTTCCTTGCTTCCCCCAGCTCAAGCCTACCAAGCAAGAGGCCCCCTCCAGGGCTGAGCCTTTGTTTCCCCACATCATGTGAAAGCATCCTGAGGGCCAGGGCTGCAACAGACTCAGCTCTGTTTGCCCAGCCGTCTGCCCTGCCCAGAGGAGGACAGACGATGCCTGACAATAGCCTCCTCTCCCAGAATTCCTCTCCATCGCTCCTCCTCTCCCTAGTGAGAAGTGCAGACCCAGAGGTACCAGAATCACCATCCCCTCGTGCACAGCTCTGGTAGACTCATCCCAAACGCACTTCCTCCTTTGGAAATGTTCTCAAAGCCCCCATACAAGGACACGTGGCACGGGGAGTCCCCAGGTCCCAGCTGCAATCGGAGGGGTCCTCTCTGCATGGGCAGGAGTGCATCTGCTGCCCAACCTCGGAGCACCCCACTCTCCAACTTGAGCCCGTAGATCGGGGCTAACCCCACAGGGGCCAAGGAAGGGCTAGAGGAAGGCAAGGGCTAGGAAGACGAGGCAAGGGGTAATTCCAGCCGCTTAACCGAGTCAGCCCCCAAGTTCACGCCATCCAGGCATTCAGTTCTGAGCTAGAGCTTCCTAGCACCCGAGCCCCCCAGCGGGGACCTCTCTGTGGGTCTGCTGCACCTGCCAGGACCCCCAGGGCAGAGGGGGCAGACTGACCGCCCAGGGCCAAACGCCATTCACAGAGGTCCTTTCTTTGGCCCTGCCTCTTCAACAACTTGAGGAATTCACCTCAACATTCAAAACTAGAGAGTTCGATCCGTTACAAAAAGATTAAAATAACATTAAAAAAAACCCAGGTGTCCAGTGGCTGCTGTTAAAAACAAACACCACCAGGGCTTCCCTGGTGGCCCAGTGGGTAAAGATACCGCCTTGCAGTGCTGGGGGAGCCGGTTTGATCCCTGGCCTGGGGAGATCTCACGTGCCACGGAGCGGCTGGACCGATGTGTCCAATTACCGAGCCGGAGCCCTGCAGCGCATGCGCCCAGAGCCGGAGCTCTGCAGCAAGAGAGGCTTCTGCGATGGGAGGCCCACACGGGCCAAAGAACAAAGATGGAAACAAATGAAAGACCAACAGAAGTGGCCAAAATAATAAACACCACCACCAAAAAACCCCAGTGACCTGGCGTCTCTGGCACGCTGCCCACAGGGCCACGGCTGGCCAGAGCCCGGCGCCAAGGTCCCCACGCCGCTCTGTCCGGCCACACCAGTCACTCCTGTGCATGAGTTCCCGCCTCTGACCAAGGATCACATCCAAACCTGTTTTTTCTGACCGTGATGCTGTCCCCTACAAAGAACCACTGCCTGTGGTTCACCCCGCGGCCTGCTGCCGGGGTCGGGGGAGAGAGGGCTCGGGGCTCGGGTTCCTCACTGACTCACTTGAGAGCGGCCCCGGGATACAAGAAAGGGTGACGAGAGGCCGAGGACCACGCAGAGCTGGGTGGGCTCCTGAGGGGCTGACCCTCAGACCATGCCCCCACGGCAGGCGGACAGGCCCTCCGGGCCGGCGTTCACGGCAGGAAGGCCCCTGGGCGGTCCTGGCCCTGGTCCAACCCGTCCCGGCCCGGGGACGATTCAGGCAGCTCCTACCTCACACCCGCCGCCAGCTCCCGCCAACGCAGAGGCCGGAAGTGCAGGCCCACAGCCTCTGAGCGCCCTCTGAAAAGCAGCTCTGAGAGCCAATCGGTGCGCATGCAAGGCCTGAAGCCCCGCCCCTGGCGTCCCGCCACAACGCACGCTGCGTGGCCTCACGGCCTTCACGGTTCGGGGGCGGGGCTACGTGTGGGCGTTCGGCCAGGGGGCGTTACCCCCGGCCACGTGCTTCTCACTTTCCCAGGCGGGCCCTGCAGGTGCAGGGGAACCCCTGGAGATGTCCGTGAGACCCAGGGTACCTGAAGGATAAGGATGCGTGGGCTGCCGTCTAATGAAAGAGGTTCCCAAGGATCGTGCATGCGTGCTCAGTCGTGCCCAACTCTTTGCGACCCCATGGATTGGGGGCCCTCTGCCCATGGGATGATCACGGCAAGGATACTGGAGTGGGTTGCCATTTCCTACTCCAGGGATCTTCCAGGGATTGAACCCACGTCTCCTGCGGCTCCTGTATTGGCAGGCGGATTCTTTACCACTGAGCTACTGGAGAAACCCTTCCCAGGCTACACATGCTGCCAGATTGACGTGAAGGTTCTAGCAAAATCCCAAATTGGGGACACTTGGAAAAGAAGTCACCGGAAGCCAGTTTTGGATCTCGAAAAACAACTCAGGCCTCTTCAGTGTCATTTCCTTGCTTATCAGTGCGGTTATTTGGTTAACATCTGACTCCTGTCTCTGCCCTCACCTCTTGTGGTGGAGGACTCACATGTGAACGATGGGTTCATTCATCTTTTGATTGTTCCCAACACCTCACAGCAGACGAGCAAGTCGTAGGCAAGGCCTGTGGAATAAATGAAGGAGGGAATGACGGCTTTGTTCTCACACTGCCCTCCATGTAATGACAACCAGAAAATCCCACAGTTTCAGAACCTTGTGACACCGAAGAAGCAAAGCCACCTCGGTGCCCACTGGGGTTCATGCCCCTACCTTCTCTCTGATTCACCTGCCCTGATTTGACTGCCCCCACCCTTTCCCCGAGGGTGTGGCCATCTCTCTACTGCTTTGTGCCGTTCTGTGTCTTATCTACCCAGACTGGGAGCTTCCTGGTGGTTTAGTGGTAAAAAAATTTGCCTGCCAATGCGTTAGACACAGGTTCAATCCCTGGGTCGGGAAGATTCCCTGAAGGAGGGCACAGCAACCCCTTCCAGTACTCTTGCCTGGAGAATCCCACGGACACAGGAGCTGGAGGGCTACAGTCTGTGGGGTTGCACAGTGTCAGACACGACTGAGCAACTAAGCAGCAGCAGCATCTTTTCAGCATTTTCAGAATCCATTTTGTCTCGCATCATACCCTTCTTTTGTATCAGGGTACACTTCAGCATCAGAATCTGGAAAAACAAAACAAAAACCAAGATTATCTTTAATTAGAAGTTGTAAGTTGCCTCCAAAGAGTACTTGCATTTACCTGATGCCCATTTGTTCTGGGACCACCATCTGTACATGCAGTTGAGTTTCACTGTTGTCAGTAGGCCCCACCATTCCTTCTTAGGGAGATTTAATGCTCAGAAGTTGCCCCAAACAGATGTTTCAGACCCAAAAGTTGCATGAATTATGACAGCAGAGACCAGATCTGCCACCTAGCAGAGCTGCTGTCTTCAGTCATGTCACTCCGTTGGAAGACATGTGTTTTGTTTGTGTGACTTGCTACAATCTGGACATTTTAAAAGAAGCACACATCTCGGGCCTGGGGCTTAGCTGGGACGCTGAGAATCCAGTGTACCCTTCAAGCAGTGCACAGAAAACACGGAGCCACAGGCTGGCTGCTGGGCAGACTGACTGACTGAACCTTGGGAGAAACAGAAACGCCTTGCATCTTAGCCCCACTCAGCCTGAACAGGACTCCAGGAGCCCTTCCCTAAGCACTCAGGCTCGACAGCACCACCCAGGACGTCCTGACCCACGTGACTAAACCTCTAGGCCCAGAGGGAGAAAGGCTACACCTCTGGTTGGGGGCCAGTGTTCCCTGAATTAGGTGGGCTCACTTGCTACATGTCATTTGGAAAAGAGGACTTAGGCTGATATTCATCTGGACAGAAGGGTTCAGACCCCCCCACCCCCACCCAGGGCTCACCAATGTGCCCTTTCTGGTGCACAACTCGGCTGGCAATAGAGGGAGTAGGGCTGAGAAACATTCCAGACCCACTCTTCATTCCGGGGACCCATTCTGAGGGTGTGGCCTCTCTACTGTTTGCCGTTCTGTGTCTTATCTACCCAGACTGGGAGCTTCCTGGTGGTTTAGTGGTAAAAAAATTTGCCTGCCAATGCGTTAGACACAGGTTCAATCCCTGGGTCGGGAAGATTCCCTGAAGGAGGGCACAGCAACCCCTTCCAGTACTCTTGCCTGGAGAATCCCACGGACACAGGAGCTGGAGGGCTACAGTCTGTGGGGTTGCACAGTGTCAGACACGACTGAGCAACTAAGCAGCAGCAGCATCTTTTCAGCATTTTCAGAATCCATTTTGTCTCGCATCATACCCTTCTTTTGTATCAGGGTACACTTCAGCATCAGAATCTGGAAAAACAAAACAAAAACCAAGATTATCTTTAATTAGAAGTTGTAAGTTGCCTCCAAAGAGTACTTGCATTTACCTGATGCCCATTTGTTCTGGGACCACCATCTGTACATGCAGTTGAGTTTCACTGTTGTCAGTAGGCCCCACCATTCCTTCTTAGGGAGATTTAATGCTCAGAAGTTGCCCCAAACAGATGTTTCAGACCCAAAAGTTGCATGAATTATGACAGCAGAGACCAGATCTGCCACCTAGCAGAGCTGCTGTCTTCAGTCATGTCACTCCGTTGGAAGACATGTGTTTTGTTTGTGTGACTTGCTACAATCTGGACATTTTAAAAGAAGCACACATCTCGGGCCTGGGGCTTAGCTGGGACGCTGAGAATCCAGTGTACCCTTCAAGCAGTGCACAGAAAACACGGAGCCACAGGCTGGCTGCTGGGCAGACTGACTGAACCTTGGGAGAAACAGAAACGCCTTGCATCTTAGCCCCACTCAGCCTGAACAGGACTCCAGGAGCCCTTCCCTAAGCACTCAGGCTCGACAGCACCACCCAGGACGTCCTGACCCACGTGACTAAACCTCTAGGCCCAGAGGGAGAAAGGCTACACCTCTGGTTGGGGGCCAGTGTTCCCTGAATTAGGTGGGCTCACTTGCTACATGTCATTTGGAAAAGAGGACTTAGGCTGATATTCATCTGGACAGAAGGGTTCAGACCCCCCCACCCCCACCCAGGGCTCACCAATGTGCCCTTTCTGGTGCACAACTCGGCTGGCAATAGAGGGAGTAGGGCTGAGAAACATTCCAGACCCACTCTTCATTCCCCCTTGGAGATTTCCCCCCTTGCATTTATTTATCAAAGTAGAGAGTGCTTGTTCATTGCTGGGAGGGCGCAAAGTTGGGGTGAAGACACTCCCCCAGCAGTCAGTTTGTGCTCTTGGGAGGGGTGGCCCAGTGTATTACTGTGTCGGTTCTCCCTATGTTAATCTCTAACTCCACTCTAATTGCAATAAAAAATTCTAGCTGTGAAAACTTCCTCTGAAATCTGTGAGGAGAGGTAAAGTTCTACAGATGTCTAAGTAAGACAGGGATGAGCAGGAACCTCACTCACACAAATGTTCAGACATACGGCAATGACGTCGTTTTAAAAACAAACAAAATACCAATATGGTGTCAGAGGATGAATAGACAACTCATTGGAACAGCGTGGAGAGCTTAGACTTGGATCCCTGGTTATAAGGGAGCTTTATATGTTATAAGATGGGTGTCACAAGCCAATGGGCAAACACTTGTTCTTATTGGGAAAGCCCTGACTCACTTTACAGAGAAAAATCATGTTATCCCATACAAGAGAGTAGAGTCAGGAATCAATGGGAGTGAGGGGAGGAGGAGGGGGAAAAAAAAAAAGAATCAATGGGAGTGCTCGCTTCCGCAGCACGTATACTAAAATTGGAATAATACAGAGAAGATTAGCATGACCCCTGCACAAAGATGACAACACAAATTTGTAAAGTGTTCCATATTAAAAAAAAAAAAAGAAAGAATTAATGGGAGGCCACTGCAATGGGAGGCCCACACAGGCCAAAGACTAAAATAAATAAATAACCAATAAAAGAGGCCAGAATTTAAAAAAAAAAAAAAGAAATAAGAATCAATGCAAATGGCCAAATTATAAGATTGATAGAAAATACATGAAGGGAACGTCTTTGAGACCCAGAAGGAGGAAAGGATTTCTTAGACTAAATGTCAAAGCGCAACCCATAAAGAAAAATAAAGGCAGGGAAGACTTTATTGTGTCAAAATTAAAAATATCTGTCCCAAGTGATTTGTCACAAAGTGAAAGAAAGTATATGCAAGGTCTAAAACAACAACAAATCCTTTGTCCATTTCTTTCTCTTGTTAATTTGCACGAGTTCCTTGAACACTGAGCCTCCTACAGATTAACAGGAAAAATAAATGGACGAAGGATTTGCTGTTGTTTCAGTCACTAGGTCGCACTCTTTGTGACCCCCATGGTGCAGGCCACCAAGCTCCTCTGTCCATGGGCTTCTCAGGCAAGAATACTGGAATGGGGTACCAGTTCCTTCTCCAGGACAAAGCATATAAGCAGGCAGTTTTTGGAAGAAACGTAAATGAAGAACCTATGAAGAGGTTGTCAAAATCATTAGTAGAGAAATACAGCTTATTATAGTGAGATATCTGAACAGACTTTTCTCCAAAGAGGCATACAATGGCCAATAAGAATACGAAAATGTGCTCAAGATTGTGAATCCTTAGGGAAATGCAAATCAAAACCGGAATGAGATACCACCCTGCACTTACTAGGAGAGCTACTCTTGAAACAGAAAATAACAAGTGTTGGTGGGGATATGGAGAAATTAGAACCCTTGTGCACTGCTGGTGGGAGTGTAAAATTAGTGCAACCCCTAGGAAAACTGCGTGACAGTTCCTCAAAAAATTAATAAAATTATCATATGATCCAGCAGTTCTAATTCCATGCATATACTCAAAAGAATGGAAAGCAGAACCCCACAGACACTGAACTTACACTTAAAAGTGGGAAAGGAACTTCTTTGGTGGCCCACTGGTTAAGAATCTGCCTGGCAATGCAGGGGACATGGGTTTGATCCCTGATCTGAGAAGTAAGATCCCACATGCCACAGAGCAGCTAAGCCCTGGAGCCTGTGCTCCACAACAAAAGAAGTCACCACAATGAGAAGCCCCTGCACCGCAACAAAGAGTAGCCCCCACTCATAGCAACTAGAGAAAGCCCACACACAGCAATGAAAACACTGTACAACCAAAAATAAATAAATAAATTAAGTTTTAAAAATAAAAAGCTGTACCTCTCTGTGTATATATATATAAAGGTCCCACAGGCCTAAACTAAGACCCAGTGCAGTCGACTATACATGCGTATATCTCACACTATACCTATGTGGTAGGCAAAATTCTAAGATGAGCCCCAGTGCCTAAGTCCTTTTATAATCCTCTTCCCTTGAGCATGGGCAGGGCCTGTAACCTGCTTCTCACTAGTAGAATATGACAGAGAAGGTGATGGACTGTCAACCCCTGATTAGGTTACTCTGTAAGAAAAAGGTGAAGGAAATTTGCTGCTGTAAATAAAGTCCCTGGTCAGTTGACTTTTAGTTCATCAACAAGGAGATTATCTTAGGTGAATGTATGCTAAGTCACTTCAGTCGTGTCTGACCTTGCGACTCTATGGTCTATACCCTGCCAAGCTCCTCTGTCCATGGGATTCTCCAGGCAAGAATACTGGAGTGGGTTGCCAAGCCCTTCTTCAGGGGGTCTTCCCTATCCAGGGATTGAACCCAGGTCTCCTGCATGGCAGGCAAATTCTTTACTGCTGTGCCACGTGGGAAGCCAATATCCTAGGTGAACAGACCTAACCTGGTGAGTCCTTTTTAGAATGATGTAGAGGTCAGGGACTTTCTGTCTCCTGCTGACCTTAAAAAACCAAGATTCCTTAGTTTCTACAATCATGAGTTGATGATTTCTGCTCATTACCTGAAACAGCCGGAAAGCAGATCTTTCTCTAGTTGAGCTTCTGATGAGAATACAACCTGGCTGTTACCTTGATCGCATCCTGAGCAGAAGACCCAGCTGAGCCATGCCCGGGCTCCTGGCCCACAGAAAATGCAGGATTTAGAATGTATGTTATTTTAAGCCACTGAGTTTGTGGTAACGTGTTATATGGCAGCAGAGAAGGAACACAATCTATTTGGTCAAACACAACGGAATAAAGTTGGGTGGTGGTGTTGGGTGGACATGGGGGGACGCTGGTCAGAGTCAACTGGGGAGGCCACTGGGGAGGTATTTTAGTTAATAGTACCTCTCCCCCACAGCCTGCAATTTATTTCCAGATATAGATGCAAAAGAAGTGCACGCGGGTCCATAAACCATGCATGTCATGATGTTCACTACAGAGTTCTTTGGTGGGAGGCGGGGCGGGCAAAGGTTGATGGAGGCAAGCTATGTATCCACCTCAGGGAGAATGGAAAGAAAAATGAGAATGATTCACAGCATAGAGAATTGTGCAGCAGCTAGGAAAGATTAAGTACCTGCAGAGCAATATGGAAGGTCCTTAAAAGAATGCTGAGTCTGTAAAGGAAGAAACAACAGGAGAACCAAAACATTACCATTTGCATTAATTAAAAAACACATAAAGACAATAGCCATTTTGCAAGTACCTATCCAGACGGGGGAAAAGGATCCATTAGCATGCTGCTTATGTGGAGGCAGGAATGAGAGGGATAGAGAGATAAAAGAGAATGAAATAAAACAAGAGAGGGCTTTTACGAGGACCAAAGATGAAGGTGTGCCAAGGAATTGATCTCAACTCGAGAGCATAATGAGCTGCCCCTGAGGTCCAGTGGCAACTGAGGCAGCAGCAAGGTCCACTCCTTCCAAGGGGATGGTTCTGCTGGGGAGGCAGAGGAAGGAACAGCCAATGTTACCCAAGTGAGGATGCTGAGCAAGCAGCATATGGAGAGTGATGAAGGAGGAATTAATCCTGCCCGATAGGGAGTCCTGGCTTTCCGTTTGTAGTGAATGAGTTTTAATGAGAATGCCAGAAAGGCCAGCTCAAATTGATTTTTCATTTTCAGTTTCTATTTTTTTTTTCAAATAAAGGGAAGTTCTTGACTCAAATGACTGAGAAGCTCAGAGGCAGCATTCAGGCATAGATGGATTCAGGTGCTCCAATCATGCCATCGGGATGTCCTCTAACGCCTTTCCCAGTCGGCCTCCCTCTGGGTTGGTTTCATTCTTCAGCTGAGCCCCTTGGAGGACAAAGATGGTCCCCAGCAGTGCCAGCTGAATGCTGTCCAGGTAACAAACCCAGAAATGTGGATTTCCTTTTCCTAGAGGTTTCCACAGAATCTCCAGGGCTGATGCTCCTTGGCCCAGAAAGAATCACAAGCCCAAGCCTGAGCCAGTCCATACAGCTCTGATGATGGCCATGGGGAGGTATTTTAGTTAATAGTACCTCTCCCCACAGCCTGCAATTTATTTCCAGATATAGATGCAAAAGAAGTGCACGGGTCCATAAACCATGCATGTCATGATGTTCACTACAGAGTTCTTTGGTGGGAGGCGGGGCGGGCAAAGGTTGATGGAGGCAAGCTATGTATCCACCTCAGGGAGAATGGAAAGAAAATGAGAATGATTCACAGCATAGAGAATTGTGCAGCAGCTAGGAAAGATTAAGTACCTGCAGAGCAATATGGAAGGTCCTTAAAAGAATGCTGAGTCTGTAAAGGAAGAAACAACAGGAGAACCAAAACATTACCATTTGCATTAATTAAAAAACACATAAAGACAATAGCCATTTTGCAAGTACCTATCCAGACGGGGGAAAAGGATCCATTAGCATGCTGCTTATGTGGAGGCAGGAATGAGAGGATAGAGAGATAAAAGAGAATGAAATAAAACAAGAGAGGGCTTTTACGAGGACCAAAGATGAAGGTGTGCCAAGGAATTGATCTCAACTCGAGAGCATAATGAGCTGCCCCTGAGGTCCAGTGGCAACTGAGGCAGCAGCAAGGTCCACTCCTTCCAAGGGGATGGTTCTGCTGGGGAGGCAGAGGAAGGAACAGCCAATGTTACCCAAGTGAGGATGCTGAGCAAGCAGCATATGGAGAGTGATGAAGGAGGAATTAATCCTGCCCGATAGGGAGTCCTGGCTTTCCGTTTGTAGTGAATGAGTTTTAATGAGAATGCCAGAAAGGCCAGCTCAAATTGATTTTTCATTTTCAGTTTCTATTTTTTTTTTCAAATAAAGGGAAGTTCTTGACTCAAATGACTGAGAAGCTCAGAGGCAGCATTCAGGCATAGATGGATTCAGGTGCTCCAATCATGCCATCGGGATGTCCTCTAACGCCTTTCCCAGTCGGCCTCCCTCTGGGTTGGTTTCATTCTTCAGCTGAGCCCCTTGGAGGACAAAGATGGTCCCCAGCAGTGCCAGCTGAATGCTGTCCAGGTAACAAACCCAGAAATGTGGATTTCCTTTTCCTAGAGGTTTCCACAGAATCTCCAGGGCTGATGCTCCTTGGCCCAGAAAGAATCACAAGCCCAAGCCTGAGCCAGTCCATACAGCTCTGATGATGGCCATGCTGGAGAGGCACAACCATGTAAGGTTGGTAAGGGGATTCTAGCAAGGGGAATGGCAAGAGCAAAAAGCCCAGCAGAACATGAAGTTCCCTGCTGCCCAGCAACTCCAAGGCAGCAGGCACCATCAGAGTCTCTGGTCGTGGGAAGGTCTGATCTAATCTGCAATTTGCAGGCTTCCCTTGGCAGCTGAAGGTGGGTGACCTGGGGGAGCAGTGGCATCCGAGCCCTCTATCATTTCCTCCAAGGAAGAAAGTGCCTCAAGAAACACCTTCCTCTAGGGACTTCCCTTGTAGTCCAGTGGTTAAGAACCCGCCTTACAGTGCAGGGGATGCAGGTTCGATCCCTGGTTGGACAACTAAGATCCCATAATCCCTGGTTAGGGAACTAAACCCTCGAGCGACAGCTAGAGAGTCCGTGTACTGCAACGAAAGATCCCACGTGACACAATGAGGATTCTGTATCCTGCAACTAAGACGTAACACAGCAAAAGAAAGAAGGAAAGAAAGAAAGGGAGATAGAAAGGTCTTCCTCTAGGCCCTTCTTTCTGCCCAAAAGGCAAGCCTGTTCAGTGTTCCAACACAAATGGCCCTTGTGGGGTCCTGGGTCATTGCAAAAGAGAGCCCACGTGGAAGCAAACCTATGTAATTAGTCACCAGAAAAATACTTAACTGGCCTGTATTCATCCTGCACTAGGCAAGCTGCGGGGACAGAATGGGCACACTCCAGCAACACAAACCCATTTTGGACCAAACCCTGGGAATTCTCCAGCACTAAACCATCAGCCTTTCTGCCCTACCAGGCCCGTGAGTAGCTGGGAGGGTGACAGGTGGCATTGTCTCCAGGGTCACTGGGGGCCACTCTGGGCTAGGCAGGGCCATGGTAGAGTGCAGCACAGGCGTTCTGAGGGTCAGGAACAGCCTTCTTTTACGCACCCCCCCAACAACACCTCCTTCCAAACCATTCCTCCCACTGCCTGGGGTTTTGAATGCAGTTCTCAACCTCGTGCTGGCTGTGGTGAGCAGCTAACCACGCGAGGCTGAGCTCCAGCTGGATCAGCCAAGAATGGGTAGCTTTGCTTTTTCCCAGAGTGGGGCGGGTTGGTGCTGGTCTGCACCTGCCACAGAGCAGGACATGGAGCAGAAGGAAACGTGTGGATGAGGTAGAATGTTTTCAGCTGCAAGGAACAGAAGGCCCACCTCAAAGAAGCTTAAACAATAAGGGAGATGGGCCTTCTGTGCACAGCAGCCCCAACGCAGGATAGCCCAGGGCTGTTTAACTCAGTGCTGCAGGAAGGTCAACAGAAATCCAAGTCTTTTGTACCTTTCATGCTGCCTACCTCTGTCCTCAAGCCAGCTTCCCTCTTTACCACAAGATGGCTGCCACAGTTCTAGCCATCACATCCAGAGGCGGGAGATCACCTCTCCCTGGACAGGTGTTTTTAGGAGTGAGGGAACAGTCCCCAGAATCCCTAAACACCTTTTCCATTACAGCTCAACTGACAAGAATTACCTCACACACCCATTTTAGGTTAGTCTCCAGCAGAGGGCATAGGAAAACCACGACTGGCTTACGGGGACTGCCCCAGTAGCACAGAATTCTAATGCCCCAGCAGCATCGGCTTCACCAGGACACAGAGGTTCTGCCCACTCGGAGATCCGTGGAAAGGAGATTGGAATTCTAGTCTTGTTCTCTCCACCAGTCACTGTGACTCTAGATAAATCAGGCACTCCCATTGGTCCTCCGTCCACAGGCATTATCTCCTCACACCTTGCCAACCTTGCTCTGATTTAGTGTGGTGGCCGAGTGCCCAGGCAGGGAATGGATCATGACGGCAGAAAGAGGTATGGAGCACCTCTGCCCTTGGTTAATTCCTTGCCTGGACAGCCTTCACTGCAACTAGTGGTATACACGTGACCAACTCCTAGGCAAGAGAAACGAACTCTGCTGGAATCTTTCTGGGAGATTTTCTTCTATAAAGGCACTGGCCACTCGGCTAGCGGGTTGGGCAGCACAGGCGTTCTGAGGGTCAGGAACAGCCTTCTTTACGCACCCCAACAACACCTCCTTCCAAACCATTCCTCCCACTGCCTGGGGTTTTGAATGCAGTTCTCAACCTCGTGCTGGCTGTGGTGAGCAGCTAACCACGCGAGGCTGAGCTCCAGCTGGATCAGCCAAGAATGGGTAGCTTTGCTTTTTCCCAGAGTGGGGCGGGTTGGTGCTGGTCTGCACCTGCCACAGAGCAGGACATGGAGCAGAAGGAAACGTGTGGATGAGGTAGAATGTTTTCAGCTGCAAGGAACAGAAGGCCCACCTCAAAGAAGCTTAAACAATAAGGGAGATGGGCCTTCTGTGCACAGCAGCCCCAACGCAGGATAGCCCAGGGCTGTTTAACTCAGTGCTGCAGGAAGGTCAACAGAAATCCAAGTCTTTTGTACCTTTCATGCTGCCTACCTCTGTCCTCAAGCCAGCTTCCCTCTTTACCACAAGATGGCTGCCACAGTTCTAGCCATCACATCCAGAGGCGGGAGATCACCTCTCCCTGGACAGGTGTTTTTAGGAGTGAGGGAACAGTCCCCAGAATCCCTAAACACCTTTTCCATTACAGCTCAACTGACAAGAATTACCTCACACACCCATTTTAGGTTAGTCTCCAGCAGAGGGCATAGGAAAACCACGACTGGCTTACGGGGACTGCCCCAGTAGCACAGAATTCTAATGCCCCAGCAGCATCGGCTTCACCAGGACACAGAGGTTCTGCCCACTCGGAGATCCGTGGAAAGGAGATTGGAATTCTAGTCTTGTTCTCTCCACCAGTCACTGTGACTCTAGATAAATCAGGCACTCCCATTGGTCCTCCGTCCACAGGCATTATCTCCTCACACCTTGCCAACCTTGCTCTGATTTAGTGTGGTGGCCGAGTGCCCAGGCAGGGAATGGATCATGACGGCAGAAAGAGGTATGGAGCACCTCTGCCCTTGGTTAATTCCTTGCCTGGACAGCCTTCACTGCAACTAGTGGTATACACGTGACCAACTCCTAGGCAAGAGAAAAGAACTCTGCTGGAATCTTTCTGGGAGATTTTCTTCTATAAAGAAAGCCTCCTCCCTCTTTCTCTTCTCCGTCCTCCCTTCTTTCCAATTTTGTTGGTCATCTGAGAATGTGATGCTTGGAGCTTTGGCAGCCATCTTGTGGTCATGAGGGGAACACTAAGAAAAACCTCAGACTTGCTAGCCTCCTGCTATGGCTTTTTGGGGGGCCATGAGAGAGTCCCCCAACCACATCGATTTGTGATGTGACTAAAATAAACTCTTGTTTAATTAAGTCCCTATTACTTGAGCTTTCTTTAATTGTAACCAAACATACCCTAACTGATACAGAGCTCCGTTTCTTTATCAAGAAAATGAAGAGGGGATTCCCTGTCCAGTGGCTAAGATGCTGGACTCCCAATGCAGGGAGCCTGGGTTCTATCCCTGGTCAGGGAGCTAGATCCCACATACTGCAACTAAGACTTGGTGCTGCCAAATAAATACAAAAAAATATTTAAAGAAAGAAAGAAACAAAGTGAAGAGGATGGTTCTGAGGGTAGCCATCCTCCTCGGGGCTCTCACGTTCTCTAACAAGGTGATCCTCCTAGAAGTCACCCAGCAGGGCACTAAGAAAAACCAGGTCCCTGCTAACTTCCCATCTGTCCTTGCAAACTTGAGAGGACAAAGCAGTAAGATTGGAGAATCCCTCTCCTTTTCTCCCAGGAAACTTTACCCATGACCCAAATTCCCAAAAGACTTGGCGTGCTGCAGTCCATGGGGTCACAAAGAGTCAGACACGACTTTACAACTGAACAACAACAAAAATATATATAAAAGAAGAGTAAGTGGCAGGTGCGGGGGAAAGATGGAGAGCCACTGGATCTGACAGGAAAGCAGTAGCCATTCCAGAAACCCCCCTCAGAGGAGACAGGGAGACGGGGGAACGGCTGCTGGTGGGCAGACAACTAGCCACGGGAGCCAACAGGTTTGGAATCAGAAGACCCGGGACTCAGTCCAGCACTGCTTCCTGTCAGCCTCTTCCCTCTGTGACTTGGGGCTCAGTTAACATGTTGAGCCTCAGCCGTCTCGTCTGCCTGCCGCAAAGGAAGGGGGCTACATTTCTAGTGCCCAAAGCCACACGTGGCTAGTGGCTACTGGGTTGGATAGCGCAGGCCTGATGGCTGTTCCTCTGGTTGGTTGAGTGACAGTGACTGGCATTAGCCAAAACAAGGATTTGTTTGTGAGAGAGATGAGGAGGGAAGGGCCGGTCCCTGCTGATCTGTGGCTGCGAGGAGTTCTTTCCCTTCTAGGATGCTCCATGGACATGAGATCACCTTGGTTATGTTTGTGCATCCCAGAGTCCAGAGCTGTGGGCTCAGTCTTGGGTGCAGAAAGGACCTAGAAAAGAGGCATTGTGGCTGCTTGTTGGGGCGGGATGGCAGCTCCTTGGTTTAAGAAGGGGGAAGAGTCCCAGCGGAACATGCACAGGTTAGTAAGGCAATCTGAAAAGCCTGTGCCTGGAACACTCTGCCTCTAAAGTATCAGGTGAGCTTGGCAAGGGAGCCAGCTACAGAGAGACAGGGAGAAGGCTTCATATTTGGAAAGTGAACAGAAATGATTGCTCAGGCTTTGGGCACAAAGCGTCAGAACTCCAGGAGGAATGAGATGAACTGGAAACACACGGTTTTGATCTGGTCGACCAAACAGGAACAGCGGGGAACAGGTCAAAAACGGCGTGGAGAATAGTCAACCGCTTCCACGGCTGTAACCCTGCTCCTCCTCTATGGAGGAAACTGGAACCAGATCAGAAAAAGGCTGAAGAGGATGATGGTGAGGTGGTAGAGTCAGGGGGTGGCCGGGAGAGGACGTGAAGCTGGAAATGTCATAGGAGACGGGGTAGAGGGAGTGCCTGAGCCACTGACCAGTCACTAGGGCCACATGCGACTTGAGGATTCAAGAACCAAAGGAAGCCTGTCTGCGTCTCAAACGCTCAGGGAGGAGCACTCACAGGTCCAGCCAGCCCTCCCCAGGCCTGGGCCAGGGCAGCAGCCCTCAGCCTCTCTCCTACACTGTAGGAAAAAGAGCTGGAGAAGGCACAGAGGGAGGGGACTGGTCTGGTTCCCCAGGAGGGTCAGCCCAGGCCCCCAGCATTCCATGGGCCTTGCCTGTCCCCACATGGGCTCAACCTTTAAACTCTTGACTCAGCATTGTAAAAGTTCCAAACATTAGCAGTGGCCAAGCAAATGCCCCTGGCTTTTGACCTTGGTGCATGGCAACATTCCTCTTTTTAGAGGAGGCGTGGGACCCAGTCTGGTTCAGTGGTAAAGAATTCGTCTACTGATGCAGGAGGCACGGGCTTGATCCCTGGGTCAGGCAGATCCCCTGGAGAAGAAAATGGCAGCCCACTCCAGAATTTTTGCCCGGAGAATCCCATAGACAGAGGAGCCTGGCGGGGTGCAAATGGCTCAGACACAACTTAGCGACTAAACAGCAGCAGCTGGAACCCAGGAACGGAGTAGACCTTTCTGCCAACTCATATGTCATCTCACCTAACTTCTCAACAACCATTCATGGAGAGTATCATTCTTACTCACTGTATGCATGAGGAAACAGAGATTCAGAGAGGGGAAGGTCGCCCGATATAAGAGCCAGCAGAGGCTTGATTACCCTGCTGTAACAAACGTCTCTGAAATCTCATACCTCAACACAGCGCTTCTCATTCCCACGAGCCGTCTCTGGAAGGCTGGCAGGGGGATCTGCTCCATGGGATTCAGGTTGGTGAAGGTTGCACTCCCTGGAACAGTGTGTGCGTGCTCATCGATAAGTCGTGTCTGACTCTACTCCATGGACTGTAGCCCGCCAGGCTCCTCCGTCCATGGGATTTCCCAGACAAGAACACTGGAGTGGGTTGCCCTTTTCTTCTTCAGGGGATCTTCCTGACCCAGGGATCCAACTTATGCCTCCTGCTTAGCAGGTGGATTCTTTATCCTTGAGTCACCCGGGAACTCCCCTCTGGAGCAGCGTACTTCTCGAACTCCCTGGCGGGAGAAGACACAGCCAGAGGGACCACGTGCCAGCTCCTCTGTGCTTTGGTGGGATGCTGCCTAATTAGAAAGGATCTAAGGAGTCTGAGAGAGCAGCTGGGATGTCAGATGAGCCATATGCAGTTAGGAAGTGGGAGCAAGATGAACTCAGAAGTGTCTAATGTCAGGCTAGGCTCTCACCCCCGCACAGGCAGCCCCGGATGAGTGTGTAAGCTTGTGAGCTGCATGGCCACGAGCACATTCCATGGGCCTTGCCTGTCCCCACATGGGCTCAACCTTTAAACTCTTGACTCAGCATTGTAAAAGTTCCAAACATTAGCAGTGGCGCAAATGCCCCTGGCTTTTGACCTTGGTGCATGGCAACATTCCTCTTTTTAGAGGAGGCGTGGGACCCAGTCTGGTTCAGTGGTAAAGAATTCGTCTACTGATGCAGGAGGCACGGGCTTGATCCCTGGGTCAGGCAGATCCCCTGGAGAAGAAAATGGCAGCCCACTCCAGAATTTTTGCCCGGAGAATCCCATAGACAGAGGAGCCTGGCGGGGTGCAAATGGCTCAGACACAACTTAGCGACTAAACAGCAGCAGCTGGAACCCAGGAACGGAGTAGACCTTTCTGCCAACTCATATGTCATCTCACCTAACTTCTCAACAACCATTCATGGAGAGTATCATTCTTACTCACTGTATGCATGAGGAAACAGAGATTCAGAGAGGGGAAGGTCGCCCGATATAAGAGCCAGCAGAGGCTTGATTACCCTGCTGTAACAAACGTCTCTGAAATCTCATACCTCAACACAGCGCTTCTCATTCCCACGAGCCATCTCTGGAAGGCTGGCAGGGGGATCTGCTCCATGGGATTCAGGTTGGTGAAGGTTGCACTCCCTGGAACAGTGTGTGCGTGCTCATCGATAAGTCGTGTCTGACTCTACTCCATGGACTGTAGCCCGCCAGGCTCCTCCGTCCATGGGATTTCCCAGACAAGAACACTGGAGTGGGTTGCCCTTTTCTTCTTCAGGGGATCTTCCTGACCCAGGGATCCAACTTATGCCTCCTGCTTAGCAGGTGGATTCTTTATCCTTGAGTCACCCGGGAACTCCCCTCTGGAGCAGCGTACTTCTCGAACTCCCTGGCGGGAGAAGACACAGCCAGAGGGACCACGTGCCAGCTCCTCTGTGCTTTGGTGGGATGCTGCCTAATTAGAAAGGATCTAAGGAGTCTGAGAGAGCAGCTGGGATGTCAGATGAGCCATATGCAGTTAGGAAGTGGGAGCAAGATGAACTCAGAAGTGTCTAATGTCAGGCTAGGCTCTCACCCCCGCACAGGCAGCCCCGGATGAGTGTGTAAGCTTGTGAGCTGCATGGCCACGAGCACATTCAAGAGGGTGTCAACACCATGGTCCCCAGACATTCTCATCCACTCCCTTCTTAGCCCGTCCCAGGCAGACAGTTCTGCAAACCTTAGGCCCTTGTGGGCCAGGGGACAGTTCAGTGACACCAGCCCCATCCTTCTGGTTCTGCCCTCCCACCCTCCAGCCTGCACACTGTGGCCTGCTGAGTCCCACCACCCTAGCTGCTGCAGGGTCCTGAACCTGAAGTTACCTTTTCATTCTGGTGGAAGCTGGAGCCCCAGCCCTCAGCCCCCTCCCCCGCCACGCCCAGGCACCTGCCCCACTCCTCCTTGCTGGCAGCAGCCTCGGTAACAGCCTTGCTAATTTGCTAATCTGTTAATTATCTACCGCTGGCAGAGGTGCCTGTTCATTGAAAACTCAGCCCCCTCCTTTAATTGCTTGCCTGCCTCCTGGCTGTCTCGTTTAGTCTGAGTTTTCTCTCCATCCTCTCCATGTCGCCCCCCAACCCTGAGGCCCTGGGTTCTCAGCCTTCGGCTCCTGATTCTTCATGATCAATACTGGCCTTCTGCAGAGCTCAGTCACTGGGGCATCTCAGGCCCCAGATGCGGGAGGCACAGCTGGCAGGAGACACCACACCCCTGCCTGTTCTTCTGTGGGAGGCTGGGAGGCGGTTAAAGCAATTTGCCCTGGAAATTAATGGAGAGGTTCTGGGCCAGTGGGAGGACTCAACGGGGAAGCAGATTTCAACTTAAACAAAAGGCCAAACTCTTCCAGTGCAGAGGTGGCCAGAGGAGCTGCTGCCTGGAGGCTGTTGGGAGCCTTGAAAGGGGCTGAGCCAGGTGCCTGGAAGGTTCTGCCCTGATTCTCCCCCCACCCTCCAGTCCTCAACCCTGGGGTTTTCTGACCTGATTTCTTTGAGCCTGGCCCCTGACCTCATTCACCACCTCTCTCCCTGCATATCCCTGGATGGGCCAGGTATAGATATCAGGTTAGTGCAAAAGTAATGGTGGTTTTGCATTATTGAACTTTGCCGTTTGATATTGGAATACATTCTTAAATGCATGTGGTTAGCTTATACATCATTTTAATGCAAATTTCTCACTTTATTTTTATTTTTTTTTTTTTTGCTAATGACTTATTACTTGCTGTTTACTTTATATTGATTTTAGACCAGGGAAAGTGTGTTGGACAAAAAGCAGATTCGAGCAATTTTCTTACTTGGGTTCAAAATGGGTCATAAAGCAGTAGAGACAACTCACATCAACAACACATCTGACCCAGGAACTGCTAACGAACGTACAGTGCAGTGGGGATTTCACAAAGGAGATGAGAGCCTTGAAGATGAGGAGCCTAACGGCTGGCCATCAGGAGTTGATAACAACCAATTGAGAGCAATCGTGGAAGTTGATCCTCTTAACAACTACTTGAAAACTTGCCATTTTTTGGTCATTCGGCATTTGAAGCAAATTGGAAAGGTGAGAAAGCTCGTTAAGTGGATGCCTTGTGAGGTGACCGCATATCAAAAAAAAATCATTTTGAAGTATCATCTTCTCTTAGTCTACACCACAACACGAACCGTTTCTTGATAGATTGTGATGTGCAATGAAAGCAGACTTTATGTGACCACCCGCAATGGCCAGCCTAGTGGTTGGGCTGAGAAGAAGCTCCAGAGCACTTACCAAAGCCAAAGTTCACCCAAAACAGGTCATGGTCACCGTTGGGTGGTCTGCTGCCCATCTGATCCACTACTGCTTTCTGTATCCTGGTGAAACCATTACATCTGAAAAGTATGGTCAGCAGATCAATGAGATGCACCAAAAACTGCAGTGTCAACAGAATGAGCCCAATTCTTCTGCACGACGACACCCAACTGCTGACCGGTATGGCAGCCTGCTTCCCAATCCAACCTTGCCCCTCCTCCAAGGGGAAGACACACTTCTGAAGGTGGAGGAATGTCGAGGGTGCGGGGCGTGGGCACGGTGTTTGATAAATCCTGCCGGAGGATTCAGAACATAAAGGCAGCTGCTGTTGGCCTCGACAGTCCCTCCCCAGCTTCATCTTCAGAAACATTGTCTCCATGTGGTCATTTTAGGAGGAGGTGCCAAGCAAATGGGAACTTGAGGACCCAGAGGTCTGGGTTCAAGCCCTGGCTCTACCACTAACTGGCTCTGTGACCTGGGCAAGTCAGTTAACCCTTTTGAGCCTCAGTTTCCTCATCTGTAAACTGGGTTCATTATAATGTCTGCCCACTTGGTGGTCTCTCTAGATTCTTTTTTTTTGGCTGCACTGAGACTTCCTTGCTATGTGGGGACTTCTTCTAGTTGTGGTGAGTGGGGGCTTCTCTTCATTATGGTACACAGACTTTAGGCCCCAAGTCTCAATAGTTGTGGAGCGTGGGCTCCATAGTTGTGGCAAACGGAATTAGTTGCCCTGCGGCATGTGGAATCTTCCCTAACCAGGGATCAAACCCATCTCCCTGGCATGGGCAGGCAGGCTCCCAACCGCTGGATGGCCCGGGGTGGCCAGTCCCTCTGGAGTCTTGTGTGGACTAGCTGTGATGGCTGTCTTGGCTTATTGTAAGGGGTGACACTTGGGCAATATAAAAGTTATCTTGATGGCTGTAGACTTCCTGGGCTCCTGCCCTGCCTCACTCTTGCCCCTAAACCCCACCCTGTCTTGTGCCTCCCCATCCTGACATGAAGCAGTCATTCTGCAGCTCTGGAAAAGAGCTCATCTCTGAGATTTTAGACAGAATAATTTCTTCTCCCTCTCACGCCTGCCTGTCCGGGAAAATCGCACAACCCACATAGCACCCCCAGGGGCACCCACACACTCCCGCAGCCATTGTTCCCCTCATCAGCCAACAAAAAGCTCCCCGTCTCCACGAAGCAGAGTGAGGCATGAGAAAAGGAGGGGGAACCTGAAGAAAGCAGGGATGACAGCCTAACCCCCGAGGGGCCCCCCACGCCAGGATGCAGAGACCAGTTTCCTTTCGGATTCCCACCCCATTTGAGCCCCAGCCACGTGGCTAGCTCTGTGCCAGGTCTGCCACCTGCAAGGCTCACCCTGCTGAGACCTTGACCCAAGCTACCACAGGAGCCACATGAGGCGGGAGTGAGCAAGCGTCAGTACCCTGGTATTACATCTGGGAGGGCCTGGCTCACACAAGAACTTAGTGGCAGAGACAGGACAAGAGCTGAAGCCCTGTGCTCTTTCTGAGCTGTTTCCCAGAACTCACCCCTGGAGGCCTGGAAGCCAGAAGGGCCAGGAAAGGAGGTACAGAGAAAGGCTGCTCCCCTCTCTGGACAGGAGAGCCCAGGGACACAGCACCCTGACTCCTCGCTCCCAGCCCTGGCCACAACTAGGTCTCTGCTGCCCATCGCTCTCTGGGCTAGGGCTCTGCCAGCTCTCAGAAACAGCAAGCCCTTTCTGCACCACACTACCCTTTCCAATGCTGGAGACCATCAGTGCAATAAAACCTCAGAAGTGAAAGTTGCTCAGTCATGTCTGACTTTTTGCAACCCCATGGACTGTTGCCTGCCAGGCTCCTCTGTTCATGGGATTTCCCAGGCAAGAAGACTGGGATTGGTAGCCATTCCCTTCTCCAGGGGATCTTTCCAACCCAGGGACTGAACCCAGGTCTCTGGCATTACAGGCAGATTCTTTATACTGTCTGAGCCACATTATTCCTGAGGTCCCATTAAGTGCCCAATAGGCTGACACCCCAAACTGAATGAGACACCCTAGGACAGGGAAAGTGTGCCTGGGTGCACCTCCTATAGGAGGCAGGTTCTGGGGCCCAGAGGGACCGATGTGAACCCCCTCTCCCACCATCGAGGCTCCTGGGTCTGGGTGCTCATGATGGGTTGTTAAGGGGCTCAGGGAGCTGAGGAAGTGGGGGTGGAGGCTGGGGACCAGGCGGAAGACAGACAGGGGTAATTTCTTCTCCCTCTCACGCCTGCCTGTCCGGGAAAATCGCACAACCCACATAGCACCCCCAGGGGCACCCACCCTCCCGCAGCCATTGTTCCCCTCATCAGCCAACAAAAAGCTCCCCGTCTCCACGAAGCAGAGTGAGGCATGAGAAAAGGAGGGGGAACCTGAAGAAAGCAGGGATGACAGCCTAACCCCCGAGGGGCCCCCCACGCCAGGATGCAGAGACCAGTTTCCTTTCGGATTCCCACCCCATTTGAGCCCCAGCCACGTGGCTAGCTCTGTGCCAGGTCTGCCACCTGCAAGGCTCACCCTGCTGAGACCTTGACCCAAGCTACCACAGGAGCCACATGAGGCGGGAGTGAGCAAGCGTCAGTACCCTGGTATTACATCTGGGAGGGCCTGGCTCACACAAGAACTTAGTGGCAGAGACAGGACAAGAGCTGAAGCCCTGTGCTCTTTCTGAGCTGTTTCCCAGAACTCACCCCTGGAGGCCTGGAAGCCAGAAGGGCCAGGAAAGGAGGTACAGAGAAAGGCTGCTCCTCTCTGGACAGGAGAGCCCAGGGACACAGCACCCTGACTCCTCGCTCCCAGCCCTGGCCACAACTAGGTCTCTGCTGCCCATCGCTCTCTGGGCTAGGGCTCTGCCAGCTCTCAGAAACAGCAAGCCCTTTCTGCACCACACTACCCTTTCCAATGCTGGAGACCATCAGTGCAATAAAACCTCAGAAGTGAAAGTTGCTCAGTCATGTCTGACTTTTTGCAACCCCATGGACTGTTGCCTGCCAGGCTCCTCTGTTCATGGGATTTCCCAGGCAAGAAGACTGGGATTGGTAGCCATTCCCTTCTCCAGGGGATCTTTCCAACCCAGGGACTGAACCCAGGTCTCTGGCATTACAGGCAGATTCTTTATACTGTCTGAGCCACATTATTCCTGAGGTCCCATTAAGTGCCCAATAGGCTGACACCCCAAACTGAATGAGACACCCTAGGACAGGGAAAGTGTGCCTGGGTGCACCTCCTATAGGAGGCAGGTTCTGGGGCCCAGAGGGACCGATGTGAACCCCCTCTCCCACCATCGAGGCTCCTGGGTCTGGGTGCTCATGATGGGTTGTTAAGGGGGCTCAGGGAGCTGAGGAAGTGGGGGTGGAGGCTGGGGACCAGGCGGAAGACAGACAGGGCATATTGGAGGAGACCGGATCTCAGACCCATTTTTAACAATGATGCAGCCTTTATGCTCAAAACCCATTTCCCATCTCCTGTTTCTCCCAGCCACGGTCCTCCACCAAATGGCCTAGCGGAGAGAAGTAAGGACTAGCTGAGGCGCCAGGGTCCCCATCTCTTCTTCTGGGGGTCCCCTGGTGGAGACTGATCTGGCTCAGAGACTGAGGTTGTGGGTTCCAGAACAGGAGAGAGCTGATCTGGCAGACAGAAGGGGGTCTGGGAGAGGCAGGGCCTTCCTGTGCCCCCAGATAGGCCTCCTGGCCCTAGAAATGGGGGACACGCTTCATGTCCAGTGTCCCCACAGTTACATCCTCCTGACCCCTCCATCCACACCCCCGAACCCCACAAGCTCCCCACCACTGTGCCTGGCCCCCCACTCATCAGGAGATGGCAAGAGAGCCCCTCTGCTCACCAGGGTCACTTTTGGCGCCAAAGGGAAGGGACTTTCATGGGAGTCACTTCAAGACAAACCTCGGGGACAGCAGCGCTGGCCTGGGGGCTGAGAATTAGCCAGTCCCACCATATACAGAGCCATAAATATGCCATGATCTTTGAACCAGTAATCCCACTGTTTGGAATCCTCCCCAAAACCTAATTACAAAGGGAGAAATAGCTCTATATGCACAGCTGTTTATAGCAACATTATTTATAATAGGACAAAAGTGAACTCAGCCAAAATGCTCAGTGATTTGTGGGAGGGAGAGGGGTGATGTCAATAAGACAGAATGTTTATTATACAGTCAAGAAAACTGGCGAGTTCGGAAACTTCGTTGTGAAATCACGTTAAGGGGAAAAAGAACACACAGTTTTACATATGTGTTCTGTCGACAAATAATAACCACTGCATCTAGGCAACTGGTCTAAACACTAGAGAGACCACTATGAATGGACCACGCCCCCACCTCCTGGAAGGGACATTCCAACACTGAGCCCTATGGTCAGTTCAGTTCAGTTCAGTTCAGATACTCAGACATGTCTGACTCTGCAACCTCACGGACTGCAGCACACCAGGCTTCCCTGTCCTTCACCATCTCCTGGAGGTTGCTCAAACTCATAGCCATTGACTCAGTGATGCCATCCAACCATCTCGTCCTCTGTCATGCCTTCTCCTTTTGCCTTCTATTTTTCCCAGCATCAGGATCTTTTTCAATGAGTCGTCTCTTCACATCAGGTGGCCAAAGTAATGGAGCTTCAGCTTCAGCATCAGTCCTTCCAATAAATATTCAGGATTCATTTCCTTTAGGATTGACTGATTGGGTCTCCTTGTTGTCAAAGTGACTCTCAAGAGTTGTCTCCAACACCACAGTTCAAAGGTATCAATTCTTCAGCGCTCAGCTTTCTTTATGGTACAATTCTCACATCCACACATGACTACTGGGAAAACCATACCTTTGATTATACGGACTTTTGTCAGCAAAGTCAACAAGGAATTAAGAGGTGACTGCCCCCTAAGATGGGAGATGGACAGAGAGAAAAGTGTCTTAGGACTTCCTTGGGGATTCAGTGCAAGACTCTGGGCTCCCAATGTAGGAAGCCTGGGTTGGATCCCTGATTGGGAAACTAGATCCCACATGCTGCACCTAAGAGTTCATGTGTTACAATTAAAGATCCCTTGTTTCATGACTGAGAACTGGTGCTTCCCAGGTGGTACAGTAGATGAGAATTCACCTGGCAATTCAAGGGACACTCGATCCATCACTGATCTGTGAGGATTCCACGTGCCATGGAGTAACTAAGCCCATGTACCTTAATTCCTGAGCCCGCACTCGATGGTCCATAGTCCGCAACTACTGAACCTGTGCGCTGCAACTGCCGAAGACCATATGCCTAGAGCCTGTGCTCCGCAACAAAAGAAGTCACTGGAACAAGAGAAACCACCACAACCAGAGAAGCCACTGCAAACCCATGCACTACCACAAAGAGGAGCCCTCACTCACCACAACCAGAGAAAGCCCTCACGCAGCCTTGAAGACTCAGCACAACCAAAAATTTCTTTAATCAATTACATTTTTTAAAAAAAAACTAAATTTTTTAGAAAGTGTCTTCACCCCAGCCCTCTGTTGCCCACTGTGGGGTTCATTTTGTTTGGCTGGGTCACCAAAGAGGGTTCCAGCGGAGGCCATGGACCCCTAAGGGGGAAGCCATTCATCAGGCAGAAGCTGAGACCAGGAGCAAAAAAGTCAGGGCCACTCTAAAGGCACCAGCCCATTGCAGTGGGAGCATCTAGCCTGGGAATCTTCTCCCCAGGGAAGGGAATCTGTCAGGCTGCTGTGAGGAAGCCTATGAGCCCCTAAGGTTTGCAAACAAACCAGAAGGGGAGATTCTTTGAGAGTATGGGCTGAGCTTCCTACTAACCTGGTAAGTGGGACCTGAGAAACTGGAGGTCCGTTTTGCTCCCAGCGTGAGATGTGACTTGTGGTGGCCTGCGGGAGGTAATGGTGTTGGAGGAAGGTGTGGAAGTACCATCCAAAGGTGGGTTGGCCCCAGTCCTGCTGGTGCACGAAGTCCAGTCTGTGCAGAAGGATGCAGAACCTTCCCACACTTGATCCTGTGTAGAGACGAGGTTCATGGAGCGCTGAGCTCGGAGACCTGAAATACCCAGGTCTCCAGGAATAGAAAGCCCCCTTTTCACTTTCCCAGAGTCTGGAGGGAGCTCCCTGGGGTGGGGGGAGCCGAGGCACAGAATTGCAGGGGTTCCCCTGAGATCCTGGGTGGATCAGGGCTGGGGAGCAGGCTGACCGCCTCTGCCACAGCTGTCCCACCCCAAGCAGGAGCTGAGACTCCAGCGCCCGGCCCGTGGGAGGTGCCAGGCAAACAGAAGAGTCAGCAAGCTAAACATGCTATTAGCAGCAATGGAGACGTGCCGATTATCTGCACAGCTGTCAGAGCATCTGCGGCCCCCTCACGCCCGCCTGGGGGCGGGCTGCTCTTCCTCTGCCTTCCCAGAGGTGCCTGACGGACCTGCGTTTTCATCCGGTGACGGGACCTGAAGACAAGACCAGTCCCTGGGCCCATCCCCCTGGAGCTGGGCCTTTGTTTCTCAAACTACAAATATGGGGTGAGTGGTGGGGATTAAAAACTCAGCCCCTACAGGGTCGTTAGGACCACCCTGATGAGATATTTTAAGTGAAGGCATCTTGCAGATGATAAAGGGCTATGAAGTCACTGGTGGTATGATTTGTCCATCAAAAATCTCATCCCGAGCGGCTCTCACATTTGCTCCACACAGGATGAAATGGAGACATGGAAGGTGCCATGATTCGACCAATGTCACAGCTGCAAACGGGAGTCTTGGTTTCTGACGTAGAACCAGGAGGAAGCACCCCTCTTTCCCCCTCTCAGTAAGAGGGGACCCAGTGGAGGATGAAACGGCAACCCACTTCAGGGGTCTTGCCTGAGAAAGCCTATGGACAGAGAAGCCTGGTGGGCTACAGTCCAAGGGGTCGCAAAAGGGTAGGACATGACTGAGTGACTGAGCACACACGTATGTATGTGAATAACTGCTTCATTGTGCTGCACACCTGAAACTAACACAGCATTGTACAGCAACTATACTCCAATAAAAATTATTTTTTTTTAATGGAACCAGAAGTCCAGAAAGGTGGCCACAGAGCAAGATGGAGGGCAGACAGAAGGAAGGCCAGCCCTGCCTGCTCCTGCCAGGTTCACTTCCCAGGTCCCAGTCCAGTGGAGCCTTGTCCTAAGCAAGGAGCAGGTGGCTGGAGGCGTGAAGTCAAGGTCAAGAATGAAAGTGACCCAGCTGAGGTCCCTTCATCTCAAGCAGGAGCTGAGACTCCAGCGCCCGGCCCGTGGGAGGTGCCAGGCAAACAGAAGAGTCAGCAAGCTAAACATGCTATTAGCAGCAATGGAGACGTGCCGATTATCTGCACAGCTGTCAGAGCATCTGCGGCCCCCTCACGCCCGCCTGGGGGCGGGCTGCTCTTCCTCTGCCTTCCCAGAGGTGCCTGACGGACCTGCGTTTTCATCCGGTGACGGGACCTGAAGACAAGACCAGTCCCTGGGCCCATCCCCCTGGAGCTGGGCCTTTGTTTCTCAAACTACAAATATGGGGTGAGTGGTGGGGATTAAAAACTCAGCCCCTACAGGGTCGTTAGGACCACCCTGATGAGATATTTTAAGTGAAGGCATCTTGCAGATGATAAAGGGCTATGAAGTCACTGGTGGTATGATTTGTCCATCAAAAATCTCATCCCGAGCGGCTCTCACATTTGCTCCACACAGGATGAAATGGAGACATGGAAGGTGCCATGATTCGACCAATGTCACAGCTGCAAACGGGAGTCTTGGTTTCTGACGTAGAACCAGGAGGAAGCACCTCTTTCCCCTCTCAGTAAGAGGGGACCCAGTGGAGGATGAAACGGCAACCCACTTCAGGGGTCTTGCCTGAGAAAGCCTATGGACAGAGAAGCCTGGTGGGCTACAGTCCAAGGGGTCGCAAAAGGGTAGGACATGACTGAGTGACTGAGCACACACGTATGTATGTGAATAACTGCTTCATTGTGCTGCACACCTGAAACTAACACAGCATTGTACAGCAACTATACTCCAATAAAAATTATTTTTTTTTAATGGAACCAGAAGTCCAGAAAGGTGGCCACAGAGCAAGATGGAGGGCAGACAGAAGGAAGGCCAGCCCTGCCTGCTCCTGCCAGGTTCACTTCCCAGGTCCCAGTCCAGTGGAGCCTTGTCCTAAGCAAGGAGCAGGTGGCTGGAGGCGTGAAGTCAAGGTCAAGAATGAAAGTGACCCAGCTGAGGTCCCTTCATCTCAAGGGGCTCTCTTGCAGGCCCAGTGCATGGCCTGGAGGAATGCGCCCCCTAATGGTGTCAGTGTGGGCTCCATACCAGCTGAAGAGAGGGTGGGCCTGCAGTGGAAAGCTGAGAAGCCTGCCCAGGCACCTCGGAGGTCACACCTTCTGAAACCTCTCGCTCAACTGAGGCCCTGGGGCACCCAGCCCCTTTCCCAAGCCCTGACCCTGCCCTCACCCTTCCAAATTGGTCCATCTCCACACCTGACCAGGAGACAGCCCCGGGGTCCAGGGAGGAGGCTCAGGAGATGGACGGGGAGGTGAGAGGCAGAATGAGAGCCCTGCCCACCTGACCACTCCCACCTCCAGTCAGCCTTTGCCTTTGGAAAGCGCTTGTGTGTGGGCTGGGGAGGCGGGATGATGCTCGATCACACAGAGTGCGAGGGATGCTGAGGGTGGAGAGGTGACTCATGGGACCGTAGGGGACAGGAAGCACGTGGAAGGACGTGCTGGTGACTCAGGGACGATGGAGGAGGAAGCTCATCCCCAGAGGCCACTAGGTCTGTACCCCACAGGTCCCGCGTGTACGCAGTGTTCTCTGCCTCCTGCTGGCTCTAAGGGCAGGCTTCACCCAAGGACTCAGAGGTGCTGGTGCGGCCGCAGAGGCCCGCACTCGCAGCTGCCGCTGGACTCTCAAGCAGACCTGCTGAGAGGCCTGGGGTTGCTGCGGACTTCCCTTAAGACCATTTCCCACACACAGCAATGCCTGGCCCCTGGCTCTCTGCCCCTGGTGCTATCTGCACCCCTGCCCTGTTCTCGGTTCTGTGACCAGTGGCCTGTTTTGCTTTCTCTTTGTTTTGCCAGCTGCTTACAAGACCCCTCTGGTCTCTTCTAATTGGTGAACTCTAAGCCCTCCCTAAAGGTCCAGATCAAACGCTCCCTCTTCTGCAAAGCTTCTCAACTCCTCTGGCAGAAGCTCACGGTCCTGCTACGTGAAATGTCTTCATGTGGAATTTCCATATAATTCTCTATCCACGTGTCATCCGGCCACCCCACAGAGCTCCGAGCTCTTCAGTGGAAGAGATCCTTTCTGCTTTATCTGGGTCTGCTTTATCATTGTCCCTGCTAAGGCTACAGGTGCCTCCTAAATGCTGAGTGTCGAATGAATGAAAACTGCTTCCTCTGCCTCCTCCAGCCCTCAGCTCTCCTAAGGTTCTTGCCCGATGGGGCAGGAAAATGGCCCATCTCTCCCTCCCCAGGGAAAAGGATGCCCGAGGTCACCAGAATGGTTGGGGCAGACCGAGGATGTCGAGCTGGGTTTCCTGGCTCCTATCCAAGGCCCTTTGCAGAACCAAATTGAGGGAAATAGAAGTTTGGTTGGTGGCAGAGCTACGAGGCGAATGATCGAGCTGGGGGGGGTTCCAAGGTCAGCCTTTGCCTTTGGAAAGCGCTTGTGTGTGGGCTGGGAGGCGGATGATGCTCGATCACACAGAGTGCGAGGATGCTGAGGGTGGAGAGGTGACTCATGGGACCGTAGGGGACAGGAAGCACGTGGAAGGACGTGCTGGTGACTCAGGGACGATGGAGGAGGAAGCTCATCCCCAGAGGCCACTAGGTCTGTACCCCACAGGTCCCGCGTGTACGCAGTGTTCTCTGCCTCCTGCTGGCTCTAAGGGCAGGCTTCACCCAAGGACTCAGAGGTGCTGGTGCGGCCGCAGAGGCCCGCACTCGCAGCTGCCGCTGGACTCTCAAGCAGACCTGCTGAGAGGCCTGGGGTTGCTGCGGACTTCCCTTAAGACCATTTCCCACACACAGCAATGCCTGGCCCCTGGCTCTCTGCCCCTGGTGCTATCTGCACCCCTGCCCTGTTCTCGGTTCTGTGACCAGTGGCCTGTTTTGCTTTCTCTTTGTTTTGCCAGCTGCTTACAAGACCCCTCTGGTCTCTTCTAATTGGTGAACTCTAAGCCCTCCCTAAAGGTCCAGATCAAACGCTCCCTCTTCTGCAAAGCTTCTCAACTCCTCTGGCAGAAGCTCACGGTCCTGCTACGTGAAATGTCTTCATGTGGAATTTCCATATAATTCTCTATCCACGTGTCATCCGGCCACCCCACAGAGCTCCGAGCTCTTCAGTGGAAGAGATCCTTTCTGCTTTATCTGGGTCTGCTTTATCATTGTCCCTGCTAAGGCTACAGGTGCCTCCTAAATGCTGAGTGTCGAATGAATGAAAACTGCTTCCTCTGCCTCCTCCAGCCCTCAGCTCTCCTAAGGTTCTTGCCCGATGGGGCAGGAAAATGGCCCATCTCTCCCTCCCCAGGGAAAAGGATGCCCGAGGTCACCAGAATGGTTGGGGCAGACCGAGGATGTCGAGCTGGGTTTCCTGGCTCCTATCCAAGGCCCTTTGCAGAACCAAATTGAGGGAAATAGAAGTGTTTCAGAGCTGACGTGACAGTGACAGACGCAGGAGCTGGGGGAGCTGTGAGGTGCTGAACACTGCTGCCTGCCAGCCACTGCAGAGCAGAGGGGGTGAGGAGGGGGAAGGGGGCTTGCTCCCGGGAAGGGGCCCTGGACCTCCTTCCCCCAATACTCAACTCTCCCCCACCTATGCAGGGTTAAGCCTCACTCTGGGCAACAGTGTGGACCCGGGGGCGCGGGGGGATCAACGAGGTGGGGCTTGGAGGGCTTTGGAGATTGGAATGATCAGTGTCAGGAGCACCATCCAGGACTTTCCTGGTGGTCCAGTAGTGAAGACTCCATGCTCCCAATGCAGGGGTTCCAGGTTCAAATCCTGGTCAGGGAACTAGATCCCACATGCCTTATGTGCAAGACTTGATTCCCTAAGACCTGGTGCAGACAAATAAATTTTTCAAAAGAGAGAGAGAGCACCTTCCTTTTCTGGGGAGCCTCACTGGGCTCCTGGGTCCAGCCTTGCTCCTCTGAAGCTGACTGCAGGATTGGATAAGTGCTGTGAGCCCTGAGCCCCACCCGAGTCCCACCCGAGCCACACGGAGCTGGCATCCTGAGCGCTGAGCTGCCCCGGCCAGAGTACACGGCTTCTCTGGGCCTGGCCTCCGCTGGAGCCCAGTCAGTGAGGCCTCTGCAGGCCTTCTTCCAGCTGCCAAGACCTACCTTCCAGAAACCTGAGCCTTCCAAGTGGAGTGGCAGTGGAGAAGATAGGGGAAGGAGGAACACAGAAGCCACAGCCAAGAATTTATTTTTTATTTACTTCTTAGGTTTTTAAAAATTTTTTCAATTGCTCAAAAATATCTCTTTGCCAAAAAAGAAAAAAGAAAACTTAAATATTTCAGACAATGCTCATGTGTCCCTCAACCTCCTCCCCCTCCCCAAAATGTGTTTCTGTCTCCAGAGGCAATGACTAAAGCTAGTTTTTCTTTTAAAAAAAAAAAAAAAAAAAAAACCACACACACATTTACTACATTTATGGTAACAATTCAAACCTAATACCAAATGTCTAAGATGAAACATCTCCCTTGTTTGAATAGTCATTATTAACAATTTGGGGTTTTACTTTTGATTCTTTTTAAAAAAGTCGTATACAGGGCAGAAGAGGCTTGCTGTTTCCTCATAAAATATACATTCATTATTTTTCTACACAAATGAGGTCATATTCTGCATACAGTCCTGCCTCTGGTTGTTCTCACAAATGTTCTCAGAGGTTTTTTCCTTGCACATCCTGCACTGGCACCCCGCTGTGTTTAACCCTCTCTCTGCGCTGGACCTCTGGGGTGTTTCCAGCTTCCCCAGGAGCCTGGGGAGGACACAGGGATCCTGGTTCCAGGAAGCTGTCCCAGGCTCCATCAGCACTGGGGGCTCCTCAGTGGGCCTTTAGGGGGACTTGAGGGGCCAGGAGAAAGAGCTGCCTTTGTGGGGACCTAAGGCAGCCCTGAGGGTGGGGGGTTCTGTCCCCTCCTGGCTGCTGCTGATCTGCCATGGGCCTCGTGCTCCCCCAGAAGGCGGGGGATGCTGGTAGTGAGCGGATTTGACCTGACCCTCCCAGCCTCCTTGAAGATGGGCAGGGAGTCCTCTCAGGTGTACCTGCCCTCATGCCAACCCTGGGCAGGGCACCACTGCACCTGTGCCCGCTTCTCTTTACTGCCCTGTTCCTCATAACAGCATGAGCCCTGCAGCTGTGTTACACACAGACCGGGAGGGTATGTGCCCCGTGTGGCCTGGGAGGCCCAGCACACGGGCTCGGGAGCCAACCTCAAGGCACCCCAGCCAAGGCGGACACCTCAACCCAGCTTTGCGGTTCCCCTGTTTTTCCCTCTGCTGCCGCTGCTACTGGTTCAACAAATAAAGCACCCTCTCCACTGAGAAAATAAAAAATAAAAAGGAACAATAAAATATTTAATACTCCTGGGATGTAGGTCTTCTCAAACAGGAGGCAGCTGCTGCTAGAGCCGAGTTTGGCAGAGGCCGGGGTGGCTTGTTTTCTGTTTTTTTAATTTTTATTGGTATTTTCAATTTTTCCCCAGAAGGTGCCTCTAGTTAAGACACATTCCTTGTATGTCTGTTCCATGTGCTTAGCTGGTAATTAAAGTTGCTGTTTATTAGTGCTTCCTCTGCCTATTGTCCTGGTTTGTCTGTAATGAGGGCGGAGGGCTTCCGAGTGACATGGTGGTACAGTGGAGGTGGGACACAGACACATCTGCAAGGTCGGGGGTGCTGTCTCCGCAGGTGGGGGCCCAAAGGGTTGACCAGCCAGGGAGGTCAAGCCCGCCCTGGAGTCAGTCATCTGCTGTGAGAACCCGGATGAGCACACTGGCCAGACCGTTCATTAATTGGGATGGAATAAAAGAAATTCTCAGACATACCTGCCTCTTCTATGCTTCTTCTCCGGAAAGTGTTGGAAGAGATCTACCATCAGAACAAGAAACTATGATCAAGAAAGACCTGCCAGACTAGCAGTGCCCAGACCTATCACTCTCAGTTGCCTGAAAGGAGCGACTCTTCCTCCATCTTTGCTCCACAAGCAATGCCAAAGGCGGGCAGTGTGGGTGGGGTGGTGCATCAGGGAGAAGCTGCATTAATGAACAAGATACAGACTCAGACAGCCCAACCCAAACGGTTTACAGGTAGAGGAAGAGCCTGGGGGCGAAGTCAGGATTCATGTTTCCAAGACTCCCTGGCTGTGCCCCGTGGTGGCACGTGGTAAGGGTCCTGTTGCACAGGTTGGCCACTGCACAACCAAATATGGCAGCCGGCAGAGGCCGGCCTCACACCCATGGAGCCCACCCACTCTGCACCCTGTGTTCCACACCCACCACACTGCAGTTGTGAAATAAAAGTGTAGCCCAATACTGCCCCTGCCCCTTGACCCCAAGAGCTCAGTGATCACTGCCTGGAACCCCCCCCTGTCCCCTTCCTCCATCTAGGGTGAGGAGTACAGGGTCCTTCTCTAAGGACAGCTTGGGACTGCCTCCACCTGGCCAACCCTGCTTCCCTGAGTTTAGGAGGCGGCTGAGTTTCAGTCACGTGACAGACCAGAGAGCCTCACAGAAGGTCTTCCACTGTGGTGGGGGCAGACAGCTCCCTCCCCTTCCTCTCTCCCTCTGCTCCTCCTTGCCTCCTTGGAGATCCAGAGTGGCCTCCCCACCCCCCGCTCCGGCACATGCCTCTCCCCACCCTGCGTGTTATACCCCTGGGAGTATTTGAACTCCTGCCCCCGCCATTCCGCTCTAAACAGAGGAGCAGTTTCCATTCATGGGCCCCAAATGGGGCAAATCCTACCCTTTCAATGCCCTAGATCAATGAGGAAAGACATGACGGGGAAAGAAAGAATCCATGGATGGCATACTGGCTTTCCCAGAGCTTAAGAGTGGCACTCCAGCTCATCCTGGTGTGGACCTTTGGCCACAGGAGGACTCGGTGCATTTCCTGACTTGAACCAGAAGAAACAAGATTCGGGACAAAGATGTTAAGCAGCTGTTCCGGTAACTCAGACCCCCCCACAGGGGCTGGAATAAAAGAAATTCTCAGACATACCTGCCTCTTCTATGCTTCTTCTCCGGAAAGTGTTGGAAGAGATCTACCATCAGAACAAGAAACTATGATCAAGAAAGACCTGCCAGACTAGCAGTGCCCAGACCTATCACTCTCAGTTGCCTGAAAGGAGCGACTCTTCCTCCATCTTTGCTCCACAAGCAATGCCAAAGGCGGGCAGTGTGGGTGGGGTGGTGCATCAGGGAGAAGCTGCATTAATGAACAAGATACAGACTCAGACAGCCCAACCCAAACGGTTTACAGGTAGAGGAAGAGCCTGGGGGCGAAGTCAGGATTCATGTTTCCAAGACTCCCTGGCTGTGCCCCGTGGTGGCACGTGGTAAGGGTCCTGTTGCACAGGTTGGCCACTGCACAACCAAATATGGCAGCCGGCAGAGGCCGGCCTCACACCCATGGAGCCCACCCACTCTGCACCCTGTGTTCCACACCCACCACACTGCAGTTGTGAAATAAAAGTGTAGCCCAATACTGCCCCTGCCCCTTGACCCCAAGAGCTCAGTGATCACTGCCTGGAACCCCTCCCTGTCCCCCTTCCTCCATCTAGGGTGAGGAGTACAGGGTCCTTCTCTAAGGACAGCTTGGGACTGCCTCCACCTGGCCAACCCTGCTTCCCTGAGTTTAGGAGGCGGCTGAGTTTCAGTCACGTGACAGACCAGAGAGCCTCACAGAAGGTCTTCCACTGTGGTGGGGGCAGACAGCTCCCTCCCCTTCCTCTCTCCCTCTGCTCCTCCTTGCCTCCTTGGAGATCCAGAGTGGCCTCCCCACCCCCCGCTCCGGCACATGCCTCTCCCCACCCTGCGTGTTATACCCCTGGGAGTATTTGAACTCCTGCCCCCGCCATTCCGCTCTAAACAGAGGAGCAGTTTCCATTCATGGGCCCCAAATGGGGCAAATCCTACCCTTTCAATGCCCTAGATCAATGAGGAAAGACATGACGGGGAAAGAAAGAATCCATGGATGGCATACTGGCTTTCCCAGAGCTTAAGAGTGGCACTCCAGCTCATCCTGGTGTGGACCTTTGGCCACAGGAGGACTCGGTGCATTTCCTGACTTGAACCAGAAGAAACAAGATTCGGGACAAAGATGTTAAGCAGCTGTTCCGGTAACTCAGCCAGGCCTGGGTCACCGTTTCTGCCCCGTGCACAGCGAGCTGTGGATGGATCCGGCCACGCCGGGCTGCCTGAGCCCTGGGGTCTGGCTGTGGCTCTCCAGGCCTCCACTGGAGTTGCAGTCTCGAGTGGCGTTTTAATGGTCGGGAGGGGTGGGAAGGGGGGGATATACATATGACTAATCTGGGAACATACATATCTTAAACAACAAAACTCTGTAAAAGTTAAAAGCAAAATAAAGGTTTAAAATAAAAAAAAGGAATCTCAAGGCAGTGCCTGGGCTCAGCAGGAACAGATGTGTGATGGGCACAGGAATGGTTACACATGGCCAAGGAGTTTTTTTTTTTTTTTTTAAACATTTATTTATTTATTTAGGGGGGCGGGTGGGGAGGGAGGGGGTGGGCGGGCCACTTTTATTGGTCTTTCATTTGTCTATTTTCATCTGTCTTTGCTCTTTGGCCCATGTGGGCCTCCCATCGCGGTGGCCTCTGTTGTCGCAGAGCACCAGCTCTGGGCGCATGCGTTCCAGAGCTCTGGCTCGGTAATTGGACACATCAGTCCAGCCGCTCCGCGGCACGTGGGATCTTCCCAGGCCAGGGATCGAACTGGTGCCCCTTGCACTGCAAGGCGGTGTCCTTACCCACTGGACCACCAGGGAAGCCCGGCCAAGGAGTTTTGAAACCTAGTCCAGATGGCCTTTATGATCCTGCCCTGGCCCAAGTTCATGGCCTTTCTCATCAGACAGCAGGTGCCACATACTCAGCCACAAGCCCCCTGAGATGACTCTAAGAGCCCAGACAAGCAACTGGCGGCCCCAGGGGGTCTTCTCCCTGATCCTTTTTATCCTGGAACCCCATTTCCCAGAGGAAAACTGCAGGCTAGGGGCAGGGGCCTGGCAGGCTCTCCCCCAAAGTCCCCTCCCCTCCTGCAAGTCCCTCCGGGAGAGGCACCAGGATTCTGTGACAGATTTGGCACTGGCAGCTGTCAGAGCTGTCTCAGCCCAGGAACGCACCTCTTAAGAACCCATTAAGCCTTCTTCTATTATCACATAATTATTGCCATGAGAGGGGCATTGTTCCCTTTATTTTGGAAATAAAACAGTTTTAAATCCCTGAAGTAAGAGAGGAGCACACACCAAGGTGGGGGTCTTTCTGGGGAAGCTGTGGGGGCAGGTGGAAGCTCCTGGGGTGGGGCTCGGGTGCCCAGGCTCCTGTGGTCCTAGTCAGGGGGCTAACACAGCCTGCAGCTGGCAATCAGCGGCTGGGGCGGCTGGTGCATCTGCAGCCGACGGGGAGCAGAGGGACGCTCATCTCCCCGCCCAGAGCTGTGGGAAGCTGCCACGGGCCCGTCCCGTCCTCCTCCCTTCTGTCCTGCCGCCACCGTCCTCACACAAGCAGCCTCTAACCCACCCAGGACCTGGCAAGGCAGGTAGTGCTGGCGTCGTTATTCCCTTTACAGGGAGAAAATAGAGGATAAGGGTCTTGCAGGAAGTAATGGGCATATTGATAGTAAGACTCATCATTCATTGAGCCTTTTCCTCCATGGACACCATTTCGCTGAGCCATCACCATGGCTTACCAAGGAGGCCCTAGTCTCTCATTTTATGGTGAGGCTCAGGGGCTTCCTGGAAATACATTTCCCTTGTGGCTTAGATAGTAGGAAAAAAAAAAAAACCTGCCTGCCATGTGGGAGACCTGGCTTCAGTCCCTGGGTGGGGAAGATCCCTGGAGAAGGGAACGGCTTACCCACTCCAGTATTCTTGCCTGGAGAATTCTACAGACAGACGAGCCTAGCAGACTACAGTCCATGGAGTCGCAAAGAGTCAGACATGACTGAGCAGCTGAGTGAGTGTGTACACACACTTTGAAGTTAAGGCCCACCACACCCTGACAGGGGGAGTCGCCACAGTGAAAACCAGGCGGATAGAGAAAAGGAGGAGGGAAGGATGTGACCAAGGCAAAGGGACACTGGGCAAAGGCACAGAGAAGCAGAGGCTCTCCCCCAAAGTCCCCTCCCCTCCTGCAAGTCCCTCCGGGAGAGGCACCAGGATTCTGTGACAGATTTGGCACTGGCAGCTGTCAGAGCTGTCTCAGCCCAGGAACGCACCTCTTAAGAACCCATTAAGCCTTCTTCTATTATCACATAATTATTGCCATGAGAGGGGCATTGTTCCCTTTATTTTGGAAATAAAACAGTTTTAAATCCCTGAAGTAAGAGAGGAGCACACACCAAGGTGGGGGTCTTTCTGGGGAAGCTGTGGGGGCAGGTGGAAGCTCCTGGGGTGGGGCTCGGGTGCCCAGGCTCCTGTGGTCCTAGTCAGGGGGCTAACACAGCCTGCAGCTGGCAATCAGCGGCTGGGGCGGCTGGTGCATCTGCAGCCGACGGGGAGCAGAGGGACGCTCATCTCCCCGCCCAGAGCTGTGGGAAGCTGCCACGGGCCCGTCCCGTCCTCCTCCCTTCTGTCCTGCCGCCACCGTCCTCACACAAGCAGCCTCTAACCCACCCAGGACCTGGCAAGGCAGGTAGTGCTGGCGTCGTTATTCCCTTTACAGGGAGAAAATAGAGGATAAGGGTCTTGCAGGAAGTAATGGGCATATTGATAGTAAGACTCATCATTCATTGAGCCTTTTCCTCCATGGACACCATTTCGCTGAGCCATCACCATGGCTTACCAAGGAGGCCCTAGTCTCTCATTTTATGGTGAGGCTCAGGGGCTTCCTGGAAATACATTTCCCTTGTGGCTTAGATAGTAGGAAAAAAAAAAAAACCTGCCTGCCATGTGGGAGACCTGGCTTCAGTCCCTGGGTGGGGAAGATCCCTGGAGAAGGGAACGGCTTACCCACTCCAGTATTCTTGCCTGGAGAATTCTACAGACAGACGAGCCTAGCAGACTACAGTCCATGGAGTCGCAAAGAGTCAGACATGACTGAGCAGCTGAGTGAGTGTGTACACACACTTTGAAGTTAAGGCCCACCACACCCTGACAGGGGGAGTCGCCACAGTGAAAACCAGGCGGATAGAGAAAAGGAGGAGGGAAGGATGTGACCAAGGCAAAGGGGACACTGGGCAAAGGCACAGAGAAGCAGAGGTGAGGGGCATCTGGAAATCAGTGAGGGCACTGACTGGCTTCCCAGGTGACTCAGTGGTAAAGAATCCTCCAGAATCCTGAATTGCCAGTTCAGAGGTTGTGGGTTCGATCCCTGAGTCAGGAAGACCCTCTGGAGAAGGGTCTGGCAACCCCACTCCAGTATTCTCACCTGAGAAATCCCATGGGCAGAGGAGCCTGGTGGGCTGCAGTCCATGGGGTCGCAGAGTCCGTCAGGACTGAGCATGCACACACAAGGGCATGGAAGGAGCTTCTACGCCTGATGCTGGGGAGGATCTGAGAGGGAAGAGCCTCCCTGGCAGGGGTCCCCTACTTCCCTCTGGGGCTTTGAGTAGAGCTGGCTCCCCTGCCCTACACCTGTCCAAGGAGGCAGACAGGGTTCAAATGTGAAAACTAGCCTCCTCCAGATCCTTTCATGAGACAGCCTAGAGGGGAAAGAGGAATTCAGAAGAGGAACTCAGACAGCATGGCCTTCCTTCTCTGCCTCACAGATCCCCCAGAGTCTTCTGCGGTGGTCTTGAAATGCTGATATCAAAACGACCCCTGTAAAGTGAACACACTAGACAGTCGTATTGAGGTGGCCAAAAAATTTGTTTGGGTTTTTCATACTATCTTACGGGAAAACCTAAATGAAGTTCTTGGCCAATCCAATAAGTGAGAGGGGCTGAGATGTCAGGGAAGAAGGGCTTTAGAGTTATTCTGGTGTGCAATCCTCATTTTATGGAGGAAGAATCAGGCCCAGGGAAGCCATATCATGTGCCCAGTGTGAGTTAAAGTTGAGCCAAAACCCTGCCTTTCTTCCTACCCCATGCTGCCTTCTGACTGGTAACTCTTCCCACATTCTTTGCCTGCCTCTGCCCCAAATTATTTCTCCCCAGCCTGCCATGCCGGGTGACATTGCATTATTCTTAAGACAATTTCTTGGAGGTGGTAAATATGCATGCCCTTTTAGGCAGATTTTAAATAAATATCATCAGTCACTCGTACCTTAATATGAATTAGTTTCATCAGCTGCTTTCCGCAGCACTAACAGGGCATCAGTGGGATGAAGATTTATTGATTGATTTGGCTGCACCGGGTCTTGCTTGGTTGCAGCACGCAGGATCTTCGATCTTCTTTTGTGGCATGTGAGATCTTTAGCTGGTGGCACGCAGGGTCTCATTCCCCAACCAGTGATCAAACCTGGGCCTCCTGCATTGGGAAGGTGGAGTCTTAGTCACTAGACCACCAAGGAAGTCCCAGGATAAAGATTTTTAGGAAAAGGACAGAGAAAGGGACAGTTGTGGACCCTCAGAGAAAGAGATCCTTGTAGCTTTGTTCAAGGAGGGCAAGCTTAAGTGGGCCCAAGGCAGCTTTTATATTAATAGTACAAAGAGAAGTCCAGTTTCTGAAGTTTATTCACTGAGTTGCAAGTCCTATCTCTGTGAAATGGCAGCAGGAAACCTACTGGATCAGAAGCCTCCTCCAGGCTGACCCTCTAGCTTTCCCCACAACAAGAGAGGGCCCCAGGAAGGGGTTAGACTGTTTTCCAGCCTCCCCACCCTCACCCCTCCCTGAGTCCCAGAACAGGAAGGTCAGGTCTCAGGGCCTTCCATGTCATGGGCCAAGTCCTGCTATATCTTTCCACGAAGACAGGAAGATGGGCTCCAGCAAGAGTCAGGCGCGGAAGGAAATTCCTGCCTTGTCAACACGACAGGAAGCGGACTCAACCTTGGCCCAGCTCTGTCCTCTGCTTGTAATGACTCGTCCAGGGAGCATGACCGGACCCCACCACCGCAACCGTAAATCTCCACTCTTATTTGTGAGCTCTGTCTTGCCCATTATTGTTCTCTTTCTCCATTTACTGAAGCTCAGTATAATTAACATATAATGAAGCTCACAAATCTTAACTATACAGCTCCGTGAATCTCTACAAATGTGCATACCTCCCTGCAGCTGTCACTCACCTCAGGATCATGAAGGAGCCTGTGACAGTATAATTTATTCACCTTCTCCATCTTTCATACTAGTGCTACCTATATTTTACTTGTACATTTTTTATTATTTTTGCTTCAAACAGCCAAAAGTCCTTTGTCATTTATTGTTGTTATGAAAACATTGGTCTTTTCTATTTGTCTATATGTTTACAATGGCTGATGCTCTCCATTTCTTTCTGCTAGTCTAGACGCCCATCTGGGAATCTTTCCTTGGCCTGAAGGACTCCCTTTGCCATCCTTTCTTTCTTTCTTATTTCCTTTTCTTTTTGGCCAGGCCATATGGCTTGCAGGGTCTTAGCTTCCCAACCAGGAATGGAACCCAGGCCCACAGCAGTGAAAGTGGAGAATCCTAACCACTGGACTGCCAAGGAATTCCCCTTTAACCTTTCTTTCCAGGTGGATCAGAATCCATTGAATCTGCCTGTTAATGCAGGAGACACAGGAGGCATGGGTTCCATCCCTGGGTCGGGAAGATCCCTTGGAGGAGCAAATGGCAACCCACTCCAGTATTCTTGCCTGGGAGATCCCACGGACAGAGGAGCCTGGCGGGCTACAGTCTGTGGAATCAAAGTGTCAGGAACGACTAAGTAGCTAAGCACAACAAGAGAGGGCCCCAGGAAGGGGTTAGACTGTTTTCCAGCCTCCCCACCCTCACCCCTCCCTGAGTCCCAGAACAGGAAGGTCAGGTCTCAGGGCCTTCCATGTCATGGGCCAAGTCCTGCTATATCTTTCCACGAAGACAGGAAGATGGGCTCCAGCAAGAGTCAGGCGCGGAAGGAAATTCCTGCCTTGTCAACACGACAGGAAGCGGACTCAACCTTGGCCCAGCTCTGTCCTCTGCTTGTAATGACTCGTCCAGGGAGCATGACCGACCCCACCACCGCAACCGTAAATCTCCACTCTTATTTGTGAGCTCTGTCTTGCCCATTATTGTTCTCTTTCTCCATTTACTGAAGCTCAGTATAATTAACATATAATGAAGCTCACAAATCTTAACTATACAGCTCCGTGAATCTCTACAAATGTGCATACCTCCCTGCAGCTGTCACTCACCTCAGGATCATGAAGGAGCCTGTGACAGTATAATTTATTCACCTTCTCCATCTTTCATACTAGTGCTACCTATATTTTACTTGTACATTTTTTATTATTTTTGCTTCAAACAGCCAAAAGTCCTTTGTCATTTATTGTTGTTATGAAAACATTGGTCTTTTCTATTTGTCTATATGTTTACAATGGCTGATGCTCTCCATTTCTTTCTGCTAGTCTAGACGCCCATCTGGGAATCTTTCCTTGGCCTGAAGGACTCCCTTTGCCATCCTTTCTTTCTTTCTTATTTCCTTTTCTTTTTGGCCAGGCCATATGGCTTGCAGGGTCTTAGCTTCCCAACCAGGAATGGAACCCAGGCCCACAGCAGTGAAAGTGGAGAATCCTAACCACTGGACTGCCAAGGAATTCCCCTTTAACCTTTCTTTCCAGGTGGATCAGAATCCATTGAATCTGCCTGTTAATGCAGGAGACACAGGAGGCATGGGTTCCATCCCTGGGTCGGGAAGATCCCTTGGAGGAGCAAATGGCAACCCACTCCAGTATTCTTGCCTGGGAGATCCCACGGACAGAGGAGCCTGGCGGGCTACAGTCTGTGGAATCAAAGTGTCAGGAACGACTAAGTAGCTAAGCAACAAATCTTTGGTAGATTATATCTTTCCAAGAACTGGTTCATTTTATCCAGGTTATCAAGTTCATGGGCATAGAGTTGTTCATAATATGCCTTTATTATCCTTTTATAAAGGATCTGTAATAACATTCCCTCTTTCATTTCTGGTATTAGTAGTTTGTGTCTTCTCTTTTTTTAGTTAGCCTGGCTACAGGCTTATCAATTTGTTTTTGTATTTTCAAAGAACCAGCTTTTTATTTTGTTGATTTTTTTCAATTTCACTGATTTCTGCTTTCATTTTTTCCTTCTACTTACTAATTAACTGATTCTAATTTCCAAAAGTGGGAAGTTTATGTGATTGATTTTAGATTTTCTTCTTTTCTAATATATGCATTCAGCACTCTGTTTCCTCCAAGCTCTGCTTTGCCACATCACATACATTTTGTGAAGTTTATTTTCATTTTTATTTGTTTCAAAATATTTTAAAATTTATCCTGAGAAGTTCTTGGACCCATGTATCATTTAGAAGTGCATTGGGGGTTTTTCTAGCTAGCTTTCTGTTACCGATTTCAAGTTTAATTCAGTTTTGGTTTGAGAGCAGATACTGCAAGATTTCTATTGTTTTAAATTTGTTAAGGTATTTTTAGGGCCCAGAATGTGATCTGTGTTTGTGAATATTTCATGTAAGCTTGACAAGAAAATATATTCTGCTGTTGTTGAAGTCTATACGTTTTCTGCCTGATGGATCTGTCCATTTCCGATAGAGTGTTGAAGCCTAGATAGATTCATCTGTTCCTTTGTGTAGTTCTATCTGGGTTTGATTCACGTATTTTGGTGCTCTGTTGTTAGATGCATATGTATAAATAATTTTATGATTTCTTAAAGAATTGACTCCTTTTAAAAAAAAAAGTATTCAAGACTCTTTTTTTTGACATGTACACACTGTCTTTTTTTGTTGTTTGTTTGGTTGTGATGGGTCTTCGTTGCTGCATTCGGGCTTTCTCTAGTTGTAGAGAGTGGGGGCTACCCTCTAGTTGTGGTGCCTAGGCTTCTTATCGCGGTGGCTTCTCTGGTTGCAGAGGACAAAGCACACAGGCTTCAGGAGTCACAGCACACAGCTCTGTAGATGTGGCTTGCTGGCTCTAGGGCATGCTGGCTTCAGTAGTTGTGGCACACAGGTTTAGTTGCCCCATGACACGTGGGCTCTTCTCAGACCAGGGATCGAACTCATGTCCTTTGCTGTGGCAGCAGATTCCCATTCGCGTCACCGATCCCTGGACTGCTTTATCATCATGTAATGCTCATCTTTAGAGTAAGGAACTTTCCTTGCTCAGAAGTCTGCTATCTTGAAATTAATACAGCTAAAACACCACTTTCTCCAGGCTAGCATTAGCACAGCATATTTTTCTGTTTACTTTTAATGTACGCGTGTCTTTATATTTAAAGTGGATTTGTTGTAGACAACATATAGTGAAGTCTTGTTTTTTCATCCACTCTGATAATCTTTGTCTTTTACTTAATGTATGTAGGCCATTAACATTTAAAAAGATCACTGATACAGTTGGATCATTACTTCCCATATTTGTTACTGTTTTCTGTTTGTTAGATTGTTCTTGGTTCCAATTCTATTCTTCTACTCTTTTTTTTTTTGACATTTGTAATTTAATTTGGATATTATTTTATAATTCCATTTTCTCTCCTTCTTAGCATATCAGTTAATTTTTTGTTTATTTGTTTCAGTTAATTTTTTTTACACCTTTTTTAGTGGTTGCTCTAGAGTTTGCAATATATTCGCAACTAATCCAAGTCCACTTTCAAATACCACTATGCCACTTCATGGGCAGTGTGAGTGCCTTCTAATAATGAAATAATCTAATTTCTTCCACCTGCCCATGTTCCTTTGTGTAGTTCTATCTGGGTTTGATTCACGTATTTTGGTGCTCTGTTGTTAGATGCATATGTATAAATAATTTTATGATTTCTTAAAGAATTGACTCCTTTTAAAAAAAAAAGTATTCAAGACTCTTTTTTTTGACATGTACACACTGTCTTTTTTTGTTGTTTGTTTGGTTGTGATGGGTCTTCGTTGCTGCATTCGGGCTTTCTCTAGTTGTAGAGAGTGGGGCTACCTCTAGTTGTGGTGCCTAGGCTTCTTATCGCGGTGGCTTCTCTGGTTGCAGAGGACAAAGCACACAGGCTTCAGGAGTCACAGCACACAGCTCTGTAGATGTGGCTTGCTGGCTCTAGGGCATGCTGGCTTCAGTAGTTGTGGCACACAGGTTTAGTTGCCCCATGACACGTGGGCTCTTCTCAGACCAGGGATCGAACTCATGTCCTTTGCTGTGGCAGCAGATTCCCATTCGCGTCACCGATCCCTGGACTGCTTTATCATCATGTAATGCTCATCTTTAGAGTAAGGAACTTTCCTTGCTCAGAAGTCTGCTATCTTGAAATTAATACAGCTAAAACACCACTTTCTCCAGGCTAGCATTAGCACAGCATATTTTTCTGTTTACTTTTAATGTACGCGTGTCTTTATATTTAAAGTGGATTTGTTGTAGACAACATATAGTGAAGTCTTGTTTTTTCATCCACTCTGATAATCTTTGTCTTTTACTTAATGTATGTAGGCCATTAACATTTAAAAAGATCACTGATACAGTTGGATCATTACTTCCCATATTTGTTACTGTTTTCTGTTTGTTAGATTGTTCTTGGTTCCAATTCTATTCTTCTACTCTTTTTTTTTTTTTGACATTTGTAATTTAATTTGGATATTATTTTATAATTCCATTTTCTCTCCTTCTTAGCATATCAGTTAATTTTTTGTTTATTTGTTTCAGTTAATTTTTTTTACACCTTTTTTAGTGGTTGCTCTAGAGTTTGCAATATATTCGCAACTAATCCAAGTCCACTTTCAAATACCACTATGCCACTTCATGGGCAGTGTGAGTGCCTTCTAATAATGAAATAATCTAATTTCTTCCACCTGCCCATGTATCATTGCTATCATTCACTTCATATATATATGTGTGTGTGTGTGTGTGCAGGAAAATATAGAATACATGTATTGCATAACTGAATACATTGTTGCTATTACTATTTTGAAACAAACTATTATCTGTAGCAACCATGAAATTAAAAGACGCTTGTTGGAAGAAAAGCTGTGACAAACCTAGACAGTGTATTAAAAAGCCAAGACCACTTTGCTAACAAAAGTATAGTCAAAGCTATGGTTTTCCCAGTAGTAGTGAAAGGACATGAGAGTTGGACCATAAAGAAGGTTGAGTGCCGAAGAATTGATGCCTTTGAAATGTGGTATTGGAGAAGACTCTTGAGAGTCCCTTGGACTGCAGGGAGATTAAACCAGTCAATCCTAAAGGAAATGAACCCTGACTATTCATTAGAAGGACTGATGTGAAGCTGATGCTCCAATACTTTGGCCACCTGATGCAAAGAGATGACTCATCAGAAAAGATGGATGAAAATAAATAAATACAAAACCAATAAAGGAAGCCAAAATTAAAACATATTAAAATATATATGTTTATACACATCTGTAAACAATAAAACTCTGTAAAAGTAAAAAGTAAAATAAAAATTAAAAAATATATATATATATATATATGTTTTTTAAAAAGATACTTGTACCCCAATGTTCACAGCAGTACTATTTACAATAGCCAAAACATGGAAGCAACCTAAATGTCCACCAACGGACAAATAGAGAAAGAAGACGTGATTCACATACACAGTGGAATATTACTCAGTCATAAAAAAGAACAAAATAATACCATTTGCAGCAGTGTGGTTGCAACTAAAGATTATCATACTAAGTGAGGTAAATCAGAAAGAGAAAGACAAAGACCATATGATATCATTTATATGCAGAATCTAAAAGATGACACAGGTGAACTTAACTCTGAAACAGAATCACAGACAAAGAGAACAGACAGGCGGTTGCCAAGGGGAAGGTGCGTGGGGAGGAACGGAGTGGGAGGCTGGAGTCAGCAAATGTAAGCTTTTATACATAGAATGGATAAACACCACGGTCCTCCAGTACAGCACAGGGAACTGTGTTTAGTATGATAAGCCCTAATGGAAAATAATATTTTTTAAAAAGAATATATACATATTCAAATATATGCACATATAACTGAATCCCTTTGATGTACACCATCAATGAACATGACATTGTAAATCAACTATACCTCAATAAACAACAACAAAAAATATTTCAAGGGTGAATTTAGCACCCTCTCTCTCCAGAAGGGCTTCAGATCTAAGTCTTCTCTCTCTTTCTCTCTCTTTCTCTCTCTCCCTGTTTCTAGTTTGCAGCTCTGCCCCTAGTTGATGCTTCTTCAGCTAAACCCCCATGGAGCTGGCTGGCCAGTGAGTCTAGGGGTAGCTCTCTACTGGGGGCTCCCTCAGATTCTAATCTATTCAAAGGTTTACCCAGTTGTTGAGAGTCTGGCCTTTTCTCCTTCCCCAGCAAAGTCCCTCCACTGTGTCAGGCCTGTTCCTGCGTTCCCCAGTTTAGGCAGCCACCCCCACTAGGAAGTACAAAAGCAGCCGCCAGTCTCTCCTCTCCTGGAAGGGCTGATCCTCTCTGTAACTTAGTTCATTTAGACTCTGTGTGTGTGTGTGCGTGGAGCTTTCCTGTGGCTTTAAAGAAGGCATTTAAAATTTTTGTCTGCTGTGCTCTTCAGTTTGGACAATTTATTTCAACCTGCCTTTGAGCTCACTGGTCCTCGTTGCTAGGGAAGGAACAATGGTCGTTCACAACCCTCTGCGTCCTACCCGAGCTCTACCTATTATCTTTTTTCGGTCTCCCATTAGCTCTGTGAATTATCAGGTCAGGGACTGGCGCCATCGTCCCCATTTCACAGTTGAGGTCATGTAAGACCAGAAGGGTCTAAAAATGCGCAGAAGACACAGTGAAGCCTGGACTAGAGTCCCAGTGCCCCACCCCAGCTTCCTTCCCACAGCACTCTGCCTCAGGGCTCCGGCTTGCGTGATCAGCCTCAGGAGGACCCTCAACTGTCACACAGAGGTGGGCCCTAGAATTCAGGTTCTCCAGCCCAACCTGGTTCGATCTCTGGGCCCATTCTTGTCTCTCGGATTGGAAGGAGGACTCAGCAAGGCTTGCATGCCTCCCAGTTGAAGGTACCTATAGGACCTTCCTGGAAGCCAGCAAGACGGGCTGTACCTTTTATACAAGAGCCTGCTTATCCTTAGACACATGCACAGGCATCCATTTCCATCAAGCCTCCAAATATTCCTGCTTTTTTCCTCCCCAACCACTGGAGTTAAACCCTCTAAACCCAATTTCTCAGGCCAGTAGCTCAGCTAACAGCTAATTCCATGAAGGTAGCGCAGCTGGGCCAGAGGACCGTTTCTGGTACCTGGTCCACATCTCCTGGATCCTCCCTTCCAAGAAATGTAGTAAGTGAATGTAATAAATAAATATCCCAGTCTTGTCTGGTACAATTTGTCCTATTAAGTGCCCGCCATAAGCCAGGCTTTGGGCACTAATGCCACAGTGTGCAATATGGCTAAACTCTGCAAACATCTGTCCGCAAACGCATACAAACCTTCTTCCTCCCTGCTCCCCTCCCTTGGCCATGCTGCCTCCAGAGGCCATTTGTCCCCCTGGGTACCTGGAGGCCTGTCCTTCTGGATGTACAATATCACTTTCCCAAAATTAATGCTAATGATGATTTCAGTCCTTTCCTCTCAAATTCCACTGCCCCTCACAAGTCTGGAAATGAAGGCTGCCTCCAGATCATCCCTGACTTGCAATGTCATGAAGACCAACGATCTTAAACAGGCTTATCTCCTAGGACCGAGTCATCAGCTCCACCCTTCCCTGGAGCATCCTCACTAAGCCCATCACACCGGGAGGAGCCATTAAGTGAAGTGTCAGTCTCTCAGTTGTGTTCAACTCTTTGTGACCCCATGGACTATAGCACCAGGTTCCTCTATCCATGGGATTCCCCAGGCAAGAATGCTGGATTGGCTTGTCATTCTCTTCTCCAGGGTATTTTCTCAACCCAGGGATCAAACCTGGGCCTCCTGCCCTGCAAGCCACCAGGACTGACCCTGACCCTAAAGAACTCACCCCAAGGGCAGAATACATGGATGAAGTGCGTGGATGTTTTGGAGGAGAGAACACAGATTTGGATCTCACTTGCCCCGCCTGTTGACTGGTGAGCTTGGACATTTTGCTTTCACCTTTCCTGCCTCCCTGAGAGGACAGGCCAGGGCATGAGCAGCAGATGCACTGGTGATGAAGAGAGCTCACTTTCAAGCCCCACGTCCCCTGCTGACCTCAGTCAGGTCTGGGCTGGTCCAGGCACTGCTCCTCAGTCTGCCACCTGGAGATCTTTCTTGGCAGGACATGACTTCCTACTTGTGGCATGCTGGCTCAATGCAGCATGTGGGATCTTCGTTCACCAGGGATCAAACCCACATCCCCTGTATTGTAGGGTGAATTCTGAACCACTGGACCACTGCGGAAGTCCCTCCAAAGGGCTCTTTAGAGTGTGTAGGAGAAAGCTCCAGGGTCATGTGCTGCTGTGCTAAGGCACTTTGTTCCTCTGTCCATGGGATTTCTCAGACAAGAATATGGGAGTCAGTTGCCATGCCCTCCTTGAAGGGATCTTCCCAACCCGGGAATCGAACCCACATCTCTTACATCTCCTGCATTAGCAGGTGGGTTCTTTACCACTAGTGCAACTTGCACATCACACAGTCTTTTAATTCTCAGGTCTGCCACTAATGAGCCCTGTGACCTTGGATGGTTACTTGACCTCATAGAGCTCAATTTCCTTACCTAAAAAGGAGGATAATAGCACCTGAGATGAAGTGGTCCATACAGAAATATGTTGAGTAATATTCATTGTCTGCCCTGCTCCTTTCTCTCCCTCCACCAGATCCAGGGAACTACAGAGACCTGCAGACGTGATCACACACCATGTCTGAAAAATCAGGGTGACATGAAAGATGCCCGTGGAGAAGGGATGGAGAAATTTGTGTCCATTTTCAAAGAAAAGATTCAGGAACCTGCACACAGATAAGCTGGAATTTTATCTCTGGCAAGACTCCTGAATTATTCAACAGCTTTATTTACAAGAGCTGAGCACAGCATCTGCAGGCTCTTCTAGAGGGAGGCCATGGTCCTTTTCTCCACTTTGGTATTTGACTGGCATTAGGAGAAGCACAACATTTCTCAATTTGACAAATTGTCTTATGACTCCCTGGAGGTGGTATCCTCAGGTTACGGCGCAGTAGCGTATTTTCATAGGTTTTCATAGAATCATTTTTAAATTATTCACAGAATGGACCTCTGATACTTAGCCACAGGGGTCCATCCTGCCCAAAAGTTAGGCAGTGAGTTGGATGGGCCATAGCCATGTATTAATCAACTTCGAGGATCACACTGGCTGCAAAGGATGGTGAGCTCACTGACTGATGGGATCCAGATTCAAAATTAACCCAAGAGAAACTTCCCTGGTGGGTCCAGTGATTATGCATCTGCCTTTCAATGCAGGAGGCGTGGGTTCGAGCCCTGGTTGGGGAACTAAGATCCCACGTGCTGCGGGGCAACTAGGCCCACTCACCGCAATGACTGAGCCTGTGTGCTGCAACCAGAAAAGCTGCGACTCAGCAGACTGTGACAGTGTCAGATTTCTAGAAATCAGCGTAATATTTTGGAGATTCACCCACACCGTTGCCCGATCCTGTCATTTGTTCCTTTTTCTCACTGAATAGCATTCAGTTGTATGATTATATCACAAGGTGTTTATCTGTTGTGTCAATGCTATTTATAGTGACTGGCTGTTATGAATGAACCTCCGAAGAACTTTTGTGTACAAGCCTTTGCGAGGAAATATGCCTTCATCTCTTTTGAGTGAATATTTAATATTAGAATTGCTGGCTCATAGGTTGATATATATTTAATTTTATAAAAAACAAACACATCTTTTTCCCAAAGTGGCAATGTCTGAGAGTGCATCCACAGCTCCACACTCTTGGGTTAATTTTTAAAAATATTTATTTATTCATGGCTGCATTGGGGGAGAGGAACAGCATGCTAGTTTCCTTCAGATACTGTAAAGGACTCAGGATATGACTCACTCTGTCCAGTTCCAGAGGGAAGCCTGAGAACACTTCCAACGGCTGGGAATTACTGGCTTTGGGTCACAACAGAGAGCACCCACGACCTGGGCACCTCCTGGCAAAGTGTCCAGCACTGAAGGGGTGATTGCATCTCACGCTCCCTATACATCTGGAAGTACAAGCCAGTGTAGGCATGCGTGCCAAGTCATTTCAGTTGTGCCTAACTCTGCATCCTCATGGACAGTAGCCTGCCAGGCTCCTCTGTCCATGGGATTCTCCAGGCAAGAATACTGGCGTGAGTTTCCATTTCCTTCTCCAGGGGATCTTCTTGACCCAGGGATCAAACCCACCTCTCTTATGTCTCCTGCATTGGCACAGCTGCCCACAAAGCAGTGAGTCCCCTGTCCCCGAAATGAGGCAAGCAGACCCTGAATGGCCATGTGACATTCCATGGATGGAACCCCTGTATGGGAGAGTGAGATCAGACCAGTAGGATTCTCCTGAGAAGGCCCTCACAAGGGACACTATGCTCATGGCTGGACTGCTGCAGAAGCAAGGTTTCAAACACACGTGCTTTTTGGGAGGGGCCGCAAGGCGGAAACCCCCAGTGTTGGGCCACTGCCCAGGGCTTTGAGACCTTGAGTGTTGGCCAGAACTGTTATTGACCATCCTTGTGACCTTGTGCAAGGGAGGTGGCGCTGAACTAGCCCATTTGTGAGTTAACTCAAGTGCCTGCACCTGGGCTGCGCATCCAGGACCCTGAGAGCATCTGCCACAGCCAAGTGATGAGAGGCTGGCCAGTTACCAGTGTGGCTCCCACGACTCACACAGAGCCTCCCCTGAGTAGGTGGCTCTGGAGCGTTCACACTCCTGCCGTGGGCCGACGGTACGCAGAAAGACTCTCACTCATTGCTGATTTGTTTCCCGAGCTTATCGACCAGTCTCACCATCGTAGTAAACCTTCTCATGAGAACAGTCCCTTCCAGTTTACCAAATGCAAACAGACGGAGCCTCTGCAGGCTCCAAACCTGTGTCCTGCTCAGATCTGGCTTTGACTCACACTCACCCAAGCTTAGGTGCTGGGTCCAACTGCCCAGTCTGGAAAGGGATGTGGGGACCTCCCAGGCAGTCCATTGGTTATGACCCCAAAGTTCCAATGCAAGGGGTGCAGGCTCGATTCCTAGTTGGGGCACTAAGATCCACATGCCACAGGGCATGGCCAAAAAAGATTTAAAAAGAGAAGAGGGGGGACTTCTCTGGTGGTCCAGTGGGTAAGGACACCACCTTGCAGTGCAAGGGGCGCCGGTTTGATCCCTGGCCTGGGAAGATCCCACATGCCGCAGAGCGGCTGGACCAATGTGTCCAACTACCGAGCCGGAGCTCTGGAGTGCATGCGCCCAGAGCCGGTGCTCTGCGACAACAGAGGCCACTGTGATGGGAGGCCCACATGGGCCAAAGAACAAAGATGGATGCAAACAGATAAATGAAAGACCAATAGAAGTGGCCCGCCTGCCCTCCTCCTTCCCAACCAGCACCACCCCCCTGCCAAAATAAATAAATATTCTTTGAAAAAAGAGAAAAAAAAAAAGAGAGAAGGAGGGGGATGCAAACGAGAAGGGCCCAGCCATAGCCTAGACGCCAGCCCGCCCTCCAGACCTCTCCACTTGCCCAGCTGGTATCATCGAATCCTCGGCTGAAAGACCAGCCCTCCGCACCACCTCTTCCTCAGGCAACTTGTAGTTTATAAAGAAGTCTACCTACCTACCTCTCCTCCTTAGAGAGGAGAGAGCAGCTTGTCCAAGGCCACAGCACTGGTAAAGGACAGGCGAAGTGCGGAGGACCCACACCTCCTGTCTCTCCAAGCCCAGAGCACCACAGCTGCCCCCAACCTGACCCCTTCATGGAAGACTGGCTCTCTGACTGCCGTGGGTAAATGGGAAGCCCACCTGCCTCTTCCTCCGCCCCCACCCACTCCCATTACCACACAGGGCTGCTTTCATTAAGAGGCAGATGAAATTAAGCTGCGAGGCTATCACAGCATTTCCCCCTCCCTCCCGCCCTGGGGGTCCCTCAGGCTCCAGCCCAGATCCGCTCCTTCCCCACAGAGCCACTGGCCTCCAGGGTGATAGGGAGGAAGGTCAGGCCTGGCTCCAGGCAGGCCCGCCAGAGGCCCGGGCAGCAGAGCAACTCACGTCCGCACGTTTCTGAGCATCCACATCATCGGGCTTGCTTCCAGGGGCCAAGGCTCCCACCCTTCCACTGGGGACAACCGCCTTCAGCGCTCAGCCAGTGGTGGCCCCAGAGTTCTGGCTGGCTCAGCCCCTGCTTGACCTCAGCAGAGAGGCACACTGAAGGTCAGGTCTCCAGGCCCTCTCACCCTGCCCTGTCCTGGGCAAGGGCTCCTCCCACCCTGCACCCTCAGGGCCACAGGCAGCTATGTCAGACCCTCTGCCTCGGCTCACCTTCTCTCTGCAGCCCCTCTGCCCCTGCCCACTCGCCTCTTCCTTTCTGAGCACCTGAGTCAGCCACATGCCTTCAGGGCAGGCCCAGCCTTAGCTGCAGGCCCTGGGAGGGGCCCCTTGAAGGATTTATTCCCGCTTTCCTTTCATCCCCCGTCCACTTCCTAACTCCCATGGCTGTTCTTAGACACACACGAGTGTTTAGAACTTTCTAATGTAGTTCCTGTATATGCTTGTGTATTTAATTCACAGGAGAGGCGTCCTGGTATAGCCTCGTTCATCATGTGGCTTCTCACTCCCCATTCTACCTAGAGGATCTCCTGGTAAGTATATCTCTCCTTGTTCCTGAGGGCTGTGTGGCCCACATCTACCTTCCTCTAATGGCGGACCACTAACTTTTCTAAATTTATTTTTATTGACATATAGTTGAGTTACAATGTGGTGTTAGTTTCTAGGGTACAGCAAAGTGATTCAGTTATGCACATATTCTTTTCTCAGATTCTTTTCCATTGGAGTTTATTATCAGATGTTGACTATCACTCCCTGTGCTGTACAGGGACCTACTGAATATAGGTCCCCGCAGGAACCTGCTGTTTATCTATTTGGATCTCTAATTTATTTCTCTTATGTTTATGTGTTTAGCTGCCCCAGATCTTAGGGGTGGTGCACAAGATCTTTGATCCTCATTGTGGCACCCGGGATTTTTAGTGGCAGTTCGTGGAATCTAGGTCCCTGACCGGGGATTGAACCTGGGCCCCTTTGCAGTATGAGTGCAGAGTCTTAGCCCCTGGATCACCAGGGAAGTCCCTGGATCACTAATTTAATCCCAGGCATCATGGCCGTAAATAATACCATGAGAAACATCCGCACACAGGCTCCTACACACCCAGGTGGGAGCTTCCTGGAGACAGCATCCAGCACAGGGCTGGTGACTCCGGACATACCCATACTTGTAGCCTACACGTGACCACACAGACTACGTTCTCACCCACCGGCCTGATGAGAGAAGAAAGGACACACCTGTTTGAAAAACTCTTTGCACCCTGCCGAGGCAGAAGGTGATGCTTCAGGGAAGGCAGGCTTAGGCAGCTGGAGACAGGAGGCTGTGGTGGGATCTCTCCACACCGCAGAGAAGGTGGGAAAAGACGGACGAGGAGGACAGGAGATGGAGCCGGGTGAGGGAATGAGGGCTGAGGTGATATGGGAGGGCTGGCAAGGGAAGACCCCCCACCCCTACTCCAGGGAAATGGAGCCCTGAGGGCCAGCTTCCTGGCCCTTCCCTGCAGGCTGTGAGGGGAGGCTCATTGGAAGCAGAGCTGAGGGGAGGGAAAGGGAGCAGGTCAGCACCTGGGGAGAGCGCCCTGAGCCCTCCCCCAAGCCCCGCTCAGCCCCAAGAACCCGGCTCGCACCAGGCTGCCAAAAAGTTGAAACGACCCAAATGTTTATCAACTATTGGGCAGATAAACATGTCGCTGTGGTATATTTATCCAACAAAGTATTATTTGGCCATAAATAGGAATGAAGGACTGACACAGGCAGACATGGATGATTCTTGAAAACATGTTGCTGAGTGAACGAAGCCAGTCACAAAAGGCCACACAGACTGTGTTGATTCTGTGTCTATGAAATGTCCAGAGTAGCCAAATGCATGGGGACAGAAAGTAGCTTCGTTGCCAGGGGCTGACAGGGTGGGGTTGGGGGGCAGGAGGAAGCGGAGCGGTGGGAGATAACAGATTAAGGGTTTCTTTCAGGGGATGAAAATGTTCTCATATTGATTGTGGTGATTGTGTAGCTCTGTGAACATACTAAAAGCCATTAAAGTGTGCACTTTGGGTGGATTATGTAGTATATTATGAATGATATCTCAATAAAGAGATACAACGATATGTGAATTATATCTCAGTAAAGATTTATTTTAAATCTCCCCGGAGGACGCGTTTGCAGCAGCCTGGCCCTCTTTTTCTAGACCACAAAGCTTGAAGGAGAGGAAGCAGCAGCTGATTCTGGGCCCGGATGCCAGCCACCCCACAAGCCTGCCACGTCACCGTCTCAGGCCACCTGCCGGGTCACCTTGCTCAGGCCACCTCCCCTCTCCGCACCTCATCCCCTCATCTCAAGGATGGAGGAACCAAGTCGTTTCTGAGAGCTGTCCCACCCTGGTGTGCATCGACTCAAAACCCTGAAGCCTTTTGAGCTAGCAACCTGGTTCTGGAAATGTCGCCTGGAGAGCCGAGCTCACGCAGGAGGAAGTGCTATGTTCCAAACCGTTCCACGCGGCATTTTCTATTGTGCTGAAAGAAAAAAAAAAAAAAAACCCAGAAGCCACCTAAGTTTCCAAAAACAAGAGAACAGTTACATAAACGGCGGTTGTGCCATTTAAAAAGCGGGGTTTGGAAACACTGACAAGCATGGGGAAAAGTTATGGCGGTGAGGTTGAGTGGAAAGGCAGGATCCAGAGCTGAGCGAGGACAGTGGGCTCTGGGCCCCCCAGACGTCACCAGAGAAGAGAAGGGATGACTAGAGCTGCGGAGTCAGCGAGGGCGGAGGGTTAAGACTGAACTCGGCTCCCCTCTGCTTAGAAGTCCATCCATGTCAATGTTAGTAATGGTGTTCGAAATCTGTTCCTTGGTGTAACATCTGTGTGACAAGGTTACCACAGCCACCTCCTAGAGCAGGTGGACTTGGAGGCAAGGTAGCCAGGAGGTTCATGGCCACTCCCCAGGCTGCCTCGCGACAAGGAGGCCGGAGGGCAGAGGCCCTGCAGGGACAGTGGCCACGGGCCATTGGGAGCTCGGGCAGAGGAGTCTTGCCCCCCAGGGAGTGGGGCTGAGCTGAGGGCAGGCGACACGGGTGCTCTGGGTCAAGGAGCTGACCCCTACCAATCTTGGGGAGACTTTTCTATTTTCCAAAGCCGTTTCCCATGACAGCCTCAATCTTCCCATGGCTTAGCCCCAGCCTGAGAGACAGGCCAGAAAAGCCATGCTTTATAAACCAAAGGAACCACTTGAGGGGTCTGCTCTGTGCCAGGCTCCACACAGGCTATGTGAATTATATCTCAGTAAAGATTTATTTTAAATCTCCCGGAGGACGCGTTTGCAGCAGCCTGGCCCTTTTTTTCTAGACCACAAAGCTTGAAGGAGAGGAAGCAGCAGCTGATTCTGGGCCCGGATGCCAGCCCCCCCACAAGCCTGCCACGTCACCGTCTCAGGCCACCTGCCGGGTCACCTTGCTCAGGCCACCTCCCCTCTCCGCACCTCATCCCCTCATCTCAAGGATGGAGGAACCAAGTCGTTTCTGAGAGCTGTCCCACCCTGGTGTGCATCGACTCAAAACCCTGAAGCCTTTTGAGCTAGCAACCTGGTTCTGGAAATGTCGCCTGGAGAGCCGAGCTCACGCAGGAGGAAGTGCTATGTTCCAAACCGTTCCACGCGGCATTTTCTATTGTGCTGAAAGAAAAAAAAAAAAAAAACCCAGAAGCCACCTAAGTTTCCAAAAACAAGAGAACAGTTACATAAACGGCGGTTGTGCCATTTAAAAAGCGGGGTTTGGAAACACTGACAAGCATGGGGAAAAGTTATGGCGGTGAGGTTGAGTGGAAAGGCAGGATCCAGAGCTGAGCGAGGACAGTGGGCTCTGGGCCCCCCAGACGTCACCAGAGAAGAGAAGGGATGACTAGAGCTGCGGAGTCAGCGAGGGCGGAGGGTTAAGACTGAACTCGGCTCCCCTCTGCTTAGAAGTCCATCCATGTCAATGTTAGTAATGGTGTTCGAAATCTGTTCCTTGGTGTAACATCTGTGTGACAAGGTTACCACAGCCACCTCCTAGAGCAGGTGGACTTGGAGGCAAGGTAGCCAGGAGGTTCATGGCCACTCCCCAGGCTGCCTCGCGACAAGGAGGCCGGAGGGCAGAGGCCCTGCAGGGACAGTGGCCACGGGCCATTGGGAGCTCGGGCAGAGGAGTCTTGCCCCCCAGGGAGTGGGGCTGAGCTGAGGGCAGGCGACACGGGTGCTCTGGGTCAAGGAGCTGACCCCTACCAATCTTGGGGAGACTTTTCTATTTTCCAAAGCCGTTTCCCATGACAGCCTCAATCTTCCCATGGCTTAGCCCCAGCCTGAGAGACAGGCCAGAAAAGCCATGCTTTATAAACCAAAGGAACCACTTGAGGGGTCTGCTCTGTGCCAGGCTCCACACAGGCTGTTGGAGATGACCAGTCCACGGAGAGACTGACAACTGAGAAGGATGCAGCGAGGAAACTGCTGGCAGAGTGTGTCCATGGGCTGCAGAGCTCTGAGCAGCAAGGCCAGAGAAGAGAAGGCTGCAGAGAAACAGCCAAGACACCCATGAAGGCCAAGGACTGATGTCAAATAGATTCATTTACTGTGAGCTCCTACCTGCTGGGTGCCCAAAGTTACCCCATTCCATAATTCTATGAGAGAGGCATTTTCATCCCATTTCCCAGATGAGAAAACTGAATCTTATGGTACATGACATGCCCACAGTTTCTCCTAAGATTTTTGTAAATCAGGATAGGCCCACTGCTATAACATGGACCCCCAAATCTCCGTGGCTTAGCACAAATAGGTCACATCACAGTCCTGTGTGAATCAAGCAGCTCAGGTCCCAGCGGTGACTCAACCCAGGCTCCACTCACGCCCCGGTGCCACTGTATTTACCCTGTGGCCTTTGAGGCTGCTGCAGAGGAGAGGGCAAGGATTGTGGGGGGTGGGGGTGGGAGGACTTCTATGGCCCCAATAGAAGTGGCATGTGTCTTTTCTGACCTCTTTCCACTGGCCCAAGTCACCTCTTGGTCAAAGGGAGCTGGGAAATGCAGTCTAACCGGTGCTTGGGAAGAACAGTAGCCCAAGGATGTCAGACGCATGGATGGCTCAGCCCTGTGCAATCGACCTGGAGCCCAGGTCCTTAGCCATCGGCTCTGCCTCCCGTTCAACCAGAGGACCCGAGCAACCTGGGGGCACAGCAGGCAACTGGGGTGGCTCAGATGGGCGTGAGTCCCCAGCACCAACCGAGACATCTGAACTTGGTCCTTGAACGGTGAGGAGCCTCTGACCAGCCATAAGCCAAGAAGTGCCGAGGGGAAATCTGGGCTCCAAGGAGATAAGGTTGCCGAGGAGAAGGAGGTGGGGGAAGTGAAGGGTAGGGAAACCAGGCCAGGAGATCGAGTGAGCGTCCAGGGTCCCTGGTGATCCAGAAGCCGAGTCTCTGGGTCCCCAGCTCCAGTGCTCATCCTCCTTTGTTCCAGCCCATCACAAAAGCCTTGGTCACTCAGTCCCACAGGGTCTTAGGCAGACCACCAGCCCCAAGGGCAGCTGAAGGCCGCCCTGGCTCCAGGAGGGTGGATATGAGGCCTTTCGGCGCTGGGTCAACTCAGTTTTTTCCCAAAAGGGGTCTGAGGCGCCAAGGACTGATGTCAAATAGATTCATTTACTGTGAGCTCCTACCTGCTGGGTGCCCAAAGTTACCCCATTCCATAATTCTATGAGAGAGGCATTTTCATCCCATTTCCCAGATGAGAAAACTGAATCTTATGGTACATGACATGCCCACAGTTTCTCCTAAGATTTTTGTAAATCAGGATAGGCCCACTGCTATAACATGGACCCCCAAATCTCCGTGGCTTAGCACAAATAGGTCACATCACAGTCCTGTGTGAATCAAGCAGCTCAGGTCCCAGCGGTGACTCAACCCAGGCTCCACTCACGCCCCGGTGCCACTGTATTTACCCTGTGGCCTTTGAGGCTGCTGCAGAGGAGAGGGCAAGGATTGTGGGGGGTGGGGGTGGGAGGACTTCTATGGCCCCAATAGAAGTGGCATGTGTCTTTTCTGACCTCTTTCCACTGGCCCAAGTCACCTCTTGGTCAAAGGGAGCTGGGAAATGCAGTCTAACCGGTGCTTGGGAAGAACAGTAGCCCAAGGATGTCAGACGCATGGATGGCTCAGCCCTGTGCAATCGACCTGGAGCCCAGGTCCTTAGCCATCGGCTCTGCCTCCCGTTCAACCAGAGGACCCGAGCAACCTGGGGGCACAGCAGGCAACTGGGGTGGCTCAGATGGGCGTGAGTCCCCAGCACCAACCGAGACATCTGAACTTGGTCCTTGAACGGTGAGGAGCCTCTGACCAGCCATAAGCCAAGAAGTGCCGAGGGGAAATCTGGGCTCCAAGGAGATAAGGTTGCCGAGGAGAAGGAGGTGGGGGAAGTGAAGGGTAGGGAAACCAGGCCAGGAGATCGAGTGAGCGTCCAGGGTCCCTGGTGATCCAGAAGCCGAGTCTCTGGGTCCCCAGCTCCAGTGCTCATCCTCCTTTGTTCCAGCCCATCACAAAAGCCTTGGTCACTCAGTCCCCACAGGGGTCTTAGGCAGACCACCAGCCCCACCCCAAGGGCAGCTGAAGGCCGCCCTGGCTCCAGGAGGGTGGATATGAGGCTGTAATTCTATTGCGAGCGTCTGGGAGCTGCGGGGACAGAGGGACCAATAACCACGTTTTCTTCATTGCAGGCGCCAAGGACATCGCTCTGGGCCAGTGAGGGCCCATTAACCCAGACTGAGTGGGCCCTGCAAGGAAACTGTCTCCTGACAGTCTCATTAGGCCAGGGCCTCGCAGCAGGAGATGGGGAGGGGCGGCAGGGCCACCAGAGAGGCTGGGGCCCTCCCTGGGGGAAGAGTGGGTGCGGCAGATGGTCATCTAGCCCTGGATCTTGGCTCTTGAGTGACTAGGGAAGAAGATGGGTGTTTCCTGATATGCCTGAGCCACCTGGTGACGAGGTACCAGGTAAACCTCCCTTCCTGCCCTTCTGCAGCTTGGTGACATCCTCTCCCTCCTCTGTTCCACGGCCCCTTGCAGGTTCTACAAGGAGACATGGGAGGGCCCCCTGTGGGCTTTTCCCCAGCCCTGACCCTGATCACCACTTCTGGCTCTTCCCCTGACCCCATATAGCACCTGTTGTTCAGTCACTCAGTCATTGACACAAAGGTCACTGACTCTCTGTGACCCTATGGGCTGCAGCCCGCCAGGCTTCTCTGTTCTTCACTACCTCCCAGAGTTTGTTCAAACTCATGTCCACTGAGTTGATCACGCCATCCAACCTTCTCATCCTCTGGCATCCCCTTCTCCTCCTGCCCTCAATCTTTCTGCCTCCCAACTAATTGAGGTGGCCGTCCTAACACACACACACCCCCACCTCGTGCTTGATTTGTGTTATCTCACCTCATCACCAAGAAGGACGTTGTGAGCACAATTCCCTAATCCCAGGAGGAGGGACCGCTGCCCAGAGAGGGATAGGAGTTTGCCCAAGGTCACACAGCAACAGGGGAAGAGCCAGAATCGCTACCTCTTCCCCGCCTGCCCTCCCTCAACTCTCTGTCCTTCTCTCCCACTGCCCTCCCTCTCCAGTCCTGCTCCCATCCCTTCCCTGGAAAGGAGAGGCCTGAGGGCTCTTCAGTGGGTGTAACCATGTCTATGAAAAGAACTTGACATTCAGGTCTGGAGTGGGGATGGGGAAACACCCGCCTGATGGATGGACTTACGGAAAGTTGGGAGCGCCTTCCAGCTCTCCAATTTGGGAGCTGTGTACCCTTGGGCAAGTTGTTTCACCTCTCTGAGCTTCAGTTTCCTGGTGTGTAGATGGGCTACCATAGCCTAACTTACAGGGTTGTGAGGATCCCAAATTCACCACATAGGCTGCACCTAGGCTCATAGTCCTCAGAAACCACTTCTACTGCCTCCTAATTTGATTGCCCAGGATCCTGGCTGCCTCAGGGCACCTCTCTCCATCCACTTTGCCTCTGAGTCAGTGAGTGGAAAGCTGAACTCGTTGATCTCCACACCAGGTCCCCCACGCTCACGTTTCTGACCTGAAAATGATGCTGAGGCTAGGCACCGGTAAGTCATCTTTGATTTTGTCTCTCATCTTAAATGCTACCCAATGGTAAGTCCCTCATGCAAGTCTGCCTTCACCCCAGTCCCCTGTACTCAGGCCAGAGTCAGGACCGGAGCCTGTCCCTGGCAAGGGCCCACTCTGCTCCCGCTAGGGGACACAGGTGGGGCCTGCCCTCAGCGAGCTTTCAATCAAGTGCAGGAAGCCCGCCTGTCCAACTTCCTCCGGGACACAGAGACTGGGAAGGCTCCAGGGAGGAGATGGCATTTGGATGGAAACTTTAAAGACAGGGAGCATCTGAATCAGTGCAGGGGGCCATTCCAGGCGAGGGAACAGCGGCTGTCCATTTGGTGATATTTTAAGGGCCTGCTAAGTGCAGGCACCTTCTGCCTCATAACTAGGACAGAAGGCTCTGCTCTCAAGGAGTTTACAAATCCAAGCACAATATGCCCTATGTGCTTGATTTGTGTTATCTCACCTCATCACCAAGAAGGACGTTGTGAGCACAATTCCCTAATCCCAGGAGGAGGGACCGCTGCCCAGAGAGGGATAGGAGTTTGCCCAAGGTCACACAGCAACAGGGGAAGAGCCAGAATCGCTACCTCTTCCCCGCCTGCCCTCCCTCAACTCTCTGTCCTTCTCTCCCACTGCCCTCCCTCTCCAGTCCTGCTCCCATCCCTTCCCTGGAAAGGAGAGGCCTGAGGGCTCTTCAGTGGGTGTAACCATGTCTATGAAAAGAACTTGACATTCAGGTCTGGAGTGGGGATGGGGAAACACCCGCCTGATGGATGGACTTACGGAAAGTTGGGAGCGCCTTCCAGCTCTCCAATTTGGGAGCTGTGTACCCTTGGGCAAGTTGTTTCACCTCTCTGAGCTTCAGTTTCCTGGTGTGTAGATGGGCTACCATAGCCTAACTTACAGGGTTGTGAGGATCCCAAATTCACCACATAGGCTGCACCTAGGCTCATAGTCCTCAGAAACCACTTCTACTGCCTCCTAATTTGATTGCCCAGGATCCTGGCTGCCTCAGGGCACCTCTCTCCATCCACTTTGCCTCTGAGTCAGTGAGTGGAAAGCTGAACTCGTTGATCTCCACACCAGGTCCCCCACGCTCACGTTTCTGACCTGAAAATGATGCTGAGGCTAGGCACCGGTAAGTCATCTTTGATTTTGTCTCTCATCTTAAATGCTACCCAATGGTAAGTCCCTCATGCAAGTCTGCCTTCACCCCAGTCCCCTGTACTCAGGCCAGAGTCAGGACCGGAGCCTGTCCCTGGCAAGGGCCCACTCTGCTCCCGCTAGGGGACACAGGTGGGGCCTGCCCTCAGCGAGCTTTCAATCAAGTGCAGGAAGCCCGCCTGTCCAACTTCCTCCGGGACACAGAGACTGGGAAGGCTCCAGGGAGGAGATGGCATTTGGATGGAAACTTTAAAGACAGGGAGCATCTGAATCAGTGCAGGGGGCCATTCCAGGCGAGGGAACAGCGGCTGTCCATTTGGTGATATTTTAAGGGCCTGCTAAGTGCAGGCACCTTCTGCCTCATAACTAGGACAGAAGGCTCTGCTCTCAAGGAGTTTACAAATCCAAGCACAATATGCCCTATGAAGAAAATAAAACAGAGTATGTGGTGGAAAGTGTCATGGGAAGCCCTCTCTCACGAGATATAGGCAGAAGGTCTTAAGGATAAAAAGTAATCATGTGAAACTGAAAGGAGGGGGCCCTGGGGGTCCGGTGGTTAAAAATCTGCCTGTCCATGCAAGAGACCCTGATTCAGTCCCCGGTCATGCCGCAGGGCAACTAAGCCCACGGACCACAACTACGGAAGCCTGGGCACCCTAGAGCCCAAGCTCTGCAACAAGAGAAGTCACCACGAGGAGAGCTGTACAGCAATGAGAAGCCTGCGCCCCACAACTAGAGAGTGGCCCACACATCACAGCTAGAGAAAAGCCTGTGCAGCAACAGAGACCCACACAGCCACAAATAAAGAAAAAAAAAGAAATATTAAAATGTATGAAAAAAAGAATAAAATAAACAACATGTGCTTCATCAAACTTCTGAGCATCAAAGGACACGATCAAGAAAGTGAACATAATAAAACCTACAGACTGGGGAGAATTTGCAAATCAGATACTTCTAGATCTGAAAAGATCTGGTTTTAGAAGATATAAAGAACTTTTACCATTCAATAATGAAAAAGATAAGCAGTCCAGCTCAAAAATGGGCAAAGGACTTGACATGTCTTCAAAGAAGATATATAAGTGGGAAAAAAAGCACATTAAAAGATGTTCATCACTAGTCAGTCATTGCTGCTTAGTCACTTCAGTTGTGCCCGACTGTGTGTAACCCCGTAGACTGCAGTCCGCCAGGCTCCTCCGCCCGTGGAATTCTCCAGGCAAGAATACTGGAGTGGATGGCCATGCCTCCTCTGGGGTGATCTTCCCAGTTCAGGGGTAGAACCTGGGTATCCTGAATTGCAGGCAGATTCCACACCACTGAGCCATCAGGGAAGCCTCGTGTGTGTGTGTGTGCGTGTGTATACATATATATGTGTATACATATACGTATACGTATATACACATATATACGTACACACACACACACACACATATTTGAGACCACATGGACTGTAGCTCACCAGGCTTCTCTGTCCATGGAATTTTCCAGGTAAGAATACCGGAGTGGGTTGCCATTTCCTTCTCCACAGTGGTCATTAGGGAGATGCAAAACAAAACCATAGTGAGATACCTCTTCACATCCACTAGAGGCCAGATTTCCTCTTTTTTTTTTTTTTTTGGCTGAGCTCCATGTCATGTGGGATCTTAGTTCTCCAACCAGGACTGAGCCCATGCCCTCTGCACAGGGCCCCAAGCACTGGACCCCCAGGAAAGTCCCCAGAATTTTAAAAAATTAAACAATAAAATGTGTTGTTGAAGATGTGGAGGAATTGGACCATTCACCCATTGCTGGGAAGACTGTTTTAGGAAACAGTTTGGCTTTAGAAAACAGCTGCTTTAGAAAACAATTTGGCAGCTTCTCAAAAATCTAACCATAGGACTTGCCTGGTGGTCCCGTGCCTGACTCTGAGCTCCCAATGCAGTGGGCCTGGGTTCTGTCCTTGGTCAGGGAACTAGATCCCATTGTCCATGGGATTCTCCAGGCAAGAATACTGGAGTGGGTAGCCATTCCTTTCTCCAGGAGATCTTCCTGACCAGGAATCGAACTATGGTCTCCTGCATTGCCGGCAGATTCTTTTTGTTTTGTTGTTTTGTTTCTTTTCTTTTTTTTTTTCTTTTTATTTTTTTATTTTCTTGCCGGCAGATTCTTTACTGTCTGAGCCATCAGGGAATCCCCCTAGATTCCACATGCAACGACTAAGACCTAGCACAGAGAAAAGAAAAAAAAAAAAAAACCCTGGCATTTTCAACCATCAGACATCTCCATGACCCAAACCTCAGCATGCACTGTCTGGTCCTAGGGCGAGAAGAGTCTTAGCATTCCTTCCCACACTGCCCTGGCTGAAGTGATGAGCCCCAAGCTGAGAGAGGGTGAGGGATGCCTCCTGCGGGCATGGCCTCAGAGCAGGACACAAGTGAGGTCCTGATCTTCCAGCCCTGGGCTCACGCCAAGCTACAGGCTCCTCCCACAAGACACCCTGTGTCCTCTGAAAGTCACACAGGAGCCCGGGAGAGGGTCATTCCAAGACCTGAAGAATCTGGCGTCCACATGGGGTTTGGGAAGGCATCTCCCTCCTCCAGGGAGGAAGGAAGGCAGGCCAGGGGCTCAGCACAGATCTGGCTCATTGTAGGATCTGTAAACATTAGGACCAGTGCAGCAAGCCCTGAGGTGCCTCAAGTTGGGAACATGATGGGATCCACAATGCCTCATACTACATGTTCTAGCTCAAGCTGAGAAGAGTCAGAGAAGCCTGGAAAATGAGCCCCTTCCCTCGGAAGCACAGAAAAGGCTGGTGGTGGGGTTGGGGGTGCTTCCCTGGTGGTCCAGTGCTTGAGAATCTGCCTGCCAATTCAGAGGACACAGGTTCGATCCCTGGTCAAGGAAGATCCTACATGCTGCAGAGCAACTAAGCTCCTGGGCTGCAACTACTGAGCCTGCACTCTAGAGCCCATACTCTGCAACAAGAGAAGTCTGTGTACCGCAATGACGAGTAGCCGTCCCACCCCGTCATCAGAGACGTAGAGAAAAGCCCACACGCAGCAATGAAGACCCAGCACAGTCAAAAATTTAAATAAATAAATCTTGGGGGAAGAAAAAAAAGAAAAGAGGAAAGGGCAGGGCAGAGGTGGGGGTGGAGGGGGTGTTGAGAGGGAAGGGACACTTCTGTGATTCCACCTTTCCAAGCCCTCCTTGGGCAGTCATTCTCTACACAAACATCCCACCCAGCCCAGGGCCTGCTGAAACCTCTGTGGGTTCTGAGGCCTGGGAGCCTGGAGAACAAAGAGGGGGGGCGGGTGGGAGGGGGACATGGAGGTTTGGTCCCCACTCTCCCTCGAAGTCTCTTCCCTACCCTGGAAGAGGCCCTGTCCATCCATGAGTCTCAGTTGTTAAAAATAACCCGCCTCTCCATCATCCCGACAGCCACGCTCGGGGACAGCGTGTTCCAAGACCGAGCTACTCTCTAGGGACCAGAGCGGAGGGGCAAGAAGGGCGTGGATGTTCCTGGCTGGCCGGGCCGGGAGAGCATGTCCTGAGGCTGCAGCCGCACAATCTGTGACAGTTTCGTCTCCCAGTCCTATGTAGGCCCTCCTGCCTCCCGAGACCCCGGGGGCTTGGGTCCAGTGATGGGAGCCCCAGAGGGGCTTGCATCCTGCTCTAATTCCCCTAGAGGCCCACAAGGAGCTTTGGAACAGGGGCCTCTCCTGGTGGCCTGGAACTTTCTCCCCACTTGCATGAGCCCCACGAAGAAGAAGACACTGACCGCCTGTCACCATCTGGCCTTCTCCTCTGATTCCCCAGCAAACACCGCTGGCTGGGCCTGGACGGGGCTTTCCTGCAGATCAGGGAGGAGAGGGAGGGGCTGTGCACATGCAGCCGTGTCCTGGCCCTCACACACAGTCCTCCCCCTGCTGCCGCCCCTCCCCTGGACAGCTCTCAGAGTTGAGAGCTCAGGGTCTAGAGGTGGGAAGACCCGCATTCAAATCCTGCCTCCCATCCCAAACACAGTGTGATCTTAAGAAAGGTGCTTGACCCCTCTGTGTCCTGAGTCCCTTGTTGGTAAAATAGATTCTTGGGGTGCCAACTTGTAGGCTTGCCATAGTGGTTAAAGGAATTCCAAATGTTGCTAAATGCACAGTGCCCTGCACCTAGTGAGCGCTCAGTGACAAGGACCACCGTTAGAGCGTGGTGGTAAAGAGAATTAGCTCTAGCATGACACTTCCAATCCTGTCTCCTCTACTGACCAGCTGTGTCGCTTCAAGCAAGTTGCTTAACCTCTCTGATCTTTCATTTCCTGGCCGGCGAAAGGGAAGAAAGTCACTTACCTCCTGGAGCTGTTGCAAGCTTCTTACATGGATGCCCTAAGAATAGAGCTGAGCGTGGGGTGAACATCCAATACGTGTGCGAGGCCCCTGCCAGGGGAGCATCAGGCTGGAGCCCCAGAGAGCGACAGGCCAAAGGCAGAAAGTGGGGGTGGAGGAGTTAGAGGCAGCTTCTTTAGGAGCTGCCTTTTTGGACTCATGCTTCTCCAGGAGCAGCTGGAGGCCTTCCTGACCACACACGGACTGGAGGCTCTGGGGGCCTGGGATCACCTCGCTCCAGACCAGGGAGCCCCACAGGCTTCCCGAGGTCCCTGCACAGCAGATAAACCCCAGCCAGAAAGCCCTCCTGCACCCTCCTTCCCGCTATCCTGCCGTACCCAAGGGTGAGAAAGGAGGGAGACAGAGACAAAGGGAAATTAAGAAAGAGACTCAGGATCCAGAGAAAAGCAAAGAGAAGGAGAGAAAGGAGAAATAAGAGAGAATGAGGGAAGGGAGGAGGAGGCATGAGACCCAGCGTGAGACAGAGAAAATAGAAGGCACAGAAAAATTCTGCAAATGTAGGAAACAGGAGTGACCTCTCCAAGAGGCCTGAATAGAAGGAGGGAGCACAGAGGGAGGGGACCAGCTGGGGAACCCTGAGGTGGGGCTGGAGACAGCCTGACTCCCCTGCAAGCAGGGATTTTGCTTAAAGATGGGTAGTAGGTTGTCATGACAACAGATGTAGCATTTTAGGACAATTGGTGGTGACGGAAGAGGGAGCAGCCCTGGCTGGTGATGCTGCCCAGGGAAGAGGGGTTTGAAGGCAGCCCCAGAACCCCACCGGCCCCGACCCCACTCCAGACCCTTACCCTCGCCTCAGCTCAGCCAGGACCTTTCCAGTCCAAGAGGTTCCTGAGAGCAAAATTCTGAGCCACACCCGAGTCCCCAGGCCCTGCCTCCCCTCCATCCCGCCTAGCCTGACGGCAAATGCAGGCACAGTCTCTGTGACAGCATGGCAACTTAACCCTCCCTAACGTCAGAGGCCTCATTTTACAGATGGTAGTACAAGAGTCAGAGAAGTTGAGTAACTTTTCTGGGGTCACACAGCAAATAAGTCGGTATCTGAAAGCTACTCTGCTTCTCAGCACAGGCCCTCCCCAGCTGATTCCCAGGATTTAAGCAGACCTAGAGATGGGCAATCCCTGAACATGTCACCCCCCAGCACCCGTGGAAAGAGTCAGAGACAGCATACGTGGGCAAGAAGAAAGCGGGCGACAAAATATTCAATGTATTGGCTCACTACAAGCACCATCCCATTTCATCTTGAGATAATTCTATTTTAGAGAAAAAAGGACCCTGTTTGGTCAGGAGCAGATGCCAGCGCCAGCACCTTGATGATGGGACGCTCTGGGGCTTCTCCAGGCCTGGTTGAGCTGGGGCAGGTGGCAAAGCAACTCTCTGGACACTCCAGGATTCGAGGAATTAGGGGGCTTCTGGAGGGTGATTACAGGGCCTGGGCTCTGTTTGCTGGGGATCTGAGTCTGGAGGCTTGGGAACCTCAGAGGCTAAGGTTCCCATCCAGTTTCCCCCAGTCGAGGGCCCCTCATCATGAGGCCTGTGCGTCCACAGCTGCTTTCTGCTTTCGTCCTCCGGGCCATTGGCCTCACACACTCACAGAGCCTGCAGACCGACCTCTGCCTCAAGGCCACCAGGCCAAGAGGATGCTGGGACATTCGGAGTGCCTGGCGGCCATGAGCGAACGGGCAGCCAGGAAGTGCATGCTTGGCCTCGGCGGGAGGGCACTTTTGTTAGTAATCCCAGTCTCTGGGAGGATGAGTTTCTGGCCTTTCACAGGCCTTCAGAGCTCAGCCTGGCTGGCGACAGAGTGAGAGCAGAGCCCTCCCAGCACCCTCCAGGCCCACCCGAGGGGTTTCCAGGACCCCACTCCAGACCCTTACCCTCGCCTCAGCTCAGCCAGGACCTTTCCAGTCCAAGAGGTTCCTGAGAGCAAAATTCTGAGCCACACCCGAGTCCCCAGGCCCTGCCTCCCCTCCATCCCGCCTAGCCTGACGGCAAATGCAGGCACAGTCTCTGTGACAGCATCGCAACTTAACCCTCCCTAACGTCAGAGGCCTCATTTTACAGATGGTAGTACAAGAGTCAGAGAAGTTGAGTAACTTTTCTGGGGTCACACAGCAAATAAGTCGGTATCTGAAAGCTACTCTGCTTCTCAGCACAGGCCCTCCCCAGCTGATTCCCAGGATTTAAGCAGACCTAGAGATGGGCAATCCCTGAACATGTCACCCCCCAGCACCCGTGGAAAGAGTCAGAGACAGCATACGTGGGCAAGAAGAAAGCGGGCGACAAAATATTCAATGTATTGGCTCACTACAAGCACCATCCCATTTCATCTTGAGATAATTCTATTTTAGAGAAAAAAGGACCCTGTTTGGTCAGGAGCAGATGCCAGCGCCAGCACCTTGATGATGGGACGCTCTGGGGCTTCTCCAGGCCTGGTTGAGCTGGGGCAGGTGGCAAAGCAACTCTCTGGACACTCCAGGATTCGAGGAATTAGGGGGCTTCTGGAGGGTGATTACAGGGCCTGGGCTCTGTTTGCTGGGGATCTGAGTCTGGAGGCTTGGGAACCTCAGAGGCTAAGGTTCCCATCCAGTTTCCCCCAGTCGAGGGCCCCTCATCATGAGGCCTGTGCGTCCACAGCTGCTTTCTGCTTTCGTCCTCCGGGCCATTGGCCTCACACACTCACAGAGCCTGCAGACCGACCTCTGCCTCAAGGCCACCAGGCCAAGAGGATGCTGGGACATTCGGAGTGCCTGGCGGCCATGAGCGAACGGGCAGCCAGGAAGTGCATGCTTGGCCTCGGCGGGAGGGCACTTTTGTTAGTAATCCCAGTCTCTGGGAGGATGAGTTTCTGGCCTTTCACAGGCCTTCAGAGCTCAGCCTGGCTGGCGACAGAGTGAGAGCAGAGCCCTCCCAGCACCCTCCAGGCCCACCCCGAGGGGGTTTCCAGGACCCCAGCATCTCCCTGAAACCACTCCCAGAACCCAGAAAGACTGGCCAGGGCCAAGGCCTGACCCAGCTGGGAAGGGAGAGAGCCAAGGGGCTGGGGGCTCCCAAAGTGCTTACCAGTGGGGCGTGGAGCCGGTGGAGGGGAAGGGGGAGAATGTGTGTGTGTGTGTGTAAGAGAGAGATTACTAATAGAATGGATTGCAGTTGGTGAGGGGGGGGCGGTGGTGCTGAAGATTTTAAGCCTAGTTTCTAGAGAATTTATCAGCAAACTTAATAAAACAAAAGGAAAGAAGAGGAACAGAAGAAGGAGCAGTTAAGAAGACAGAAACAAACTGAAAAAAATCAAAAGAAGGTAGAATGAAGGGGCTGATCCCCCTCTATGGGGGTCCCTCCTGGAAGCTGCCTGCCTAGGACTCCCGCCAATGACCCCTCTCCATGCAGGCTGGGCCTTGTAGCTGCCAGTGGCACACGGCCTGGGCCAGCCCCCCTGAGGTGCTCACAGCCCCCTCACGACTGTGATGGAGTTTGTGTTGGGAGGGGGGCGGCAAAGTGAGCAGCCACAGCCCCCCAGGGGAGCGAGAGCAGCCCTCCATGGAGCTGTCAGGCACGTGACCTCTGCGTGGTCAGGTTTCACTCCAATGGAGGCACTTCTGAGTCAGGATGAGAGAGGCAGGTAGGAAGGGGCGCGCACTCGTCACAGGCTGGACCCACGTCTAGGGGGCAGGTACGCCTAGCAGGAGGCCAGGAGCCCCGGGCAGGACTGAAGAGGGCTGCATCTTCCGAGCCCCCGCCCCAGACCAGAGGTCAAGACACGAGGGGCGGCGTCCATAGGACCCGGATGAGCTCTGCAACCAAGGTGAGCTGTGAGCTCCGCACTGGTGTCGCTCCCGAGCTGAGTGGTGGAGGGCGCCAGGCTCGCCAGGTTACCCTTCAGCATCTGCAAAGCCGCCCTCAACCCCAGAGTGCAGGGCAGAGGGGAGCCACGTCACCTGACAAGCCACGCCCTTGGGAGGTCTGGAAGCCTGGTGGGTGGGCAGAGGTGAGCCTCACTGAACCCTGACGACCAGCGGAGTGGTTGGTACCAGCCTCCTTGCACACCTCCACCCGCACCCACCGTCCCTTCACCACTGCCTGCTGCCCCTGCCCCTTCCTCAAAGGGCCCACGCGTGGTGGCCGCGCCAGATCAGAGCTGAAGCCCCCACCTGCCTCGGAGAGCCGTGACGTGACTCTAGGAGACTGGCCTCTGATTGCAGATCCCAGCCTCAGCTGCCACGGGACAAGTCGCTAAACAGCAGGGTCCAGTTTCTGCACCTGCTGCACCAAGGAGAAAAGACATGGACACCCCAGGTTCATTCTCTTCTGAGTTTAGCCAGCAAACTTAATAAAACAAAAGGAAAGAAGAGGAACAGAAGAAGGAGCAGTTAAGAAGACAGAAACAAACTGAAAAAAATCAAAAGAAGGTAGAATGAAGGGGCTGATCCCCCTCTATGGGGGTCCCTCCTGGAAGCTGCCTGCCTAGGACTCCCGCCAATGACCCTCTCCATGCAGGCTGGGCCTTGTAGCTGCCAGTGGCACACGGCCTGGGCCAGCCCCCCTGAGGTGCTCACAGCCCCCTCACGACTGTGATGGAGTTTGTGTTGGGAGGGGGGCGGCAAAGTGAGCAGCCACAGCCCCCCAGGGGAGCGAGAGCAGCCCTCCATGGAGCTGTCAGGCACGTGACCTCTGCGTGGTCAGGTTTCACTCCAATGGAGGCACTTCTGAGTCAGGATGAGAGAGGCAGGTAGGAAGGGGCGCGCACTCGTCACAGGCTGGACCCACGTCTAGGGGGCAGGTACGCCTAGCAGGAGGCCAGGAGCCCCGGGCAGGACTGAAGAGGGCTGCATCTTCCGAGCCCCCGCCCCAGACCAGAGGTCAAGACACGAGGGGCGGCGTCCATAGGACCCGGATGAGCTCTGCAACCAAGGTGAGCTGTGAGCTCCGCACTGGTGTCGCTCCCGAGCTGAGTGGTGGAGGGCGCCAGGCTCGCCAGGTTACCCTTCAGCATCTGCAAAGCCGCCCTCAACCCCAGAGTGCAGGGCAGAGGGGAGCCACGTCACCTGACAAGCCACGCCCTTGGGAGGTCTGGAAGCCTGGTGGGTGGGCAGAGGTGAGCCTCACTGAACCCTGACGACCAGCGGAGTGGTTGGTACCAGCCTCCTTGCACACCTCCACCCGCACCCACCGTCCCTTCACCACTGCCTGCTGCCCCTGCCCCTTCCTCAAAGGGCCCACGCGTGGTGGCCGCGCCAGATCAGAGCTGAAGCCCCCACCTGCCTCGGAGAGCCGTGACGTGACTCTAGGAGACTGGCCTCTGATTGCAGATCCCAGCCTCAGCTGCCACGGGACAAGTCGCTAAACAGCAGGGTCCAGTTTCTGCACCTGCTGCACCAAGGGAGAAAAGACATGGACACCCCCAGGTTCATTCTCTTCCTCCACGCAGGGGCTTGGTCACCGGGTCCCTGCCTGCTCCACCCACATGGTTGCCCCCCTTGTTCTCCACTAACAGGGTCTCCAAGGAACGCATGGGAAATGAGGGGCTGGGCAGGGAGCCGGTGACCTAGGTCCCCAGAGACTGGCACCCCTCACCCAGACCCAGGGAGCAGTGGCCTGAGAGACTTCAGGGCCAGAGAAGAAAATAAACAAACCAGTTTGTGGGAGGCCTCCAGCTGTGACTGTGTCTCCGCCCCTTTCCTTCTCCCTCTCCCCCCTCGGTCACTCTTCCCTGCTTTCTGGAGCCAGGAGACCCTGACTTATTTTTAGTTTGCTGCCTCTGGAGCAGGGCTGCCGGCCCCAGACCTCACCCTGCCCTGGCCCCTACCCCCTAGGGAGGAGCAGCCTGGGGCCAGAAGGCATCTCAGAACGTGAGGGAGCACACACTCCAGCCACAGCCTGGACAGAAAGGCTCTCTGCCCTCCCTCCACCCTGCTCCTGCCTGAGACGCCAGCCGCAGTCCGCGGTGGCCCTGTGACCGTGTGGCCTCCACCCAGGCCCACCCCCTGCCGCACTCTGTCCCTCACTGCTCTTTAACTTCGTGCTGGATGCCCCCCACTGCTGCTCCCAGGGTTCAGGCTGGAATTTGTGGAATCCTATCCCAAGGCTCTGGCTTTCCTGGCAGCTCAGCTGGTAAAGAATCTGCCTGCAATGCAGAAAACCCCCGTTCGATCCCTGGGTAAGGAAGATCCCCTGGAGGAGGGCATGGCAACCCACTTCAGTATTCTTTTTTTTTAAAAAAAAAAAAAAAAAAAAAAGATTGATTGATTGATTGATTTTGGGCGGGGGTCAGGTTGGGGAGGGAGGGGAGCAGGCGGGCCACTTCTATTAGTCTTTCATTTTCTCTATTCTCATCCGTCTTTGTTCTTTGGTTCCTGTGGGCCTCACATCGCGGTGGCGTCTGTCGTGGCGTCTGTCGTCACAGAGCGCCGGCTCTGGGCGCATGTGCTCCAGAGCTCCAGCTCGGTAATTGGACACATCAGTCCAGCCGCTCCGCAACACGTGGGATCTTCCCAGGCCAGGGATTGAACCAGCGCCCCTTGCACTGCAAGGCAGTGTCCTTACCCACTGGACCACCAGGGGAAGCCTGACTCCAGTATTCTTGCCAGGAGAATCCTCATGGACAGAGGAGCCTGGCGGGCTACAATCCATGGGCTCGCAAAGAGTCAGACACAACTGAGTGACTAAACACAGCACAGGTGCAAGGCTCTTACACCAAGGCCACAGACGTGTAGCCCAGAGCCAAGGTCATCCCTGAAATTGAGCTCCTATGTCAAAGTCTCTCAGTCATGTCCGACCCATGGACAAGCCATGGAATTATAAGGTAAGAATACTGGAACCTTCTCCAGGGAATCTTCCCAGCCCAGGTCTCCTGCATTGCAGGCAGATTCTTTACCTTCTGAGCCACCAGGGAAGCACAAGAATACTGGAGTGGGTAGCCTATCCCTTCTCCAGGGGATCTTTGTAACCATTGCTAAAGGACCCCCTGATCATCATCAGCCAGCTTCCTGACCCCATGTTAGGCAAAAATGCTCACCCCTGGTACTCATCCTATAGTGCCCCAACCAGTCACCTAATGCCACCCTTCCAGTAGGAAATAAAAATGAGCTACTAACCCACGAAGAGCATCTGCTCCTCCTCGAGCCAGTCACTGTTCTAACAATGTCCCCTCAGCTCTCCTAGTCTGTCGGGAGGTCGACCGCTGGGCTCACAGCACCCACATCACCTCTGCTCTTTGTTCTTAATAAACTCACTCCTTTCTGAAATGCGCTGGGTCTGGAAATTCTTTTCCAACCCACACTCAGACTGCCTCATCAGTGTTGGCTCTCTCTGTAGCCCTTTAAATGGATTGCGGAGCTCCGTGCACTGGACAGGCAGGGCAGGAAGGGATGCAGGTGTCCAGGCAGGCTTGGTACAGGGCCATCCTAAATGCTTACCCCAGACCATCCATCCACCCCAAGACAGCGGCCAAGATGGGCGTGGAGGCAGCAGGCATCGCTGGGGGCCGCCTCTGCCCACCTCCACCATCCCAGCCATTCCCTTCCGCCCCAAACTTGCATCCTCCGCTCCACCACATCAAAGCTGTGCTGTGAGGAGACTCACAGCCCACCCGCAGGGCTCCCCAGAGATGGTTCAGCCAACAACCCGCATCTGTCTACTATTCCCCTCTCCCCAGGAGGAGTTCAAACAACAGTGGCTTTCTCCACCTCACCACATCCCCAGGGACACGTGAGCACCCTGGAGACTGGCGCTGGGGCAGCGTTTTCACTCTTGGTCAGCACCAGGCTGACAATCCTGGGATAGGCAGTGACCAAGGCAGATGGATACCCCAGCCCTCGTGGAGCATTCAGCCCAGGAGAGGACAAAGGCAAGGAGCAGAGAGGTGAAAGAGCTAGTATGCTAGCTGGAGGTAGGTGCTCAAGAGAAGATTTACAGCTGGGAAGGGAGGTAAGTGCTTGGTGGGGAGAGGCGGAGCAGGCTCAGCGGTGATGATACACACGGATAGCTGGGGATAGCTGGGGCCTGCCAGGTCGGCCCCGTTGCTGTGGAGCACGATACAGCCGAAGGGAAGTGAGGTGCAAGTTCCTCTCCTGAAGCACAGGGATCAACAACATCTGCTCAAGCCGGTGATCAGACTGGTAAGCAGCATGACAGGCCATTCAGCTATGGGGCTGGGTGGCCCTGGAAGCATCCTTGCCTTGCTTTGCACATTCCCGAGAGAATGAGACTTCCCTTTCCCACTCTTGCTGCTCAGCTCCAGCCCAGGTCAAAATGCAAAGACCCAGAGAATTCCCTGGCAGTCCAGTGACTAGAACTCTGTGTTTTCACTCCTGTGGACCAGGGTTTGATCCCTAGTCAGGGAACGACAACCCCATAAGCCACGCGGCATGGTAGAAAAAAATCATGAAGGCCCAGGAAGTCCCCGGCTTCACCCAAACCCCGTCATGATGCCTGGCCTCGATCCTGGCAACATGCCCCAAGACCTCACCTCTGTTGGAAGCTGTGTTTCCATGTGCAGCTTTCTCGGAATCTCTGGGGTCCTCCTGGGATCTGACGTTCGTTCCCTGGGTACCCCTTATTGCAACAGTGCTGGATTCCTAGAGGTCTCCAGAGATGGCTCCCTTTCTCATCCCAGTGGCTCTGCCTACATCAGGGTGGCAGCCCTGTCCCCCATGCCTGCAGAGGACAGGATGCCCCCTAAACCTGAGAGGAAGATGGGTTCCCTCTTGTATACTAGCTGCAATCACTTGATTATGCCTTCCTGGCCCTCCCTGTAGCCTCAGCTTATGGAGGGAGTTCTGGCCTCTGCTACTAATGTCTGTCATGGGCACAGCAGTTAGGGTGTAGGCACAGCTGTGGTGTATTTGACATTTGCCTGAGAACATTTTCCTCTCACACTAGAGAAAGCCTGGCAGAAGCTTATGGAAGTGGGCTTCCCCTGGTGGTCCAGTGGGTAAGGACACCGCCTTGCAGTGCAAGGGGCGCCAGTTCAATCCCTGGCCTGGGAAGATCCCACGTGCCACAGAGCGGCTGGACCGATGTGTCCAATTACCGAGCCGGAGCTCTGGAGCGCATGTGCTCAGAGCCGGCGCTCTGCAATGACAGACTCTACCGCGATGGGAGGCCCATTGGAGCCAAAGAACAAAGATGGATGAAGATAGAGAAATGAAAGACGAATAGAAGTGGCCCGCCTGCTCCCCTCCCTCCCCAACTCGACCCCCGCCCAAAATAAATAAATTAATTAATAAAAAAAAAAAAAGAAGCTTATGGAAGTGGGGTGAGGGGAGGTGGATAGAGGGATCCCATGCCTGGGATGAGGCCATCTTCCAGGGCAGCGTCCATGCTCTTTCTATCAGGTCACTGAGTCGTGAGTCAAGTGACACCTAGGGGACAGTGGCTTCTGCCAGCTCACCTTGGAGGGGACCTGGGCTTTCAGAGGGGTGATCACAATGGCTCTGTGATTCACAGTGCCCACTCTGGACTCCCGCACTCTGCCACGACATTGTACGTATCACCTCTTCCTCTCCAAGCGCCTCTGCAGTCTGAAGGTAGTTAACATTACCCCATTTTAATCATGAGGCAGTTGAGGCTCAGAGAAGCTTTGTGCTTTGCCTGAGGCCACACAGCCCGTAGGTGCTGGAGCCAGGTTTGATGGCAAATCTAACTACTGCTTTCATGCCACCCCTGGAATAACCCACGCAGGCCCTCTCCATGCCCGTGCCCTCTCTGTTCAGCCCCGTCCACTTGTCCGCACCCTGGGATGGGTTCCTGCCACCACCTCCCAGGATGCCCCGGTGCCTCCCCAGCTCCGCAGGACACTCAGCTTGTAGCTCAGCCAAGGCCTGAACAGAATCTTTCAAGAGAATTTCTCTAGGAAACTATGGGAAAAAAAAACAGAACAAAACAAAGCAGAAAAATTAAACATCAAATCAGACATGCATTCCCGGAGCGCAGGGTTCCCAGCCTTAGGTGACCAAAGGCCAAGGCTGTCCCAAATTGCTGGGAAAACAAATGTTCCTACGCGCCTGCTCTGTGCAGCACTGCGCCGCTCTGGGAGGAAGAGGCACCAAGGCAGAGGAGTTCCCGCCCTCGCCCTCACCCAAGCCTCTGAACTCTGGCCAGTGCTTCTGAACCAGGTGAGGAAATCCTTCCAACAGCTGCCAGCCCTGCGCCCACCTTAACTCCAGCAGGAGGTGGGGAGGCCACAGCTGGGATTTCCAGCTGGACAGGTGGCTCACAGGAGCACACGACAACCATGGGCACCCAGGTGGAGCCTGCTGCCTGGGACCACCCCGCCCAACTCTCTCCTGCGCTGGGAAGACCCTGCCTGCCTGACTGTCCAGAGACTCCAGGCTGCAGTCTCAGGCAGCCTCTCACGCTCCCTGCCTCCCAGCTGCAGCTGGGCCGGGGTGGGAACAGGGACGACACAGGGACACCCGGGCTCTGTGCTGCCTACGTGGCCCGGCCCCTTTCCCGCCTGTAGCAGCCCAGTCCCCATGCCATTTGGAGGTGCTGCCATTTCCCCCAAGCCCTGGCTCTGTGATTCACAGTGCCCACTCTGGACTCCCGCACTCTGCCACGACATTGTACGTATCACCTCTTCCTCTCCAAGCGCCTCTGCAGTCTGAAGGTAGTTAACATTACCCCATTTTAATCATGAGGCAGTTGAGGCTCAGAGAAGCTTTGTGCTTTGCCTGAGGCCACACAGCCCGTAGGTGCTGGAGCCAGGTTTGATGGCAAATCTAACTACTGCTTTCATGCCACCCCTGGAATAACCCACGCAGGCCCTCTCCATGCCCGTGCCCTCTCTGTTCAGCCCCGTCCACTTGTCCGCACCCTGGGATGGGTTCCTGCCACCACCTCCCAGGATGCCCCGGTGCCTCCCCAGCTCCGCAGGACACTCAGCTTGTAGCTCAGCCAAGGCCTGAACAGAATCTTTCAAGAGAATTTCTCTAGGAAACTATGGGAAAAAAAAACAGAACAAAACAAAGCAGAAAAATTAAACATCAAATCAGACATGCATTCCCGGAGCGCAGGGTTCCCAGCCTTAGGTGACCAAAGGCCAAGGCTGTCCCAAATTGCTGGGAAAACAAATGTTCCTACGCGCCTGCTCTGTGCAGCACTGCGCCGCTCTGGGAGGAAGAGGCACCAAGGCAGAGGAGTTCCCGCCCTCGCCCTCACCCAAGCCTCTGAACTCTGGCCAGTGCTTCTGAACCAGGTGAGGAAATCCTTCCAACAGCTGCCAGCCCTGCGCCCACCTTAACTCCAGCAGGAGGTGGGGAGGCCACAGCTGGGATTTCCAGCTGGACAGGTGGCTCACAGGAGCACACGACAACCATGGGCACCCAGGTGGAGCCTGCTGCCTGGGACCACCCCGCCCAACTCTCTCCTGCGCTGGGAAGACCCCTGCCTGCCTGACTGTCCAGAGACTCCAGGCTGCAGTCTCAGGCAGCCTCTCACGCTCCCTGCCTCCCAGCTGCAGCTGGGCCGGGGTGGGAACAGGGACGACACAGGGACACCCGGGCTCTGTGCTGCCTACGTGGCCCGGCCCCTTTCCCGCCTGTAGCAGCCCAGTCCCCATGCCATTTGGAGGTGCTGCCATTTCCCCCAAGCCCTGGCTGCACTGAGGTCAGAGAGGCCACTCCCAGCTCCAGAAGGGGCATGCTGCTCCCCAGGGAACTTCGAAGTCAGGGCCTTCACACCCCTAGATGAGGCCCAGCACCTCTCCTGCCTGCGAGAGAGCCCAGGGGGCTCCCGAGAGCTGAAGAAATAGCCAGAAAGAGCTCCGACTTGCCAGGGAGGGAGGCTCTTGTTTCCATCCCCAGTGCATTCTGAGTACCTTGCAGTCATGATGGTCCATGGAGCCTGCCGGCCCCACGAAGAGCCAGGACCATCCCCAAAGGTGAGGCAGGAGTCAGAAGGTCAGCAGTAGACAGAGGAGGCTGAGCAAAGGCGGAGCAAATCCCTGAGGACCTGGAAGTGGGAAGAGGCAGAGAAGGGAGAAGAGGGCAGAGAAAGGAAGGACCCGGGTAGATCCCCAGGGGTAGAGGGTAGGTACTAAGAGAGGGTGCCTCTCCCTTTGAAATACTACTATCAATAAATGGTCACAAGGTCAAGTCAAGGGCAAGAGCCTTTGGCCAAGGGCCAGGTGAAGGTGTGAGAAGATCAGAGGCAGCGAGCCCTGGGGAGGGTGCAAGCTGACATCCACTGCTCCTCCAGCCCTGGCCTTCTGACAACAGCCGTCCCACACGGCCTGTTGGACGGAAGAAGGAACGGATGCGGATGCGGGTGCAGGAGCTCCAAGAATCCCAGACTCTAATTTTAGCTGAGTGCTCCCTGCTTCCCGGCCAGCAGCCAGCAGAGCCTGCAAGGGTACGGCCTCCCACTCCCTGCCCAGTGCCGGCAGCAGGGAGGCTGCCCCCAAAACCATGCGGGTCTCTATGGGTGAGACCCTCCAGCTCACCAGAAGGCAGGTGCCTTGCTGGGCTTGGGGTCCTGGGGCCCCTGTTCCCTGGTCTTGAGGAGGTGGGTCCTGAGACCAGTGAGCGCCACAGTTGAGATTAGATTGGGGGCATTGTGTCCTGGCCCTGAGTGACTTCAAAGAAGTCTCTCAACCTCCCTGGGCCTCAGTTTCCTCGCTTGTCAAATAGGTACAGCAATCTCAGTTGATGCACGTCAGACACCGGCCCTAATGACTCGGAGCAGCCATTATTCCTCTCTCCATTGCACACCACAGCGGGCCCTGAACTGATCAGTCATTTCAGACCCGGTCTGCGTCTTCATGGAACTACAAAGGTGAGGGAAACAGCTCTGATCTGCCCATGAGGTCGACTCTAAGAACAATTAACTCCAGGAATCTCTATGCCTGGACTTCCCTGGGAGCTGGGGTGGGGTGGAGCAGAGATGATTCTTCAAGTTGGGGGAAACTGGGGACAACTGGGGTGATCCCTCGTGGGCAACAAGGACCTGAGAGACCCAGTCTTGCCCAGGAACAGCTGGAGAGGTGACGGATATGACTCCAAGCTCCGCGCCACCTTCTCCCTGTGAGTTTTACTGGCAGGGAAATCCTACCCCAGTCCTGCCGTCCACAGTAACCAGGCCCTCTGAGCAGAACTTCCAACCTGCACCGGGGGACATGAAAGTTGCCCGGTGCAACCACAGCTGGGCAATGCCTCCTCCCCAGCCGGCAGCAACCTCATTTGCAGGTGGGAGCTGGGCAAATTCTCGCACCTGCTTCCTGGCAACCCCACCCCGTCCGGAGATCGGACAGACGATGCGCAGGGTCAAGGGCCTGATTCACGCACAAGCCCCCTCTACCTTCAGTCTTCCTGGAAGGGGAACAGGGCCCACCTGCCGTGGGTGGCTTCTGAGCCAGTGGGTCGGAAGAACCTCCAGCAACAATGCTCAGCAGCTGGCCTGAGGCAGGGGCTGTGTCTAAACTCTATTTCAAGGGTAGCCCTTCTGACCTAGGGACCCAGATTACCACAGAGTGGGTGCAGATGAGGGGAGGGGTCTTCCTATGCACTCCTCCCACTGTGCCTTATCTGTCTTCTCTACTGGTGCCTTCATAAAGATGGTCAGGGACATCTTCATTCCTTCCTTCCTTCCTTCATGTGGCTGTGCTGAGTCTTAATTGCAGCACACAGAACTTTCAATCAACGCTGAGGCACATGGAGTTTTAGTTGTGGAATGTGAATTCTTAGCTGTGGTATGTGGGATCTAGTTCCCAGGGTCCCACAATGCACGGAAACCTGGGCCTCCTGCTTTGGGAGTGTGGCGTCTCAGTCAATGGATCACCAAGGGAGGAGTCCCAGAAACATCTTAGGAAAGGGACCTCCAGAAGGTGGAAGTGTTTGCCCAAGAGGCTCACCCACTTGCCTCCTGTTCCCTGCCCTCACCTGCAGGCCATTCACCAGGATTGCTCCTGGAAGGAGAAGCCGCATATCTCTGCTGGTCTAAGCTCAGCTCACTGACCCACTAACCCTTGGGTGGGTTCAGGGTGAAATCAAAAGTAGGTGGTACTCACATAGAGCAGCAGGAACAGGGTGTGAGAGGAGAAGGCAGCCAGGGTGGGAGGCAGGGATCTTGGGATCCAGCTCCAGCTGTACCCCCATTACCCTGGGCAAGTCCCTGACATGCCGTCCATACCTCAGCTTCTTCATCTGAGAACTGAATAAGGTATCCAACTGTGGACAAGCCTAGCCCAGGACCTGGCCCACAGAGGACCACTGTCAGATGTTTCCTGAACGTGGGCCTGTTACAGCTTGAGTCTGGATGCAGTCCCTTCAGTATGAAACTGTAGTGCAGTGGACAGAGAGGCAGACAACCTGGCTTCTAGACTTGGCTCTCCCGCCATGCGGCGATGGGGCAGCAGGATGCGGGTGGAGGTTCCAGCCCAGTCATCTCTCTCTCTGGACCTCTATCTCTTCTTCAACAAAATCCAGGGATTGAGCAGAGCTGTCAGAAGTGGAGAACCTATGACACACCCACCTTCCCTCACTCGTTCCCTGGCTGTGACAGACATGAGCAGTCGATCACAGCACCACCACCAACTGAATCAAGCCAGATGCAGCTTCAGCATCCCCTGACTCCCGGCACCAGCTAGGTGACCTTGAGCCCCAATTTCCTGGTCTGTAAAAGAGCTACACCCAGCCAGGTTATGAGGATTCAACAAGATAATATATTCAAAATGGACTGCCAACAATCTGACTCTAGCAAGGGTCATTTTCTGCCACCATCGCCCAAGACTGGGCAGGGAGCCCCTCTCCCTGAACAACGGGCAACAGTGTGGTCCAGTGGAAGGAGCTGGGGCCTGGACATCCTCAGGTGAGCTGTCACACCTTTGTAAGCCTCAGTTTCCCCTGGAATAAAATGGGCTGATACTTACTGTAATTATAGGGTGAGTGTAAGGAGGAAATGAGGTCATCAGGCAAAGCACCAGAAGAGTGCTCAGTAAATAGGAAGAGGTGAGTCACTTTGATTCACCCTCAATAGACTGAGGCTTTAGCAGTGGGTACACAGGCTGGTTGGAGGCGCTGAGAGCTCCTCAAGGCAAGAAGTAGCTTCCTGGTAAAGTCCTCCGTGAAGCTCCGTGTTCCCAAGTCCACCAATGACAGTGGACACGTTGGAGTCTCAGGTCCAGCAGAAGCCATGGCCTCACTTAAGCATGAATGTCTGGTTGTGGTGGGCGTGGCCACCCCCCAACCAGATCTGGGCCCTGCCCTCCCCGGCCTCAGCCTTCCCTGGGGTCTGCCCTTGGCCTCAGACCTACCCCCACCCTCTGCCAGCTGCTATTAATCAACCAGCCCTCTGCTGGCCTCTCCTGCCCACAGAACCCAGCCAGCCTGGTTTGGGCTCCAGAGACTACTATCTCTGAGGGGACAGGAGGCCTGTTGGACTCAGCTCCTGACCCAACCCGTGGGTTCATTTTGGGGCCTCAGATGCTCACCTGAGCAATGGGGAGACTGACACGAACCATCTGCAGGCCTTCCAGCTCTCATCTTCGTGCTGGAGAGCCTGACACAAAGCAGGTCCATCCCAACCTCCTGGCCCTCACTGAAGTCGTTGCTGTTTAGTCGCTCAGTCGTGTCTGATTCTTTGCGACCCCATGGACTGCAGCAGGCCAGCCTTCCCTGTCTTTCACTATCGCCCAGGGCTGCTCAAATGCATGTCCGCTGTGTCAGTAATGCTATCTAACCATCTCATCCTCAGTCACTCTCTTCTCCTTTTGCCTTCAATCTTTCCTCGAGTATCAGGGTGAAGACAGAAAATTAAAACATTCCTCTGAGTGACCCTTATCCCTCCCTCCCTCCCCGTGTTCCTCCCATCCCCTGTGGGTGCCATCTGACCGCCTCGCCGTCTGCCAGCCTCTGCACCTGACTCCCCAGCAAATGGTCACAGACTCATCAAACACAACAAACTTTGCAGGAGCTGTTCCCCTGCCCAGAACCTCTACCTGTCTTCCACCTTGGTGTATTCGCTCTCTTCTCCTAAGGCCCTGCCCAAAGGCCCCCTCCTCCAGGAAGCCCTCCCTCCCTTTCCCAGCAACTCTCACCAGCACGGACTTGTAATGATGAATGAGGGAAGCTGAAGGAACAAAGCAGGCTGGCAGGCAGGTGGGGTCCAGACAGCCACACTCAGAGAAGGAAAAGGCAATGAAACAAGTACTCCTGCCAGTCTCTGGGCAATGAGGACACCGCTTGTTTATTACAAAATATCCTTTATTGATAAAATAGCTCAGACTTTAAAAAAAAAGAAAAAAACCCTGCATATCACAAGGGGCCATAGGCAACACTAGCTAGGGTTCCATGGGGTCATACACAAGATCAGTCAGCAGATGACCCAGGTCAACCCCTCCCCTGGGCCCAGCCTTCCCAGCCCTGCCCCAAGGCCATGCCCTGGCCTCACACTGAGACTGGGGAATGAGCTGGACAGCCTCCCCAACCCTAGGAGGCTCTCTCTTTGGTCCGTCCCCCCATCCTTTCCACTCCAGAAAACTTACTCAGCCTCCCTCCAAATCTAGCCAGGCCCATCTGTCTAGTGCCTCTGCTACTCAGCCCAGCCCCCCAAGATAAGATGCTCACTAGCTTAATGGTGAAGCCAGGCACAGCCACGGGGAAGACTGGGAAGCATCCACCCCATGATCCCAAATGTTCCAGGTGCCACTTCTGGGGTAGGGGAGGGGATGAGGAGGGAGAGGCCCCTGGAGCCCCATCAGAGGGTGGAGCCACAAGGCTAGTCTGACTTGGGCAGACGGCCCCTGAGGAGGCGCACACAGGCTCATGGGTACGACTCCATGGACTGCAGCAGGCCAGCCTTCCCTGTCTTTCACTATCGCCCAGGGCTGCTCAAATGCATGTCCGCTGTGTCAGTAATGCTATCTAACCATCTCATCCTCAGTCACTCTCTTCTCCTTTTGCCTTCAATCTTTCCTCGAGTATCAGGGTGAAGACAGAAAATTAAAACATTCCTCTGAGTGACCCTTATCCCTCCCTCCCTCCCCGTGTTCCTCCCATCCCCTGTGGGTGCCATCTGACCGCCTCGCCGTCTGCCAGCCTCTGCACCTGACTCCCCAGCAAATGGTCACAGACTCATCAAACACAACAAACTTTGCAGGAGCTGTTCCCCTGCCCAGAACCTCTACCTGTCTTCCACCTTGGTGTATTCGCTCTCTTCTCCTAAGGCCCTGCCCAAAGGCCCCCTCCTCCAGGAAGCCCTCCCTCCCTTTCCCAGCAACTCTCACCAGCACGGACTTGTAATGATGAATGAGGGAAGCTGAAGGAACAAAGCAGGCTGGCAGGCAGGTGGGGTCCAGACAGCCACACTCAGAGAAGGAAAAGGCAATGAAACAAGTACTCCTGCCAGTCTCTGGGCAATGAGGACACCGCTTGTTTATTACAAAATATCCTTTATTGATAAAATAGCTCAGACTTTAAAAAAAAAGAAAAAAACCCTGCATATCACAAGGGGCCATAGGCAACACTAGCTAGGGTTCCATGGGGTCATACACAAGATCAGTCAGCAGATGACCCAGGTCAACCCCTCCCCTGGGCCCAGCCTTCCCAGCCCTGCCCCAAGGCCATGCCCTGGCCTCACACTGAGACTGGGGAATGAGCTGGACAGCCTCCCCAACCCTAGGAGGCTCTCTCTTTGGTCCGTCCCCCCATCCTTTCCACTCCAGAAAACTTACTCAGCCTCCCTCCAAATCTAGCCAGGCCCATCTGTCTAGTGCCTCTGCTACTCAGCCCAGCCCCCCAAGATAAGATGCTCACTAGCTTAATGGTGAAGCCAGGCACAGCCACGGGGAAGACTGGGAAGCATCCACCCCATGATCCCAAATGTTCCAGGTGCCACTTCTGGGGTAGGGGAGGGGATGAGGAGGGAGAGGCCCCTGGAGCCCCATCAGAGGGTGGAGCCACAAGGCTAGTCTGACTTGGGCAGACGGCCCCTGCCAGGGGAGGGATCAGTTATGCATCACAGGCATCCATTTGGGGCTTGCAGCCCAGGCCCGGGGACTCCAATGGAAGGCTCCCCCAGGAGTTCACGGGGTCCCTTCCCACCTTCTCCAACCCCAGCACCTCGCCGCACACTCTCATCTCAGACTGTTGCCATGCGGTAAGTATTTTTAGCAATCTTGGGGAAACAATGCACCTGCTTGATGACAAAAGACTTCTCTCCCATCGGGGGTGGGGGCGCCCAAGCCAATGAAAACCCTCTTGGTGTCGCAGATGAAATGTCGAGAAGTTGTCATGCAGCATAATAACTCAAATCTTTGCAGACATAAGACCACATTCTCAAAGAAATCCTTGAACTGAAATCATGGTTCTGTCTGCCACTCCCCGCTTCTAGTTTGGGGTAGGAATTCACACCCCAGGCACAGAACAAAGGTCTACAGGAAGAGAGGCGGTGGTAAACACAGAAAAGGGGGACTTTTATATCACCGAATAATCACTTTTCTGGTTTTCCAGTGCATTCCCCCATGGAGCTCAAAGCTTTCAGCCATGCCTTTCATCTCCCCGCGGCAAGTAGGCGGCCAGCGATTGTCGCCCCGGGTTTTGCAGGGGGTGAACGTTAGTGATCAGGGCTCTCCCATTGAGGTGGAGACCAGGCCTCCAGACCACCCCGTGGAGGCATCCACACGCCCACCTGCCTCCCAGAGGGGCTCCAGGAGAGGAAAATAATTCAAGTCTCTGGTCTTCAAAGGAGTTACAAATCCAAAAGCAGGGAGAAGGTGAAGAGGGCCCAAAGACAGTGTCAGCCCATCAGCCTCCACCCAGTGCCCAGCGGAGACCCAGGAGCCCAACACGGATGCCTGTCGTCATTTCTGTCTCTTCCTCAGCAGCAGGCCCTCCTGGAAAAAGTGGAAGGCTGGCTTCCTGCTCTTTTCCAGGGAAAGATGAGAAAAAAAAAAAAAAGACCACCACAAACAAGTGGTCAACCAGAAGACACAGGGTCATCAGGGAAGGGAAGCCCACCATTTTGCCTAGCGTGGGTCTGGGGGTCTGGGAGGCAAGCCTGGTCATGGCTACATTCAGGGTGGGCCAAGCCTCATCCATCTGCCTGGGCACAGGCAAGGGGGTGAAGATGGCCCCCTCCACCAAGTGAGCAAGTGTGTGTGTGTGAGAGAGAGAGAGAGTCACTCAGTCATGTCCAACTGTGCGACCCGGTGGACTGTAGCCAGCAAAGGAAGCCTTCAAATAGACTCCAATGAACAGACCCCTGCCCCTCCCAGGGGGCTCCCAGCATGAGGGCTGCAGGACCAGGGAAGGGACCAGAAAGCCCCAGGGTGGCGGCCATCTAAAACAGGGCGAGAAGCAGGGTGGCCCTGGCCCCACCCCACACACGGGCAGCGGGCAGGCGGGCTCACCAGGCCGTCTGGGTCCACGGGCGGCACAGGATCCTCCGGAAGGCACGACGAAAGTCCTGGTTGAAGATGGTGTAGATGACGGGGTTCAGCGAGCTGTTGCAGTAGCCGATCCAGAAGAAGAACTGAAAGAGGCCGTGGGGCACCTTGCAATGCTGCGGGCAGATGGCGCCCAGGCTGTAGCTGAAGAAGAAGGGGAACCAGCAGAGCACGAAGACACCGATGACCACGGCCAGCACAAAGGTGAACCGCTTCTCCCGGCTCAGCTGCGTCCGCCGCCGCCACCACTGCGCCCCCGGAGCAGCCGGGCCCCGGCCCAGGAGCACCTGGCCACGCAGGGTCGCCAGCACCCGGGAGCCCTGGGGCTGCTGCAGGGGCGGGCTGCAAGCTGAGGCGGGAGAGGCTGGCAAGGCCGGTGGCTCACACCCCTCTTCTTCCTCCTCCTCCTCCTCAGCCTCCTCTTCTGGAGATGAACCACAAACCCCTTCCTTCGGACCCTGGCCTGAGCGGAGACCCAGGAGCCCAACACGGATGCCTGTCGTCATTTCTGTCTCTTCCTCAGCAGCAGGCCCTCCTGGAAAAAGTGGAAGGCTGGCTTCCTGCTCTTTTCCAGGGAAAGATGAGAAAAAAAAAAAAAAGACCACCACAAACAAGTGGTCAACCAGAAGACACAGGGTCATCAGGGAAGGGAAGCCCACCATTTTGCCTAGCGTGGGTCTGGGGGTCTGGGAGGCAAGCCTGGTCATGGCTACATTCAGGGTGGGCCAAGCCTCATCCATCTGCCTGGGCACAGGCAAGGGGGTGAAGATGGCCCCCTCCACCAAGTGAGCAAGTGTGTGTGTGTGAGAGAGAGAGAGAGTCACTCAGTCATGTCCAACTGTGCGACCCGGTGGACTGTAGCCAGCAAAGGAAGCCTTCAAATAGACTCCAATGAACAGACCCCTGCCCCTCCCAGGGGGCTCCCAGCATGAGGGCTGCAGGACCGGGGAAGGGACCAGAAAGCCCCAGGGTGGCGGCCATCTAAAACAGGGCGAGAAGCAGGGTGGCCCTGGCCCCACCCCACACACGGGCAGCGGGCAGGCGGGCTCACCAGGCCGTCTGGGTCCACGGGCGGCACAGGATCCTCCGGAAGGCACGACGAAAGTCCTGGTTGAAGATGGTGTAGATGACGGGGTTCAGCGAGCTGTTGCAGTAGCCGATCCAGAAGAAGAACTGAAAGAGGCCGTGGGGCACCTTGCAATGCTGCGGGCAGATGGCGCCCAGGCTGTAGCTGAAGAAGAAGGGGAACCAGCAGAGCACGAAGACACCGATGACCACGGCCAGCACAAAGGTGAACCGCTTCTCCCGGCTCAGCTGCGTCCGCCGCCGCCACCACTGCGCCCCCGGAGCAGCCGGGCCCCGGCCCAGGAGCACCTGGCCACGCAGGGTCGCCAGCACCCGGGAGCCCTGGGGCTGCTGCAGGGGCGGGCTGCAAGCTGAGGCGGGAGAGGCTGGCAAGGCCGGTGGCTCACACCCCTCTTCTTCCTCCTCCTCCTCCTCAGCCTCCTCTTCTGGAGATGAACCACAAACCCCTTCCTTCGGACCCTGGCCTGAGCTGGGGAGGGCTGGCCAGCTAGGTGGCAAGGCAGGGGTGCCAGGGTCTGCTGGGGTCTCCCCTTCACCCTTCTCCCCTGGGCGGGGCTGGGAGCACCCGTTGGCCTCTCCAGGAGTGGCCAGTGGAGAGGCCAAGGTTGGTAATTTGGTTGAGACTGAAACTTCCCCAGGGACAGGGTGGGGCTGCTTAGATCCCCCCTCCCCCGGCCCCCTCTTGGCCCTGGGGCCTCTCCTGTGGCTGCGCTTGGCGATCAGATAGATGCGCAGGTAGACGAGGATCATGATAAGGCAGGGGGCAAAGAAAGATCCGATACTGGAGGCTAGAATGTACCAGGCCTCCTGGTTGAGCCTGCACTGAGGCCGCGCAAGAAGCTGGGGACCCTGGTCGCCCTTGTAGATGAGGGGCGGCAGCGAGATGACCGCCGCAATGAGCCACACGATGAGGATGATGAACTTGATGCGCCGAGGGGTGCGCTTGGAGTTGTACTCCAGGGCCCGGCTCACGGCCCAGTAGCGGTCCAGGCTGATGGCGCACAGGTGCACGATGGAGGAGGTGCAGAAGAGCACGTCCAGCGCCAGGTACACCTCGCACCAGGTTCGCCAGAAGTACCAGTAGCCCAGCAGCTCGTTGGCCAGCGAGAAAGGGATGATGAGCGTGGCAACCAGGATGTCCGCGCGCCAGAGACACGAGGAACAGGTTCTGCGGGGCGCGCAGCGAGCGGCTCGTCAGCACAGCCAAGATGACCAGCGCATTGCCGAAAATCGTGAAGAGGATGAGGAAGGTGATGACCGCTGCGATGGCCGCAGTGGCCTGCACCGAGTAGGGCTCCTGGTAGTCCATGGCGGGGCCGGACGCGGCCGGAGGGGGCGCTGCTCGCCCAGCGCGTGCACAGCGGCGACGGCGCTGTCCCACCCAGGTCGGTTAGACGAAGGGGTCGCCCCCTTGACTGCGCTGAAGGTGCTGGAACCCCATGGCAAGCCGAAAGGGCAGGAGGTCTGGGGACACCGGGGCCGGCCACGATTTCCCCCGGAGGGGGCCTCCTCTTCTGGAGATGAACCACAAACCCCTTCCTTCGGACCCTGGCCTGAGCTGGGGAGGGCTGGCCAGCTAGGTGGCAAGGCAGGGGTGCCAGGGTCTGCTGGGGTCTCCCCTTCACCCTTCTCCCCTGGGCGGGGCTGGGAGCACCCGTTGGCCTCTCCAGGAGTGGCCAGTGGAGAGGCCAAGGTTGGTAATTTGGTTGAGACTGAAACTTCCCCAGGGACAGGGTGGGGCTGCTTAGATCCCCCCTCCCCCGGCCCCCTCTTGGCCCTGGGGCCTCTCCTGTGGCTGCGCTTGGCGATCAGATAGATGCGCAGGTAGACGAGGATCATGATAAGGCAGGGGGCAAAGAAAGATCCGATACTGGAGGCTAGAATGTACCAGGCCTCCTGGTTGAGCCTGCACTGAGGCCGCGCAAGAAGCTGGGGACCCTGGTCGCCCTTGTAGATGAGGGGCGGCAGCGAGATGACCGCCGCAATGAGCCACACGATGAGGATGATGAACTTGATGCGCCGAGGGGTGCGCTTGGAGTTGTACTCCAGGGCCCGGCTCACGGCCCAGTAGCGGTCCAGGCTGATGGCGCACAGGTGCACGATGGAGGAGGTGCAGAAGAGCACGTCCAGCGCCAGGTACACCTCGCACCAGGTTCGCCAGAAGTACCAGTAGCCCAGCAGCTCGTTGGCCAGCGAGAAAGGGATGATGAGCGTGGCAACCAGGATGTCCGCGGCGGCCAGAGACACGAGGAACAGGTTCTGCGGGGCGCGCAGCGAGCGGCTCGTCAGCACAGCCAAGATGACCAGCGCATTGCCGAAAATCGTGAAGAGGATGAGGAAGGTGATGACCGCTGCGATGGCCGCAGTGGCCTGCACCGAGTAGGGCTCCTGGTAGTCCATGGCGGGGCCGGACGCGGCCGGAGGGGGCGCTGCTCGCCCAGCGCGTGCACAGCGGCGACGGCGCTGTCCCACCCAGGTCGGTTAGACGAAGGGGTCGCCCCCTTGACTGCGCTGAAGGTGCTGGAACCCCATGGCAAGCCGAAAGGGGCAGGAGGTCTGGGGACACCCGGGGCCGGCCACGATCTTCCTACATCCTGATGCACCGGCGCCCGGTGCCCCTGCTGTCTGCCTCGGAGAAGTTTTTGCCAAGTTGTCCCGCTGCGGTCCCCGCCCCGCTGGGAACCAGGGGAAAGTTGTGCCCTGCGGCCGGGAGGCTGCTGAACTCACGCTAGGGCGCGGAGCTGGGCCGGGCGGGCAGGGGGCGCACGGCGGTTCTCCGAGAAGGCGCGGAGGCCGAGGCGGGCTGCACTCCACTCCGCTGGCTCTAACCCGGAGCCGCGCCTGCAGGCAGCCCGCCGCGGCCCAGGAGTTGGGAAGAGAGCGAGCGGGGCTGGAGGAGGGAAGAGGGAGGAGACTGGAGGCGGGAGCGGGAGGAGGGAAGGGAGGCGGGGCGGGCTGGGGACCCAGGGTGGGTGGAAGGTGCGCCTCGCCGGGGAGCGGGCGGGCGGTCTGCAGCCTCCCCGCGCCCCCGGGTCTCCAACCTGGCTCCCCTACCCTGTTTTCCTCCTAGCCTTCACTCTGCGGCAGGGCAAAAGGGCCCGGCGTCTGGGATCTTAGGGACCGAGGCAAGGCTGCTGGCAGAAGTGGAAGGGTCTGTGCAGGCGGGGATCTGGGACGCGGCGCAGGCGGGTGCGCGGGCTCCGAGGGGGGACGTCTCCTGCTGACCGCGGGGCTAGGGCCGAGCTCCCGGGTCTAGGATGGTGGGCGCGAGCAGATCTGCCCTCCCCGCCGCCCAAGAGCTCCCAAGGAGAGGGTGGATATGTGTGTCGGGGCTCTGCCGCACGGTAAACCACACCCCCTCCCCGGAATCAGAGAGGCAAGGAGCTGAGCTGAGGGCGTGGAGTGAGCGGGGCGACTGCGGGGGAACCCCTTACCCAAATGCTTTCCCGCCCCGACTGGACTCCGTCGGGCCTGCGGAGCCCGAGGAGGCGCGCGTGGCCGGGCGGCGAGCGCCCCCTGCCGCCGCCCGCCTGCAAGCTCGCCCGCGGCCCGCCCGGGACCCGCATCCTCGCCGCGTGCCGGGGTCGCTGAGAAGGCTCCCAAGCCCAGAGGGACCAGCGAGTGCTCGGAGCCTGGGATTGACGGCTTCGACTTTCCTGGTTCTCCTGCAGCTGCCTCCGTTTCCCCCATTCAGGGCAAAGAGGTAAGACAAAATTGGCTTGGACTCAAGTCTCAGCAACCACTGAGACTCAGACGAGGGAAAGGGGAGCGGGCAGCTGCAAGCTCCAACCTGGCGACCAATAGGAAGAGGGATGTCCCCTGCAGCAGAGCGAGGAGATCTAGTCAAGGGCCGGGTCTTTATATATATATATATATATATATATACACACACACATATATATGTGCTTTATATATATGTGCACATATATGATTTATTTTTATTTTACTTTTAGAGAGTTTTGTTGTTTTACTGCTATACATAAACCCGAATCGGTCATAGGTATGCCCTTGACCCCTCCCACCTGAACCTCCCCCCTCCATCCCGTCCCACCCCTCCAGGTTGTTGCATAGCCCGGGTGTCAGTTCCCTTAGTCTTACAGCATATTCAAATTACTTGTCTCTTTTACGAATGGTAATGTAAGTTTCCATGTTACTCTTGTCATACATCTCTCCCACACCTCACACCAGTCAGAATGGCCATCATCAAAAAAATGTACAGACAATAAATGGTGGAAAGGGTGTGGAGACAAGGGAACACTCTTGTACTGTTGGGTAAGGTCTTTTGACACAATTTAGAGGAAATGTAGGTTTCAGGGGAGGCCTCCAAGGAAAGAGCTTCTCTTTGCCTGTGCAACGACCCCATCCCTGTTCCAGTCCTGCTGACTGCTGCCTTCCCATGCACACTCCACACCCCTCTGGAAGCATCCCTAGAAAGACAGCTGGGGTAAGAAGAAATTTCCTGTTAAGCACACAGCTCAGTCGTGCCTGATTCTTTGGGACCCCCTGGACTGTAGCCGACCATGCTCCTCTGTCCATGGACTTCATCAAGCAGCATACTGAAGTGGGTTGCCATTTCCTTCTCTAGGGGATCTTTCCGACCCAGGGACTGAACCTGGGTCCTCCTGCATTGCAGACAGCTTCTTGACCATCTGAACCACCAGGGAAGCCCGATTAAGCACACTCCCTACCCTGACTGGCCTCAGAGAACTTCACAGGACCAGGACTCCACACACCCTGCCCCTCTCCACTGTCCCTGTGGCCACTGCCGCCAGTGCCAGCCTGGGCAGCCTCAGGGCATTTTTTTTTTCACCGTTTGCAGAGCCCTTAATGCTGTAACCCCAACCTAGACCCGGACCTCATATTTCTAGCCCACAGCTGCATATGGCGTGCTCTGTATATATAAGCATCAATCCACTTCTGAAAGGAGGGCTCCTCGGAGGGACATGGCCTTGATCCAGCGTGCTTGCTCCACCTTCATGGGAAGAGAGTGTGGCCTCGAGGCGCCCACAGTGTCTCACCCTACCCAGGCTCAGAGAGGTGGTATCCGCCCCTGCCCCCAGCCACGGGGAAGGACTGAGGGGAATCACCCTTGACCCTGGGCTCTCCCTGCCTCCTGCCAGCCCCTCTGTTAGATGCAGTGCTCACCACCTGGTGGGGAAGGTACTGCCTAGGCTACGTTTGGAGAGGCAGCCAGCATCCCCACTCCCTCCAGAGACAGGTTTCATGAGTCCGTCCTTCCACCTGCTGGCCTTCCACCCCACGGTCACCGGGGATGGAAAGGAGTCAGTAGCCCGTTCTCTGAGGAAGGACAGAGGGGTGGCCACTGAAGCCTGGAAATCAGCCACTTAAAGCAAGATCCTGCCCGCCCCCATGGTTCCCTGTCCCGTGCTCTGTTCCACGGCAGGGAATCCAGGCACCCTGGTGGCCCACATGGGCTTTGAGAAGACCACTTCTCACCCTCTCCAACCACTGTCGGCTGGGGAGGGGGCAGTGGGTGTCCCCCCAGACACTGCAATCTGCAGCTGCCTTTTGTCTGCTGGCCTGTTTCCCTTGAAAGGCCAGGCCTCCAGGCAGAACCTCTGCAGGCTCTGCAGAACCGAGGCCAGGGCTCTTCATACCCATCCCACCTCATCCTTCCCACGACTCAACCCCAGCATAGCATACTGAAGTGGGTTGCCATTTCCTTCTCTAGGGATCTTTCCGACCCAGGGACTGAACCTGGGTCCTCCTGCATTGCAGACAGCTTCTTGACCATCTGAACCACCAGGGAAGCCCGATTAAGCACACTCCCTACCCTGACTGGCCTCAGAGAACTTCACAGGACCAGGACTCCACACACCCTGCCCCTCTCCACTGTCCCTGTGGCCACTGCCGCCAGTGCCAGCCTGGGCAGCCTCAGGGCATTTTTTTTTTCACCGTTTGCAGAGCCCTTAATGCTGTAACCCCAACCTAGACCCGGACCTCATATTTCTAGCCCACAGCTGCATATGGCGTGCTCTGTATATATAAGCATCAATCCACTTCTGAAAGGAGGGCTCCTCGGAGGGACATGGCCTTGATCCAGCGTGCTTGCTCCACCTTCATGGGAAGAGAGTGTGGCCTCGAGGCGCCCACAGTGTCTCACCCTACCCAGGCTCAGAGAGGTGGTATCCGCCCCTGCCCCCAGCCACGGGGAAGGACTGAGGGGAATCACCCTTGACCCTGGGCTCTCCCTGCCTCCTGCCAGCCCCTCTGTTAGATGCAGTGCTCACCACCTGGTGGGGAAGGTACTGCCTAGGCTACGTTTGGAGAGGCAGCCAGCATCCCCACTCCCTCCAGAGACAGGTTTCATGAGTCCGTCCTTCCACCTGCTGGCCTTCCACCCCACGGTCACCGGGGATGGAAAGGAGTCAGTAGCCCGTTCTCTGAGGAAGGACAGAGGGGTGGCCACTGAAGCCTGGAAATCAGCCACTTAAAGCAAGATCCTGCCCGCCCCCATGGTTCCCTGTCCCGTGCTCTGTTCCACGGCAGGGAATCCAGGCACCCTGGTGGCCCACATGGGCTTTGAGAAGACCACTTCTCACCCTCTCCAACCACTGTCGGCTGGGGAGGGGGCAGTGGGTGTCCCCCCAGACACTGCAATCTGCAGCTGCCTTTTGTCTGCTGGCCTGTTTCCCTTGAAAGGCCAGGCCTCCAGGCAGAACCTCTGCAGGCTCTGCAGAACCGAGGCCAGGGCTCTTCATACCCATCCCACCTCATCCTTCCCACGCCGATTCTCACCTGGGCCTTCCCTGTCGAGGCAGCTCCAGATCCAGCAGGTGCTGGACCCTGCTGAGTACCAGCCTTGACTGAGGACAGCCAGAGAGAGCCTACAGGAACCCACGGGCCTCTGCCAGACCCCGGGCTCTGTGTCACCTGCTGCCGCCCCCCGGCCCCACCCAGCCCCAAGACCAGCGGCTGGCTCTCAGGGCAGCTTTCCGTAACCACTCCCCGCTCCTCTCTAGCATCTCCCTGCACACACACCTTCCCCAGCTGCATGTTCCCCCAAGCCTTGCGTGAATTAGAGCCTCCTCAGGTCCCAGGAGGCTTCCTTCAGCCCTTCCCACACTAGCTCTGACCTGCCAGCATCATCCCCTCCTACCAGGGCTGCCCGAGTTCAGCCCCAGACCTACAACCCACCAGCAGCTGCTGCTGCCATTACTCCCAGCCAAGTGTGGGGAAGGCAGTGACAGGCTCTGGTCCACCTTCAGGGCCACACCAGGCTACACACTGGTCCCTGGACATGCCCTGAGCTCCCACATCGCCAGTCCTTTCCAGGGACGTTTGCCCTGCCAGAAATACCCTCCTTGCCCTTCCTTCTGTGCTTGGTGGACCCCTATTTTCTCTTCAAGGACTGTTCACCTGTCACCACCGCTCAGGCAGAGGGAGGTACCCTACCCTCCTTCAGTGCCACTTTCATGCCCAGAGTGCTGTGCCGTGATGAAGTCTGATAGTCTGTTGTACCTCCTCTTCCAACAGAGCAAACATCCCTTCTCTGGCCAAGATGGGTGAAAAGTGAAGGGTGGGTTTCCCTGGTGGTCTATTGGTTAAGAATCCACCTGCCAATGCAGGAAGAATTGAAGGGACATCCCTTCTCACCCTCCTCCACGGCAGGAATCCAGGCACCCTGGTGGCCCACATGGGCTTTGAGAAGACCACTTCTCACCCTCTCCAACCACTGTCGGCTGGGGAGGGGGCAGTGGGTGTCCCCCCAGACACTGCAATCTGCAGCTGCCTTTTGTCTGCTGGCCTGTTTCCCTTGAAAGGCCAGGCCTCCAGGCAGAACCTCTGCAGGCTCTGCAGAACCGAGGCCAGGGCTCTTCATACCCATCCCACCTCATCCTTCCCACGCCGATTCTCACCTGGGCCTTCCCTGTCGAGGCAGCTCCAGATCCAGCAGGTGCTGGACCCTGCTGAGTACCAGCCTTGACTGAGGACAGCCAGAGAGAGCCTACAGGAACCCACGGGCCTCTGCCAGACCCCGGGCTCTGTGTCACCTGCTGCCGCCCCCCGGCCCCACCCAGCCCCAAGACCAGCGGCTGGCTCTCAGGGCAGCTTTCCGTAACCACTCCCCGCTCCTCTCTAGCATCTCCCTGCACACACACCTTCCCCAGCTGCATGTTCCCCCAAGCCTTGCGTGAATTAGAGCCTCCTGAGGTCCCAGGAGGCTTCCTTCAGCCCTTCCCACACTAGCTCTGACCTGCCAGCATCATCCCCTCCTACCAGGGCTGCCCGAGTTCAGCCCCAGACCTACAACCCACCAGCAGCTGCTGCTGCCATTACTCCCAGCCAAGTGTGGGGAAGGCAGTGACAGGCTCTGGTCCACCTTCAGGGCCACACCAGGCTACACACTGGTCCCTGGACATGCCCTGAGCTCCCACATCGCCAGTCCTTTCCAGGGACGTTTGCCCTGCCAGAAATACCCTCCTTGCCCTTCCTTCTGTGCTTGGTGGACCCCTATTTTCTCTTCAAGGACTGTTCACCTGTCACCACCGCTCAGGCAGAGGGAGGTACCCTACCCTCCTTCAGTGCCACTTTCATGCCCAGAGTGCTGTGCCGTGATGAAGTCTGATAGTCTGTTGTACCTCCTCTTCCAACAGAGCAAACATCCCTTCTCTGGCCAAGATGGGTGAAAAGTGAAGGGTGGGTTTCCCTGGTGGTCTATTGGTTAAGAATCCACCTGCCAATGCAAAGGACACGGGTTCGATCCCTAATCTCAGAAGATCGGACATGCCACAGACCAACTAAGCCTGTGTGCTCCCTTCCAGCTGCTGAAGCCTAAATGCCTTAGAGCCTGAGCTCCACGACAAGAGAAACCGCCACAATGAGAAGCCCGCGCGCCGCAACTAGAGAGTAACTCCCAAAAGACTGTGCAGCAAAGAAGACCCAGAACAGCCAGAAATAAATAAATAAATCTTTAAAAAAAAAAAAAAAAGGAAAGAAAAGTGAAGGATAATGGCAGCAGGCAGATGAACTACATATGAGCTTTTCTTAGACAGGTGGTACCCAAATGATGGTGCCCCCAAGACAGGTCCTTGAACACAGGAGTCTCTGGGGAAAGGTGACCTCGGAGCATCTTTTCCACAAAAAAGGGAGATAGTTGTCCCACTCTGAGCTGTGACAGCACAGTCAGAGATGTCCCATGTTAGGGTTTTGCTTGTTTGTTTGTTTGGCTACTCTGGGTTTTCACTGCTGCTGCAGGTTCTTCTCTAGTTGCAGGGAGTGGGGGATACTCTCTGATTGAGGTGAGCAGGCTTCTTGTTGCAGCGACTTCTTTTGCTGGGGAGCTCGGGCTCTGGGGCTCACAGGCTTCAGTAGCTGCAGCCCATGGGCTCCACAGCTGCGGCTCCGAGGCTCTAGAGCACAGGCTCCATTGCTGTGACTCACGGGCTTCGTTGCTCCACAGCATGTGGGATCCTCCTGGATCAGGGATCGAACCCATGTCTCTTGCATTGGCAGGCGAGCTCTTCACCACTGAGCCACCAGGGAAGCCCATGCCATGTTAGTTGAAAGTCCTGAAACCAGGTCTCCAGATCTGAAAGGTAAGACCAGTCCCATTGCCTCCTGGGCCAGGCTGCCAGCAGCTCAAGGTGCTGCCTGACCTGCCCTGCCCTGTCCTGGGAGCCCACAGGACAATCCCTAACCAGGCTCCACCCACCCCACCAACTTTCTCCAGAAGCAACAGCCTTTCAAAGCCCCAGGGCCCTGACCCCCAGACCACCCCGTACAACCCAGACTCCCACCTCCCCAGAACCTTGAGCTGTGCCCTGTGTGATCCAAGCCGGTCATGTCATCCTCTCTCCCCCCATCACCACGCCTGACAAAACCCAACCCTGGTCGAACCTAAGTCATCCATTCTGCCTTGGATGGAGCGGCTGCTTTTTCTGGAGCAAAACGCTCACTGCATCGACTGGCCTTGCTTTACATTCATGACCACAGATCTCCAGACGTTCCTAGTGTACTCAGTTCCCTGCGCCTCACAGTCAGCATCCCTCTCCTGCTCCTCTTCCTGCTCGCCCCCTCCCTGCAAGCTGTGGCTTTGCCTCGTACTTAAGAGAACAGGGAAGCCAACCCACACACCTGCCTCTGAGCTGCAACTCAGTTCTTTAGGCAGGTCCTCTGCATACACCATGGACCCCAAGCCCCGTCTTGTCCCCCAGGACTCTGCTCGGTTCACTACCTCCTCTTCAGCTATCACTGCCCCCACTCTGAGGGCCAGCCTCCTCCTTAGGAAGCCTTCCACACCCTCTGTGTCTGTGCGCAAGCTAAGTTATTTCAATAGTGTCTGACTCTTTTGCAAGCCTACAGACTGTAGCCCGCCAGGCTCCTCTGTCCATGGGATCCTCCAGGCAAGAATACTGGAGTGGGTTGCCATGCCCTCCTCCAGAGAATATTCCCGACCCAGGGATCAAACCTGAGTCTCTTGCATCTCCTGCATTGGCAGACGGGTTTTTACGGCTAGCGCCACCTGGGATGTCCCTGCAGCCTCCACCTTCTTGTTTGCCTGGTCCCTGTCTCTAACCCTCACCTCCTCCCCTTCACCCTGGGTAGGGCTTCTGCACTCCAACCTCCACTGAATCTACCCCTGGGGTGTTACTTATGACTCCACCCTACCAAGCGCCAGGCTCATTTCTGTGTCCTGCTCCCACTCAATTTCTCTGCAGCATTTTGTACGATGGACCCTCCCCGGGGGCACACTCTGCAGGTTCTGCTCCCTGCAGCCCACTCCTCCTCAGCCTCCCTTCCCTCTGCTAAACCCCAAATCAGGGATTCCCACTGAGACTGGTGTCTGCCCTTTCCAGGGACGCTGGGCAGCATCTGGACACATGATTCACTTTCACCGAAGGAGGAAGGGGTTGCTGCTGGCACCTAGCAGGTAATGGCCAAGATGCTAGCAACGCCCAGCGTCCAGCACAGCCCCTGCCCTCAGCAAAATCAGTCATCTCTCCCCATCACCAGGGCCCCCCTGGTATCCTTTGGGGGGTGCTTTACCTCAGTTCCCTGACCACAGATCTCCAGACGTTCCTAGTGTACTCAGTTCCCTGCCTCACAGTCAGCATCCCTCTCCTGCTCCTCTTCCTGCTCGCCCCCTCCCTGCAAGCTGTGGCTTTGCCTCGTACTTAAGAGAACAGGGAAGCCAACCCACACACCTGCCTCTGAGCTGCAACTCAGTTCTTTAGGCAGGTCCTCTGCATACACCATGGACCCCAAGCCCCGTCTTGTCCCCCAGGACTCTGCTCGGTTCACTACCTCCTCTTCAGCTATCACTGCCCCCACTCTGAGGGCCAGCCTCCTCCTTAGGAAGCCTTCCACACCCTCTGTGTCTGTGCGCAAGCTAAGTTATTTCAATAGTGTCTGACTCTTTTGCAAGCCTACAGACTGTAGCCCGCCAGGCTCCTCTGTCCATGGGATCCTCCAGGCAAGAATACTGGAGTGGGTTGCCATGCCCTCCTCCAGAGAATATTCCCGACCCAGGGATCAAACCTGAGTCTCTTGCATCTCCTGCATTGGCAGACGGGTTTTTACGGCTAGCGCCACCTGGGATGTCCCTGCAGCCTCCACCTTCTTGTTTGCCTGGTCCCTGTCTCTAACCCTCACCTCCTCCCCTTCACCCTGGGTAGGGCTTCTGCACTCCAACCTCCACTGAATCTACCCCTGGGGTGTTACTTATGACTCCACCCTACCAAGCGCCAGGCTCATTTCTGTGTCCTGCTCCCACTCAATTTCTCTGCAGCATTTTGTACGATGGACCCTCCCCGGGGGCACACTCTGCAGGTTCTGCTCCCTGCAGCCCACTCCTCCTCAGCCTCCCTTCCCTCTGCTAAACCCCAAATCAGGGATTCCCACTGAGACTGGTGTCTGCCCTTTCCAGGGACGCTGGGCAGCATCTGGACACATGATTCACTTTCACCGAAGGAGGAAGGGGTTGCTGCTGGCACCTAGCAGGTAATGGCCAAGATGCTAGCAAACGCCCAGCGTCCAGCACAGCCCCCTGCCCTCATCAGCCAAAAACGTTGCTAAGGCTGAGAAGGAGAAACCGTGCAGGGAGCGATGCAGCACTGATTTGGTCCTGTGAGCCTTTTTCTTCTGCACACGACCTCTTCTTGGAGAATTTCATCCAGCCCCTGGTGCCACCTGGATACTGATGATGCTCCATAGTACGTCTCCTGTCCTGAACTTCAGGTTTACGCAGCCCACATGCCCCCTGGCCCACCCATTTAATGTCTAGTAGCTCCGCACTTAGTCAGTCTGTTTCCCCTGAACTGTCTCTCCCCTCAGTTCTCATCTCAGGGGTTGAGATGCCCTCACCCCCTGCACATCTGACTGCAGGTGTGCTTGCTTCCAAAACATGCCCCCGAAGCACCCACTGCTGCCCTTTCCCATGGTCTCTGTCACTCTCACTTGCACAGCCGCAGTGACTACCAGCTGTTCTTCCCAATTCCAATTCGTTTTTCTGTGTTGTTCAAGGGGCATCCAGAAGGACTTTGTTTTACTAATTTTATGTTGGCTGCGCTGGGTCTCCGTTGCTGCGCATGGGCTTTCTCTCGTTGTGGCAAGCGAGAGCTCCTCTCTAGTCGTGGTGTGTGGGCTTCTCACGGTGGCGGCTTCTCCCGTTGTGGAGCACAGGCTCTAGGGCGTATGGGCTCCCGTAGTTGTGGCTCTGGGGCTCTAGAGCACAGGCTCAGTAGTTGTGGCACATGGGCTTTAGTTGCTCCACAGTTTGTGGGATTTTCCCAGACCAGGGAATGAACCCATGTCTCCTACATTGGCAAGTGGATTCTTTACCACTGAGCTACCAGGGAAGCTCCAGAATGACTTTTTTCAATTTAAGATCAGATCTGCTCACACCCTTCCTTAGAACCTTCTAGCAGCTGCCCCCTATTACTCTTGGAATAAAGCCATCCCTCTCTGGCTGACCAGGCCCTGCCTGTCTCCACTCCTTAGCACAACCCCCCCCCCCACCTCTGCCACATACACACACACATCTCCCTAACATACCTTGCTCATTCCTCCCTCAGGGCTTTTGTATTTTGCACTGGCTGCCTTCCCCCAGATGTTCCCAGGGCAGCAGCCTTCTGATTCACTTTCACCGAAGGAGGAAGGGGTTGCTGCTGGCACCTAGCAGGTAATGGCCAAGATGCTAGCACGCCCAGCGTCCAGCACAGCCCCGCCCTCATCAGCCAAAAACGTTGAAGGCTGAGAAGGAGAAACCGTGCAGGCGATGCAGCACTGATTTGGTCCTGTGAGCCTTTTTCTTCTGCACACGACCTCTTCTTGGAGAATTTCATCCAGCCCCTGGTGCCACCTGGATACTGATGATGCTCCATAGTACGTCTCCTGTCCTGAACTTCAGGTTTACGCAGCCCACATGCCCCCTGGCCCACCCATTTAATGTCTAGTAGCTCCGCACTTAGTCAGTCTGTTTCCCCTGAACTGTCTCTCCCCTCAGTTCTCATCTCAGGGGTTGAGATGCCCTCACCCCCTGCACATCTGACTGCAGGTGTGCTTGCTTCCAAAACATGCCCCCGAAGCACCCACTGCTGCCCTTTCCCATGGTCTCTGTCACTCTCACTTGCACAGCCGCAGTGACTACCAGCTGTTCTTCCCAATTCCAATTCGTTTTTCTGTGTTGTTCAAGGGGCATCCAGAAGGACTTTGTTTTACTAATTTTATGTTGGCTGCGCTGGGTCTCCGTTGCTGCGCATGGGCTTTCTCTCGTTGTGGCAAGCGAGAGCTCCTCTCTAGTCGTGGTGTGTGGGCTTCTCACGGTGGCGGCTTCTCCCGTTGTGGAGCACAGGCTCTAGGGCGTATGGGCTCCCGTAGTTGTGGCTCTGGGGCTCTAGAGCACAGGCTCAGTAGTTGTGGCACATGGGCTTTAGTTGCTCCACAGTTTGTGGGATTTTCCCAGACCAGGGAATGAACCCATGTCTCCTACATTGGCAAGTGGATTCTTTACCACTGAGCTACCAGGGAAGCTCCAGAATGACTTTTTTCAATTTAAGATCAGATCTGCTCACACCCTTCCTTAGAACCTTCTAGCAGCTGCCCCCTATTACTCTTGGAATAAAGCCATCCCTCTCTGGCTGACCAGGCCCTGCCTGTCTCCACTCCTTAGCACAACCCCCCCCCCCACCTCTGCCACATACACACACACATCTCCCTAACATACCTTGCTCATTCCTCCCTCAGGGCTTTTGTATTTTGCACTGGCTGCCTTCCCCCAGATGTTCCCAGGGCAGCAGCCTTCTGCCATTCAGGTGAAATGCCATCAACCTATAGATACGCTCCCCCTTCCCCCTCACTTATCAATCCCAGATGCCTTATTTGCCTGTTTACTGTCTATTCCTCTTCCTGTCTCTGTGAGAATAGAAAACCTTGCCTTGTCCCCCGTGTTATCCCCAGTGCCTATAACAGAGCCTGCCCGACCCCTCAGTTCAATAGATGTGTGTCGGATGAGTGAATCAATTGATGAGTGAGCCCACATAGCTGTCTGGTCGGGAACTGGAGAATGGGCCACAGGCTCTGAGAGGAGGTGGCTAGCCGCTGGGCTCTGGCTGATGACCCAGAGCCCCATACATATGACACCGTCCATGCTGGGGCTTCAGGGGCCAGACCAAGGCTGGGCCATCCGTCCAGGGTGGGGCTGATGCAACAAGCCTGGACCCAGAGCTGGCCTGGCACATGGGCTCTGTAGTGATAGGTGGCTTCCTGGGGAAGGAAGGGACAAGGGCACCTTGTCCCTGATCACCCCCAAGAGTGATCAGTCTTCCCATGAGCCATCAGCCAGCCATGCCTCCCTCTCTGGAGAACCCCGAGATCAAAAGCCAAGTGTTAATGGAGGCTCCTGACCACAGCCTCTGAGAGCTAGGAGGGCCTCCCTGATTAGAGCTCCCCACCCCCAAGACCAGCCCCAGGGAGAGGGGGACCTCCTGTTAGTCTCTGCTGGTGGCTGGGCCTCAGCCACAAGAGGGTTCCCAGGGGCCTTTAGGGAGGCCCACCCTTCCAGGTCCCTGGCCTTAGAGCCCCAGAGAAGTCACCTCCCATTCCCAGACTCCCCAGGGGCTGAAGCAGAAGATGAGAGGAGGCAGAATCAGACACCAGCACCCCTCAACCACCCACAGGCCTGCCTTCCCCTGACAGAGCAAGTGTCAGAAAAGTGAGAAAAGAGACAGAAGCAGGGATTCCAGGCAGGATCAGCTTATCCATACATATGCAGGCTTAGATCGGCAGGATACAGTTTATTCCTATTTGAGGCTTGAGAGGAGCCATCACGAGGGAACTGGCTGCACAGAGAGTCCAGGGGGAGAAGAGGGCCATGAAGGCGAAGAGCGGGGAGGGTCAAGAGGGCCAGGAGGAGGCAGAGAGAGATCCAAGAGAGAGATGGCGCGAGGGGGTGGGGCCAGGGGAGGGGCTGGTGCTGAGGTGAGGTCGCAGGTGGGTGGAGGTTTGTGGCCTCAGAGGCTCGTGACGGAAGTTCTGGGGGAAAAGAGGGGTTTCTGTGTTTCTTCAGGCTGCCTCGGCCTTGAAGCTGCGGGCTGATTCAGCTCTTTGCAGATTTTCGACTCCATCACCGAGAGGTCCCTCCGCCCCAGGAGCCCTTGGAGAAATCTGACAGGGAAGGAAGGAGCAGAGAGAAAGGCCTGGTCCTGAGACGGGAACCAGAGGGGCTGGAAGACGGCATGCTACTCAGAGGGGCCAAGGGTGACATGACCTGGCTACTCTGGGCAGGGAGTCCCCTTCCTGCTTGAAGACAGAAGCCACAGGCTGGACCACAGGTGTCCTTATGAAGCGATTTCTGGGTACACAGGCTCCCAGATTAATCTGGTAGGTTAAGTGTCCCAGAAGAGCCTCGTTGGATGCTGACTGATCTTCTAGAGATGGGGCTGGGGGTACCACGGGCACTCAGTCCTGCCAGGACTCCTCCAGGGCCATGTCAGGAGTGACTGCCCCAGGCCTTGACCTTAGGGAGGAAGCTGGGGGCTGGAGGGGGAGCTTGGCAGAGGCCTCTACCTTGGAATTCCTCAGGGCAGGGGGCTTCCATGCAGGCAGGCTCTCCTCAGGCCCAGCAGCACCCTCCTGGTCTTTGGTCCCGAAGCCACGGGGGTCAAGGTTCCTGGATTCCTCCAACAGTGTCTGCAGAAGCTGCTGCAGCTGGGATCTAGAGCTGGGAGTGGGGGTCCTACCGCTGCCATGGGTCCGGCGTCCTAGAGCAAGAGAGATGGGTTATGTCCCTGAACCACAGAAGGGGGGGGTGGCGTTGTGACGGTCAGAGCCCCGTCGGCCTTGTTCACAGTGACCCCGAACCCGCCATGCTCCTGCTGCACTCCTCCCCAACACCTTCAAGACCCTGACTCCCAGCTCCCCCTTAGAGACGAGAACCACAGAGCCCTCCCATTCCCTCCCTCCTTGGCCTCAGAGGTCACCATTGGAAGGTCAGGCCCCTGGGACCTTCAGCGACCTCCCACCCAAAGCCCGGCGGCCCTAATAGTCAAGTCGCCTGACCTAGCACCAGAGCCCTCCACGCCAAGCCCCTGGGGCTGCTCTGTACACAACTCCTCACTTCTCACCTACATCCAAAGCCTCTGCCAGAACTTTTCCTTCGCTTGTCCAAACCCAGGGTGTCACAGGACACAGCTCAGTGGGGTGGGTCCTATTGGCCCTTCGCTGCTGTGCCCGGACTATGGCTGGCTGCCCCCAGTGACTCCGTAAGACTCTTCATTTCCGGCCCAAGGTATCTGGCTGGCCAGCCACACCCCGTCAGCACTGCCTTCATCCCCAATGGGCCCGGCCTTTTCGTCTGCACCGGAGTGAGCGGGGGAAAAAATTAAGCCTGGAAGACGGCATGCTACTCAGAGGGGCCAAGGGTGACATGACCTGGCTACTCTGGGCAGGGAGTCCCCTTCCTGCTTGAAGACAGAAGCCACAGGCTGGACCACAGGTGTCCTTATGAAGCGATTTCTGGGTACACAGGCTCCCAGATTAATCTGGTAGGTTAAGTGTCCCAGAAGAGCCTCGTTGGATGCTGACTGATCTTCTAGAGATGGGGCTGGGGGTACCACGGGCACTCAGTCCTGCCAGGACTCCTCCAGGGCCATGTCAGGAGTGACTGCCCCAGGCCTTGACCTTAGGGAGGAAGCTGGGGGCTGGAGGGGGAGCTTGGCAGAGGCCTCTACCTTGGAATTCCTCAGGGCAGGGGGCTTCCATGCAGGCAGGCTCTCCTCAGGCCCAGCAGCACCCTCCTGGTCTTTGGTCCCGAAGCCACGGGGGTCAAGGTTCCTGGATTCCTCCAACAGTGTCTGCAGAAGCTGCTGCAGCTGGGATCTAGAGCTGGGAGTGGGGGTCCTACCGCTGCCATGGGTCCGGCGTCCTAGAGCAAGAGAGATGGGTTATGTCCCTGAACCACAGAAGGGGGGGGTGGCGTTGTGACGGTCAGAGCCCCGTCGGCCTTGTTCACAGTGACCCCGAACCCGCCATGCTCCTGCTGCACTCCTCCCCAACACCTTCAAGACCCTGACTCCCAGCTCCCCCTTAGAGACGAGAACCACAGAGCCCTCCCATTCCCTCCCTCCTTGGCCTCAGAGGTCACCATTGGAAGGTCAGGCCCCTGGGACCTTCAGCGACCTCCCACCCAAAGCCCGGCGGCCCTAATAGTCAAGTCGCCTGACCTAGCACCAGAGCCCTCCACGCCAAGCCCCTGGGGCTGCTCTGTACACAACTCCTCACTTCTCACCTACATCCAAAGCCTCTGCCAGAACTTTTCCTTCGCTTGTCCAAACCCAGGGTGTCACAGGACACAGCTCAGTGGGGTGGGTCCTATTGGCCCTTCGCTGCTGTGCCCGGACTATGGCTGGCTGCCCCCAGTGACTCCGTAAGACTCTTCATTTCCGGCCCAAGGTATCTGGCTGGCCAGCCACACCCCGTCAGCACTGCCTTCATCCCCACCCGCCCACTGGAGGCTTCCCAGCGAGCCTGTATCTCCTGTCCATGAACACCAACTGATCTGAGCTGATGCCATTCAACCGGTGACGGCCTAGCCCACGCCTGCCTGGACCTGCAGACATCACGCCCCCCTCAGGTCTTGCGTTGCGGCAGCCCACCCTCCGGCCCCCACCTCCTCTACCTCCAACCCACTCGCCAGTGTCCCCATCCTTCGGCCCCAGACCCATCTTTCTGCTCCACAGACTCCTCACTTCCAAACCACTCTCCCCACCTGGTATGGGTTCCATAGCCCTCGTTGCAGTCACTCCCTGAGACACACTCAGGCCCTGCCCACTCTGGCAAACCTACCCACAGTGCCCCAGTCCTAGAGGACCAGGTGACTTGCCTCTGCCACCCTGCCAGCTGCCCGGCACGCCTGCAGCCCCACAGTGGGCCTCTAACAGGTTTCCCTTCCTGCTCCCCAGTCAGCAGCTCCACACCTTCTCCTTCCCATCCATCCTCCTCTCCCCAGCCTCTCACCCCACTCTCTGCCATCAGAAGCCTGGACCAAAGGGCCTCACTTGCACATCGAGACCTCATGCAAAATCAGCTCCCACCTTCTTTCTTGTCACTAGGTCCCTGGAAGCTGCTCAGCACTCAACCATAGCAGCTCCGCCTCCAAATGTTCTAGAGATTCTTCTGCCCCCTGAATCTCTTCCCGCTTCTTCACTGGGTCATTATTTCCATGCCCAAACTTGGGCGTGTGTGTCCACCATCATGATACACTTTCCATTGACCCATGACCCCTTCTAGCCACCTCTCAATTCTGGGCTTCAAGCTAGTCAAACCTCTCAAATAGTTACCCAGAAAGCTCTTGCCCTGGTCTCCTATGGTTTAATTTTTAAAGGTATGTGATATTTGCTAGTATGTATGAGAAAGAGTTGTCTACAAAATGGAGCGGCATGTGTGTGCAAAGTCACTTAGTCGTGTCTGACTCTTTGCAACCCCATGAACTGTAGCCCGCCAGGCTCCTCTGTCCATGGGGATTCGCCACAAGGATACTGGAGTGGGTAGCCATTCCCTTCTCCAGGGGATCTTCCCCATCCAGGGATCAAGCCCATGTCTCTTATGTCTCCCGCACTGGCAGGTGGGCTCTTTACCACGAGTGCCTCCTGGGAAGACTCTGAAGTTGCCTAGATAGTCTCATGAAAAATACACAGGATGCAATCTACATGATCTTGAGGTAGCCAAATCCCTTTTAGATATGACACCAAAAGCCCGGTGATCAAAGAAGGCATAAGTTGGACATCACATGAAAATTTTAGATGTTTATATTCAAAGAACACCATCTAGAAAGTTAAACCACTGGTAAAATATGAGAAAGGATTTCCAGAATACACAAAGAACTCCTACAGTTCACCAGTAAGAGACAATCCCATTGAAAAACAGGCAAAATATTCAAACAGACCTTTTTCTAAAACTATACAGAGCACCTATAAGCACATAAAGAGATGGTCACACTTCTCGTCTGTGAAGGGATGTTCACAGACGAGAAATGTGAAGGTACCACTTAACACCCAGTGGGGGTGGTTAGAACCAGAAGAGGTTTAGCTATGGAGTTACATTTAGCTATGGAGTTACCAAAGGACCCAGAAATTCTACTCCCAAGTATAAATGAAAAACTGAGCAGCCAGTTCGGAAAACAATTTAGCATTTAGCTATGGAGTTACCAAAGGACCCAGAAATTCTACTCCCAAGTATATCTATCCAAAGGAAAGGAAAGTATATGTCCACATAAAATCTTGTACATGAATGTTCATAGTCTCACTCATCCCAAAAGCCTAGGAGTCACAATAAGCCAAATATCCTACACGGATAAACAAGATGTGCTAAATCATTCAACAATAACAAATGACTGAAGGATGGTTGGCCCTTGAACAACCCAGATTTGAACTGCACAAGTCCACTTCTATGTGATTTTTTTTCTCGATAAATGGTCCCCATGACTATGCCATCAGCTGAATCCTTGAGTGGGAAGGACTGACCGTAAAGGGACAGGCAGATTTGGCTGCACAGAAGGGTCAATACCCCTAACCCTCATGTTTGTTGTTCAAGGATCGACTATACGGATATGCTGGGACATGGATGAACCTTGAAAACATGCTACGTGAAAGAAGCCGATCTCAAAAGATCCTAGTGTATAAGTCTGTTTATATGCAATGTCCAGAGTAGGCAAACCAAGAGAGAATGTAGGAGAGTGCCTGCCTACAACTGGAGTTGGGGGTACACACACGCAACAATACGTAGGAGTAGGATTCGGGTCATGGGATATACGCCTTCAACTTCATCAGATGTGAGATTGTTTTCCAAAGCAGTGCAATTTATACGCCTCTCAGCCGAGTATGAATGTCATCACTGCTTCATCGTCTTACTAGTATTTGGTAGTATCTGATTTCTAAATTTCTGCCAATTTACGGGGTGAAAAAAAATGGTACTGCGGTCTTAACTTGCATTTACCCCATTAGTAATGAGGTAGCATGACAGGAAAAGATCGCCAGGGCAACCAACTTTAGAAAAATGTTTCTTCACAAGACAAAACAACAGCTGCCAACTAAGGGCTATCTCACAGGTTAGTGGCAGTCACGTGGTCACGCCCCAAAGTGAGGGAAGCTGACAAATGTAGTCTTTATCCCACCCAGCCAGCCAGCCATGTGCTCAGCTACAACTCAGAGGTCCTGGGATGGCACAGGGAACTACAGTCAATATGTTGTTAATAACCCATAATGCTAAAGAATCCTGGAAACCCTCTCAGTGCTCTCGCCTGTCCGTCCTCACCACGCTGCCTGCTTCTCCCTGGCACAGCCTCTGCCTGGTGCTACATTCCTTCAGCCCTGCCTGGATCAGCTGCATCCTTTTTAAGGCTTAAAATGCATTTTAAGACATTGATGTGGCATTATAATATGACTGACGTTTATATAGTTACCTTTTAAAATTCATATTAGTTTTAATCATTTATTTATAGATGACTTTCAATGCGGAGAGTCATCTATGAATAGTGGCAATTTTTCTTCCTTTCCAAACCTCAGGTTTTTAATTTTCTGTCAAACCACACTGACCACCACTTACTACATTGTCGAATAGATAAGAATAGAAAAACCTATGTTAGTCTCAGTTTCAATGTCTTGGCATTAAAAATTATTTTTGCTCTGGGTTTTTGGTAGGTACATTAAGGTTAAGAAAGTGACCTCTATTCCTATTTGCTAACAGTTTTTTATAATCGTAGGTGTTAATTTTTTTCAAGTGCTTTTTCTGCCTTCCTGTGGTGAACCCCTGGGCAACGCCCCTGCTCACCTCTGCAGCCTCACCTCCTAGCCTTTGACCCTCATGGATAACACCTCAGCACAGGAGCCTTATTCCTGCTCCTCAGATCGCTCTGCCCCCATCACTCACCTTTCCCATGGGAGCTGTGGTCACTCGGGCTGCAGTCATAAAGCTTGAGGACCCGTGTAATGTCCGAGTTACTCAGGTTCCATCGCTGGCCAATGTGGACACTGGGGCCCCAGAGTGGCGTAATGGTGGGCAGCCCGCGCCGGCTGAAGGCGAGTCTGAAACCCAGCCGGCAGGGGTCTGAGTCCAGACCACGGCGGGGGTTGGCAGGGCGGCACAGAGGGCAGAAAGCCAGGAAAGGGGGTCCTCACCTCCCGTAGTGCATCACAGACGAGTAGTCATAGGGCACCAGCATGTTGCTGCTCTGAGATTTGATGAAGTTCATTTCAAAGCCTGAAAAAATGCTTGACGGTGGGGAGGAGCACCCGGGGAGGAGGGGGAGGTAGTACGGGGTGCCTGGAAGGGTCTAGCCTACGTGAGGGGTTCCAAAACTACACCCAGAGTGCCTCTCCCCACCCCACCTCAGTACGGATCCCCTTCTCAGTGCCCTGGGAGGGTTCCAGACCTGCTCCAGCTGATGTATTAAAACAAGCACAGGGACTTGGTGGCTAGCCCACCATCACCTCCTAAGACTTCCCTCCCTTTCTCCTCCTCTCAAGCTCACCTTCTATACAATCTACAGCTTCCACGAAGTCACACACTGTTCAGTGTTTTGGACGCCGCCTACCACCAACATAAAGTGTCTACTCCACACTCCACCTTATCCCCACAGCCTTAGAAACTTGCAAGCCCACCTCCTGCAGCGGGTCTACCCCACCCCCAAAAGCAAAGCCACCTGCCTCTCCCTGCCTCCGGCCGACAGCAAGCACCTGCATCCTGCTGGTTGTGGAGTCCAGCCTTTCCCCACTGGTCAGAGCACCTGCTTTTCCCTGTCACTGGGCCCCTCCAGGCCTGAAAGCAACAAGGTTCCCTCCCTTAACTCTTCTGCCCTTCAGTGAGCCTTTGAAAGAATAGCTACGCCCTCCATCTTTGCTTACAGGCCCCAGGCCTGGCCAGCCACCTCCACACCCAGCCACAGCTGCTGGCAGCCTCCTTACTACTAAAATGGCATTCCAACACCCCTACATCCCATCACTTGCCTGGAAACACCTACCCAGGAGAGGGCTTACTTCCTTTTTAAAAAAATTAAACATAAAATTAAACATAATTTTGAATAGGCGATATATTCATCTGACTCAAAACTCAGAAAATATTATAATATATAATGCCTCCCACTCCCTCCTCCTTCTGAGTTCCCACCTCCAGTTAATTACTGTTATTAGTTTGTATATTTTAGCAGTTTGTTCTGTACATATTAACTAAGTACAAAGAGTCTCATTTTTCTCCATTCTTGAGCAATTTTTTCCATGAGGGTAGCTGATGTTTAAGCTTTATCTCTAAAAGAAAAAGACGGCTTTTTAATTTATTAGTGCTGGTTTGTTTTCTAACTCATTAATTTCTGCTTTTACCTTCACTAATTCCCTCCTGTTTTCATTTTTTTTCCCTTGCTTTGGATTGAAATGCCTAATTTGTCCTGTTTTTCTTGATATAAGTATTTCAGTCTACACATTTTCCCTGTGCACTGCCTTAGCCATGAACTGTTGGTTCTCATTTTCATGCTTTAAGGATGCCTGCAGTTTCTTCCACTCCATGGCTAAAAGAAAGGTTTGTTGTTTTTTAAATTTTAATTTCCAACGGGATAACATTTTTCATTTTGATTTGTTACTAGCTTCTCCTTTTTACATGATGATCAGAACATTTGTATTAACTCTACTTTTTCCAATTCGAAGGCTTTATGGCTATCATAGGCTTTTCTTTTTTTTAACTTTTATTTATTTATTTTTGGCTGTGCTGGGTCTTTGTTGATGTGTGGGTTTAGCTGCTCTGCGGTATATGGGATCTTCCCGGTTCAGAGATCGAACCTGTGTCTCCTGCATTGGCAGACAGCTTCTTATCCACTGAGCCACAAGGGAAGCCCTATCATAAGCTTTTACAAGGATTCCATGAGCAGTGACGCTCTTTCTCCCCTGAGTAGCGGCGTGCCCTCTGGAATGGAAGTGCAGAGTCCTAACCACTGAACCTCCAGGGATGTCCCTCCATGAGTCCTTAGAAGGATTATAGTCTATTTTCAGGGCATGATGTCACTATGGCCTCCCCACGTCCTACACTAATCTCTGGGATCAATTTCCATCTCCCATCCCACTGAGAGGGGCTTCCCATCTTTCCCTCCCATTCTTGGTGTGGCGGGCATCCAGGTATGCTGGTTGCTCTCTTGGGCCTCCTCCCCTGACCATTTCGCCTGGCTAATCCCAGAGCATCAGCAAAGGCACTCACACCAGAAGCCCTCCTCTCACAGGAAGGCTTCTCAGCTTTCATACCCCCAAACCCAAATCATCACTTACCTCCTCTGCTCCCCTCCCTCATGAGGTAATTGTCCCAACTCCTCTCACCTCCTGCATCAGGCTGTCCCTCTCTGCCAAAGGGCAGGGTCCCCTCATTGCTGGCGTCAGACCCCCGGCACCCTACCCAGCACACAGCTGCTGCTCCCTGGCAGCCAGTGCATGGCCCCCTTCCCAGACCAGCCTCCACTATCCCACTACCACCTTTTAGGACCTGGTCTCCCTGTACTTCATCCCAGGTGCCCATCAGCATCCATCTCAGCCCTACAGGGCCGCCCTCCCCTCCTGCATCCGGCACACGCAGACAGCCCACTACCTCCAGGACTTCTGTCTTGACTCAACTCCCCAATTGGAGCATAGCCCCTGCCCTGACACCCCATCCCACAGAGGTGTGCAGGGCAGGAGGGGCTGCTGGTTGAGTATAAGCGAGCGAGAGTCATAGGTCATCAGCTCCATCCTTAGGTAACTGCCAGTATCTATGAAGAATTGACGAGACACAGCAAACTGGTACCCGAGCTCGGGTAACTCTGGGTGGCAGTGAAGCCTCGGGACCCAGACCAGCAGCATCTGGATTATTCTCCAGGTCTTGGAGGGAAGCAGGGACCCCTGCTTCCCCACAGGAAACAAGCAGGGAGTGGGGAAGATGGACAACCTTCCCCAAAGAGCCGGGCAATTCCCCAGCCCTGGACGTGCCTGCTGCCTTCTCCTGGCAGGCCACCTCTCCTCAGCCTCCCCCACCCGCGCACGACCTGGCTCACCTGGGAGGATCTCATTCCAGTTCACGCGGATGTAGTGGTCCCGGTCAGCCCGCGAGTGCTCATGCCAGAAGCCCAGGACGTGCATGAGTTCATGCAGGGCGATGCCCGGGCCGCTCTGAAGACAGCTGGGCCCTAGAGACACCACCTGCAGCCCTCCACTGCGGCCGATGCTCGAGAAGCACCTGCAGGGCGGGCACCAGCCCCAAGGATCAGCAGGCCCCCACCCCACGGCCCTCTTCCCAAGACCTGGGATAAGTGAGTACCCAGGGCAAGTCCCACTCCTGGGCTCTAGATCCGGGCTCACTGACCCCAGGTCCCCTCACTGCCTGACCCTCTGGGAACAGGGTGTGCTGGAACCCCAGCCTGAACAGTAAGGAGTTAGTGGGAACTGACACTAACACGAGTGACAGAAGTAGACGTCCCCACGCAGGGAGCCCTGAGTCAAGGGGCTCAGGCACATTCTCTTAGGCCCCTAGCAAGCTAGGAACGCAGAATTGTCATCACTTGCTTCAGAGAGGAGGCAGAAGGGGCTCAGAAGTTAAGAGACTTGCCAGAGTCACCTGGATCCTGTCACCCTGGAACCTGGATCTGAGGCCAGGTGTGTCCCATGATAGCTGCGCTCCCTCCCCAGGCCACGGAGTCTCCCAGAGATATAGAGGGGAGGGCTGTTTAAGGGGGAGTCGAGAACCCCCTTGCCCACCTCTCCTCCCTCTTCCCACCCGGAGTATTTGTAGGTCCAGCTCACAATGGGCAAACCACTCAGATGGGCAGAGAGGCCCTGGACCTGGGAGGACAGGCCCAGACACAGGTTTTAGGCAATGGCTTTGTTCATTCCAGGTGGAACTCAAGACGGCTGAGGCTTTCACCGTGCACATATGCACGTATGCACACTCACTCACACACAGAAGCACTTACCCAGACATGGGAATGATGGAAATGAAGTCCCTCTGGCCCTTGTAGGCGACAAACCTGATGCATGTGAAGCGTTCGAACTCGGCAAACGCCTCCTGGATGACTTGGTGGCTGTGCTTGTCTGGGAAGGAGACCCGCCAGTTGAAGCCCTAGCCAGACCCCCTTTACTGCCCGCCTAGATGTCCGCCCTTGGGATGGGAACTGGGCTTCAGCTCACGCTCCAAAGTGGAATGTCAAGAAATGTCAGTGTGGGGCTTCCCGAGTGGTCCAGTGGTTAAGATTTCACGCTCCCAGTGCAGGGAGCACAGGTTCGATCTCTAGTCAGGGAACTAAGATCCTGCATGCCTCAAAACATGGCCCCAAAATAAATAAGAATGGATAGATATAGATAGATAAATAGATGGATGGATGGATGGATGGATAGACAGATAGATAGACAGACAGACAGACAGATAATGAAGGAGGGGGAAGCGTTATGATGTGGGGAGAAGAAGGCAGGGCTCCAAGCATACCCTGCTGTGTGACCTAGGGCTGGTTACTGTCTTCTGGACCATTTGGTCTCAAAACGGATCAGACCTAGGGGTACCTTCCCCATCAGCTCCTCCAGGATTTTATTTATTTTTGCCTAGTATTTATTCTGCATCAGGCACTATTCTAAGTGATTTTAGTCAATACTTATTGTTGAGGTCCACGTGCAAGTTGGAAAAGAATTTCCAGACACAAGGCAGAGTGAGAGGAAAGCAGAGTTTATCAGAGTTGGGGAAGGGAGAGTCGCTGCCAATACAGCGGGCCAGCTTTAGGGAGAACCTACATGGTTAGAGCGGGAAACGCTGTGAGAACAGCAGGCCGGCTCAAAGGAGAGCCGACCTTCTCCAGGATTTTAATGTCCCAGCTCAGGGACCCGTGAGACAAAAGGGTTTCAGATAGAAAGATTCTTCGAATGGTGGTGGAGGAAGCACAAGGACACAGAGGACGGGCGAGTAAACCCCCATGGAGGGGACTTCCTGGTGGCTCAGTGAAGAACCCACCTGGCTAACGCAGGAGACATGGGTTTGATCCCTGTTCCAGGAAGATCCCACGTGCTGTGAAGCAACTAAGCCCGTGCACCAGAACCACTGAGCCTGTGGTCTAGTGCCCATGAGTTGCACGTGCCCTTGAGCCTGTGCTCTGCAACAAGAGAAGCCACCACCAAGAGAAGCCACGCACCCCAGCTAGAGAACAGCCCCTGCTCATTGCAAAGAAAAGCCTGCACAGCAACGAAGATGCACAGCCAATAAAAATAAATTAAAATTAAAAAGTCTGCTGTATGGCATCAAAAGAAAAAAATTAAAAAACCAGAGGAGCTCTGGCTGCCCTGGGAGGGAGGCCCGGGGTTCCAGGGACTGGGGTGTGAGCTCACTCACCGTACTTGCTGGAGAGCAGGAAGGGGACCTCCACGACATCGCCATTCTTGGGCCACTTGTTGTTGGTGGCCGAGAACAGCCGGAAGGGACTCTGAGGAGACAGGGCGGCTCAGGAACCCAGGTCAGTGAAGCTTCCCGCCCCAGGAGCCCTGAAGGCATGAGCAGCAGCCCCAGGCACGTGAGGATGGCTGCTCATGAGACGGGACAGAAGCGGGGACGTCAGTGGTCTGCTATGTGATGCACAGCATGACCTTTGGTTCTAGATAAGAACTTGTAGCTTATTCTATCAAGAAGGAAAACCCAGAATGCCCCCCGAAGAGGCTGGCTAGGAGTTCCAGAAGCCTGGGAGCCCAGTTCAGAAGGGCTCGGCTCCACTAGCAGCCCCTGCCCTCCCCAAGCACAGCCGCCGGTGCAGCTGCCGCAAACGCGCTGGTGGGAAGACAGGGACCCGGTCTCCTCGGGCTGACTCTGAGGCGACCTCCTCCAGCCTGCTTTGGCCCTAACAACTCCTTTGTTTTCTTCCAGCTCTGGAGCGTGGGCCCCACTAAGCACCACCACAGTCCTGCCCCACCGGCTATCAAAGATTTTACTGGTGCCTGCTTTTCCCCTGCATGCCCACTGGATCACTGGGAAGAGGACCCCAGCCTGCCCTGGGGGCATCTGCCCTGGCCCTGCTCACACTTGTCTCTTCCGCCCAGCCTCGGGCTGCGCCACCGGCGGGCAGCCTCAGACCTGCGCCACCGTCTTGTTCTCACCTGGTCTCTGTCCTGTTCAAGAAGCTTCTGCCACCCCTAGCTTCCTAAAAGATGGCACTGCAAGTCACCCCAGTTCTCATCCAGTCTTCTCCCTTTCTGACCCGCCCCTCACCCCTGGGCAAGGTGGTTGTGTGATATTCCTTGTTCTGTTGTCCCCAGAGCATCACTACCATGCCCAACGTCCACCACAGACACCTCACCACATCCCCACCAGCCGCTCTGCCACCCTGCGCTGTCTCTTTCTTCGCCCAGTACTCCCAGCGTACCTCCCTGGGCAGGGTAGTCATAAGCCCTGGGAAAGGGGGGAGGGGGGAGCACTCACCGTACTTGCTGGAGAGAAGGAAGGGGACCTCCACGACATCGCCATTCTTGGGCCACTTGTTGTTGGTGGCCGAGAACAGCCGGAAGGGACTCTGAGGAGACAGGGCGGCTCAGGAACCCAGGTCAGTGAAGCTTCCCGCCCCAGGAGCCCTGAAGGCATGAGCAGCAGCCCCAGGCACGTGAGGATGGCTGCTCATGAGACGGGACAGAAGCGGGGACGTCAGTGGTCTGCTATGTGATGCACAGCATGACCTTTGGTTCTAGATAAGAACTTGTAGCTTATTCTATCAAGAAGGAAAACCCAGAATGCCCCCCGAAGAGGCTGGCTAGGAGTTCCAGAAGCCTGGGAGCCCAGTTCAGAAGGGCTCGGCTCCACTAGCAGCCCCTGCCCTCCCCAAGCACAGCCGCCGGTGCAGCTGCCGCAAACGCTGGTGGGAAGACAGGGACCCGGTCTCCTCGGGCTGACTCTGAGGCGACCTCCTCCAGCCTGCTTTGGCCCTAACAACTCCTTTGTTTTCTTCCAGCTCTGGAGCGTGGGCCCCACTAAGCACCACCACAGTCCTGCCCCACCGGCTATCAAAGATTTTACTGGTGCCTGCTTTTCCCCTGCATGCCCACTGGATCACTGGGAAGAGGACCCCAGCCTGCCCTGGGGGCATCTGCCCTGGCCCTGCTCACACTTGTCTCTTCCGCCCAGCCTCGGGCTGCGCCACCGGCGGGCAGCCTCAGACCTGCGCCACCGTCTTGTTCTCACCTGGTCTCTGTCCTGTTCAAGAAGCTTCTGCCACCCCTAGCTTCCTAAAAGATGGCACTGCAAGTCACCCCAGTTCTCATCCAGTCTTCTCCCTTTCTGACCCCGCCCCTCACCCCTGGGCAAGGTGGTTGTGTGATATTCCTTGTTCTGTTGTCCCCAGAGCATCACTACCATGCCCAACGTCCACCACAGACACCTCACCACATCCCCACCAGCCGCTCTGCCACCCTGCGCTCGTCTCTTTCTTCGCCCCAGTACTCCCAGCGTACCTCCCCTGGGCAGGGTAGTCAGCTGGGGCTTGAAGGGCCAAACCACCTCCTTCAGGAAGCCCTCCTAGGTTGACCGCTGCTGCCACGGCTCCAGAAGCCCCTCTCCATCAGGCTAACAGTTGACTCTGACTTTGGCAAAAGAGCCATGAACAACGAAGATAGAGCGCTCACACATCACACCCCCGTGAGGCCAAGGGGTGGGCTCAAAGGCTTCTGACATTGCCTGTGAGGTACTTTTTCCCGTGGGGGTGAGGGGTGTGCACATGTGCGTGAGCTCACACTCACCGGCCGGAGAATGTCCCCCTCGAGGAGGAAGCTGCTCTCTGGAGATTCCTCGGGGATGAGTCCTGAGAAAGAAGGGAGGGACGTGTGTGGGTCCACACCCCACCCTCCTCAACGCAGACTCCAGGACATGCCCAGCAGAGATCTCAGCTGCCAGGCCAAGCAACCCCAGGGCCCGTCCTTCCTTGGACACTGAGGCTGGGTGGCCTCGGGCAAGCCGCAGGGCCCCTGAGTCCCAGTCTACAAGCACGCCCAGTGCTTCCCAGCCTGACCACACCCTTCCCCTGCTCAGACAGTGCGTCTCTCCCGAGACCCACACACCGTCCAGTCCCGGGGAGTTCTCTGACAGTTTAGTGGTTTGGACTCCACACGTCCACTGCAGGGAACACAGGTTCCATCCCTGGTCAGGGAACTAAGCTCCTGAATGCCATGCAGTGCAGTCAAGGAAAGAAAAAACCCAGTCCCGGCTCCTGCCTCCTGTATTTGAGGGCCTCTGCTCCCAGGAAACGGCCATTTCTTCCAGCTGTCTCTATCCTCCTCTCCAGCCCAAGTCACACGACTCAGAACATGCCCTGGGCTCTCCTGTCCCACTTCTTCCGGCCGCCCGTCCCTGTGGGTCTCCAGACCCTTATGGTGGCAAATGACAGAACTCCAGCCTGCACCACCATGGGAGGGTGGGTACGGACTCCTGCCCTCTCCTTCCACCAACCCCCTCCCTCTACAGTCTCTTTACTAGGACACCAGCCCCAGCAGGAGTCTTAGAAGACTGCCTAACATCCTAGAGGTCAGGTTGTTGTTCAGTCGCTCAGTCGTGTCTGACTCTTGGCGACCCATGGACTGCAGCACGCCAGACTTCCCTGTCCTTCACCATTTCCTGGAGTTTGCTCAAACTCACGTCCACCCTATAGGTTAGGTGCCCTGAAAAACAGAGCCTGCGCCAGGGAGCCATCTGCAGGTGACTGATGGGTGGAACACCCTGGGGAAGGACTGGGCTCTGCAGGAGGGCAGTCCCAGACTGACCCCACGGGAGCTCTCGGACCCCAAGACTTATCCCACCTCCAGGCAGGGCACCAGACCACTCCTGTGTGAGTCGCTGTGGGTGGGCTGCCTGGGGGCAGGAGAGGAAGTAGCTTCCTGGCATCCCTGGCCAAGGGCCCCAGCAGCTGTGAGGCCTGAGCCATCATTCCCAACAGCTGGGGAGGGGCGCGCCTCTTGGTAAAGGGCCTCGTGACCGTCACTGCATTAGGCTCACGGGGAGTCATCGGGCCAGCAGTGGCCCTAGCTGACTGTCCTCCTCATCTACTGGAAAGTAACACCAGGGAGCCTCAGGCTGGTCTGGAGATGGTCGGAACCAGTCACAGTGACCAAAAGGAGGTAGACTGCGCTTCCCTGGTGGTCCAGTGGGTAAGGACACCGCCTTGCAGTGCGAGGGGCGCCGGTTCGATCCCTGGCCTGGGAAGATCCCACGTGCTGTGGAGCAGCTGGACCAATGTGTCCAACTACCGAGACAGAGCTCTGGAGCACATGCGCCCAGAGCCAGTGCTCTGCAACGAGAGAGGCCACTGCGATGGGAGGCCCACACAGGACAAAGAACAAAAAAGATAAATGAAAGATCAATAGAAGTGGCCAAAAAAAAAAAAAGTGTTATAAAACAAGGTAGCCTACCCTGCTCCAGCTTCTCACAGAGCAAGAGGGGGGTGACCCACATTAGGCAGATTCCCAACCCCCAGAACAAAGTCTCCCTCCTACCCCTTCCACACAAACATTCTGAAATCCCTGTCTTTATTTCTACTAGCTTTGCCCCAGGTTATCTATATGTTCTCATTCTTCAGCTGAAAGCCCCAGGCAGGGAGACTCCGGTCTTGGACCCGCCTCCTCCCCCGACTACCACCGCCTCCGCCGCCCCCAGGTCTCACACCTGCAGGTCACCCTGCACCAGGTGGAAGACATGTTTCCCAACAGCCACCAGTGACTCCAAAACACCAGACTCAGCCTGATTAAACGTCTGTGTGTCCACGTGTGTGCTCAGTTGTGTCTGACTCTGCAACCCTCTGGACTGTAGCCCGCCAGGCTCCCCTCTCCGTGGAATTCTCCAGCTGAGAATACTGGAGTGGGTTGCCATTTCCTCCTCCAGGGGATCTTCCCCACCCAGGGACTGAACTCCTGTCTTCTTCATCGCAGGCAGATTCTTTACCATCTGAGCCACCAGGGAAGGGGCTCACTATACTTTAAAACCTCTGCCTTTCCCTCTTCTTATGAAAGTCATGACCCAGTAGAAAAGACACAGAAAAATAGACTTTAGAAGTTTCCCATGAACTACTGCTCATCCAGACCCACTAAGCAAGCGGGCATATCGCCTCACAGCTTTTTCTACTTGTTTGAGCGTTCAGCGCGGGTTTCACAGGCGACGTGGACAACTTCATACCCCTCGCCCCCCGAGAAGACACGGTGCCCTCACCTTGGTTTATCGCGGGGATGTCCTTGTCCCAGGACGTCTGGGTCTCCTCAGGGGTGAGGGCTTCCAAGAATCTGGTCCCACAGGCTCCAGGGCAGTGAGAGGCCAAGGGCGCTCCTCGGATGAAGCCTGGGCCCCGACACACAGGTATATGCACTCAGCAGTGACACAGGATGGCAGGCCACGGGGTGGGGGGAATAGGGTGTCAGACCACAGGGCCCAGGCCCTTCTCTCCACCCTGGGGGCCTGCCTGGCCTTCCCTGTCAGCCCCACCTGGTGCTGAGGCCTGGATAACTTTGGGGAAGGTGCTTCCTTAGGGGGGCCAAGTGATAGTTGCTTGGTTGTATCTGATTCTTTGCAACCCCATGGGACTATAGCCTGCTAGGCTCCTCTGTCCACAGAATTCTCCAGTCAAGAACATTGGACTTAGTTTTCAATGGTGGTCTTGTGGGTAAAGAGTCTGCCTTGCAGTGCAAGGGGCACCGGTTTGATCCCTGGCCCGAGAAGATTCCATGTGCCATGGAGCAGCTGGACCGGTGTGTCCACTTACGAGCCAGCACTCTGGAGTCCATGCACCCAGAGCCAGTGCTCTGCAACAAAAGAGGCCACTGCGATGGGAGGCCCACACAGGCCGAAGAATAAAGATGGATGAAAAAAATAAATAAAAATCAATAAAAGAGGCCAAAATTTAAAAAAAAATGTCTGTGCTAAAAATATGTATATCTTGCACTGGGTAGCCATTACCTTTCCAGGGGCTCCTCCCAGCCCAGGGATCGAACCCAGGCCTCCTGCATTGCAGGCAAATTCTTTACCGTCTGGGCTTTCCTGGTGGCCGCCCGCAATGTGAGAGACCCAGGTTCAATCCTTGGGTGGGGAAGATCCCCTGGAGAATAAAATGGCAGCCTTCTAGGGGGACCAAGACTGGGCTTCAAAAGGCTCCAACTGTCTGGGTGTGTGTGAGTCAGGGAAGGAAGCAGGAAGGAGGGAGGCAGGGAGATACCGCAAGTTCCGACACTGAGGACAGGGTGCAGGCTAACCTCAGCCCCTGCCCCCAGCCCCCACCTCAGCCCAGGCCTCTGGAAATGGGCTGGGCAAGCCTGGCATGGCCGGCAGAGCATGAATGCCTGGGGGTGTCACTCTGGCTGTCTCCTGTCGGGCAGACCCTCTGCTCCCACCGTCCTCAGGAGGTTCCCCCTGGGCTCCCTGAAAGCTGACTTCTAGGAACATCCCTAGAAGCCCATTCTCTGAGCCATGTGGATCAACTCACACCCCTGCAGGCTGCAACCACACCCTCTAGCTACTCTTCATGTTCCTGCATCCCAAAGGCTAGAACCGAAGTGGGGTGGGGGACAGCGGAGTGAGGCAACACACTTACTGGGCAAAGAGGCCAGAACCAGCACCCATGGCCAGAGGGCTCCCATGCTCAAGCCGCCTGCAGTGGGCCCCGGTGGTCCCTCAGCCAGCAAGATCTCCAATTCCCGCGAGAAGAGGCAGCCTAATCACAGATTTAGAACCATCCCCCCCCCACCGCCCCCGCACCTTAAATAGTAGCTTCTCCAGCCCCCACCTGCAGCCCCTCCCCATCCAGCTCACCTGGAGCCCCGCCCAACAGCTCCCACCTGGAGCCCCGCCCTCTCCTGCCTTGCTTCTGGACTCTGACCTGGCTACAGGGGCTAGCAGGGGTCCCCAGCCTCCAGGCTCTGATGCCTGATGATCTGAGGTGGAGCTGATGGAATAATAATAGAAATAAAGTGCACAAGAAATGTAATCCTCTTAACTCAACCTAAAACCATCCTCCACACCCCCCTACCCCCACCTCACTGTCCATGGAAAACCTGCCTTTGACAAAACCAGTCTCTGATGCCAAAAACATTGGGGACCTCTGGAAGAAGCCGGGCACAAGGCACCCTTGAAGGATCCTACTTAGGGGTTTAGCTTGCCTCCAGTCCCATCTCACCACCAGGGGGCAGAGAAACATCGCAGAAAGTGAGAGGCAGCAGCCCTGGGTGGAACCTCATCCTACAACCTGGGGAGACCCCTTTCCTGCCCCTGCCCTGTGCCTACACGTGGGAACATGACCTGAGATCCTGAGGCACCCCCAGTCTGACTGGAGAAGGAGGAAAAAGTCACAACATATATATATATTTTTTTTTAATCTTTTTTTTGGAGGGGGATGAGGTGGGGAGGGAGTGGACGGGTGGGCCACTTCTATTGGTCTTTCGTTTCTCTATTTTCATCTGTCTTTGTTCTTTGACTCCTGTGGGCCTCCCATCACAGTGGCCCCCGTCGTCGCAGAGCGCCTGCTCTGGGCACATGCACCCCAGAGCTCCGGCTCGGTAATTGGACACATCAGTCCAGCCGCTCCACAGCACATGGGATCTTCCCAGGCCAGGGATCGAACCGGCGCCCCTTGCACTGCAAAGTGGTATCCTTACCCACTAGACCACCAGGGGAAGCCCAAAGTCACAATAGTTTTATAAGCTCTGATTATAGTTTACTGGCTTCTCTCGTGGCTCAGATGCTAAAGAATTCACCTGCCAATGCCAGAGACCGGGGTTCAATCCCTGGATCAGGAAGATCTCCTAGAGAAAGGGAATGGCAACCCAGTCCAATATTCTTGCCTGAAGAATCCCATCAACATACAGAATAGTGAGCAATTACAAAAGCAGGGAGCAGTGAAACTCACAAACTGAACACCAGGGTAACCAGCACCCCCAGAGAAGCCTACCTTGTGGAAAAGAGGAACTTCTGGATACCTAGACCCTCACATGGACGGTCCCCTGTCACCCTCTACTGTATAGCCTTGCAAAATCGACCTTTAACCCCATTTCATAGGTTCAGGAACTAAAGCTCCGTATCCATATTCCCTCTCCTCTGTAACCCCCTCAGTCTCTCAAAAGGCCCATCGTCAGAGCCTGGTCACCAAGGGCCCACCTGGATTTCAATCCTGCAGGTGAAGGATCTGGGGACACTCTCCCACCAACAGTGAAGGGAAGCAACAGACCCAAGGTGGCTCAGCATCCTGCCTTGCCTGTAATCCAGAGTTTCTCAAAAGGTAGGAGTCAGAATCAGGACAGGGAGGAACTTCCATGGTGGTCCAGTGGCTAAGACTTTGCCTTCCAGTACAGAGGGTGTGGTTTCAATTCCTGGTCAGGGAACGAAGATCTCACACGCCTCCTGACCAAAGAAACCAAACATAAAACAGAAGCAATATTGTGACAAAATAAAACTTTAAAAATGGTCCACATCAAAAACATCTTTAAAAAGATATTACGGGTAGAACGTCCTGAAGACAGTTGCCCCAGTGGCCCGGGCAGGGTGTTAACATTGCGCTAACATGTTAGCACAGGGTGGGGTCTGTACCACAACCCTTCAGTCATGTCCAACTCTGTGGGACCCTACGGACTGCAGCCCACCAGCCTCCTCTGTCCGTGGCTAACAATGGACAGATGGACAGAGCTGACCGCTTCAGATGTGCTGTGATGTGCTTGGTCGCTCTGTTGGATCCAACTCTTTATGACCCCATGGACTGCAACCCACCAGGCTCCTCTGTCCTTGGGCATTCTCCAGGCAAGAATATTGGAATGGGTTGCCATGCCCTCCTCCAAGGGATCTTCCCAACCCAGGGACAGACCCAGGTCTCCCTCATTGCAGGCGATTCTTTACAGTCTGAGCCACCACTTTGGATGAGTGCTCTGTAAACTAATCATCATCACCCTGCCTGGGTAGAGAAACAGATTCCTAGTTAAGAAAATGCACCTTGCCCTGAGGCATTGTGCTCAGTGAAATAAGCCAATCACAACAGGACAAATGGTGCATGATTCCACTTCCTGGGGGCATCAGGGGAGTCAGATTCAAAGGCAGATGGTAGAACAGTGGGTGCCGGAGCTGAAGGAAGAAGGAATGGGAATTGCTGTTTAATGGCTTCAGTGTTTCAGTTCTGGAAGATGGGAAAGTTCTGGAGATCTGTTTGGGACGGTCCCCTGCATTACTGTATAGCCTTGCAAAATCGACCTTTAACCCCATTTCATAGGTTCAGGAACTAAAGCTCCGTATCCATATTCCCTCTCCTCTGTAACCCCCTCAGTCTCTCAAAAGGCCCATCGTCAGAGCCTGGTCACCAAGGGCCCACCTGGATTTCAATCCTGCAGGTGAAGGATCTGGGGACACTCTCCCACCAACAGTGAAGGGAAGCAACAGACCCAAGGTGGCTCAGCATCCTGCCTTGCCTGTAATCCAGAGTTTCTCAAAAGGTAGGAGTCAGAATCAGGACAGGGAGGAACTTCCATGGTGGTCCAGTGGCTAAGACTTTGCCTTCCAGTACAGAGGGTGTGGTTTCAATTCCTGGTCAGGGAACGAAGATCTCACACGCCTCCTGACCAAAGAAACCAAACATAAAACAGAAGCAATATTGTGACAAAATAAAACTTTAAAAATGGTCCACATCAAAAACATCTTTAAAAAGATATTACGGGTAGAACGTCCTGAAGACAGTTGCCCCAGTGGCCCGGGCAGGGTGTTAACATTGCGCTAACATGTTAGCACAGGGTGGGGTCTGTACCACAACCCTTCAGTCATGTCCAACTCTGTGGGACCCTACGGACTGCAGCCCACCAGCCTCCTCTGTCCGTGGCTAACAATGGACAGATGGACAGAGCTGACCGCTTCAGATGTGCTGTGATGTGCTTGGTCGCTCTGTTGGATCCAACTCTTTATGACCCCATGGACTGCAACCCACCAGGCTCTTCTGTCCAGGGGCATTCTCCAGGCAAGAATATTGGAATGGGTCGCCATGCTCTCCAAGGGATCTTCCCAACCCAGGGACAGACCCAGGTCTCCCTCATTGCAGGCGATTCTTTACAGTCTGAGCCACCACTTTGGATGAGTGCTCTGTAAACTAATCATCATCACCCTGCCTGGGTAGAGAAACAGATTCCTAGTTAAGAAAATGCACCTTGCCCTGAGGCATTGTGCTCAGTGAAATAAGCCAATCACAACAGGACAAATGGTGCATGATTCCACTTCCTGGGGGCATCAGGGGAGTCAGATTCAAAGGCAGATGGTAGAACAGTGGGTGCCGGGAGCTGAAGGAAGAAGGAATGGGGAATTGCTGTTTAATGGCTTCAGTGTTTCAGTTCTGGAAGATGGGAAAGTTCTGGAGATCTGTTTCATAATAATAGGAATGAACAGGCTTAATGTTCTTGAAGTGCACACTTAAAATAGTAAAGATCGTATGTTTTGTTACATATTTTCACCACAATTGAAAGAAAAGTAAGGGACAGAAGGGGAGAGGAAGGGAAAGAAAAGAAAGGAGTCTCCTTGGTGGCTCAGGGGTAAAGAATCCGCCTGCCAGTACAGGAGACGCAGGTTCAATCCCTGGTCCAGGAAGATCCCACATGCCGCGGAGCAAGTAAGCCTGAGCCTAAATGACAACTATGGAGCACGTGCTCTGGAGCCCAGGAGCCACAACTACTGAACCCACGTGCCGCAACTGCTGATCACCGGACACCCTAGAGCCCACGCTCCACAATAAGAGCAGACACGGTAATGAGAAGCCTACACACTGCAACTAGAGAATAGCCCCCACTCGTCAAAACTAGAGAAAAGCCCGTGCAGCAGTGAAGACCCAGCACAGCCAAAAATAATAAATTAATTAATACATTAAAAAAAAACTTATCTGGAAAGTCCCTTTAAAAAACAAAGAAAAAAAAAGATTAAGAAATATAATTTGGGGGCTTTCCTAGTAGCTCAGTGGTAAAGAGTTTGCCTGCCAATGCAGGAGACACGGGTTCAATCCCTGGTCCAGGAAGATCCCACGTGCTGCGGAGCAACTTAAGCCTGTGAGCCACAACTATGGAGCCTGTGCTCTAGAGTCTTGGAGCCGCAACTATGGAGCCCATGTGCCGCAACTACTGAAACCCGTGAGCCCTAGAACCTGAGTCCCACAACAAGGGAAGTCACCGCAACAAGAAGCCTGCTCATCTAAATAGAGAGTAGCCCCCACTCCCTGCAACTAGAGAAGAGCCTGTGGCAGCAGTGAGAATCCAGAACAGCCAAAAATAAATAAATAAAGTTAAAAGAAAAGAAGTACAGTTTGCTTGAAAAGCAAATTAAAAACAGGAAGGTGGGGGTGGAAGGGGTGGGACAGGGTGGAGATAGGATGGATTCTGGCGGGGTGAGGGCGGAGTGGGCAGGGCCCTCAGCCACCCATCCTGCTGTGTGTGAGGAGCTGGGGGTTGGGAAGGCCCAGATGACTCAGCCCCGGATGCCCCCCACCCACCCCACGCTGCGGGTGGCGGTTGTGGAGGCAGATCCAAACAGACCCACTCAGGGCCTGCGACAGCCGCAGTATCAACCCTAGCTCTCAGTCCTCAGTGGGGAGCGCCTCCCTCTCCCCAGAGCAGAGGGAGCATGAAGACACGCTGGCTGGCAGGCAGGTCTGAAGAGCATCAACACCCAGGTCACCGTCCCCCTCACCAGACGTCAGGCCACACGCTTTCCCTGGCCAGAAAGGAGCTCTGGGCCAGGGCCTGCCATGGGCCCTGGTCGCTACAGGCATTCTGAGGCCAGGTGGACCCAGCCCAGGAAGGTGAACGAGGTGAGGGACTTCCCTGGCAGCCTAGTGGCTAAGACATCACTCTCTCCATGCAGGGGGGCCTGGGTTCAAAACCTGGTCAGGGAACCAGAGCCTACATGCCACAGCTGAGTTTGTGTGGCTCAGCTAAAGGTCTTGCATGCTCCAACTGGGGACTCACATGCTGCAGTGAGGATCGAGGGTCCCAAATCCCACAACTGGGGCCTGGCACAGTCAAATACATTAATCCTTTTTTAAAGTATACCATTTGATGAATTTTAAAAAAGAGGTGAGAGGCAGCCCTGCCCCAGGGTGGGCCCATGTTTCACACAGCCCAGGGGACCCCCCAACCCAGGCACACACACGCAGGCTTGTAGGAACACCCGTGACACACAGGTGTGTGCAGGTTAAGGACACACACACACACACACCCATCCACTATGCTCCGTAAAGGAAGGCTTGACCAGGGCAGTGCTGGGTTCAGCTCTGAAAGGTGGTCTTCTCCCCACGAGACCAAGACCTATGACTGGCTTACAGCGGAACCAGCCTCCCAGAAACGTCCGTTTTTTGTTCTGGAGACAGAAGGCTGCCTGGAAATGAGTGTCAGCACGGGGAGGACCAGCCAGAAGGGGAGGTCAGCCCTGCATCTCCTTCCATGTCCCAGACCAGCCACACAATGGCAGGTGAGGTCTAACTAATAATCAGACTTGAGCACCTCCCCAGGCGTTGACCTGAGACCAAACAGTTTGCTTGAAAAGCAAATTAAAAACAGGAAGGTGGGGTGGAAGGGTGGGACAGGGTGGAGATAGGATGGATTCTGGCGGGGTGAGGCGGAGTGGGCAGGGCCCTCAGCCACCCATCCTGCTGTGTGTGAGGAGCTGGGGGTTGGGAAGGCCCAGATGACTCAGCCCCGGATGCCCCCCACCCACCCCACGCTGCGGGTGGCGGTTGTGGAGGCAGATCCAAACAGACCCACTCAGGGCCTGCGACAGCCGCAGTATCAACCCTAGCTCTCAGTCCTCAGTGGGGAGCGCCTCCCTCTCCCCAGAGCAGAGGGAGCATGAAGACACGCTGGCTGGCAGGCAGGTCTGAAGAGCATCAACACCCAGGTCACCGTCCCCCTCACCAGACGTCAGGCCACACGCTTTCCCTGGCCAGAAAGGAGCTCTGGGCCAGGGCCTGCCATGGGCCCTGGTCGCTACAGGCATTCTGAGGCCAGGTGGACCCAGCCCAGGAAGGTGAACGAGGTGAGGGACTTCCCTGGCAGCCTAGTGGCTAAGACATCACTCTCTCCATGCAGGGGGGCCTGGGTTCAAAACCTGGTCAGGGAACCAGAGCCTACATGCCACAGCTGAGTTTGTGTGGCTCAGCTAAAGGTCTTGCATGCTCCAACTGGGGACTCACATGCTGCAGTGAGGATCGAGGGTCCCAAATCCCACAACTGGGGCCTGGCACAGTCAAATACATTAATCCTTTTTTAAAGTATACCATTTGATGAATTTTAAAAAAGAGGTGAGAGGCAGCCCTGCCCCAGGGTGGGCCCATGTTTCACACAGCCCAGGGGACCCCCCAACCCAGGCACACACACGCAGGCTTGTAGGAACACCCGTGACACACAGGTGTGTGCAGGTTAAGGACACACACACACACACACACCCATCCACTATGCTCCGTAAAGGAAGGCTTGACCAGGGCAGTGCTGGGTTCAGCTCTGAAAGGTGGTCTTCTCCCCACGAGACCAAGACCTATGACTGGCTTACAGCGGGAACCAGCCTCCCAGAAACGTCCGTTTTTTGTTCTGGAGACAGAAGGCTGCCTGGAAATGAGTGTCAGCACGGGGAGGACCAGCCAGAAGGGGAGGTCAGCCCTGCATCTCCTTCCATGTCCCAGACCAGCCACACAATGGCAGGTGAGGTCTAACTAATAATCAGACTTGAGCACCTCCCCAGGCGTTGACCTGAGACCAAACACTTGAGCAGCTGTTTCTTAAACAAAACAATATTTTATTGACACATCCTCAGTGTTCCGTATAAATATAAAGTGCTAAGTTTCCAACCCCTCCTCCCCCTGCCCACAGGGCTGAGAGGAAGTGGGGGAGGGAGTGTTAAATGTCAGTTCAACACAAACAACTTTCCAGCGCCAACACAGGCATGAAACCGTCGTGTGCGCGCGCACACACACAAGAGGTCCAGACACAGTACCAACGTCATTTCCCTGAGCCCCAGCTCAGGGCTTGGGCTCCAGGCCCAGGGGTGGACCACCCCCGACAGGGTCCTGGTCGTCACAGCTTGTTCCTTAAAGCCCTCAGGCTGCCAAGCGCTCCAACAGGGTGGTGGGACCAGGAAGAGTTGTGGGTGTAGAGTCCAGTTAGGTTCTGCCAGAGGACGGGGGACAAGGGAAGCAGACAGGGCCTCCGTCCTCCTTCCGGGATGAGGAAGAGGGCCAGCCCTCAACCCCTCAGCAGAAGAGCACCAGGTGAGAAAGTCCAGCATCTCTGTGTTCCCAGTGCCCCCACCTGGAGGCGTCTCAAACCCCAAAGAAGGGGCAGCTATCCCTGAGGTGCAGCAGGGGACAATGGGGAGCTGGGGCCCCAGCTGGGCCCAAGAATCAGACAGCTCCGTGTGCCTCCGTCCTGGTGAAGCCAGCCTGGTGGGGCCCCCCTCAGTGACAGAGCACCTGAGTCTCAAACTGTAGCAGCTGCCCCATGAAACTGAAGTTGGGGGAGATGACCCCCCGGCGCTGCTTCACAAAGTCGAAGGCCTCGTCCAGTCTCACGCGGCGGCTCTGAATCAGGTACGCCAGGCAGATGGTGGCCGAGCGGGAGATGCCCGCCTGGCAGTGGACCAGCACCCGGCCCCCGCTGTTCTTCACCGAGTCTGCAAGGGAAAGGGGGAAGAGAGGTCAGACTTGAGAAGGTGGGCAGAGAAGGAAACAGGTGCCCCACCTCCGCCCCTGGAGCCCCGCCAGGTCCCCGGGCGGAGGCCCGCCGCGTACCAATGAAGCCGATGGCCTCAGGGAACCAGGCACTGATCTCCACCATCTGGTTGTCCTCCACGGGGATGCTCTTGTAACGCAGGAGGCCCTCAAAGTGGTTGGGGCAGCTGGCCGAGACGTTGAGCACGGCGGTGATGCCGCAGGCCTGCAGCCCCTGCAGATCTGACGAGTGGTTGCAGCTGCCCAGGTACAGGTAGGGCAAGATCTCCACCGGGCCGCCCTGGGTGGGAAGGAGGGACGACGGTGAGGTCTCAGCCCCGGCCCTGAGGACTTGAACACCAGGGGACAGAGACAGAGCAGACTCGCCCAGACCAGAGTTCTTAGCCAGGGATCCCTGACCAGAGATCAGACTCGGGAACACGGGGAGGACACACAGGGACACACAGAGATAGACACCCACAGATACACACTTTCCCCCCACAAGCACTCCATGATGCTGCTCACACACACACACAGACTCACAGAGGTGCCCCAGCTAGGTTCCAGGAAGAGTTGTGGGTGTAGAGTCCAGAGGAACGGGGACAAGGGAAGCAGACAGGGCCTCCGTCCTCCTTCCGGGATGAGGAAGAGGGCCAGCCCTCAACCCCTCAGCAGAAGAGCACCAGGTGAGAAAGTCCAGCATCTCTGTGTTCCCAGTGCCCCACCTGGAGGCGTCTCAAACCCCAAAGAAGGGGCAGCTATCCCTGAGGTGCAGCAGGGGACAATGGGGAGCTGGGGCCCCAGCTGGGCCCAAGAATCAGACAGCTCCGTGTGCCTCCGTCCTGGTGAAGCCAGCCTGGTGGGGCCCCCCTCAGTGACAGAGCACCTGAGTCTCAAACTGTAGCAGCTGCCCCATGAAACTGAAGTTGGGGGAGATGACCCCCCGGCGCTGCTTCACAAAGTCGAAGGCCTCGTCCAGTCTCACGCGGCGGCTCTGAATCAGGTACGCCAGGCAGATGGTGGCCGAGCGGGAGATGCCCGCCTGGCAGTGGACCAGCACCCGGCCCCCGCTGTTCTTCACCGAGTCTGCAAGGGAAAGGGGGAAGAGAGGTCAGACTTGAGAAGGTGGGCAGAGAAGGAAACAGGTGCCCCACCTCCGCCCCTGGAGCCCCGCCAGGTCCCCGGGCGGAGGCCCGCCGCGTACCAATGAAGCCGATGGCCTCAGGGAACCAGGCACTGATCTCCACCATCTGGTTGTCCTCCACGGGGATGCTCTTGTAACGCAGGAGGCCCTCAAAGTGGTTGGGGCAGCTGGCCGAGACGTTGAGCACGGCGGTGATGCCGCAGGCCTGCAGCCCCTGCAGATCTGACGAGTGGTTGCAGCTGCCCAGGTACAGGTAGGGCAAGATCTCCACCGGGCCGCCCTGGGTGGGAAGGAGGGACGACGGTGAGGTCTCAGCCCCGGCCCTGAGGACTTGAACACCAGGGGACAGAGACAGAGCAGACTCGCCCAGACCAGAGTTCTTAGCCAGGGATCCCTGACCAGAGATCAGACTCGGGAACACGGGGAGGACACACAGGGACACACAGAGATAGACACCCACAGATACACACTTTCCCCCCACAAGCACTCCATGATGCTGCTCACACACACACACAGACTCACAGAGGTGCCCCAGCAACCCCCGCCCGGGGACACACAAGGCTGTGCTCCCATTTGAGCGTGGAAACGCACGCACACACAGACACACGCCCCTAAGGGACAGTGGACATGGACGGACTCCTGTGTCCACAAGTGGCAGATGATCCTGCACCGTGGGATGGGCGGGACACTATGACAAGGAGCCCTGACCTGAACTCACCTGGTCATACGTGGGAGCCCTGGAGTCGGAGCGGTGGTTTTCAGGTGTCATGGCGGGGACGGGGGACTCCGAACACAGATCCGGGCAGCAGGCCTGAAAGCGGTCGAAGCCTCCTGCAGGGAGGGCCAAGACACCGTTAGCCGAGAAGGCCTGGGCTGGGGTCGGATCCCCGACCGCCGCGGGCAGGGGACGCGGGCCAGCCGGCGCTCACCTGGCAGGAAGCACACGGCGGTGGGTCCGGCGCGCGTCTCGTGCAGCAGCGCGGCAAGCAGCGCGTGAGCCGGGCCGTCCAGCGGGAGCTCGGCCACGGAGGCGCTGCCCTCGTCCAGCACCACGGCCCGCGCCAGCTCCCCGCGGGCCAGGCGCGCCCGCAGCGCTCTGTCCGGCAGCAAGCAGGCGAGGGCGGCGGCGGGCGGGCCGCGCACTCGGCGCCGCAGCAGCGCGTTCCAGGGCACCGGCCGCGCAGCGCGCACGTGGCGGCGGCAGAAGGCCAGGAAGGGGCGGCAGTCGAGCACCAGGGTGCGCTCAGCCTCCCGCGGCTCCCGTAGCAGCGCGCCCAGAGCCGCGCAGTCCAGCTCTCGCGCCGCCTCCAGCCCCATGTCTGCTCCTGGCAGTCTCCTTTCCCCTCTTCCCGCTCCTCTTCCTCTCCTTCCCCGTGTCCCTGCGGTCGAGCTCCGGGCTCTCCGCGCTGCCCCAGCCGTCTGTTCTGGGCGCCCTCGCCAGCGCCGGGGTTTAAGTAGCCTTAGGCCTGCCTCCCGGGTCACCAAACAAGGGCAAAGCAGGAAGGCGCCGGCGCCGCCCCCGCGGCCTCACGCGGGGCTCAGGCTGGGCGGGCCGGGACTGGGGCAGCTCGGGGGAGGGAGGAGCTGGGAGAGGAAGCGAGGGATCTGCTCTGCAGAGAAGGTGTTTGCCCAAACGCCCCCTCCCACCTTTGCGCCCCAGGGGTCTTCCTGAGCGCTCCCACCCGTGGATCTACTCCCCTCGCTCAGTTTCTGGGCGCTGGGCCACTCAGGTGCATGCCCCCATCCCGGGAGACCTAAGGGTCCTGATCCCCCTCACCCTGCTTCCTCTTTCTTTTCCCTGTTCCCTTTCCCTCCCAGAGTCTCCCCTCTCCTAGAAATCTGTTAGGACAAGAATTGACTTCTGTCTTCCTATGGATGATTTCCACCCTGGAGGATGGGGAGCCATGCTTTGATGAACCTTTTCTCTTCTGTTTGGGGGCCTGGAGCAAGAGGGACTTTATTTCCCGCCCATCTCGTGGCTAAGACCGGCACTGCTGTTGGTCAGTGGGTAGGCGAGGCCAGAAGGTCCTCTTCTGTGCCTAAGCCCCTCAGCTGGCCTAAGGAGGACCCCTGGGCCTTGGCATTAGGGGAGGTGGGAGCCTGTGTCGACCTTGCAGTTATTAGTGACGTGAGGCTTCTTCTCCTAGAGCCCAGGGAAACCCCCAGGACCCAGGGTGAAGCACTTCCCGGAGTCACTGACCAGCCTTGAAGGGGAACTCTGCTGACGCTGCTGGGCTCTCCCTGGAGCCTTGTGGGAATTTCAGGAGCCTCACTAAGGGGAAGAGGGAGAAGAGCTACCTGAATCTGCCTACCCCTCCCCCCACAACTCCTCCTCAGAGCCCTCCAAGGCTGGCACCAGACCCCCTGGGCAGCAGGGACCCAGGACTGGACTTGAACAGGGCCAGGAACAGCGAGACTGGGGAGTTGGTTGGTCCACATCCCTTCTGCCCACCTCTACTTCAGCTGCCAGCCCTGAGGCCGGATGTGGTGAGCCCCAGGTGTGCGTGGGGGTCTGGTCCCCTGGACTGGGGCGAGCGAGGTTGGCAGCTGAACTCCGCAGAAGCTGAGACTTTCGAGGGTGGGGTACGGTGCCCTGGAGTGGGAGCCACCCCCTCCTCCACCCCAGCTGCATGGGATTTCTGAACCCAAACCGCTAGGCTCCCACTCAGGGCCTGAGTCACTGCTCTGTGCCCTTTGTAAGAGCCTTCCAGTTCTGTTACAGACCCCTGTGTCCAGACTGTCTATGGAGGACGACCGCCAGGCCCCATTCTGGACCCCCAGGCCCTCCACTTGGCTCACTGACTCTGAACTCTTTCCCAGTGGTGTGTTGATGTATCTTTTTGTTCATGGAATCTGTTCTGCAATGCTGGAGACAAAACCAGTAGCCTGTGTGTGCTGCGAGGTAAGGGGATGCTCTAGAGAGAAGCCCAAGGACTCCAAAGATTCCTAAGGCAGGTCACCTTCTCAGGCCTCAGTGTTCCTGCCTGTACAATGGGAGCGTGTAGTAGACCGACTGCTCACCCACACCCACACTGGTCTCAAGGCTCCGAAGCTGTGCCGCTGCCCAGACACCCACGGTGCTCCGTCCCTCCCTCGAGGCCAGTCTAGAGGCTGATGCGGCAAAGCCCACAACAGAGCCGAGGAGTCTGGGCCACAGATCCCAGCGGCTGATACGGGCATTTATCCTTGGCATCAGCCCGGCAAATGACTTAATGGCTAACTCCGGGGGCAAATTACAGAGCACGCAGAATAGTCAGGTCCAGTCTTGCTGACCTGTGGGAACTCTGCTGGCTGCTGGGCTCTCCCTGGAGCCTTGTGGGAATTTCAGGAGCCTCACTAAGGGAAGAGGGAGAAGAGCTACCTGAATCTGCCTACCCCTCCCCCCACAACTCCTCCTCAGAGCCCTCCAAGGCTGGCACCAGACCCCCTGGGCAGCAGGGACCCAGGACTGGACTTGAACAGGGCCAGGAACAGCGAGACTGGGGAGTTGGTTGGTCCACATCCCTTCTGCCCACCTCTACTTCAGCTGCCAGCCCTGAGGCCGGATGTGGTGAGCCCCAGGTGTGCGTGGGGGTCTGGTCCCCTGGACTGGGGCGAGCGAGGTTGGCAGCTGAACTCCGCAGAAGCTGAGACTTTCGAGGGTGGGGTACGGTGCCCTGGAGTGGGAGCCACCCCCTCCTCCACCCCAGCTGCATGGGATTTCTGAACCCAAACCGCTAGGCTCCCACTCAGGGCCTGAGTCACTGCTCTGTGCCCTTTGTAAGAGCCTTCCAGTTCTGTTACAGACCCCTGTGTCCAGACTGTCTATGGAGGACGACCGCCAGGCCCCATTCTGGACCCCCAGGCCCTCCACTTGGCTCACTGACTCTGAACTCTTTCCCAGTGGTGTGTTGATGTATCTTTTTGTTCATGGAATCTGTTCTGCAATGCTGGAGACAAAACCAGTAGCCTGTGTGTGCTGCGAGGTAAGGGGATGCTCTAGAGAGAAGCCCAAGGACTCCAAAGATTCCTAAGGCAGGTCACCTTCTCAGGCCTCAGTGTTCCTGCCTGTACAATGGGAGCGTGTAGTAGACCGACTGCTCACCCACACCCACACTGGTCTCAAGGCTCCGAAGCTGTGCCGCTGCCCAGACACCCACGGTGCTCCGTCCCTCCCTCGAGGCCAGTCTAGAGGCTGATGCGGCAAAGCCCACAACAGAGCCGAGGAGTCTGGGCCACAGATCCCAGCGGCTGATACGGGCATTTATCCTTGGCATCAGCCCGGCAAATGACTTAATGGCTAACTCCGGGGGCAAATTACAGAGCACGCAGAATAGTCAGGTCCAGTCTTGCTGACCTGTGGGGCTGGCGTCACCAGCTCTGCTGGGAGCCATTGGCTTCCAGCTCCACGGGGAGGAGCAGATAGGACTGGCCAGCTGGGATCCAGGCTCAGGAGTGAAATTCAGCTCCTCCAGGACTCCTACACTGGGCTGAGCATCTTCCTCTCCGGGGGTGAAGGGCACTCGCCATGCCAGGAGGTCCCACTCGAGTGCTGGAGAGGGAGCGTGTTGGTGAAGGTTTGCGGGGCCCTGCCCAGCCCTCTGGCCAGGACCGGTGACTTCTGCCCGCAGTAACTATGTGTGTGTCCTCCTCCAGTGCCCCTGGCTTTGGGACTGTCCCCTTTTCAGCTCGGGAACACAGACTCCAGGAGGCCTGACCTAGCCACCAAAGAAGGGCTCCCCTTGGCCCTTTTCTCTATCCCCAAATGAGGGAAACCCCCGCCCCCAAAGCAGGGTGAAAGCCCGCGCTCGCTCAGGGTAAGAAGAGATCGGGAAGAAGACAGAAGCCACATCCCACCCCCACTTCTGCTCTGACTAAAGATCCCCCCACCCTGCGTGAGTCATGGCCCCAGACATCTGTCCCCCATCTGCCACCCCCTCAAGGACCACCATCCCTGGCAGAGACAAGGTGGGGCTCTGGATCCGTGGGTGGGGAACCGTGTGAGGAGGGGTCTATCTCGGTCCCAGAGAGAGGACCTCGCTCCTCTTCACGAGGTGGAAAGGGGAGAGCAGGGGTCCCAGACAGCAGGTCCTCAGAGGTTTTGGGGGATTTTGTTTTCCTGGCCTGGCTGTTACAGAGCAGACATGATCAAGCAGATTTGGGGCTCAGCTTTTTTTTATTATTAAAATATGCAACTGGAACAAATGATGATTCTGTGTCATTCTTGATTGTAACCATCTGTTTTGACGGTTCTTTATGTGTCACTGACCTTCTGCCTTTGGAGTTCCCGGTCTTCCCCTGCCCCGGCCAGACCAGTGACCCGGCACCCCCGCCACCCCTCCTCCCATGCAGAGGGACTTCCCTTCCGTAGGCGCGCAGAGCCCTGTGCCGATGCTGCCTTGCGTCGTGTCATTGCCTTGGGTTGTCATTTTCCTTCCTCCTCCTTCCAAACCCACACCCCAAGTAGGTGCCCCTGGGAGAGAGGAAGAGATGAAGGGTGTGCCCACCACCCTTGGGCCAGGGCAGGTATGAAGGTGAGAGTGACGAGGGATAGCCGCCCCCAGCCCGCCCGAGTGAGCCTGTGAGTCAGAATGATGTCAGGCTTCCGGCGCCAGGCCTCTGCCCGAGTTGCATGGGGGCCACCCCCGCAGGCTCCTGCCAGGCGAGGACAGGGGTGCTATGCTTGGCAAAGATGGCCCTATCCAGAGCAGCAGGGAGGGCCTATAAGGAGAGAGTCCCCACGGGCAGCTAGTCCTCAGCAGGGCGGACTCAGCAGTGGCCGGCAGGTGGCTGAGGGGGCTGGTGTGTGCCCCCATGCCTGTGTCCCGTCACTGGACACGAGGGGTAGATACATCAAGAAGAAAGTCTCCTCGAGAACAGGCTTGTGGCTGCCGGCAGGGAGGGGGCGAGGGGGGATGGATTGGGAGTTTGAGGTTAGCAGAGGCAAGCTATTAAATATAGAATACATAAACAACTAGGCCCTACTGGGTAGCACAGGCGAACTCTATTCAGTAGCTTGTAATAATCTATAATGGAGGGACGTCCCTGGTTGCCCAGTGGTTAAGGCTCCAGACTGTCAACGCACGGGGCCCGTGTTCAATCCTCGGTCAGCAAACTAGAGCCCCCATGCTTCAACTAAAAAGCCTGTGTGCTGCAGCTAAGACCTGGCACAGCCAAATGTTAAAAATTAATTTAAAAAACTATAATGGAAAAGAATCTGAAATATATGTACATATATATATGAATCACTTTGCTGTACAGCAGAAACTAACACAACATTGTAAATCAACTATTGCTGTTTAGTCGCTAAATCATGTCCGACTCTTTGCAACCCCATAAACTGTTGCCTGCCAGGCTTCTCTGTCCAAGGCATCTTCCAGGCAAGACACTGGAGTGGGTTGCCTTTTCCTTCTCCTGACCCAAGAACTGAACCTGAGTCGCCTGCATTAACAGGTGGATTCTTTACCACTGAGCCATCCGGGAAGCCATATACTCCAATAAAATAAAAATTCTCCAAAAAGAAGAAAGTCTCCATTTAGGGCTGGTATGACTTTCACACCTCTCAAATATTTGCTTTTCCTTATTTTAACAAAGGCTCTGCACCTTCTCTAAGCATCCACGTCCAGGTGAAAGGGGTGGATAGGTAGACTTGGTAAGGAGGCCAGCGGGTTCCAAGGAGAAGGAGGAGGGGGAGGAGCAAACATTTTTAGCCAAGGTGCCTTCACCTTGATTGCCACGCCTATGACAATAATTCATTTTGCCTAAGACGTTCTTTAAGCCCAGAGCTAACAATATAACAATGTATCTTGTTGGAGGACATGTTTCCCCTTCTTAACTTGTACCTATGTTATGTAAAGATGCATATTGTGGGTGTGGGTCTGGTAAGACCTTTATCACCTCAATATATTCTGTTAAACTACTGTTAATAACCAACTGAAAAAGTATCAGATGCCATGCCTGAACTGGCTAAGGAGGTTCTCTTCTATTCCCCCTTCCAGTGTCTGTGCTGGAAGTTCTCTCTCTCTATCCTCTTTTCTTAATAAACTTTTATTTCATGAAGCTCTGTATGACCAAAGCCAAGTCTTTCTGATCCCAATGTGAATTCTTCTCCATTGGAGATCAAGAATCCGACACCGTTCACGGTAACCTGTCTACCGTCATCACAGGTCACACATTCCTTTCTATGTTTATTAATTTACCTGGTCCCTCATTCAAAAAACATATGTTGGGAATCTGTTATGTGTCAGGTACTGTTATGGGTGCTGGAGATGCAGCAATAAATCACAAACCACTGCCCTCAGGGAGCTGACCTCATTGTTTGGATAACATTCATTTTTGTGACTATGTTGTATTCATGGTTATTCACCAGGAATAATGATGATAAGAGTAATGGTATGGTTTCCTTTAAAGACAAATTTTAGGTTTGTAAAAATGGAGTTAAATGGTACAGACGGTATCCATGAATGCTCAGTCACTTCAGTCGGTCTACCTCTTTGTGACCCCATGGACTGTAGCCCACCGGGCTCCTCTGTCCATGGGATTCTCCAGGCAAGAAGACTGGAGTGGGCTGCCATTTCTTCTTCCAAGAGATCTTCCCAATCCAGGGATCAAAACTACCTCTTATATCTCCTGCACTGGCAGGTAGGTTCTTTACCATTAGTGCCACCTGGGAAACCCAAAGACAGTCCCCAAGGATGTTACAAAGTGTGATGCGGGGGGAACATGCCAGAGTCTCTGCCCAGGAGAGCATCCTTGTGGCCTTCTGGCACGGTGCACTGCTGTGGGTCTGGTTCTCCCTCCTGCCAGGGTCTCCCATCCAGAAAGGTGCTGAGGCAGGAAGGGGAGAGGTGGCCACAGCCCCAAAGAAAGAAATCTGGGAGAGTCAAGGCCATTGCCAAGGTCAGAACTGGCTCTGCTGGTTGGGGTCCCTTCCTGCTCCATGAGCATCCCCATCAAGGGCGACATGGGTTTCGCTGCACCCCTAGATGTGCCTGGGCTTGGAGCCAGCGGACACCCTCTTCCCTCGTCTCTTCCTTTGGCACTCACCCACTCCCAGCACACCCTTGGCCCCCAACCCGTGGCCACCGCAGTGATTAAACAGAGCCTGTTCCCAGCCCTGTTGGCCAGAGAGGCCCTTGGCTTGGACCCAGAGAGACGAGAAGGGAAGAGGAAGTTGCTAAGGAAGAGTTCTGTCCCTAGTGGTAACGACTGGGAAAGTGGGGAGAGATTCTCAGAAAGGTGACCACACTGCGGTCACAGCATCTGTGACAAGAGGACTCGCAGGGCTCCCCCAAAGCCAGAGGTGGGTGCAGGGTGAGGGAAGCTAGGGATGCTGAGGCCTGGAGCATCCAGAGACTCCTCCTTCCTCCCCATCCCTCCATCCCCCCGACAGCTCGACTACCATTGAACACCAGGCTCGACCTCTCGCCTGAAGACCAGCAATAGCAGACAGCGGAATAATGATGATAAGAGTAATGGTATGGTTTCCTTTAAAGACAAATTTTAGGTTTGTAAAAATGGAGTTAAATGGTACAGACGGTATCCATGAATGCTCAGTCACTTCAGTCGGTCTACCTCTTTGTGACCCCATGGACTGTAGCCCACCGGGCTCCTCTGTCCATGGGATTCTCCAGGCAAGAAGACTGGAGTGGGCTGCCATTTCTTCTTCCAAGAGATCTTCCCAATCCAGGGATCAAAACTACCTCTTATATCTCCTGCACTGGCAGGTAGGTTCTTTACCATTAGTGCCACCTGGGAAACCCAAAGACAGTCCCCAAGGATGTTACAAAGTGTGATGCGGGGGGAACATGCCAGAGTCTCTGCCCAGGAGAGCATCCTTGTGGCCTTCTGGCACGGTGCACTGCTGTGGGTCTGGTTCTCCCTCCTGCCAGGGTCTCCCATCCAGAAAGGTGCTGAGGCAGGAAGGGGAGAGGTGGCCACAGCCCCAAAGAAAGAAATCTGGGAGAGTCAAGGCCATTGCCAAGGTCAGAACTGGCTCTGCTGGTTGGGGTCCCTTCCTGCTCCATGAGCATCCCCATCAAGGGCGACATGGGTTTCGCTGCACCCCTAGATGTGCCTGGGCTTGGAGCCAGCGGACACCCTCTTCCCTCGTCTCTTCCTTTGGCACTCACCCACTCCCAGCACACCCTTGGCCCCCAACCCGTGGCCACCGCAGTGATTAAACAGAGCCTGTTCCCAGCCCTGTTGGCCAGAGAGGCCCTTGGCTTGGACCCAGAGAGACGAGAAGGGAAGAGGAAGTTGCTAAGGAAGAGTTCTGTCCCTAGTGGTAACGACTGGGAAAGTGGGGAGAGATTCTCAGAAAGGTGACCACACTGCGGTCACAGCATCTGTGACAAGAGGACTCGCAGGGCTCCCCCAAAGCCAGAGGTGGGTGCAGGGTGAGGGGGAAGCTAGGGGATGCTGAGGCCTGGAGCATCCAGAGACTCCTCCTTCCTCCCCATCCCTCCATCCCCCCGACAGCTCGACTACCATTGAACACCAGGCTCGACCTCTCGCCTGAAGACCAGCAATAGCAGGAACAGCAGGGCAGTGGCAACAGTGGCGGCCTCAGGGGATCTGGGGGCTCTGCTGCCACCTTGCTTTGGCTCAAACACAGCTGGCTTCCTTGCTGTGTGGCCTTAGGAAAGTGATTTAACCTCTCTGTGCCCTCGTTAAACAATAGCGATGACTAACGTTGGGCTAGGCGTCTTCTAGGCATCACTGCATCTAAGCGTAAGGCTTGGGCGGCCATGTCTTTACCCTCATTTTGCAGATAGGAAAACCGAGGCCTTAGGGGGCTACATGACTTGAACCCAGGTCACACAGCCTGTCAACGGGAGCCCGGGGATTGGACCTGGGCTTCAACCACTAGACTGTGGTGCCTCCAGGCCCCGTTGTCTGCCCCCTGCCTCCCATCCACTTGTGTCTGCCTTCCGCCTTCCACCTGTGCACACCTCCCACCAGATGTCATCTCTCTTGAGCATGACAACTACACAACCAACACTGATCAGCACTTGCCCTAGGCCTGGCCCTATTCTAAGACCTTTACAGGAGTTATTGCATTTACACCGCAAAGAACGCGAGGGATGAGAGTGATTGGTGCCCCAAATGCAAATGGGGAAACCGAGGTACCAAGAAGCTAACCAACTGACCCAAACTGTCCCAGATAGTAGAAGGTGGAGCCAGAGTTTGAACTCACAATTTTGTGTCCCTTCTGCCTCTGGATTCCACATTCCTTCCTCCACTTGCCCAGGCTCCTCTCATCCACCTCCCACCCTCACCCAAAGACCTCCTATTTCTGCTCAGGGCTGGGGCCACCCAGGCCGTGTTCTCAGGAGATCTTACTATTATTAGGGCGTCGGTGCCGTCTCCTCAGCTCAGCTACCTGGGGATGCACAATGTACAGGCCAGGGGGAGGTACAGGGCACAGCTCACACTGGGAGCCCAATGATGCATCCCTGAAAATGTGGTGACTTGTCCCTGTGACCCCCAGGTAGCCCTCAAACAGGAAGCTGACTATAGAGGAAGTTGAAAACCCACAACACTGGACGAAAGTCAGCATCAGGATGGAGGCTGCCGCACCGCTTACTCCCCACCTCGCCCCGCTTCAGGGTGCAAGTGGTACCCTCAGGTCCCCAGAAGAGAGGAAGGTGCCAGTGTGCAGGTGGGAAAGCTTCCTGGTAACCTGTTCAGGGAGCTGGATGTCCTGGGTTCAGGGTGAGCTCCATCACATAAGGGGGAGGGAGTGGGAGAGGGCTGGATCGGGAGTTGGGGGTTAGCAGATGCAAACTGGTATATATAGGATGGATAAGCAACAAGGTCCTGCAATATAGCACAGGGAAGTAGATTCAACATCCTGTGACAAACCATAAGGGAAAAGAATACGAACAAGAACATATATATGCATAACTGAGTCGCTTTGCTGTACAGTAGAAATTAACACTCTACTTCAGGACTTCCATGGTGGTCCAGTGATTAAGACTCCATGTTTCCACTGTAGGGAGGAGGTGTGAGTTCAATCCCTGGCTGGGGAGCTAAGATTCCCACATGCTGAAAAACACAAAACCAATGATACGTCCATAAAAAATAAATATAAATAAATAAAAGACATTCCTTATTTTAAAAAATAAATAAAGCAAGCTCTGCCAGTACTGCTCAGAGGCCCTGGCCTCACTGCATGCCCTCGACTTCCCTCCGGCTGTGCCCTGAGTGCTGGGGCTGCACCACCAACAGGTCAGATAAGTTTCCTGCCCTCATAGGGCTGACCTTCCAAGGGAAAACAGAATCTAGACAGGTTAAATTTTAAAATGAGGTAACAGGGCCAGGGGTGGGAAAGAGAAATAGGTGAGAGAGATGAAGAGGTACAAACTTTCAGTTGCAAAATGAGTCACAGGGATGAAATGTGTGTGGGGAACAAAGTCAATATTTATGCAATTTTTGGTCGAAATTTTAGAGATGAAGAGTGTACAGGAAAATGCCGGCCCTTTTTCCTCAGCTCAGCTACCTGGGGATGCTACAGGCCAGGGGGAGGTACAGGGCACAGCTCACACTGGGAGCCCAATGATGCATCCCTGAAAATGTGGTGACTTGTCCCTGTGACCCCCAGGTAGCCCTCAAACAGGAAGCTGACTATAGAGGAAGTTGAAAACCCACAACACTGGACGAAAGTCAGCATCAGGATGGAGGCTGCCGCACCGCTTACTCCCCACCTCGCCCCGCTTCAGGGTGCAAGTGGTACCCTCAGGTCCCCAGAAGAGAGGAAGGTGCCAGTGTGCAGGTGGGAAAGCTTCCTGGTAACCTGTTCAGGGAGCTGGATGTCCTGGGTTCAGGGTGAGCTCCATCACATAAGGGGGAGGGAGTGGGAGAGGGCTGGATCGGGAGTTGGGGGTTAGCAGATGCAAACTGGTATATATAGGATGGATAAGCAACAAGGTCCTGCAATATAGCACAGGGAAGTAGATTCAACATCCTGTGACAAACCATAAGGGAAAAGAATACGAACAAGAACATATATATGCATAACTGAGTCGCTTTGCTGTACAGTAGAAATTAACACTCTACTTCAGGACTTCCATGGTGGTCCAGTGATTAAGACTCCATGTTTCCACTGTAGGGAGGAGGTGTGAGTTCAATCCCTGGCTGGGGAGCTAAGATTCCCACATGCTGAAAAACACAAAACCAATGATACGTCCATAAAAAATAAATATAAATAAATAAAAGACATTCCTTATTTTAAAAAATAAATAAAGCAAGCTCTGCCAGTACCGCTCAGAGGCCCTGGCCTCACTGCATGCCCTCGACTTCCCTCCGGCTGTGCCCTGAGTGCTGGGGCTGCACCACCAACAGGTCAGATAAGTTTCCTGCCCTCATAGGGCTGACCTTCCAAGGGAAAACAGAATCTAGACAGGTTAAATTTTAAAATGAGGTAACAGGGCCAGGGGTGGGAAAGAGAAATAGGTGAGAGAGATGAAGAGGTACAAACTTTCAGTTGCAAAAAAATGAGTCACAGGGATGAAATGTGCGGTGTGGGGAACAAAGTCAATATTTATGCAATGTCTTTGTCAGGTGACATATCGTAACTACACTTCTGGTGGTGATCGTTTTGAAATGCATAGAAATATGGGATCTCTATGCTGTGTAACAGGAATTAACACTGTGTGGAGGTCAGTTATACTTCCACAACAAACCCACAAACAAACTCATGGAAAAAGAGATCAGATTTGTGGTTAACTAAAAGTGGGGAATTGGGGGGATTGGACGAAGGCAATCGAAAAGTAAAAACTGGGAATTCCCTGGTGGTCCAGTGGTGAAAACTCTGTGTTCCCAATGCAGTGGGGCCCGGGTTCAATCCCTGGTCAGGGAGTTAGATCCCACAGGCCACAAGTAAGACCAGCACAGCCAAATAAATAAATAAATAAATAAATATTCATTAAAAAAAAGTCAAACCTTCCTGGGACTTTACTGGTGGTCCAGTGGTTAAGACTCTGTGCTTCCACTGTGGGGGCACAGGTTCCATCCCCGGTGGAGAACTGAGATCCCACATGCCATGTGACTAAAGAAAAAAAATTAAAAATTAAAACTAAAGAAAATATAAACTTCCAGTTATAGATAAGTAAGTACTAAGGATGTAAGGTCCAACATGATAAATGTAATTAACCCTGCTGCATGGTATATATGAAAGTTGTCAAGAGACTAAATCCCAGTTCCCATCACAATGAACGAATTTTTTTTTCGATTTCTTTAATTTTGTATCTGTATGAGATGGTGGGTGGTCGGTCAACTTACATCGTTTCCTGAAGTAAGTTAAATCACGATGCTGTACATCATAAATGTATACAGTGCCACATGTCAGTCATGTCGCTATATAACTGGAAGCAAAAATAAGATGATGTCATACCAGGGTAGGCGCCATGGATGACAGAGCTGGGGGAGGCCTCTGGGAAGAGTGGCCTGGCAGCTGTAACTTCGGGGACGAGAAGGGGCTAGCCAGGGAAGGGGAAGGGGAGAGCCGTCCGAGCCAACATACGGGAGTAGGGGGAGAAGGAAGGAGCAGTGGCCCTGGGGTGGAAGAAGCTAGCAGCCCCTGGAGGTGCCGGGTGGTTATTTACCGTGTATAGCATTATGAACTTGACTTCCGTACATCATAAAACAACGATCACAGTAAGTTTAGTGACTATCCATCATCATCTCATATGAATACAAAGTTAAAGAAATTGAAAAAATGTGTTGGGGGACTTCCCTGGTGGTGGAGAATCTGCCTGCAGTGAGGGAGACCTGGGTTCCATCCCTGAGTCAGCAAGATCCTCTGGAGAAGGAAACAGCAACCCACTCCAGTATTCTTGCCTGGGAAATCCCATGGACAGAGGAGCCTGGTGGGCTACAGTCCATGGGTCGAAAAGAGTTGGACACAACTGAGCGACTAACGCTTTCACGCTTTCCCTGATGGTGAGCAGGTGACAGGAAAGACAGTGTCCAACAGTCCCACAGCCAGCTCCTGCTGGGGCTGGTCGGCCTGTGTGGGTCCGATTTGATTAGGATGATGGGAATCCTTGGGGCGTCTTGATTAATGGGAGTAACGCATCTGATTGCCACCAGAACAAAGCCCCTCCAGCTGCAGGTGGAGAATGCCTCGTGGCTACAGGGGAGTCAGGGCACTGTGGCCGGTCTCTGGACCGGGAGTGGCAGGAAAGCAGAGGTGGGTTCCTGGGTCAGGTGCAGGAGAGGAGACAAAAAACCCTGGACTAGCAGAGAAGGAGGGCTCCCTTGTTTAGGCTGAGCAGGAGGTGAATGGCTGGCTGTGAGAATGAGGAGGCTGAAGCCTGCTGCTTCTCCTTCCTGCCCCTGCCTCTCTGGACACCTGTTCCAGGAGACGGGGGCGGGGGGGGGGGGAGGACACAGGAGCCAGCAAGGGAGGCTGGCCGCTGCACGTGCTCCTTCCTCCCTCCCCCACGACTTGGTTTTACAACTTAGAGAGGGACATGTTGAAGCCAAAAGACTGAGAAGCGATTTGCCGAATTTGCCGGCAGCACCCCAGCTGGAGAGACACTGGGGGCCAAGGAGCAGGCTGGGGGTGGAGGCTGGGGTCAGGGCGGCACAGATGGCTGGAGGCGGAAGCCAGAGAGGAAATGCCCGGAAGAGGCTTAGGGAGATGTAAGGCCCCCAATCGGATTAAGCTGCCCTTGAAGATGACAGCTCCTGAAAAAGCTAAAGCCATCGCGCCTCCGAGAGTTGCCCTGGGCATCCACAGACACACACATGCACACCAGGACCTCATGCACACGCTGTCACACACCGACACACAGGCTCAAAGTCAAGGCCCGTCACCCACGGACACTTGCACAGGCCAGCATCATGTGGCCTCACCAGCCCCACGAAAGACCCCCTGAGTCAGCAAGATCCTCTGGAGAAGGAAACAGCAACCCACTCCAGTATTCTTGCTGGGAAATCCCATGGACTGAGGAGCCTGGTGGGCTACAGTCCATGGGTCGAAAAGAGTTGGACACAACTGAGCGACTAACGCTTTCACGCTTTCCCTGATGGTGAGCAGGTGACAGGAAAGACAGTGTCCAACAGTCCCACAGCCAGCTCCTGCTGGGGCTGGTCGGCCTGTGTGGGTCCGATTTGATTAGGATGATGGGAATCCTTGGGGCGTCTTGATTAATGGGAGTAACGCATCTGATTGCCACCAGAACAAAGCCCCTCCAGCTGCAGGTGGAGAATGCCTCGTGGCTACAGGGGAGTCAGGGCACTGTGGCCGGTCTCTGGACCGGGAGTGGCAGGAAAGCAGAGGTGGGTTCCTGGGTCAGGTGCAGGGAGAGGAGACAAAAACCGTGGACTAGCAGAGAAGGAGGGCTCCCTGGTTTAGGCTGAGCAGGAGGTGAATGGCTGGCTGTGAGAATGAGGAGGCTGAAGCCTGCTGCTTCTCCTTCCTGCCCCTGCCTCTCTGGACACCTGTTCCAGGAGACGGGGGCGGGGGGGGGGGTGCGGGGGGAGGACACAGGAGCCAGCAAGGGAGGCTGGCCGCTGCACGTGCTCCTTCCTCCCTCCCCCACGACTTGGTTTTACAACTTAGAGAGGGACATGTTGAAGCCAAAAGACTGAGAAGCGATTTGCCGAATTTGCCGGCAGCACCCCAGCTGGAGAGACACTGGGGGCCAAGGAGCAGGCTGGGGGTGGAGGCTGGGGTCAGGGCGGCACAGATGGCTGGAGGCGGAAGCCAGAGAGGAAATGCCCGGAAGAGGCTTAGGGAGATGTAAGGCCCCCAATCGGATTAAGCTGCCCTTGAAGATGACAGCTCCTGAAAAAGCTAAAGCCATCGCGCCTCCGAGAGTTGCCCTGGGCATCCACAGACACACACATGCACACCAGGACCTCATGCACACGCTGTCACACACCGACACACAGGCTCAAAGTCAAGGCCCGTCACCCACGGACACTTGCACAGGCCAGCATCATGTGGCCTCACCAGCCCCACGAAAGACCCAGAAACCCCTCCGTGAGCCTTCCATGGTCCTGGGGCCAGTCCACAAATCTTCAGCTCTGCCCTGACTCCAGGGCCATCATAAGATCCCACCTGACCACGCCCCCAGATCCGCCTCTGGGCACCTGCGCCCCGCGGTGTCACAGGGAACCCTGTTCAGTCTGGACGCAAGTCCCCAGGGTCAGTTCTCACTCAGGCAGCTCAGATGTGACAGTCCCCTCCCCCTGCACAGCCACCCCATCCTGTCTGTGCTGCCACAGACAAAAGCTGGCTCTCTGACGGACGGGGGTCCAAGAGGAGCCGTTCCTCAGGGCCTGGCCTTGGCCCTCTGGACTCACACACACACACACACACACACACAACACATGGTTGGTCCCCGTCATCAGTGCTGCTCTCTGGCAAGGTGGCACAGTGGTCAGGTATCTTCCTGCCAAGGCAGGAGACAGCATGCGTTTGATCCCTGGGTTGGGAAGATCCTCTAGAGAAAGAAGTGGCAACCCCCTCGGGAATTCTTGCCTGGGAAATTCCATGGGCAGAAGAGCCTTGCGGGCTACCATCCATGACGTCACAAAGTTGGACATGGCTGAGCAACTGAGCAACCACATACGCACACCTTGAGGTTAAACGAGATGATCCAACCAGATGATCTTGCAAATACGGCAGTAAGGGCCCCCTGGCCATCAGGCACTGCGCTAGGTGCCCGGGACGCGTCACGGTGAGCTGGGCTCTGCCGTCATTCCTACCACACAATCCCTTGGAACCTATTCACCGCCCCAAGTCAGGAACCCCTGCTCCAGGGAGTGGGTAGAGGCCAGGCCAGGGCTGCCCCGGGGACAGCCCGCCTCCTCAGCAGGCCCTTCTCAAGCATCCCATCCAGGAAAGCTTCTCCCTCCTGCCGCTGCTCCTTCCCAGGGTGAAGCTATCACCAGCCCGACTCACACAGAACCAGGCCTGGGCAAGGAGGGCCAGCCTGTTTCCCAGGCAACGGGCAGGCCTCTAGTTTAGTGAGACAGGAAAGGCTCCCAGAGGCTGGGCCCGAAGTCACTTGCACAGGCCAGCATCATGTGGCCTCACCAGCCCCACGAAGACCCAGAAACCCTCCGTGAGCCTTCCATGGTCCTGGGGCCAGTCCACAAATCTTCAGCTCTGCCCTGACTCCAGGGCCATCATAAGATCCCACCTGACCACGCCCCCAGATCCGCCTCTGGGCACCTGCGCCCCGCGGTGTCACAGGGAACCCTGTTCAGTCTGGACGCAAGTCCCCAGGGTCAGTTCTCACTCAGGCAGCTCAGATGTGACAGTCCCCTCCCCCTGCACAGCCACCCCATCCTGTCTGTGCTGCCACAGACAAAAGCTGGCTCTCTGACGGACGGGGGTCCAAGAGGAGCCGTTCCTCAGGGCCTGGCCTTGGCCCTCTGGACTCACACACACACACACACACACACACAACACATGGTTGGTCCCCGTCATCAGTGCTGCTCTCTGGCAAGGTGGCACAGTGGTCAGGTATCTTCCTGCCAAGGCAGGAGACAGCATGCGTTTGATCCCTGGGTTGGGAAGATCCTCTAGAGAAAGAAGTGGCAACCCCCTCGGGAATTCTTGCCTGGGAAATTCCATGGGCAGAAGAGCCTTGCGGGCTACCATCCATGACGTCACAAAGTTGGACATGGCTGAGCAACTGAGCAACCACATACGCACACCTTGAGGTTAAACGAGATGATCCAACCAGATGATCTTGCAAATACGGCAGTAAGGGCCCCCTGGCCATCAGGCACTGCGCTAGGTGCCCCGGGGACGCGTCACGGTGAGCTGGGCTCTGCCGTCATTCCTACCACACAATCCCTTGGAACCTATTCACCGCCCCAAGTCAGGAACCCCTGCTCCAGGGAGTGGGTAGAGGCCAGGCCAGGGCTGCCCCGGGGACAGCCCGCCTCCTCAGCAGGCCCTTCTCAAGCATCCCATCCAGGAAAGCTTCTCCCTCCTGCCGCTGCTCCTTCCCAGGGTGAAGCTATCACCAGCCCGACTCACACAGAACCAGGCCTGGGCAAGGAGGGCCAGCCTGTTTCCCCAGGGGCAACGGGCAGGCCTCTAGTTTAGTCTGAGACAGGAAAGGCTCCCAGAGGCTGGGCCAGGCAGAGGCATTAGTGACCCAGGCTCAGCTTCCCCCAGCCTGCAGGCACGGCCAGATGTCCGGTGTTCCTGCCATCACAGCCGGGTGGCTGGCTGGGGCTGCAAGGTCACCCAGCGTGGGAAGTGCTGGCTGGAGGCCAGAACAATGCCACAGGCCCCAGGGTGCCGCTTCAAAGACAGTAGTTATTAGGCCATGGACCCCAGGCAATGGTCTGGTTGCTGAGGGCGAGGGAGGGGCGCTGGGGAGACACAGGAGGGCTGGCAAGAGTGTGCTGCCCTTGTCTGGACCCCACGGGAGGAACCAGAGCAGGGTAGAGGGCTGAGCCTCTGGACACAGGAGACTGGGTCCTCCTGGGTCAGGAGGATCCCCTGGAGAGGGAAATAGCAACCCACTCCAGTCTTCTTGCCTGGAGAATCCCATGGACAGAGGAGCCTGGTGGGCTACAGTCCATGGGGTCGCAAAGAGTCAGACAGGACTGAGGGACTGAGCACACACACTCAGCACCTTCTTTACCCATCAGGCCCCTCTGCCCAGGCCTCAGACTCCAGACCAGAATGACCTGCTGGCGGTCCCAGCCGGGAGCCATCTAGAAGCTGTCCCACATTCCCCAGGTCCCGGAGGGTCACCCAGTGCCAGATAAGGCCAGGGCCTGCCTCCTGCGGCCCCACTTGAGACCTCAAGGGCTTCCCTGGCCCTGTTCCCACAGTCGCAGGCATTTGGATGTTGCCCCACTCTGGCTGAAAGCAAAAACCACTTGGTGGAAAACTCCCTGGATGCCCAGTGGTTAGGGCTCATGCTTCCACTGCAGGGAGCTTGGGTGCAATCCCTGGTTGAGGAGCTAAGCTATATGGTATGGTCAAAACGAAAAACAAACAAAAAGGACACTTCTTGTGACTTCCCATGGGTTATGTCCCATCATATCTTTGTCAGTTTTACATCAGTATAAGAGCTAGGAATTACTCATTCTTCCTGTTTTGAACCAGGCCTGGGCAAGGAGGGCCAGCCTGTTTCCCCAGGGGCAACGGGCAGGCCTCTAGTTTAGTCTGAGACAGGAAAGGCTCCCAGAGGCTGGGCCAGGCAGAGGCATTAGTGACCCAGGCTCAGCTTCCCCCAGCCTGCAGGCACGGCCAGATGTCCGGTGTTCCTGCCATCACAGCCGGGTGGCTGGCTGGGGCTGCAAGGTCACCCAGCGTGGGAAGTGCTGGCTGGAGGCCAGAACAATGCCACAGGCCCCAGGGTGCCGCTTCAAAGACAGTAGTTATTAGGCCATGGACCCCAGGCAATGGTCTGGTTGCTGAGGGCGAGGGAGGGGCGCTGGGGAGACACAGGAGGGCTGGCAAGAGTGTGCTGCCCTTGTCTGGACCCCACGGGAGGAACCAGAGCAGGGTAGAGGGCTGAGCCTCTGGACACAGGAGACTGGGTCCTCCTGGGTCAGGAGGATCCCCTGGAGAGGGAAATAGCAACCCACTCCAGTCTTCTTGCCTGGAGAATCCCATGGACAGAGGAGCCTGGTGGGCTACAGTCCATGGGGTCGCAAAGAGTCAGACAGGACTGAGGGACTGAGCACACACACTCAGCACCTTCTTTACCCATCAGGCCCCTCTGCCCAGGCCTCAGACTCCAGACCAGAATGACCTGCTGGCGGGCCCAGCCGGGAGCCATCTAGAAGCTGTCCCACATTCCCCAGGTCCCGGAGGGTCACCCAGTGCCAGATAAGGCCAGGGCCTGCCTCCTGTGGCCCCACTTGAGACCCCAAGGGCTTCCCTGGCCCTGTTCCCACAGTCGCAGGCATTTGGATGTTGCCCCACTCTGGCTGAAAGCAAAAACCACTTGGTGGAAAACTCCCTGGATGCCCAGTGGTTAGGGCTCATGCTTCCACTGCAGGGAGCTTGGGTGCAATCCCTGGTCGAGGAGCTAAGATCCTGCAAGCTATATGGTATGGTCAAAACGAAAAACAAACAAAAAGGACACTTCTTGTGACTTCCCATGGGTTATGTCCCATCATATCTTTGTCAGTTTTACATCAGTATAAGAGCTAGGAATTACTCATTCTTCCTGTTTTGCAGATGAAAAAACTGAGGCTCAGAGATTTTCCCTAGTGTGTGCAAGGTCAGGCTGGGAGGCCAGTCCTTCCTTTCCCCGTAAAGTCCCTATGTTCTGTGCATTGATCCTGACTGTCCAACAGCCAAGGTGTGCCTGGACCCGGAACCCCCAATCCCAACCAAAACACGCACGAGAGGCTCCCTGGGGCTGGCCAGCAAGCCTGCTGGGCTGTCTCCCTCCGTGGCCCCCAGCCGCCTCTCATCTTGGTTGGAGTCAACAATCATTCCCCTGACACGCAGTCACAAATAGGGGGGCTGGATTCCATCTTCCAGGGGAATCTCCTCCACCTTGGTTCAGAGAGGAGCCCACCTCACCTCCACCCCCAGGAAGCCTCCCTGAGAGCCCTAGTGGAGCACTGACTCCCTCTTGGGAGCATCCAACATCGCTGAGCCCTCCAGGACTTACCATCCAGTGCAGTCTCCACATGCTCAATGCTGCCCACCTGCTCTCTCTGCCTCCACTGGGCATAGGACCCGGGTCAGGGCGGCTGGGCAACATGACTCACCAGCCCGCCAGCACAGAGGGGCTGCCCAGTGGCACTCACTGGGAAGGGAAAGAGGCCCACCCCGCTGGGTTGGTGGGAACTCACGAAGGGCACAGTCCCGCCTGCCTCTCCCTGCTTTCCGTCACCCAGGCATTAGCCCAGGGATTTTCATCACATGAGGAAACAGAGGCCCGGAGAGGGGAAGTGAGTCCTGCAGGGCCATGTCCGCAGCCAGGGGCTGGCAGAAAGGGCGGTCTTGTTCAGGCTGCCCAGGGCAGCACTCATTCCCGTCCTGCCCTGGGCCAACTCCACAGTCTCGTGGGCCTCCCACAAAGGGCCCACGTACCTGACCACAAGGTGGCCCCTGACAGCACCCAGCTGGGCAATGGGCCAGAGCCGACTCCTGCGCAGCGAGAGGCAGGTCACAGAGGAGCCACCAGGCTTGTCTTCAGGGAAATCCCACCTCTCCGTCCTTTAGAGTTCCAGGGGCTGCAGGAGCAGCTGTGGAGGGAGTGGGCCCTGGCCACATGGGGTGGCCACGTGGGTCTGGAGGATTCAGGGCAAGGTGGGATGCAGCTGCCTGAAGGCCTTGAGGGGAGGCCAGCCAGGGCTCACCCCACACCCCTACCTTACAGGGGGCTGGGGTCGCTCTCCCAGACTGGGTCCAGTGGGAGTCACAGACGCCAGTTAGGGTTAGGGCTGTCGCTGTCTAATTGCTAAGTCACTAGGTTGTGTTGGGTACTTAGCGACCCCATGGACTGTGGCCCGCCAGGCTCCTCTGTCCATGGGATTTCCCAGGCAAGATACTGGAGTGGGTTGCCATTTCCTTCTCCGGGGGGTCTTCCTGACCCAGGGACTGAACTCACGTCTCCTGCATTGGCAAGTGGTTTTTTATCTATGAGCCACCTGAGAAGCCGAGGTTGGGGTTAGGGTTAAAGTTAGGGTTAGGGTTAAGGTCAGGGTTGGGGTTAGGAAAAAGGCCCCACAGCCCCAGTCAACAAATGAAACAGAAACTGCTCTTACACCAACAATGGGCTGGGTGTCTTTCCCTTCCCAGAGAGCCCTGTGGGGCAGCCCCCTGCGTGAGGGCGGGCAGGCAGGCAGCGTGAGTCACGTCACCCCAGCCTCAGCCGCCTCCCGGGGATGGGGCGTCGTCTGACTGTTGTCGGAATTGAACGAGCCAGCGTCCGAGAAAGCGATCTGGAAAGTGTGAAGGTCTGTCCCTGTGTAATACTGTAAATAATGAAGGAACAACAGGCTCACGGGTGTGGGAAAGTGGGCTGGCCTCCCAGGCCACCCTTCCCTCTGCTCGGGTTCCCTTCTCTTCAGGGAAATTGCTGTCACTTCTGCTCAAACCCCGATCACCAGAACGTGCTCACCTGGCCATACTCAACTGCCAGGAAGGCTTTGGTTATCCTGGACACCCACGGGCTCAGCTAACACCTCAGTCTCCACCACACCAAGTAAGTTTGTCCAAAAAATGATACTAGGCTTCCCTGGTGGCTCAGTGGTAGAGTCAGCCTGCCAATGAAGGAGACACAGGTTTGCTCCCTGATCCAAGAGGACCTCACAGGCTGTGGAGTGACTGAGCCCGCCCTCCACAACTACTAAACCTGTGCTCAAGAGCCCAAAAGCCACAACTACTGAAATCCCGCAACCCAGAGACCATGCTCCACAAGGGAAGAGGCCACTACAATGAGAAACCGGCGCACCAAAACTGGAGAGTAGTTCCGACTCGCCACAACCAGAGAAAAGTCCACGCAGCCAAAAACAGACAAATAAAATTTTAAAAACTGATACCATTTAACATCATCCAAAGTAACAGAAAATTCTTAACATAACAGAAACAGAAAAATGGGACTTTCCTTAACTCCAGCAAGCATCATGGTGAACAGGGAAACCTTGGATCATCTCCATGAAGGAGAAGCAGGACAAGCGAAGCAGGCGTGGGTTTGATTCTTGGTGAGGGAGCTAAGATCCTGCATGCTGTGCAGCCAAAACTAAAAAAGCAAAAAGGAAAGAGTTGTAGAAGAGAATGTGTGTGTGTGTGTGTGTATCTACTCACTTGCTCAGTCGTGTCCGACTCTGTGCGATCCCATGGACTGTATGTAGCCCACCAGGCTCCTCTGTTCGTGGGATTCTCCAGGCAAGAATACTGGAGTCGGTTGCCATTTCCTTCTCTAGGGGATCTTCCTGATCCAGGAGTCAAACTCAGGTAACTACTATGTCTCCAGCATTGGTAAGTGGATTCCTTTCCACTGAGCCACCTCAGAAGCCTAGAGAAAAGAATAAATCATCATTTGCAGAAAATGTGACAGCTCGTCAGAAAAACCTGAGACTCATTTGACAAATACTAGGACTGAAACGGGAAATCAGCAAGGTAACAAGATACATGGTCAGCACACAACCACATACAGCCATGTTGCTTTTCTACACGTGGGACAAACCAATAAGAAATGGTAATCGAACTGAGGCTACTCAAAATATTAACAAAATGCTGCAGGAAACCAAGAACTGAACCCAATAGGAATGTGTGAGACCTATAGGAAGACAGCCATAAAATCTGGATGAAGGAAGGGATAGAGCTAGTTATACAGATAAGCACAGCTGTGGAGTGACTGAGTCAGCCTGCCAATGAAGGAGACACAGGTTTGCTCCCTGATCCAAGAGGACCTCACAGGCTGTGGAGTGACTGAGCCCGCCTCCACAACTACTAAACCTGTGCTCAAGAGCCCAAAAGCCACAACTACTGAAATCCCGCAACCCAGAGACCATGCTCCACAAGGGAAGAGGCCACTACAATGAGAAACCGGCGCACCAAAACTGGAGAGTAGTTCCGACTCGCCACAACCAGAGAAAAGTCCACGCAGCCAAAAACAGACAAATAAAATTTTAAAAACTGATACCATTTAACATCATCCAAAGTAACAGAAAATTCTTAACATAACAGAAACAGAAAAATGGGACTTTCCTTAACTCCAGCAAGCATCATGGTGAACAGGGAAACCTTGGATCATCTCCATGAAGGAGAAGCAGGACAAGCGAAGCAGGCGTGGGTTTGATTCTTGGTGAGGGAGCTAAGATCCTGCATGCTGTGCAGCCAAAACTAAAAAAGCAAAAAGGAAAGAGTTGTAGAAGAGAATGTGTGTGTGTGTGTGTGTATCTACTCACTTGCTCAGTCGTGTCCGACTCTGTGCGATCCCATGGACTGTATGTAGCCCACCAGGCTCCTCTGTTCGTGGGATTCTCCAGGCAAGAATACTGGAGTCGGTTGCCATTTCCTTCTCTAGGGGATCTTCCTGATCCAGGAGTCAAACTCAGGTAACTACTATGTCTCCAGCATTGGTAAGTGGATTCCTTTCCACTGAGCCACCTCAGAAGCCTAGAGAAAAGAATAAATCATCATTTGCAGAAAATGTGACAGCTCGTCAGAAAAACCTGAGACTCATTTGACAAATACTAGGACTGAAACGGGAAATCAGCAAGGTAACAAGATACATGGTCAGCACACAACCACATACAGCCATGTTGCTTTTCTACACGTGGGACAAACCAATAAGAAATGGTAATCGAACTGAGGCTACTCAAAATATTAACAAAATGCTGCAGGAAACCAAGAACTGAACCCAATAGGAATGTGTGAGACCTATAGGAAGACAGCCATAAAATCTGGATGAAGGAAGGGATAGAGCTAGTTATACAGATAAGCATCACGCCTTGTAACAGTAATAGTTGACATAAAAGTATTGGATCTCACCTGACTTGATCTGTGAATGATCACAACACGATCAAAAACCATATGATGTGTTAATGGGACCTGACAAGCTGGCTTTTGTAGTCATCTGAAAGAGAAAATGTATGAAAATAGTGAAGAAAGTTTTGAAAATTAAAAGCAGAGAGGGGAGGATTTCTCTGGCAGTCCAGTGGTTAATACTCCAAGCTTCCAATGCAGGAGTCTGCGTTCAATCCCCGGTTGAGGAAGTAGGGTCCCCCATGAAGCATAGTATGACCAAAAAAGAAAAAAAAAAAAAAAACAGAGAGGGGAGACCTGTCTCACTAGATAGAAAAACAAACTATAAAAGTCTAATGATTTTTAAAGAGTGATTCTAGCCTAGTAATATACAAAGGGAATCCATTCGAAATTCAAACACCCAGTAATGAAAAAGGCAACCTGTCAAACCAACAGAACAAAGATTGGACTCTTTAATAGAGAGCAAGAGTATATTGTTCATTTAAGAATTTTTAGATCCATGTCTTATATCTATCACAAAAATACATTTCATGAGAAATAAAGCACTTAAATAAAACCAAAATTTACAAGTCTTAGGGAAAATATATACCAGAATGTGTTTTTAACTTTGGGGTTAAAAAAGTCTGAAGCAGGGGCTTCCCTGGTGGAGTGGGTAAAGACATCGCCTTGCAGTGCAAGGGGCGCCGGTTCAGTCCCTGGCCTGGGAAGATCCCATGTGCTGCGGAGCAGATGGACGGATGTGTCCAATTACCAAGTCAGCGCTCTGGAGCGCATGCACCCAAAGCCTGTGCTCTGCAACAAGAGAGGCCACTGTGATGGGAGGCCCACACAGGCCAAAGAACAAAGATTGAAATGAAAGACGAACAGAAGTGGCCAAAAAAAAAAAAAAAGAGCCTGAAGCAAAATGCAGAACACAAAAGCCACATGTGAAAAAACTAAAAGATTTGACCTATAGGAAGACAGCCATAAAATCTGGATGAAGGAAGGGATAGAGCTAGTTATACAGATAAGCATCACGCCTTGTAACAGTAATAGTTGACATAAAAGTATTGGATCTCACCTGACTTGATCTGTGAATGATCACAACACGATCAAAAACCATATGATGTGTTAATGGGACCTGACAAGCTGGCTTTTGTAGTCATCTGAAAGAGAAAATGTATGAAAATAGTGAAGAAAGTTTTGAAAATTAAAAGCAGAGAGGGGAGGATTTCTCTGGCAGTCCAGTGGTTAATACTCCAAGCTTCCAATGCAGGAGTCTGCGTTCAATCCCCGGTTGAGGAAGTAGGGTCCCCCATGAAGCATAGTATGACCAAAAAAGAAAAAAAAAAAAAAAAACAGAGAGGGGAGACCTGTCTCACTAGATAGAAAAACAAACTATAAAAGTCTAATGATTTTTAAAGAGTGATTCTAGCCTAGTAATATACAAAGGGAATCCATTCGAAATTCAAACACCCAGTAATGAAAAAGGCAACCTGTCAAACCAACAGAACAAAGATTGGACTCTTTAATAGAGAGCAAGAGTATATTGTTCATTTAAGAATTTTTAGATCCATGTCTTATATCTATCACAAAAATACATTTCATGAGAAATAAAGCACTTAAATAAAACCAAAATTTACAAGTCTTAGGGAAAATATATACCAGAATGTGTTTTTAACTTTGGGGTTAAAAAAGTCTGAAGCAGGGGCTTCCCTGGTGGAGTGGGTAAAGACATCGCCTTGCAGTGCAAGGGGCGCCGGTTCAGTCCCTGGCCTGGGAAGATCCCATGTGCTGCGGAGCAGATGGACGGATGTGTCCAATTACCAAGTCAGCGCTCTGGAGCGCATGCACCCAAAGCCTGTGCTCTGCAACAAGAGAGGCCACTGTGATGGGAGGCCCACACAGGCCAAAGAACAAAGATTGAAATGAAAGACGAACAGAAGTGGCCAAAAAAAAAAAAAAAGAGCCTGAAGCAAAATGCAGAACACAAAAGCCACATGTGAAAAAACTAAAAGATTTGACCTCATATTAATTAAACTTTTCCATAGGATCAAACTTAATATAAAAGAAGGTAAAGGGCTTCCCTGGTGGTCCAGTGGGTAAGGACACCACCTTGCAGTGCAAGGGGCACCAGTTCAATCCCTGGCCTGGGAAGATCCCATGTACCACGGAGCGGCTGGACCGATGTGTCCAATTACCGAGCCAGAGCTTTGGAGCGCATGCGCCCAGAGCCGGTGCTCTGAGACAACAGAGGCCACCGTGATGGGAGGCCCACACGGGCCAAAGAACAAAGATGGATGAAAATGGACAAATGAAAGACCAATAGAAGTGACCCGCCCGCCCCTCTCCCTCCCTCCCCACCCCACCCTACCCAAAAATTATAAATAAATAAATGTTTCAAAAAAAAAAAGAAGGTTAAGAGCAAGTGACAGATACGGAGGAAATACTTGAAAAATAAGTAACAGATGAAAGATTATTATTTATTCATTCATAGACTAATTAGGCTTGCCTACCATGTGCCAGGGGGCTTCCCAGGTGGTGCTACTGGTAAAGAACCCATCTGCTAATGTAGGAGACGTAAGAGTCTTGAGTTCATTCCCCGGGTTGGGAAGATTCACCTGGAGGAGGGCATGGAAACCCACTCCAGTATTCTTGCCTGAAGAATCTCATGGACAG